>LR994572.1:66428527-67678527 GCA_905187475.1 Syritta pipiens | reverse complement strand
ATTTTTTTGACATGGGGCTTTATTTGCTTGTATTTTCCTCGGTAATTTCTGCTTGTTCATCTTCGGATTCTGTTTCTGTAAGAAAAAATAAATAAAATTATTGATTAATGGCATTTAATTATAATGGTTATGTTATTTTTTGTTTTGGTGACCTATATCTAGCTGAATTTTATTTTTAATTGGAAAATGACGAAAGCTCCTAGAGAGCTTCAGAACCATAGCCTAGTCGGCAAAGGTGTGCAATTTGTCAGCAAAAATAGTTTTGTACTACTACTACACAAAAACTCCCACCGGTCATGAATAATGTGCATCAATCACAAAAATCAAAGACGATATAATAATAGGAACAGAATTAAGGAATTGGGGAATTTTAAAACCAAAAGTTAAACGAATAACTCACCTTCTTCTGCATTTTGTAACCATTCAACCAGTTTCTTCATTTGTTCAAGAAAATGCATTTTTCCTTTAGGCGAATGAGCATCCTTATACCATCTCAGAATTGTTTCTTCTGACAGCACCTCAGCTATAAGAAACAAATAAAAGAAAATTCATTTAGCAACATAGTAAAGAAGTAAAGTTAAAAAGCTATGCTCTGGAGCTTTAAGGAAAATATTTTTTTTTTTAAAAGAATTAAAACTATAGTGGTGAACTTACTTTTGTAGAATAATAAAATGATCTTTTGGAACGCTTTCATGAAATTCATATTCTCATAGCAGAACTCTTGAACCTTTAAAATCAGTGACAATTCGGAACGATTTGTAGATGCGAATGATTGCAACAATGGGCAGTAGCCTTTTAAATGTCTGACTGCCTGATCTGTTACCAATTCTTCTTTTTTATTCCATTCGCCGAGTGACATAACTGTGGACCATATCTTTAAACATAAAAAAATATTGAATTTAATTAGTAAAACCGATTTTATGAAAATGCTCGTCTTTTCGTCGATACTTACAATGCTGATGATTTCATGTTCGGGAATGTTTGATTTCAGTGCAAATTCTTTGATATCAGCAGCTATTTCTGTGTGAGGTTTCTCATCGTTAATATCATCAAGAAGTGTCTAAAATGAAAACAAAATAAAAAATAAAGAACATTGATTTATGGTTGATAAAAGGGCATTGGTGGTAAAATTGGTTTCGGTAATGGGTAATTGTCTGAGTTTTCATTGACCGCAGAGAACTGGTATTCTTTGTTCATCCATGGTAAGCAAAAAGCTCAGTTTTTTATTTCTCTAGCATCTTGTACAACATACATAGCATTCCATTAAAGGGCTAAGTCTGTTCTCAAAGACGCAGCAGGAGTGTTAGCCGCAAATGTTGTGTGACATCCAAACTTGATTTAAATTTATTTATTAACAAATGCTTAGAATGTAAGATAAATAACATCATACAAAATAAAAAGGCAAATAGCAATTTGGTTACAGAAAAAAACAACAACAGGAGAAAGTTTTGTGTGGCATTATGTTTCAGATAATTCAATTGAAGAGAAAATTTAAAATATTTTTTTTATAGGAACATTATTAGTTTTATTAGCACTGACACAGTTTTTCTATCTCAATGAGTGGCTTTAAATGTTTAATTGTTCAAGCTTTCATTGACCGCGGAGAGCTGGCAATTCTTTGTTCGTCCATGGTAAGCAAAAAACTTCTTTTTTTCTTGCATCTTGTACAACATAATTAGCATTCGTTTAACGGGCTAAATTTGTTCTCAAAAATGCGGCATTGTTTGGGAGATTTTAAAGAGTCGCTTACTAAATAGTCATGGACAAGTCACCACATTTGATTGTGGAAGAATAGATTTCAGTAATAGCAGAAAATATAGAAAGTATGTTGAAATGAGATTCGGAAACTAGCCACAAACTCCTGGCACACTTCTTGCGAGTCGTTAACAAACTAAGATTTTGCGTGCGGTTGTGAAGGCTATCTTATTCTCTTTGAATTTATGTGCCACCAACGAGCACAAAAATCAAATATTGAAATAAATCAAGTTTATAAGGCGGTATAAAATTCAAATAAAAATTACCTGTTGAAGTTCCCGTTTAGCTTCTTGGCTAGCCTGAGCTTTGTGTAATTTAATAACTTCAGCAAGTCCTTTATCGAGAAAAACTTGTTTTAAGTATTCTTCAGTACGTTTGTTTGGTGGGAAAAAATCCATTAACCTGAAAACATTTCAAAGAAAATTACAAATTAATATTAGTCTAGAATAATAATAAACGATGTCTTAAATAGACCTCATTTTGTCACAATTTTGACTGTAAGGTTGAAGAACGATAATATGGCGACTGCTAACATTTTAGTAATAAACATAACTAATATAATTGATAAAAATATACAACTTAGTCTGAGAGCATATTGTATGTAAAAATCTAATGAAACTCAAATAAAATTATTTTATTTGCGAAGCTCATTGAAATTTTCATTATCTTTCTCTTGGGGAGTTAATTAAAGGAGATCACTTCAAAGTTGTTAAATCCATCCTGAAACTCTCCAAAGTTGTTTATTACTTTTACTGCCTCATGCGACATGAAAATGTTATTTTATGTTGTACAGTAAACTCACAATCCGAATTTGATTGGTACAGGGAAAAACATCAAATTTACGATATTATTTTCTTATTTTAAAACGGTGGATATATTGTATGAATAAGCATTTAATACAGATGACATCCGAGATCATTCCCTTAAACGTTGGCTGCTACGCTTTTCTAACCTCTGCGTTTCAATTTACATACTTCAGATATCTTGACTAGCAATGCCAATAGAAGGCTTTTTGTCAACGAAAGTCAACTACTCAAAATATGCTAAAATCTTAACGTAAATATAATAATTCCTTCAGCCAGTTGACTTGGAGAGAATTCCGTAGTCAACCACAATTGTTTTCTGCCCTATTCAACAAATACTTAAATTTATTGTGAGAAATTAATCAAACTCAAATAAAATCATTTTACTTGCGAATCTCATCAAAATTCTTGATTTGTCTTGGAGAGTTAATTAAAGGAACCAATTTAAAATGTGTTAGTTCCATCCTGAAACTCTCCGGAATGATCCATAACTATAAACTAAACTAACTAAAATAAAATTGTGTTTTTAGACTTTACTACACTTACTTGCTTTCTAGTCCACCTTTTTTAAGAGCTTGAACAAGATATGGCATTCCTTTCTCCTGCTTGAATGTTACAAACAACTCCACGAGGAAATCAAGCGCAATGCCATCTTTAATAAGGTGCTCGTTGTTTAATACCAACAAAACGGTTGGAGGTATTGCTCCGTTAACTGTAAAAAAAATATAGACAAATTTAAGTTTAATTTAGCTACAAATGTATATAATTAGAAGTGGTATTTAAGAACAATAGTGTACATGGATTAGTGGTTCTCGTAATAGGAATACATTCCAAGAATCAGTACACCAAGCGAATTTAATTTTCCAATTTTATTGAATTAATACAAAAAAATAAAGAGATATTTTGTATTTATTGTAAAATTGGATGTAAAAAAGTAATATGAAAACTAAATGAATGGTTATACTTACTCATCCAAAGTGCTGTCATACGAGCCAACTTGATACGTTCGCTGGGAGTAAAGCCTTTAATGAAAACCAAGACTTTTTTCATTTCCTCCTCGAACATCTTCTCCAAGTACTTATATCTACGCATGAGCTTGATGAATACCTGAAAACATAAAATGAGTTATGATTAATAAATTGTCTTTTAAACCTTCTCTAATTCAGTTGAATTTGGTTGATTTCTTAGTTCGAATTTAAAGCCTTAAATGTCGTAACAAATGGTTCATATCGATTAATCCTCCTCCTCCTCTTTGTAATAACTAAATTTACAATGTCGATTGACTATCAGTCACATGCCGGGGTTCGATTCTCTTTTACATGAACATTCTTCTAACCTAATAAAATTTCACCCGGCGTAACGTGAGAAGCTGTTAGGCCTTCTAATTAATCAATACCACTTTCAATTTATTGACTTTTTCTTATTCTAGAATATAAGTTTCAAGGGTTAGGATGGATATGGCATTGAAATCTATAATGAAAGTAGCTGTTAATGCTTTCTAGAAAATTCAAGAAGCAAACACTAGATAACGACCTGGTTTACCTTAACATCATTCCATGTGTTCACGCCATTGAACTTATCGTATTTAACGCGTCCCCGGTGCTACTGAATACTTAAAAATCGCAGATATAATATTTGCTATCAGCTAAGTGTTTGAGTCATCTTCTAATTATGCACTTTAAAAAGTCAATTGTGCTACTAAGTGACCCTGAGTCGCACGTTGCTTACTTACAGCTATCGATATTATATTTACGTAACCACATACGACATCGCGAACTTTTTTTGTTATTGGCCCTAATTATTCAGAATGTATTTAAATAACAAAAACTCTGAACTTTAATCTCAGGGCTAGGTGGCTATTTTTTGCAATTATCTTTGTCCTATAGTTGCATTGACTGTTTCTATTTCTTTGTGTAAAATTTGTAAGCTTCACCCCACGAACAAACACGAACGAACACGAACGAACACGAACGAACACGAACGAACCATTGTTTTTGTAACAATTTTAGAAATCTTCAGTTAAACATTTATCGAAACTGAAGACAAGTAAATTGTCGACTTATTATTGCATAACTCCGACACCTGTTATCGTAAATTACAATTATGTAGCAGATAACAAGCTCTAATTGTATGCTAAGAGGGTCTAATTCCTGCCGAGTAGTCCGAGAGATCGAAATTTTAATCTATAAATAGCTGCTGACGGTTTTTTCTATCTGCAAATTGAAATCTCCGAAACGTTTATCGCACAGCGGAGACAAGTAATCTGCCGGTATTTGTTATGGCATAACTTCGACACCAGTTATCGTAGATTCACAATTAGAAATTGTGCCAGATAACTAGCTCTAATTGTATGCTGCCAGAATACAAAGATTTGAGAAGGCTATCGAAAACATCTGAACCTTCTTCACAGACATCTGATCCCATCCCACCCCTTCTTCCAAACAAAAAAAACAACCAATAGATAGATTTTTTATGCATGTACCTGCTCGTGGTTTCGCATGGCGTCCATATCTTCGGGTGCCTCGAAAATACAGTAATTTGTTCGAGGTTTCTCGCCATCCTGAGAGATTGATCCACCAGGAACTATAAAAAGAAAAAGAAATCTTAATAAGTTATTTTATAAAGAAATAATAGTTGAAATATTATCTTACCTAACAGACCACCAGCTATTAGAATATCGAATAGTACTTCGCCGTAGCGGCGATAGTCAAGTTTGTTACCGGCAAGATCTAGATATTTAGAGATTTGTTCCAAGTCACCTTCAGTTTTATCGAGACCAGCAATGACCGCATCACGGAATCCCGTGGGGTCGAATTTCTCTTTTTCATCTGCAAAAATAATAGCACAAATTTTATTTTATTTTTTTGAAATTCTTTTCGAATTAAAGTTTTCTTTTTTTACCTCTTTTTCTGGTCTTGATGCGCTGACCTGATAGTACTGGTCTTTCAGTTTTTTGACTCATACAACAAATTGCTGGAAATAAAAAATAAAATGTGGTTCAGTCAATTGCAAAAGTGTTCCAGATAAAATGTTCATCAAATCATAGATCGAACCGATTTAATTTAAATGTAACAGCCTCTCAGATTTGATCGAAACAATCCAATCGGTTCTTAACAATTTGGAATCCACAACAAATCAACGAAAACCATTCAATTAAAAAAATTAAATCCATCCTAAAAATTACTTTATTCTGATTTTTTTTATGTTAAAGTTAAAAGAACAATGAAAGGCATAATGGTTTAGGTACGTGGGCTGACAGAAAAATTCTGCCACATGTTGGTCCTTGTGGACCCCTAGTGTTACCTAGAGGGAGGATTGACGTCCCTTTCCCTACTTTTTTCAGGTCAGACATATAAGACAGGTAGCATAGCCAATTTCTTTCTGTTCATGAAGAAATGCATTCTTTCCAAAATTTAAGGTTTTATTGCGGGAAAGGAACGAAACCTCTTTATTGGATCTTCTTTAAGCAGAAAAGAACAGCCAATCACGTTAACATCGCATTAGAAAATCATCTGTATATCTTTAAATATCCTGATTGCTAAACTAGCGTGATAACTGTTGTATTTTGGATATTGGCCTAAGTGCCGAACCCTAATTACATGTACTAAACATATATACATTTATCCTGAATTAATGTTCTCTTGTTTAATGTAAGACAAAGATCAAACTTATTCCATAATTGATAACGCTGTTACTAACAAAAGTCGTTGCCCTCTCAATTATACACACGTTCCATTCCTCACGCAGTTATTAATAAAAGGAATTCATATCCAGATACAAGCACACGATATTCATATTAATATGTGGGCCAATGTCTAAAGACTTGCTGCGAAGTCAATAAACTCTCAGTTCACATACAAAATCATCCGAGGATTGTCGGTCGCCAAGCACAAACTGAAATTGTGTTACTAGGAATGAACACATGCGCCGCATGACCTCTTTACTTTAGGCAGTATACATCACAAATTACTGACTTGTTGCACATGAACATGAACCTTGGATAGTCGACATAGTCGCAAGGAGAACTGCTTGTTGAAATACAAAATAAAAATAGAGATCTACAAACTCAAGGGAATCAGAAAATTTCAAATTCATTCTCAACCTACATTTAACCTCAAACAATATGCACATGTGGCAGCATTCGCCAAAAACCTCATTTAAATTGACGATTTACTGAAAAGGCGGCTACACACAATCGAAAAGTTCCGTAAGAGAAATTTTTTTTGGAAAGCTTGAAAGTAATTCGGAGAAATTCCGATGAATCATATTCGCTCAAATAAGTTAATAAAAAAAATTTCAACTTACACATCCCGCAGGCGGGTACTCGTACTTACTTTTACTTTTGTTTGTGAAAAATTTGACTGTTTTTTGTGTGAAAGAACAATGAAATTTATTTTGAGGCTTCACTTCTATCCTTGGTTTTAATTTATTTAGCAAAACACACAGAAAATATTCTTTATTAAATTACGATTAACCTCGATTTTTTTTTAAGTTTTCGTTTTAGGTTTTTTTTTTGTATTTAAACTATGATCACAATATTGGTAGTTTTCTTTAGAAAAAGAAAAAGATGAGAACACACAATTTACTTAAAAGACCTTTAATAAATAAAATTAAAAACAAAAAATTAAACTAAAAAAATGCAGAAAACGTGTGCTACTTCTAGCGACGCGAATAACTCGCACGAAATTGAACAAGTGACGTGTGACTCAAATGTGGCGGCCGCCGTTGAAGAAAAGGAAACGAAAGGGAGATATATGTGTAATCTGGGTTTACAATGTGTATGAGAGAGACACTGCTGCTATCTCCTTTCAATCAACTACGACTTGTTCTTACATATCCGCCAATTATTTTCTACCCAAAATGTCGGCCATTCCCGATTTTCAATAAAAAAAAAAAACCTTTTTAGTTTCCCAAAAAGAAAGTTTTTTTTTTCATTTTCTTTCTCAACTCTGAAGAATATTATATTTCGAGCAAAGAAACAAAAAAAAAATGGATCTCTCAAAGCACCTTAACGCAAAGATGGAGTAATAAAATAAAAAAAGAAAAAAATACTTTTCTGAATCACTCTGTTTGACAAGATACGGGGGAAATTGTTAGTGCGTCACCTGACGTAGCCATTTTTTTACGAAATTTCTGTTCGAGTGAACAATTTAAGGAAGTTTTTTTTGGGGAATTTTTAGTTTTTCTATGAAACAAACACTTTAAAATTAATAATGAAACTGATATACTTACAATTAAAACAAAAAAATAGTAGCTTAACCTGGAATTTAGTGAAACACTGACCACGATTGTTACACCACGTAGGAGTAGAACGGGAAATGTGATTTTATACGATTTTGAAATGGCCGTGTACTTGTCGAAGAGAACAACTGGAATGATTGGAATGAAAGGAAAGTGAAAAGGAAAATGAGGAGAAAGGGAGAATATGAGAAACGAAAAGCTAGAGATTTATGGATAGTTCACATTTGGCCGCAATTTTTTATATCTGCGCTTAATTTTTGTTTTAAAACATTTCCTAACAACTGTAGAGGTATGTTTGCTAATTAATGCTATTTAGGAGATGTGTATAAAGGTATAAATCTTACTTATGGCCCACCAAATTTTTATACTTCAATAATTTTTTAAACGATTAAAGCGTTTCAAATGGAGACGCATACTTTTATTTTTGGAGTTTTATTACACTAGGGCCGAATTCGATTCTAATTAATAACTTTGATTGCACTAGGGCCGAATTTTAAATCAAAAGAAAATTAAATCGTCTGCGTTGCGTGATGTTTAAAAAAATACGAAATGAATCGGATTTTGGCAGGAAGACCATAGATGAATAAAAAAAAATATAAAATTGTTCAGCACGAAGAGTTTATATTTTTAGTTCATGCAAGTTTCGCGGGGAAATCGAAATAAAAGGAGTTCTTTTAACTAACCAGTGTTGTCGCTGAGAAAAGGGAAAAACCGCCGATCCATAACCTAAAATCTGCTGGATATATTAGTTTCTATTTAAAAAAAATTCGCCAGGCATGGTCAAAAAAGTTCAAGGGGAAAATTAGTTTTTATTTTTAAAATTTAATTATTATTAAGTTTATATTTAGACTTAGGTCCACTTAGGCCAATTCAATACACAAAATAACTGCGTAAATTGGAATTTCATGCAAGGCCGTTTGTGACAAGTAAACTGCACATTTATAATTTTAAATAGAACTTTTGACTAGCGAACATGTGTTCGAAATGATCTACAATGAACTCTTTATGACGCAAATTTTTTCTTCCAACTTAAACAGGTGCCCAACTTATCAAGGTGTAAAATAACAACTCGCAATATGTATGAAAAAAAAGTGTTGTATTTAAAAACACAAAAATTAGGTTCAACTCAGCAGTTCAAAGGACGCTTTCATAACAAGAAAAATTATTTTTTTAAGCTGTTTAATCACCGAATAGTAAAATAGTGCAAAACGATATTCAATTTAATATTTGTTATGAAAAATATATCCGTAATATGATTCATATTCGAAATTATCATATAAATACGTACTTTGTGTAACTTTTAATATCATACTCTTCTGAATATTTAGAAATGTTACAGGGCATCCTTTTGAGAAAGAAGAAAAATATTTTATATCTTTTGCTCTATCTTGATTTTCTATCTTTTGTTTTATCTTTTCCTCAGGCTTGCCCACTCAGAAAGGACATTTTCGAAGACCTTAGAACAATTGTTCGTTGTGCGCTATCTACTTGGGCATTGGCATCGTGATAAAAATTTACTTTGGCAAACCGTGATAGTCCGGACATTCAGCTTCCAATTAGTGGGTGGTAAGCTAGGGCCCTGCAAAGCTTGATTGCACTGCAACGATGACAAGCCCGTGATACTTTGAGCCTACTGGTATTCAACTGACAAAATTTGTAAAAAGCCAGGACCTAACCTTGACAAAATTTCGGTTTTACATTTTTTCAACGCTCCAAAAACAGAGACGAAGAGATCAAGTCTGTGATTCTTTTGATTTTGTGGAGCTCACACAATCGTCAGTTGCTTGCAGCTTTGAACTGAGCTACTTTAATTCAAGCCCCAAGCTGTTGATGATCTAAAATCTATATTTCAAGGTATTACTACCACAAAACTCGCTTCACACCACATCATCAAAGTATATTTCACATCAATAAAACATTAACATTTCAACAGCGTCCTTAGGAATTAAGTGCCTTCGCATGATACTCAATGTGTTCATCGATGAATGTGGCTAAGTAGTAGTGGCTGTGATTGTACCCATCTCGCTGCTTGAACACAACTTTAAGTTTTTTGTTTTTCTCAGCAGCACAAACGAAATTCTCAGGCTTCAGAACGTTATCAAGAAGAAAATTATCGCAAGTACCCTGATCGAGAAGCACTTCCATTGGTTTTCCAGAATAATTCTTCGCCAACTCACATGGATCCCACTTCTTCCACTCCTCCTTATTCTCTCCAAGGTATGCTCGCATTGTCTGCTGCCCGTAAGCGTGACACATTGGATTGCAAACTGGAGCGAACACCGAGACAGATAAATACAATTCGGGCTTTTTAAGTGCACAAATTAATGCACCATAGCCTCCCATGCTAAGGCCACTGATGCTCTGTTTTCCCTCGATCACGGGAAAGTTTGAGTTAATCACTTCGATGAGTTCCTCGGTCACGTATGTGAACATTTGATAGTATTTTGCGTATGGTGGTTGAGTAGCATTTACGTAATAGCTGGCGCCTGGTCCAAGGTTGTTGTCTGCTGGAACCGGTACATTTCGAGGTGATGTGTCAGGACTCACAGCACAAATACCATGCTCTGCTGCAAACCTTTGAAATGCAGATTTTCGAATCATGTTCTCGTGGGTGGCTGTTCGACCGTTTAGGAAGTAGAGCACTGGACAGTTGGTCTTGTCGATTAGGGCTTTAGGTGGCAGGTACACTCCAAAATCCATTTTGCAATTTACCACATCAGATTGGTGGGAATAGAACCTCTGCTCGCCTTCGAAACATTTTCCTACATAAACTTGTTCAAGGCACGTGCCTCGGAATGGTGGCGTTGAGTGAAGGAGGCGTTTGCCTATTGTCCTTTGCGGGACCAATATAAAGGTTTTCCGCATTTTCTAAATGTAATTACTATTTTTTTTTAATATTTTTTTGTGACACTTGCCAGCGAATGAACTCTGAAATAATAACCACTTCATATATCATCAAAACTCTGTGGAGTGTATTTAAAGCACAGATTAATCTTGTATTTAAAGGGCAGGGTGAAATAGACAGACGTGGTCTAATGTAACAAGAGACTTGATCTTCCTATTGCTATTGCCCTTAATTTTAGTTATCTGGAAGTCGTTTCTATGTCCAATTTATTTCGATCTGCATACGATAAAAGCGTATTTATGCATTGTATTGCTTGTGAGCTCATTACTTTTGGAGCAGTATATACAGTGGTGCCCAAAGAATTAGACACCGCTGCTAGTCTCCTAATTTTTTGTCTACATCATTGAAAGGATTAAGCATGGAGGAGACAACATCGAATTTTGCATTCTCTTGGTATGGTGTAGGTCCTGTATTAGTTATCAAATATGGATATGGAAATATGAATAAATTTATTAAAACGGATATACTAAAAGATAGAGTTAAGCCTCACTGCTTCGAATGCGTGCCCGTTACGTACATTTTCTAGTACGATAACAACTCTGAATACACCGAACAAGTAGTAAAAAAAAGCTCTTGGTAAAAAAATAAATTTTGTACTAATGTAGTAGCGTAAAGTCCCGACTTAAACCTAATTGAAAATTTATTGAAAGACGTGGACAAAAGCTTAAAACATGAACAATCCAAAAACGCAACAGACTTATTCCACAAATCAAGGCAATATAAAGTCCTTCAAGCCAGGCCAGGCTGTTGTTGAAAGCATTACCCCAAAGCTTTGTGCTATTATAACAATAAAAGGACTCACTCTACTTTTTTCCTCACAACTTGGTTCGAATGGCTAAATGACAAATAACAAATAACTCTCATTTACTTATACAACATTTATTGCATCTTTAAGCAGCGATCAGTTTCTCCTTGGAAGCCTCTGCTGAACCCGCTTCGATTTGTTCAACTTTTTCGTCTTTCTTGCCCTCTTCGATTTGCTTCGTTTCCTCTTCAGCATCCTCAATCACCCTGAACGTTATCGGCGCTGGCTCCCTCGGAGGCAGCCAGTCGGGAATAATCTTATCGTGCATTCGCCAAAGGCCGTACTCATTTGAAATATGCTTTTCCATCACCACATACTCGAGGACATCTTTCGCCAAAATCTCGCTTCCATGCATTAGCCGTCCGAAGCGATCGTAGATGGCCAGTGTCTGTTGAGTGTGAAAACGCACAGTCACTTGAGCGAAAATGTTCTCCTTTGTGATAACGTCTGTGCACCGGGCATGGACAACTTTTGGCGGCTCCAGTGACTTCAAGAATTTCCAGTGAATCGTCTTGTCCCTTGTGTTGTGGATTATTTCTGGATAGCAACGCTCGGTCACATTCTGTCGGAGCTCGTGTTTATTTTTCTCAGCCATCAGTTGATGAGCCTTGATGTAGACGTCTTGGGCGGTGGTAGCAAACTCATCCTTATCGAAATCCTCCTCGTAGCTCTTGATTTTCCGTATAGCCATAATGCTCTTGCCCTTCATTCCAATTTGTTCGAACGTTTGCTTAGCACCGGTCGATGATACAATGGACTTTTTACCGTCGCCCTCGGGCGGAACATACGCTTCGAATATGCCACCAGTACAGCTTATATGAAATGGCCGTTCTAGCCATGGCCTTGGTGGCAGGACACCTCGTTCCTTCATGCGACTACGGATCTCTTCCTGTGAGAGATCGCTGAATTTCTCTTGCATGTTGGGAATGTCAACTTTAATGAATTTCTCTTTACGTAGGCGCTTGAATTTCGGATTCCAGTGTTTGGTTTGACGATGACGGACTTGCTGTGCGTTGAGGAGACCTTGCATTCCTGGCGCGAGGAAACCAGGTTGGAGTACCTTGTAAAGGGAAAATAAATTGAAAATTATATGAGAAATGACGATGTGACTTAACGTCGAATACCTGGAGGAACTTGATGCAGTTCATTCCGGGTCGAATTACTTCCATGTTGTCGAGTTTTATTTATCAACTTGTTGAAAAAAAGAAAATAATTTTATTACTGCACCAGGAAAATATCCATTCCCATTAGCACGGTGCGGTAACTTTGACAGTTGTTCGTACTTCTTGTCATTAGCCAGTTGCTCTCAAAATGTAGATCTGTCTGATTTTAAATTATTTCTTGTTCAGAAGTCACCAGCATTTACGTTTTTGAAAGTGAGTCGTTAATTAATATTTTTCTGTTTGATGTCAAAAATTTCATAATACTTTTTTAAATTTTTTCTATCAACTTAGCCGAATTTTTATACGAAATTCACTATCTTCAAAAAATTTGCAAAAAACCATCGCTGAGACGACAGAAAATGACAGTTTTCGAGAGATGTTAAGCGAAGAAACCGATGGCACCCTGTCAATTTCTTTTTTTCATATATGTACCATTTCATCCAAGGTTTATCGTCTTATGTGATGAGGCGTTGCAAGTCTGCAATTTAGTTCTGTACCTTAAGGATCAAAGTCTCTTCCTATGTTATCGAGATTGTGCACTAATTCTAAAGCATCTTCTAGATTTATATTGATCATGACACCATAGTGCCCACTTCTCTGCAAATATGGTATAACACATTCGATGCCGAGTTTCTTATCAATTTGAAAAACAAACTAGCTAAAAACCACAAATGAGCCAATTGTTGTCTGTGCTGTGCAGTGAACAAAGGCATTCGGCTACATCGGCAAAGTAATTTATATTCAGATTATGTTCTAAGAGGATTAAAGAGCAGTGCACAGCGGCGGAAGAAGAGAAGGCGGTTTATTGTGAGAAATAAAGAATTTCAAGAGTAATAGGTTCTTTGCACACAGTATAGCTTTTGAACTGGCCAGCAACCAAATGGCGCAACGTTTGATGGACCGATGGAAGTAAAATCGTGTTGATTTGGGGTAAAAGATCTCGTTTCTACGTAAGAAGACCTCCAAAAGCGGTATATATCCCTGAGTAAACAATTAAAGTGTTTAAGCCTAATGTTGTGGGCTTCCTATTATGAAGTTAGGCCAATATACTGAATTAAATCTATCACGGTTCAACATGTCTACATGAATCTACTGGAAAATGTTCTGCTCATTTATGAAGAGGAAGAAATGCCGCTTTTATGGATCCTCCAAAAGGATAATGACCACAGCCACATCAGTAAAAAGGCAAAGAAATGGTTTGAAGGACATTCAATTGATGTTGAGTGACCAGCGCAATCGCCTTACCTAAATCAAATCGAAAGTCTGTAGGCCGGACGTAAAGAAAACAGTCTCAGACATTAAATAGAGCAGCAATGAAGCACTCTGTGCTGCATTTAAGGTGTCCTGGGAGGATATTCCAGTTAAAAAGTGTCACAATTCAGTAAATTAAACAACCAGATGTTGTGAAGCCGTTATAGCCAACAAAGGTCATCATCATCATCTTCTTAACCGCGTGTTCCACTAACGGGGTCACGAGCCAGCAAAGGTTATGCAACAAAATATTTATTTTGGTTGACTAGATCTAAAACATAAAATCATAGAATACGATTTTGGATTTTTACGATGATTAGTTTTAAGTTGTACGATGAAGCACTCATGCTATTTTTTATCGCTTTTTTATTTGATTTTTTGGAGAAATTTAAAGTTTTTTTTTTAAAGTTGATGCATAAAAATTGAAATTATTTTTTAAATGTGTTGTTGTAACTTAATACAAACTTTTTGAATATTCAAAATTTCGGTCGGTATATTGGCATCAATTTTATTTTACAACGAAATTTGGTCCTCGTAATGGTGATATTTTTTTTACCGCAACTGCATTTTTGATTTACAAAGCCCTATCAGAATCTTTCTTTTGATTTTGTACAAATGCAAGTGAATTCAATTAACAACGAAAAACTAATGTGAATTCAATTCACATAAAAATGACGGTTTTTGGAATGCAGAACACCATATTCCATGATCGAAAAACCAATTCACTTTTATGACTTCATGTGAACATATTAATCCACTGTACAGTTTCGTTCGAAATGTAGAACACCTAGTTCCACGTGCAGGGGTTGAATTCGCAAGAAGTGGAGTGCAGAGCAGGGGTGAATATGTAAAAATTATCTGGAACTTCGCCCCTATGTTTACAAAACAAAGCCCAAATACATTTCAATGATCTAATAACACCAGATCTACAGATAACTAAAATTTGGTCCAGATCACTGATCTAAGCTAATCAGTGTATTGCGATATGCTTTCCGTATTCATTCTATATTCACTTCGTAACTCAAAAGGCCTCCAATAAATGATAAAAAAGGAAAATGTAGCCCTTACGTTTTAATAACTTTGTTGCCTCAACCCAAAGCAAACGCAAAACAGAACTTTGACCTAGCGCAAAAGACACACTTAGCAAAAACGTTGTTAACTTTATTTTTCTCGGGTAACATTATTTTTAAATAATAATTTATGTATACATGATATCACGCATCTCTATATATTTTATTTACATGAATAAACTCTATTAAAGACTTCCACAAGTCCCTTACGTGATTTCTATTTTTCTAAGTTCTAGGTTAGCTGATAACTAAATGTTTGTCACATGCTGCATTAAACAAAACTACTGCTCGGCTCGTCCAAGTACGCCGTCCGACCGGTTTGTTCGGATCCAAGGTGCTTCCTTGAAATGTCGATAGGAATCTTACTCGGGAGTGGAGCAGTGGTGGTAGGTGAAGCCGCCGCTGGTACAAGTGGCGCCTTGCTGCACTGACCCCAGTTGGAGGGTTTTATCGGAAGTACTTTTGGCTTAGGCGGTAGTGGTGGTGGACCCTTGGACGATGAGGAGTCACCATCTGTTGATGGATCTGCTGAGGATACCGGTGTAGTTTCTTCTTCGTCAATTTTCATTGGAGAAATTGATTGTTTCTTTGTTATGGACAATCTGGGTGCTGGTTGTGGTTGTGGACGATCCATTTGTTGACCATCTAATGGCATCGGGGCTGACTTGTTAACGGGGCTAAGATTTGCACGGATTTTTCTCAATTTATTCGCAGCGCTCAGATTCTCTTTGTTTTTCAGAAAGTCTGGAAGTTCAAAGTTGATTTCTGTTCCACGTTGATCCTCCAGCCTGGCGCATTGGGCACGTTTAAGTCCTTCTAAAAATTCATCTGAAATTGGTTACTAATTCATGAGCATATTTGCTGCAATTTAAGAGTCGAATTCCGATCGGTACACACCTTGATACTCTGGACGTTCGGTAACTTGGACCTTCACGCCAGCCTTCCACTTGGCTATGATAGGTTTCTTTACAGATGCTGCCGCTGTTGTTGGATCGCTGCCCGTGGTCACCTGGGTTGAGGTGCTGAGGGCGTCGTCCGATTGACTGATAGAGGTCTTGTTGATTTTTTTTGGTCTTAGACCTTTTAAGCCTGGAATGTTTGAGTCTCGCCTGCGAATGCGATCGAATATGGATGACGTCTCTGAGGCACAATCGTCTGACTGCAAGATACAAGATCAAATTAGATTCACTCGCGAACTTGAGAGCAAAGATGCCACTTACCTTTAAAGAGCACATGTCAGTTGGTTTGTGATTCGCGTCATGAGATTCCACTTTACCTTGGAGCAGCTCATTGAAGACTTTATTCGTGATCTCGTCGAGGGTACTTTGCTGAGTGTTGATGACTGCAATTGGCACTGAACCGTTTCGATGTGGTTTAATCGCTGGGAAAGACACACTTTTTGGCATAGCCTTGAGTTTGGCTGAATTTGGTGGGTAGTCGCTGTGCTCCACCTTCAGCATTACCACCTGAAGCCGCTGGCCATCGGCTATTGTTACTGGCTGTGACAAATCGACCGGTTCGTGGGTATCACGCATCAAAACTTGAACATTTTCCATTGAGTAGTTGTACTTGTGCAGAATTGGTTTGATCACTTCACAGAGAGCCTTCTTCGGTTTACTTTTCACTGAGATTACTTTCGGGTCTGGTAGATCGAGCTTGAACGCAACTCTCTGCTCGATTAGCAGCTCCTTGCCGGCCAAGATTTGGGAAGAGGCGTTCAGATCCACTGATTTATTAGTTGCGTTTAGGATCACGTCGAAGAACTGATATGAGATGCCTCGCTTCTCAAGCAACCTTTCGACAAGTTGTCGAACTGTTTCATTCGGCCTTGCCTGCACGATTGTCGTTGCTCCATCGCATAGAATCACGCGACATAGGCAACAGGCTTTTATGTCATCCGAGGTGTTGTTCAGCGTACACTGTGGGAGTGTATCGAAGCTGGACAGGGAGCTGCGTGAACTGTGAATATCGCTTGTCGAGTTTGCTGTGTTGGAAATTTTTAACGAGTTTCCCGACAGCTGATATTTGCCAGATCTGGAAGATGTCTTGTTGTTGCTGTTCTGGTTGTCTGATTCATCACGATCGCGTGATTTGCAACGTGTCTTCCGGTGCCACGGCAGTAGACTCTTTCGACGGCGGTCTTCTGCATTGCTTGCTGATTTTTTCAACTAGAAGGAGAAGAAATTAGAGGTTATTAAGAGTTCGTACAATGGGTATGCAACGCTTTGGAAAAACTTGTTGACTGTTAGTTCGCTAAGAGGAACCACTAGCTGCACTATCATTAAACATATATTATATTTCAGCGTGTTCTACATGGTTCCCCTTTTTCATTTCCACAGTTAATTCACTGGTTCACGCTTACCTTAGATTGGGCGGTCTGGTGAAAATTTGTCTTCAAGAGCTCGTCTAATCCCTCGGCCGAGTACGGGAGCGGTTGATTCTTCTCCTCTGCCTCGATGCATCTCTTATACATATCCGACCGAATAAACCGCTGATAGCTGTCGAACTTCATTAAATTAAAAATTTGTTTTTGCGCCTGGCTAAATAAATCCTTCTCAGCTGTTCGTAAATTCTCTTCAGCTGTTGTTCTCGCTTGTGAGTCCACATTGACAGGCTCTGTAGCTCCACTCGCCAAATGCTTTGAAAATATTTCCATTGCATGTGTAGCACGTTCGCTGGCTGCTTCAATGTGACGATACCGCTCACAGGCTGTCCAAAAGTAAATATTCTCCGCTGAGAACTCCTTCTTCAGGAACTCTGCAAATGTATGCAGTCCAGCTGGATCATCGAGTAATTTCTCGAATGAACTCCCCCAAGCAGTGACTCCTGCAGGCGTTAAATTGTCTTGTTGATGTACACCGCCACCACTGCCACAGCCACCGTTTACGATATTCTTCAGATCAGCAAATTGACAACGAGCTGCTGCTGCTACTGCTGCTGCTTTTAAATCTCCTACGTAGCTATCCATTGATTTTGTGTAAACATCGTTGTCGGATGCGGTCAGTGAGGATGGTCGTCGTGCCAGCGAAACTTGGGAGTCGATTGTTTTTGGTGCACGGAAAGATGACTGGGCCCAGCGACGGAAAGGCGATGCATCTGATGGCAAGGCCCGGGACTGAAATTGTAGAAAAAAAAAGGAAAAAATGAAAATCACTGACTGCCGTAGAGTTATAATTAACAATGACTGTGTATGAAAGTAATTGTGTTATCTATCGACATGTACCGATAAGACATTTGCACATGAAGATTAAAGTTTCGTATCAGTTGTATACGGCAGAGATATCAGTTCCGAGGGCTCAGCTCTCCGAGGAAAAACTGCTGTCAGTTATTGGTTGAGTTTGTAAATACAAATAATGGGGTAATTTTAATTTTGTGGGAATGTCAATGAGTAAGATTGCATGATTGTGTTTATTAGTCAACTGGTAAACAATCGTCAACGGGGTTTCCTCTTGGAAAATTAACTGAATGCAGTTTAAAGGGAGTTAAAATTGATGTGTTCCGCAGTAGTCGGGTGTTTTGTGTGAAGCTGAAAAGTAATCTTCTGTGACGCAGTGAGTTTATTAAAGTTTGTGACATAAACCTCGAATATACAGGAGACATTCATGTTTTTTTTTTTTATTCTAGGAAGAGAGTGTTGACGTTCTAAATTCTATGTTGCACAGTACTTTGGCCTTTTCTTTATCAATCTGGTATGTTAAAAAGTGCTAATGGAGTGACGGTGCCGGGGACTTCAATACCAATCCAGCCCAATTATCACAATATAAGTCATAAGGCTAAGAACGTTGTAGTTTGTAGCTGAATTTGTTTCCCAGTGTGAAACAAATAAAATCATGTGCAAAAGATTAATGTTACGTTAGGGTTAGGGTTAGGTTAGGGTTGAATTTAGATCCCTGCAAGATTTTCAGGCAGATAAGACCCAGAGTAGGCTAAAAGGCTAATCTCGATCAGTATAAGTAGCATTAGCAGAGCAGTAGGAGTTGCAACATTTTACAATTAGCAGTAAAATAAGCCTGCATCTCTTATTATTAGGCAAATTAATCCCGGGTCAATGGGTCAACCTTTGGTCTACATGGGTAGCGAATCTTGAGAGACATTGAAAATATTTAATGTGCTCGGTTACGTTTTAGCCAAATAAGACCCCTTTTTTGTAACCAATAGAAAAGGCCTAGGGACAAAAAGCTTTCGGTGGACGAGAGGATAGAATTCCTCAATTTTAGAAAATTTGTTTTTACCATTACAAGGTAAGATTAAATTTTGCCGAAACATAAATTTGGACCACGAAATGGCAAGCCATCAATTTCAGGGACGAAAAAAGTTTAATATGAACGGTCATAGCGCAGAGGTATTGGAGAAGTATACGTCAAGAGTGTGGAACTTGGTACTCGAGAGACTTTCAAGGAGGTTCACTAATGCTGTGAGCTGATCATATAGATCGATATAGAAAAAATGACTACAATTTGATTTCTTTCACATAAAATGAAGTCGAAGAAATATGTGGAATGGCTGGACAGTGTTCTTATTGGTTTTAGTGAAAGTTTGTGGGCAGAAGATTGGACGTTCCAGCACGAAAACGTTACCTCGACTAATATAAACGGCTACTTTAAGTTGTATAACACTCCAACTCTTCGTTGCCCTGCAGTAGGTCCTGGCTTAAACCCCATAGAAAACTTAATCTGCATGTTGTTCAAGAGGGTTTATTCAGGTGGACGACAATTCGGATCACGTTTGCAGCTAAAAACCACTATTCAGGAAGAACGGCTGACATCCACACTAAAAAATAATAATTGATTCAATGCTTCGTTGCTTACTATTAGTTTTAAAATATTAAAATATGTATCAACAATTTATTGCAGATCTTGGACTCCGTGTCTGGCGAACTTATATCGTTGTAAAGTTTAAAAAATCTAGGTGCTTTTTACACAACTCAAATTTTTTGCATTTATTTGTTACTGGTTTTATGTCTTTAAATTAAATAAAACAAAATTTAAAAGTAAATTCATAAAATAAGCTTATTTGTCAGTTTTTTTTACCCCTCCCATCTAATTTTTTTGGACACTGCGTCATATTATTGCGATTTTTTTTTATTTTTCCAGACAATTGATAAAGACTTCAAGCATTTCAACAAAGTAGATCATTCTGATCACTATGGTTGCAAATTTGAATGTTGTTTCATTTGACAGAGTTTTAGGATCAGGTTAGGTTGCTCTTGGTCCACGGAAAAGATTTCTAATCGCTAAGCAACAGATCAGAACTTTCAAAGTAGTTATTCTTTTTGTTGGAGAAGTTGCATATAGTACTGTTTTGTGACGGTGTGGAAAAGGAGACCACGACATAAGATCAATTTCATGACTCGTGTTTGAGCCATAGACACGTACTGGCCCCGGTTCTACTCGCAGCCAATTAAGGGCGAACGGTCCGTGTGACAGGCTCAAGCTATGATATTGACGGCGATAAATCTAATCAAATTTGTCCACACATGAACGTCCCTAATAACGAACAACAAATCCAACATTCTCATTGCTATCGCTACACTATCCACAAAACAGAATTTTCATTTAAAACAAAAATCAATATCAATTCATCCCGTATGCAGTGAGACATTTCAATTTGAATTCGTTTTGTGTCTTTTGGGGTCAAGAGATAAGTCTCGATTGTGTTCCCTGCAGTGTTTAAAGACACAAAATACGATACGCCATTGTGTCTGTGAGTGTGCCATAGGGTATGAGGGTTTTCTTACTGATAACACGAATAAACACATAACAATAAAATTTATTTCTTTTCATGATTTCATTGCATTACTTCAGCTTCTCAATTCCAGACACTGTTCGGGTTCACAGATTTACTTTTCACTTTGTCCACATTGGGATTTTTTTCCCGTCAAGAATAAACAGAACGATGGAGGGAGGTAGTGACTTCTCACTTGTCCCCACTCTTTTCGACAAGATCGTTCGATATTACACGCTAGGTTCCTAAATACCTCAGCGGGTGTACAGACATAGCTTGAACAACGAAGCAGTAACCAATTGAGGCTGAATGAGCTAACAGAACGATGAATACTTCACTTTAAGTGGCATTACATATACATATGCTGAGATCGGAAGTCTGGAGGCAGTTGTTCGTCTGGTCGTCTGCTCCGCCTTCCATTCAGCGATTCCAGAGGGAAAGAGAACTTCAATTTAATTGAAGGCATTACAGAATCAGAAAAACAGTTTTTTCTGAAAATGGATTTATGTTTTTTTTTTTGTTCAGATAAGTTGTGGCAACTTGTAGAGGAATTAATTTTGTTAATTCTTTTTCTAAGAACACTCAATTTGAATGCAACCAAAGGGGGTTGCGCTTATTATCATGGTCAAGAGAAAGGGTTGGCTGGAGATAACCTTTCGGATTTAACTTTACTTGACGTAGGAAATGAATAATTCGTTTTCTTTGTACGACAGCTTTTTGGAAAATTCATCATTAAAAAAAAAAATAAGAAAATATTGGCGGCTTATCAGAGGAATTAAAACGAATGTTTTACGTTTCATGGGAAAAAAATTAGTACATCTGTTTCTTGGAATAGGACAGAACCCAGCAGTGATTCAATGCAAAGATTAACGTCATGTTGAAGTCAAGAAAACAGATTTGTTTACAATGAAGGGTTCTTGGAAGTTTTTTTTTCTGGGAATGTGAGTTGAGTTAAGTGAGCATAGCAGAGTCGAGCTTTCCTTAAATTGATTTTGGCTGGCTACACTCGATGCTAGTGGTGCTCGTTTTGTTTTGAGTTTAATAAAATATACTTAAACCTTGGAAGACCCACTATGAGAATCATTCAAACGTATATAACGCCAACTAAACATAGAGCATAAACGAGTCAATGGGTCTCTGCTTTGAAACCAATAAAGTTAAGTCACATTGCGTGTTAAGTCTGATTTAGGATTGGTAAAGACTAAATATCTATAAATTTTAATGCCTATATTAGTATAATACGGAATTGTTCTTCTCTATGAACTTATAGCGTCTTGTTAATGATAGTTCAAAGGAAAGGATAAATCTAATTTCTTTGCCTTGAGTCCCCGTTTTTTCAAATCCTTTTTATTTTCCCCTACTAGACAAAAAAAAAGTATTTGAATCCGAATCCCTAGGACAACGCAGCAGAGGGTGCAGACGAGTAAAATGGTAGACATAGGTGTAGAGGTATCTGAACCAACTTGGATTGCAAATTGGTGTCGACTGGCGAGGCATGCTAATAGAAACCCAAGTCCATCCTGGACTGTAGCACCATTAATAGAAACAGAAGAAGACAAAAAAATACAATATGAGAAATAGAAAGTAGAGCCTCCTATTTCGCATGTACACGTAAAATTAAATTATAGGTGTAAGAAGGAGCACGTATACTTATATTTCCACGTGTATTTATATTTTCACGTCTATTTCCTGCTCTGAAATTTCGATGGCTACAGACCATTGCAGAGGGCATGAATAGGCTGTTGCACTGTGCTTACGCAATATAGTTAAATACACGTGTACCCGTGACACGTGAATCTGTGTCTAAGGTGTTCTGTTTACGTGTAATAAAAAAATGTTTAAAATCTGGAGCTCTAATAGAAAGCATTCATTCAACCAAGAAATATAGTAAAATCATTTAAAATTTGACAGATGATAGACATCGCATTATCATCAATGTACAATCAGCAGTAATTTTCAAATTAAAATGATTTGAAGAAGTTCATTCAAATTCAATGCTGGCCATTCCAATAAAACAAACACCACGTTCGAGAAATCCTAGCTAGAAAATACTTTTTTTGCCGCGGTGTTTTTCTTTTGTTGTTGTTTATGGGTAGCACATATTTACTTTCTTAGTTTATCAAGTGAAAGTATGTTAACTTTTTGCTGAGATGTGATGTCAGAACCAAGAGGGGTCTCACCGTGATTTTCTCTTGTAAACGTCATTTGCAAACTTTTCTGTTTGGTCATCGTGCTTGAGTGGAAAGATGTTGACGGTGGGGGATTTTTAAATGATGTGTATTATTGTATGTCATTACTTTTTTGATGCGTATAAACAGAGGCATTTGGGCTTTTATAGATTTATTGAGTACTTTTTATCAAGCCGCATAAAAAGTGTGGAAAGTCGATATTTACCGAAAATAGAACGTGACAGGAGACAATATAGTGGGGGTTATGGAAAATATATTTTATTTTCTTTATTCACAGCACGTCGCAGAGTTACGTGAAGTTTAATAGCAAAAGAACGAACTTGAAATTTGAATTGAAGGTTGTTTTTAGAAAGCTCTTGGACATGGATTGGAAGATGAGTCTTTTGCACGTGGAAGAATTTCGATAAACACATGTCGGCTCCAATCACCGCACCTTAAATGACTTTGTAAATCTATGTCCCACCTTCTTTGTTCGTGCGATGCCTTAATCGTAGAAGAATACATCTCGGCGAGTACTTCTTTCGATCTGACAGACGGCTCCACAGTTTTGTGTGAATCTCCAATTTTGTAGAGTTAAGTATGTATCTCCGAGGTTACTAGTTCAAATGCAGTTTTAACTTGCGGTTAACGCTGCTTTATGGTTTCTAGTGCGATTAAGAGAGTAGTATTTTGGCTTTATTGAAAAAACGTTCTGTTATGGTCATATTTAGTGTTTGAGTCATATTGTGCCAAATGCTCAATGCTAGCTCAATGAGCTAAAATAGTTGAAAGAACTATACGCTGCAGCAGAGAAATCACGACAAAAAAACTCTGAACATTTTTTTCTAAAAATGAAAGTCATTGGCTTATAACTGAGCTCGGAAAGGATTTTGCCTGACGAGGGCTGAAGAAAACTCCCAGAGATTTCATCATTGCCTTACTATATTCAGTTTTACCACTGTAAAGTAAAGGGTAAAATCAACAACTGTTGTATTCATTCCTACAGCTCTAGAAGTACATTTTGTAACAGCTTTTACAAAATTTTTGTGGTTCGTGATATTTTAGATGCGTTTTAGTGCAGGAAGAGCGTTAAGCACTATAACAATGCTCCAGATAACAGATTTTGGTGCTAGTGCAAAAGGATTAAGGAGCACTATCTAGAGACAAGATTTTAGTGGACGCAAAAGAGAGGCCGCGCTTCTTTAAAAAGTGTGCTTTGCCTAAGAAGAAACAAGTCAGAAGCAAATTTGACTATTTATTAGTCTCTTGGCCTACACCCGAATTTGATACTTTTATATTGTGTCCTAATAAAATATTTGCGTCATCCAATTATCTCGTGTCAACTGCAGTTTTGCTGTGCCAATAAATTCAAAGCCCAATTAGCAAAAAGAAAACACCACAAATTTCGCTAGCCACGAAAAAAACATCAACGCATGTGGTATTCATTAAAAAAAACGCTAAATGGCTTCATAAATTATTAATTACCAACTCCCAGCCAACTGGCTTATTTAAATCCACAAAAAAAAAAATAGAATACAAATTACACAACGTGTTGAATGAATTAATTTAAATAAACAACAAAACTGTCACACATAAATCCATTGCTGTCGAAACTAACCTTGAAACCCTCTAGCCAATTCAATTCGTGAAAGAATGAGTCTCTTCTAACCTTTTCTTTTCCTCTAGTTCCAACAAAGCAAAATAAAATAACCGTCTTTTTATGTGCGTAACCAGAATACCCCCAAAAACGGAAGCGCTAAATCAAATGAACAAAAAAAAAAGAAAAGAAAAGAGCAACACTCGATGGGATGAATAAACAATACGAAGCCACTATGGGGAACTGAATCTAGATTCTTTCTCATTGGGTTCTGCTTTCAAAATTTCTACGATAATTGAGCAATGCACACGCCAGACTGGATGTACAATCCACTATGCATGTGATACTCCTCCTCAGATTCAGAAATGAAAAAAAAGAAAGAAAAATAAATACAGAAAACTTTTCGTTATTCAATTGAATTTGAAGATGAGACGAGGAAACTCTATTTCATCGGATAGATTTTCATGTTGTTTTTAGAAACGAATAACAGAAAGTAATTAAGGTCAAGCTGAGAAAAGCTGGCAGCACAACACAAGCATAGCATTCTAAAAATCGACGATAGTAAAACCGCAGAAAGGAGGAAGTAAGTAATTTAGATCTTGAAAAGCACCCAAAAAAGAAAAAGCAAAAATGTAAAAAAAATCAGCACGTAAGTGAATGAGGTTAGGTTTGTTGTATTAACCAGTATCATGTGATAAATCTCAGACTCAGGGCTGAGGAGACGAGACGACCGGTTGCGGCGGTGTATTCAAATTTGAATCTACAATCACACAAGAGACCAGACTGCTGCAGGTAAGAGAAGTACCCCAAAAATAGTGAGGCGTGACTTTCGTGTGAACAAACAAAACAAGACTTACGAAAAAAAGAAAAAAAAACGGAGAACAATTGCTGTGGGGTAGTTAAAAATGAATGGAAAATAAATGAAATACAGTGACTCAAAAGCTGAATCGCATCGAATGTTGTTGACGTGATGGCATCTTGGTTTAGATTATCACTACAAGATGACGATCAAAGATGGAAAGTTGCCACGAAAATGTATAAAATTTGCAGTTGACATAGACCATTTTGAACTACGATTCCGATTCAAAACGCATCTCCTTCCTATTCGCCCACGCATTCGAATTTGTCTTGAAGATACAAGGGGCTTTCCGGGCCTTATCCTTCTGCAGTGGACTTTTTAAGAGTAGTCGTCTGAGTCAATGAAATATGATTAATTTGAGCAGTAAACAGAGACATGACACAAACTTAATGGTAACTTTAAGCAGTGAACAAAGATCTACAATAAACATAGACGATATCGTTCTATGATTGATTCAAAGCCCATTAAGGGTAGGACCTGTAAGCTTTTTAAGAGAAGTCACCTGGGGTAATGAACAATGCTTACACTGAGCAGTGAACTAAGACGAAATCGTCCTATGATTGTGGGAAGTGCAGAGTACTAGAAGGATTTGACGGCTTTCCTAATTGATCTGCTTTACAGCACTATAAGGGTCACACCTGTTAATCGCGCTAAATTTGAGATAGTAGTGCAATGAATTGGCAGGTGAGTTTGATTCCCCATAGCCTCAGCAAAATGTTTTCGTGGCTTGCAATCAGCTCGTGTAAGTAACAAAATAAAGAGCTGCCGATTGAAAATAAAACAAGGCCTCACAGAACTTGATACTTGATGGAAAGGAAAATTTTCCCGCAGAAGAAACACAGAAAATCAACAGTGTGCAATTTCAAGAACGAGCTATGTCTCAACTTTAGGTAGAACTACCAACTGTTAGGATCTCTGTTCTGTGTCTCGAATTGAGGTAGAACTATCAACTGTAAAGTTGAGTGGAATCTAAAATCGCAGTCAGCAGACGTAAGGTTGACGCCCTTTTCGCTCTCTCCACAGGAGTTGGCGCAGAAACTGATTTATGGCATCTGCGACTAAACGTGCTGACTGTTAACTTTTGTTTTTTTTGCTTCACTCGTCATTCACTTTCCATAAAAGATAGTCTTACTCACTGCACGTCTCACTGCTTCGATGAAAACGACAAGAACGACGACGGCAACGACAGCGACTAACTCGTACTCCGTTTACTATTCCCACAGTTTATTGTTCCCTCACTTGGGTCAGTCAGCCAGCCAGTCAGCGAGTGTTTCTCTCGTTCGCTTGTGTAACTTCCAACTTTTGCTTTATTCATCAATAACCGCAAAAATGCAGAAAAACACTGAAGCAAAAAGAAATAAGTTTCGCTTCAATTGCACAGTGGAAAACACAATACGATAACGTCTGGATAGAGGAAAAATTTGATACTGTATGCGCGATAGATAGCACTTTTGATTTCATTGAACACAAAACTAAAACACGCACAAAAAAAAGGCACACACTCATGCCATTCAATTGGATTCACCTTCAGGCCAATTTGGGCACAGAATTTGTATCTGGACGCGCATTAGAACGACATTTTGTGGAGCATCAAATGAAACCGCTGACCATCAGACACTTGTTTTTTGTTTTTTTTTCTCTATTTCTTTGGTTAAAAATCAAATTTCTATTCCATTTGGCGTTATGCAGCGACGTTGGACTTCGAGCGGAATCATCGAACCGAAAACTAAAGCGGCAAAGGGACAAGCTACACTGACAACGACCGACGACCGACGAGCGACGACGACCAGCTCAACGCCACGAAACATATCCAACTGATCATATGATCTTTATGCTGAGTTTGCGTTCCCGATGTGTCGGCTTGAAAAGCTAAGTTCATTTGTAGCCCCATGCGGGCGCTGCTGTGGCAGGCGGAGGCTGACAGCGGCAGTGGCGGTGGTACTGGAGTACCCGGAGTGTGTCTAGGCTCTTGGGCTGGGATTAATGGAAAGTCTGTGGTGGCGAGAAACACACGGAGAGAGAGTGAGAGCACCGAAGATGGGAATGGACGACGAGCGCTCTCAAGTGATTCGACTTGTTGGCGGGGTTGGATTTGTGCATTTGTGAATGAAGAGATACTAGATACTCGAGTCGCTGACAGTGTTGTTGGTTTTGTTTTTATGCTTTTGTTTTAGATTTATTCCTCGTTATCGTTGGGTGGGTTCGCTGGCGGTTTTTTTCTGTCTTTTTGTTTGTGGGAAAATATTCAAACAATTTCATCGAAGGCCTTTGTAGCTCCCTCTGTCAAAGCCGTTGACGGGAGTGGTTTGTGAAAGAAGTGAAATGACTAATTGAGAAATGTGATTGTGGGATGTTTTATTTGTATCGATAGTCCAACAGTGAAGAGAGACAGATGAGGGTAACTTCAACGGCAAGGTCCATTCCGCGACCTGAAACATCAACGATGATGGATGGCTGCTGATACAAAAGCAAGGTTATGCAAATCGTTGTCCGGAACTAGGAATCTCATCGGCTTCATGAGACTTTCTTTTCGAGTAATTGTTCATCTTTGACAACTTTATTCTCAGGGAATGAGACGGTAAAAGAGGGGAATGGAAGAT
Organism: Syritta pipiens; assembly: GCA_905187475.1. Lineage (NCBI taxonomy): Eukaryota > Metazoa > Arthropoda > Insecta > Diptera > Syrphidae > Syritta > Syritta pipiens. The sequence goes on along the minus strand of LR994572.1, from coordinate 67,650,586 downwards.
GGGAGATTGACTTGTCAGTTTCAAGCGAAGCGGCTTGGACAGGACAATGCATTGCAGTTTTATATTGCTCCTTTAGACTCATTACATCCCATGGAAATAGAGAATATAATCTATTAAGATAAAACGGGTAAACTATATGATCTCCAGAAAAAAAAAATATATTTTGTCATCGCAGCAAAATACGGTGCCATGTCTGTCTCTTGATCTCTTCCCAATAAAGTAGAAACCTCCGTGCTTTATCATTAGCAATCAGACAGACAGGCAGACCAAACATGGCAAAGCTTTGTTGAAATTGATTTATATTTTTGTACACAAATCCGATGCTTATAATGTTTGTAACCAATAAATCAAAATCTATTTATTATTCGTAAGAAGAAACACCGACACCTGGAGCTTTGTTCGATTTTAGGAATAATAATAAAAAAAAACTCTATAGTTCCAAAATCTCATAGGGAGGGAGTGACTTAATTTCCCAAAGCAACTTTGAAACAACGCACAAGTTGAGAAGCAACCCTAAAAACTTAGGTTTAAGACCCGTTTTTAGTTGATAACGATTACATTAAAGAAAGTGCGGCTTATTCTTCTGAAAATCGATGGCAAACATTGGATTTTTGTTGTTTAAAACCGAACGACCTTGCTTCAGAAACCTTTTTGAATTAATCACAATCATTATTTCAAATTTCAAACGAATCACGAATCGAGAGCTTGTCTCCATTATGCAACGAATCGTTGAACCTTATCCGCCATCTTGTCTCTGAAAACAATTCACTCCTCCGCCACTCATTAAATTTTGTTACTCAAAAACGAATAATGAATGAGTCATGTTTGCCTTCCTGCATGGGTAACTCTACTGAATTCTTAATCTTATGGCAAAAAAAACAAAAAATTTAAACCAAGCAACAGAAATACTTCAAGTCAGTTGTGTTACAGTCAGGCTACAAAGGGTAATTGAGTGGGCATTGCCGTCTCAAGCCATTTTCGAGTGACACAAGCACAGCATTCGTTGCTCTAGTGGTGGATCTTAATTAAATGAAATGGTAGTCAACCCAGATCGCTGCTGTCTTGAGCTGGAAATATCAGGCAAATTATTTTGTTTGTTTACTTATTCGCGTTTATGTCATTTCAGATTTCGTTGTTGGTATTTTTAGCATGAAAATTATTGGAGCAGTAAAAAAATGAAATAAACTAAAAATGATTGAATTGGAGACGTCTATTTTAAGAATTTTATTGAAATTTAGTGGTCACAAGTGGGTTTGATAGCTGTTGGCGATTAGCTTAGAATTTTTGTGTCATCTTGGAGACAGGACTTGTCGGTGATAAAGATAAGCACTTGTGAAACTTTATCAATTTATTTAGAACAGGTGCCGCCCACTAAATAACTGGGAAAGCATAAATCTTTGAATATTTTTAGTTGATTGTGAAGAGGTATGTCGATATGCCTTGTCGAATCTACTTAAGAGCTACACTAAACCTCGCTTTTTTCATAAATCGCAAAAAAAGTCAGAATCACGAAAACATCTTAACTGACATGAAAGCCAGTGCAATTTGAAGCCAGAAAATTTATAACTACATACACAGCTTTAGTTACCAGAGATCATAAAAGTTGGAACGGACATGAAGGAGTAAAAAAATGGCATAACATCCTATATTGTTTGTTCTCTTTTCTAAATTCTAAACTTAACCGTATGCGACCAGAAGGCAAGGAATACGCTATACTAAAAACACAACATGCAGGGCGAAATATTATGATAGGGCGCTGTTTTTCGTGACATGAGGTCATATTTCGTATTAATAATAACAGAACAAAATATGGATATATTAAAGTTTTGTTAAATGTCATGCTTCTATTTGGCGAGGAAAACATGTCCCTCTGGTCACTGTCAGCAGGATAATGACCCAAAACAAATAGCGGGTTTTGTGCATGATTTGTTTCGTGACCTAAAAGAGTCTGTCATACCAGTGCTAATTGAATCCCCCGATTTCAATCCCATTAAGAAATTCTGGAATGACTTAGAAAAAAAATTAGGCGGTTAGAATTTTGTAAACAAAGACGTAGCGTAGCGTAGCATTCCATATCATTGACAATATGCTGCTAAAATAATCAATGCCACGCCGAATTCAAACAGTTTTGGATAATAATGGAGGGCATTCAGCTTATCAACACTAAAAATATTAGGTAAGGAAAAAAATAAACAAAATTTAAGAAAAAATATTAGTAAAGACCATAATTATTGATATTTTAGGAAGACCCATCTATTTTTTAAGGCCAGACGAAAAAGCTAACACTCGAATTTTTGGAAATTATTTATTTTCTGAATTTTATTTTCTATTCAGTTTTCCCAATCCATTGATTTATGTTCATTTAATGTTATTTCTTACAAAAAAATTTACAACTTTCTAAAGAAAATATTACAGAAAATTGAGTTTCTGATAATAAATTGCTCACATCCATTTTTTAACCAGGTGTGTAGATGTATAAAAACGATGTATGTGTAGATGTACGTTTTTTCGTGAAGGCTATTTTGAGCTAATTTTCCATGAGTACAAAGCCCACTCCATGGTGATTACTTACTTTTGTGACTGACTGTATGTATATCATCTATAAATTATTTTTAAATGTTGATAATTCTTATTTTATAATAAAAATCCAATCCAATCATTAAGTAAGAGATTATACTGAAGTTGCAAAAAGGTATTCTTCAGAAAACAGCACTGCTATTAATTTGACCACAACTGTACGTACAGTGTCGGGCATAAGTATTCATAATCAGATGTTACTAACATCCAAAGTAGAAAAAAAAACACTAAATGTGGAGCGACTTTTAATAGCAGCTCCAAACCTCCATAGATATCACAGCATAGCCCCAACAGCCTCATGCTTGACTGGTGATTATGATTGTGTACCTCTCCTCTACAAAAAAAATGGAACTCGCTTAACATTTAGTGCGTCTTTTTCGACTTTGAATGTTAGTAATTACGAAAGGATTACGAGTACTTATATCCGGCACTGGAAATACGCAGATCCCTCATATACATCAATCGAGTCGACCAGTCGAACATCGTCATCACATAAATTTGATAAAAACAATCCATCGATCAATGGAGCCACTATACTTCATAATTGGCTTTCCACAATTACGAAACAATAATGATTGATAATGATATGTCAACCTTTGTTTGTGCTTTTCCTTTCCTCACTGTGTGCGGTAACTTCCGGAATCGATGACTACTGTTTCTTCACCTTTCCAAAGCATTTTCCATAAAATTATCACAATGGCCACAGACCTCATTTTTATTAACCCACAAATCTTATTTAATTTGTTGGATTGACAGCTGCGACAAGTGTCGCGATACAAGTGCTGACTACGTTTACACTGAGCAATAGAAAAACGTGCACAGTTGGTCGGCATGTAACTTAAGTTCCTAATCGATGTGAAGTGCATAGTCAAATAAAAATAAAGTTGCCTACTTGAGGTGGGAGTCATGTGCATGTTTCGATTGCTGAGACTGGAGGTGTCATGTCACTCTTTCGACGGATGTCAGAACAAAGACAAATCGCTAAAATTGAAGTGGGTACACTTTCCTTTGACGCCCGAACATACACATTCACTGTAAAACGACTAATGGCTAAGGAAAAGACTCGATCTGACATAAAAACAAAGTTGGCTGGCCTCAGCAGCAGAGAAAGTGTGTAAATTTTCTGAAGAATTTCAAGACAATGGCTGGAGTTTACTAATTGCGAGGCACAGAGAGCCCTGGCTAGCAAATTGTTGTCCGGTTTGATTTTCTTTTTCTCTTTTTTTTTTTCCAAATCATAAACATTGTTGAGCCCAGTACTCCCTGCTTCCGAAAACCGGCAGAAAATAAGAAAAAAAAAGCAAACGAAACATCCGGCAAACAATTTGTTTGGATGATTAGCCAGCAGAGTAGCTCGGTAATTAGACTTAATTAAAAGCCATTCCTAACAAAGTGGTGTTTTATATAAATCTAATTAAATTTTAAGAACTCCATGGCGCAAATGCAGGAAAGAGAACTCATTTACGTGGGTAATAGACTGTGCTATTCGTGAGTGGTAAATGTGCGGGGTGCCGCTGTAGTGACCATGAATGTCTTTGGTCGAAGTGGCGGAGGGTGGATGGGCAATAAGCTGGTTGATAATGGTGATAGATAGTGATATTAGAATGAAATTCGGTTTTGACAGCTGTCGGTAGTAATGGAAATAGATGTTGTGATGACAAAAAGAAGCCAACAACATGACTTGGTGTTAAATTGATTCGTAGTGAAGACAACTGAAGATCAGCTCGGGAGACATCCGAAGATGTATACATTAAATTCCGAGCATATAGTTCATCGTCAGCCATTCAAGGATGTGCCATTAAGTAGAACTGTATTTAGCAACTAAGTGGAAAGCATATTTAGACAGTCGGGTGCAGTTCTGCATTTGCTTTGCTCTAAAAGTTGTTTGAAGGTTAAAGACGAGGACAAAAACAAATCGTGAGCACATTATCGACTCAAAGTGCTGTGATTAAATGCTTTAGGGGATATACAGGAAGCTTGCAATAGTGAAAAAAAAACTTGCTTTGAACAGTTTTGAGGCACAAAAATGAACATGACACATACTAAGAAAGAGGCAAGGAAAATAATAAAATAAAAATAAGGTTTGTAGACCTAAAATTAGTCCGTTTATTATATCTTTAAGGCGAAATAATCAAAGCAAAAAAAAAAACAAAAAATGGGGCAAGGTTAACAAAATTCTGTTCCTGCTCATCACCAATTTTGACCTGAAAGGTCAAAAAGGCCCGAGTAAACATCAGGAGCGTAGCCAAAGGTTCTTTTCGACGTTTTTTTTAATTTGGAAGACCTAAGGTAAATCCTTTGCCGTTGGATAGCTCAGTTACACATTTCTTGGCACTCGACATACAAAGATGCATAAAAAAATTAGTGAATGCTTTCGATTTCAGAAGATGGGCAAGTGGAACGACTGTCTCTTTTCTGCGCAACAAAAATTCCAATCATCGTCGGTCTTTAGACCACATTTACACCATGACCAAAGTATCGTGTTCGATTAGGACGTAGCTAATGACAGACTTTTAGTCACAACTTGCGTTAAATTGGCCATCAAATGCAGAGTTATTTGCGGCTCCTATGCAAGACAGGTAGATGCAATTTGAGTTGAAGTGGCCTCCTTAGAAATAAATGAAAAAATATTTTATCAGTTCAACTTCGTGCATTTTTCTTTTTCTCTTAATGACGTCCTAGGCTTGATGTGAATATTGGGCTCCAGGTGGGCTCAGAGAGTTGAAAGAGTTTGAGAATCGTGGGAAGATGTGGGTTGAAGATTGGTCGCCAACAGGCGCTTTAACACAAACCTGACCCTCGTAGATTGCTCAACAAAAAAATCGACTTCCTCCTGTTTTTTCGTTTAAAAAAAACGCGTCTGCAATAAAAATTACTGATTGAATTAACGGAATGAAAACACAATCCCGCGCTAGGTACCCATCAATAATCGCAGTTGCACTGCACTCAACACGAAAAAAAAAAAAAACAATTCCCCATTCCATCAGACAACAGAAGGAAAAAAAAGAAAAAAACTCTCTGGAAAGGAGAGCAATTATGTTTAATTGAATTTCCGGTTAAATACCATTTTTAAGCGATTTGATGCGGGCCTGATAGATGGCCATTGTTCATTGATTTAATGCAACTAGTCGCCGAGTATGCAGCGACAAACGGCAACCGGCAACCCGGTAGCCGGTAAAATGATCTATGGCCGTCAGTATTTGCATTTGACGGCGGAAGCGCCGTTGACGAGTTCGAATCCAGTGTGTCCCTTGGCTGTTTATTTATGAGAACCATATGGATGGGGATGTGTGGCAGCGGTGGTGGCATGCCACACCACCACCACCGTCATGCAAACGTCAACCTTTGTATGGATTTTGCATAAACAGTGCGGCATTGAATGGACGTTAGGGGCTATTAGTTTTTGAAATACACAGCCGACCTGCAAATGGTGTGCGGTGGGGGTTTTTCAATTGATTGGCAGGTATTTATTTGAATGCAGAATGGAGCCGGGCATGGATAGAGAAGAAGTTAATTCAATCAGTTTTAGTAATCATTTCATGATCCGTTCAGTTGGGTTGGCATCGTTTTGTGTAAACGAAATTGAATATAAACGAATTGTGGACTGAATTGCTGAGTTCTGAAGCCTAAGGGCGTTGATTCTTATTCAACGCGTTTACGTGTGCTTAACTTAATGAGAAGTGTAAATCAATTGCAACTTCTCGTAGGATTGTTTTATGTGTGACTGATATCAGTTTACAAATTTATTTATTGTGGTAGAGTTTCTTTTATATCGTGTGCCGGTAATGCAATTGATGAGTGCTCTTTAATGTGCTAATTGGACTCTTCTAGACCTTTGTGAATTGTATGCCTATACCCCTTTAAAATCGTCGAAGTAATGCTGGTGAAACATGAACGGAATCCGATGCGGGATGAATGCCGTGGCCATAGTGGTTTAGCTTGCTTGCAGATTTTAATGAGTGCGGTAGAAGTGGCTGACAACAGCTCAGTTCGTAATTTTCAGTTAAGAAATAAATCCCACAACCTAGTTGAATATTGAAAATAAAAGGTTTACCAATATAATTGCCTGTATCACTGACATATCAAACTGCCTTCGATTTATTTGCTCTTAAGTTGTAATTCGTTAGTGAAAAATAGTCTTAGGAGCATAAGATCTGGGTGATTGAAGAGCAGTAGTTTTGGTGTAACGTTTTCTGTCACCAAAACTACCTACGGTGACGGGCAAAACAATAAGACCGCAGAATATATTTTTAGATTTCATTTCAAATTCAATTTACTCAAAAACTAGAACACATAAAATCGTTCACTTTTTGTGTTCGATTCAGAATCAATATCAATATTTGATCACCAAAAACCAATTTAGCACTCCATCTCCCAATTTAAAAAAAAATGGTTTTAAACTTTTTTGAATTTTTTTTTATCAACATTTAGAGTTTGCATGCAAATTTTTCAAAATTGTATAATTATAGAGCAGGCTTTCAGGCTTTCAAACTGCTAGTACATTATTTAAAGCGTTGCCGTTATTTTTTAATGATTTTTTTTATGTAAATTTTTTTGAACTTGTCACTACCTCCCAAACGGGGCGACTGGACCCCATGTCTTTTTATTTTCAAATAAATAACCTCTCATAGTGTTCATAATAAACATAACAATTCTTTTCAATTAATAAAAATCTAAGTTTTGAAATGAAATTTAAAAACATTTCCAATGGTCCTATTGTTTTGCCCGAAGTTGAAAGCTATCAATTTCATATTCACTGATTTTTGCTGTGAAGTTCTGAATTGTATGCATGTGCCAGTTTTACAACAGCAATGTGAAGGGTCGACCGAGTACAAAAAGCTAAGTATCAGTTCAGAATTAGCTCGAATGATCAGACACCTATAAAAATGAAAAAAAAAATGTTAATGACAGCGCTGGTAAATTTCCATCTTCCCAAACGTCATCAACAGGCGACAACAAACAAGTAATCACAATAAAACAGATGCCAAAAACGAATGCAATTCAGAAATATAATCTCTACAATCGACATTCAGAACGATGCTACTGACATTGTTCAGCGTCTATTCAAACGGCCAAAAATAAATCGCCCCCCATCTTCGGAACCAAATAATGTTGTCTTCCCATCAAAATCAGATACCTAACAGTGTTTTGGTAGTCGAAAATAAAATGAGTAATAAAATATCCACGCAAAAGGCACCCCGCCCATATACGACCCCATTGCATTTGCGTCACTCTAGCGTTGCCCGTACTTAGCAGCTAATCCATTTTCTATGTAAATTCACCCCAAAGCTCCCGAATCGTCAACCCAAGTCGACCGGAAAGCACTTATCCATTCCCTGAGACCGATATTCAAAAATTTGATTAACCCGGCGACCGTGGACAAAAAGCAATCCTCGCCCGAACCAGGACTGTAAGAGAGTGAACCCAATTGGTTTTTATTACCAATCAAGAGGGAAGCTCCTTCTTTTCATCCCTTTACCATGTGCTGGTGGACAAGACACACCAAACTTAACAAAACAGTTACAGAGGAAGTACTAGGAGCCGAACAAAAAGCAACCCTCTCAACAATAGACTCCAGCAATCTAACAACCTTTTCATGATGTTCAGACAGCAAACAGAGTGGTAATGTGGCGGTGGAACCGAAAAAAAAAATTACAAAAAAAAAAAAAAAAATGACAAACGGATGAAATGAATACTCCTCCAGAAATGATGCAAATTTCATTGTTCACTCCGCATTGTGATCCTTGCCTCTTGTGTGCTGGGAGAGAGAGAAAAGGTTTACTCGCTTTTATCGCCAATAAAAAATAAGCATAATGGGAAGAAACAAAATTGTTAGGGGGTAAGACTAGCACAAAAAAATAGAACCAACAAAAAAAAAAAAAACAAAACAATGAATGGAGAACGAAAAACTAGAAAACTACCAACCGGAAGTTGGGGTGTGGGGTGACCGACGAAAGAAAAAAAACATCTTTGCATAGGAAACAAAAAACTATTTACGTGAGAGGGATTTGTTTTTTATTTTTAAAAATCAAAGAGTGGATCCTTCTACAACGAGGGAAGCGAAGGACACAAGTCATTTGATAGATGATTTCATTTACACAGGCGACATCTTCTCGAGGGATGAGAGTTAACTACGGACATCTGATCAGTTTTAGGGTGTTAAATTGATTACTGGAGTGAATGGGCGAGGATGAAGTTTTCTTTTTTTTGCTGAAAAACTGAGAAGGATCCTTATCATTTGGCCACTTGAAAGGATGACAACTGCCTTGAGTTACCAGTGTTTTTTTTTTTGTTGGGGTGCTATTCACATGAACCGTGAATTTAATTTAGCTGACAGTCTTTGCAGCTAGGACTCGTTAGTTTCAAGTTAGCTTTTAGTTTGCAATGACCCTTTAACCATTAAACAGTAATAAAGTAAAAAACAAACGCATTTTGGTAAAATCAAATTTGTACTTTTTAGGTGCAAAAGGGTGGTTTGAAATAAAAAGAAGGAAGCTTGGGGCTACACCAAAAAATATCACTAAAGATGTGTTGCGCAAGTTTGTGGGGCGTCTCTTGACAACTCAGTTCGGCGACTGGAAAAATATTGCTTCTAAAAAATCTGTTTAAGAGGGACAGGAAAATTAGGAAGTTCTCAAAGCAACTATAATTTGGTTTATGTGTTGTGATTAGCCTATTAATGCTCATCGTGTAAGTTTGTAGGGATCGGATTCCATGCAAATGCATATTTTTTTATGAACACCTTGGATGCATGGCAACTTACTATGTCTACGTATCATGCAATTTTCTTTAAAATGGTATATGCATATTTTTACATATTTTACTATGCAGATTTTTGTGCATATTTTACTATAAATGAATATTTTGCAGATTTTTGTGCATATTTTTTATAATAACTTCGTATTTTTAGAGCTTATTGTTCAATAATTTAACTCAAACTTAAAATTTAATTTTAATTTGGTAAAGTTCAAAGCTTAACTGCCTGCCCACCATGGTGTAGCCGCAGCATTAGTACATAGCACTGTCAAAGTTCTGGCAAAAATAAAGGATTTGCAATTATGCAAAATGTAAGTAAGACCTTTACATTGCTAAGACGAAAATTAAAAAAAAAATTTCACCGTCAATGAGATTTGTTCTTTTAAAAATGCTCCAATAACTTCAGTTGAAGTCGAGCTATCTTTTTCGTTGTATAAGGCATTCTTAAGACCATATCAGGAACGTTTTGATTTCGAAAACTGTAAGAAAAATTTTGTGATCTGCACAACAACAACAACAAGACTTTTCAAAATCAGAACAATTAAGGAATTAAGGATTTTACGCTAACGAACTTTTACGTTAACTGTGTTTTTGTTAATTTTTTTTATATTAATGTGAGAGCAGCACGTTGAACTAAGTCAGTCAATTTGAGAAGGCTTTATATAGCAATCGAGGAAGAATAGATTAGTATCCCTACTCGTCGAACCCAAGAGTTAGTGCAAGGCATAATAAGGCCTGTGATAAAGTAGAGAAAATGTCCAACATAAAATGAGAAGAATACTTGTTCTAATCCTATTAAAACGAATATATTTACAATGTGCTAATTCGGTGACCACAATATGTTGAACCTACTGATGTTTGATATAACGGTTTTGTTGTTATTATTTTGTTGAGATATTTGTTGTTTTGTTTATGTACATTTGGTGGCGTAATAGCCCGTTGAGGGCCAGAGCCTATCTGTTTTGCGCCTATACTGTGTTGTGCGCGTTATAATTTGACACATTTGGAGGGGACCTAAGGTTTATTGCCGGTTCCGAACGGCAAATTGCGAGAACTTTTCAGGACTTCAGAAGGACTTTCGGTAGTTCGCTGGAGGTGGGGCCGTGAACATTTTTTGCGGTGTTTTTTCCCTGGGCTAGATTCGAACCCGGGTAGTCTCCATGGCGCTATCACGGATTGGCTACTTAGTCCTTGGTATTACCAGAAACTCAAAACACAAGCAAATGTATGCTGCATAATTAATTTATGAAGACAGCAACTAAATCCTAGATCAAAGAAGGGGGTTCTGAGAAGTGTAACTTTAAAAAAAATATTCTAACGTAACAGTTCATAAAGGGCCTAGCACAGGACTACTGCTTGATACCAATAAAAGGGAAACAAATTGGCGCTAGATTGATTGAAATGAATATGTCCGTAGAATTCAATAATTTATGGCAGCGCAGATCTACGATTTTCATGGGAACTTGGTATAAAAATGCTAAGTTTCAAGGACAAATTTTGCGAACTGTGCTGAGATTTCATGTACGAATTCTGGTGACTATCACAGGATATGAACATTACTTATTACTGAGCAATTTGTGGTGAGAAAAAAATATACCTATCTGAATCAAGAACAAAAATACATAGGCCATTTATCTCTTTTCAAAAATATTTCAATTCCAAACCAAAGAAGAAACAATTAAATTTAACATATTTTATTGGTAACCAAAACAATTCGCCTTATAAAAACCATGGCATTTGTCTTTTGGATAAAAAAAATCACTCGTGCATCTATGAAATGTTCACGCTATCCGCCTAACCTAAAACTTAAATCGAATGGCTAAGAAATTCAAAAATGACTCACGCGAAAAACATCCAAATTTCTCACGGTGGCATCGCCCACACCGCTCCTTCGTTCGACGCCCTTGGCCGCAACGAATTTCGTTTCGTCGGCTCGTTTAGCTGCTGCATCCACGACAACTTGATGGCGATCCGGATCGCTGATCGACCGCCGGAGCTTTGCGACAGATGCTCGCTTCGCATGGAACGACCCCCGGATAATTCGCGCGAGTTCGTAGGCCGGGTTCCGCTGTGACTTCGTGGATCGTGGCGGCGGGGTGATCTTGAAGGTAGGCACGAGTGGCGGCTGCATCTCGAACGAGCTGTCCGGTGATATGTTGCGGCTGATGCTGCGAGATCCGTTTGATGAGATTCCGTCGTCAAGGTCCTCCTCGTCGGCGTCTGTGTCGTGGTAGTGGTGGAGGGGTTTGCAGCCCAAGTGTGCCCGTAGCATGACCGGCGACGCAGTGGCACTGCTAGATCTGGACGAGCTGCGCAGGGTCTGGACCTTTTTCTTCGCCGACGAGAGGAACTGGAGCACCTTGGAGGCCGACTTGCAGGTGGATCCCTGCGCGGGTGGCAGCTGTAGGTTGTCTGTTGCATTCACGTACTGCTTGGGTGTCCTCACGGACTCATCGTCGTGGCTGTCACTGGATCCGATGTCAGAGTCGGTGGACACAACCGATTCCTTCCGCCGCGTTGGCATGAACGTGGACTTCTTCACTGGTGTGGATGCCATTAGCTGGGCTATGTCCATCTGCGCTTCTTTCGACGGTGACCGCGCCTGCTGTGCGACGTTCCGTTCCTCGAACGCCTTCACGAACTTCATCAAACTTTCCCGATCCAACTCAGTGACACACCGATGACGAATGTACGGCTTCGGCTGAATCGTTTTCACCTCGAAGCTGGTGTCGAAACTGCCAGAGTCGTTCACGTTGGCTATCGACTGGACGAACCGCTCGACCATAATTGCCACCGACTTTGTGTCGCAACTCTGCTTGACGTCGTTGAGTCTTTTGCTTCCTTTCGACCGACTGGCCTTGACCATCCTTAAAATTTTTAAAATTTACTTCAATTAATTTAAAAATATTATTTTGCCTCTGTTACTGTGTTCACTTCACGACTGCGGCGTACTGACTGAGGGAGCGTGCCTCTGGTCTCAGTGAGTGCAGAAATTATTTTGAGCACCTATGCCCAATGAGGATTTCTATATATATCTTGATTTTCCTTAAGAGGCATCTACCCGTCCGCGAAAGGGGTGTTCAAGAGTGAGAGAGCGCAATTCACACGTCTCCGCGTTGCGGGGCGGTGCGACGTTGACGAGCGATCGAACACGTGCGTTTTTCGGATGACGGGGTTACACTCATGTGATGATGATGAGTGCTGTTGTCTGTGAGGTGAATTCATAACTCATAACTCATCGTTTAGATAGTTTCTACTTTTGAATGGGATCTGGATTGTTGTCATTCAGGTGACATTAAGACGTGAAATTGTGAAATATGATTGTCTGGCAACTGGGCGGAGTTGGACGGCATTAGGTTCGCTTTGTGCGTGGAAATTCATGACAGAAAACCGATTTGAAATTGGATAAGATAATTTTGTAGTACAAGTCTGACGACAGTGGCGGTGACGATTCTCAGAGGTATTTGATTACTCTGGATCTTGTTTCTTCAACGGAAACTGCTTGTAACCGATTTGGGGCTGCAGATCTATGCAAATGAGATCGATTGCAAGTAGGGAGGGAGTGATCTTTTTGCTGCCAAAGCAGGATGCTCACTTCAATCAGTTCAGATTTTTCAGATTTTTTTGGCGGGTTTGCTTAGGTGGTAAGAGGCGCTCGAGCTGATAAATGGTGCGACGATAGCTGGGGTGAGTGGAATATTCCTTTCTCATTAGGTAAATGTGGAGTTCCACAGTTCACTCAATAGGCTCTTTAATCTTGTGTTAAATCAAGCATGTCTGGGGCTAATCGAAAAGTACTGCTCGGTGTCAAGACCTACTCATGCGTCCAAATATAATCGGTCTAACTTTCCCTTAACATTAGGTTAAAAGAGAGTTAAAATAGTAAAAATGTAATCGATTTTTCACGATATCAACGATTCTAGCTCAAACTTTATGACCCTTGCCTCCGGAATCGGCCCATCAAACAAGGCAACCAGCTTTGGAAGCGTCACGAGGGCATTATTTTAAGAAATTCGATTACGATTAAGAGTTTTTCTTATTGTGGCAGAAATTACAATAAATAAAAAAGAATACTACTTGTGTTAATAAACCTCAAGACAAACAGGTAGTTTGGTCTGCAGGACTGGACGCAGCATGCCCGAGACCGTCAAGGTTGGAAGGCAGCGTGCAGACCCTTTAAGGGTTGACTGCCCAAAACTCATTTTGAAGTCAAAAATGACATACGAATATATGAATCTCAAATTTTCCTTTGTTTTTGGTGATAATGTTTCGATGATCTAAGAATCTAAAGTAAATGGAAGCGTTGGAAGGCTCTTCTCTGCAAACAAATCTCTATCTCTGCAAGCGAATTTGGGGAAGACAAACTTTGAAAAATTTTAGAAATCCTTTCGCAAAAGATGTCTACGGAGTAGACAAATTCTGGAATAAAAAGGTTTATTAAACTTTGAAGAAATATGGAGATTTGTTAACAAATGAGGTCTATCAAGTTCGTTGCCTTTGAAGAATGTTTGCATTTTGATGAATTAAAAAAAAAAATAGATACTCCTTAGCAAAAGTTGACAACGAAGTTCATCACTTGAAAAATAGAAGGTTTGATCAAAAAGAACGTTAGTAAATAAATCCTCCAGCATGTTTTCTGTTGCCACTTGAGTTTTACTTAAGGCAATTTGGGCTGACATCAAATCCGACATATTGATTTTCAGAAAAAGCTTTTTAATTATTCCATAGAAGCAGTTCTGCACTTTCTTTAAAAAATCCGCCACTCAACTGCCAACCCCTTTTCATGTCGCACATTTTAAGACCCGCCAACTTCCCACAACCCAAACTACTCCCGATGACTTTTCCCTGCTACTTACAGACACCAGGAAAATTACCTTTCATCCGTTCCACCTCCTCACGTCGTCTACCAGTGCTAGTCACTCCTCCCACTTTTTTTGTGGTAATTTTCCCAAAATCGACACACAACGGCATCAAAATTGATGTTGTCATTGACATCTGCCAATTTTCACAAGAACCAAAATCAAATATAACCATGTAGCAGGCGTTATCGCATATATTATAGAATTCCTGTGGTTGATTTTGCACCATTCCATTCCGACCGCCATCTACGGCTTCCCTTTTCCCCATCACAACCAACTTAATGGTATTCAAGATGTGAGTGCTTAAAGAATCTTCATGACCTGTTTTCAATTTATATTCAGAAATTTTCATATTAAATTCAGACTTAAAAGGAATCATTTATTAGTTCCTTCAACTCCTTGTTGAGGTCCTTTGATAGGTGGCGGAGGTCGGAGGCTGTAACTCAGGCAGGAAATGCAACGTCTTTGAGAGATTTCAATGAAAATTTCTGTTTATGTTCTTGATAAAATGAAATAAACATTCACATGGAACAAGGTCGTAAACAAATACGGTAATTAATTGGATATTCTACTGTGGGGTCGAAGAGGTTTTAAGGGGCTAGTACGTAAGGTGCGTTAGATACAGGGGCAAGTGACGTCAGCGCGGTTTTTTGAGAATCTGATTAATTACGTATGATTTTCATTCAATATGTGATGTTTGGAAAACAGACGAAAATAAATATTAAGGGGTGCTCGGGAATTCGAATGGTCTGACTGAATCATTGTAATCGTCAATTGAAAGTTGAAGGTTAAATTAAACTTGAATTTGAACTTTTTGCACACAAATTTCATTTCAAATTTCAATTTTCGAGCAAAAGTGTTGGTACTTCCTAGATTTGTGATCACAGTCATCGTATACAGAATATAATTATTTTAAAGCAGTATTTATTACAAAAAGGTAAAATTTCAAGATGGCAATGACTTTAAATTTGCCTACTCATTGTTTTTTTGTTTTACAATGTTACAGCCCGTTGAGTGACAGAGCCTAGCTTTTTGCGCCTCAACTGTGTTGCGCGCTATAATTTGACACATGTATAGGGGATCTGGAGGTTCCGAACGGCATGCAATCCCTTTTTCGATCTTAACTTTAATAATAATCCAGAATTTGTGTGTCGTATCAAGGCAAGAAGAGCTGCCAGGCCATTTCAGAACGTTGTTATTAGCTTCCATGCAAAATTACTTCAATTGTGTGGCATTAAGTAAAGTAAGGTAGTTAAGTAGAAAATAGTAACTACGGTCGAGAGCACGAAAGTCAAATTCTTGCACTTTTAATTCTATTAACTATGCCTTTAATGGACTTCAAACTTCCAGAATCTCCGAGGCAAAAAAAAAAAAAAAACCTAAAACAAAAGTTTGCCTGGTTGATTACGAGGTGCATAGCTTAAAACTGGCTTAGCAATCGTAATTAATTTGCACATCTCTGTATCTATCTTCTCAAGATTAATTAACCCGTCAAAGAAAATCAAAAAGTCGTTCCCAATGGGGGTAAGAAAAGGACAGCATTCTGAAGCAGTGCGCAAGCAGTCCCGGAGTGGATGCCAAGGAGACGAGGTCAAAGTGTAGTTTTAATGAAGCCTCACACTACTTTGAACAAAAGGGGACCTTCCTCGTGCGCATTTGTGCTGTCAGTAGTTGAGTCAAAAAAAAATTTAGCTTTCTCAGGATTGAGAAACAGTTTAGACTGAGGTATGAGTAAGAAATTGGAGAACCAGTTAAGTTATCAGATTTAAGGATGGCAAATACATAACGTGGCCAACAAAGGTCCACTGATATGATCCCTTAACTCGTCTACCTCAATTTCAACAATTGCCAAGCCCACATTTTCTCCGAGCCACTGACTTTTGATCCCAAACAAAGTAAAAGACAATTGATTGATGCCTCGCCACTAAATTCTACGCTCCCTACGCCAACCCTTCAGGGCGATTAGTTGGAAGTTAACAAACGTAGCCCAGTCGACTTCGCCTAGTGCATAAATAAATGAGAAAATCAAATTATCGGGTGTGTCAGCGCGTTACGTGTAACAATTTCCGCACAACTCGACGGCGATATGCAGTTTCCACCTTCAAATGCCCGCCGTGTCAAGAATTTTTTTGGGTGTTGCCTGATTACGACACCTCCTCCGACAAATTCACACTTAAAATTTGCATCAACATGAAATGTCACTTAAAAGAAAAAAATCGAAACACGAAATTCTCCCATCCGGATGTGTGTTTCTCATTCACCTTAACGATGATTACCACCCTAATCGTGTATTCGAGACCCGCGCGACCAGAGAATCATCTTCGCGGTTGTAAAACACAAACAAATGTTGCGTAAGAAAGCCAAGTGACACAAATGAGCAAAACAAAGAAAAACACAAATCTCCGTGTGGAATGATTAGTCATTAATTTATGCGCGCGGAATAAAACGCAAAGAGGGAGCAAAACGGGGCCCGTTCAATTGCTCAAAGGCTTCAGCCGATTAGTGTGATCGGTCGATTCTGAGAAATCATTAAAATGACACTCATCTTTCTAGTGGAAGTGCCAGAGATGCCAGATCGGTGACGATCATCAGAAACTTAAGAAAAAAAAAACTAATTTTCGCCAAGGATCCCCGGCATACCGGTGAAATATTTCGCCCCCACATCCCTTACACTTCGCAAGTCGTGAAATTCATTGTTCCACAGCCCACACAGAGGTTGGGTTTTTTTTTTTTTTATTTTCGTTTTCGAACGAGATTAACTTACAATTGATGATCATTCCACGGAATTCCATTCGATCTTTGGAAATCTCGCAAATTAACGGTAAGTGGAAGCAATCAACGAAAATTTTCTTATAAAAACGCTCAAATATTTACACTTCACACAACTGTTGCGGAATTTCCCGGGAAACAAAAAAATTTTTTTTTTTCGCCTCACAAACACAGTCCGACGAAAAGTGATTCACATTCCGGTAAACAAACAAATTCGTCGTGGTATTTCGAAAACTCAAGAGAATTAATCCAAAATTAGATCTCGAAAACCGACCGTCCGACTCTTGGGCATTCCGCGAAGATCAAACAAATACTCGACTGAATTTTCGGCCACCAGGTGTGATTCCCGGTTGTTTACTAGAAGCTGGCGCGCGGATACGTGTACTACGGCGCCTCGGATACGATTAAAATGTATCTCGATCTCGCCCGATTGATTGTAAACAAATAAATTTTTTTTCTATTCTCGATCGAGATACGTTCGACGATTTCCTCCTTCACTTCTCGATGGCAACTGTAAACTAAACTGAATGTGGTCGAGCGAATTCGTGCGGCTTCAACTCGGTTGTCGCTGACTCAAGGTGGTTTCCAGAGCTCGCAAGATGTCACGATGACCTGTGGATTGGTGTGCGGTGTGCGACGCGGTAGCCCGTGCTGCGATACTTCCCGTATACAGGTGGCCGTGGCAGTGTGGTAGGTGTATCTCGCTTCGTCGTCGTCATTGTTGTGTATCTCTGTCGCTTGTGGGTAGTTCTGGCATTTGGTATTTTTCTTGTCGTTAATGAATAATGGTTGAGGAAATTCCCCTGCTGCACTGTTGCCGTGCCATGTGCATGGAATAAACGATAAGACAGAGGGGACACGATCGGGGCCTATAATTGACCGATCGGTTGAGTGAGTTTTAGGTACGAAGTGCAGGGAGACAAGTGCACTTTGGCGGCTCACGCATCAGCTGGTTTCAGTTATGAGACGGGGGACACAAGTGGTTCTTGATTCTATCTTTTTATCTGGGGCCATAAGACAGGCGAGTGTGTGTTAATTGAGTGTCTTGACAGTTAGGCCGGGGTGTGTGAATTGGCGCGGATTACCGTCAGGTCGGTAAGCGTGCAAGCTTTATGAAAGTGTCACTATTGGGCGATTTGGTCGGGCACGTTTGGTGAGGGGGTTCTAGCTGCTTTTGGGCAGTATTTAGCCAGTTATTTTGGCGGTGCGCGTGGAGCCATAAGCGCCCGGAATGGAGCGGACGTGTGTCTGTGATGTGAAGTCGAACTCGCGACGGCCCGTTTTTGGGCAAAGAAGGTCATGTAAGCGGGAATGTGAGTGAATTAGAAAAAGTGTGGCGGATTTCTTCTTTGACTTTCAAGTAATTCTACGTTTTATGTGCAGCTTAAATACTTTTTTGTCATATTTTTAGAAGGCCTTAAAACATCCTCACCAGAAGTTAGTCTAGGTGTCCGTGGCGGCTATTTAACCACAGTGAAATTAAAAAATGCCAAAGGAATCGAGGTTATGATCTGAAAAGGGTCTAAACTTTAGACCCCTTTAGTGCACTAGCAGAGGTAAATACATAAAATTTTTCATAACCTTAAAAAGTTAAAACCGTCTTTTATGATCTTTTGACCTGACGACCGATGCCGGAGCTTCTCTTTAGTAGACAGTAGAAATCGGGTTTTAGAATTAACTTAAAATACTTTTATGCAAATTCACCAATATTTTTGAGTTATCAGGAGATAAAATAAACGAACAATGCTAGACATAAAAGGGTTTACAGCTGGGAATAAGAAGTAATGAAAGTGACAATACTTTCGTAGTAAATTAAATTTTTTTTCATTAAAACGTGTCTCTAACGTCACCGATTTAAGACACTACTCAACTCCTAAACACCAGCTCCGGCCACTCATCAATATGAAGGCGCTAACTCGGGGCGTTTTCAACCTGACGATGTTCGAGAACACAGAATGTGTCCAGACGATTTAATACCAGTAATCAAGTCAGATGAAATCAAGCATGTAACTTCCGTTTATTTTGCGCTGCTCAAACGAGTGTCTGGAGGAAAAATAAAACCAATAGAAAAAGAAACACCCGCGAGAGGAATAACAAGTAGAATCACAAGTGTTAGTAAAGGGCGACAACCTTCCTACTCTCAAATGGACGCGGCGGAAACACTAAGTCTGTTTGCTGGAAAAGATACACTCTGTCGATTGGTGAACATTAAAACCCCGATAGCAGAAATAACTAGATCCATTTACAAAATATGTCCACTACCAGAAGGAGTTAATTAACTCGCAACTACGAGCCTCTAGGTGACAATCATAAGAAAGAACCCTTTTACACTTTGTCTTATAACTATATAGCCATAAGAAAAAAATCCAGTTTCTGTTGTTTGGCAAGATTCCATGACTATGTCTAACAATCAGTAGTAAGACCAAACCATAACATTTATTCAAAGAATTAAGTCAATTGAATACAACTAATTGCATTAATCAAATGACTGAAGTCGTTACAACTATGATAGCCAGACAATAGGGATAAATAAAGAACAAAGTAAAAAAGTCTTGCAATTAGTGAACTCGTCACTTTCTACCAAACTAAATAATCAATTAGGTATATTGTTAGCCAGTAAACCTACCAAAAATCTGACTTGATTACTTCTTCACCCGGGGCGAATACTTTTTTTGACAATCTTATCGGTATAAATAAAATCAATGTCAATTCCGATGGGTTGCTTTTTATTAACATCTCTTTTTTTTTCATTTGTTGTATTGACAGAACTTAAAAGCTGTGTATGCAGTTTCTGATTCAGTAAGTAATTAAATAGACGAGGTAAAGAAAGAGACTTTGCTTCACCTTCTTGGAACACGCGCAGCACTCGCCAGGATTAGGAAATGTACCGTAGGAAGTTATGTCTTTGATGAATTGAGTGAATTGGCTAATACACAAGTTGAATGCATTAACAAATTCATAAATAGGAACAATTGGGTTAAGGTTCAGATTTCTTTTCAGATTCTTTTTTTTTTACCAACCATCAGTTTAAATGTGTGCGTGACGAAAGTGAGCAATTTTGATTCTGAAACCTCCGTAATTGAAAAACCTCTGTAATTCGAAATGGAAATTCGAACTATTGAGAGTTTACTGTACAGAAAAGTTTTCATTAATTAGGGCTTCATTCCAAAGAAATAACGAAACTCTTAGAGAATCACTTCGGTGTCCGTTTGTCCGCCTGATTCACAAAAACGCTTATTTTTGTAAATTCTAAGTAAAAAACTGTGTACAAAGATGTTAGTGAAGCTTCTAACCTAAGTGTCAAAATTAAAAAATATATTTCGAGCCCCGAACTCGATTCTTTTTGTACATTTAATTCTCCAAGTGGATGCACACATTTAGTCCTTTTCATCATCATCATCTTCTGTGGCCGCATGTTCCACTAACGGGATCGAGGTCAGCTCTTTTACAATTTATTTAATACTGATATTGGTGGTCATATAAAGTGTAGAGTTGAGAGCCCATTTCAATTTTAACATGTGGAATTTTAACAATATTTTCTCTTTTTTACTACTGCTTTTATTTTTAAATACCGCTAATATTTCTTAAGCCGAAATAAAAAAAATCAAGAGTCCCGAAAACATATACAAAGAATAAGCCTGTAAATCAAGTAGCTAGCCAAAACTTAAAGCAACTAGTTAATCGTTCTTTGTTGTCCTCGTAAGAAAAATATTTCGTTAAACAAATAAAAAAAAAATGGTAAAATTACCACTCAGTTGCTTTAGTTTTGGCCAACACTGTGGTTCTTTAAAAATAGCATGTCCATTATAACGGACGACATGATTTAAAGGCTTAAACAACAAACTAGTTCAATAATTTGATAAGGACAAGTCGGAAGCGTAAGCAAGACCACCCAATGAAATGACTGATTACAAACCAGAACCGATCAGCTTCAAGTTTTCCAATGGTTTAGCTTAATCTAAATCCTTCACTTAACAGACGCAATGGCATGTGGCGATATCGGTTCTATTTAAAGCCTAAGAAATACAAAAAAAAAAAATGTCCATACTGATGTCACAATCACCATACATTCATCGATTTTTTTTAAATTAAACCGATAACATGCACGTCACATAGCAATTGAAAACACAACCCTCTGACTATTTGCTTAAAGTTTTCTGCTTATCAGACCGCGATGAATCAGCGTCCTACTTACAAGCATATGCAATCTACTGAGTCCCGTCCCCCATAAGACATTCAGTTCCTAACAACATCCGATTTTAAGTCAGCCTTATTTATTTGGAATTTTTCAAAAAAATCAAAAAACAAAAACAGTTCCACGCACGCACGAACGCCATCGAAAGTGTGAAACGAAAAATTACTTCTGGAAGTCGTACGAGTATGTAGGCTGCTCTTTAACCCATTCACACGAATCGATCTGGCGTGTTTGCGACGAGTGACGTATTCGACAACTTGAATGAGCGTAATTTAAGTTTTAATCGAATTAATAAAATTAGCAGAATTTAAATCAAGCGATACGTAAGCGGTTTGTTTTTAAAAACGAAAAAAAAAAATTCCCCGTGATATTTATAAACGTTGTTTGTTACTTTAAAAATAAAACGACGCACGTACAGGAGCGGATTTCGCAATGAGTTCAATTAAACGTAGAAAGAGCTGGGAAATATATTTTTTTAACTGCATGTAATAAATTCGGTCCAGTATCGGATCAGAGAATGGGATCTGTTTGTTGATTCGTTAATTGTGGCGCACTTTTTGGACAATGTGCAATCAAAGCTGGAAACATCTTGCCTGGGCGACGAGACGTCCTCGTGGTGGGCCGGGAGTCGTAAATCTTCTGCCGGGGACTGTTTATGGGCGTATAAACAGGGGGACATTAAAGAAAAGGTGAACGAGAATAGGAGCAAAGAGAAAAAGGTTGGCGTTTATCGATTATGACATCATTTTGGGCAACTGGATAGCACGCCACATTCGTTCAATTTTAGACTCAATCGATTGATGGTGGGGCCTTTTGCGAATGTGTGTTTGGAGGCGTTGCACGGACGACAAAATTCATTAACCTTGATAAATTTAACTTTCAAATTAAGAGAATGGGATGGATCTTGGGTTTTTTTTTTCTTTCTGAGAATCTCAAAAGAGATGAGAGTAATATTTTCATTCAGCACAAGCGGGCAATTTTCACTGATTTTTCCATTAATGAGAAAATAATCAATTGGATTGTATGTGGGTGAACGTAAGCACTCACATTAATTTCCATTGAAGACTGAAAAAAAAATGATAGTCAGCATTCTATTGTATTTCTATTCAATGCATTCTTCGAAGAAATTAATTGCGAATGTGAGAACTTTATGCCTTTGAAGACTGAAAAATCATACGAGCTTTGCTTAAATCAAATTTGAAATCGTTCTCTAGTGAGTGACTAAGAAATCTTTAATGAGAAGAGAAGAAAAAAATATGCAGTCGATTCCCGATAATTTGACACTCGTTAAATTAAATCTCTATAACTTGAAATCTTTACCTAGTTCCTTGAAAAATATTCGATAAATTAAATAAAATTAAAAATAACTAGTCCCCTCGGTAATTTGAAGTTAAATACTTTCTTGCTTAATAATTTGATGTCTACTCTCTAAAACTTAAATCGTCTTTAATTCACAGCCCTATCGTTTCAAGTTCAAACCTGTCGTTTATTCATTGGAGAATTATAGATGAAAGTCGTTCAAACAGAAAATTGTCAACTACTTTCAAAATGTGTATTGGTGAATATTTGTACATTCTCCAACAGGAGACAAAACGAAAGCGATTGGCTATGTGACGGTGCTTAAACTAGGGCCCATCCTTTTATATGTGAGTAATTATTTCCATTGTAGGAAAATTGTGTGCAATTGTTACCAATGGACTTAAGCGACTAGAATTGAAAGCTTTAGATGATTTGGGTCAAAAAATTAAATTATACTTTTGGACAACACGACATTTGCAATATGAAACACGACATTTGCAATATTTATGTAAGCTGCTCTGTTTAATCTTTCACGCTAGCCCAGTGCAAGCACTTTCAGGCTCAACACTTTTCGTTTCTAGAGCTGAAATGAGAGCACAGTGAATAAGAGTCGATTTTAGACATGAACTGCCTACATTGCAACAACTGAACTAAATTTTACGAAGCAAAAAAATACAACTTCTTCCCGTTGGCAAGAGTGCAGCAGCCTATAGTGGAAAAGCAAACAACTCCCAACCGTTGTCTTTAAAAAATTCTTCGGGACAACCCCAAGAAAATGAGTAGAGCACTTTAAACACCTGTTCAACTGGGTAGCCTGTGTCAGAACTACTAAAGAAAAAGTCGTTACAATCAGTAACTCTCTTCCAGAAAGGGGGTTTCCCTTACCAGCCAACCATTAACACGAATATACTTAAAAAACCACAAAGTTCCATACTGCAATTCAAATGTTAATTGGAGTCAAACACAAAACAAAAAAATTCAGTTGAAAACTCCAGTCACTTCCCATGACCAACGTCAAGAAAACAAACCGAAAAGACACAAAACGAAAGAACAGGGAATCGTTTCCTTCCCGCCTTCTCATATCCACCTGTCTTCGGCAACATGCCACGGTCATTAAGCATGTGACCTGTTTCTTCTCCTCCTTCGACCATGTCAACCATGTGTGTCTGTGTCTCTCTAGAATTTCAACCATTCGCCCATGGAACCATTTAATATAAATTCAATGCAAAGTGTTGCACCTTGCTCGTGCCGCGCCATCTCGGAGGAGGGATATCTTCAAGAACGTGGACACGAGATGGTCCCAATAACGATAAGTAACTCGTAATAGATGTCAAATGAGGGTGATTTTATGGCCCGCACCCAAAGGGGCACCGCATTAAAAACCAATTACGCTTTCGGGCGATGATGGTGATGTATGGTAATTAGAGAATCAGATGATGGGCTTACAATGGCGGCGAAGTATCGATTGCGTAGTTTGTTTTTCTTGCTGACGACAGTCAGTGAAGTCAGCGGTTTTATCTATGACAAGCTGTTTAAAGTTTTCATCGAAGGGCAGCCCGGTTGAGAATCTATGACGAAGCGCATTCACTTGAATGTGACGCTCTCGACGATGAAGAGTCGCATGGCGCCGACGTCGTATGCCGAGTAAGATAATAAAAAGGAACTTGCTCATTCAGTTATCGGTTTCCACAAACAAATCAAAAAAAGTTCAATCTAAACGCACTTTCTTTTTCTGGTTGTTTCGTTTAACCCCATTTCTTCGTTTGCGATGAGAAGTCATTTTGTGAGGACTGAGTTATTTCAAGAGAAATTATGACACCGTGAAAACTATTTACAAAAATGTTGTGACTGGTTTTGAGAGTTTCAAACGTGGCAGCTACCAGATTTTAGGTGTCAGAAAAGAATTGTTTTTCTGCTTTTTAAAGGTCTACGAAGATTTTATGGGTTAAAAATTTAGACAATCATAATTAAATTGCATTCTATTCCCCTTATGCATTGCAGTACAGTTAACTTGATTTGGAAATGCAACAGATAAGATAAAGTAAAGAATTCGGTGTTTAGCATGATAACATCGTCATAACCTTAACAACGTGGACTTTGGCTGCAGGCGGGAGGTGATTAAAAAAAGTTTAATCTCCAACTGCCAAGAAACAATATTAGTCACAACAATAATGATATTAGAAGTAATAAAGAATGTCGGCCAGCTGTCTCAGAGTAAATTTTAATTGAGTTAGTGAGTTCTTTCGAAGAGACGAATCTAGTTACTGTCAAAAAAATGCAGAAAACATTGGAAGGCGTGTTATGTAACATATTATTGTAGAATAAGATTATTGTAAGTGTAAATAGGGAAAGTAATATTAAGCTCGCAAAATAAGTCAGGCTGGTTTTTAAATAGGCTTTTAAGCGGGAAGGCGATGATTCTCAGTCAAACAACTGTAGTTTATAAATACGTTGATAAATAAGAAACGACAATGGAAAATAAGTTAAGAAATCATGACGACCACGTTAATACTGACTGAAAATTATTTTCATCAATCGGTCGAGCTTTCATTATCATTTGGTTGGTCTAATTTCAGTTACAAGGCTGAATAAACAATTTAATTAACAACCGACGTGCTAAACCTTTTTTCAGGCCCAGGAATAATATTTTTTGACAGAATCTAGTTTATTAGGTCCCAATAAACTAGAAAAACAATGTCAAAGGACGAGAGTATAATGATATACAGAATGTTATTCCTATACAAGAATTGTTAGCTGTGGTACTTAAAATTGCATCGTATTCGAAACTACTCATTTTAACTTAAAAAGACCCTTTATTTTTTTAATTGAATTGATTTAGTTCATTTTGATAACAAATTACTTGAATAAAATGTAAAATATTTGTATGGGTTAAAAATTGCAATCAAATAATTTTGATCATCACAAGTATCGACATCTTTGAGACTTTCCATCATTTCATCGTTTAGTTTGACATTATAGATACGAGTATACATATATTTGAAACAATCATTTTTTCGAGTTAAAGTTAAACGTTTCAGCGGCTTGGGTTGCGTCGGTCTATTTAGCTATTTAGGTTCGAGCTCGACCCGTGAAAACACCTATTACGACTAACTGGCAGTCCTTTAAAGTAAGTTTTCGGACAAACAATATGAATTTTGATTGGGCATCAATCCCGCAGCTCTGCCCTTCCGTTGCTCTTTTTCACTTACTACGCCTCTCTAACTTAAGGTAGAGTAAAATCTTCCACTCCTAGACCAAGAACCCACTTACATTCAAAGCCAAAGTTTGAAGACTTAACTTTACATAAACAATTAGTGTCTAGTTGGACGAGTTCCTGCAGACATTGAACATATGGTTACGATGGCTGGACTGTATAAGGATCCTATTTCGACAAAATGCGTAACGTTCTTCACACTCATCTGCGAACTGCGATTAATTACAATGACGGCATTAAGACCCCTTTCTGCCTGTCTAGAGCAACGTAAACAAAAGTTATGCATCAAACATCAAGTTAGCGTGAGTTAAGTCATTATAAACCCACCAATTAAGAATTCTAGAATTTATTCCTCATGCAAACAAATAAAAATGCTAAAGAGATAAGGCGGAGCATCCACACCTCTCGGGTGTGAAAGAAAGTAAATTCATATATCTAAATTTCGCTTACCGCATGATTGTCCTCAGAGTATAATCCACAAACAAGTTCCAGCATGTTATTGAATGACATTCCACCAGAGACCACAATAATTTAGATGCTCACGCCTGCAGGAACTCCGATCCCGCAGCCCCACACAGTAAAACAACAACAACGACGACGCGCAGTCACTGCTCCGTCAGCAATGTTAAATTACAACCCGAACACATAGCAGTCTTTTCATTAAAATATTACTCCTCGAGTATACAATATATAAACTTGTAATTTGCAAACACGAGTGCTTGGGAAACAATAAGCTGCTGTCATACGGGTAAGCTAGCGCAACGCGCAACGCGTGTACAATCGGAAAACTAACCACGAACGCGTGTTGTGACGGAATTCACTGGAGGGAAAACCAAGTCCAAAGATTAGATTATGAGATATACGCGTCTTCTAGTCTTCAGTTCCTAGGATTTGCTTTTTTTCTCCGCCTTCTGAAACACTGAAACACAGCCCATATGCTGTGCTGCTGCTAATTCTCGAAGATGATTGACACACAACTAACGAACGGAGTATGCTCGGCGAGAGTTACATGCGAGAGCGCGCCCTACAATTTAGTCTTGTGTTTCAATTTCCCATTAGATACATTTATTCACAATTAATTGGCACAAATTAAGTGAATGAAATAACGCCGCCGCTGTCGTCGTCGGTTGGGAGTAATTTTCTGCTCCACAGAGTGGGGGGCGGCGACCAAGCAACAAGCGACAAACGACAAACGATAAAACAGTAGCACAACGCAAGGAAAAGAGGTATGTGCACAGTGATGTCATCTATTTCCGGAGATGACTTGTCTCGGGCAAGTTCACACACACGTAGAAAACATGAGCTCAGAATGAGCTGAATCTAGAATATCTACACTTCTAAATAAATCAATTAGTGCACAAGTCGCAGAACTTACACACCACACGCCCACTTTACGTTGATCACAAAACGAGCAACACGAGCGACAGATTAGTGTCCTAAAAGCAACGTAAACGAAATGATACTGCCAGCAAGAAATTCGTTTTTGTTTATGGAGAATCTCGCCGAAAAACCCCAATGGGTTAGGGGAGTATGAATATTTTCGCTTATCAGCTGAAAGATAAGGAAGTGAGTGTGAATTTTTACGTTGAGCTCTTCGGGAGGGATAACACATACAGCGTCGTTCTCATTTTCGCCCCTTCAGTTCGTGACGAGTGTGTGCTTCGTGGGAAGTTGCCTAATGACGCTGGCAACAGTGGAGCAGCCTGTGCACTCTAATTGAATGATTAGTAAAGGGAAATTCGTATTTGAGATTAAATGAAAGTAATTAGTGTCAATTGTGATTTTGTTTTTTTTTTTAGTGGAAGGGAGTTCGGTTGGGTCTCAGAGTAAAGAAATGTTTGCAAATGCATTGATATGTGTAAAAAGATCATGTACTAATTGCATTTAAATGTGCACCAGAAAAAAGTGCTCACATCCGCGAGATGCACGCGAGTGCGCCCGGGTGCAAAGAGGTCAAAGGGAATTCTAAGTAATTGACAACACATGGCCTTCTCTAATCAAAACAATCCAACATATATACAATTCAATTTGAAATCATATGAAGAGTAAAATCTCAAATTTGCTGTAACACAGGATCTTTTGGTCCATTGAAAGAAAAAAGTTCTATATCTTCATACTCTGCTCTCACCCCCAACCTCTTGTGTGTATAGTCACTTAAGAAATTAAAAGCCACATATTAATTTTTAGTGCAAATAACCAAATAGGGAGAAACGGCCATAAAAATCACAAATCGCCAAAAAAAGAAATTCAAATATCTCTTATACTCTAAATTATAAAATATTCCAAAAGATTTAGTTGAATGATATTTAGATATGGTAAAAATAGCTGATATTGCAAATTGAACTTGCCTGCGAAAGGTGTCTGATTCTGTAGCCCGTCGTTTGTTCATTCGTTCACTATATTCTTATAATTTGTATAGTTAGGTTACTTAAGTAATACTACAATTTGAAATTGAATTTGATACTCACGCAGTACATAATTGGTTTCTTTTTGTGTATTCTCTACTTCAACTCAAACCCACAGAATTGCAAGAGTGAGTATAATAGTTTTCTATAAAGAGCTGCATTTTTTGTTGTTCGTTCTAAAATATTTACAATTATGCGTATGAAACTTTTGAATGTGCCTCATTTTCATACATATCTTCTGACAGCTTTTATAGGCAACAACGTTTCAGTGTTAACGGCGAATATTTAACAAACATTCGTTTAAATCAAAGCTTCATTTTGATATTTTTAGGCTGCATTGTTTTAAGCCTTTTATAAAACAATTTATTAAATCTTGAATTTACTTGGCAGCAAAACAAAAGATGACTTTGTTATGGTTATTAATTAAAAATGAACAAGTGTTGAACATTTGAGTAAAAAGGTCATTCCACTACTCTTGTAACCAATTGGAGCTGTTCATAAAGCTAAAGATTCGGGTCATGTGTCAGCCAGTTTGCCAAGATTACCCAAAAGTAATGGCCAAGATGCCTTGCTGCGGTTCGTGAGGTACCTAAAAAGCAAAGTGAGGTTTCTTCCCCTTCTTCGTTTTTACGGCTTCTGCAGAGACGTTGGCCCGGCGGCCAATTCGGGTGGCATGACGGGCCCCGTTATGACACTGATAATATTCCTAACTTGGATTCTACACGCTTCATTATTCCATTTTATTTCAAATACCAAGAACCAGATACAGTAAAGCTTCTTTAATTCTCTGGAGGATAATTTGCTATACCAGACCACAGTTCTGAGCTTCTTACACAAGTTCAACCCCAAAAAGCTTTTGTATAAATAGAAGCATAGATATCAGCAGTAAGTTTGTGACAGTACTATGAACAAACAATTCAATAAACTCGAACTTTTGTTGTTTGAACTTTTTTTTTGTAAATTAAACTTTTATAGTTTTTCAAACAGTTTCGCTCTGCTTTAAACGCTCTAAAGTCCTGATTATTTCAAATAAGAAACTGTAAAATATATTTATTTATATATTTAAATGCTTTTAAAAGATGTGTTGAATTAAATCTGGTTTTTGCTTTAAACACTTTCTAAACTCTAGACAGATCGTTTCATAGTCATTTTGTAATTAAAGCTGATTTCATAGTTTCGTTCAATTTTTTTGTCGTCCAAATATTATTTTATTATCATCATCTTCTTTAAACGCATGTTCCACTAATTGGGTCGCTATTCATGCAGATGAGCTCTCCGGGCAATTCGATCACCAGCCGTCGACTCTAACTCATTAACTGGGTGAGCTTTTGGATTTGGTCCAACCACCTCATTCTGGATCTAACTAACCGACCGTTCCTTCCTGACGGAATCGTATTCAAGGCGTGCCTCGGAAGTCGTGATGACTTTTTTACTTTCAAACTGAAAAAACTCTTTTTGTCGGAGCATCCAACATGGAAAGACTCACCATTATTTTGCAAATTTTAAAACGTTCTGAAAATTTGTGAAAGAATTGCACTACACCACCAAATTCAATAAATTAGTGCATGATTGCATTTCTATTTTTTTGAAAGAATTTTGATCGTTTTGTTTCAACATAGTAATTAAATAAAATACTAAACTAATAATAGTTATAATAAGCATCTTCAATCAATGAACAGTTTATTATAATAATGAGAGGATTGCCACCGAATTTATGAGGCGGATAAACAGCCATATAAATACATAGATGAATACACTCGACTCCCGATAATTCGAAATGGCAAGGGAAAAGCATTTTTTACGAATTACCACAGGTTACGAATTATCGAGATTATCGAAATTAAATATTAATTAATATTAAATTAGCGAGGTGCAAACCAAAAAAATACGAATTAATGGGGTTTTTACATTTCATATTATTTTCCAATACATATTGTTTAACTTTGTTAAAACTTTTATTAAAATTATTTTCTTCATTTGTTTATAGCTGTTACCAATTATCCGATAACTACAAAAGAATAAATTAAGAATTATTTAAGTTTTTATTATTTCTTTCATCATTAAAATAAATATGACCAATTTTTATGTTTTATTGAGGACACACCTTTAATTTTGCACAAAACTGTATGTATGTATACATATACGAAAAATTAAAAAGAAAACTTAAAATTACATAAAGATACAAAAAATCAAGAAAAAGCTTGTTATTCTAACAAAAAATTTTTATTTTTGATTGCTAGATGTTCTTTTCGCCTATCTTTTCGATTGTGTTCTCCAAGCCTATCAAATAATAAAAAAAAATTTTTGGACATCATGATTTGAAACATAATATCGAAGATGTTAAATGGCCGATTTGACTTGTATATTGGTCATAAGTTCTACTTCATCGTCGTTATCTTCCTCATCACGTTCATTCCTAATAGCGACATGAAGGCGACAACGAGGCAAAAAATTGTCTACAAAAGTCTACGGGAGTCAAACTGAAAGGTTTTTTTTTTGCGTTTTGAATTAGGATATATAAGAGGTTCAAGAAACGAATTACGATTTGTAAGAGGATTTATGTTCATTGCATTCCAAATAAAAAATATAAAATAATGAGCGAAGTAAAATGTACGAAACTTTTACGAATTAGCGACAATTTTTCAATAAACGAGCAGTTTGTTGCGAATTATTAAGGTTTTGATTTTTCGGGGTACAAATTATCGCGATTCGACTGTATTTCGGACTCGAAGACCAGATAATGCCCATTTATTAGATTACAATTTCGAACAATACAAAAAAGAAATTAATTAAAGTATTATTTAAGTAGCTTAAAACTTAAAAATTTAACGCTACGAAATATAGCCGGAGCAATAAAAGCCTTCGGCTACTAAAAAAAAGGAAACTTAAATGCAAATATTCCAAGGTAGACTCCACCTCCAATGCAAACACAAAGTTACGTGGATGCAAAGCAACTTGATCTCAAATAAATTAATGAGGGTGTGTACAAGATGAGAAGCCACTTTCAGAATAGACTTCGACTCAATCTTCCTTAAATTAAAAAAATAATTAAAAAAAAACAGCATTTCGAAGTTGTACCAACGAAAACATTCCAAAGTCCAAGTCACGAAAGTTTCCTAATTAGATGAGCAGTGAAATGGAAACCTCCTAAAATGGATTTCGTGTTTAGCGATGATCCATATTTGTGAACTTTTGTGGTGTGAATGTGGAACAAAAAAAAAAAAATAACATTAAGATAATTTCGAAGCAGACTAGAAGGAAGAGAAAGAAAACTTACTCGCATTCGTCCACAAAATAAAGCCAACTAATTGAAAGTGCATGCGACGGTACACGACTGATTAACGAAACACATGTTTAGGCAGCATATAACTCTTACAACCAAGACTGAATTCTATGCTTAACTTACTTGTTAGATGAAAATTATTTTAAAAAGCTACATATTACTCGAAATCATCACACAAGTAACTCCTTGATTGTCTACTCAAAGAAAATTTTGCTCTTCAATATAAGCGAGTGGATAAAACATCCTTTTCTTCTTTATTTAAATTTTATAGTTTTGTCATTGCTAAAACTTATTCAGAAATATGCACAACAGAGACAAATATTTTTGAAAATATGCAACATCTCTGATCCTAGTGAGAGTGCCCTCTGACCAAATTTCGGATATTCGGTATTCGGCTATCCGGCCGAATATACTGTGAAGAGCAGAATATGTACAGTGCGATGCATTCACACCTCACATGAACAAGTTGAACAGAAACGAGCCATTTCTTTACCTAATCCTGCCATAAGTTCCGTTGCAAAATACAAAAAGCTATAAAATATACAAGTAAACATAGTGCATTCAAAATTGTTTCGTGCCGCCATAGCCCAATGACCAGGCTTGTGTTAAAGCAAAAGGTCATTTCAATTACACCCATTTTTTTAGTAAGAAATATTGCGGTCTAATTATTGAAACAAATTTGAATACAATATGCGTACTGGCTTTTTTTAGTTTTTTGTGTTTGTAACGTAACTTATGGCAGGACTATGTATATAACACTGACCACGACACAATTAATAATTTAACACCTTGCCAGTGGGATATAATTGAACAGAGAATAAGACTCCTTAAACATTAGAAGAAATAACGAAATTTAGCAGTTGTGGGCCTTCCTGTATCTCAGATAAGGTACATACAAAAGTAAGAAACGCTACGAGAGCACCAAATTTTTTGAACATTAAAAATTCATATCGTTTCGAAATAAGTGAAAATCTGAACTGCTTCATAAGAAGTTCTCTAGCTGGATAACAGATACTAACCGAATATCCGCTACATCTCTACTCAAAGATAGAGATAGATGTATAAGCCATCCAAATGCATAGAACATGTGCCATGTTAAAATAAGGAACAAAATAAGACATATTGAATGGAAAGCAATTTCACTACCAATAACAAGCCCTATGCATAAGGAATAAGTTGTACTGGAATAAGAATTATCTAAGCCTTACTTTTTTTTGCTGGGTTGTTACAATCACTCTCGTAAGGCTGTGGTAACACTTTGAACTCGATGAGGTGACAGCGGACTTTTGTGTGGAAAAAGATAATAAAAATAAAATACCAAAAAGTTTGGTAACTTTTATTTTTTTATGAAAAAAAAAAAACTTAGAACAAATAAATTAAAGTTTCACGCCAACCAAACACATTGTCTAGATTCATTAAATTTTATAAATTCAAACGTTTAGACATTTAAAACCAACGCGCTTCGGTACCTTTTTCCATCTCTCCCTCGGTACCTTTGGCCCGTCCTGTGTCTTAAACAGGATACTTAAGGGTAGCCCCAACCCCTTTAGAATGCCCCAATTATATACATAGATATATATAAAAAAAAAACGTTAACATCAGAATGGCTGTATAAGTCCTAAAGGCGAATACTCGCAGCTTCAGGAGAGTCAACTGCGATGCAACAAAAGGATTTTATCCAGATGTGGTAGACACATTTACGTACTCAAATACAAATTGAAGAAATTATAAAAAATGTCCCATCATAGAATTCCCACACACATGTGTTCCACATTGTGTCAAAAAATCAGTAAAATGTTTCGGAAAACCCTATTACTGGACATGCAGAGATATACAACGACCTACTGGCATCCCTTAACCATAGAAAACAATTTTCACTCACCCCCAAATCAGGTTCGCTGTATGTGGCCTCCAAAATCGCAGTCTTCTGTGGGCTCGCATGGTAACTGTCCACCTTGTGGATGTCCTGCAGACTTCCCCAGGTCTCGAAATCGTCGGCATGCTCCTCGTAGTCCTGCTGGTGTCCATTTTTCGAGTGGCACCCGCGCATCCTCTCCGACGTGAGATTCTCCACACTGGCAGAGTTTCCCCTCGCCTGCATCATGCCGTAGACCTTGGGGCTGAGCTTGTTGATCTGCTGATTGCACTCGACCAGTCGAGCTGCGTCTTTAGCGAAGTAGCAGCCGTCCTCCTGGCTTCCGGTATTCCGGCTCTGTTTTGCTTTCTTCGGCTTCCCAGTGGGCAACGGGGGAATGAAGACGTGGTCCTTCGTCGGCGATCGTCCCGACACGTTGTCGTACTGCTGGTGACTAGTGGAGTGTATCGAGATGTCATCCATGGACATTTGGAGCGACCTGCGGTTCGCCTGGCGGCCGTTCTTGTCCATCAGCGAGAGGACGTCGTCACACGACCTCGTGGCGACCAGACTCGAGATGGGACTCTTGATCAGGTTGAAGCTGGCGAGGAGGTTCGGACCGGATTGGGTTGGCGGTGCTGTTTTGGGCAGCGGTGGTGGAGGAGTCGCCTTCGGGTCGGGCATTGCACGCACTGTCAGCCGGGTGTCGATGGCGGGCGGCACACTCGGCTCGATGTTGTTGAAGATGCCGATGGGTCGGGCGCAGGCCTGGTTGATGCCTCGATTGCCCAGCACTTGGATTCCTGGGAAGTCGACCACCAGAATCCTGTCCGAGATGTTCGTGCAGTCGTTGTGGAAGCCGATGCCCGAGTCCGAGTTCGAGGACGTGGTGGTCACCTCGCTGTGGTTGCTCGGCTGCGGCGAGTGCGCCTGCACATCCTGCGGCTGGCGGTTCGCGTCTGCGGCACGGCCCGGATTTCTGGCCGCCGGCGGGAGGATCTTCATCGTGTACATGCTGCGGATGAGATTCACGACGTACTCCGAGTTGTTCGGGAACTCCAGGCACAGGTTCGAGATGGGGTCTTTGGTGCATGTGATCCGGAACTCGGCCGCCTTCTGCTCGTGGACGTGGTGCTCGCAGATCTTCGTGTCCACCACGAACACGTGGCAGCTGTTGGATATGGAGACGTCGCGCTGCACCTCGTTCGGGTCCTGGTCGTCGTCGTCGGGGTTGGACGCGTAGATTGCGCTGGTCACGAGGCCGAAAAAGCGGTTCTCGCTCTCCGAGGAGGAGCTCACGTAGTTGAGACGCGAGGACGGATATGTGGCCAGGATCGTGGCATTCGCACTCTGCAGGGTCAGACAGTTGGGCAGAATCGTCATGAGCACGGTTGTCGGGTTGCGCTTCTCTTGACGCAGCTTCCGGATGCAGCTGCGGACTGTCTGCAGCTTGGAGCTGATGGCGATCTGCTTTGGCATTTCGATCGTGCCCAAGTACCCCACGATGGCTCTGTACTCCAGCGAGATGCCCCCGTTCCCGTTCTCGTGCTCCAGGTTCACGCGCACCATCGCGCTTACGTTTGAGATGTCGTTGGAGGTGCTCGCGTTGGCGGAGTGGATGATGTTGTGTGCTGAAGCCAGCGACGCTGGCAGCGGGATGTCCTCGATCACAGGACGCAGCGCGTGGTCCCTGCACCCGCCTGTGCCGCTGACGGACGTGTCTCGGTGCTTTTGCGGCGAGTTCCTCAGCCGATTCATCTTGAGCTTGTGATGCAGGTAGCTCGGCTTGCCACGGTTCATGTGCTGAATGGCGTTCTCCTCGTCCGAGCTGTCGGAGAAGTAGTTCTCGGCGATTTGCATTTTAATGCTCCCAAACGAGTTCCCAATCAGTTGCACGACGGTCTCGTGCGGCAGTTTCGACACATTCAAATTATTCACCGAAATTAGAAAGTCTCCAGCTCGTAGGCCCGCCTGGTCGGCTGGCGAGTTGGCCACGATGCACGAAAGTATGCACGGCTGTTGGCCAGAAATTGTGAAACCGAAGCCATTGTAACCACGGCTGACCTCAACCGTGCGAGTGCCGTAGTTGGGGCGTTTCTTGCGACGCCTGTGCTGGTGGTGGTGGTGATGCATTTCACACGGAGTTTAGTTGTTTTACTTGTTGTTAATCTAGATTCTTGGGCTTAAAGCAGGGAGGAGAAACAACAAAAAAATTCTTTTCACTTTCAGTTCAGGGGCAAAAGCTGGTTGCCATTATTTGGGCCACTTGTTCATGTAGGGTTTCATTGGCGTTTCCTTTGGCCACATAGCGGGCGTGGAATGGCGAGAGGGGATGTGCATTTAGTGTAGCACATGCAGGGGAGATAATAAAACAAACTGAATTAATGAAAACAAAATATAAAAACAATAAAATAACCGAAAAGATAGTCAGAAAAATAAACTTCTTCCAATGGAATGTGTCAAGCCAACATGACAGCAAAAACTTGAATTGTTTGACAGTTTGAGGTTGGGCAAGCGAACAGATTTCCTGACTGTTATACAGTTGTAGCAGAAGTGTTATTGAACCTTGTAGTAGATTTTACTAAGATTTTTTCAGTTAAAGATTTTTAAAAATGGTTTCGGGAGTGTAGATGAAATGTAGTGGTGGAAAAATTTTTTCAATGAGATTTGGTGCAAATGGAGGACAAATATTTTATTATTAAATGAATTAGATTGGTTGGCACTTACCATGATACAAATATATTTGTACCATGCGCAAATTTTAGCCGGAGCGCTGAAGTGTATGATAATGACAAGTTTTCGATTCCATCTAATTACTCAAATGGGAACACAGTAATCTTTTATGAATCTTTTTGATTTGGGTTCTGCGTTCTCCGTCGGCAACAAGAGTTTCGATAGTATTTCGTGCGAAAAGGATTACAATCTCTTAACTTACCGTATTAAGACTGTAAATAACCCCTCGCGATACTTAGAACGACCAGAGATGTTTGATCTCTTCACGGCTACTCAGCATTTCAGAAAAAAAGCAAAATCTGTGTCTGACTATCTTGAGTTTATCAATTTCTGAGCCATTATTTTTATTTGACTGCACAAAATTGTGTTTTTTGTGTTCGGAGTGAGAAACAAGAAGGCTCTATCATATCACTTCGATATCTGTTTATCTATTGCCTTTTATAAAACTTCCTAAAAATGCTTTATCTTTTGTGGTGAAGACATGAAACTTGAACTGAAGACATTTTCAAGCAACACGAGCAAGCTAATATATCAAAGCGGGGTGTTTGGTTATTAAAAATCCAATATTTTTACATAAATTTCAAGTCTGTATTAAACAGGGTTTGGATTTTCCGATTTGAGTCAAATAACATCCGATATCTTCAATCACTTGCTTGATTGTTTTAGTAGAAATTTCATTATGCTTCTCTTAAAAGAAGCCTTCGTTGCTGTTGACGAAAACTATGGGACGAGTTTTTTAGGTCCCTTAGAGTTAGAGTTAAGGGGGGAGGGGGTGGGAAAGTGTCACCTGTGTCACTGCGGCCACGAGTGGGCCTATTGTGACTGCCGCCACTTATGGCTCACGCAGAAAGCCCGAGCTCGTAATGAATCTTAGGATGCTTTTGGGTGAGCTGGCAGCAATATTACCTGCCTCTAGGTAGTTCCTGCCAAGGTGTCGATGACGTGTACTGATTAAGCAGTTGCAGTGACACAGTATGTCTTCCGCTGTTTCTTCGTCCTCGTTGCACATTCGGCAGGTGTCATCCTGCGTTAAACCCATCGCTTTTAGGTGTTTGTTAACTTGGCAGTGCTCAGTCAGAAAGCCTGGGACGGTTCGAATCTGACTCCTCGTAAGACTGAGGAGTTGTTTCGCTCTAGCGATAGAAGTAGTTGGCATCAACATTTTGGCTTCCCTATTACCTTCCGTTTGCGTCCAGTAGTGGTTGGCCGTGTTTCTCAGCCAGCTATTAATGCAGCATTTAGTGGTGGTGTTTAGGTCCCTTATTAAGGCAAA
Source organism: Syritta pipiens (assembly GCA_905187475.1). Taxonomy (NCBI): domain Eukaryota; kingdom Metazoa; phylum Arthropoda; class Insecta; order Diptera; family Syrphidae; genus Syritta; species Syritta pipiens. The sequence goes on along the minus strand of LR994572.1, from coordinate 67,613,368 downwards.
TTTTTCATTAAGGAAAAATGGATGCCATGCGCAGAAACTGGTGGAAATCACTTCGTGTCAGGTTCAGACTGTATGATGGGTGCATCTAAGCTGGCGCATCTGGCGCATCACAATGGAAATGTGTGACCTGCCGTAGTCCTGACAACACACCACATATCATTTGTTACCCAATTCTGCTAAATTTTTACCTTCAAATGGTCCAGTTGTTGACAGTAGGGATTAGAATTTAGTATTTGGCCATATGGAGGCAACTCGTGACAGAGGATTCACGTTCAATAGAGTCAAATGTATACTAGGAACTTTTTGAATTCTTGTTTGGCATCTTTAATATGAAAAATTACAGGCAATTAACTTATTCAGTACCAGTGGTATCAGCACCATTTAGCTTACATTTTCGCACTAACTTTGTCCGTTCCTATTTTTTAAACTTCAATTTGCTCATAAACATTCAACTTAGTCTCTGATAGAGTGGAAAACCATTTTGTTCTGTTTTTGAATTTAACATCTATCTGACGTAGAATAGTAGTACAAATTAGAAGCAGTATTTTATTAGGCAAAGAGACTACCTTTTTTGAGAGTGGTCAAGGTCAAGAAAGACTTCTTAAGAGCTCTCTATGCCCTCAAATTAACTCGTATTGCATGTTTACGAACTGTGTTTGCATAAATTGAGATCATTATCGGTGCAATTGAAGGCCAGAAATGTTCTCGCTGGATAATGTTCATACTTTTTTTTTTATCATTTCGCATGTATGTGATTTGAGGACGACTACTAAAATGAAGCGTTATAATTGATTTTTTTTTTTGTTTTGAACTTTGTAACTTTTTCTTCATACAAATCATATGACTGATATTATTAGTCTTTTAATGTATGAGAGGAACTCTGATATCTCACGAGTACACTCTGAAAAAAGGCAACTTGCTGGCATGCTGAATACTCGGACCTGCAGGTAGCGGATCGTATTTGATAGAAAGCTTAGCTAGAAATCGAAGGTCCAGGAATATTCAAAAGGCGCAAATTGCCTTTCATGCATGATAAAGAGTGTTAGGACCTAGTGGGGTCTGCAAAAGGGAGCCATTGAATCTACACTTCCATAGTAACACCGATTTTACTATATAGAGTAATGGGGGACAGCTCTAAACAATAAATCGACTCTTCTGCATTTGGACAGGGTACAACTTCTGATAATCATTCGAATCACGGGAGCTTTAAAAGCAACAGTGGCCTCGTTACCTAATTTGATCCTGAATCTACTGCTAATTGATATCCTTTTGCTAAGGGTGTCGTCTGTAAGTAGGCCCTGAGGCTAAAAGAGGTCAGCAACTTCAGGCTTCAGGCAATGTAAGCACTAATTGCTCAAAGCCTACGACCTTCTTTGATCCGGATTCTTCCGACTAGCGAAAATTTGGAGCACGTGCTCGTTAATTACGCTGTAGCATCCAAGTCATTCTGTCCTTAAAGGGGTTACTGAATAGTTAAAAAACTCTAAGATGGTGTTGATGGATACACTTGAACTACACAGGTTTATGTAATTGGCGACTAGCCCACTCCATATAATGTATTGTTACATTGCATGGTAAATTATAGAAATAGTTTGGCTAAAGAAAATAGAATTCACTTTAATTTTTGCTCAATACGACAAAAGTCTCTTTCGAACCGAATCCGTAGAAGAGTCCTTGATTCCTGCTGTGATAACAACGAGTGCCAAGAATCAGTAAAAATTACCTTAGAAATGGTACAAGAACAAAAAAACAGTTGCACTTATTTCACGTGTCCGTGAACTACTTGAAGCTAATCCGAAACAAATCAGGATCAGGATTGCTCCACTTTATAAACGACTAGGTGCCAGGAATCAGGTTTGGACAGTTTGCACTTCAATAAATAAACAGGCTCTCTTTTCTCCATTCTATACAATGAACCAATAAATTGACACGTGAGCTCCAGAATCGATTTCATGCCAACCCCCCGCTGTCAACTGATAGCCAAAGACATCACTTATGGCTCCAGAGTCCTGTGACACGACAAACAATCTGAAATTGAATCTAATCCCCATTCTCCACTCATATTTCTTGCCTCCACTTTAACTTAAGAAATGTTCTCCTCGGTCAAATGGGTAAAATTCAACACCTAAATCCACAAATTGCACCTCTGTCCGAATTAAATGTACCACCGAGCCTCCTCCAGTTGCTCCTTATCTCCAATTGTTACCCCCTCACACACACGTGACACCTGAGCATTGAGGGTGTCCTATTTCATGAGCAAAGGATTTCCATAGATGTTTCTTAATGCCTTTGAAAATTTTCACCCGAAAAAAAAGTAAAAAACGAACGCACGAATAATCGTTTCTCCGAAGGTGAGTTCGTCGGTGAAAATTAATTCAAGTCCCAACGAGGAAGTCATTAAGGATGTGTACGCACACATTGTTACAAGTAACTGCCTCCGACCGCAAGCAAGAAAAGAAAACTTTCTTAAGCACACGTTCCCCGTCTTCGTGGTTGTAGTCGTCCCTTATCTCGTCTCCCCGATTCCCGATCCCAGACATCAGAAGATTATGCAAATGGCACGTGTGGGTAGGTCCTTGTTTGGATTCAGTTAACTTAAAGCCTCACGCTCTTTGTGAAGAACAATCACAGGGCTGGGGAAAATTGTTTAAATTTAAAACTAATCACTCTAGTTGAACAAGTCCCAGGGATAATCCTTTGACATTCCAAAAGGTTGATGGATAAACACAAGAGGTCAGACGCCATAGGAGAAGAAAAGAATAAAAGAAAAATGGCAACGAAGATATAAAATTGGAATTTCCCTTCAGTGCTGCTGCTTGCATTGCATTTCTTGCGGAGTCCTTGGGCTGGGAGTTTTCCTTTTTCCCTAATAAATGGATTCATTCCGAGTTGCCAGGCTGCAGGCGGAACAGGAGAATGAGCACATTCTCCCACAGGAATACGAGTGAAACAAATTTCATGTGATATGTTGGCTAATCCGAGCTGTCAGTTTTGCTTTTTTAAGGATTTTTCTATGATTTCCTGAAGGATATGTAGTATAATATTGGACAGGGATGATCCCATGATATTGCATCTTACGGTTGCAAATCTGCCCATTGAGATGTGGCCTAAATGTTGTGCCAGGAGAGGGTCAACTCGTGTGCCTCTGGAGCGTTTCAAGATTTGTTTGCTTTCGACAAATTTGGATAATTTCATTATTAGCAATCTTCTTGTGATGCTCCTAAAATTTCTCTGTGTCTCGAGACCATTTTAATTGAATTCAATTTTAGTTGAAGAATCATTAGAATTTCTGTGGCCGATGGTAATTTCTTGAAAGATGTTGGATGTTGGAGCAAGGAGAATAATTCCTTAAAGGTCCTTCAGCTGGATATTCAGTTTGTTACCACACATGATTTGCATATTCCAATTATTCGTGTTGCTCCTGAAGAAAAAAGGTTGGAGAATTATTCAATCAAGGAAATTGAAAACTCTGAAGGAGCAAAGTCATTCAAAAGCTGAGGAGAGGGAAAAACATATTTTCGAATAAAATTATAAAAAATAAAATAAAATAAATAAAATTAAAATTACGCAGCCACTTCCAACCACCTTTCAATTGATCAAGAGAGAAGTCTGTCTATTCAATGAAAAATAAGAGGCTTCCTTCTTTAGCAAAGTTGTTAAACAAAAAATTGACTTTGTTGGTCAATAGACTTCACTTCCGACGTCGACGAGACAGCTTAAGTTCTTCTTAGCTCTACATGTCTCCTTATTTAACCCGTTCATGACCACATCTCATTACAGCCCCAACCCAAAAATTAATATTATAATTTTCTAATTGCTTTAAGAGACAATAAATTGGACCAAAAGCCGGTTTTAGCATACATTTTAGAGACTTTTACTACAATTATGCCAATGTTTTGAGCTTTTAGCACATAAAATTTATGTTGAATACAAAAAACACTGGACATGAAAGACTTGATTAATCATCGGCATCTGACGGCAACAGCATCGTGTTAGATGTTGTTGCCGTCAGATGTGGTTGCTTTAGTGGCTTAAGTAAAGCTTTTATAACTATTAAAACTAATAATAAGTGAGCGAAAACCTGCTTTTTATTTCCTTTTTACGCCGGCATTCCGTTAAAACAGCGACTTCACGAATGCTGTGTAGGCACGAAACTCTTTTTAGCTATTCTTCGTTTTGAAATATTGAATTACTCCTTTTTGGAGGTCAAGAAGGAAGTTGATTCCAACAACGGCAAAAGTTCTTCTTAAGTGCTAGCTTTGGCTTCAAAATTTGATCGAACTTATAAATAAACTCTCCTCTTGATAATTCAAAAGTTAGGGCACCTCACAAAAGATTCGAACTAAAATTTAAAATTTTCTAGAAAAAAATATGAAAATTTTAGTTATTGAGTAATAACACCGTGTAACAAAATTTTAGGAAAATATTTGTTTATCTGCATTTTTATTTTGTGTATGATTGAGGTATGTCAGCTGATTTCGAAAATACCAAAAAGTCCTCTAGGCTAGCACTTTGCTTCAGAATTTGATCTCAAGCCTCGTGCTTTCGCGCATTTATGCACTTTTTTAAGTTAATATTAGATTCAGCGTTACCAGATTCAGCAGTTTCCAGCGATTTTAGCAATCTTTGACCATAAAAATCACATGCAACAGATTTTTAGCATTCTTAAAATTTCTGCAATTCTGGAAAAAAAAATATCTGCAAAAAAAATCGTCAGTTTTGTTTGTTCTGCACCATTTTATTTACTAGTTACATTAAAGAAAAATTGGCAGCACTCATAATTTATCCACGCACGCACCACATGCAATTAAATTGTCAATATTCAATGACTGATTCTTAAGAAAAGTAGTCGATAATTTTCAGTCTAAAATATTTTAAAACATAACGAAACTAGTCCAATAGTATTTATTGTAATATACAAAAATCAAGATATCATTACAAAAAGAAAATTGTACTTGCAGTAGGAATTTTAAAATGAAATTGCAAGTCTATTAAATCTAGTGTTAAATATAATCACTAGCATTATCTAAAATGTTACGTCAAATTTTATTACCTCATTATGCCTACAAATAAAAAGAATGTTTATGGGATGAACAATATTGGTCATCCCATAGATAAACATTAAAAAGGGCAGAGATTTTCTGTGTTTTCTTGTATACTTCTCAGATTTTTCTCTTATTGGGCACCAAGGGGTAGTCGCGCATGATATTAACATTCAATTGAATTTTAGATGTTACTGAACGTTTGCATTAAATTTGCAAGCATTTGTGGTCCGCGCATTTTTCTCTTAACCAACAACTAGTCACACTTATAGCCGATTTTAAAAGATAGGTTTGTTTGCGATACAGTTTTCGAAAAGCTTTTCGAATGAATGAATATCCAAAGTAAATAAACAAATTTTTATTACACAATGTTACCAAAAGCCAGCCATCAAAAAGAAGGCGCGTCAACCTTTGTTAACCTTTGGGACAAAAGAGATTCATGCTGCCATGATTCAATGCTGCTCTTTGAGAATTAAACTAATTCTTGGTTTGATGCGTAGCCAAATGTGTTAGCTTTTAGATATCATTTTTCTTTTCGTTCAATAGATTTTAGCGTAGTTTTTAAATTCTAAAGCTAAACATGTTTCTTATTCATTATTACATTATTAAAACACATTGAATGCCACGCCACTTACCAACTTCTGCCGGACACCGCTGACCCCCATGGCCTTCGACATGTTAATAATACACTAATTTGATATTATATTACATTAGTTACTAAACTATTATGAAAAGGGAAGCAAAAGTTATGAATTATTATAAAAATTAATTTATTTAAACCAAAATTGCTCCATTACGCTATATAATTTATTGTGCAGTGTCCCAGTGCCGAATAGCGTTTTATATTCTCTGAAGTTGATAGGTCATGAGCGTACCAAAAAATGTGAAAATTTACAACTCCACTTGTGTTAAGCATATAAGTTCTTGGAATATAAAATTCAGATGCTCTTCATAAGCTTTTCTATGGTGTTGTACAGAGACTCCACGTGCACCTCTCAATTTAAATTCGAGTGCCGAAATGAGGATCAATTGCTACACAGAATGCCCACTTCCAAAAGATCATCGTCAAGAAGTAGACTGTAGTATTATCAAAGGAGAAAATCTACTTGAACCTTCTTCCGAAGTATAAGGTCATAAACCGTCTGCCAAACAGAACAAAGGCATAGAAAATTGAAACATTCTTCACGAAATTCAAAACCAAACTAAAATACTGATACGCAACGCCCTTAATCCCTGGTTTACCATCTGCACGTATCCAATAATTGATGATGGAATCTTCCTTTTATCTCAGTAAAAGTTTAGAAGACATCCTGACATCCTCATACGAACAATAAAATGAAACACTTCTTTCAACTCTGCCAAAGACAAGAAGCCAGCTCACCTCACCTATTCCTGTTGTCGTTCAGATTCAAATAAAACACACGACCCAAAGCATATCAATCCTACACACGGAGAACAGAAGAACACAGAACACGACAACTACAACAAGTCCTTCTGTTTTCTAAAGTAGAAAACACGCACAACTGTTTCGATTGTTTTCCAACAGACCCCGCACCTTCCATCATCTTGAAGTTAATACATCAATTTAAATTCAAGGAAAATACTCCGATACACGGCAAGGATCCGAGCTCCTTTCTCCTCCCCACTTACACACAGGCAGCTTAGTCCCTCTGGTAGATAATTTTCAGCAACGTAAGCCCATGTGTGTGCACACTCCTTTAGTCCTGATTGTGCTCCGGCACATAATGTGTCGCCAGTGTGTGGCAACTTTAGTGGATTTTGAAATCTCTTGGGAGTGTGTGCCGGTACGTACCCCTTTTTCTTCCGAGGAGAGTGACGATTTATTTCATTTGACTCCTCCCGGAATGCCAGCGATCGGGAGTATAAAGAAAGCCGAACGAGCTTAGCACCCCCCAGGACTCGCCCCACTGAAATGGGTATTGAAAGTCCATAGGTGATGGGAGGAAAAAATAAATTCATCCCTCCTTAAGACGGGAAAAGAAAGGATAAACCATAAGCCCCTCTCCGGAATTAAAGAGCTTTAGAGGCGCTTCTTTCTTGCAGCCTTTTTTTGCTGCTCAATGAACCAGCAACATCCCTTCCATACTGTGATTTGTTGGAGCAACATCCGACATGTGTAGCAATCAACTATTTGCACTATCAACCGCAAAGTACTTGTGTATCTCTGCCGGCTTGGCTCTCTGTATATCCGGAATAATAATAATCGTTTTTCCCCACAAGTATAAATTTTCATCAGTGAGAATGATGTGGCCTAGTTCGGCGGTGCAATAAAAACAAAACGAAAAAAAGACGTACAACCGAGAAAAAAACAACACCATGACGCGGACCTGCCGCCCTGCTGCTCCGGCTGGGTGTCTCCCACTCTCGAGAATCTGGGATTTTCAATAAGCTACAAAATCGGAACAATAACCCGTTGTTTGTTTGCCTCCTGCCTCATGCCTTCTGCCTGCTGCCTGCCACTGTGATGTGCACATTCATTGCTTCGAGTCAAATTTTAATTTAAAGCTGCCAATCGTAGAGCTGCTGTTTTTTTTTATTTTGGTCCTTTTTTTGAGGCTCGGCTTTTTTCTTTTTTTTACACTTCCGGGGAAATTATCCCAGATAGCGTTACGATAACAATGTAGCTTAAAGGATAGAGTACACATTGCGGAAATTAAATTCCACCAAATGAATGTAAACCAACACAAATGGATAGCGCAGTCGAAATGTTTATGGTCCTTACGATGGCAGCGACTAAATGGGATGGATTTCTGTTCTTTTTTTGTTGTTGTATTCCTTCTGTACTGATGGTTTTGCTGTTTAATTTATCAGGACTAAAGCCAGTCTACGGCGACGGGAGGAAAAAAGAGTTATTTGAGGGCGAGGACTAGTTTCGATTTTACTTGGCTTCATTTTAGCTTGCTGACAATGTTTCGACTGAGTCGCTGCGGGCTTGAGTGGGACATTTAGGGAAACAAAGTCGTGTCTTTTTTTCATTATTTGCACAACAATTCTTATCATTTCGTACTGTGTAAAGTCATAATCCTGAGCATGGAAGGATGCGTCAGAATCTTTGTCGCATTTGGATTTTTTTGCCAAGGCAGTTATTTTTTTAACAACAAAAAAGCTATGAAATTCCACATGAATTTTACACGAATCGATTTCATTGTATTTATTTTTTTTTAATTCTCTGCTGTACAATGACAGCTCACAAATTCAGCAACTGTGTCAACTTTCAGAAAATTCATTTTTGATGCATCGCCAACACATTTTGTTGAGCATTTACGCTTGGTATGAAATTTGTAGTTCATTTAAAGTGTGTTCAAAAAGTGCCATTCAATTATTTTGTACTCCCTGGTAGCTAACGCCTATTGTATTATTGATATGCAATTTTATTATATATCAATAAAGTTCAATAACAATAGTCGTTTTTATTGAACGACTCTTCTCACTTAACGGAGTCGGCTTTTTTTGTCGTTATGTGGAAGGTATTTTTCTATTTGAAAAATGTCACTCATCCCTATTGTAGCTCTCGTTTAAGTTCAAAAAATACTCAAATAAACGACAAGTTAGACGTTATTTTCTGGCGATGACAAATTTCCAAACAACAAGCTGTGTGGATTCGGTGAAAATGTAAGTTCTTATTATTTTTTTATTTATTTTCACTAACTGTAGGCTGAAAATCACAAATAGGAAACAATTTGCACTATTGGTGGAAGACAATCACGTGTTAGCAACAAACTTCCGGAGAAGAGTTTCACTAACGGCGGACAAAACTAAAGATTGGGAATCAGTTTCCCTTCAACAATTAGTTTAGAAATTTAAAAGGAAAGAAGGTTGTGAATAAAAGAAGAATAGAATTCTCTCTATGTTTCTAATAAACAATTTTTTTTATTTAGACTATTTCGGGGTCTTCTCTGATTTCTATGTCCGTAATTCCTGAATCTTGCAAGACTAACGGACGCTGTTTGGTTATAAGAACATCAATTATTCTGTTGATGTTATTTCGCGTTCTTGAATGTCTTTGGCTCAAGTCGCTTTGTTTTTTAATTCTTCAGCCGACCTAAAGGGTGTTTATGAGGAATGGTGGAATGTGCCAAGAAGTCCTCAATATGAAATAGATCAAGAATTCATGAGAAAGAGATCAAGAATTCAAAATGGCATATTTTTGAGTTTTTGGAGCTAAGATGTTGGACAAAATTTTGGGTGCAAATTGAGTACCTGCGGATTGTTTTTTATTTTGCTCGTTATTTCTCAAGCTTTTAGGTTTTCCGTCTTGTATTGTATACCGTTCTGTTCACTTTTAAATGTAGTAATAACGTTCAAAAATTTTGAGCCTACCTGAGTCCGTTTTTTTTCAATGAAATGTAAATTACACTTACAAAAGACATGTACTCATTCGTGCACCTCACTATATGTTCCATTTTTAACAACCTTTTTGTGTTCTGCATGGTAATTCAACTCTTTTTTTTAGACGGCAGTGTAATTCGCTAAAAATAGAAAAATGGCTCCATGATTGAATGAATGAAAGGAGATTAGGTTCACTAGCTTTATCTGTTGCATTGTCAAAGGATCGGGGAAGGAGAAAATCATGAATGTAGTCTTAGCTGATGTGCTTATATGAAAATTCAATGCGCAAGAAATTTGGCTTTATTCTGGACACTTGCAATAGTGACTTAAATTCAAAATTCGATTTTTTATTGAAATTAATAATAAAGTGGTGGTTGCTCTTCAACGAATAAGCAGTTAAATTGAAGTGTAAGCAGTTAAGTATACTACCAAATTCTTCCCGCCGATTGAGTGGTCATCAACGAGTCTCCTCCTGGACCCAAACATTGATCCATTTAAACCATCTGCTGCATGAATCGATGTGCAAAAAGGATACAAATCATTTAACTGTTCGGTTTGTTGCATTATTTATTATTCAATAAAAGAAACGAAAGAAAAAAATGATGCAAATAAGCTGACCATGATGCTATTTTATTTATTTCGGGAGCATGCAAATACTTCATCTGTGTTAAAGGTCATGTATGGCTTCCGTTGTATAAGAATTAATTCATTTGTGAATGCATTCATTGAATGGATCCGATTGAATTAAAGAAAAATTGAGTGAAATCGTATTGTTTTTTGAATGACGAATTAAAACTTCAATTCACAATTTATTTCCTATTCATTGAGCTATCTGATTGCTCTTCAAAATCAAATAAATTAATTTTACAAATGAATTGATTGTTATGTTATAGTTGTGTAATTGTATTTATGACCTAGCATTATATGAATGCACACTTTATAAAAAGAATCAAGTAATATTCGTCTCGAATTCGAAACAAATATGTTTGCAGCAGAAAGTTATGCTGCCTAAAATCCCACCAAAAGCTGCTATGCTGCCACAAAAAATCTCCAAATCTCTCACCAATAATTCACAATCGCATTCGTCGCACCACAAATGTGAAATTATATAATTCTTGTTCTATTCATACGAATTGGCATTTTGCTTCCGCGATGCATCCGCACAACAGGCCGACACTTTTCATCCCAATCGCCAGCGACATCGACACGTTATTAAAATAGTCGCCTGCCTGTCGACGACCTGCCAAGGCGCCCATGTACCACGATCGCAGGCTTAATCAATCAGCCGGTCTACACAATCATAATCTCAATCTATTGCAATTCCTTTGATCCTAAAATACCGCAATTCAATTGATCGGTGTCCGATCACGTCGCTAATCCTCAACAATATAAATAGAGGGCTCGCCAGCGGTCGACTCCTCAGTGCGCCGTGTGTTCCTCTGGGGCTAGATTCGCCCGACCAAACCTAACCGAGAATCTGTGTATCACTGTTTTGTCATAATGGAGCGTTGGACTGGCAAGGTGGCGGTGGTAACTGGAGCCACGGCTGGTGTTGGTGCCGCTGTTGTGGTCGAGCTCGTCAAGGCTGGAATGATCGTCTGCGGCCTTGCCCGACGAAAGGATAAGGTTGAGGTCAGTTGAGAGTGCTGGCAGGATCACTTCCAAATTGTGATAAGTTCCTCTTTTCTTGTAAAAGGCTCTTCGCGTGAACGTGGTCGGTGCCAAGGGTCAGCTGAATGCTGTCGAGTGCGACATCACCTCAGAGGTGTCGGTAAGTTCTGCATTTAACTGGATCGAAAAGACATTCGGAGGCATCGACCTACTGGTCAACAACGCCGGCATTACTAGCAAGTACTTGCTCCTGGACAACAACAACATCAAGGACTTTCGCACAATGATGGACACCAATATCATAGGACTAATAATCTGCACGAAACAAGCCCTGAACATGATGAAGGCTCGTGACGTGTCTGGCGTTGTGGTCAACATCAATAGGTCGGTGGTGTGGATATGAGATTCATTGTGGCGTGTTTTAATATTCAAATTGTGTTGCAGTATTCTGGGGCACAAGCTGAACACGTGTGTGCCAGGAACGAAGCCTGTCAACGGAATGTATCCGGCATGTAAATACGCGATGACTGCCATCACCGAGTGCCTCCGACAGGAAGTGATGTATTTCGAAATTGCGGCTAAAATTATGGTAAGCATATGAGAGGGCGGCGGGCTACGTTTTTTTTTCTCAATTAAAATCGATTGCAATTGCAGAATATTAGTCCCGGCTTGGTGGAGAACGACATAGTCACGGCGAACTCGGATAATGATTTGGTGACGCTGATGCCGCGATTAGCTCCTGCGGAGGTAGCAAAAGCATTGATTTTCGCCATTTGTACTCCGGACAATGTGCTGGTATGTTGCTGGCTCTCTTACATTCGTACATATGTGTAGAATTTTTGACGCTTACAGATCCAGGACATCATAATTAAGCCGGGTGGAGAGTTCTTGTGAAGGAAGTTTTTTTGCGACAGATCTCTGGGCGTATCTGTGAAGAAAAGCATCGCAAACTGCTGTTAAATGTTATTCATGTTAATTGCTACATATTAAAGTAGAATACTTGAAATTTTTATTGGGTTTTAATTTATTTCATGCTCTTCCTAAAAATTGTTACAACTGTATGGTAATGCATCTGGTGTTAATGCATTCATTGCAATGGCAGGGTACGTTTTAATAGAAAGGATTATTAATTTCAAACCCTTTTACTATAATTTATCACGCTGTTGGTGCCAATAAGCATGTGAACGTTAATGCGCCTATCGTTTTGTATAAAAGATTTATACCAAATTATCTGGTTAATGCAAGCTCCGAGTATGACACTAGTGTCACTGCGGTCTGTGTTTCCTGAGTTATATGCTACTGTCACAATTTTACGGCAAAAAACATCACGAATCCTTTTTCAATACTATTAATACGTGTACTTGTTTGGCTTTACAAAAATTGAGTAGTGATTTTTTGCCATCATAAACGCAAACTCAACTTAACACAATTTAAACCTAAGGACTGTCAGAATAATGCCTTGCCATTTTTGATGAAAGATTTCATTTGGGTACAAGAGCTTAAAGCCAAATAACAAACCGAATGTAATCCATCCAAAGTATCACAAAATCTACTTAAACTATGTTGGCTTAGTAATTATCCATCTGTAACCTCACTCAATGAATAAATGCCCAACAAGGATGCTCATCTGAGTCCTAAACAAATACCACACGTGAAAAGTCTTATTTGGATCGGTGAAGGTGTCTGTTGGGTTTGTGGGTCAATAATCATTCTATTCCGGTGTCAGTGTATCCATGAGTATTCCATTAAAAATGGATACAGCTTATCATCAGCCGCAAAATAATTTAGGAAAGCCACAAAATGCTGTGTGTGAACAGTGTCAATTCGGGATCTTAGAAGCTACCATCACATATTGGCCAGATATTAATTAGATTTTCAATCGCAACCCCATCGAATCTCATTTCCATTCCTTCCTAATCAATTGTCACCTCGTTCATTAAATTTTACACAAATTGGGTGGATAGTTTCTTTCCCAGCTTTTAATTTAAATTTATTTGTTGGAAATTTCATCCACCGTCAGTGTCACATTCAGAATCCCTTTGTGATGTCAAAGTAGTGGTTGGACATGAAAAAGAAACAAATAAAATTGGATTTGCTAATTGAACGCTTAACGCAATCATTTTAATCGGTTATGTTTTTTCACTGGAAAAAAAAAATTATTTTCGGAAAACGGGAGGAAATATTTTTTATGAATTTCTGTCAACTTTTGGTTTCGATGGACGGCAGCCGTTTTTCTTTGGTTGGTTAAAATTGATTTTTCTGATGACTGCTGGTTTCAATGACGAGCGTGTTGTTCACAGGAATAACAACTGGCGAATATATAAACTTTTTTGTAGGTAAACAATGGTTCTAATTTATGGCAACCAAAAGAGGAAAACATTTTTATCTGTTGAAAAAGGAAGGAGGACTTCCCAGGACTTTCAAATTAATTGTTTTTCTTTTTTACAATACTGAAAAGACCTTTGTGGATTTTTGAAAACTGATTAAATAACGAATATAACTTTTAAACTACGTTATAATTGAAAGATAGAGCGATTTTCCAACGCAAGGAGTAATGATATTGGTCGGAAAGGATAAATTCGAAAGTTGTGTTTCAATCCCCTAGAAGCACTTTTCAGAGATCAGCACAGATCAGAGTCGGCAACCGATTATGCCAAATAATATTTCTTAAGCCTAATCATGGCTAGTCTTGCACCGAAATTGTACATCTATGTATATGTTCACAATGCAACTGACCCTGAATGTTAAAGTTTGTGACAATAAATAATATCGTTTGTTCACTGACTAAGGTTCGACACGTTTAGACACGTAAAAGCCCGTTGAGAGCAAGAGCCTAGCTTTTCGCGCCTCTATTGTGTTTTGCGCGTTATAATTTTGACACATGTGGAGGGGACCTACTGTTTAATGCCGGTTCCGAACGGCGAATTGCAAAAGCTTTAGAAGAAGATCTTAATATCTGCCAAAAAGATGTAAGATTCAGCCGGGGGTACAATAGATCTTTAAGGTAGTAGTAGTAATACTTAGTGACGCTTCTAGATATCTTCAATCTAAGGTTGAAGCCAAAGCCAGGCCACTCAACCTTCAGAAGTCGGCCCTAACACCTTCGAAAGTTGGCAGGACAGCGATACATGCCAACAACCTCTTCATGCCGATTTAATATGTACAGTGCTGTGAGATACCAAGGTTTTATAACAACGCGTTGGAAAATAGTTATCAATTACTAAAACCTGCGAAAATAATTGAAAGTGAACCTACTGGATAGGAACACCTAGTTGTATTATGAAATTTAAAAAAAGGGGTGGGTGTGTTTTGTCAGCAAAAATCTAACACTATGACCATATGTCTTTTGAAGTTTTACACCAAACCATAAAACATAAAGAAAAAAAACTGTGAAAGTTTGAGGGGGTCTTAAATTTTTTTTTTTCTGTTACGATTACAAAGGTTTATTATAGAACAATAAACCAATACTTAAGAAAATCTCAGTGTTTCTGTTTTGGACAGTTTTGTTCATTTTTGTGCTTTTGATGGACAAACGCCTAAAGTTGTGGTACTTATTGCAAAATCCATGGTTTTTCTAATAGGCGTAGTCTGTAGCTTTAACAAAAACCAAAAGGTGGAACGTACGTGAGTTATAATGAAAACAAAATAAAAATATTTTGGGTGTTACTAACTATGTGCAAGGGGCACCGTAAATTTCTCGCGGAAATGACCTGAAGTGGACCCTAAGATTGTTCTGTTTAACTATGCATTTGTGAGCTCCATGATCTACGATCTATAATTATTTCATTACAATAAACCGAAAACTACCGATGACCTCAAAGAACTTTCTCTAATTAATCAAAATTGCACCTGTTCCAAAAGCGCGAGTTCACGCCGGACTTGGGATGCCAGATTCCATTAATGCTCGACGGACCTCGCTCCGTTCAATATACTGTCAGTCACAAAAGTTACTAAGCAACATGAGGAGCGCTTGGTAATCATTGAAAAACAAGCTCAAAATAGGTTTCACGAAAAAACCTTAAATGCAGTTTTATTCGAAAGTTCAATAGCTTTTCAAAACAAAAATTAAGCCCATAGCAGCATAGCTGTAAAAACTGCTCAGCAAAAACAAAAATATTTACATCACAATAGTTAGTAAGCAGTATATGCAATTCAGTAATTTCACGCAGTATAAATGAAATTAAAATTTTGTGGAAAACTTTTGTGATTTCTTAACAACAGGCAAGTGAAATGGAATCGAATTCACCAAATTTTGTAATACTTGGAATGATGGACCTCCAGCAGTGCGTTTTCATAACAGCTTCCGAGTTTGTTGTATGATTTCTAATATTTCAATCCAAATGTTCTCAAACACGTCCAATAACAATTAAATAAGCTTAATTCTAATTGGTTAAGACATTTTAAAATATTGGTGGAGTTTTGAATTGGCTTCGTGTATTATAAAGCAACCATTCGTTCACTGAAAGCGTAGTTTTGTTAGAATCATTATCGTTTTGGTAAATGAATGGATACGAGCTCTGCAGCGCTTTGTATATAGCCGGAAAATTCAAAAGACAAAAAGGCAGAATTGAGATATTTGACAACCTAATATCTAACTTAGCTCAATTTGACTAGTCTAGGCCAAGTCTCGAAAGATTTTCTTCTGAACATCAACCAACGTTGCTTCATAACCCTAGATGATGAAGATGAAGACTTAGATGATTATTTTTTTTAAACCAAAAACCAATTTGCGTTTGAAAAAAGTAAACCCCTTACACAATCCAGAACCAGGTGGATACACAAAACTCTTAAATTCACTGCGGTAAGGCATCACCAAAGTGAATGAACGCGCGACCAACCATTTTCGTTATGACAACGTGCTGTTGCGTCAGACAAGAATCACAAGAAAAAGGACAACCAAGTAGACAAGTTGAATATAATCTGCGTTAAGATGCATTCAAAGAGACGGTTCTCATGGTAACGCTAGGTCTGGTACTTCACCTCGTGCTCACTTGACTTTTCCGGAATCAACTGAAGTCACACCAATTGAAGTCTTGAGCCACTGCCGCGAGTCTGGATGTGTGCAACATTCTTCTTTCTCTTCAACTCTTTCCCATGAGCGCAGTAGAATTGCGGCCTCGAAAGCACTCCATGCGGCTTCTTCTTATCCCCAAATCACTGCTAAAAATCTCATAAAGCAAATTAATTACTTGCACTCCCCGGCTGCACTATCGCCATTTATATTTGCACTGCACTCCCTTGCAGATAAAAGCCATATTTCCATTAACACATGGCACACCACCACACCGCCATAAATCTCGCATCGTGGGATCTATAAATTTTCAAAATGGGACCGCCACCATAAAAGCTCGCGCTGCATTTTTATCTTCACCATGCGATCTAATGCATGTGGCCCTTCGCCTCTCCCCATAAAGATGCCTCCGATGGAATGTTGCGTTCCTGTGTCACTTGTGAGTGTCGCCCAACCGCGCCGAGTCCACTGATTAATTGCCAAAACGTTTGCGAACGAGGAGAACCACTTGATCCACTTTTCGCAAAATGGTCAGCCGGACATGGCTCTTCCTCAAGCTCAACACACTCGACGAGACTCTTGACAAGCCCTGAATTCCTGACCCCCATTGGCACTTAAGCCATAATATTTCACATCAAACCACGCTCTCGCCGGCATAAATCACAATCGCGTCGATTGTGAGCAACTTAGCAGGTGCATAACAGTAATTACTCGCTCAATTGCATTGGCAACGGTTTGCATTGATTTACGGCACAGGCACAATAATTTCACGGCGAAATTGTTATATTAATCATTGATGCATGAATTTATGGCTGTCGCTCTAACGTTTTAAGCATCGGCTACGCGGCGGCTGTGCGGGCGATGCTGCGGCGCATGCCGTGAAAGACACACGATATTGTTGCGTTTTGTAATTGAATATTATTAATGGATTTGAGGATTTCTATTTTTGGTAATGCGATAGATTTAAACGCGATGCTTTGGCATTTAATTAGAAGCGAATGCTAGATAGACATAACCGCGATTCGATTACGCCTTCTGCATGGGGTGGAACTAAAAAATTGATTGGCGGTATTTTTGAATATTCCACCCTGTTGAAATTGGGTCTCGGTCGTGGCTTTCAAGTGAAACGCATTGCGTTTTAGGCGAGAGATGATCCTGGAACAGAACAACGTACGAAGGGAAGAGCGAGAACGGCTAATACTTTCCATATAAACATAATTAAGGAAGGATACAAATGGTATATTTACAGGCGCAATTGGAAATTGGTGTCCGGTTGATGTCTGAACTGAAGCAGGAAACTATAGACTGCAGTACAATAAAAACACGGTCAGGTCCGGTTTCATGGTTCTAATTTGTTGCAACGATTGCTTTGTCCACACACTTCTTCCAATCATCAGTTTCCTTTTAGTTTTTATTAGATTCGATTTGATTTTTTTAATTTAAGTAATATTTAATTCTTTTACGTAAGACACAAACAAAATTATTATGCATGGTTTTGGCATTTGCGGGGGCTTCAATGTATTTGTTCGGTCATCTTCTTTTTGATTGAGTGCTTCTTCTATTCTTTTTATACGCCCAGTTCGAGAGTATACTAGACAGACAAGAGAGATAAAAAGAACCACCCAAGAATGAAGAAAAGGATTCGGTTAGAAGACATTCGTTGGTCGAAAGACTGTATTCGGTCCGCTGATGGAAAACAATTTAACAAGCCAGACGATTTATTCGAGAGAGGTAGCCCAAGTCAAACTTCGTTTATTTACCTCAACTTACCATGTAAGACTATTATAAAATATATAAAGAAAGGTTCTAAAAGGTATGACATCTAGTACCTACTTTCAAATCGAAAGATTTTTTAATACTGACTGACTACTTCTAAAAAAGTCAGTATCATACTTCGACGGAATGAATTGAGTCCGTCGAAATGGAAAACCTATTTCCAAAATGAAAGTGCCACATTAAAAACCTGTGCAAAAAGTCTGTTAATTTCATGCTAGAACTAATTTTATTCTATTTAATGCTGCACCAGACGCTTTTAAGTGCAGTAAGAACATCACATTCGGCATCCTTTACTTTGGTTTTGGTGAAGTATAATTTTAATCAAAAGTTACATTCCAATAGAGCTCACAACTTGTTTCAAAATCACAAAAGCTTTCTGAACTTGATTCTATTGAATTAACAAGTTTTTATTTTAATATAAGATTATAAGAGGTATTTGGAACTCTATATTGTAACATGTTTTTTTTATCGACAAATGCTCACGTTGTTTGTATACAACACTGAGCATTTATCCTAAATACGTTTTTAGGTAAATTGTACTATCGTCGGTCTACGTAAAAATAGTCTTGTAAATGAAATAGGATAAGTTTGGCGATGGGCTCCAAGGTGATAGAGATATCAATAAAATTAAAATAAGTCAAGACTTTGAGCATGACTATGAGAATCAGGTTGAGTATATCAATAAAATCGAACTAATCAATCAAATGGTGACAAGCCACGAGGAAGTCGCTACCTCATTTAACATTTACATTACATTTAATTCGATTTTTCAAAACGCCACAAATGTGTTACATCTCATTTAAGTTATCCATTTTCAAAATGAACCATGTTAATTCACTCTTAAAATTAAAAGTATTTTTTAGTTGAGTGTTTTGTCTCGAATGTGATGTAACTCGAGTTACCATAGATGTTTAGTGTTGTATAGGAACAACATTCTGTATATCGTTATCATTTTGTTTGCTTTTGATAATTCGGCTTTGTTGAGACTAATAAGGTAGATTCCAGAGATGTAAAAGATTGCAATCTTCTGACTTTAAAAATCAATTGGATTCACACCTCTGATTTTTCAGTTCATAAATTAAATCTGCGAACTGCAGCATTGAAATCTCTAATTTTTTTAAAGTTTTGACTGGAGCAATCTTAATGACCAATCAATTGGTTGCAAATCAATTGAAAGCAAATCTTTAGACTAACATATTTGGGGCTTCAAACATTTTCGTTGCAGTCGGGATTGCAAAAGTTTTCGTTAAGTCCTTGGGATTGCAAGATTTTTCGGTGAAGTCTCCCAAAGACTTCAATACAATTACAAAAGGTTTGATTGCATTACAAAAGATTGCAGTCTTTTACAACTCTGCTCACTACTAACAAATTAAACATTAGCTGCATATTTCTGCACAGTCTCTGCCTATATCGACTAATTAATTACTGTTAACAAATCAACAACAGGCCCTTTTGCTTTTTGAACTTTTTTGAAAGTAAGGCTGCTCTGCAATTTGACCACAGATTTCTGCACTGAATCTTTTCGAACCAGAAAAATAGTTTTGATCGCAAGACATGTGGAATCGCCATTACAGGTCAGGAATTAGGATTTAATACAACTTAAAGAAATTAACAATTCCAAATAGTTTCATCAAAAATTCTTTCTATCTTTTCAAATAAAACTAAACAAAATAAAATGGTTTTTCCATTTGCTGATCGTGCCAGCCGTGTAAATGCTTTAGGGAACTTACGAGATGAGATTTTTCAAAGCCCTAAAAAGCACCGCTCTCTTTGAACGATCTCAGTTCGAAACATTTGACTGACTCTGCTCAAATTCCTTACAAATCGACATTATCTGCCCTCGAGTATACTTGTCGCCTTCCGGGCATGCTACATCAACATCCGGACTTTTCAGCCGCCTTATCTTTCGTTGCAAACGAATGTTCCAACGACATCTATCCCCTAAAACGAGGTATTTTCTTCACCAAATCCATTCCTCGTGTTTATTCACACACTTTCACAACAAGCTACATCTAGTGCCTATTAAACCGATTATCCTTGTTCCACAAAAAAAAAAATGAATAAGGAATTCCTGAAAATTATATCCCCCACTTACGAGCGATTAAGATAAATTATATGCAAGCACTCACGGCTTATCGGCTCTGCCACTTCCGTCGTTGTGGAGCATCCTCATTATAATTTCCTCCCGAGCATACGCGTTCTCCTACCCTAGTTTTCCTGTTTCCCCTTACATTTTTTTCCTCGCACCAGGATAACACGCCGCCCGGTTGTCAAACTGAGACAAACACGACGACAACAACGTCGACGAGGACGATTGCGGAAGGGAAGAATCTTTCTCGAAAACCAAAAAGAATTTCAATTTACCTTCGAAGTAAAATTAAATTCCCCGTCACGTTGTAATTGGTACTCAGGTACGCATTAAGCGTTCATAAACACGCCTAATCCAGCGTACCTAAGCGCCCAGTAAGCACAACCGTGAGGAACACTACCTTAAATCTAAACTAAGAGTAACTTTCTGTCGAACGGGCGCGACATGACGCATAATACTCACCACGACGACAACGCGTCTGTTGCAATGATTCTTCAATTTAGTTTACGTATTCCTTGGCACGATGTTGTGCTGCGTCTTCATGCGCTCCAGAATCCGACGTCAAGAGGGCTCAATAAATTTGTTTACCAAATGGTGCGGAAAATGACGAAATCGACAAAAAGCCAGAGCTTCCACCCACAAGACGGCCGCCCGCCGTTCTGACCGGCAACCGAACTCGACCGAGCCAGGCCGCCTTCACCTCCATCTCCATCTCAGCCCCCCTAGCTGACTCGAGTATCATGTCATCGCTCCCGGCAGACTGTCTGAATGAAACTGAAGTCGAAAAAAATACCGACGTAGCTCTGTGTGTGTGTAAGGCCCGAATATTTATCCAATTTCGTTGAAGGAGGTTGTGGGTGGTGGGTGACGGGCGGTTGCTGCTGCTGCTGGGATTATGCCCTGGTACACACAGCATTCTATTTATCTTGTGCATTTGGATATTTCTTCGGAATCGTGTACGGCATTCACAATGAGTAAACATCCCTGGAAAGCGCCCCTCTATTAATGGGCGAGTGTTTTACCCCTCCGGTCTATGTGGCAGTCTCGGAAGACGAAGGGTGGCGGGGGATAGGGCAAAAAATCAATACCGACGTGAGCCTCGCCGAAAACATCCTGAGGGAAAATCGAAATTCCTTTAGTGGCAGCTATGGTGGGTATTACCGTGGGTCTCCCGTTGAGGACAGAGAGCTCTTTGCACGGAGGCGGCGGCGTGTGCACGTACCTGGAACTGTGGCATCGACTAGTGGTTGCTGGTCTTCAATGGCGGCTTAGATGGCGCTTTTCTATTTTTTTGAGCTTCGTTTTGCGTTGCTGTGCAAGTGTTTAGTCACATGTTCGACTGTCCTGGCGACAGTTTATTCGAAGAAAACATTCAACAGGAGTGGAATGCGGCAGGTACGAGCTAGATGGGAAGTAAAGTGAATTCTGACTGCACGCTCGTGATAACACCACACATGGACTTTCAATGACTTTGCGATGGATTTAGGCGACATGGTAGGTACTTTTGGGTTAATCGACGCAAAGGGAATCATTTGTAGGTAATCAAAGAGGAAGGTAGTCAAGGGTTGGATATTAATAAAGTTTGCATTGTGTGTAGATTGGGCCAGATCACTCTGGTTAATGTTCTCTTAGTTTGTAAAAAAAAATATTTTTTTAACCAATATTAACTATTCTTCAAACTTTTTTAGACACAAATAAAGGCTGATATTTTAAAAGCTATAGGAACGTTTTTCAAAAAAAAAACACATAATATTCAGAAAAATGCATGGAATTTTTATTTGAATCGATAGTACGGTCCATGTAATTTAATGTTTGAAGATTATTTCATGCAAATATTGACCTTGACCTCGCCTCTAATGGTCCATCCGCTTAGTCCAATTTTGGGATACTCTTTCCAACATTTCGGCCGGTATCTCACGAATAAATGCTTCAATGTTGTCTTCCAATGCGTCAATTGAAGCGGGCTTGTCTGTATAGACATGAGCTTTAACATAGCCCCACAAAAAATAGTCTAGAGGCGTTAAATCGCACGATCTAGGCGGCCAATTGACCGGTCCCGAACGTGAAATAAAATGTTCACCGAACTCGCCTCTCAATAAGTCCATTGTTGCGCGTGCTGTGTGGCATGTGGCACCGTCTTGTTGAAACCACATGTCATGCAAGTCAAGCTCTTGCATTTTGGGCAAAAAAAAGTTGGATATCATCGCACGGTAGCGCTCACCATTCACAGTTACGTTACGATTCGCATCATCTTTGAAGAAGTACAGTCCAATGATGCCACCAGCCCATAAACCGCACCAAACTGTGACTTTTTCTGGATGCATTGGTAGCTCTTGCAATGCTTCCGGCTGATATTCACTCCAAAATTGACAATTCTGCTTATTTACGTACCCATTGAGCAAAAAATGAGCTTCGTCGCTGAACAACTGATGTCGCTGATGAACTTTCTTAACAGAGCACGCATTTTGATAATAAAATTCAATAATTTGCAAGCGTTGTTCGTTTGTAAGACGATTCATGGTCAAATTATAGACCAAACTGAAGATGTTTGACAGTGAAACAAAACACGAAACGTGCGTCAGCCAAAAAGACAACAGCTAAAAAATCACCCTTTATATGTAAATAGAGGAAATATTATAATAATTATATCTATATGAAATCATATGGTGATTAGAATGTGGTTTTACTAAAGCGATGTGAATGCGCTTACAATATCTTTGTTTCACCCGATAGCATGGAGTATTCGAAAAAGTTCGGTAACAAATTCTTGATAGAAGGGTCTGAAATGGAATGTTCCAAAACATTATTAAAATCTCATTTTTTCGTAAAAAGTTATTCACGTTTAAAATGGAGTGAAAATTCGGAACATAATTGCTCTATTTGGCTTTTCTATTATAGAAATGGTAAGAGAGCGTTTACACTGGAAACACAGAGAAGTTCGATCTTTGGGTGTTACACGAATCAACAGTGAAAAAATAAATTGATCGAATTTCGATTTGCAATTTGGTGCTAAAAAGAAACGAAATCGAAACCTTTCAGAAGCGAAAAATTACGGGCGAAAAGTGCATCACGTACAACAATATCTAATATGCGGAAAAGATGACGGACGAACATCAAACTTTGCAAACAATGGTAAAGTCAGTATTGAAGTCAAGAAAGGCAATGCTGTGTGTCTGGTGGGATTGGAAGAGAATTGTTCATTATGAGCTTCGATAACCTAGACAAATAATTGATTCTGTTCACTACTGTCTATAATTAACAAGAATGAATAAAGCAATTCAATTAAAACGGCCAGAATTGACCAACAGAAAATGTGTCGTGTTCTATTATGACAACACATACATATTTGATGAGCTGGCATAAACTAATGAGATAAAGACTGGGAAGTTTTGATGCATCCAACTTAAGGTTATCATTTGTTTCAATCTCCGTAGGATTAATAATGTTATTAATTTTATAGTTTAAATTCCGTAGAGGTAGACGATCTACACAGATGGTTTTATCTCAAAAATCGGAAAAAGGTATTGATCAAAACGGCACATAGTATTTGGTTTGATAAGGCTAGTTTTAAATATAAGAAAAGTGTTTTATTTGTGCTGAAGTTTGTTGGCGAAGCTTTTCGAATACGCATATTTCGATGTTTCTACCGGGACCAGGTGTCTCTGAATGCCTATTCGGAGTGTTATCACGTCTTCAAGTTAGGCCCGAGCAGCTCTGTACGGTGCAGTAATTGGGGTTTTCTTTGACTAGTTGACTTACTTCGATTGATTTTGAACGCCCTTATTCTTTTATTGAGCAATCGACTACCTTCTTTCCCTCAATTTTTTTAACTAGCCTCAACTACCTTCGACTCCTTCGATTGCTTTTTGCCGTCGTTGAGGCTTCATATCGGCAATTGCCCTGCGTTTTACTTCCTTTTCCTGCTCCCCATCGCCTTTCAATGCCTTCGTTTTTTTAAACCAATTGTCTTTAACTTCGTTTGACTTTTCCTGGAATGCCTTTGATACCTTTCGACAGCCTTTAACTGCGTTTGACTGCCTTCGACTGTCTTGCATCACTTATGAGGCTCGTAATCATTCTACTTTTTTTAACTTTTTGAATTGTTTTTCAAACCTGTTTTCATCGCGATGTCTTCGTCGTGACATTCCTTTTCGCCGAATCTTTGACTGATTTGAAAACAGGTTGCTAACAACTATTAATGAATTTGGCAAAATGGCGTATTTGTTCTACTTAAGAGGTTTATCGTCTTAAACTCTTGTTTCAATATTCTGAAATCACAACTACGAAGTGTTTCCCACAAGTCCTGATACTTAAACGTTCTTAAATATGCAAAGCAGAGTTGTTGCTAATTTGATTGCGGGAAATGTACGTTATGTGAAAAAAAAATTGGCTCCGACACCACCGCTCATCATTTCCTTTCATTACATCAAAGCTTCTGCTTTAAGACAATCAAACCACACATACGATTCGCAGCATAAGCAAATTAACTATCAATTAATATCAAACAACGTTGAGATGGTGCTTTGTTGGCTCTCAATAACAGCGGATTTGAATAATCGGTGTCAAGGTGGAGCTGTCGTGTTCAAAGTCAATGATTAATAATGAAACAAGAGCCACCTTATGTGACGCGAAATCGACACACGCAGGTGGATTATCCTGTTTGCGGTAACCAAATCTCTTGCAAATCATTAATGGATGACTGATGTGACTCTGTACGCGGGGTCAGAGACAAGTTGCTGAATCTGTGCTGACAAATGTCAGATGTCAGATGGCTGTTTGACATTTGAAGCAACAAAGAAAAAAAAAAAAAACACTACCCCCTCTTAAAAATGAATTTGCCATTCACAGGAATCTATTTTTATTTTGGTTTTATCTTGGTCTACGAGGTTTTTGAACGACACGTGCTGCAGTCAGATTTGCTGAAGGATGGGCGATGGAAAAATATATTTTTTGATTCATTCAAAGCAACGATTGAAGAGGGATGTAATTTAGATAAACGATTTATAAGCAAAATCAAAGCTTTAGTCAGAGTCACCAAGGGGCAACATTTTGACACTGGTATTATCAAATTAGTCCCATTGAGATAGGAACTCTCTTTCCATATTCTAAAATGAAAGCAGTGCTTTTAGGAAACAGTAAACTGACTATATGAGCTTCCTAATTTGGGGCTTAAAATAATTTTTTCAGCGATTAAATATTATTCTCGTTTGGCAGGATTGTAGTCAAAATATTTTACGTGGATGGAAAAATAAAATTGCCGGAATAAAAGCGAGCATGAAATATAGCTAACATGAAATATATAAATGAATTTCAGATTGAAACGATCGGCTATAGAAAAATGGTTCTGGTCTGATTCTGGAAAATTCATAGTGTGTGCACAAACAAACTTACTACTTGACTTCTAAATATTAAGGGAGCTGTTGTGGTAAAGTAGTCAAATTTTATTTTAAAATAATGCTGATGATATTTATGATACGAAGTCGCATGGAATTTTCATCGAACTTCGTCAATGAGAAAAAGCACAATAAAGAGATTGTAAAAATGTTTTTGAGGTACAATGGATCGTCTGCTTATTGTGTATAACCAGACCTCTTTCCTCAACTCTAGAAGGGATTTGATTTTTCGTCAATTATCTCACTAAACTTTAAATTGCTTTCGTTCACCTATTTGTGCCCCTGAAAGGTCGCACTTTGTCTTTAAGTCGTTTGATTTTATAGCACAACTCGGAGCCATTACCGAATTAAAAATAAGAAAAATTCCTAAAATCATTAAGTTGCCATCTCTCACGAGTTACAAAGCGATGAATTGGCTATATTCATATCCACACCGAAGTCTGTTTTGGAAGACTGCGAGGCTGTCACACACACGGGCACGCCCCCACTCGCAAATATCCTCGAGGACTTGGTTATGAAATTTTAATTATTTCGTTGCTCCATTTCTAAGTTTCAATTATGATAAAAGCACATCACCCGGGTAATTCTTTAGCCTCATAATCAAAGTTTGGATAATTCATGCAATCGATTTCGTGACCGTATGGGAATGATTACAAAGCCGGAGGATGCTGTTGGTGGGGAAATATTTAGCAGGTGTAAGATGCAGAAGTATTTTCGTGTTGTGTGCTAATAAATGCAGAGTGAGATGATTTACGACAGCGCATATTATTAAGGGATGCAATCATTTGCCGTCTCTAAAGTTGTCTATCCATTAGACGTGCGGAACTGGTTGAAATTAGAAAGAACGTGCGGCTTTGAAATCAATTAGAAAAATATTTTACATAATCAAGCCGTTCAGTGCAGAAATCAATTAACACCACTTTTTTAAACAAAATAAAATGGTATGGTGATAACTTTTTATATTTATAATAAACTTCCTGAATAATAAAGATAGACACCTTTAAACGATAAAATTTGTTTGGCCATTGAATAATTAGTAATTTATTTCTGGGAACAATGTCCATACATTATTTCATCATAAAGAAAAAAAAATTTCTGAGTTTGCTTTATTTAATTAAGTATTATATTTAAGTATATCAATTTTTAAACTGAACAGTTCATATTTTTAGTATTTTTATCACTAAACTATAAACGACTTAATTGTAGGTTAGTTTATAGTTTGTTTTATTTTTGCAGGCTAGTGTCAAATATGTTGGCCATGAGATTGTTTTCAATAGGAACAGCTTAAACCTGAAGTAGAATAGGACAAGTGAGATCAATTAAAAATATTTGTTTTTTTTTTTTAAAGACCATTAATTTGGTGAAGCATGACTTCTCATGATTCAATTTTCAATGGTTTTGCCATTTGACTGACCATTGAGACTGCTTCTTTTGCTAATTGTGGGTCATTGACATTGAGTTTAGAGTTAATTAGGCCTAGAATTATGGTCGTTGCCATGTTGCTGGCGAAAGGCCCAGGAACCGATTCCTACGAGTATTGGTTTGATTGGTTGACTTGGTACCAAAGACTAATGACCCAAGAGCCCAAGGAAAAACGACATTCTTATATAAAAATCAAAGAAACCTGTCGAGTTATTAGTATTTTCGAGCAGTAAGGACGAAGAAAATAAAAAGGGTTCTTTTGATGAATAAAAAAACCCTCTTGGAAAATATACTTACCAGATCTTGGAACTGTCGCTTGTTTTCTCATGTTACCTTTAATCATTCTTTTTTTTAAATTTTGTATTTAAGATCAAGAGAACATGTACGCCAAAGTCTCTTTGCGTCGCTGTCGTTCCGATTTGTGTCATTTCAGAGCTGAGGAGTTTGTAAATTATCGTCGTTTCAAAGCAACGTCGTTTCAAAGCAACGTCGTTTCAAAGCAACGTCGTTTCAAAGCAACGTCGTTTCAAAGCAACGTCGTTTTTTTTCTGGTCCTAATTAACGAAACAAAGCGAAGCTTTGGTGTATTTCGAATTCCTGTTCTTAGCCAACATTCACCGAATCTTGAGGACGAGTAAAATTTCATGACTATTTAGCGTCATCATTTAGCTGGATAAGAGCATGAGATATTTAAAGTAAATTAATTTATTTTCCATTTAATTTGATTAAAAATGTGTTCTGATTAATAGGAAGAAGCCAAAGGAAACAATAAACTCTTTCTCGTTTGTCAACCTTTTAACATTATACTATCGATTCGAAATGACATCTACAGTGACTCAAAGTTATTATGGGACACCCAGAAAAAGAAAACAAAGAATATGGCCTTTTTTCTACGAATTCTTGAATGTTACATAAAACTTTAAATGCAGTTTGAAAGTATAGACAATTATCTTAAAAAAAATTACAATCATGCATGTTCATTAGAATAAAAATTAAAATTTTTTGAAATGAAACAAAACTTGCATATTTAACCTCAAAGTAATAACGGGACACAACATAAAAACTCAAAATAAGGTTGAATTCAAACAAATTAATTAACATTCTATCGCACGCACCATGTTCAATGACAAAATAAATTAAAAATTTGCAATTTTGCTTATCATTTTGTAAAATTAAGAGTAAAAAACAAAAAAAATTAGCAATTTATTTTTTAAATTGTTATAAGTTTTGGTATGTATATATGGCTGATTGTGCAGTAACGTATTTTTCAATTTTACGAAATATAAGCGGGCAAAATGATATTTTTCCAATGGTGATTACGCACTTTTAGTACCTTGCGTTTTAAGATCAGAAGCCATATACGAGTATAGCTGCTTGTGCAGTTAAGAGTTTAGGTTATTTTGTCTTTCTACTCCTTCTACTTTTGAACTCTTTTCAAGCGATTTCCAAAGTTTTTGATAGTCGTCCGATGAAATTTATTCCATTTCATCAATCCCATTTTTGGATTTAGTAATTTGGTAATTTTTTGGTTTTTTGATTGAATATCCTTACAATCAGGATTAAATCCTGTGATATTGGTGATTTTTTGAGTACATCGGGCAGTTGTAGAGGAGCCCCACTTCGAACATGGCTGGTCTCCACCAACTTTCGACTTAAAAAAAGCTAAATAATATTTGTACTTTATAATGCCATCCAAAAATATATGGAATTGTAAAGCGTATTGCCCATATTGAACCTCATACTAGTACTGATCCCAAACTGTTCTACAAATACATTTTTTTTGTAAGAATGTCGTTTAAGTTTTAAGACAAAGCCTATGAAAAGTGCTTCCAGAGCAAAAAAAATATTCGTCTCTTTGAATAGTCAACCTTTATCGCGATGACATAAGATTCTAGATTCAGTCGCCAAGTCTGTGCGCTTCAAGAAAAAAAAAAATATCATCAAACATCATTAAATTTCCCAGTACGTAAAGCGGTGGTTTTTATTTATTCTTTTTTTTTTTGTTTTAAATGGTAATTTATCGTTTACAATATAATTATTTAGTATTTAGTAAGTATGTATACATAATATATATTTATATGTAGCTAGATTTAATTATAAATTACTTTTTTTAATACTATTTAAACCTTTCATATGAAAATAATAATTGAATTCACTAAATAAATATAAAACAACAAAATGCTAAATTCAAAACTAAACTCTAAAAGCTAAAAGGACATTACATATACATATACTTTTTTCTTTTTTATTTATATATTATATTATACAAAACTTAATTTAAAATAACTGTTTTTACTTTTACTTAACAAATTAGTTTTATTTTTCTCTGCCTTAAATAAAAGGAAACTAAAACCCAACGCAAGTCTGCATTAAATATAAGTGTTTTTTTTTTCTTTTGAAAGGAACATATGAGTACATATTTTGAATATTAATTGTTTTTTGTTTTCTTTTTAATTACGTTTAACTGTACAAAATGTTAAGTAATCTAATACTTTTTATTTAACTTTATGTCAAGTTCTTTGTTTTTCAGATATTCAAATGTACACTTAATTAGTAGCAGAAATTAGTAAATTTTGTTGCTGCTTATCTTTTGTATGAGAACTTAAAAAAGAGATTAAACGATAAAATTAAAATTATATATCTAAACAGGTGGTGCATTTTTTGTTTAAAGTACTCTAATGAATTTGCTTCATGTGGTGGTAATCAATATATTTTTATAGTATAAAAATTAAATGGATTTATTTAATAAAAAAGAAGGATATAAATTTACATTAGGAAGTGTGTCGAATATATTTTATTTAAGTGTGAATAAAATATTTAATTTTTCTTAGATGTGACAAGTGTTTGTTCTTTTTTTTTGGAATTGTTATAATTAAATGTAGAATTTTATTTTTTGTTTTTTCTTTTTTTTTTCAAAAACTTTGTCAAGTATGCTAATCAGTCTTTTTACAAAAGAGAACTCAAACGTTGTGTTTGGTGATGAAAGTATATTGTGTCTGTTGATTTAAAACGTGAGAAAAAAGAAGTGACTGAAAGAGGTTGGTGTTGAGATGAATGCTTATGAGTTTGCATTAGAAATTGTATTCAGCCTTGGCTGCAGAACTTTGTCAAAGGACTGGATTTCTCTTGTGACAGTATCGCTTCTGACGATTGATGTTTTAATGAAAAAGCTTTCTTTCTTCCAGAAATTGGACTAATTAGAGATATGTATTCGTACGTCCATCACAACTTAAGACATTTAAATGATTCTAAAATAATTTTTGTTTCTGTATTTCTGCATCGAGGTGTTGATGGACACAACATCGCTTCATTGCATCAGTATATTGCAACATCAAGAAACTCCCGGCTTAATATTTGAGATTGAAACTAAAAAGTGACCACCGGTTTTGAACTTACCACTTAAGTATCTTGTCATGGTTGCAAAAACTAGTTATATCCAACGTCAAAGATCGTAAAGATTTACAAAAGACGGAAACTGATGAAGAATGTCATGGTTTGTGAAACTCGATATGAAAGTGGCCGAACGAAGTGCACCGATCCAATTTGCCATCTGAGTAAAACATGGTTTATTGCAGCGCTTTAGTTTTATCACTCGTTAGTTTTCAAGTGGTGTAATCAAGATTCAATAAAACGTTTGTAGTAAAAATTGACACTCAAGCAACCTTTTAAACATATTTTTCAATCTGAAAGAAAAAGGGAGACATTTCTTCTCGCAAGTTAAATTTTCAAGTACGTTTTTGATCCGCATCAAAGAAGATACCGAGAATTCGATTTCTTTGTGCAGCACACCTCTGACATCAGCAAAGTTGCTTTCGTTGTTTTTTTTGTTGAAGGCGCATTCCCTTTTACAACCATCTCAATTTACCATTTCCTTCAAAATAAAATGTAAGAAAACCCAATTCATGTTAAAAAAAAATGTTAAAATGGCTGTATCTCAGTGGTTTCATTTCATTCTTTTTCTTTTTCTTTTTTTGGTATTTTTTTATGATTTTATGTAAAAAATGATATTGTCCCGTTGTCAGTTTCCATTTATTTTTATTTTAGTCTTACATCGCACAAAACACAAACGAAAAAACAAATTCTTTCTATTTATTTTCTAGAAATTCCGATATGAAATTTAATTATTACAAAAAAGAAATGAGAAGGTTTGAGGTCCGAGGGAAGGAAAGACCCATAAAAAGGCTTTCATTCGCTACGCTTATAGAAAGAAACAAGAATTTATTAAAATTAAAAACTTAAGCACTTTGTCGCTTTATCTCGTTCCTCTATTTTTCAATTCAGTTTAACCGAATTGATATCCAAAAGCATTTCTGTCGTTAAATTGTATGATTTGTATATAGACACATATAAAATTACATAAGTATACCTCATTTTCAATATATATATATATAAATATCCTTACTATAGTATAACAAATTCTATTGGTATTTAATATTTTATTTTTTTCTGTTTTATTTTAAATTTAATCGTAGTGTTTTGTCATATCGATGATATGAGTATTTTTTTTTGTGTTTTAGATTTTATTCTTTAAATTTTACTTTTTTAATTTATTTTAAATTTGTAGCTTTTCCGAGGTTAAACAGTTCTGCATTAAATCGTTTTTAGTATCAAACGCGTTCTTCTCTTCAATGTGTTCAATGGATTTTCATTTTTTTGGTATGTTTATACTATGTATTTAATTTTCTCAATGGTATTTTTTCTTTTGTTTTTTAAAACATTGCTTAAGCGAATGAGTTTAGTTTAGTATTTGAGAGCGAGAAGCTATGAAGCATGATTATTTGATTCTAACTAATGAGAGTTTTTTTGTTTTTTATATGATTTTGGTTTCTCTAATTTGACTGATATTTATGTTTGTTTTTTTCTAATTTTAAATTGTTTTCTTAATAAATTGAAAGTGTTATGTTTTGAAAAATTTGCTATATGATATGATTTCTTGAGGTGAAAATGTGTATTAAAGGCAAAGAATATTTTAAGAAGCTCTTACATCAGGGTAATGTTATGAAGATTTTTTTAAGGAGTTCTGTAGTTGGACAGGGAGGGTTCCTTGCGATTCAGTTCTTATGAAAACAAGATGGCCAAGTGTGAGTATAATTTATGCGACGAGGGTTTTGTTTTACCTACAACAAATCTGTTGTAATAAGTTTTGGAAACATTTTTCGAACATGAACCACTTTTCAGCAATCGTTATGTCGTGCTCACACATATTAAGTCAAAAGAGGCAATTTTTTAGCACATCTGATTGACAGCTTGAGTTGTAAAGTAATTTAAATCATATACGTTTCTGAAGCATCACTAACGAGAGCAAGGTACAAAACAGGTTGATGTGGTCGAGTGCAAAATACTCTCGGCCATTGTGATTAGGTTCTAGACAAAAAAAAATGTCAAACAATTGAATTGAGAAGTAAAATAAAGCATGATTCTTCTTTCACAAGATTCCACTTAATTCAAACTTAATTGCCCTGAGTTTTTGTCTTAATAAAACAAGTTAGGTGTCCTTAAACGCACCCCGCGCCTTTAAACCACATCGATTTAAGAACGGATTATACATCATTTCAAAGAGTTCCTGTAATGCGTGCTCTACCCTTTGTTTTTATGGTGCAAATAAACAAAAATTCATAACAACTTGAATGTTTCCTACACAAGCCCTAGGATTAATTGAAATGCGTTAAATGAAACCTGTTTGAGCACTGCAGTCGACAGTCGCCTATGCCAGACGATTTCACCTAATCATAGTCAAGCTGCTTTTTCCGACATCATATTCATGACTTGACCAAAAGGAAATGATCCCTGTGATGGGAATGCACACCAACTCCTGACAAAGACGTGGTATTAACGACAAAAAAAAAATGATTTCTCTTAAGTCTCAGACGACCTGGTAGCACTCTCATTTAAAGTAATTACAACTTAAATCTCATTCGAGTGATTCCTCGTTACGGTTGCCAACTTTCTCACCAATTAGTCTAAGTGCATTATCAACTCGTGTCAAACAGTCCAAACAGTAGTCGCAACGCGTATTCAAACTTCAAGTTTCACAGTGGAAAATGTTCCATCTACATTCCAAGGTGATTAATTAATTAAAATGTCATTTCGAAAATGTAATTTGGTACTTTAAAAAAAAAAACAAAAAAACCATGATGGCAATCGGTGTCATTGCACGTGCAAACTCAAACCCAATTTAATCAAAAAAACTTATCTGGCAATTCATCAACATCGTTCTCGAAATAGTAAAATTGGAAAATCCATCTATCAAAATGACCTGTCTGATGATGTATAGGTTACCTGTGTGCAAAGGAAAAACTAACATAGGTCAGCAACCCTACAACCAACCGCACTTCATCTCCTGTCATTTTTTTTGAGGAGAAAATGAAAAAAAACAAAAAAAAAGCTTTTCCTTTATTTCTTTTCTCCTTCTGTAGTCATCTATAAAAGGACATCCAATATCTCTGGATAATCGTCTGGTTAGATTTTAAAATGCAATCTGTTGACAGCAGCGATTATTCATTTTTCCTTTTTGTTTCGCACCTCTGCCGCCCCCGCCAACTACTTTCGACGATTGGCATTCGAAATATGAAACTTTTCTTTTACAAGAACGACCCGACAAAAAGTAAATGATAAAAAGGATGAATCGCAAATCCTTTAATTTATTACAGAACTCCTTGGGACAGACAAAGAAAATAAAAAACGAAAAACGGTTATCTTTTCGCTTTCAAATAGGAAACAGGAAAGGATATAGAGAAAAAACAAACAGTGACATCACTTTCATTTGGTCGATTAATGTGAGTTGGGGATAAAGAGGATACCAACGACAACAGAACGAAAGAAAGGATTATACGATACGTATCTATAAACTGATTATAATAAATAACAAACGGATAATTCCATGGTGGGTCTGCAAGCGATAGGCTGACATGTGTTGAATGGAGTTCGGGTTTTCTACGGTCTTGGGAGTGCAGATATCGCCGGTGAATCCTCATAAATTTAATCGATTAAGCACTGGACCTTAAATGATGAAATACATAATTTTGAAAACTTTAGGCCAAGGCTTTCTGAGGACGCATTCTTTTCGTGACGGGCACAATGATAACGAGTATATGTCAGCCAATTTGAGAACCTCGAAAGGGCTAAGTTGTGTCCATTCTGTGCAAGTACTTAAAATATTTTTGTTTCTGGATACAATGATCATCAACAAGACGTCGCTTTTTTTTTAATTTGCATGAATTTCCCTTAAACTGGTCGATAAAACGGCTGGACAAAGAAGAATTTCATCTGCCACATGAATTATGCCCTTTGTCCCACTTGAACCATAGCTGGCCTTTGATACTTGGAATGTGGTTCATTTAAAGTTTATTTGATGGTCAGCTTAAAATTTATGCTGTTTTACACATATTTCAGCACTAGACAAGTCGGCAAGGTGTAGTTTAACCAAAATGATTTTCATGCGAGTTGCATTCAATGTAACGTACCAAGTTGTAAAAATGCAAGACGGTGTTTTTGCGTTTGCAAAATACGGAAGAAGCGGATGCACTGAAAAGTGCTAGCGAGTATTTACTGATTACTAAATTAATCGGACCTCTACATGTGTCAAAATTATAACACGCACCACACAGTGGAGGCGCTACAAGCTAAGCTCTGGCCCTTCGCGCGCTGTTACGAATGCCATCAAATCTGTGGGATTATTTGTTGATAAAAAAAAAAAGGAGTGTGCAGCCTTGCTGTAGACAGCGGCAATTTGATCAAATAAATAAAATTATAACTAAATCTGTTGTTTCATTTTCTAAATTAAACTTAAACGTGGCATCGATTTGGTTTTTTAAATAATGATCGTGTGTTAAGACAGATTTAATTAGATGAGAGCGATTTTCTCATACAACAGCGACTTTTTGGAATTTGTAAAAATCTTTCAATTCAACTTTAAGGGGCAAGGTAGCAAAGAAAGACCTTGTTACCAAGCCAGGTGTGTTAGCCAGAAATTATTGAAGTTCTGTTAGTAAAAACCATTTACAGTTAAAGCGTTTGCTGAATGATTATATTCTCAACTACAGAACATGTTTTCGACAACAATGATTGGCACGAAAATAGTTTAAATTTTACGTTAAAACAGCTTTTTATGACATCCGTCAAAGTCCAGCTAAACGCATTTCTCTGTGAGAGTTACATAAATTACTCGAATGATTCAATAAATTGGCACCTTATCGAATCAAGCAAGTGACGTCGTTCGTTATTTGAGCAATCCTGTTAACTATGTTCAGTTTAAAAACCTTCTTTGTGGCAACAAAAGCCTCTTTATGACAGAAAAATGGATTGTTAAAAATAGGCCAATATTTATTGATTGCAAATAATATTTGACTTTTCTTATTGACGCGTGTTATCGACTTATGATGGCTGGCCATAATTCGTTCAGTGTTATTCTTAACCCTTTCATAACAGGTATTATTCGTGTACAAAGTGAATTTTATCTACTAACAACTTAATCATTTTTTCACGCTTCTCCAAGGTCTTTCTGAAAACTCGTGTGAAAACCGAGAAATAGTAAAAATTGTATTGAATAAACATTCATTTAATTGCTTTGAAAATTTGTTTAAGATTGTACAGTCCTTTTAGATTCAATGAAAAACCAAAACAATCTTAATTTTGTCTTAACTCGACTTAGGCGGTAATTGCTTGACACCACAGAAATATTGGCGCAATTTAGAAGTGTCTTTACTTAAGACTCTTAAGCTGAATTTAAAACCCAATTTCAGTCCATAATTGTTATTATGTTCAGTTCGGTATCTTTTACTTTGTTTTTGGTGGAGTAAAAAAAAATGTTCCTGTGGTTGGAATTAGGTACAGTCATAAATGGGTTAACAAAGCAGTTCGTAAATAATTCTTCCAACTTCCTTCTAACTTCGACACAAAAAAAAATTGATGCAGTCGAGAAAGTAAGTAAAACTAATGCAATCACACATTTATATTCAGAGTTTTCTTGCAGCTTTTCCTTCGATAAAAATGTATTATTTTAGCTACACTAAAGATAAAGATTAAAGTTTTCCAATGGTACTCAATCTGTTGCCGATTAATTCGATTCTTTCTGAAAACGATGATTATTTCCCAGCTTCGGACGTGTTGCATTACCTGCTTGCTTTTTTTTTCGTGACGCAAGACTCGTTTTCTATGTTTGCTTTTTTTGTAGCACCACTTTTAGTATTTCAAGATCGCGGTTCTGAGTCAACAGATTAAATTACATAGATTAAACCTCCACTCTCCAATCTGGATTTTCTTGAATCTTGAATTTTCCGATGCAGTTTGTTTTGATAAACCAAAACAAATGAAGAAAAATAACAAGAATTTTGAAATTTGTTATGATCGATACAAGCACAGACATATACTCCACGATGGTGGAAATTCTTCGTCTAACTTGCGCTCTCAAAGTATTTGAGTGCAGCTAAACCACTTTGCCATCCAAAGGCAGACATCATTCCATATGTTGAGGATGACATGCTTAGCCTCAGATTAAAGAAACCCTTCAAAACTCCACTCAAAACCCATCCACCTCGCCTGCAGCAACCCCCACTTCGCGAGTATGCTTGTCTAACAACTAAATTAAGCTCAATCTAAATACTACAGTTTGATATGATTCGTTTCCACTTACCATTCGTAATCCTAAATTTGTCATCTTCTTAAAAACTGGTTTCCGTAGGGGACTCTAGGCTTTGTGCTAATGAATTACATTTTAATCACATTCGTAGGGACAACATTGGTTATGGTTAAGGTTAAGAACTATTAAATCTCACAGAATATGTTTCAAAAACAAAAACTTAATATGAACCGTCTCCGGGCGGGCGGAAAAAGAGGAAACAAAGATCTAAAGAACTTATTGCAACTTAACTTAAATTGTGGCTGGCTGTGGCTGGTGTTGTTTTAGGTACTTGTTACGTGTGCATGTGTGAGTGTCGTCGTCTGGTGGGTGGGGGATGATGTTCGTGTGTGAATCTAGATTAACTAACGTTCTTCAGGAGTAACCCTCAGTTGGCATGCTGATGCTGATGATGTTGATGGTGGTGATGGTGCACCACCGCGGGGCCTGTTGTCGTCGCGTAGAGGCAATCCTGGTCCGAGGACATTGAGTAATTAGCCGAATCTCTGTCTTCCGGAATCGATGTGTTCGCCAGACTGTGAACTTGCATCGGATCTTGGAGTAGCTTAGAGAACGTATGATGTCCGGCACCGAGGCCCAAGTGTCCGTATGGCGATTCAGCCTTCGTGATGTGCGGTATGCGTCGGAGGAAGTGCGGATTTGAGTACCGGACACCGTTCGGTAAGGTGGTGTGCGAAAGAACGTGTTGCTTAGATGCTACCATTCCAACTGAAGACGTCACAGATTGGGGCGAGTAACCCTGGGGCTTGTACTGTAGCGATGCCTGACTGTGGCAGCCTAATGGCAGTGGCATTGTACTGCAGTGGGAATAATCGATTTTCTGTTCTGGCATTGTCCTTGTTAATGGGAGGGTTGCACTGTTGGATTTACTGTTGTTGTTGGCGGTGCCATTGGTGGTGGCATCGTTATTGAAGCTGGACATTCGCATGTTGGTGGAACGACCGTAGGGCTCCTCTTGTATGGCTGGCTGTGGTGGCTTTGGTGGAGGCTTGCATACAGCACGTGGACGGATAACAACTTCTTCACGCTCTTCACCGGAATGTACACCACTCGATGATTCGGATGGTGCGCGTTCTGGTGGGGACGTTGTGCTTTCTGTTGTCGAAGTTGTATCGCTACGTGGTGTTAATGCTTCATTTGGTACGCCCGAGTCGGCGCGTCTCAGACAGCGTGGTGTTGAGCTGGAGGCAATCTAAAAGTATTGAAAATTTGTTAGGCGTTTTGGTTGTGTGTTGTTAAAAAAAAAATGATAGGGCATGGGCGTGTTTGTGTATCAGCGGAAAATTATTGAAGTGGAAAACGTTTTAGACAAGCGTTGTTGTTGCTACTGTGGTGTGGCGATGATACTCGAAGCTTTTGTGAAAATGACTATCAAGGGAGGTTGTGCGTGGTTTCTTTTTGGCACTTGCTTCTTCGTTAGTGCCGCCTCAAGGATCTTCCGTTGATATTTGATTTTACGTCAATGGATACAGTTTTTGTAGTTCGTTGAGCAGTCAGTAATCAGTGTTACAAATCGATGATTGTAATGAATTATTGACTCTTAAGAAATAAATAGAAAGAAAACATGGCCATATAGCAATCATTTTCTTCTTTTTAGAAATGGCTTTTGAAACGCCTGGGAATTAAAGCTTTGATTTTCATTCTCATATCTCAGACACGTCTTTGGGCTAAATTTCGTTTAAGTTTAAAGGGCCAACATCACACGCGTTAAGAAAATACATATTGTTCATAGAGTTTCAAGTCTTCGCTTCCAAACATAACTTGAAAAGAGATAAATAGTCTACAATACATATGGTGAAGTTGTTGATTGCACTCAATGTGGTAAGTTGCCACCAACGTTTCTTTTGGTATATAGGTCAAGTTGTCATAAAGCTTCTTCGCCGCACCCTCTGGATAGCCTTTCTAACAACCGGGAGGTAAAAAAATGTATGCAGCTGCCGCCCAAGGCAAGAGGGCCCAATTTAGCTCGACCAAGATCGCGCGTATATGGAGGGTTAATGACCCGCCCATGAAAAACAGGTTATTGTTATGGGCGAGCTAAAGTTAGCATCGAAGACAACGGACAAACAACGATTACTCCACGAACTACAATGGAGATCGTCGCCGTAGAATCACCCTTGGTAATTGGTGCTACTTCGGTTTGTCTTGACAGCTAAGGTGACTCGAAGAATGGAGGTCATGCGTACATGACCCTTCCTGCCAGTCGTACAATATGGAGTCGAAAGTTGCACAACAAGAAGGACAGACGCTTGGCTCCTTTGAGAAAAAAATTCTCAATTCGCGAATATTTGATCCTGTTTGCGAGGAAGGGGAATGAAGCAGAATACAAAGCCTCGAACTTTACGAGCTGTACAAAGATGTGGATATAGTCCGGAAGACAAAAATCCGTCCACTACAGTGGCTCGGCCACATCGAGGCATGAACACAAACACTTCAGCTAAAAGTTCTTCAACTTCAAGCTTCCTGGTTTGAAGAGATTTGATCAACACGGTTTCTGTGTCGAAAATAGTTAATTTCTGCTTGCTCGTAGTTGAGTCTATTTTAGACTGGCCAACGCCACTGTTAACGAATCCGTCTCTAATTATTCTTATCTACTTTGGCGATCTTCTCGTATAGAGCTCATTTGCAAGTATCCAACATCGAGGTTTGTAGGTTGAGTTCAATTCCATTCTTGAGACAGTCTCATTCACTTGCTAAGCCAGGAGGTCTTATTCTGTATAACATTCAAGGCAGTTTTTTTTTGGGAAAAACCAATACGAAAATGACTTGATTGTTTTTGCTCTAATTTGACTGGTAATTTCTTGGAATGTTTTGATAGGTAGGTCCGTTAACAATACAAGAAGAATATCGTTGACTTCAATTTTAGTGGTAAATGGCATAAAACTCTTGTCGAATTGATTTAATAAGTTGGTAGAATCAACGCTAAGATATTTCAAAACTATTTTAGATACAAAACATAACAGTCCTAGTGCTAGTTTTGAGTTTTTGGCTCGAAACTTTCTTTTGACTCGAGACAAATGGACTAATTTAGGTAGTTCGGTATTAAATAGTTGTTAATGAATCTATTGTTATAATTCTTTTCATAGCTTTTAAAGAATGAATAAACCTTTCTATAAACAGGAAAAAGTTCAAAAATCGGTGCACCAGAACCTATTGTATAAGTCTTTGAATGCTCGAAATATGGATATACACTTTCTGTTAAACCTGACTGTATGTTTTCTTTGAGTTGCAGCTAAGAGGAGTCTTTGCTGATGATAAAACACTGTTTTAAGATTAAAAAGAACTAAATATATTTTTTTTAAGTTCCTGGGGGTGAAAGGATATCTAGAACGCGTGCGTGCTAAATGAGGTCTAGATAAGCAAGAATGACTATTTGTTGGGCAACATAAACGGCGTTAAAGCGATGCAAGTAAGGCATGGTTCATCTTCACGGCTCAGTGAATCTCACCTTACCAAAAACTGTTAAAAACTAATAAAAGGAAGCATACAGAATTGTGAGCACATTAATTAGGTTTGTATATCAAATTGGCTCAGACACGTGAGATTCATTTCCAATTAAACCCAACCGGGTTTACACACCTACATACATCTGCCGACCGCATATTCAGAGCAAGTAGCTTATTAGATTACAAATACTTTTGATGCGTGTGTAGCTCCCTGCATCATTCATCATTACTTAAGGTTAACCGCAATGCGGTTTTCGTCTCACTTCATAACCTCAAACCTCCACTCCACTAAAAACCATCTACGATGGGTAACTTTTAATTTAAACTCAACTCAATCCCTGCATGTATCTAGATACACACAGTTTTACTTACGTGTGCCTCATTTGTGTGTACAGTCACGGAGACCGGTGCCAGAGGACTAATCAAATGTTCCGGTGACGAAGCTAGTTGCATATTTTCGGGCTGGGCTTGTGGGGCAATTCCAATGGGCGACGTGGAATTTGAAAGTGGCGGTGGCGGCGGCGGTGGATGTGGTGGCTCTAAATCTCTGGTTGATGCATACGTTACACTATCATCACGAACACAGGCCAACAGTTTTCCTTCTTCCGATGTGTTATCATCCAAGAACTCGCCGTGTCCCGTCGGCGGTGGCATCAGCAATGGCGGCGGTGGTGGGAGCTCATCATATTCACTTAAATGAAGTATTTTAACACTGCCACCGGCCACCGTCGCTGCACCCCTTAGTGTGGCATAGTCTCCGTCATCAATTTCCCCCGCAACACTGGCAATACATAGCGTGCCTCCACGGGGCGAATGGCTGTTGAAATTTAAACAAAACCAACTTTAATTGAAAATTAAATCAACACAACCGCCTCATCGATTTAAAATTAAATTTCAATGCTGCTTTACATACAAAACTAAAAATCCAATAAAATAAAATAAAGTTAAACAGGCGACAAGCGGAACAAAATAGTTTTTTTTTTGTTTTCTGGCACACAACAAACTCAACTGAGCGAAACTAAAACGACAAATGTGCAAACAACAACTTTTCGTGCAAAATAAAAACGTAACGCAAATTATAGAAAAAAAACATTCAAATGAAAAGTTAACACACAATTATCAAAAAACAAAAAGGATATTTAAAACTCCATTTCTTGTGTGGGAGAGGGAAAAACGATTTTTTACCGCTTGCCATCTTGTTCGTCCCCGATAAGCAGGACATCGTCACACGTACTCGTAACTTCATTGAATGTAACTTTTAATTTAGGCGAACTAGGTGTCAGTTTTGGCCAATAGATGTCCTCGACCCCGTCTGTACTTGACGTGGTACTAATTGCACCCTTCTGCTCGAGTCCTGCGGCACTGGCGTTGCTTGTCCTCGTCGATATCAAAAGCGGCTGTGTTGCACCTTTTGTGATGCCATAGTGTTCGATGGGCGGTAGTTTGAAACTCCAGCGACGCTTGGCTGTGAGTCCAAGCCAAATTACTATCCAGAGAAGGATGTGAACAACAGACATTAGAGCTGCAATGAGAAAGGAGGTGGCGAAGGTGAAAAATCGATATTTTTAGTTTAAGTTTAATTGAAAGCAAAAATGAATTAAAAAACAGAAAAAGTTGTGTTCTCCTTCGAGCGCCATCGTCGTTGTTGTCGCCGTGACTCTCTCGAGCAGGGAAGGGAACTCGATTTAACTTCTGGCGAACTAATAAAAAAGTAATTTGTGGTTTATTTTGTGGTAGCGGTGAGCAGTGGCTTATGGTTGAAATATTTAAACTTCAAATAGATTAAGTTATCTCTAGTTGGGATGGTGACGTTGGTCATGTGACGTTAATGATGTCCTGTACTTTGTAAGTTGTGGTAGTTGTTTGTTTGTTTTTTTTTTTTCTATAACCAGAAGTCTGAAACTAGTTGAAAGAGATTATCCATCCGGCGAGTTTCTTTGAAACTGTTTTCTCTCTGATTCTGTGAGAAAGAAAAATATAAGAAACGGATCAAGCTGTTACACTGCATACAACATGATTAGGGTCATGTGCTTATTAGAGCGACTTGTCTGTCATATGATTGTCGCAACTTGTATCCTGTGTGAAGTGAAGCTTATTTAAAGTTGTGGTGGTGTGATAAAGGTGGTACTAAAATGCATATTTAAATTAGAGAAAAGGCAAGGAAAAAGATTTGAACAATGAAAATTAACAGAGGCTTTAAAATACTTTACGAGAAGAAAAGAAATGTAGGTTCTCTTCGCATTCAAGGAAATTTACCAATAAGTCAGTTTAATTTTTTTAAAAGTCATTATAGTTTGGTCTATACCATTTACTTTGTCTACATTTTGGAAACCTAGAAACCATACCAATTCGTAGAACCATTTTCAAATTTGAAAACAATTCAATTCACAAGCTGATGGAGACTCGAAAGTAGCAACAAACTTGGATATGAGACACAGCTTAACACGATGATTTCCTTTCCAATGACCACAGTAAAGGTGGAAGCGATGAAAACGAACCTGCTTTCGAGTTGCTTGTCTAACAAAAGTTGATTAATTCCGCTTAAACCGGACGAATTGATTTCCGAGCTTGGATAATTTCTCTGTGAGATCATTCGTACTGACGGAGCCAACTTTTGCTATGCAGCAGACCGTTTAGTCTTTATTCCACACTGGCGTTCGTCTACAGGTTGTTCTTTTCCATCAGCTTCCTAACTGACCGTAGTTTCAAAGCAATTAGGACATCAGTCTTTTCGTGTTCATCGACATAGAGTTACAATCAAATTCTCCTCTGCTTTTTCAATGCTACAAGCGACTGTTTTCTGGTGGTGATACTACTTTCATGAATATTTGGTTGAAATTGGCAAATCATTAAACTAGTGGAGGTATATTGGACAGAGAAAAGCACGTTCATAAACTCGATTACTCGGCTGTGGTCGCACAGATGGTCACCAAGTTTGCCTGGTGATTTTCGTTCTTGAACTTCAATTTGCAACCGAAACTTTGCAAAATTGCTTTACTCGTTGAATTTCGTAACATTTTTGAGTTTTTGAAATCGATTTACTTCTTCTTCATTCTCGTTAAACGAATCGACTTGCTGAGAAACTGAAAATTGAGTCTAAGGCACGTCTGAGACACATCGATGTACAGATGTGTGTGGCCTTCCATCGAGAAGAGAGAGGACGATGAAAATGATGAGACTATCAATTCCAATTTGAATTCATCTTGAAAAGTTATAAGGTTTCTTCTATTCACAGCTAGGTTTTAGGTGTTGGGTAGAAAAAACTTAGTGATTCACACGTCGGCCCATTGCGTTGCCACACTTTTGGTTGTTTTAAACTCTGACTTGCTGGCAAATAACAATAATTTGGAGAGCAAAACATTAGTACATATATTTGCCCTATATTACACTAAGCTCAATTGGTCCTATTTATGAGTTTGCTAATGCATTTAACAATTCAATTCACCAAATCCTCAAAGAAGTATTTTCCCAGGGAATATTTTCTAATCCTTCTTCAAATCTAAGTTACTCTAAGTTACTAAACTTACGTCAAGGAGGGCTGTTTTCTTTGGATATAACAATCGGTTATTGAAACATATAACGATCCCGATTGATCCTTAATTTCCTTGTTTGCAAACCAACTTATGTTCATATAGCAATTTTGTAAGTCGGTAGTCGTTGAAGAGCCCAATTCGTGGCCATAAAATTCAATTCGGTGGCTGTTGAAGAACCCAATTACAAAATTTAATAAAAACATTCATTCCCAGCCTGTGTTCGTCCCAACCATCAGCGAAAAGAAAGATACAAAATAATTGAGAAGCTCCTTTCCAATTAAACCCGTAATGAGGTCAAGAACTCTCCTTCAAATAAAAAAAAAAAACAAAGTAACGTAACCAAAAGAAAACCACCACAACCGCGTTACACACAACAAACCAAACATTTTAACTCACCCGAAATAAAAGTCGGACAGTGCAAATTATTCCTGTAGGTAGCACTTAAATCATTCAGGAGCGGTGCCTTGACCACGGCCAGAGCCAGAACAAAGCACAACGAGGCGCAGTGCGCAAAGTATATCCACGTCTCGCTGGTTTTCATTGTGATTAACGACCGGTCCCGCATCTTTGCTGCCAGCCTACCATGCCCGTATAGGTACATGATCATCGAAGAGGCCAGCACAAGGATGGTAGCCAAAATGAACAGCGACAGCGTTACCACTGCGTTGAGTATCAATCCAGGATTATGCACCGGTATCGCTTCACTAAAGATCTGCAATTTATAAAGGTTCGATACACCGATGTAGCTGAAGATGATCTCAAGTGAGGAGGCCACCATTTGGACGCTGAATATTGTGGCGAAGGGCTTCGTCGTGGTCCAAAATACCGCGGGGTAACGAACCGACCAGACGAGGAGGGCAATAACCAGATTCATGAATTCCGCACTCGGCGGATGGGCAAAGACGGTGACATCGATCTCCTTCTCGATGCCAAAGAAGGTCTGCAGCATTCCCGAGAAGCCGTCGAGCCGCACAAGGCCAGGTGTTTCACCGACGCCGACGCCGCCAGTGCCGACGCCAACACTAAGGCCCACGATGTCGGTGGACTCATTCAGCGGTGGCTCGCCAATGAGGTACTCCGGTTCGATCTCCACCTGCAATTCATCATCTGCCATGCGCTTGACTTTCTTGGACTTTGTTTTGATTTCAAAGATTTTCGAGTTTGACGCGAGCGGTGTGGCCGGGATTATTTCGGGCAGTTTTTCCGGTTTCACGATGTGGATGTTGCTGTCGCGGAGTGTTGTGGTGGTTGTTTGTCTGGTCGTCGCTTGCCTCCTGC
The DNA here is from genome assembly GCA_905187475.1 of Syritta pipiens. Lineage (NCBI taxonomy): Eukaryota > Metazoa > Arthropoda > Insecta > Diptera > Syrphidae > Syritta > Syritta pipiens. The sequence goes on along the minus strand of LR994572.1, from coordinate 67,568,780 downwards.
CGTTCTCTTGGTCGTCTTCATCGACACTATTCGGCCGCAGAGGTGTTGCTGATGACGAGGATGATTTGGTGTGAAGCGGTGAGTTGTTTTCAAACACGGTTACCATTTCAAGATCCTCGAGGCGATTGAAGTCAACAGCCTTTGAGTGGCGCAGCTCCAGCTCCCTTCCAGCTTCATTGGAGCGCGATGTTCTGGATTCCTCTGACTTGGAGGAATGCTTTCTGTGTGACCTATTCCTGTGCTGGCGGTTACCATTTCGCCTGTGCTCATTACGTAACGGCCTGTTGGTGTGGTGGCCCGCAATAGACGTTGGCCTGGTGATGGATGCTCCCTTCGTGGAGCCGATTGCCGTCGCAGTCATTGTTGTTGCCATGGTGGTTGTCGTTGTCGTTGTCGACGTCGTCACCGTCATCGGCATCCTCAACGTTGTCATTGTCGAAGGAGAATGCGGTGGCGTTGTTCTATAACTTGATTGTTTGCTAAAAATCCCAGTCGTCGTGGTTGTAGTGGATGCAGTCATTGGCTTTGTTGAGCGCAACTTGCCGGAGTCCTCTTCACTGCTCTCGTTGCTATTGTTCGCGTCGAGTAGGTCAGGCACCTCAAAGAACGATGACTTCGGATAGGATATCCGGTATTGTTCCTCATTACTTTCGGATAGCTTATTGTTATTTGCCGAGAAGAGAGTGTCATTAAACACTTCTTCCTCTGATATGTTTTGATATGGCGATGATACAACGGATAGAACGACAAGATTCCTCCGATTCACAGCGATAAAATCCAGCTCCGTCTGCCAGATATTCTCTGAAATGAAACAAACACAAGAGAATGAGAGTGGAAGCTAAAAGCCGGGGATTACTGTGTATGGGGGGAAAGTAAAAAATGTCATTTGAGATACATAGTTTGCGCATTAAATGTTTTTATTCGATTAGCCGGAGTACGAGGAGACTTTACAATCCCATTTACTCGCTGTAATCATTCTCTCAGGGCAATGGGTCGTACAATTGGAGTGTTCGTCCTTTTAATGGAGTTTAATGGCGTGGAAGCTGTGAGTGGTGGTGGCAGCTTGGGCGGAATCAAAATCCAAATGCATCGATGTGTTTCACTCGTGATTACCATAAACCGAGATGTATTCAACCCCCACCCGGGGTTGGGGGGGAGGTGCCAAGCACCGAGCTTAGATGTTGGAGGAGTAAATAAGATTTTGATTTCGGTGTCATTTTCATGAAGCACTCCTCAAAATGAATGGATTTCATGAGATTCGTGGGATGGTTTGGGTGGCAGCCATCAGTGGCTTGCCATCGGCGGGGGTTAGACGATTATCACTTTCAGTGGAGCTGAGCCACAAAATCAGGCACTGCTGGAAGCGGACATTTTCGACAGCTTAATGAATCTCTGAGGTGTGGTCGGAGGGAATTGTAAATTATTCAGCGGCACTGTCCGAAAGGCAATTTGTGTGAGTTACTGGTATCTATCCGACGGCGAATTGGTTTGACGTTGGACGTGGACACAGTACGCAGATTTATGTGAGTGGGCATTCAAACAGAAAATTTAAATGAAATTGATGCATCGGCGTAAAAGTTTTTAGTGGCAAGAGAATGAGAATGGAAAATGTGTAAATGTATATTTTCCTGTCCATTATGCAAACTTTACATTCGGCAAATCATTAAATATTCAGAATGTTGATGAAAGTAAAGAATTTTATAATGAGAATTGATTTGAGTAAATTATTCAAGACGTTCGTTATAGTCATAGCAGAATTAATTATGTAAAAGTAGAGTTTAAATGAATACCAGAGGTATTTATTGCGATATTGCATGTTAACGATGTTAATAAACTCACAGTTTAACCATTTTTGAAAGACAGACTTTACTGGGGAGCGAATGAAAAATTAATTTAGTGGGAAAATGTGTGTAAGACGCCCCTCAAATTGACCCAAGGAATACAATTAAAACGGTTGATGGGGTGGAAATGTTAAAATTGGGGTGCCCTCTACTGGTGAAGGACCTCGAGTACACAAGGAAAAGACATGAACAAAGATTAGTGCAAACGATAATGACCACAAACATATCGCATGGGTATTAAAGAAAAAAGAAAAGTGAAAAAAATTGTGATAGCCATTGCGGAGACATTGAAATAGGGCTAAAATATTGTAAATTAGTAAAACGAAATAGTAGTCAGATAGTATGGAAAAATACAGAAGTCCAATAGCTTTCGAAGTTTCAACTTTAATCTTCACCTAGATTTGTTTAATTCTTTTCCTTTCTTGTTTAAAGAGTACACATTAATTCAATAGCTTTTTGTGTAATTTGTTCTTTGAATATAAGTAACGATTGTGAAACCTTAAAATCGAAGGCATTTTTTTAACATAAAAAGGCAATATGCTTTATAGAATCACTCTATAATCACTGAATACTTGAGAGTAGAGACTAGTTAGGGCTAATCGACGACGACAAAATTAATAAGAAATGCTTTCAATATTACACCACGTCATTTCGATTTTTTCATATATGGAGGGAGGAGTGAAAATAACCTGATTGGAGCAGAGCTATTGGACAGTGCGACTTCTTTTCAATTTATTGAAATCAATGATATACAAGATCAGATGTAAAGAAATAGATGAACTGGTAAAGAGATCAAATTTTTTTTATTAAAAAAAAAAATTATGATTATAGTAAACGACTGTTCCATTATGAGCTGGTGATAAACCAGGGAGAAGAACACTTTCAGTGGAATCCGGTAAATGTTTTGAATTGTTAGATAATAGAGAGATTTTCCATTTCTAAAAATTTTTTACTCAATTTATTTGTTTATATGTACTGACTCTGTGAAGCCATATAAATATGAAAATCTAATATGTAGTACTGCCATAAAGATAAAATTTATTGAGTTCGAAGCAGCAGATGAATTTTAGGTGCAAAGGTACTGACTTTAAGAATGTTTAAATTAAAAGTTTTCCACGAAGCGATTTATCGAAATATTACATTCATATCCTTCTGAGACATACAGTGACAAAACTGAAGCACCAACCTTAGTAAACGAAGTGATTTTTAACTTTTTGAACTTATTGAATTTTTTTAATTTTTTCCGTAAGGAACAGAAAGAAAAATTCATATTCGTAACTTCTCTGTCCTCCGCTACAAGCAAAAACGTCAGTTTTCTTAGGGGGTGCATTAGTTTTGTTCAATACTGCATAAGGTAATGAGCTTGCTTTCAACAAAATGATATAAAGATAAAATTAACATTGAAATATTATATCGAGGCATTAAGATTTTCATCCGAACGAATTTTTATTTATTTGTATTATATTGCTTATTTCTTAAAACTGTGATCAATAGGTGGATTCACAATTTAAGATAGAAAACGTTTTGGTTGTACATTTTCGAGGGACACAGGAAGTTCAGATTCGGCTAGGCTTAATTAGGATCCATATCAAAATAAGTCGTGGACCATCTTTGGTGGCTTATTATTAAGAGGGATATACAAAGTATCTCCGTCAAAAATTCTTGAAATATTCTTGAGCAACCGTTTTTATTGATTAAGAAATTTTTTTCTATTGATATTGTAATAGATTGTAAAATATTAGTATGAACGTCAGCAAGTTTGACAGCACCGGCAAGACTCTGTTCCGATTCCATGCGGCGATCATCTGCCGGCCTGTCAAATTTGCTCTCGTCTGGATATAGTATAAATAAGATCGAGTAAGTGTCCGCAGCTCTCTCTTCAGTTGACTTCAGTTGAGTCAAGTTGAGTTTAGTTAAGTAGTTTCTTGTGTGATATTAATTATTTAATAAAATCTAAGTTGTTACAATATGAACGTTTTTTCTATTGATATGAACCTTACGGTTTCGATTGGCCACTTCCCACTTAATTTGGTTTAATTTTCTATAATTAACCTTAGTGATCGTAACAAGACAAAAATTAAACCCACTCCACTCAACTCAACTCGCTTTTAACAATTTGTATTTCGTGAGTTATAGAATGTTCGCAAAAAATGTCTGTCCGTCCGTTGTACGCCGTACAGTGAGAAAAATAAGAGACTTAGGTGGACATCGCTGATAAACTTCAATATTTAGCCTAATGAGTCTTTTTTTGTTGTTTAAAAACCTGGTCCACAAAGGTGGCTTTTAATGTTCTGCATTTTTTTTTTTTTGCCAAACAATATTAGTTTCAAAAAGTCACTGATTTACTGAACAGCTTTCGTAGCTTCGTTTGTGGTAAAAAAAAAGATGCTTTACAGCTGAGCCAAAGGATGTTTTGATCATTTTGAAGATTTGCGAATCCATTACGAGCTTTAAGGAATCTGAATTACGGCTCGCCATACGGCAAAAAGTTATTTTTGCAAGAACAATGTTATTTTATACCTTATGTCCGATAAACCTTTTCTTTCAGACGGATCGCTTCAGATGGCTCCGAATTTTATTTGGTTACGAGTTTCTCTTTCGAATGACGCAAAATATAAGCTGTGCCTAGGTGTACCAAAAAAGTTACAACTTATCATGATGATGATGAAGAAAAAATGAAGCGGGGCTAGTCAGCCAGAATATCGATAGAATTGGAAAAAGAAATAAGTTGCTTATTATTTTTGTCCAAAATATCAAAAGTTGAAGTTAACGAATTATTTGAGCTTAGTTATTTAAAAAAAACTCATTTCGTTTCAAATGCATTACGGTTTTGCATAAACTGTCTCTCCTTTTCTTTTTTCAGCACGCTGTATTAAAGGAAAGGAAAACGAAAAAAGTCCTGTGCATCCTCGAAATCGGCATCAGAGTCAAATGTTGATAAGATCTCGTGAAAAATCGCACAATGTAAAAACTGGAGCTTCTCCGAATTCAGCTCGAGAGCAAGAAACCGACGTCGTAATTGAAATGGCTTCCTGACCACAATGAAGCGACTCTTGGAATAAACAGGCATGTAATTAATTTTAAGTGGTCGAGTGGCAATCTACGTTCAAAACTCAACTCGCTACCAGCCCCCGTCCCACAAAACCGTTGCAGCTGTCTGACAACATTAATTTTATTGAATTATATCTGTCCCTTCCGTCTTGTAGTACACAAATCTATCAATCAGCACCGAATAAGAAACCATCCCGTCGTTGCATCCGAAAGCCCAGACCTTCCAATCAATTTCCGTCTAATCAGGTACATTACATGCTCCAACAACAATCGATTGAAACAATCGACCGCCTTCCGCCCGAACGTTTTCTCTGTGGCGAAATTGCACACTTGGCTGTTGTGGATACATACCCAATTAATCCTTTCGGAATCCAGGACTCACAGCGACGAGTACATATGTGGTAACCAACACCATCACGTAATCATCTTAGCTTCCGACGATGATACACCATTTCACGGATGAGTCAACACCAGATATGCGACCGCAGCTACATCGATTGGTTCTGCTGCTAAAAACCCATAAACACTCCGGAATGCAGTACACAAATTTCGAGCTCGTAATTTAGAATTTTACGATTTTACGACCCGACCCGCGTGTTTTATGGGATGCCTTGCAGATGCTTCTCTGCCCCCCAGGAATCTTATGGTTCAGAAGTTATTAGCTGCGACCAATCTGTGAATTAATGATGTCTACACAGGGAGCATTCAATCTAGAGCTCCAAGAGAAAAAAAGGGGAGAAAGAAACAGGACGCAGGACGACAGGACGAGCACAACAGCAACTGCAACGCCTCTAAACACACGGCTGCCGCTCCTCCGCAGTTGCCCGGATCTTTCAGGACGTCGACCCAAAGAAAAACAGGACCTAGATTACACTCCTTGGCTCCTTCCTTACTCTCCTCCTCCTATTTGTTTATTTCCTCCCTTCGTGTGCTTTTTCTTCTTTCTTCCTTTCGTTCGGTTCGTTTTCATTTTTTTGCACGTTAATAAAAAATTCCTGGAGATGAGAGGTGGGATGCTTTGTGTCCTGCTTTTGTCCCCGCACCACGCTCCTCTCGGGGGAAATTCAGCGCAAGCAGAACATAAAAGACTTGGGGTTTCCTTTCCGCCCGCCCTTCGCTCCTTTCATCGATGGCCTAGTGGGGCGCATAAGTAAGCCACCGAGCTAAAGCGTCTCTGAGAAATGGGGTATGGGGAACAAACAACATTTCAGTGCCTCATCATCAGCGTGTCCTGGGCCGTGCCACGGTGCTCTCGGAATATAGGGACTGCATTCGCCTTTGTTCCATGTAGTTATCTACCATGGGAGATTAATTTTAATGGGGAAATATTAGTTGCAAGGCATCGGGACGGCAGGCTGGCGTTTCTTTTTTCCGCTCACTGAAAGTGTTTAACTGGCATCCTTGTCAAGATTTTCACAGTTTACCAGTTTGAGGTTATGAATAATTTGCCGGGCAAAAACGAGATATCTAAATGATGAATCTTCTCTGTGTAGCTTCGTGTTACAGGCAGGCCGCGGTCTAATCATCGATTCGCTCGCTGTTGCCTTTGTAAGCGATCCTCCTCCACCTACCCACTTTGCTGTAGGGTTGGTCAAACTTTGAACATCACTCTGTCTGGATGTGGTTACTTCCCCCCTCTTGTGAATTTTAAAGAGCTAACACGTGCTCTTCACGTTGAAAGGGCTTGCTGGGAATTGCATCTCATCCATTTTGGAGGCGGGAATGCGTTCGTTCACTAATGCATCTTTTATTAGATTGGTTATGAGCAAGTGTGTCGTTGAAAGTTTGGTAAATTTGTGGTGTGTGTGCTTAATGCATTGGCCAGCCGATAAGTCAGAAACAAAAGCGAGTGTAATAATGCAATCGGCCAGGTGAAAAGGGCGGTAGCTATAAGGCGAGTCATTAAATAGCGATAGGAGTATAAAATGAGCAAATGAGCAATTTTTAAATTTAAGAAGTGCGTTTTTTTTAACGGGTGTCATGAATAAGCAATTGGTGAACTTGAAAGAAAAGAATTGAATCGTGTTCTAAATGGACATAAAATCGAAAGAAATTTTTAATAAACACTTATCGGCAAAACATTTGTTGTGAATATAAAATTTTATACTAGCATAGCATTAGCCATTTTACTCCTTTGCGTAGCATTTATCGAATTTCTCGCCTTACGTTCTTTTCCAAGGAGATTAATCTTCGTGTCGTTACTCCACAAAATATTTCGTAATTTTATCGTCGCCACGATCACGCATCTAAAACAAACTAACGTTCAAAGTGTGCTTAGAAATTTTTGGTAATTCTGTTTGTAAGAATGCCTTTTTTTTCAAGAACTGCAATTTGTTCCAAACGTTTACCTTGTTTGCAAAGCCTTGCTATAAAATTCTTGGCTACTCTGGAAATTGTTTTTTTTTCTTATGCAAAGATGTGCGAACATTTTTCGAGGCTATCTGTACGGCCTTATTCAAAACGTATAAATTGCTTTCCTGATCGTTGTTTAAGGGTCTTAAACTTTACGAAATCTTTTTTTTAAAAAACATCTTGGTATCTATCTTGGATTTGTTGTTAGATTTCGATTTAGGTCGATGTGTTTTTACCTAACCCGAATTATTTTATAATTATTTTGTTCGAGCGCTTAAACCCTGCGGAAAAAAAGGTTTGAAATCCTGTTAGGGAGCGAAGCGAGCCACCCACCTTTAAATACACCAGACTTGACGTTTTTAGTATACATTTATCAAACTATGTAACTTCGTTTTAAACGCCAGGTGATATTCACTTAAACTTGTAGCACTGTTCTCACAGTGATTGCTGGAAGGCGTATGAGTGTTTGGGTGCTCATAGGTTCATTCATAAAAAACCGAAGCACAATTATCCTGGAAGTCCTTTTGTTGCACCTGCCATACACACCTAAGCAATCGAATCTCAGTGACGTGTCCTTAAAAGACAATTTTCCAATGACAGTTATTCCAATTCGCTTATTGGATAGTTAAATACCAGTGAAGGAGGGAAATAGCGAAAAAAATCAGATTGAAGATTATCTAGATTGAAATTAGATCCCTTTGGTGTATATTTATGGAGATTTTGGAAAAAGGTTTAAGACCCTGGCGTAGACATAGGTTTGATTAAAAAATAATTTAACTTAATAAGAAAAGAATTAAAAATTTCCTCAAAAAAAAAAAAAATATTTTTTATTTATGTTATTTAGGCCATTTTAAAGCAAAAAAAAAAAGTTGCTTAGTGCGTATAATAGAAACCCGCCCCGAATAAATTTTCTAAATAATTCGCTGACCCATTAATTGGCCGATCGATAAAAATCTATGAATTTTAAATCGAAGTATGTAATGCAATTTTGATGATCATTGTTATTTCTCATTTTATTTAAACTTACGAAGAACAACAGTGAATGTTCAGTTGTGCAGTTTCAGATGAGGGAAGAGCAAAAAGCCGAACTTTGACCTTCAACAGACGCCACCCAATTATCGTTATTATTATATTATCATTATTATTATATTACTTACGAAGAAAGAGCAAGAATATATAATCATATTGACAGTCCATCGTAATTTCTGTTGACAATTGCTGTGTAAAGATTGATTTACTCAGCTGATGGTTCAGCACTCCAAAATAAACGACATTGCAAGGCTCCACTAAACACATAAAAGCACTTGTTTGCGGTGTACTCCCGATTTAACTTTTATTTTCTATTTCCATTGATCCGACATTATGTCAATTAACAATAATTAAATCAAAAAAAAAAAAAATGTAATTGTTTTGTGCGCGGCTTATCGCAGCATTATGTAAATATACGTTTTTTCCGTCCAAAAAGTCCAAAAATACATACTTTATCAAACTCAAAACAATGGAAATTTTCCACGTTTCAAAACATTTTTCGTTTTTCTATAAATACACAGTTTGCAATTAATTAAACCAATAATAAAAAAAGTGATCATTAAATTTTAACATTTGTATACAATTAAATACACGTAGTGGATAAGTGAAGTAAAATTATGTCAGAATGAACCGATTTAAAATGTGTATCTGTACAATTTTATGAACACATGTCAATAAAAGCATTTAATGATGTTCAGATAAAATTATTCCGGCATAACAACCTTTTTTCATATAAACTTTATAAAGAACAAATATTTTTAAATCAAAAATCTAAACGCGAATTCAAAAAAAGCTTGCGTCCGTTTTTTTTTTGCCACGTCAGCCGCAGACAGAACTCCACACTTTTGGGGGAGAAGCCCAGATGAACTCCTCGCCTTCGAATGCACTCAATCGCATCTATCCATATGAGTGATGTGCGGTTTATAAATTCAGCCCTAGTCCGGCGCGCACAAATTCTAAGTTAATGGACTGCCGGATCTACAACTCTCCACATTCCACTCATTAATTGCGCGCCACGTTTAAACAAAGTCCCCGAAAGCGCAGTTAATTTCCAATTGATTGATTGATTGCCCATTCAGCGACCACACACCCCACTCGCCCGCATCTGCACGAGTTCTCGTCTGCAAAGTTCCAATGGACAGTGCAGCCACGATTCAATTACGGATGAGGAAAAAAAAAAAGAAAGCGTACGCAAAGGACTATCTCTGTCGGGCAGGCAGGCGGTGGTAAAATTGATTCAAGCCACCCGCCCACAATCGATGGATTGAACATCCCCACCCGTGGGACCGATTCAAAGCCTCACCCGACACCAGAATTTCTGTGCACGCCCCCAATTACAGGCATAATCCGAGCCTTGCTATACCTCTGTCAACATGGAGTCGAATTAAATATCTATACCCGTTTACAGATCGCAGTTCACCCCCATTTTTTTTTGTCACATAGTTCAGTTTAATTACCTCGAGGCAGGAGTCCGTTTTCAATTATTCTGGCTTCTAGCAAAAGTCGCGGCAACAGAAGACACATGGCAATCAGGATGTGAATGAAAGCCGCTGTTGGGCCGCCATGGGTCCAGAGCGCTCGTAAAGTCCCACCTCGTGCCTCCTCGAACAGGCCGTCGTGCGGCGATAGGGAGCATCTTCTCTCTGCCACTCCGGCCAATTTGATGCCATCGTTGGCTAAGTTTCCCACCTGAAAAGCGAAAAAAAGGAAACACTCAATGATATAAAGCCAAAAAGGACACGGGGGTCAGATCGCAAAACAAAGCGAACCGATTCTAGCAATATAGGAAAAGTTTTTGCTTTTTACTCAATCACTCCCAGTGTGGGGATACTACACCACCGTGGCTATTGTTTTGGGCTTATTCATTTGTGGGGCCACTCCTGGCCACCAGCAGATAGCTGCACAAACGTAATTGAATTGATAATCGACAAAAACACCCACACTCACACACTGAGATTGTTTGAATTTGAATAGGCCACCCCCGAACCAGAGGGCACGAACACAAACACACATTACTTACTTTGAAAACTGCTGATGTGAAGAATATTGGCAGGAGGATGAAGACCACTCCGCAAAGGACAATTTGTAGATTCAATTCGGCCACCGGCTCTATTTTCCACTGGATCAGTGAGCAACCTGAAAAAAAAGATGGGAGGGAAAATTAGAAAAGGCAAATTCAAAGTTTTGAAGCACGATAAAGGCCTGTAGATGTCTTAAGCAAAATGTGAATGGCAATGTACGTGCCGTCGGCGAAGGAGATTCTTGAGTGGATTGTTCGCGCCAGAGACGTCTCAAGTAAGCGTCAAGGGGTTGTCAACAACCGCGTGGAGTTTGGAGAGCAGTGTGAGTTGAGTATGTGTCTGGGGTGACTGTAAGAGCAAACATTTAACCCTTGACTAGAGGAGTATCTTAAAGGCGAAGCATAATTTTCGCTCTCGTTGACCTTCGTTTAGGTCGTACCTCAAACTATATAAAGCTAGAGCATGATCTTTGGTAGGCTATGAGGACAAACTTGGGGCGTTTATAAGATTTACACGTTCGCAACAGCAATTTATAGTCGTTTGTAAATGTTGAGCTCGGTTGAGGAGTGGATAAAAACGCAAATAATGTAGTTTTGATGGCGGGGTGCTGTGTCGTAAAAGAAAATAAAAATCACTCTAAATTGACAAGCATAAAAAACACCCCAGATAATTGTAGCAATGTTCGCGCTCTGCATTCGAAGAAGTAAAAAAACACTCTGAAAATCTGAGGTACATATTCGAGTCGAAGCTGGGACGGCTTCCGAAACTCATCTAAATGTACTTATAAATTTAGTGTTAACTAATAGAAGAAAACGCTTGCTGGAATTGATTGTTTGACTATATAAACTTTTACTTTTATGAAATCCATTTCACAAGTCACAATACGAAATTTGGTGTCATGAATTTCACCCGAATGGTGGGTGTTCCAAAAGAATGGTCAAAGTCTTACACGCATTACCCCCGTGAAAATATTGTCCCGCATGTATTTTTAAAATCCAAAAAATTTCTTGCATCTTTTGAGCGTGACTGTTCTCCCACAACAGCAATACCCTTGAATTTTCTCGAAATTGTTTGCTTTTTGATCACTTATCTTTCGGAAATGGAGGTTGCAATCCGATATTTGTTCTTAAAATTAATCCAATGACTTTAGCTTTGAAATTTTCTTTTCATTTGAAATGCTTAATATTTTTTAAAGATCTAACAATAAATTCAAATAATTAGCCACAAGTTTTAACCGTGAACTTGTGATCGGTTCAAGAATTAGTACGGCAACGTAATGATAACAAACCTTTCAGCATAAAATAAAAAAAAAACTATTTACATTCCTACAGGGTGGAAATTTAATACTATTAGCTTGATGGCAAGATAGTAAAATGCAGTCAATCCTGACTACGAAGTAAAACTGTGCGAGTTTCCAACTTTCTGTAACCTTCGATTAACTTTTTGGTATGTTTGAGCTGAAAAACTAATTTCTATAACTTTATTTTAATAGAAAGGAAAAACTATCTAATTTTTATTTTTTGCTCATGAAAACTCAGTTTTAGAAACAATTTATTCTCTATGCAATAAATTCCAGACGTAGTCAGAATGTCGAACGGAATGTTACTTTAGTAAAATTCCAGAAGTTCTATGGACATTTTTTCACCTCGCAGTTAATTGAATTGAAGAAAATAGTGAGTATCAGTGAGCCACTAGTCCTTGATATTAAAGATGTATTGTACCCCCTCCTTTGATCTAGGCTTTGATTTATAATTTTAACAACATTCCCAGATGAGATGTCCTCGAAGTCAATCTTTGTTCCGTAGTTTCCTTTGCCTAACCAGAGTATCTGCGGGTTTCTGTGCTGGTGAGACAGACCTATGTATCTTTGCAGATGGTAATTACATGACCTGTGACCTGTATGTACTTCGCAAAGAACTCTCAGATTTAATTTGCTTGGCAGAAATCAACATTATCTTTAATTTACTCAAATAAAAAGAATGATGTCTGTTATGCATATCTCATTAACTGTGGCAATGATTTCCAAAATTTCATTTGATTTTTTATGCACCACAAACAAACTTTTTTTTATTTTCTGGAATTTCAATGTGCACTTCAAAGTTGATGATAGAAAAACAAGGAAACTGGCGAAGCTGGAATATATATATGTTTTGTAACAAAGTTTACCACTGCAACTGAAGTTTGTGCTATAAATCATATTTTAAATTCCACGATTGCAACAGAAGGGTGATGAATAAGAATTTTTATGGAGGTTAGATTTATTCAGAAACTCTGTTTAGAGTCACACACATACTCAACAAAATCGGAAGGGGAGACACGTTCACAAAGCACAATTCTTCTCAGGTCGAGTTTCCGGTGTCCTCCCTTTCCTGCTTGAGACGACCTTCTCAGGGAGGCACATTGCTCATCCACAGCCTACGTAAAAAATGTCCCCCTGACATCATAATCGCTTTAAACGAAATTCCATCCCAAAATCCTCATCACGAGTTGCCAGCTTTTCTCGCCAAATAATCCAAATCTGCCAAAAACCACTTTAGTCAAACTGAAAATGTCAATATACTCGAGGACTGTCCTCTTCATCCGAACCCCCCCAACCACTTTGAAATCGCATTGCACTCGTGTGCATTCGAACACCAGTGCAATGTGTCATTTGGGGGAGTGCACTTAGCAGCTGCATCCAAAGGATGAGATACTGTATGCATGAAGCATGATGCACAATCCGATTTCACAAATTTTATACACAAAAACCCACTCTAGATCCACACAACACAGGATGCACAAAAAAACGATGTTGGAGTCAACAAGAACGGGAAAAAAAGGACTCACCCAAAAATCGATAGGCCCCGTGCACCGCCAAGTAGCCCTGGAAGAGTGTCAGCAGAACCCCGTACCAGATCGACCACAGCGAGTTCAGATGCAGATAGTTTTTGTTGTCACTCCTGTACGGCGGCTGGTGCTGAAGATACTTTCCGGATTTTCTCTTCGAATTCGGATACTTCGCATTGTGGTGGCTCAGATTGCTGCTCGCTGTCGTGACGACAGAGTTGCTAATGCTCGAGTTGAGACTGGGACACGCCTTCCCCATGGAGCCACCGGATGTATTCAGGATCGAGCGGGATGATGCTGACGAAGTCTTCTTGTTGCAACCGACCTCGTTGTTGTTTTCATAACCGACCAGTGAACCAGTTATGGACATTGTGCCACCCCCTCTGTGTGTGTATGGGTGGTGTGGTTTTTGTTCGCCTTTTATTTGATGCCGGCACCGCTGGCGTTGCTCATCGGGTGAAAAGTGATTACTTGTATCGCAATTACACTCGTTTCTGTTTTACTTAGATTCCTACGATGATGATTATGTTTGTTTTCATGATATGGTGAGTTCCGTTGGGGCATTTGCTGCTGCTGCTTCTACGCGGTGGCGGCGGGTGTGTCTGAAAGGAAAAAAGGATTTGCCATTAGTGGGAGAACGAACTGTTGGGGAAATTTAAATCTGTGTTAGTCATGTGAGCGGAGTTCATTGATGATGATGGTGGTGGCGGTGGTTGTTTTAAGAGCTTCGATCGAAGTCCGGGTTTACGTTAATGGACGGATAGTGTCGAAAAACCCAAACGGTTTTGCAAACGATTAGAGTTTTGGTTTAGTTTGAGTGGTTGTTTAATGAACTCAGCGATTTTTTATTCTGCTTTAATGGGTAGAAACAACTTGAACTTGCAGCTTGCAATTACCGAGAGACACAATCCATGTGTCCTTTTTTTGATGGTCAGTTTCAATGAAACAGATTCGTTGATTGCTTTCTGATAGAGTGGGTTTTAAAGAGGACCTCCAGTTGCCTTAAATCTTTCTGTTTCGGCACCAATTTAAACGACAATTTTTAAGGTTTCATTCCAAAGAAACAAAGACACCCTTATAGAATAGCTTTGGTACTCGTCTGTCTGTTGTCTTTTAAATATCCGTTTAAAATTTCTAAATCTTCTGCAACTAGGAGATGAAATACGGACGGGGCGTATCTAGGCAACCCAAAAATAAATCGTAATTTTTCTTATTATTAGTCGTAGATTAAAGGAAGTGCAACACAGATACTAACAGCCAAAAAAGCTTTAATCAGCTTTTACGTGTGCCACTTTAAAGTTTTATGTAGTTACGTGTCTGTCTGTTTGTCATTAAGTGCCACCAACAGTAAAGATGTGAAAACTGTTATTCGATTGCATAACGAAAATTCCGAAAAAAATATTTAAAAAAAATCAAATACTTTCGAAAAAGTTTGTACTACTATTTAATTTATTAAAACATGTTTCTATTGAAATCAATCACGACAGCAATCAGTTGGTACGTGCTTTAAAATAAAATAAGGGTTTCATTCTCAACTTTTTGGTAAAAGATGTGCAGTTTTCAGAAGAAGCTTGACAATTGCTTCAAAGTTGAAGAACGTCTCGCATCGACTGTGGCTGACAGAGAATCAGCACACTACCATGTGTTCGCTTAAAATAATCGAGATAACTTTATTAGCGATGTTTGTTGATAATTTTTGTTTATTGTTGAAGGCCAGAGCCTAGCTTTTTCACTTTTTCTCCCCTCTACTGTGTTGTGCGCGTTATAATTTGATACATTTGGAGGGGACCTACTGTTTAATGCCGGTTCCAAACGGCAAAGTTTTTGTTTTGGAATTCGTTTAATGCAACAAGAACGGAAATATTCACAAAAAAAGAAAGAGAATACATCAGCAAAATAATAACGACAAAACCCTTAAACCAACATCAGTTGCTACAGCATGTGGCACACTATGAAATCAATTAGCTTTAAAACTATTGGAACAAGTACATTATGTTGGATATCCTTTCGCATTACCACAGCTTTTAATGCATGGAATGTCCTGCACTAACTCTTGGCATCGACGAATCGGAATGTTGCTCTATCCTTCATCAATTACTGCCCAAAATTGTGTTAAATAGACGGGTTTCTTCATCCAACGCGCTACTATATATCGCTCTGTAGTCTTTCTATTGGATTAAGGTCAGGTCTTTTTTAGACAATGGCAGGAGATTGATTAGGCGAACCCCAATGCACTGCTTCGTCACTCGTCAAGTGTACTTAAATCATTATGACGCATGCAAGGGTTTCATAAGTATGGTTTTCCTATATTCTTTTGTATTGATACTGGTCGATTCGTTGCTCTGTTTTCACGATAGTCCCAACACCGTGCCACGAAAAGGCATCTCACACGACACCCACTCGTTTTTCATAGTTTTTACTACGTAGTGCGGATTGAGTTCCTTTTTTGATTGAGCGGAAACATGATGCTTTTCATTTGAACCAAATCCAAAAAAAAAATATTTATCCAATGATTTGGAACCAATGATTTGGTTGCAATGTTTGTAGAAAAAATTTTAGAGATAATCATTTAGTTTTCTGCTAAAAAAACGCGAACAGCCGGTTAAATATCTTATGGACTAGCTTGCTACAATTTCAACCTCTATATTCAAAACAAAACAATTTTTTGAAGGCTGGTACGATCAGCAAATGGGAGAGGGGTTGCTTTTGCTTAGTTTTAACCGAAATGATTAGAAGGCCTTTATCCGGGTAATGAATTAATCAGTCAGGGAACTCAAGGTACTCAATCAAGGATAATCTAAGAAGACTGTTTCAAAAAAAAAAAAATCCTCGTTTGTTAAACCACCTTTCGACGATTGTATTGTAAGTATGTATTATTGACCAAAACAGGAGAGTGGTTGTCATGAGAAACTGTTGTATGAAGCAGAATGGAGTTGAATTTCCATTCTTTTCTCCAGCATGTGGTCCAGCGTTGTCAGAAGAATAACTTTGACAAATCTTACCCCGCATTCCGGTCGTATTGTCGCTATATCTCGATCTTGACTTTCAGTTATTCAATCCTTACTTTTTACTCACTTAAAGAATAGTCCTAATCGTTCGATGATCTTAAACTGCACTTTCTTTCAATTCGAACAGAAAAAAATTATTTCTTACGCAGTAACAAAAAAGATTTTTCTAAAACTTCGATTCAGATTAAATACTATTTTAACCCGTCTAAAGTCATTGAAATCAGTTGTTGCATAAATCATTTATAACAACCACATATTGCTTGCCTCTTGCAATGGTCATTACATTGGAGCGTCCATAGCTTACAAACAAACAATTTGAGGCTGAAAAACCTTTGTTGAAGCGGATCGACGAAATGAAAATACTTTTCTGAAATCGTTTTAATTTTTTTTTCTAATTTTAACCCTCAGGCTTCTTCCCGTCTTGACGCCCATTAAGAAATTGTCATATAGTTTCAAGCACTCTTTTAGCCTTCTTTGCTTAGATTTTCATTTTCAACTTAAACCAAATGCAAAAAATTGTTCTATTGGTCGCCCCAAATTGCTTCTTGAACCATTCAAATGCAGCTCACGTGGAAAAACAAAAGCAAACCCACCAGATTGATTCCATTCAATCACTACCCATGCAATGTCCACTGGACACTGCCTGGCAGGCCGTGCATTAACTTTCCTCCCCACTGATCCAGCCCCCAAAAGCTACTTCAACCACTCTCTCTCTTTAACCCGGAAGCCTGTCTGCAGTGCAGTGCGCATTTCTCGGTCGGCTTTCGTTGAAATGAAAATTGAAAATGCTTTCAACTGCCAGCCCTCCCCCGTCTACCGTAGATAAAGAAAAAAGAAAAAAAAAAAAAACTCGCAAAGTAACGACAATACATTCATCTGCGAAGACCGGAAATTTTCTTTTTTCTTCTCATTTTTGCAAATTTAACTGCCAAACTTTTATATTAAAACGACTGAATTAAAAAATAAAAAAGGGAAAATTTAATGTGTGGAAATAATTTCGCTGCATGAAAAGCAATGCACTCTCCGCCCCTCAAATGAAAACACAAATGGAAGAGCAATCCGCTTGAAATGGAGATCGCATTGTACCCTATTCTTCGAGGAAATGCGTTCTGCTTTGTTTGTTTTTTTTTTTGGGGGAAACAAAACGCCTTTGAGGAAAGGCGTTTCATTGTTAGAAAAATAAATTTTAAAATACTGTTGTGTGCCATTAAGTGCTACGCTTTGTAGGATGGTGGGAATCATGTGAGTCATTAAAAGTTCTGATGCAGTCATCGTGGCAAGGAACCAGGAAAATCGTTACAGGACTGAAGCATAATACTTTGGGAATGTAGAATTGGGCTAAAGGATGCTTTGTGTCTCTCAGTGTCAATCAAGGAGCTACATTTCTTAGATGGGGTGTCGCATAGTTTTATTTCGAGACATTCAAATAAAGTTGAGAGTGAAGTTGATGGTAAAAATGTATCGGAAAGGTGCACATGCAATGCTTTGATTCTGGCCCCCTTTTCAAAATGAGATGCAACCTGACTGCCATTGTCTTCAACTACTTTAATCATATTCCTTAGAGTGTTTGCAGGTCCGATTTACTATGCTCTGTCTGAGGATTACTCCGGTTCCATTGATTTTTTTCAATATTTCCTTCTGGGCTCAAGTAAAGTACTAAACAATTTTATAATTTATTATTATACCTACATTACTAGCCTGAACCAAAGTCTCTTCTAATATGAACACACGAACTTCAACGATTGAAAGCGTTTGAAGCGATTGAAGCCTTATTGTTGAAGCTGCATCTGTCAAATTGGCTGTCATTTATTTAGTCCGCCAAATCTAGATGGATAGAACAACACGTGCAAATAATAAAACTATTTTATCAAAATGGGTGTTCTGCTTAGACGCTTCGCTCATTTTACGGTCGCCATAATCGTCCTACCGAGAGGACTGTTCACAGAGCGGTGGATAAATTTGAGTACTGGTTCATCAAACGATAAACTGACACCTGTATGTCGACGAAGCAAACGATCTGCCAAAATAATTTTCTCTGTTCATGAGAGTGTTAAGGAGAATTTCGCGTCGCTAACAAGAACTATGTCTTTTGCAGACCACAACTTGACGAAGTTTGCTTCGTAACCAAAGAGCTAAAAGTAAACGACCATAGCCAACATAACCTAAAGGTCAAATTCAGCAAAATTTGACATTTCGTATGCACTACACCCAGAGACACCTTTTTTAACACTTTTATATTCCATAGATAATAGCATCGATAGGTTGATAGAAATTAACGATAAAAAAATGTTGTCGTTCAAAGTTTGTTGTATCAAACTTTGTTTCATTTGAACTTAAAGATAGGAACTTCTTAGGGAAAAGCGGCATTCACACGTTATGATTTCCTTGACTATACACACGTCACAAGTTCTTAATAGATTTCATTTGCGATAGAAATTTCGTAGTGCGTGCTCTTGTTACAGTTATAATTAAAAATGAAATACAAATCGTAAGAGGAAACTTTGTTTTATTTAAACTAAAAAATAGGAAACTCTACACTTCTAAAAACTTCTTTAAATACAAATACTTCATTTATTAAAAAAAGTTTATTTTTTTACATATTACGGCTCGTTAAATTATTGTATTTTCTGCCCGCCTCTTGCGGCCTTTCTTCGCCCATGAAAATTAAAAAAAACGAAAACTTAAAAATTTGATAAACAGAGTTGTAAAACAAAACAGATGAACACAATTATGAGAGTTCCCAATACAATAAAATTACATTTTTGGCGACTTGTTAAAAACAAATCAAATTAATAAAATATAATTTACAAAGAAGTCAACTGAAAGAATGAAAAAAAATAAATAAGGTGCATTTATGGACTAACAATCATTATAAGGAGATTTTTCAAGAAAGTGACTGGTTCAATTGGATTTTTTTTTATCAAGAAAGGATGCTCTATATAAAACTTCACTAGATTCGGTCTGCCACAAATTCGTCTAGCTTTACATTCCGCTGTCTTCCTAAGGCGCTAAAAAAATATTGTGCCTGTTTTTGGTTAGGCCCACTCTCCTTTTTGATTAACTCTCCGTTTTATCAAAGAACTCAAAGGATTGCGAAAGTTGTTTGTAGCGTTCTTTTTTTCGGACTGGATACGAATCTTTGTGCGCTCGCTAAACAGTTGGATGTACTAACCATAAAGCCACGGCACCCACGTTGAATGAATTTAGACACTCATTTTATTCAATGTAGGAGTTAAGACTTTTTTTTTTAAATTAGTATACCTATTACTGCGAGTGAATCGAAGTCTTCACCTAGTTTAGTTAATGGGATGTTGAATGCCAAAAATAGTTTTGTTAAAGCTTATAATATAGACCACAACCTGGCTTCTTGGCGTTAATTAGGACCAAAAAAGCACGACGCAGAACGAGACAATGGAAATCGAATTAACGATTTCCATGTATTTTAATTTCATAAACGACGCCAATCAGAAGGACGAAAATCGAAGTTTTGGTGTACAGCGACCAGAACAAATTGTCACGCATATTTCAAACAATCAAAGATTCATGAAACATGTTTGGATGTTTAGATTTTTGAAGTTCTTTATTTCTTCAATATTTTTTTTATTAGTAAATCATAAAAAATTATCTAAAGAGCACTTATTAATTTCTTAGATGCAAAGAATCCGGTTACCGTATCTCAGTCTCTGATAGTATTGAAGAAAAAAGTTTGCATCAATCATTGATGCATTGATGTAATGATGGTCTCAAGCCAAACAAAACAGAGTTTTTATTCAATTTGTTCACAAACTTTGTTTTCAATATTTATAGGAAAAATAGGTTGCCTTTAATTGAATTTCGCTGTGTATTTCATTTAGTTAATTCATGTGCCAAATTTCTTATAACAAAAACAACAACCAATATTGCCAAATTCAATCCACAAAAATTTTGCGTATAGTGAGCACATTTTACCAATAAGGACGATTTAAATAACTGTAACTAATTAAGGAAGCAAGTAAATACATTGCCTTTGTATACCCTGTTAGCAAGTGACGAAATGTAGAAGAGCCCATAAATATGGTAACGACAGACTAACGGTCGCTAATTTGTACTAGGAAGGACGAATGTCCTGGGGGGAGATATCCAAACAATCCTTAAAAAGCCAGTCAACAATCTAACAAATAATAAACAGCTTCAGGTTTGCTGGAAATTGCAAACAAAAGCAGAAATGTCCAATCATTCAAGCTCTCTGCAAGAGATAAACGAGCCATCAAGCTGTCACATATGGTTTGGGAATAAACGCCCTTGTTCGCCAGATTTCTCTTTCTTACGCAAACTTTTGTGGAGCACTATATCGGACTATTAAAATTCACTTTATTTTCAAATGTGGAACACGTGGTCAAGAAGAAGATGATGATGATGATGAATGCTTTTTTTTAGTTACATTCATGCAACTAAAACAATGTGCAGTGTCGTGCAAAATTATGTTCTTGTTTTCATCACAACTCACATAATTTCCACCTCAAAAAAGTGTTGTGATGGTGATGGTTTTTATTGTAGCTACAGATTGCATATATTAGATTTTCATCAATCACCACAATTCTATTATTTTTCCATTAAAATCCCAAAAAGGCGTAAAATAGGTCGTGCATTAAAATCAGCCCGTCCTTCAAATTAAGAAAATTTAATTGGTATTTAAAAAAACGCAATAAAAATGTATGGTCAAATCCACAAACTACAATATCGCACCCAAAGTCCTTGACAACACCAACCCAATGACCAATTTTTTTTCTCACTGCGTCCTTAAATGCAAAACTTTTAAACGCTTCAACAAGCAACACAGTCTTTGCTCTATTTTCTCAACATCACACATGAAACTATGACATAATAATTCCAAAAGAGATAAATTCACACAAGGACTTAACACAAACAGTGGGATTCTCCATCTATGTTCTGGCCAAAAGACAACCGTCACAAGGACTTCTTTATTAACCAGCGCTTCTCGCTGTTTTCTTTTCTAGGAAAAAAAGGCATACACACACATGAGGTTGTGTGTAGCCCTAATTAAAAGAGAGAAAAAAATCCGTTTATGTCTCAAAGCCGTTTAATTCATAATCCTTTTCCATCTCCTTGCATCTGTGTATATTTTTCTTGGTAAAAGAAAAGTTATAAAATGAGAAATGCATCTCTCCTCCACTCGACTGGGATGCTTGCAATTACATGATATGTACATGAAAGGACATAAAACGCTGCCGTTACCAAGGGACACAAGCGGATACTGATTAGGATAAGAGAACTCGTTAGTCCTGCGTTAATTAAAGTCCTTTTTTTCTACTTCTTTCTTCCAGACATTATCTTTCTTTTTTTTGTGTTTCTTTATTTTTGTTCGAGTCATTCTGCATTCGGTTGGAGTTTAAAAAAAAGTAAACGTTGTGACAACATTATTTGTTCTTTTGCTCATGTCGGCCATGACTGAGTGTGACTTGAACGCATGAGACCATAATGCTCGTATTGCGATTATGCCGTTGAAGTACTGTTTTTTTTTTAAGGATAATTTTGAGAGCCAAGTCTGTGTCTGTATAAACGACAGTCGGAAGAGGAGGATACTTCTTTCAGAAAGTGATAGCCCTCTGGGGTGGGCTGATGAGATTTGAAAAGTGCTAAAAGAATTTCTGAAGGACTTAGATTTGCTGGAGAAAATTGGATGAGTGTGAGTGAGTGAGAGTCATCAAGTGAGTCAGTTAAAGTTATTCGTAAAGCGAACACAACAACTCGATGAACATCAGGCGGTTAGACAGGAGTGGTGGAGGTTAAACATTTCATACACTTGCGGCATTTTACATTGCGAGGATCTATGCAACAGTTTCAGTTTTAGTTTGTAGGGAGCACAATTACCCACTGCTCTGCTACCAGAAAATGAGAGCTCATATTTGTTGGCCATAAACAGCTCTGGGTCAACTTAACTAGTTGGAATAATTGGAACATTAGACAGTAGTGGCTTTCAATTTGAGGCGATAGGATTGAAATCAAGTTAGGTGGCAGAAGAAAAAAGTAATGGAATAGACAAAAGGAAAAGGTCCTTAGAGTATTGCTATAAAGACAATACAGATAACACGATTGTTAGTTAGCTAATTTTGTTATTTCCGGACTTTCACATGGGTTTCTAGAAAGATCTTTAGCTTCAAACCTTTTTTTTGTATGATAAGCGTTAAAAAAAAATTAACTATGCGGTTATTTGTTGTGTCTACAAAAAATGTCGCTCAGATACCTGATGCTGACGACCTCAAATGTTGCATCTGTGGCTACAAGAACTAACCACCAAAATCATTTATTCATACTTTAACAAAAAGAAGCTTTGAAGCTTTAGATCTTTCTAGAAACTCACGTAAAAATCACTCTCTATTGCGATTCTTTTCAAATTTGTTTAAAATAATAAAATTAATAAAGATATAAAAAAAAACTAATAAGAGAAAAAACGTTTATAAGAAAAAACAAAACTGATATAAGAACTGACACTAATATCTAAAATTATATGAACAATAATACGATTATAGGAAATCGTCTCTTGAATAAACGATGTTGTTTTATACTGTACAGTACCTTCTCAAAAAACATAGCATTACGGTACGTACAACACCTCCTCAAACTTAATACAAAATATTGTAATTAATAGCTAAAATTAAATGACAATTGGTTTTGATAGTCTTTTTTCTTTCGGTTCGCAAACTTTTGCATTGCTTATAAGAAATTGTTTTTTTTTTTGTATACTTTGTTCTTTTATAAAAACATTTTCCTAATATGAAAGAAGAAACGGTCAAAAAAAGTTCCTGCAAATTCAGTTTTTCTTATATCCGTTAAGTACTGTACAACTTTTTCAGATTCTATAATACGCAAAAACCGAAATAATTTCAATTTTATATTAACTCGGCTTAGACCACAGCCTTAGGCCTTGGGCCCTGGCCCACAGAAGGTCCAACAACACTTTTTTTTGTTGGACAGAAATTTTCAAGAAACGCCCAAAATATGGTAAGTCAAACATAAGAAAGCAAACTAGATCATATTGAGGGTTTGTACGGTTTTTTTGAAGAGTAAAAACAAAATCTTTCATGAAAGACGTTAGTTTAAAGATTGAAAATTTTTCTGTTCTGTTACAAAACCCACAAACTTTTTGCTCTTGTCTCAGTTTTGTATCCAGAGCTGTTTGTTTTGTATCCACAAGCTGGTAACGTGCAGCAGCTGCGTTCATTAAACCTAAGTCCAATAAGATAACGTTATGATGGTAAGTTCGTTACAATGCTTAAAAATTTAAGGGGACTCCTCCCTGCAAAAGCTCAGAATAGAAGCTGAGAGAAAGCTATTGTAAATTAAAGGGATGTGCCTTGTCTTTTAGAAAGTAGAAAAATCGCATTGACTCTATGAGGAACAGTCCACCTCGTACTCTTTTGGATGGAAAGAATAGTAAACAGATTCCTTGTCCTAAATTCGAATACATGTCTTAAACAGAAGTGAAACAGCAGTGGCTCTAATGGAAAACCACTACGGGCTTCACCTTTGCCTCGGCTGTCTTCCACAAAGAGCCTAAGAGCAAACCCGATTCACCGCTCTCGGTCTCGATGGTTTTTGCTCTGCACCAAAGGTGACATCGCTCACAATCGACCTGTCTTCGATCCACAGAAGCCTGCAGTTTCCATTGAATGAAACTCTGTAGATTCTTGATGAAATCAAAAAAACCTGCTTCAATCCTGTTGTGGTTTAGTGCGATGCCCCTTCGATTGTGTAACATGTCCTTTTATTCTTTTTGTTGTGTGCCTTTTTTTCTGCTCTATTCGTGATCCCGTATTTCGTATTCGGTATTCCGTGCACATGATTGCGCCATTGGCTAGCATTGTTTTGTACTCGGGCTTTAGCCTGAGCAATAACCGTCACGTAATCACATAGAACAGCCGCAGGCACAACTCGAGCGTGGTGTTTGGCCGACCTACTTACTGGACAATAGATTCCGATTCGGATCTATCCTATCGATGTCCATCTCTGACATGTGATTGCAACCGAATGAATCGATATTTTGTGGTCGGTCAGTGGGGTAGGGATACAGGTTGGAGGAGCTGTGTTAAAGTTCTCTGAAGTATTAAAGGAGCCTTACTGGGTGTTTTTTTCTTTTTTTTAGCTTTGTTGTTTGCTTGGTGACATTTGCTGTGGGTGGGCGGTGCACACACATGTGGATGGGTGGGATGTTATTGAGGCGAATGCTTGACAGGTAATCACTCATCGTCGTCGTCATTACTTGGTGTAATTAATTTCCCACGTATTTTTGATGAATGTTGTTTACGTTTTGTGGGATTTCATGAAATTACTGTGTCGCATAGTATTTTCGTTCTTTCGAAAATAAATCGAATTGGATATCAAAAGAAACGTGTTGACCTTTAAGTCTACAGAGGCAATGTAAATGGCCTTTAACTGAAAGTCTTCATGGAGGCAATAAAGTAGTTCCCAAGGCAAGTGATGGTCCTTTCGTGGTTACATAAATCATTCAATTCAGTAAGGTAAACACGTTGAATGGAAAATAATCATCTGAGCTTTATTTAAATGCCTATTCACTAGTGACTGTTTAATAAACAACTCATTTTACAGACACGACCAAAACAACTTGGCCACCAAAAACTTTGAACATCGTAGCAACTACATGGCAAAATAATTGAATAAACATTATTTGCTAAAGTGCGAAAATGTTACAACTTCTGCACATAAGCCTATTTTGAACAACAAAGTAAATACAAAACCTTAACTTATTTTTTATTTGAAAGTTCATAAATGAATTCGAGAGCAATTGTGATTGACATACTTCATTCATTCAAGTGAAACTGCATATCGTTTTTAAATCCATTTTTTTTTTTCATTGTAATGAAGATCATTGCCCAGCAATTACTACTTGACGCTCAGGTTCCGTGAGTAGTTAAAGGTAAAGAGTGGGCCATGTAGTGGATTCGTTTTAAATCATAGGTTATTTTAGGGTTTCCAGTGCGAAATATCGACAGAAAGTTAGTATCTTCCGCTGAACGAAATGAATCGTTTTACGCTTGAACAGCGTTGGGATATAATGACAACTTATTTCCGTAAAAAAATGTATTTTGTTTTTTACAGATTCATTAACAACGCACACATGTGCTATGAGTTTTATTCTCTGATTTGATTTTGAAGTGAGTCCTTTACGATCCTCATTCCTTTATTCTGCGACATCAAAAAAAAAAAAAAAATGGTTAGTAATGTTAAAATGTGTGCGTGGATTTTGCGGAGATGAGCTTTCCGCCTTCTGGTTTCATACAAACACCATACATTATTTGAAATGTGAGATTTTCAGAAATTTAGGTAAAAGACCTTTTTGTCAAAGGAAATAAAAAATAGTTACAACACCAAACTTTTCATTTGTTCTCGTTGATTTTGTATGCAACCCTTAAAGGTTAAATTTCCTTACTCTATTATTCAATACGTTTAAATAATTTTTATTTAAACATGTATCCAAGCAATACTTAGGTGATGCAGAAAATGGGGCTTTATTTTACTAAGTAAGAAGATTTGTATACTTGGATCTTTATAAGGCCTCTCGAAATACACTTGGACCATTCGCTAGCTGCGCTGGAAGATTTCAGCATCTTTAATAGTGTTGTTACCTGCAACGAGGATGTAACAAAAACCAAAATCCTGGAGATGAATCAACCGAAGGTTCAATTAAAAAACTTCGAAACTGTCCAGACTGCCTTCAATTTTGTGCATTCACCCACCATTCATAGTGTTACTTCAATTCATCAAGTAAAAAACAAAAGAAGGAAAAAAAAAACAATAAAGAACAAGATTGAGGTATATAGTCTAAAATAATGTAAAGCTTTGCATGATCCTGACAGACACCCACACATTTGAACTGTGAGAAGTATCCTGTGGAAGGGTGCTGTGGAACTCCAAACGAACTTAAATAATCCTTGACATTTCTGTTATTCCTCTACATTTTCTTTCATTCGTCCTTATTGATTTTGTTGTGACAAAAAAAAGACCACCCACAAACCGTACCCCATTCCAAGAAAGGCTATGTCCTCGGGCTTTTGTGTGTCCTTTTTATATATTTCTCTTTTTTTTTAAAGAAGGCACTCAAAAAACGAAGACGAATCTATCTGTTTGCATTTTGTTGCTGTGTGCTGTCAGAGTGCCGCATCTGATGCGGATAATAGTTTGTCTGCTAATGGAAAAAGTTTAAGGATCTCTGGCAGTTGAGTTGATAACAACGACAACGACTACGTCGACAAGGATGAGTTTTCTTCTTTTTTTTTTGCTGTTCGGAAAAAAAAGGAATGTTGAGAACGAGAATCGAATGCAATTGCATCGGGGTTTCTGTGGCATGTTATGCAGCTCGTCGAACACTTCGTGTTTTGTGCGCAATGGAGTCGTAGGAAGTATCTACCGAATTAATTGAACAGTGATTGAGTAATTCTTGAGATTAATTGCATTTTTCCGAACTAAACAAAAATTGAAACTAGGTCACTGAGGAGAGAACCCACATAAATGATGTAAGTGTAGTCACCTTATGGAATATTGATTCTCGAAAATGTTCCATGGAATCGTTTTTGTTTTTTTAAAGAGTTTAAAAAGTTTCTTGTAATTTTTTTCTTAGTTTTAAGTTTTTAATTGGTTTTGAAGAGCAAAGATTATATCAGAGAGCTCAGGAAAGAACGCCCAAGAGCAAGTGGGCCATGAACTTTTGTGTATTACAACATCTCAGGAGCTCTGTATATTGAGCAAAAGAAAAGCACTTGAGACTCTTGAGAATGCTCCAATTTTTTGGATGTTTTTTATCCCTCTTTTCTTTTGCTGCTCTTAGTCATGCAAATGTTTTTTTTTTTATCGATAAGTGCTCGTTGGTTGGCTTGCTTGATTTTCTTTTGAATTCAATGGATCATGGAGTTCTGAACAGTTATTTACTAAAGGAGCTCTGTTGATGTTAAGGGGGTGCTCCCCTCTGAAAATAGTTGAACACCTGAGGGGTTATGTTCGGTAGTTGCTGTGAAATCGATCTGCAAATTTGATACATAAACTTAAACTTTGTGCAATGAATGGGGAACTTTTAGAGCTCCTGCAGGTATCTTTTACTTTTCTGTGGACGCTTCATCGACTCTAGTTCTATTTTCATTTTATTTTTTAAATTTTCTTATGCAGGGACGAACCACTGTAAGTCGGGATGGCTTAACTTTTTTGCAAGCTTGGCCAAACTCTTTTAGTTCTAATTGTATAGAAAAGTACAATCGAATTGGACTCTTTCAATTATGAAAATTTAAAATGTATGAATGGTATTCTTGATTTACAAAAAAAAACATACATTAAAGGTTACGTTAATATTTTCGACCCGATTTAAACAAAATGAGTTTCAGATGGAAGGAATGGTTGGAGGGACAAAATTAACCTAGGCTATCCTTGATTCATCATAACTACTATATTTTACGGTAATCACTTAGATGTAGTTTTTTTGTCATTGGGTTTTTTTGACAGATAACGCCAAAACTGGAAACTTCCTACCTTCACAGTCCACATCAAGAGTCTTATGGTGGGTTCGGAATTCATGGTTAACTTGCTAATTTTAACTAATGATCTTTCTCTGAAATAAAAGTATAAGTGGGCTTGGAAGAAACAGAGCAAAATCTTTCTGTTCGTCAATGCTGGTGAACCGAATCATGATGGTGAAGGTGCTTTTGATTGAGAATCTTATATTTTTTATGTTATACACTCAATTAATACATAGTATACACGGAATGCAGATACAATGGCGTGCAAAAATGGATACACACTCGTTCGTATGGTATGGACCGATTTGAATGATTTTTGTTTTATTTTTCCTTACTTCATTACCAAAAAATGAGGTACAAACGATTTTCATCGCACTCGTAGAACGGCAAAAATTTACAACAGTTCATCTTGACCCCAATGTATAAATTTTTGCACGTTGAGAAAAAATATCTATTTTAATGTGCGGGGCAATTTAAAATCAAATCAAATAACATAGAAAAATGGTCAGAAACTTGTTCTTCGATTATACATTAAAGTTAGATTATTCATGCTCATAGTTTGTGAAAAATTCGCATAGAAACTCAAAATGTTGATAGAAAATAATAGGAAAAAAGGATAGATAATTTTTTCTTTAAAACTGTGAGTCACAGTGCTAAATAAGGACCTTGCCGTTAATTTTGAGTCGACCACAAAATCCTTATGTCTTCTAGTTCAAAAGAAAACTAGAATGGGTCAAACACTTTTTTAAAGAAAATTTAAGTTACTATTACTGAAAGGCAAGTGCCTTTAAGGGTGTGACTGGCTCATTTAAAAAGTTGTTGGTCCATTCTAGTTTCATCATCAATAACACCATACGACCGCCGAGTATGTTTCAATTTTTGCACGCCACTGTATATGAAGGCACTTGAAGCCACTAATGAAATTCTTTTTGTTATACCTTATACAGTAAACTATAAAAAAAGACGGGCACCGTACAAACCAAGTTCAACAGGTGTCTGAAAAAAGTTTGGTGGGATCATTGAAAAAACAATGTTAGTCAATGGAAAAGTGAAGGGAAAATATGCAAAATAAAAAATTTCATATAGATTGGTTTTAATTTTGATTTTGTAGAATTTAAAGTTACTGTCCCAGCTTTTTTTTTATCTTTGAAATGTAAACTATATTTGGTTTATTTATTTTTTGCCCAGAAATGTAGTACGAACAAATGAATGGTGTCAACACCAGTTTAAGTCCTAGAATAATATGCAATTGCAGGCAGTCACTTTTACCTAAGACCTAAGACCTATAATATGCAATTTGTTTCTTTTGATATGGTCAATTATTGGAAATCAAACTTGTCTGTGAATTGTGACCAAGTTTTTTTTTTGTATCACTCGAAAAAAGTAAACAATATGCAAAACATAAAATTCAATATAAAACTAAAGCCATTCAGGCAAAAAAAAAACAATTTCTGCCCTTAACCAGTCTAAGAGGTGAACAGAACAATTGACAAGACACCCATCCTCAATTTTCCACTGTTCACAAGTGCAACAAAAGAAGGCCAAACAAACTTAACCAATTTCATCGCGACGCAACTCCATGAATGCATTGAAATAATTTTCTAATTGTGTCGTGTGACGTGAGTTTAAGTTGAATCGAAAAGAAATTTCTCATTTGTGCTCAGTAACTCATTAATGCGAGCGCAACCGCATCTAAGGGTCTCAGGAATTCTAGTGAAAAACCCGAAAAACTTTTCGGCATTCTTCTCTTGCGCTCTGCCTTCATCACCATTGCCGTCAGCATCTACAATAGGACGATATTCTTTCCGGCATCGTTGTGGTCGTATGTCACAAACTTTTCGCTTGCTGTTTTCTTATTCTTGATTTATAGCAATCCAAGAAGTTTCCGGTTCTTTTCTTCAAATAAATGTGTGACTAGTGCGGAGAGAAAAACGGGGGACGAGTCCTTAACATTTAGTTGGCAGTTACTTCCCGCCCTACTGGCTGGTGAAGGGAGTCTTAAAAAAGTTTTCTAATTACAACGAAAGGAATGTGGCTCAGCCTTTTTCTCGGAGGTGCTACAGTTTTTTTCTCCGTGTTCCTTTTTTCTTTCCTTTAATTAATTACAGAAGCTTATAGATGACATGATTAAATAAAGATTTGGTCATCGACAGGCAGGAAAGGTGAAAGTGGTGATTTTTGAAATTGGTGTGTTTACGTTCTCGTAGACGAACAAAAGACCTACGTACGTGGGTTTAAGTTAAAAATGAAGTAGATTATGTGACGTCGCAAATTAATCCCGTCTAGAATGGGATTTAACTTTTTTTAAGGCACACGGAGCGCCGTCCTGGGGCAAAGCTGCACCACTTGTGCCCACACTGACGTGGGCGATGGTAATCGGTTTATCGATAAAATGGTAATTCAGTAAGTTCGTTGTTCCTTAATTTATTCTCCCACTCAGCAGATACGTAAGTGTGCCTTTTGAGGGTTGAATCTTACTCGGTAATCGATAAAAATTAACGCGTCAGCAGAGGATGTTCGATGAAAATTTTTTACACAAAAGTTTAAGCAGATTTCTGCAAAATTCAGCAGATATCTGGAAAAAATGAGACTTAGTGCTCGTGTTATCGCACAATTTAGAATTACTGGTACAGAGATATGATTGATCTTTCCACTGAATTGTTTTATATTTGTAGATACAGAAAAAGGGACGTCATGGGACGATGCATGCATGCAGTTTTGTTTAATTTCAAGTACAACTCTTTTTTGTATGTAATCTCATTAGAAGTCTGGGATCTAAACAAAAGAATTTTTGTTGGTAGAAACTTCACCCAACAAGAGTCTCCATACAGCAACAGACGCTTTTGAAAGCACCAGCGAATAGGGTTCTTCAAAAAAACCACTGTCAGACGTCCTTAACAGTCCTCCATTAGCAAAAAAAAAAACACGTCATAATAGGATCTGCCGGTTATTGCACCCGTTGGGTGGGTTTACTACTCCGAAGAACCTCGTCTAACCGTGAACTCTGGCAAATCACTCCTATTTCCTGGCATTATTAATCCCGCGCAGACTTCCTCGAGCATTAATCACGCCCAACACGGTCCTTGAAATCCTGCACGCACTATTACATCCTTAAACTCCCGCCGTTGCCTTTCTTGCTGTCGTCGTGTTATATGTAAGTGTCAAATGTCCCGCGAATGTGTTTTGACAAATTTATTTTTAACGCACGCCCGGAGCAGCTGTCAAAATGTGTAACAACGCTATTGTCGCTCCTCTCGAACGCGAACAGCGCATTAAAGGTCTGAACGCGAGAAGCTGCGTCTAAACCGTGACATGTGTGTAAATCTCATCGTAAGTATTTCTCAAAACAACCCGCATCATGTGTTCTCCATTACGCATTGTGAAATGATTTATTAAAAAAAAAAAGGAAAACTGAACAAAACAGTCTCAGATCCTTAGGCAACCCATAACAATCTTCTCCCTCTGCAGATGATTGCTGGCTTGGTGTGTGTCAATAAATTTCGTTACATCCTCGCCTAGGCATTCCGACAGTGTGTTTGCTCTGTAGGACTCTGGAATGACAGTACAAACAGACAATTCATTCCTGTGGAAGTTTCATTATTTCAGATTCCAAAGTAATTAGGCGGCGATACGACAACAATGCAGCACACTATCGACTGCAACAAACAGCTCCATAGGGACAAGGGCGGAGTCGACGACAGACAGACGGACCGAGAGAAAAGGTCTTGAATAAGCTATGCGTTTTCTACTTTAGCACCAGTTGTGGGATTCGTTGCGGTGGGCTTAGAACTCCAGAGCACAGACATTGGGAAGGTGTTATTAATTAATTCCTTCAACAGATTGCTCAACACGCACAATTATTTGAGCCAATTATGAGTGGGCGGTGTTGTATCGAGGACACAGCTGTGATTGTGCTGGGAATGTCGGTCTGCAATTTGAATTTCTAAGTATTTTGACGCCACTCGTCTCTAATGCAAGTGGTTCGGAGAATGGACACATTTGGGGGAGAGCCTGTGACTTTGTAACGGACGGGGTAATGCAGGACATTGTAGTGGTGTGATTGACGGGGGGATTACTTGCGAACAGGAGGTGGTGGTCAATCGATTTTGTTGTTTTTCTTGTATTTCGTGTGTTTGTTAGAAACTCCCCTCGTTAGTGTAACCATTGAGCTGTTTTGAAATGATAATTCGAGCTGTCAAAATCGAATCGAAACCCGGCAATCGACAAAAATTAGCTTGTCGGCAGATGATGTTTGACAAACATTTTTTACATAACGTAGTAGATTTTTTCAACATCTATCCAAAAAAATTAGAATAAATATATTTATTACATTACATTGCATTTTTATTATTTCGATTGGTCATAGATGTGTATACAGTTTTATTTTGTACAGAGATGTAATTTGTTTTAGTTAACCTTAAGTACTAGTAGTCGGCGTAACAGCCCATACAGGGAAAGAGCCTAGCTTCTTCGCGCCTCCACTGTGTTGTGTGCGATATACTTTGACACATTTGGAGGGGGCCTACTATTTAATGCCGGTTCCGAACGGCGAATTGCGAAAGCTTTTCATGACAGAAGTACTGCAGGAAGGTTGTCAGTCGTTCGGTGGAGGTGGAGGCGTGAAAATGTTTGTGGAGTTATTTCCCCGAGCCAGTAGTTAGTTAACCTTACTATTGAAGTATTATTTATTTAGATTAGATGATTTTTGTGGCTCAATGCAAAATGGGCGGAAAAAGAAAAGGAAAAAAACCTTCCCAAAAAGGAGCATTATAATTCCAAAGGAAGATTATGTATGTAGTTTTGTTTAATGTAATGCACAAGTATTTTCTGTACGTGATTTCATGAGATGTCTAGCATCTCAACAAAACAATTTTTGTTGGCTCTTTATACAGCAACAAAAGCAACATCGAACAATCCTCTTCAATTGCCAAAAACTTTAACTGGGATTGATAGTTTGACCTTTGAGTCGCTATTTCATCGTCTCATGCAACAAAATTTTTTTACAACAAATTCAAATACAAATGGTAACCTTCTTTTTCTTATATCTTCATCATTTACAATCACAATCACCACGTTATATCCAGCCTACACACAATAGAATAGAATTCAACAATGGATTTTTGCGTCTTTCAATCGCTTTGTAAATGACAAAACCCCACCTTTCACTCCACAATCTTAATATATAAACTCGAGAGTTTTGATGTTTGTAATTTTTCTCTTGTGCTATTATAAAGGCTTCTTAGAAAACGACATTAAATTGTTTCCTCCCTAAAATCTTGACTCTCGAATTCTGATCTGAACACTTCCAATCAACTGTCTGTCAGCACCAACCCTCGGGTGAACCGTCCACACCACTTAAAATTCCGAACCCCGCCCACCCTTAACACTCGCCCCAGCACCTTCTCTAATCAAACTCACCCATCCAACGAACACAAAATCGAGCGAAAGGCAGCTGTCAAGGCTCGCTACCCACTCCAATGAACATACAATCGTTGGCTACACCAAATAAAAGGATACGACCAAAGGCTTTGTGTTCATTCTTTAAAAACAAAGAAATATTACACACCCATTTCGCAGATAAACAAACCGTATCAACTGATTCAAATGGCGGACGACGACGTTACGTGCGATAAAAGGAAAAAAAGGGTTTCCAAGTAACACCGAAAAAGGCGCACACAGACTGACCAGTCGTGTTTTTGCTCCTTTTTTTTAGATAAATTGCGAACGATTTGCACTCACATCCTGCGAAACTGCACAATAAAAAAAAAAAAAATACCCCCGAAATAAAACAAAAAAAAAAAGCAAGCAAACGAACATCAGACGCCAGCTGGTAGCTTTTTGTGTTAGCCGTTCGCAGTGAACACGGATTTTCATTTTCCCTTGGGAACTTTTTAGTGTGTGTCCTTTTTACGAATTCCCTCTTAATGGCAGAATGGCCGAACATTTATGCCAACATTGGGTTCCTTTTTTTTGGGTCCTTCCGTCCCCCTTGTCGTTGTGAGTGTGATTCCATCTCGATGCTGTTCCTTTTTTTTGGGAGTCCCCTTCCAGGGGATTCTCGGACTCTCGTCCGTAAGGATGAAT
The DNA here is from genome assembly GCA_905187475.1 of Syritta pipiens. NCBI lineage: Eukaryota > Metazoa > Arthropoda > Insecta > Diptera > Syrphidae > Syritta > Syritta pipiens. The sequence continues at coordinate 67,535,046 of LR994572.1, read as the reverse complement.
GATCATCCTTCCGGGGCTGGCCGTTGCATGAATGCAACGTGTATGGTCAGCGCAAAAGGCAGAGTGACAAGTTATCAGGGCTTAGAGTCGTGTTTTATCGGCGAGAAGCGTCAATCTAGCAAAAAGTGAAATTTCCGGTACTTTTAGTTATAAAATCAGTTGCAGGACCACAGGTTGGTTGAGTTGTTCACTTTTTTTCCGGTCTGTCTCACTCTGGAGGAAACATGTTCTTGTGTTGAGGAGAGGAGGCTTGTGTTCTGCGGGGTTAGGACAGAGAGTGTTATCGTGAGATGTTCATCTGCGGATGACGGAAGGTGGAAGCGGATAGGAGGCTCGTGCGAGCGGATAAAGTGCTGCAGAGACGCTAATGGGATTCATGGCGGAGAAAATTGATAGCGCCTGTGTCCTTAGCGATGCTGTGCTGTAGTTTCGGAAGCGATAAACGTCGTTTTTGCTTAGAGATGATGTACAGTGATGGGGTGAAGGCATGTTTGATGGCAGAGGTTTTTTTTAATTTGTGCTCGTGAAAGGGAATCAAGCTGATGGATGAGGACCATAGAAATCATTTTTTTGAAACAAAGTGTTTCAGTACCGTGCAGGAAACAAGGTTAGAGATATGCTTTGGACTAGCGGATTAGATTTTTACAAAAGACAGAGGTATAGTTTTATCTTACGATATTGTACGCTTCTTCGTTGTAGTTTTGAGTCCTTTATTTCAACCTAAGTAAATCTTCTTGAGTTTCAATCTTCAGAAATTTTAACTGAATGCTAACGCAGGTTTTCAAAAGTAAGCACTACATACATTTACCTCTCCCAAAATCGCATTCCTCTACGATTCCTAGTCATTGTCTTTGAGCCTCTCAAAAACTAGTTCACATTTTTTAGTTAGTATGCTCGATCGGTAAGTATGTCGGACTGTTGAGCGGAGCGAGAGCACCCGGGTACAGCTCGGGGAAAAGAAACGCCACAAAAATTTTTCACGGCCCCACCTCCAGCGAACAACTGACAATCCTCCTGGAGCACTGCCTTTGCAATCCGCCGTTCGGTACCTGTATTTTAGCAGTAGGTCCCGTCCACATGTGTCAAAAATATAACGCGCTCAACAGAGTGGAGGCGTGAAAAAGCTGAGCCCTCAACGGACTGTGTTACGCCACCTAATATATGTGGAGACCGACTACTCAAGTCAAAAGATTCTGTGCCTACTTTAATGACTAGAAATGCTGGCCGGTCCATATTCGAAATGCATGTTTTTCAGAAAAGGTGCTGGTCCTATTTAATAATTTAAAGGAATAAAAATTGCTATTACTCTAGCTTAATCAAAATGATTTAAACCAAGTTAATCTCTAGGCAGGAAAGTTGGCTTTTATGCGATTTTCTAATAAACCGATAATTCCCGCAATAAAAATTAAGATTGATCAAAACAGGTAGGTGTATAAAAACTAAACTAAATGCAATTTTAATTTCATAGAAATTATTAATGTATGCAGCGGAAAACATTGTCGTTTGGCAAATAGTTAAAGAGAAAAGTCATTAGTTATTTGAAGGTAAGTATAACGCTTTTCAAGCCATAGACTCGACCTGTTGCTATGCTTGTAACCAAATAGAGTACGACCCGACTATTAACATGCCTTTATAGCATTCGAAAATTAAAAAGGCTAAATTACAAAAAAAAAAAAACTCCACAGGAGCCTTAGTGCCATTTTTGGGCTTAATCGGAGGTTACTCACAACAACTTTCTACAAAAATTCGCACGTCTACTCAGAAAAAAATCTCGATTTCGGTTTCTTAAATGCATAAAAGTGTGGTGAGCTAATGAGCTAACGAGATTCTGCGGTCAACCCTGAAAACTTTAAACCGTTTCAAAACCACAAGTAAACTAGAAATCTCCAACCAACCAGAAAATTCTGTCTATCAAAGTGTCCTACTGACATGCTGCCAAAGAACCTGCGCAAAGAGGATTATTCCGCCCGACAAAACGCAGTTGTCATCCCTTGAATCCTGCTCCAACGAACCTTTAATTTATTCCCAGACTGCCTCCAAACAATGTCACTGACAAAGGCAAACTCCTAAACTATTTTCCACAACAATAACCCGACCCACTGAATTGCCTCAAAAAACAGGCTATAACAAAAAAAAAAATTACACGCAAATCGTTTACTCATATTTCTCCACTCCGTCGCCTTTGCCATCAACACACACATGCATATAGGCATCTCCTCGGCTCGATATCAAACCAACATTTGAAAGCCAGAAGAAAGAACTAAAGACCCACAGAGGTCTCCGCGAATCGGGGGCACAAAAGAAACTGAGAAACTAAAAATTGTTTTTGTGTGCCACTCAGTCATTTTCTTTTCTTCCACGCGTCGCACTCTGTTCTTTTCGGATTTTCAATGCTCCAATTGCGCTCCTGTAAGTGGACGCCGGCTTAACCCAAAAAAGGGGCACACTCTTTACAAAATGAGCGGAAACTAGCCTCGGAGACGCCGTCACACGTCACACGGTCGCAGGGCTAATTGGGGTCCATTGGGCGCCAATCGAGTCCGATTCAAAAGCGTGACACATCTCGATCTATCTCAACGGCCATCGCAAAAAGATATTAAACTAAAGACGAGTTCGAGTGGCTTTTTAAAGTTTAACCCGCGTGTTACACGATGAAACGGCCAAATGGGCCAGGACAGATACTCACTTAGATCCACTTTAGAGATAAGGCAGAGGACGGAGAACGAAGACGAGCATAACGAGTTGAACAGGGGCGGCTCATCCTGGACGAAGGTAGACAGTCGTATTTATTGAATAAGTTTCGGTGAACAAAGTATCTCAGGAATTTCGTCTTCTTCGTCGTTTTTCTCGCACGTTTACCTCTCGTCAGGAATGCGAAGAACGAGGAACGAGAAACTCTCCGAAACACGAAGGCTTCGTTCGACCCGCTCTCTTTTCCAATTCTATTGACCCGTTTTTTACTCCTCAGAAGGATGGCAAGGGATGAATTCATTATAGAATCTCAATTTCGTACGTCTGTCTCTCGACACGGTTGTTCTTCATTTGGAATACGACAAAAGGTGTCGTCTTCTCTCTCGGTAAGAGGGAGGATTTTAGATATTTAATTGAGGAAATAATCTACTCGCTGGAGTGAGATAAGATTTTATTTTTATGGTCACACGGAAACGATTTTACGCTCGTCATCACTTTAATAGCTCGCCCATCAACGGCCGAGCAATGGCGGTTGGGCGACAGTGTAGGTTGGCTTTTTTAGGCGTTTCCTTTTTTGCTCTCTCATTTCCTGACATCTGAACTTCCTCTTCTCGACAGGAGGAATGTGAAAAGCTGTTGAGAAATGAAAAGAATCGTACAAGTGGAGTAGGAGAGCATCCCGATCCCGAACCCGAAAGCCCTCCAGGCAACGACGCGACTGGTCACTGCGACCAGCCGCCCCTCATTTCGCCGTGTAATTGAAAGCGAATTGTTTGGGTCCCGAACATAATACCGCTCCGTGTTGTTTTGGCTTTTATCTGTTCGCTCGGTCTTGTTACGGCGGCGGAGATTCTTAATGAGCCTGGGGGTGTAGGTTGGATGGTAGGCGTTGGCTGATGGGTCCTTTCTTAAGGACTTCTTCCTCCGACTTACCGTGGATTAGGTAAATTATTTCGGAGTGCCAGCAAGCAAGCGAGAGGTGAATTAATTTTTGTTTTTCTCTGCAGCACTGAGATTCAAGATTCGCAGACGGCACGGGCACAGAAAGGAGCACGGGCACACCATTTGTAACTTTTTGATAAATGAGAGCACAGTGAAAGGACTAGGGGCAGGGATTTGTGTGCGAGCAAATGAGAATCGGATTGCAAATTGGATCGCGGATGGGGGGAAGAGGATGCTGCAGCAACTGCGGTTGACCAAGTCGGAGCTTTTTGGTTGTGTTTTTACGAGACGATGGCCCCGGGAAAACACATTTGACAAAGACACAGGCGTGGATATGGATCTCTGTTTACCAGAGCTCGTCTGTTTAATGGCGCGGATGGAGGATTGGGAGGACACAAGAAGTGCGAGTTTTCACTTTAATTCGTTTCGTGTTTTGTGTGAGATTTTAGAAATGTAACGGAGTTGTCGAAGGAGACAAAATGCGAGCGACACTTTGCTCCAGGTTGCAGCTCTAATGGAAAGTTTGTAATTAAACGCAACCTTTGTCAGCTGTTATTATGAATATCTGTCTATTGTGGATAAAAGGAAGACTCAGTGGACAGCTTTATGTATTTTTGGAGACTGTGAAACAAAGGGCTGCGGAGAAAAGTTTACTAGGATCAGAAAAAGGCTTGCAATTGAAAGTTCTAAGAAAATTAGAAGCTGTAAGAGCCGTCATTTACTCTGGATCATAAGGATCATCAGAAAAGATAATCTAAATTTTACATTTTAAAAGTGGAAGCTTAAAAAAAGTAGAAGTTTAAAAATTGTAAATTAGATTATAAATATATTTGGAGTTGAATTTTAGTGAGGTTTGAGGCGCTTTTCCATCACTTGAGAAACTTGCACTGATTTTTCGTTGACGTCGGAGTTATTCAGAGTTACAATTTTAACACTCATTGCGGATAAATAAATGATCAAAAAAAAAAAACAAAAAACTGGAAAGTGCTTGGGATGAATTAGGCCAACAAAAACCAAAAGTTAGGTTAACAGTATGTCTGAATTTTTTTGGTTTGGTTAAAAGTCAGAGCCAGATTTAATATAGTTCATATTAAAATCTGTCTTTTCCTAACTGGCTATACAATTAAAACACTAATTTTTATATTTTTGATGATTTTTATAAATTTCCTTGAATATGCATGTAAATTTAAAACGTTGGTTTCTAAACAGTTTCCTTACATACTAAAAACAAATCACAGCCGATGAGTACAGCTTAATGACTGGAACTGCATTTTTTACTGTGTATTATCAAATGATTTTCTCCTATAGTACATTGGCGACTTGTATTATAGTACATGTAACCCAAAATGCCTGAAATTGAAGTTTTTCCGTGTTAGTGAACTTGAACGAGCTATTTGATAAACGAGATTAAGCTTAAGATAATCTTATTTTTTTAATATAAAAGAGATTTGAAGAGGCTTAAGAGGTACCGAGTATTAAGCTCGCCAAATATCCTGCTAAATTTTGTTGAATTTTGAAGTACCAGATCTTTTTCCAGCAAGATCCACCTCTTTCAGAAGTTCTCAATAGGACTGACGTTTTCTGATTAAGCTGACCATTGAAAAAAAAAAACGCAACCCTTGGCTCATTTTTTTTGTAAATGATTAATGATGATCATTTAACAACTTGGTAGTAATCGTGTTACATCCTTATAATTTAGCTATTTTTTTAGTATCTATCATTAGTACTTACGTTTTCGCTACACAATTAACTAAACATTTTTTTTATTTCTCTTCTTTATCATCATCATTTTTGTCCGCGTGTTCCACTAAAACGGTTGCAAGGGCTGCGCACGCAGATGTAATCTACAGGTAACTCTCTTCTCTTCTTTATTCCAGGTAAATAGGAATCAACATTTTTTTACGATTGCCATTCGATTTTATTTGAAGAGCTACAAAAAGCATTACTACTACTGAGTTTGGTGAAAAATTTGAACGTATTTTCTTGCTGCTGTGTGTCTTAGACTTTTGCAAATCACGAAGCGGACTATTTTCGCTTCTACTATGACAAGTTGTCAGCGATAAGTTCAGTTGCCATCCTGACATCCTTGATTCGCAAAAAAGGGACAATCTATTTATTTTTCTGCCCTCTTTGTAAATTTATTATCCATCCCTCACACTTCTGTCCCTCTTTTTGCGTCACACTTTGCCACGAGGCATTTCACAACCTTAAAGTGGCCATCTCATCAAATTCGGACTTTTGTTAACTCCACGCAAATAACTCAACTCAAACACACGCAATTCCCATGCAAACGCACCAACAATACGATGTCTTTTTTGCTTTTATACGCCCTCCATCAGATCCGCTTATGATTAACTTTTTACGCAGATCCCATTAACTCCTGCGGATTAGGAGAACAACACGCTCTGGCGCCACTGTCGCCCAGTGCCTGCCTGAATCACAGCGAAAGAGACAACGGCAATAAATTGACAACTCAAATATTTGACAAAGCGCCCCGGACTGTCATTTCGACGAATTGAGAATTAATTGCTTCCCCCGGCGAACCCTCGGCTCTGTTTCTTCTTTTATTGCGACTGACATTGAACCATAAACTTCACCCCTCATGCCGCTGCAGGCGTGTAGTGCACAGCGGGTTGGGGGTTTAATGAACTTGCCTGCTCAGAAAATTCCATTAATTCCTCGAATGTCGCATTTCCGAGGGGCGCAGCGTGCCGGCGAGGCCGAAAGCCTGCACACAGAATGTGTCGAAAAATTAAACTTAAATTGCGATAGACGACGAGGACGAATGCACACACACACACACCCGAAGATGATGATGGGGGTTGGAACACGGAAAATCAATATCCACCATCAATACTTTTGTAAGTTGGGAACTTCTCACACACCCATCCAACCGCCGGGACAGATGCGGAAAAGGCATAATAAATTTCAAACAAAACAAGGGGGTGGCTGTGAGGGCGAGGGCGGCAGTATTTGTGACAGAAGAGAAGGAGCAACAAACAGCAAAACAACACACAGCCCTGGTGGTCCTGTAGTCGGTGATAAAATCTGCGCATCCCTCTATTCATTCATTCGAATGCCACCGCCGCCGCCGCCGCCGCCTCTTCGAGCCGGTGGAGGGTTGTTTTTCTTTTTGAATATTTTTAAGCAACAAAGTTTCCATTTTACGGAGCTTAAATCACCCTTCGTATAGCGTTGGATGTGCCTCCTTGTTTGTGCCTGTGACTGTTTACGCGCCTATCTACTATGTGTGAGTGTTTGTGTTGGGGTAGCGTCCTGCTGATGGATCAGGATCAGGTTGATGATGCATCAAAGGATGATTATATGATGGAATCCCTTTTATTAGTTTGAAACTTTGTGGTGGCTGCGGGGTATGTTTGGAATGTAAACACTGCCTTGACAGCCTCCCAGCGGATAAGAAAGTTGTTCAAAATATTTTATATATGAATACATATATACTCGTACACACAAATCCAGAAAAGGAGCTTCTGAGCCTGCTGAGAGAAAAGGCGCTGCAAATAAATTGCAGGAACACGAGAGTGAACAGGACAGAGAGATGCTGCTGGCTGATGAAGATATAGAAAAGTTGAATGGCGATGCATTTTCCGTCGGGTAGTCGAATTTCCAAAGTTTCGCTGCATTGTATCATGAATTTTTGTTTGACTTTGAAAATTCGACAGCAGAGGGGGCTCCAATTACCGATGAAACTCATTTTGCAACCTGGTTGCTGATTTGACAAGTTTTTCCGAAGAAGAACATTTTCAGTTTTGGAGGTTTTTCCACCCGCTGTGAGTGGCGGAGGACCGAGATGAGTCGATGAGTCAGAAGAATGAATCAATTTCCGGGAATTTCGTTGCGGGAAAAACGATGAACAGGAAGAGATTAGTCACAACATTGTGTCACATTGGCGGAGATAAGTCTACAGTCTGAGCGGGTTTTGGATAAATTTTATAGCAAATTTGCTAAAATTATTTTTCGAATTGTGACAGAAATAACTAGAAAAAAATAAAAAACAAGACACGAAAATTTAAGTGGTCAGTTATACTTATAGACTTAAAGTCATAGACCATTTTAGATCATCAGTAATTGGATTTTATTCGTCGTTCGTCTAGTTTCTTTAGTCACAATTGAAGCAGAAGAGAAAGGAAAAAAAATATTCTCGGGTCGCGTTTGAAAATTTGTCGAAGGTAAATAAGGAGAAATTATTGACATGACCGCCCAAAGTTATGACAAAAGTAAATCATCCCCATGAGCACAGGACATGTGACAGGGGGAAGTGACGAAGTTGAAATTTTGTTTTCGCATTTGCTTAACCTGACTATGCAAAACAAATATATAAACACTACACCTCTTCCTTAAGAAAAAAATTATAAAAATTCAGTATATATAAGCAGTCGAAAAATCACCACGATAAAACACAAGCTGGTCCTTCAGTATAAAAGGTCTCGAAAAATGTTTAAGAAAAAGGAATAAAACACAATTAATATTTTGTTATAAACCTATCTGCCTTAAACATAGGCATACATATTTTTATCACAGAGTTAAGTAAGTTGCCTATTATGTTCATTGGCACAGCTTTCCATACATCTTCTACTGTCGGGTATAGGTGGTCCAAATTGTTGCACTAGTAACAATTTGTTCGAGTGCCTACTGCCTCCAAAGATTTCTCTTGATGGTTAGTTGAACAGACTAGGGCTTTTAATTTTTTTGTCATCGAAGTTAATTGCACTTGAATCCAACAGAAAAAAAACTAGTTTTTCCATTTATCGGTCAGTTCAAATGTCTATTTGCAAATGCAAGTGGCATTTTCAGGCAGCAGTACCTTTCAAAAATTAAGGAATTTCGCGTGTGGATAGCCGAAATAGGCCAAACTGTACAACCCGTCTATAAACCGTCCGAGTAAGCCCCGGCAATTGCAAATCTTGAACAATTTAATTTGTTCATAATGGTGGATATTTCTTAATTTCTTGTGCGATTTTTATAACTTGTTGTCGGTTTTCATGACCTTCAGCCAAGATGTTTGGGTTGTAACATCTACAGTTGGCTAATAGTGCCGTATCTGTAGCGATATCTTTTTAATCCATGCGGCGAATGTTGTTCTCCAAGTGGTCAATCGTTTCTCAATGGTCAACCAGTTAAATCGCATGATCTCGAATCGAATCGGCCCGTAAATTCACGGGTCCGTAACTACAAACTATGCGGTTACAAACGTTTCCTTCAATAAATCAATAGTGGACCGAGCTGTATGACATGTTGCGCCGTCTTCTTGTACACAACCACAGCTTCTGCACATCATGGTTGTTCAATTGATGAACAAAAAAGTCAGTAATCATGGCTCTACAGCGGTCACCATTGACTGCAACATTCTGGACAGCATCGTTTTTAAGGAAGTACGGATCAATTTTTCCACCAACCCATAAAGCACACCAAATAGTCAGTTTTTGTGGATATAACGGTGTCTCAATACACACTTGAAGATTGTCATCACTTGAAATAAGGCATTTTTTTTATTGACGTACCCATTCAAGCAAAAGTGACTTCATCGCTAAGCAAAACTCACGTATGAATCATGATTTTCAAAATAAATTTTCAAAATTTAGAAGCGTTGTTCAGACGTCGATCTATGCATGTTGAAATGCCAAACCAGACTTGAACTTAGAAATGAGGTTTCTAGACATAAATTGAGTTTTTCTTAGAGTTTTCAGAGCTTACTTCGTCGGTTAGTTGTTATAAGTGAGTAGGAATAATAATAATGGCAAAAAAAAAGTAAGCTGAAAACTCCATTCAGCTTATTAAAGTCATTCCGTAACTTGAATGAAAACATTTGTATGGTTTGAGAAAGCTACATGTGCGTAGTAGACGAGTTGATGTTGCCATAAGTTAGAGACCTCTACTGATTTTTAAAAATGGGACCGTTCTAATGTTTGGTGATTTATTGAAACTCCTACCAATGATAAATTGAACAGTAATAAAAGTGACGAGTAGTAAAATCAGTAACAAAAAGTGATAATCAAAAACAGATTCCTTTACCATATTTTAATTGATGGCTTTTAAAGTTAAAGTTTGCTTTTCCAAGAAAACAATTCAAACAGCACCATTCTCACGGTCCCACCTCCAGTGAAGGACTGACAATCCCTGGACATGTAGCTGAAGTCCCTCAAGTACTTCTGTCATTGAAAGCTTTCGCAATTCACCGTGCGGAACTGGCATTAAACAGTAAGCCCCTCCTCATGTATCAAAATTATACCACGCACAACACAGTGGATGAGCGAACATGCTATGCTCTGGCCCTGTATGGGCCATAGGGAAAAAAGGGCTATTATAAAGTTGGTTTTCCAGAAAACAAAAAGGGCTATTATAAAGTTGGTTTTCCAAAAAACAAAAAAGGCTTTTTTTTGTGTTCCTTGTTGTTACCTAAAGACCTAAAGACCTATCACTGTGGTCCGATGAATAACAGAATCCGCAAAAATCGAATTGAATGCCACGCCATCTACGAATACATTTAGTGCCGGTCACCGGTGATCCTCATGGCATTCAACGTGTTAACACATTTAAAGGATATTGGACAAAATCTAAATTTCTTGACCAATGAAAAGTAAAATGCAAAAAGTAATGGAAAACAAAACAAAATTACAACCATGACATATTTCAGATCGTCACAGCTGTGCTAAGTGCTAAGTCACAGTTATTAACGGAACGAAAGAATGCGGACACGCAATTGCAATCTTCGTATTTAGAAGCTACTCTTCCTTGTCTCTAACGAACTCCCTCTCGCACTAAAAGCCAACCAGCAATTACTTTTTTACGTAGTGTAGACCATTTACAGTGTTGCACAAAAATTTGCGAATGACGGAGAAATCTTGGAAACAAGGCGCTTTTTCCCAAACGATATCTGGTAATTTATTTTGGAAAGTATATTTGAAAAGAGCAAAGCAAAATTTACCAAAATACTCTTAACCATTCAAAAGTTATAACAAAAACAAGAACCTATATTGCAAAACAAAAGTATGCGCACGGCGGGTTCGATTTCTCAGTAGGGACTTCACTTGTTGAGAAAATGTTTAATGTTGCTGGAATGACCTAATGGAAAATATAATAACTCCTGTTTTGACTTTTCCTCGTTCGAACATTCCCAAATAGAGACCCGTCCTAAAACGGCAACAGTTCCAAAATGAAGCCAACTCACACAGCGTAATTAAGTTACTCCATCGCTTACAGCTCGTTGCACAGAGAATAGCACACGCGGTTATGCAGAAAATAAACGCCACAGTAAAATTAAATAATTACAATATTTACTTTTTGAGCACTTTAAATATTTGTAAAAGAGATTTATCATCACCGCGTGTGTATTTCCAAGTAACCACCACTCTGGGACTGAGGCAACACACCAACCACACGCGTAATTACTTCGTCAGTCACAACAAAACCCCGAAGCCCAAAGCGGAAACATCAACAAATAATTTAAATATTCGTTTAAATGTTAATCAAAATAAGTTTCACGCAATTTTCCCTATTCGCTCTCGATTCATGTTGCTGTACAGAGTGTGAATTGGGTAAATAAAACGCTTAATGTTGATGCGAACAGCAATGACGTTGTGCTGTGCGGCTTTTGCCACCGCCATTGTAACAATGTAAACCCGTAAAGCAAATAGAAAGACTCCGGAGAGAATACTCCTGAGTAATATGAAATAGTTACACGCAAAATTAAGGCTTTTGTTTTCGAAATAATTGCTTTTCGGTGCCTTTCGGGAAGGTAAGTGCTTCGAATTTGTCGCTTCCTGTGATGCTACGAGTACATGATGGGGGGCCATTGGAAGGACTCAAGTGGGAATTGTTTCGTTTGTTTTGTTGATTCGTGTTTGTGACTGAGATTCAGAGTCAATGGGAAGAGTTCACTTACCTGGATGGAAATTCCGCTTTTCACCGATACGATTTAGTATCATAGAAGCTCATAGAACGGCTCCTAAAAGTATCTGAAAAGAACAAGAAAAGAAAATAGAGTTAGTCAGAAGAAAAACAAACTACGTAATCATTTTTCACTGAATTCATATTAAATTGTCCCAACAACAGGACGCAACTAACTAAGCAAGAAATGTGAGTGTATTTAAGACCGAATATGTGTTTAAATATTTGTTTGTTTAATTAAATTAATAGTAAGAAAAAAAAGCCATAAAATCAAACAATATTCTCGAAATCCAGGGCTCTCATCACGTAACTTTTCAGACGATTGCCGTAAACGCTATCGTCAAAAGTTTGCTTCACGTAATACACACACAGTTTGAGTGCTTCTAAATGCTGCATACCTTATGTCAAAATAAAAGCTGCTGGTCATCCTTCATTATCCTTTCGTATTTTCAAATCCAAGAACGAATAAAAAATAAAGATAATGAACGCCAAGTAGGTATGTCGCACCCAAGTTTATATCACAATAACTTTTAACCTTGAATTAGTGAAATTTGCATTATTTATAAGCATTTCATTTCCTCCCTACAACTGACATTTACTTGGACAACGGCAAAATTATTCATGGTTTGGAGAGAAAATGTGGGCTGGATATATGATTGTAGATCGAATGTGAGAAATAAAAAAGACATTTTTTCTGTTAAAAACAATGTATAATGCAAAAAAAAAAAAACATTAACAAAACTATTTTTTCCAATATTTCGTTTATTTAAGTCAACAATTTTTTACAATTTGTTCTAGGACGATATCAAATTAGGTATCGTCAGAAAACCATTGTCGAGACAATATACAATGACAGTTATCGGCTTATGTGAAGCGGAGAAAACGATAGCGTTCTGTCGATATCGTTTTTTGAAGCTTACGTGAAGCACAGCTATCGCCCAAACGATATCGCCAGACGATAGTCGTTTTACGTGATAAGAGCCCAGATTGTTTCTTAATACAGGAAACTCTCGATAATTCGAATTTCATTAGACCAGGAAAACAATTAGAATTACAAAGGTTTTCGAATTATGGAGGTTTCAGAAAAAAAAATATTGCTCACTTTTGTCACGTACGCATTTCAACCAACATTTGTAAAAAAAAAAATGATTTTGAATTAACGAGGGGATTCAATTGCATAGGTTTTCGTTGATTTACCGAGGTTTTTTCAGGAGGCTGTGAAAATGCGTCCATTTGTAGAGATTTTCGAATCATAGAGGAAAACTGAGAATAAGAAAAACGCGTAACAGAATCAGTGAATTACTAGAACGAAAGAGCTGCTAACGAGAGAAAAAGGAGGTGGAAAACAGTGCAGAAAATATCGACAGAACTATACTCCCCAACCACATTATTCCACTTCGCACATCGCACAGCCCGGATAAGTTACACAGATTGACTGGGGCATGAATCGTTTCAAATTCAAATTAATGGCGTGATAATCCACGGGTGGTCTGGCCCCAGCCTTCTCGTAACCGCCGCAATGTGCGTGCTTTAAATTTCAACACGTGTAGACTGCTTTATTGCCGCGTTGAATTGAGAAGTTTCTACTGTCAGTTCTTCACGACAGAGAATCGACCGTGACCTCGCCCAAGCACAGCGGGTGTCACCCCTCCCTAAAGAGAGGACAGCCGATGAAAAATGATGACGATTTTCAGGAGATAAGTTCGTTCATCCCGAGTTTTGCCACGGGACTGTATTATGCTGCTTAAAATTGACTCCTTTTAAGGACCAAATGTCAAGGATATCACTCAGCACTGACACTGATTGATTGGCGGTTACAAGGAGACGTCGTACCAGGTGATGAACTAACAGCACCGAAAGCTTTTATGACAATTTACATCCCAAAGGACTCTTACGCATACGAAAACCGACGAAATTTCCGAAACAGGATGCGACTTCACTAAAAACTGATTAGTTTTTCAGTTTAGGCGAGAAGAGAATTTCAAATTTCCATCGTCTGGGGAATTAATAATTAAATTATTTTCTAAAACTTTGTCCCTTTGACAGCTGCTTCGCTAACGCATACATCTCCACCCTCCCCCGCCCCTAATTTCCATATTTTCGTCGTCGTTGTGTTTTGTACTGGCCCCGTTCACGGTGATTAGCCATTCGGGTCCGCCTTCTTTTTAGCACAGCAACAAACAACAACCCACAGAAACATCTTTCGTTTTAATTAACAATGAGAAGGGATATCATTAATTTTCTTTTATTTTTAATGAGCTTCAAATACCTGCAGATACTGGGTCCTTCCGTCATTTCATAGCGAAAATCAAACACAAAAGGGGGGATCCTCCATTCTGAATTCCTAATGCCGAAAACACCATCAGCTAATAATGGCCGCAAACACACTCTGCCTTAGATGTGAAAGCTCACAATTGTATCCGCGTCTGTGGTGGGGCCGACAGACGTGTTGTAGTTTGCTTCTGAAATTAAATTTTATTCGTGTTCTTTTTTTTCCGGCCAAAACTCTTTCGCGAGGTCCTTCCCTCATCCCACCTTTGAGTTTGTTTATTTGTTCGGTTCTTTTTATTATTTTCTCCTTTTCTCATTTTTTTATTCGTTTCAGCACTCAGTGAATTCCGACATTTGTGACAAGAAAACGTGCCAGGACTAGGAAACACTTCGCTTTTTGAAGCCAACACATTCCCTTCCTTGACTTCGAACGGCATAAAGCCATTTCGGCCAACTGAACATGAAATAAAACGAAACGTCGAAATGTTGCTTTTATTCAGAAAATAAAGTGGAGGCAGGCGAATGCTACACGGATTCCTGGTGGCACATGGGGATGGATGTGTTTGCATGTGTGGGAATGGGTGTTTTTTTTTGGAACTGATGAGGTCCTGGTGTCGTCCTGTTATGACTTCCGGAAGAGTTATGATGAAGTTGGCGCAATGACATTTGCATCCATTTCGTAAATTATTTTTATTGCTTAAGTAGGACAAACTGCAAGTGTGTGCAGGCACTGTTCCATTGAAAAATTTATGAGAGAATGAGGTGTAAAGGGGTTGTGTTGAAACGTCCAGGGGTTGGTCTTAAGGAGCTCAGCGATCTATGCAGAATTTATTCATTAGATTCGGATTTAGACACTTTTTTTTATAGTGATGAGGAAGAGGGCGCTGCATATTTGGCGCCCTGTATTTTTACAGAACAGAACACACAATGTACTTGAGGTAGAATTGCCTGGTGTAACCATGATGATCTTAATTTCGCTGGGAGACTTACTTTAATTGCGATTCAAAACTAATTTTAGAAGCAATTATTATTTTTAATTATGAAAATAAATTCTTGTTGAAAGTAATAAGTAGCATTAATTAGCACGGCTTTTAGCCCATCGTGTTGAAAGCAATTATAATGGATGATGTGATACCTTTTTTTGTTATTTCTGACTTCTATTCTTTCTTTCATCATACAAAAAAGTCGATGGTCAAAAATATAGCGTGCTTCGATTCTTAAAAGGAAAATAGACATTTTCGAATAGCGATAAAAAAAAAAATCAATAAATAGTCGGCGTAATAGCCCATACAGGACCAGAACCTAGCTTCTTCGCGCCTTCTTCTTAGTGTCCATAATCTGCGAGGTGAGCAAATATTTAAGTGTACGTCGTTAGCAAATTTAAGCAGAAGTGAAACAATTTTTTCTTAAATTTAAAACGAGCAGCAAAGCAAATATGTGCTGTTTTGATTAATAATTTTTTGCCATTTTGAGGGTAAAACCAAACGTTTTCTGCCAGCATCCCCCCAGATCAGACTGGGTGGAAGGTATTGCTATGCTGGGTGGTCCACTAAAGTTCTTTACAGATAGATCTTAAACTGAGTCTAGAATAGGACCTTAAAAAAATAAATAGGCGGCGTAACAGCCCATACAGGGCCAGAGCCTAGCTTCTTCGCGCCTCCACTGTGTTGTGTGCGTTATAATTTTGACACATGTGGAGGGGACCTACTGTTTAATGCCGGTTCCGAACGCCGAATTGCGAAAGCTTTCCATGACAGAAGTACTCCAGGAGGGTTGTCAGTCGTTCGCTGGAGGTGGGGCCGTGAAAAATGTTTGTGGTGTTATTTCCCCGAGCCGGATTCGAACCCAAGTACTCTTGCTTAACAGTCCGACGCACTAACGATTAAGCCACGGCGCCCACGTTAATACCTTAATATAGAAATTTCCTTATGCCTCCCTAATCACTTTAGCGTTTTTCAGGCGGATATCTTGGCGATCAGAAAGCGGAAGCTTGGCTTAAACACAATGTGATATCAAGTAGAGATATCATCATCTTTACTGACAGTCAAACTGCAATTAAATCCTTGGATTGTGTCACCTCTAAAACCGCCCTAAAGTGCCGCCAATCTCTAGAGGACATGGGCCAGCACTTCAATATTGACCTAATGTGGGTGCCAGGGCATAGTGACATACCAGGTAAATGCTAGGCATGCAACACTTTCTGCTTTCCGCCCTCGAGAGGAGTTGCCGGCCATACCCACTGCCACAGCGAGATTACCTATTAGGCTTCACTCACTTTAGACAACTAATCTCAGGTGGCAAAGTATTACAACGTGTCTCCACACAAAACAACTATGACCATCACTGGATGTTAAACGGCCAACCGGCCTTCTGCGGCTACGTAGACCAGCGATTAGAGCCATGATAGGTGTTATTACAGGGCACTACACTATCGGCAGACATGCCAGCAGACTAGAAGTTCATGCTAATGATTTTACTGAAGTTGAAGTAGTTCATGCTAATGAAGTTGCTTCTTTGTTCGTGCGATGCTTTAGCGCTTCGTAGAAGAACACATCTCGGCGAGTACTCGGAGGCTCCACAGCTTCCTTGGTACAAAGCCAATTGGTTCGACGGGTAATGCGTGGTCTTGTCTGGCCTAAGTCCGGCTGAGGGTTATCTGCTGCAGTCGGCCACATCAACCTAGGGTAAAACCATTATTCCATCTGTGCAGACATTCTGGGATCTCTGCGAAAAACTGATCCAAGTGCGTTTTGCAGGCATCCTCGGAATTAAAAACTACACCATAAAGAGAGTTCTGACGAGTTAGAAACAAATGAGGTGCAAGGTGGGGACGGGGAATGCATTAAAACTTCCCAGCCAAGCCTTTTTACGTTTTGACGAGTCGTTAAAGATGTGTGTGACCTAGCGTTGTCATGATGTAACACAACATCTCTTCTGTTGATCAATTGTGGACGTTTTGATTGAATTGCTTCCTTCAATCTCATTAATTGTTGACAGCAGTGAACAGAATCAATCGTTTAACCTAGTTGTAGATGCTTATAATTAACAATTCCCTTTCAATCTCACTAAAAACACACAGCATTACCTTATGTCGATCCTGGTTTTGCTACTGCTGTTTTACTAACTGACAGCATCATCTTTTTAAGTTACCTGCGACGCTAGGAATTTAAACTTATTTTTAAATGTAAATAACTTTAAAATAAAATGAAGTTGAAGATATCACCAAACAAGCTATAGTATTGTCAAATGCTAATAATTTGGCCTGGCAATTTGAAGTTATTGTAAATATTAGTACTCTAACAACAAATCGAAATTAAACAAATGTTTAAGTAAATGCTTGAAAACAAACATTTTTGTACATGTTTTCGTAATCAATTGAAACTCTCCTGCGCTCTTTCAAACTTTTTTTTGTTTAACATTTACCAAAAAATCCTTGAAAAAAAATTTATATACAAGGTACTTTAAAATATTTTTATTTTGTTTGGCATCGTGTTACTTCGTTCGCACTGTTAAATTTTTCGTTTCTCATGCAGTTCACAGCGCGACGTCGCTAAATCTCTCAAGTGAGTTTTTTACCTACCTCAAACTTTGACAAACTTAAGACACAACAAGCATCATTGTTTAGAAAAAGATCTCAAAAAAAAAAAACCAAAAAGCCGATTAACTTCAAGTGAAACTTTTCCCTGATGTATTCTCCTCCCCACCACTTCACACAACACACTCGGACACGGAAGATAATTTCACAAAAAACAAAAGGCATTCAATTTTCATTTCTAATAGATTACCAGACCACTTCCTCCAACCCCGTCGGTTTGTTTTGGATACACCTGAACCCAGGAAGCACCCACCCTTCTTCTCCCCTCCCAAAATAGCAGAAACTTTCTGAAGTGGAAACAATCCCACATGGCCACCAAATAATCCTGTAATGCATTACGTTTATGGCGGAGTGTTTTATCTCACACACACCCACGTAGAAATAAAAGTTTCAGGAAGGGCGGGATATCTTTCACACACACACACTATACAACCACCCCTAAACATTGTGCTTTGTCCAGGGTGGGCTAAGCGAGACAAAAGCCAGTCAATGATGCGCGTAGCTGAACCACAAAAACATGTCTCCACCAGTGTTCTCATCTTTTAATTTGACACTGCAACCGACCAAGAGCAGAACAAACCGCACATACCACACACACACACAGAGATACATCCTCGATATCCGCCCACATCCCCATGCCCATCCACAGCCACAGGAACTTTTTCTTTACGGTCATACGGCGGACTGCATGTCCACATGCGGCTCCTAGCCTTTGTGTCGCAGTCGCAATCACAGGACCTTTGGGTGTCGGCAAAAGTTTTCCTTTTCATTTCTTTTTTTTTTTCTGCATTTTTGCATCCTGCAAGCAAGGATCTTCAGACTCAAGAAGGGAGGAATATTTTCATTTTTTTATCCTTTTGACCGCCGCGCGTGACTTGGGTCTGGCGGTCCCTTGTCCTGGGACTATCTTTTTCCAAAAAAAATGAAATAAAAAAAGATTCTCCTGGCTTCAGTCACACACAAGTATCTCATTGCTGCAGCAGCATATGACTCCACGTTCTTTCTTCAGTTGGGAATCTAAGTCAACCGAGAAATGTTTGCATATTACTCGCAAAAAAATGAAAAAAAGAATGAAAACGAAACGAATTCATAACGCACATGATACTCGCAGCTTCAGCAAGAGGGTCGACCCACAGAGGATAACGCTCCCGCCGCCAGCAGGTGGTGTGTGCGTGTGAATGCTCTTCAAGTAAAAAAAAAAAAATTTAACTCAATACAACTATTTAAGGCACCGACTCGACGTCAGTTGAGGGAACAAGCGACGATTGAAAGTCATTCACTGTAATTTGAACGTCAGCAATGCGGCGTCAACGCAGCAACCGACACAACAGCTGCAGGTGAAGCAAACGAGTGAGTATCTGGAACGTTTGTGTTACCCGTAAGTTGAAAGTAATCACTTTTTCATACGCCAGGAAAGGTCATGTACACACACATGCTTAGTGCATTTAATTTATGACACAAATAATTCAGTCCCCGACGCGGTGCGTTGCTCTTCGGATGCATCTGGCTGCAGGACGGGATGCTGGCACAGATACTGTTGGCAAAAGTTTGAAGTTTCAAAAAGTTTTCAGTTTGTTTCAGGAAAATTACACACAGTTCGTTTGAACAGCGCAAGAGGATGAGAGTTCTAGAATCTTTGAAAGGTTGAAGGTGAAAGGTCCTTGTGCGGGTTTTTGGGGGAACTCGAAGAACAGCCGGAGACTGCATCTCTACCCATCTCTTTAAGAGCTGCGATTAAAAGGAATTAAAAAAACTGCTTATCGCAGCAATTCCTATGACAAAACGAGCCAACTCTCTGTCGCAGCACCGCCCCAAGTTGTGGAATTTTCGATCGAAATTCCTTTCTGTCAAATAACTCCAGCCCCCATTGTTTGCCCAAAAAGTCGCCCCTTTAAGCCAAACCGAACACACAAAGGATAACGATTCAATAAAGAAATCGACCAATTAATGCAGAAAAAAAGAAACCGCCATCCTTTCGAATGCACACACCAACCCCAGCATTCTGCCAATCAAATCAACTGAAATGGCTAAACTGTCAAGAGCACCCCCCAAACAAAACTCTATTCCCGGGCCTTTCTCTCCACCGGTGATGGAGAGCTCTCCAAAGTAAATTTTGCGGTGGAAAAAAAAACAGAAAAAAAAATGTAAGAGAACGCGGAGCACCGACTAAACTGCTGTGATTGCGATTGATTTTTTGACTCCATGCCAAGGCACACTCGCGTATGTATGCCCTGAACTTGGCATTTGATTAGGGGGTGTGCTAAATACTCAGCCCAGTCTGCAGCCCCACCGAGAACGTGCTTGTGGGGTGGCTGGGCTGGCTGGATCGATAAAATGCAATTTAAGGAGAATTACTGCGAGAAAACATCATTTCCTCGGCACAATGGAGGAAGCCCGATGGCATCTAACTCCACATCGTTACCACCAATCGACCGACATTATGCGAGTGGTAGGGGATGGGATGCTGCCATCTATAAAATATGTTTGTTGTCGCTGGGAACCTCCTATTTGCAGCATCAATAGGTGACTTGTGCCAGGACCGTGCCAGGATCCATTTGGATGGGAGATAAGAGCAAGACACACGTCTTGTGGAAAGAGGAAGCACCCGTCCGTCGTTCTGTGTTCGCAGCCAACCACGGACGTGTTTTGCTTTTCGGTTAATTAAAGGTTTAAAACTTCATTTGACACTTCCGCAGCAAGGGGCATTGGTTAATTATGAAATAATTGAGTTAAAGTGCTGATTGTGTTGTGGACGGGGATGGGGAGGAGTTGTGGTTCGATATTTACAACTGGGTGGATGGGGGCTGTGAGACGAGAAAAGGCTTTGTGCGGCAAAATTCACTCGAAACGCAGCCATGGGTAGGACAGATGTTCATAATTGATGTAAGAGCTTGTCTGCAAACCGAAAAAAAACACGCTTTTAGAGAGAAAACCATCGATGGTGGAAAATTAATGGATTTCAGTGGGCGGCGGTTTGTTCTTTGGACGGGCGTTTTTGCCCCGAAGATATTAAATGGCTGACGAGAAAATCAACGCTGCCAGCAGAAGGTGACAAGAAGCCAACGCCCTCATCCGAATGTCTAACAGAGAGTGGCAGAGGAGGCAAAGAAACTCGGGACAAGGATATGCCTGTCAGGTGGACTCTTCCACTTACCTTTCGCCCCTCAAGCTGTTGTACTGACCGAGTTTTCTGTGACGACGGCCGCATTGAGAGCTATGGACAATGAAGAAGCCACCTGAAGCAACCTCAAGTGGATGAAAAGGAACACTTCGTGTTCTGACACCGCGTAAGTAGGTGAAGAAATGTCAACTGCGGTTTGACACTGAAATGGAGGGACGTAGAAAGTTCCGCCATGTCAGTGAAACAGTGTTTCAACACAAGAGGATGAGGACAGCTTATTCTTCTAGTGGGTGGACTTTGGAGACCTGTGAATTTCGGTGGAGATTGTTCATGGCGCTGCCAAAATATTCCTTTTGGCTTTTCGTGTCATTTTGTATCACTGAAGACTATTGTCTTAAACTGACGGGGAAATACCTTTAAAGTGAAGCAAGTTATAGATCTGAAATACAGTTTAATTGTTGTGAAAAACGGTCTTTGAATACATTTGAGGGTTTCGGCTGGACTTGTCTTGTACTTGGTAATTCTCATATTAGTAACCAAAAAGAAAGAGAAGGTTTTTCAAAAATGTACTTAAATTTTATCAAGCAAATTTGTTGGTACTCCGTAGATTTCTCATCGCAGTCATTTAATTTTACGTAAAAATCATGCACCGATTATAATTGTTTTTAAGTCTCATACGTTTACTAAATGACAAACTTTAAAAATAATAAGGAACGTATTTCTATTAGTTTTTCTGGATATGTGTTGCGTATAGACAGAAGCAAAGTGTAAGTAACTATGAGAAAGATAAATTTTACAGAAATTGGGACCACAATATTCCTAGTCTGGCCCATTAATATAAAAGAATGCAATCTTTTGATTTAACAAATCAATTGACGTCATACCGCTGGTTTATTAATTCATGAATTTACTTTGGGACTAAAACAACTTGGTAAATATTTTTGATTGCAAACGCAATTAAAAAGAGACGCAATTATAAAAAGGTTTTTAATTGCGTTCGCAGACACATTAAATACGTTCAATAGCATATTTAATGCACGTAAACTCTGTTAAGCAAGGTGTTCTTCTAGTTGGGGGCTGTTTTCTTGATATGAAACCACTTCAACGCGTAGGAGTTAAGAGTGAACTAAGCCAAGTATATCAATATCCTCAGTGAGATAATGGTACCAAATGCTAAGGTTAATACGTGGTTGGAGTGAAAAATTCAACAGGATGACAATCTTAATCATACGGCTAAGGACCTGAGGAGCAATGACTAATCGCCAAAAAAGAACATCGCAGTTAAGAAATGTCGAGCTTAGTCCCGAGACCCTAACTCTTTGAAGAATTTATAGAACGATGTACATATCGATAAAAATAGATCCTCCTCTCCAAAATTTAGTAAATTTTAGCCGGACTATTTGTCGAGTCTGATATAAAGCATCTCTGTGTTTTATTTCATCAATTCACCTCCGGTGTGCCACTGTGACTATATAATAATTGCGGGGTACCCGACTAATTCTTAATTGTTTTTATTTCACTGTAGTGGAATTTATTTAACTTTACGTGTTTTGTATTTTTATGCCTAAAAAATGTATTTAAATCATGTACATACATTTTCAAATTATCTAATAAATATATTCAAATTGAATTGAAGAAACAATCTTTTTTTTGCTGCATATGCTAAAGCAAGTTTAATTTGTTCTGAAATCAAATTTTAATTCAATCAATCAATCTAACCAACCGTATAACATGATGTGTGGTGATAAAAAAGGAGCACTTTATTTTAATGAAAATGTTGATAATTTCATGTGTTCACTAATCGGAGTTGTTGCAAGTTTGAGTTGAATTGAAGAGAATAGGGAATATCATTGAGCCGAAAGTTAGAAGCGACCTAAAAGATCTATTAGTATTTTTACCAAAAGAACAGCTCATAGCCCACAGTTGAGGTTTTTTTTTAGCTCCGACTCTATTGTGAATACATCCCCAAATTCGCGATTATAACTTTGATATCCTAGGAAAGAATCGGATCGAAGAATTAGAATAGGAAACATAGGTTACAAATAATGGTTAAAAATCTGGGAATGGGAATGTCAGTGGAAAACCGGAAAAATTTTTTAAAATGGAATCTTATCATTATAAATGGAAACTGTATGCAATTGAGACAAAAAGGAATTAGCAGTTACGACCAAGAAAGTAGCAGTTTGCTGGATGGTAAAAACCTTGCGAATTTATTATTTAAAAGAAGAATCCTTTTATCTAATATAAAAAAAAATATTTCACCTCAGCTGGCAGCAAATTAAATGAAAACACTTTTTAACACATTTTTGTTGGTTTATATTATATCTAACCAATTTCACAAAAAGATTGTCCAATGTTGGGGTTAGGTTGTTTAACATTGAGTGAAATTCAAACGTGTCTAAATTGTTTGCATAGCATCACGTTTCGATTTGTCTCCGTGCAAATATTAGTTAAGCAGTCCTAAGGGCTATTTTTAACAAATCGTCTGCAAGCAGAGCTTGTTTTCGATCGAAATTACTTTATCACAAGACTGCAAAAATTCAAAATTCATGCTGCATGCTTCATTTCAAGAAGCAATATTCATCAATATTTTAATAGACTCAACATCTCTTCGATTTCAAAGTTTTAATTAAAAGCTAGGTATAACTTTTTAATTGGATTTCATATACAGAAAGAAAACAAGATAGTCATTTTCTATAAAAATCTGCAAAATAAACTAACCTCCGACCTTTTTATGGATCAAATTTTGTATTAAAGACCCATTCTTGTTTCTCTGGTGCCTTCAACTGGTTCTTTTATTTATCACAACCCGTAGGCTCCATCCTCATCTCACTTTTTTTTCCTTTTGTTATAAATCCCCCAACCCTTGAAAGCAATCCTTTAAGTAGCTTTCAATAAAATTTTATTAAAATCACCAGATAAATCATTTCAACTGCGACCGTATGGCATCCTTTTTATCGTGTAATCGCTTAACCCTCTCCCGTGTGCCTTCCCACCCCCGGCAACGTTTCTTTCTCTTTAATTTCTGCAACATAACACGTACGATATAAAAACGATACGTGACTGAATTCGCTCTCTAAGTTATCCGGCTTAATTTGAGTAAATCACAAAACAGTTTTTGGCGATTCACTTGATTGATAGGGAGACCAATTCACAATGTTTCTGGATGTGTGTGTGTGTGTTTAGATTATAGTCCATGCGCCTGGCCCCAGGGTGGGTGTTGGTCGGCCCCGAAGGAGGAGAAAACTTCGTGGAAAGCTGAAAATAGAAAAGGAACGTCCCTTCTGTCACACGAGAGCCAGGTCACTTGTAGGCTTATGCTATTAACCTTTATCACTCAAGAATTATTAACAGGACACTTGATTTGATGGCTGGATAACAGAAGGGCGCAAAAGTGCGTCGTATGAGAGAGAATCGTGTTTCTTTCTATTTTTTTTTTTGTGGTTCTATGATTAGCTAAGTGCCACTGTGAGTGTGCAGCATGATAATTCGAAAATTTTGAATGTGTGGTGTGTGAATTGTGTGGCGGTTGTCGAGCATTTAAAATAAATTTGTCTTCCTTTAAATGCGAAGTCATTTGTTGGAGTGGAAGAATGTCTGGAGCTTTCTCTCTTTGTATCCTTTTGTTACCCATTATCTGCAATCTGTCGCAAGCGTTATTTGCAATTTATTCATGTCTGTGAAATGCAATACACTTAATCTGTTTTCTACAAAAGAAAAAAAAACTCAATTCAGATGACAGACGGAAAACAAGAATAACTTTTTGTATCTCGTTAGAAACCATCTCGCTTTGTACGTGGCGTCAGAAATTTTGCACTGTTGCTGATTAAGTTAATAAAAAAGTACACATTACTCGTATAGTGAAAAAAGAAAATGGGACAGCCATTATAGCAAAGTTTTCAGCCGTTTTTAATGTTTTCCTATCAATAAAACAGTTTGCGAACCTTGGTTAACTTGGTTTACTAAGTAAAAAAACATAACTCTAACAGGCAAATATTGAATATGAGGAAATATGGAAATCGAGTATTAAAGTATTTTTATTCGATTATTCTACGTGCCTTTGATCAAATTTATTATTAAAACCTTACTTAATACTTTTACTTAATACTTTACATATATTGAAAATAAATTGCAAATTAATCTACGTTGCAAGCTTTGTTTTGCGTTTGAATATTTTCGTGTAGTTTCTAAATAAAGCTACCGAAATTTTAAAGATATCTGGTCATTCAATACCGAAGTCTGTGTAAACTTAACTCAGAAAAATAATGTTGTTAAGTTCTTTAAGTTCTTGAAAGATCACTGAAACTGCTCTAGGCGAAAGTCACGACTCATTCCTTTACTTCTTAGAACTCCTTAAACTGATTTGCCCCTCCTGTGCCCCTATCTTAATTAAGAAACCCCATCAAGGCTCCACTAAGTGCCCTTAAACTATCTAATCCATTCACAGATTTAAACTCTGAACGCCCCATAGCAGCAGGTCACCGTTAAATACCCCTTTTTTGCATTCTGCACTTCTCAGATGCAACACTTCGCTGCCAGAATTTATGGCTAGCATTAACCCCTACAAACAGTTTCATAATCTCACGCGATAGAGATCATCCAGAGTCCCGGTTTCATCTCGATTGCACATTACGATGTTAGTTTCGAAAATCCCCACAATTATGTGCAGAGTAGTTAAAACTCATTAATGACGCAATACCACTTCCAGAAACTACGTCGTAAACCATTCTGACAACTCTTATCCTTCCTCAGTCGTTCGCTTGCTTGCTCTATCAGATACTTTTTTTTTAACTTTATCGGGACATACACACAGAGCCACACAATCCACAGGCTCTCCTCCTTCGAGGGTGAAGGCAAACTTTATAGTTCCACATCGAGGGTATATACCTGCAGAAAATTTACATCGAGATTGAGCGCCAGGAGCAGAAAAGCTGAGCACAAAAGCCACCCCGATGACGACCGCTCTCCGGGCGCACCGCTCTGCGGTTTGTCGTTTACTTTCCCTCGGTTGTTCCTTCTTCCATTTCCGATTCCTATGTCGAAAGTTTGTGTTGAAATTTATGGCCACCTTACACGCAATAGTGTCGAAAGTTCTTCACCACCACCCAATAGCCCACCGCCCATCAGCCCATCATCCTGCCGCACGCCCAAGCAGGTGGCGTTCTATTCGCCTGAACAACTTCGAATAGATTCGGTTCGACTGGTTGTTGTTTCCGCCAACCCCAGTCCGTCATAACCCCGGAAGAATAACTTTTTAGAGTGAACGAACGTATAAATCCGGTCGGGCCTCGAAATCGTTGGGGGTAAGCGAACGTTCAAGGACCCAGAAAACCGCACCGAAAGCCGGTCTGCTTCAAGTCCCGGCCCGAAAAAACTCGGCCGTTATCAATTAATTGAATTAGGAAATTCGAACACGTTCCGTTGGAGTCCAGTGAACCGTGAGGCTTACCTATTTGTGTGTCAAGGCGGTGGAAGACGGGGAGGTTATCCCCAACCACAAAACCATCCCTGAATTCGATTTAATGACCACTGTGGCGGGTGTATGTGAGCCCTCCAGGACATTGGTTATTTTTCAATTCTTCTCCGAGCCAAAGGAGTCAGGCAAACTCACAGATTCTCAGGCAAATATTGATCCGAATCCATGAAGTGAATGAATTGTTTTTCAAATGGAAACACACAGACACAGTGAACGAGTGTTCGACACTGCGTGACAAGTTAGCTCAGCATTGCTGCCAACTCCATGCATCCTCGTTTGTCGTTGTCGCTTACGCAAATACACGCTTCGAAGGGCTTAAGAGCCGCCCTTGCCTTCGTCTTGTTAGTGAGTGGTTGGAGCAAAAAAAATCGAACTTCGATTGATATATTCGCAATAGAAAAGTGCAAACTAGGAGAACGAAGAAAAAATACAAACAAACAAACACAACACGACGATTGTGCTGTGTGAGGATCCTGTTGCGACGGAGGTCGGTCTGGGGGGCCGAGAGAACTTCGTCAATAAATTGGCCACCCGCTGTGTGAGTACTCCATGGACCGGGTATGCGTTGTTAACGCCCGAGCAGGTCTCTGATACGCTTAAGTTGCGTTTATCAGTTCGGAGAAAATGGTTTTATGACACCGTAGTCGTCGGAGTCGAAGTCGGAGTCATTCTCCGTCCGAGATTAGCTACGTTTATTTGGTTTTATTTATTCATCTTAATCCCGATGTCTTTGGGGGCAATTATTTCTCAGCGGGCTACGGAGATTGAGTGGGGATGATTAGGAAGGGAATTTTCGATTGTAACGAGCAAGGGTGATGAGTTTTAGGATCCTTTAGGACCTAGAACGGATTATGCGAACAATGGGTAGCCTAACTGCGGACCAGTTGAACTTAAACTGGATGGGCTAGTTGAACTTTAAACATTTTTTTTGCTGCTGCTACGATATTAAGATTCTTATTTCGTTTTTCTTTCTACTTCTTTGGAACTTTTGTAGACTTAAATGTCAATGGCTTTGGCTTACGTCAAAGCAATATATTTGCCGTTGAATCCTGTTCACTTCGCGGACTCTTCGGCATTATTTCAGGATGGTCTGCAAACACTCCTATGAACGTAGAGTTTCTAAGAATGAGATTGGGAATTTAATTTTTTATTCAAAAGTATTAAAAACAATGGCTTTGTTAGTTTTCTTTTTTTTCTTTTTTTCTAAACACTTCCGTTTTTTTATCTTTCTAAGATCCGAAGTTACTCTGCAATGAACCATTTCTTCGATAGGACTTCCCATATTTTCATTGCAAAAATGTAAATGGTTATGTACAGTGAGGTGCACAAATGAGTACATGTTTTTTGTAAGTGTAATTTACACTTCATTGAAAAAAAAACCGAATTAAGTAGGCTCAACATTTTTGCACTTTATGTGAAAGTGAACAGTACGGTATATAATACAAGACGGAAAACCTAAAAGCTTGAGAAATAACGAGCAAAACAAAAAACAATCCGCATGTATTTTTGTTGGATATCTTAGCCTCTTCGCCTCAAAAATATACCATCATGATCACATTTTTTGGCTTGTTCTTCAGTGCTCCCCCTGAGGTCCTCAGACCTCCTTTATCCTTCAAAACCGAAAATGGTATAATTGCAAACGATTTTCAAAAGAATGATGAAACGGCCACAATCGAAGACAGTGCTGTAGCTATGACAAAAAATGGCTAATCGAGAAAGGTGATGGATAAACAGCTTAATACAGGCCAAGCTGTGACCATTGGAGGTCATACGAGGTGAGGAGCTGCATCAAAACCATAAGCTAGAGTCCGTAAAAGGACATGAACGGAAGTAGACCCATGATGTTATGATGGTACAAGTGAAAACAAACAAGTTTTCAACTTTGTGGAATGCTTTTAAGGCAGTAAATACGCCTGTTAATTGATAAAGTGTAAGAAGAGCTCTCTAGGACATTTACTAGATCTCTGAAAAAAATTAGAAATGTCTTCTTTAAATATCAATAAGTTATCGTGGTTTTTGTTAATATTTTTTCTTAAATTTAGTTTTTGGTTATCCCTACTCTTGTAATCTTAGTGCCCTCTATTATTATCCAAGACTTTTTTAGTTTCCGCGTAGCATTGAGTCTAGATATAGATAAAGATATGGAATGCCACGATTTTTCAACCACTTCCCAGAATTGGTCTACGTTAGAAAGATACTGACCACCAAATTTTTTTTAAGAGTTTAGCCCACAATTTGTCAATGAGATAGGGATCTGGGGATTTTATCCTGGTGTTATTAATACGAAAAATATAGGGCGGGCAACATATCAGTAAAAACAGCCCCATAGTAATATATTTGCCCTCTATGGTTCTCGTGGTATAGCGTGGGTGGTGTTCCTTTCCTTTTAGTGGCCTAACGTTACGTTCAGAGACCGAAGAAAACATATTAATTTAAGTTTCGACACTTCAAAGGATGTTATGCCATTTGTTGTTACTCCTTCAGCATCGTTTCTCTTGTGATCTATGACAAACAAAAGGCACACACCTAGTTTTTGATAAGCTGTGTACCTCCATCCTAATAATCTAAATTTATGCACTAAAATTTCTACTAATTCTACATAACTTTCTTGTTCTGTATTTTCTATTTCATTTCAGAGATATTGACCTAAGCATATTTTGAAAATACAACATCAATTCAGCAAATATTTTCATTTTTCTGTTAGAAATTTTTGCTATCAAACGTCTTAGTTTAGGTTGTAAGAAGACAAAAGATAAATAAAAGCTGAAGGCAGCTTTTATATTTCGTGAGAAAGGTTTGTTCTGCTTTCATTCCGCTTTTCCTGATGCCATTGACAGTTGAAAAGTAATGAATGCTGAAAGCGTGCTTGAGTAATAATAAGAAAGCAGAAATAATCTACAAATAAACATAAAAAAAATTTTGTTACAAAGAGTTAACAAGGCAGCTCTTACCTAGACAAAAACAAGACTTTTACCTTAAATCTTTCCGAAATTTCCTATATTTCACTTCGATCACACAATCTCCTAAACCAGGGAAAAAGAAATGCTCAAATTTGACGGTGAAGGTCTCACTCATAACCCATAACGTCATGGACAGTAGTCCCTTTGTGACGCATTGCAATCTTTTGCGTGAATTTTAATTACTATTATAAATCTAAAAATATACCGGTTGCTAAAAAAAAAAAAAGATTTTGAAACTCAGTCGCCAAACAAACGGAGTAGTCCATGATCATCAATTTTAAGATTCTGAGGACCTGATGCAAGTCAGATAAGGTGAAGTCTCTTAAATGCTTTTGTGTTGTGAGCTCTCTTCCACACTTTGTAAAACGACGGAAACACCGCGGATGTTCTCAAGCGATATTCCTTTGACGTATAGGTGTCGGTTACACCGTTAACTTATCGAATTGCTCATAGCTTTGTAGGGTCAGGGCGAAAAGAAAAACATCATTAGAGTGCTGGATCCGTTTATGGTTTTTGTAGATGAGAAAAATTAAGTATTCCATTATTATCTACTTTTAACTTTTGATGCACCATTTTTTTACAATTCGATGCTCAAAAAGTCGATTAGAGCCTTTGCAACAAACATTGCAGCGAATCAGAACCTCAACCTACAATCAGCGTTAAAAGAAAGTGTACACCCATGTTCAAACATTAAAAGATTCATAAAATGGGTTCTGGTGCTCCGATTTTGGATTTTTTTCAGTTCTGAAAAGGTTTATTCATTTTCTAAAAAAAAGGCAAAAGGTCAAATTCTCTTCAACATGTTTCTGGTGGTCGATATTTCCCTACTACTCATTTATTTTTTCATATTTGCAAAGATAATTAACGAAATGTTTTTTGAACACCTAAGAAAATAAATGATCATCTACTGCAAATAGATTTTAATTTTATTAGTAATTTGTGTAAATATTGTCATAGACAAGGCCCATAACAGGAAGATTATAAGAAAAATATTTTTCAGTTTGATCGACTGTCGCGTAAAATTATTATCGATTTGACTTAAATCGTTTTTTAGAATAAGTGTTTAGATGTTTAAAATTTATTTTAAATAAAAAATAGACGGACATCGTGCTAGTTTTGAGATTCAGTCTTATTATCAAAGTGTACAATTTCTAAAAATTAAAAATTTTGGTAAGCCTTCTGTAAAACTTTTGTTATTTTAATTCCTTTGGCCTCATTAAAACATGAATAAAGCTATTTAGAACGTAAAACTAAAATCGCAAATCAGAGTACTCGATTTATGTGACTTTAAATGTTTGAAACTTGATTGTAAACTTTCTTTTAGCTCTGACTGTAAACGAATTTTAATATAGATATTACAAGTTTATGCAATACCATTTTATTCGACATTTTTGTGTAACGGGATAGTAATTTTTTACCGTCAGTTTTTTCTCGAAATTCAAGGTTTAAAAAATGCAGTGAGAATAAATAAATCGGTACTAACAAATCTAGGAAAGAATCGTTCCCTTATTACAGCTGACATTTGCGTGTGGGAAACGATAAAGAGCTCCCTCCCCGTCAATCAAGCTTTGCTTGATTTGATATAACTCCTTATTTGTGGTGCTTTTATTTTAAAAATGTCGAATCGCTTCTTTTCCTTTCAGTTCAACCAAAGCATTACCTCAAATTTGATATAACCACTCTGCTAGATGACACAGGCTCGAGTGTCCTCCGACCGAAAGTGGACCGCAGCAAATAGCATCAAACAAAAAAAAATTCCGCGTGTTTTATGTGTTTCTCGGCCTTATACGAGTCGGCGAATAAAAATATTCTACCCCCAAAAAAGCACTTTTCTCCTCCTCTGCACACACACACAGGCGCCTGTGACTCACACATGTAACCGTCATGGCCCCAAGCCATTTGGGGAATCAAATAAATTTTCCGATTTGATTTATGGCGGAAAGTTGTCTCTTATTTTTTTTTGTGGCTGTTTCCGATGCGTAGAAAGCATAAGGATTCCGGTCCTACGTTAGAAAGTGTGTGTGTGATGAGGGTTGGGGGCGGCGATACGATTCGATGATTGATTATTTCAATGGGATAAGACCCGCATGCGAAGGGCTTTAGAAAACGGATACCATCGTCATCGTCTCGTGAATATTTAGTTACTGACACAGAAGTGTTTATCTTGATATCGAACCAAATTCACCTAACCTCACACGTCCTCCACGCGCAAACGCAATCGAGCGGTGTGTGTTTAAAATGTGCATCGTCCGAAAACCGAAAGGACCTTTTAGGGTGTTTCTATGGCAACACACACAGCTCGATAGGACATTGAACGAGAACCATTTCGTGTCCATTTGTCGTTTTCAAAAGGAACCAGCAGCACCAGAAGCGGGAACATGTGACACACACACAGAGAAATGAGGGCGGATGAGGGAATACAGAGAGAGAGCCAAAGCTGAGAGGAGAGGCATTTGTTCTTACTATAGAAAGTAGTTGAACGGGGGAAAATCGCACTCAAAAATTAATGGAACGGAAAGTGTGTAGATTAATCACAATGAGATCACCATCCATCCACCGCCTCAACGAAACGCCTCAAACACTTGCCCTGGTTTTTTGTTTAAGTTTTTCTTTTTCATGTTTTTGTGTTTTGTCGTCTCGAGATCCTTTCACAGGCTTCCCCCTCCCTACCATACGCCAATCCATAAAACCACCCGTCTTAATGAGCGTAAAAGCACACCACCCGCTCTAAAGTGAGCTGACACTACAAAACGTGTGCACACGCCCTCAAATATCGAGGAGCACTGTGTTACGATTAAGGAAGGCCTGGAGAAGAAAGGAACGACGACGATGTGCTGCTTTTCACCGGTGAGCGATTGCATCAGGAGTGCATTGGCCCGGAGGAACAACGAACGGTGAACGGTGGACGGAAAGACGCCCGCCAATCGGAAGAACATCTAAACTTGGCCAAAGTTTAATGCAGAACTTTGTCATTAGTTAGGAACTACGTTTGAGTGGGTGAGTTGCAGTCATTTGTATGCGGATTGTGTTCTGTGTGTTGCTGGACGTCGTGTTGGCTCGGTTGATGATGATTTATTAAGGCGAAAGGGCGGGAAAACTAGTGTGTGGCAACACTGGGTAAAGTCGGGGAAGATTTCTTGAGAAATGACCTTATTTAGGAAGCGTTTCTGTTGCCATTAATCTTGGTGTTGAAACGGACAAATGGCCGGCGAAAGTGTTAAGAGCAAATTTTTCGGCGTTACAAATTATCTGAATGTTTTTTTTTAATTTTTTTTGTAGAGTTTTACACTTAATTATGGTGGTGAAGTAGAGACCTGTGTTTCGGGTGGACGGTTTTGAGGGGTGGCCTTTCCGACAAGTGGATTTTTAGTGACCACTCGGGCGCATTTAGTGGAAACTAAGCGGCCAAAAAATTAAATCTAATGTAAATAAAGCATTCTTTGAAATCATCTAGAGGCTTTTCAATGGAAAACAGTTCTATTTGCGAATGCGAGCTCTTGAGAGATGTAGGATTGATGAAGGCACTCTGGATCCTTTTAACATCTTTAAGGGCAACAATTGTAGGTTTTATTGGAATTATCTTGTCCGTTTTCTTGATTCTCGTTATTATGTAGCCCGAAAATGTTCGATAAAATTATATGACGGTCTTAAAGGATGTTTTAGTATACATTTTGTATATTCCAGTCCTTAGTATATTGGCTGTTTGTCTTGTGTCATTATCGTGCTTCAGTGTTACAACCGCTGGTAACCCAGGGATTGTAATGGTTCAATTTTTGTTGAAAATAAAAGCGAACTAACACTATTGGTTTCAATCGCACCCCAAGGCATGACAGTTCCACAACATAGTGACAGAGAAGTATTCTCAGCACCCAACGCATTTCTAATGCGTTTGCACACAAAACGTCAGCCAAGACGACCAAAAACTAATCAATAATAATAAATGTTGACTAATTTCAGAACGTATTGAATCTAAGCTTTTGAAAATTAGAATGTCCTGTTTAAATGACTGCTTAACAAAGGTTTTTCGTCGGCGAGTGTAGGCATTGAAACCGTTTCCATGGAGGAAATCGACGATTTTTGACGATTTCGATAGTCCAAATATTTTTTTTTTAAATTCCTTGGTAAGACCATATTGACAAACGCTTCAAAAGATACTCATTTATGCTTTAGCTTTCTGTATAGCGAAAAGAACCACAATTCTTATGAATAGTTTTTATGGCATTGACCACTATTACCACCGGTGTATTTATTACAAAGTGAAATTCATGGATATCTTATTTCGATTTTAAATATCACATTATAAAACCCATTTTTTTAACAATGCTACAAGAGACTTAATTTTCGGTGATATGAAGATTGAGGATCCCAAAAAGCGATTGTATACAACTCGTTTATACTGTAGAAACTATTTTCTACCTTTCTTTCCAAAGTTAAGAAACTTAAATAATGGCTTTGGAAACCAATTGTCCCATTTTTTTTTGGCTATCGAAATAGAAGTATATTTACTTTAATTGTTATCCTGTGCAGCAGAGAAAATGTAGTACAAGCAAATTTATAAAGCCAAAATCAGGCTAAGTCATAGATTAATCTGCGTTATTTCGTTTAGATATGTTTAAAAAACGGCTGAGATATTGCAAATTGAATCAGGGTGTGATGGGTGTCGAATTTTTTTATTGGTTCACTTTATACCCATCGGGCAATTTTTACCCCTACTTGCCTATAAATCGGAGTATTTTTAATGAAATTGAAATACAGTCAACTCCCTCTAAGTCGAATTTGGCTCTGACTCAAATTTTTTTTCCTTACAAAACCCAGCCTCTAAGTCGAACTCACTCTAACCCGAACTAATTTTGATGTCCCGCGAAAAGTCGACTGTATTTCGCCGTGATCACTTATAATTACTCGATTTCGCCTTCATCGAAAACACTGTGTAGTTGTTCCCTTTAAGAGCTGAATACTTCATATTCTAGGGCAACAAAAGCTGACAATCGGCACCTAGTCAAAAATGGGAAAGAAAAACACGAAAAATGTTTTGGCAAAACTGTCTTTAAGGTTACTAAACCTTCGTCAGACATTTTTTTTAGTTTCTACGACAATGTCCAATTCCAGCCGAACAATAATTCTTGAGAGTTTACCAATCAGAAAAAAATTTAATCAGTGAACTTTTTTTTTATGAAAAACTCTCGTACGCTTTTTCTTAATGGAAGATTAAGAACTTAAAATAAACAATGCCTATTTTTGCATGTACTGTAAGAGACACTTGTATGCCAAAATGAAATCAAATTAAATTGAGTTGAATCACGGTAGTTCTGTTTGACTTGGATTTCTTGGAATTCTTGGAAAAAAATGGGGAGTGTTACTGAACCGTTGTGAACTGTGAACTTAAAGACTGCAGTGATCTAGGATTTAAGTTCACAGACAACATTCTTGGATAGATTGTCCTAGAAGTCAATCCCTGTTACGATCATTTCGGTGATTATTTTGAATAGAATGCATTTACTGACATCCCGCACGAAGGAAACAAAACCAAACAAATACTAAGCTTTATAACACACAAAACACTAAAAAATACAAGCATCTAAAAATATTTTATCAAAACTAATCCTTAATTGAAAACCAACAGCTGACTGACCTTATTGTGCCTGACAGCTGGAGAAGGCTTCAACCCCTCAAAAAAAAAAACACGTCTGCCTTGGGGACTTGCCCGAAAACATATTCAGCACGCCCATAAAACGTACAAGTGAGCTGAATTTCAATTAATACACCCCTGCAACTAAAATTGCAAGCCCGAGGTACGTTAAAACACCAAACAACCCTACTCATATTGGGCAGTGCAGCATTTACATGATAAAACTTACAAAGTATTTCCAATTATTTTCACGACTTTGGATTAAGTCCATAAAATATCCTGCAGGACGTTTTATGCATTCATAAATGTAAATACCCCTTTAGAGTGATGAACAAAGTATCCTGTTTGCAGCCGAGAACATATCCCCTCCGAGACCAAAAAAATAAAAAAACGGATCACACACCAGCAGAAGAGGAGATCTGTGGGTGGTTGGTGTTGGCGTATCTGGTTCCGAATCCTAAATTGGTTTTGCATAACATCTTCTCCACAGATATGATACGTTTCATGCGAAGATTTTGTGTGATGAAATTGCCATCCAGCTGCGCCAGCACCCACGTCCTTGAAATCTCGTCATATGCTCGGGTTTCATAATTCAATTGGGTTACACCCCGACACCGGTGTCGGTGCTGATGTTGGTGTTTCCAAAAATAGAGAGACCCGCCACACACTTCACAGCGAATGAAATTCAATCTTTTCATCGTACCATCAATTCATAGAACACAAACAGCAGGTTGCCTCAGCTCGGCTCTGCTCTGCTCGATGCTCACAGCATTTTAAGGATAAAATGACAGCCTGACAACGAGAACCACGCGCATCCTGATGAACGGACGGTAATCACTTTCGGAAATCTTCGCGAAATTTGATGCTGACCAGCGCGGCGTCATCGCCTACCTGGCAGGAAGGCAAGACTGGGTGCAGCGGGGGAAGAACGCCCGAGGCATTGTCTCCCAAGTACAGTCCCGAAGCGTAGAAGCGTGGAACACATGTCGTTTTCAAAGCGGGTTTTCTCTTTTTCGGATTTATTTCTCAGTTTCAGTTTTATATTTTTTGCGTTCACAATTTTTTGGTTGGCGTTGGGAAGGGTACGAGTACCTTTCTTTTGTTTTGTGTATCTCCACTGGTTTAACAACAGCAACAGCAGGTGCAAAAGGTAACGAACATTTTACCTGATTTACCTTAGGCCTCCACCACCTGTCGTTTTCTGTATGAAAACACACATACACGTTGGCCACTCGCTTGGATGGGCTTAAATAGGCACACGAAGGTAGATTTATGTCCATCGGGGAGTTTGTTGTTTCTTTTCGTTTTGTTTGTTTTTTGTGTGTCCTTGCTTTGGAATAATGATCCGCCAAAGACCAAGATGAAGTTGTTGGCAAAGTGAAGCAGCATAGTTCACTTAGAGTTGTTAATTGATTTTTTGCCCTAATTTGTTTGCATTTGTCAGAAGTGCAAGCAATGTCTGAGAGGAATTATGGATTGATCCATTTGACTTCTTTTTTTAAGGGGATAATGCAGCATGGCGAAATGCAAATAGAGAATTTCTCGTAGTACTCTGCTGTGCACACACCATATGCAATCATATTCTCAAGATTTTCCAAATGTCGCGAAGACGTACAAGGTTCTTATTAATTTGTCATCAGCAGTCTCTTGTCTACTCGTCGTGAAGAGAGGCAGCCTAATGAGCAAAATAAGAAACAACAAAGTTTGCAAATTTTTAAAGTAATCAATTTGATAAGTTTTCCTCTAATACAGGCGTGCTTTTGTTTGTTGGTTTGTGGTCTGCCTGAGTGCCTTTCTGTCACTAAACAAGTTAATTTGAATTATTGGTGCAGTATGTCGCCATTATAAAACTCAACACATTCATCGCAAGTATTTAGTTCGAATGAAGCGAGTTTCTATGAATTTCTTTAAAAATAAACGAAATCTTATTGGGCTATGTTTGCTCAAACTTGGCTATAATTCGGGGTATTTTTATTGAAATCAAAATATTTCAACATGGCTTTATATTTACTTACTTATGGATTATGATACATATTTTCAACATAACATATGTAGATACGAAAAGAAATCATCATTATAAAATTACGCAGATGCATCGACTATATTTTCACAAAATTTCTTAAATGTCGCAACGACTGGACTTCTTTCGAATGACTCCAACTGTGGTGCTGTATCAATATCTCCCCAAACATGGCTAGTATCAATTTTTGTTTCACCGTAAACCCTTTCAACCTCTTCCATTACAGAGCTACTGCCAAATGAAGCATTTTTTTTTTGTATTAGTTGGGATAATGCCATTATCTAAAAAAATATTAGCAAACTGCAAAAACAAGATAGTTTTTTTTTTTTTAAAACGAGAAATATCGTTTTCTGATGGAAATGTGTTAAGATTTTGCAATATTATCAGTATTTTATGTACGATTGCTACATATTACCCTCTGGCACTTATTTTAATGCAAGGAATTTTTTTGGATTTTTGGAATATTTAGAATCGTTTTTAGTCATTTTGGAAGAATGGTAAGAAAATGAAATGCGAAATTTTGAGAAAGAAATCAAATGAATTGTATTTCGTGAATCTCGTGTAACCATTTCAACCATTGCAACCATTTAAAACTTTTTTCTGTTAAGTCTCATTTAAGGTACAATTAAGGCGATGTCAATTGGCCACCACGTAGCTGCGATTTGACCACTTTGGATTTTTTTTGGGCAAAACCATGACGAACTGATGATATGCTAACAATCCGGAACCAATTCAAGCATTTAAGGCCAATATCCAACCAATTCGTCAGCTACATCTCGAAGCCATCACCAAGATCTTGGAAAACGGGAGTCACAGAACGAGCTACTGTGAAGCCAGTTGAGACAGCTACTCGAACGACGTTATGTTCCACAATTAGTGGGAATGTTTGCTCCTAATAATGAAGCCATACTGCATGAAAAAAGAAATAATTTGCATTCTGCATTTTTAAAAAGAAACTTATATTTGGTCCACTCTGTATAAGAAGTAATAAAATATGTCCTGGCCTCTTATTTTACATTAAATTAATTTTATTCCACCAGAGGTTTTTAGTATACATATTGGGTTAGAGATTTACATGCTTCCCAAAAGATTCCAAAATTGTCAAAATAACTTAGCAAACACAAATTGCATCGACATGTTCATTGAAAAACTGATTGAATGTTGTCTATTTCGAAAAATTATTGCGACAAAGTGAATGCTGCACATGTAAGTAAACGAAGTTGGGTTGTACTTTGGTGTAGTCGTAATTTAAAAATCTCAAGTCAGTTATCATACTACAGTCAAATTCTTATAGTCAAATGGAGAAGAATCTTTTATTATTTTCGATGGTTGAATCATCAAAGGATTGCATTTTTTTTACAGCTCTGATGACCACAACACACCGTTTCATTTTTTGGAGAACATTTTTTATCGCTATCCTTCCTAACTACATTGGCACTTATTAAGGCGATAAATTGAACCGTATATTGCTATTGCCTCGGATATGGACAATGTAGAGTCTGCGTCAATGACAATAGCAATATTGACCGGCATATGACGGGCAGTAATTGCTTTCAATGATAAAAGCAATTGATTTGACAGTTTCCCTTTTCAAATATGACAAAAAATTAAATCAGAAAGGAAAGAAGATTGGTTGAGAGTCGCAGGTATGTCGGAGCTACGATCGAATTCAATTTCTTCGACACACTGAATTAATATTACCACACGCACAATGCTGTTCTATGGTATGTTGATAGTTCACAAATGAAATTGCTAAGCAATGAAATGCCCAAACTACTTCCAAATCGCTATCGCCATTGCTAGTGCGGTCAACATGTAATTGCCCTGAAAAACTTTAAACTTATTTCCATAGTGTAAAATGACTAGGACAACACGAAAAAAATAATTAAACCAAACGGACCTAAACGCTTATATAAAAGAAGCGTTTGGGACCATTGGTGAGAATGCAGGAGATTTTGAGAAAGTACAATAACATTGTTTTATTTTAACTGCCGTACAGTTCACTTTCAGAAGAAATGTTGGTAGTTTCACAAACGATATCTTTCATGAGAACTTCTAACGCTGCTGGCTTGTTGGTATAAGCCAACAACTTATAGAAACTTTAAAATGCCATCAAAAGGATCACAGCACCAACGGTATCAAGTGCGGGTTACTCTACCGCATTCTGGGTCAGTGGTTACACAGTTTATTTAAATTTACTCAAATTCAGCAGTCTGTAGTTTACTCCACACCAAGCTCATTATTATGTACTTTAAAAAACCGTGAAATTAGAGCAACTGCAGTAGTTTTGTTCGTGGTTTCAAAATCAGTTTACATTAACTTTTGCTATGAACCAAATCAACTCACAGATGAGCTCTTAAATATACACTTCCCATTGGCATTTCCACCACCAAACCAAAATTCATTATCCCCGTCGGGGACAGCCACGTATCTCATGTCAATTAAATACCTCACAGGAAATTAAAATGATTGAATGAAATAAATTCTCGCCGACATTCAGGAAGCGCCAACACTCTGCTCAACCACACGGAATTTGTCACCCATAAAGGATTAGAATGAACTTTTCACTGCACAAAACCAAATGTCACAGGATGTAAAGCTCGACTAGCAATAAATTGCCCCAATGTGATATTTGAGATATTTACCACAGGAGCTAAAGGACACAATTGGATATATGAAAATTTGTTGTCACCCTATTCCGCCCAATCAGAAGCAAAGACCGAAGGGAAAAACGAACCAAAGTCTCTTTTTCCCATCTCTCAGCTCAGTTCAGAAGAAACGATTTTTGTTGCCGTTGAAGCTGACTCTGGCGCTGGCTTTGGAGCAGGAGTTGGAGTTGGAGCCATTCACTTATGGTGGGATTACATTCGTGAAATATGCATGCGAGTGTACGTGGCTGGATTTCTGCCATTTCGGGAAAACGCTAACGAGCATCTCGTTGTAAATATTTGCAATTGAGTTTAAACAAAAAAAGAAATAAAAACTGATTTTTTCACGTTGCATGTGAAAATATGATTTAATTTTTAACGTGGAAAAAAGGCAAAATTAATCGATGAACCGATGGTCCTTTTTGCTTTTGCTGGTGTTGCTGCTCACTTTTTAAAACCAGATACCCACAATAATGAATAAAATGCAAATTTAATTGAGTTCACTGGCAGATAAATCTTTTTCGATGAGATCTATCATTTTGTGTCGATTGTTTTTTTTGTTTTTTTTGGTTTATTTGGTGTGTTGATTTTGTTTTTGTGGTCGTTAGGGTGTAAAGCGTGAGTTTTTGTACAAAAAGGGAATTTTTGATTCGTTTTTGAGCACAGTTTGTGTTTAATGACGGGCGTTATAGGATTCTATGCGGTTAAGCGTGTGAGTGATTTTGAATTGACTTCCATCCCCGGCGGAATTGAAGTTGTCAGATTTAATGGAGTAATTAGAATCAAGCCCCGAGGCGTTCGGGCAATCTAATTAAGTATGGACGGCTTTGGGCTTAGGGCGTGCTTAAAGGGTTTTTCAAACTGCTGTTTAGGATAATGGACCTTAAATAACGCAAATAAACCATTCAGTAATTATTGTCTCTAACACGATTGGCTATTTACAGGCATCTAAAATGTTTGCTTTGACCGAGTTTGTATGTAATTATCTGCAATTTCAATTAATGCTTAGAGTTATATTCTTAACAGGTTGAATTATATGCATTTTTGTAACAGCTTGAATTTCATGCATTTTTCACAAGCACAAAGTCAACTTTGGACTTATGGGCCAATGCTATTAGAGGATATCTAAGCACGATTTTAGTATCTTGTTTGGTTAAGATGAAAAACGACTGCATCCCATCTTCATTTATCTACCAAATGATTACAATTAAACGACTTTATGCTATCTTTTCGTAATCTGAATAAAATAAAGAATGGGAAACAGGGAGGAGCAATGCTCCAGGAGCATTATTCACTAAAAACTCCAAGTCACATCCAACAGCCAAACTGCTTTCTTATCGGTTTTAAAATGTATGTCGCTCACTGTTTGGACAACTTTTCCATCATAAATCTGGTCACAAAAAAATAACTTTCTATATTTTGTAAAAGTAGAAAATTGTACATCACTCTCTTTTAATTAAAAGACAGCGTCAAATGCCGAGCAAATGCCAGTTAGATTAGTGTGCAGAGTACTCGAGATTCGTATGAAGTTCTTGAAATTTTTAGAGGCTCAATGAATAAGAACTTTACGTATATATACGATTGACTGTCTGATGAAATGGGGAGTTCTATTAGTTCTATTAGTTTTTGTGTGTTTTTTTCATAAATTTGAAAGGAGAAATATTATACTACTTTAAAGAGCTTCAAGAACGTTGTTTCAGGAGTTGTTATTTTATTTTGTTTTAACAACTTGACAATGAAAATTATAAAACAAATTGAGTAAAGTCTAACTTGAAAAAAAGCACGATGTCGAAATGGTAAGCGATATTGAATTGCTTTCAGTCAAATCGAATGGCCAAATGGTATAAGCTCTTCACAGCTTCTACTTCTTCTGGAGAAGAATTGATTGGAAAATTGTGTATCGCAACACTTAACACGAACTGTTACTGTTTTCATTCTTGAAGAACGGTTTTCTTGAACGCGAACGCTCCGATATTTTTGCAGGTGTCAAATAGAGCAATGAAATAAATGAACGAATGGAAATGCAAAAATTAAAGGTCTTTGAATAATTTCAAATTCACGTATAAGTTTCTTAGGAGAACCTGGCACAGACGTAGATCGTCTTAATTGATTTTCAACGATAAGAGAAAGGTGATGAAGGGCTAAAGAATTAACGTCAGTCTGAAATTTACAGCCACGCAAAACCTCATACATCAAAAGCAGAAGGTGAACCTACATCGTCGTCCTCGCTGAGCTATAACTTTGGATAGCAACCTTGGCAAAAGGACCCTTTGTCTCCAACCTGCACCACGATAAATGTCTCCTTCACTTGCTTAACTCCAAAGGCGATTAACAGAATTTATGTGAGTGCCTCGCAGAAACTTTTCCATCGTTTTACGCGCATCGATTCACCCACCGCAACAACAAAAGCAAAGCAAAAAATCCTCCTAATGTCGCGCTATAAACTAAAATTCATCTGAACCGAATCGATTACTGCTGCTGAAACAACAGCTGTTACATCCCAAAAGGACCCAATTACAATGACCGTCAATATTAATTTATTTCCGGGTACACATTACGCCATAATGGAGAGCATTCTTTGTACATAGACCCGAGAGATGACTGGAAAGGCAATCCCCCTCCAAAAACTCCACTCACCCCTCGGTTGTGTCTCGGGTGAAATATTGAAATTGCTTTGCTCGAGCGTCTTCGCCCCCCAACGTTGTCGTGTCGTCACTTCTGATACACGTCAATTACAGAGCAAAGTGTAGTCCTCCCCTCCGTCGAGAATTTAAAGAATTTCACAAGTGGAAAGTTTCAGAAGAATAATCTTTCCGTCAGATTCTTGAAATCTCCTTCCGGCCCATCCCATTTCAATCGACGTTTTTTTCTCGTTCCCCCCGAAAAATGAACGGCCTACCCCCACTTCGAACGCTTTAATTACTTATCCTGTCCAAAAGACGTTCGGCAGAGAACGTCGGCGCTAATTTACATGTAAATGAGCAATTTCTTTTAATAAATTCATGCTGTGCAGAAATATGCGGTTAAAATGAGCCAGGTAAATGCTAATTATTAACATCTTACACTGTTCCGTACACCAACCCCACAAAAAACACCCAGAGAAAGGGGTGTGTGCACTCTTCGCCAACCGTTGGAGTCGTTTTTCTACCACGGCGCGCTGGCAATGACAATCGTCATCGTCATCGCCAGCATCGTCGTTGTCGTTGTCGTCGTCATCATTGTTGCATTTGAATGCACTAATCTGCAATTGTGCGACTGCAACTGAAGCTCAGGCCCTTAGACGGTGTTTGATGAAAAGACCGAGCAACCAACCCCTTCCTACTCCATAGCGTTTGAGTGTGTTGTGTAAGCCGCTTCCGAATGAACCGCTTAATCCACTTGCAAAGCATTATGTCAAGGGTTGACACTTAATTGTTCTTAAACAGAGGGAAAAACTAAGAAAAAAGAATAAACGGAAACGAGACGGGGGTGAAACTTTACTTGCAGTTATGAGTAATGCGCCTTCCGCTTTGTTTTCCACCCCTTCTTCGTTTCTCATCATCGCGGTCCTTGTGGCTGACAATGTCAACAGAGTGCTACGAACGTAGGGATTCACCTGGGCCATTGAGGTTGTGTTTTTTTTCTTTTTGTTTCTGTTGATTTATTTTAATTCCGGTGTTGTAATGGACTTTTCTTCCTCGGGTCCTTTAATCTCCTTTATTTGATGTTTTTTGCTAAAATTGACAGCTGTCAATGTCAATTTTCATTTTCTGCGACACTGCCTGTGTGACACACCGGAACGTGCTGGACTTAAACTTAAGTCTTCTGCAAGTCCTTCAGGGTTATAAATAGGAGCCCTGACAAAAAGGTTGTAAGAGGAGGAATTTTTGGTAATTGCCCGTACGTATGGTGAATAAAAATTAAGCGGAAGGAAAATGATACGAGTGCGATAAAAAAAAAGGAACGGGTTGAAGAGAAGGCGGTAATCGCTAATTATACTTCTCAAACTTTTGGTTTAACTTAAAACTTTCTACAGCGGTCCAGATTTCCAGAATTTTTTTTTGCTTTTAAAGCAGGGTTGAGTTGGGTGCTTTATTGGTCTACCTGAGTGTACCTATTCTTTTAATTGTTCTATTACCTTTGGCTATTTACTAACTTAAAGTCTTGCATTATCTATTATTTTCCTAGTTACTCAGGTTACCAATTTGTCATTCACAAGCGGGAGGCCAATGGAATTCTATCAGTTAAATAGGAATGAATTTGTCCTATTTTCAACATTACAATGATAACAAACTGGTTGTTTGACCACGAGCTCTTATTGTAAAGGGTGGGCCATCTAGTGATTGCTTCTTAAAACGCCGCGGCGAAGCCAGCCGGGACAGTCCCTTCAACAACGTTGAGTTCCGTAGTTAATGGGATTCATTGCTCATACTAAAACAGTCATAATACATGGAAAAAATATATTTTTGTTAATTTTATTGCATTTTTTAAAAGCATTTTTCCATTATACAGTGCCTTACAGAAGTACTCGTAATTTGATTATTTTACCTTATTAAAAATTTAATAAACAAACTAATTTTAAGCCTAAGAACTTAGTTTTTCTTTATTGTTTTTCCTTTACAGAAAGACTAAAGACGGTTAGCATTACTAATTCAATTGTATCAGAAAAAAGCATTACTTTTCGAACCATAAAAGTATTCGTAATTATTTGATTTACCCAACTTATGATTTTATTGATGACCTTTAATATATTCTACGATATTGAACTCATTAGTTCAATACAGCTTTCAGTTCTCGAGGCAAGTAAAATACCAAGATGCAGGCTCTTTCTGTTGAAACATTATTAGCAAGTTCTTTAAGTCGCGACAATTCATTTTGGTAAAAGTATTCTTTAAGTTTTGCGGGCACCGTGGCTTGATGATTAGGTTGTCGGATTGTAAACGAGCGTACTCAGGTCTAAGACAAG
Source organism: Syritta pipiens (assembly GCA_905187475.1). NCBI lineage: Eukaryota > Metazoa > Arthropoda > Insecta > Diptera > Syrphidae > Syritta > Syritta pipiens. The sequence goes on along the minus strand of LR994572.1, from coordinate 67,490,843 downwards.
GAAAAAAATAACAAAGTCAAAGACAACAAATAAACAGAGTGGAATACAAGTTTATTTTTATCGGACGCTTGCAGGAACTGCAGGGATTCATCTGCTAGAAAAACGTTGGAGCACGTGCTCTAGCATGCCCAGCGCTAGACAAAACTACATAAAAGACACTGGGTGCTTCCTTATCATTTCGTTGAATAATGTAGCTAGCCTCAAAGCAACTCTATTTGTTAATTACGCCATCACATCCAAATCCTTGTCTTAAACAGGGGTGACAGGATGTTTTAATTGAAGGAACTCTGATTTGCTATGGATCTACACAGGTTTATGTGTATGGCGAATAGCTATCACCTTAACATAGACCCAAGTGGTCACTTAGACAAAAACCAGCATCCCTAGTAAAAAGCTACCACCCTTAATATTATAAGACATAATTAAATCAACGCACTCCAGTCATAAAATATACATACAACATGTTGTGCAAAAAAACCCGCCTTTGAAAAAATACTCCCAGACAGCACCGAGATTTTCATCTCACTGTCAAATAGGCTCGCTATAAAGTGTCAAAAAATCTCTGCCCCTTATAAATCCTGTCACACGCCACTTCACTATCAAACGACTCTCCCCAAAAAAAATAAACCACTCCCATCGCTAACTCAACCTTCTGGACCATGCAATAAACCGTAATTGTGATGTCAGGATAACGCGTCATCCTGAAAAACTTGACGACCGACAGATGATAAGTTAAAAGCCAAGCACTTCCGGGTCCCAAAATAAAAAAGAAAATCCCGAAAACAAATTTACGACACACATCCATCCCCATTTTAACACTACTTCAATCTAATCAGATTTCCTGTTCAATTTTTCACGTTTCCCCATCGATTTACACAAAAATGCGAAGCAATCGAAAAATGTTGACATTAAATGATGTCCCCGACAAAATTATACAAGCAACGAGACGACACTTCTCCGCTGAGTGTGTGTGTGGGGTGCTCCATGTTTCCCCAGCTGTGTGCTTGTCAAAATATTTTCCAAAAAAAGGACACGTTAAATGCACCCCAAATGCTGCTACCAACATACGAAGCCAAAAAAAAAAATGAGAGAACGAAATTTCCATAATAATTCAATTTAAATTTTTATCTACAATTCGGTAAAATTGAAAGCGCACACTCTATACGCGAACCCCTCCGTAGGAGATGGCACCGCTTTTATTGTTTTCGAGATACGTTTTTTTGGGACTTATTTTTTTTTCCTCTCACTTTTTGGTTTGGGCCTTTTTACGCGGGAACCGTGGCCACAAAATAATGCAGGGTAACGTTACTTATTTCAGTTGAATTACAGCTGAAGTCAGCAGAAAGTGAAGAACATTCTACCGTGAACTTTTTTTTTTTGCGAGAACTGATGAGTTTAATTTAAACTCACGGCAAGGACTATTTTCTTGTCGCTCTGCTAGCTGTGTCTCTGTGTGTGTATGTTGGGGCTGAGTGGGGCGAAGATGAGAGATGGTTTCATTAATTTTTTTCTTTTTTCCTTTTATCACCGACGGAAAAAGGAAATGGAGATTCAGAAGTAAAACAAAGAAAAACAATTGAAATTCATTATCCTTTTACGTATTTACTCAGTGTATGAATGCATTAGTTCAACAACCATAACAACGTGTCCTGACATTATCAAAGGGGCTATTCACTGTGACAATGTCGTCGTGGAGTGCGCTTGAGAGCCGCAGGAGGGGGGTCTACAGTGTGTTTGAGATGTACGCAGACACTTCTGTTGTGTGGCTACTTAAGACGTCTAAGATTTTGTGATGAGAAGGCAGATTTCTGTGGAAATGGGAGAAATTGTGCAACTGGGTCAGTGTTTTTTGTTTTGCAATTACATCTTTCTCTGTCCTTTTTGTAATTTGAAGCATCAAGTGGTTGCGACAGAAAGCAGTTGGCATTGATGGTAAAAATTTTTTTTTTTTAAAATGCTGGTTGCGCTCGAGATTAGTGAACGAAGTACTTTAGGTTTTTTTTTTTTAACGAATAAATGAAGCAAAAAGCATAAACTCTGACTATCATAGTATTTAATACTCAAAGTTTTTATAGTATCATACATTGTACCATACCACAGATTGTAAATTGTACAATAACATTATGCAACACTAAGACAGTAGGGAATTTGACCTCATTGACCGGCCGTGGTCATGATCGATTCCTATTAATCGATTAAACGTCCACAGAAGAAATTAAAATCTGCGTTATTCGATTACGCAATAGTATTGCAAAGCCTAGTGCAATTTTTCATTACTTTTCTATATTTTCAAACACAAATAATTTTCCAACCACTGAGCTAGTTAAAATGTTTGCACACCTAGCCCATTGATTAGATTATTGACTTGGTCTATAGGAAGAAGTTGAATTGTGGAAAAATTTTGCCATGAAAATCATAAAATTAAAATAAGTTCGAAAACAAATCAAACATAATTTTGGAGCTGGTTTTAAATGCAAAACTTTTAACGAAGTGCCACAAAAATATAAAAAGTTTTCACGTTTTGATCATTGTTTACACAGTAAACACAACTTTTCAAATAATTTTGTCTCAATAACTTTTGTTAGGGTTTCGTTCCAAAGGAATAACGAAACCCTTATAGAATCACTTCGATGTCCGTCTGTCTGTCTGTATATTTGCTAATAGCTTCTAAATCATCTGTAGTTAAGGGATGAAACTTGAAATGAATATGTATCTCGGCAGCCCGAAAATAAATCGGGAATTTGTTTTATATGTCTATATTTACTACAAAAAAGTCTATTCGCGTTTTTAGCTGAAAATAAAAATTAATGTATTCAATCTCCGGAAAGCAATTTGTCTTCTATCTAATGTATAGGGTGGATTGCATGCAGAAATGCTGAAATGTGTAGAAAGCTTCTCATAGTGATTGGGAGGTTGAAGATGAGCTACCTTTGACCACAATTAGACCTCAAAATATCAGTAAACACGCGGGTGTAAAATTTGTATAAACTCTCTTCAATAATATTTTCGACAGCGAATCCATTTCGAATGAAAACATAAATCATTGACGAAAACTATAAAGTAAACGGACCAGTTGAAAGATCCTAAGAAAGTAGGCCTGACCGACGATACCTGTTCCCAAAATAAAGACTGAGACTGGAACGCAATGTGACTCAGACCTCATAGACCAAATTTTTTGACTACGAGAAATGGCGATTTTAAAATATTTGTAACAAAAAATCCAAACAAAAATGTCTAATTTTATCAAAAGAAAATAATAGCGCACGTGTGTATAAAACTATACATATTTATGGAAAGAATTTAGAAAACGCAAGCAATGCAGATGTGGGGCAACGCATTGGAATCGGGAATGACATTAACTCGGAGCAATCTCGGAAATCTTCTGCTTGGTGCCCACCGATTTTCGTGCAGAAGATTTCTTCGCAGAACTTGTTGGCGCACCTTAAAAGCAACAAGGTAAATACTGAGGAAATAGTTTTTATTAAAACAGGTGCAAAAAGTTATAAGATTTTAGTAAAGGACGTTAGTTTGCATGACATAATTTTGGAACTTTTCAGGCAAGCGCAAATTGTTGCGTTTTCCTTTACTCCAAAACAATTACGAAAATTTAATATTGTTCTCCGGGGCCTTCCAAATTTCCAGCCGGATGAGGTCAGGCTTGAGCTGACAAGGCTAGATTCCTCCTTAAAGGTGGTCGTAAAGAATTTCGAGACAGCTTGGTCCAAACGGTCAGGGGTTCCTTCTGAGCTGTTTTTATGTTCTGTGGAGGGCAGAGAAGACCTCATTAAGCTGAAACAGATTAAATACCTCCTTCAGCACAAAATTAGCTGGGAAAGTCTCAGAAGCCCGGGCATTAAGCAATGTTTTAATTGTCAAAATTTTGGTCATTCATCTAGGTACTGCACTGCGCCTTCCAGGTGTGTAAAGTGCATGTTCTCCCACGTCGTGGGTGAATGCAAGGTGCCTACCTGTGCTAATCGGTCTGACATATACTGTGTCAACTGCGAGACGTATGGCCATCCGGCCAGCTATAAAGGTTGCCCAAAATGGTTGGGTGCTCAGAAAAAAAGGGAAGAGCTGAAGGAGGCTGCCCGCGTCAAACGGCTTGCCACCAATAACTCAGTATTTAGCGCCGTAAATAGAGCGCATCCAGGTGCTGTATCGTATGCGGACGTAGCCAGGGCTGCCTCCAAACCAGCCGCTTCAATTGGTGTGTCTCACCCTCTTCCCCATGCGGGTCAGGGAACTGACCTTATGGGGTTCTTTTCGGAGTCTGAAAGGCTCTACGGCTTATCTTTTGATGATTTGGTAGATAAAATAGGGAGTTTTTGGCCCAGTTACCAGAAGTTAGATGAAAACAAAAAGAGATCTGCTTACTTGCGGTTTGCAATTTCCCTAATCGCCCATCCATGATTTTTAAAATTATAACTGCAAACATCAGTTCCCTTTCAAAACAGAAACGAATAGAAATCGACTTATTGTTGAATGAAAAATCACCTACAGCGCTTTTAATTCAGGAAACTTGTCAATCCAACAGTAATACTATGCAGAGCTTTAATAACAGATATGACTATATAAGTAATAATGCTGGTAGAGGTACGGGAATTTTCTTGAGGAACTCAATCTCCTTTTCACAATATTTCTTCCCCAGCAATATAATCTCAGCAACAATCGCCTCTGTGCCAATCCTACCTGGTAATCGTGTCCAGAAATCTCTGGCCATAGTCTCATTATATATTCCCTGCCACACTGGCTCTGCTCTCTCTTCTGCGCTAAACGACCTTATAGGCTCGCTTAGTAATTTTGATTATGTCATCATAGGAGGTGATTTTAATTCAAGGCACCCGCTTTGGGGTGACACTAGAGTTAATGAGAACGGAAGGGCCTTTATGCAGTGGTATCAAAATCATCTTATGAGCTTTGACATAATAAGTGCGGATGGTCCCTCCAGACCCCGCTCCGGTTCACACATTGATTTCTTTCTTGTTTCATCCAACTTTAACTCTGATCGTACTTCTTGTTTCTCTTCTGATGCTCTCTCAGACCACTTTTCCATTACGCTGTGCACACAAATTATAAATTGCAATACCCTACCCGTTAGGCCCCGAAATTTCCTAAATTTCAAATCTACTAACTGGCTAAATTTCAACAGAGCTCTTAATTCGGCTTTGTCTAATTTGTTAATCCCCACAGATAGGAACCTGTCTAATAATGAGTTAGATGAAATTATCGAAACGCTCACCAAAACCTTTTTTGAGACTCTGTCTAACCATAGCAAAACTATAACTCCTCGCCCGAATTGGATTAAGGTTTCCGGACTTACGCTTAATTTGTTCCGAACCAGAACAATGTGGAAAAGACAACTAAAAAGAACTTTCCATCATTTTGGCGATTGCAATAATGCTGATTACCGAGAACTGTCGGCTCGCATAAACTGCCTTACTAAGATTATTAAGGATAAGGTAAAATTGGACTTCAATGAACATTTTAGAAAGAAACTCATAAGCCTGAAACCTTCATCAAATGTTTTTAAAGCCATTGACCAGATCACGGGCCGCAAAAAAGTAGCAAACCCTGACCATGCTCTGATTTACTGTGACAGAATTTGCACTTCTTCCAGGGAGAAAGCGGAAGCTTTTGGCGATTTTTACAAGAAACTGTTTTCCCTTAAAACTCCGTCAGCGGAAATTGAAAACTCCAGGGTTGTTGAAAACTACAATAGCTCTTTTGATCTCTGGAATAGAAACCTATCTTTAACTGATTTCTCGACGTCTAATAAATCAAATGAGTCTACTAATATTAACTTGGTGAGCACTAACACAATAGAATCTATAATCTCTTCGCTAAACAATAAAAAATCGTCTGGCCCTGATAATTTATCCAATTTCGTTATACGCAAATCTAAATCTGTTCTGGCAAAATATTTAACCCCCATCTTTAATAACTGCCTAAATAACTGCTATTTTCCGGTAGCATGGAAAAAAGCAAGGTTAATCCCTGTTAAAAAGGGGAACAGCAGTAATAATGTTGAGAATTTTAGACCCATCTCTCTACTTTCAAACTTAGGTAAGATCTTGGAAAAAATTATCCTTTTAAAAATTCAATCTATTTTTGATGATGCTGACCTTTCCCAACTCCAACAATTTGGGTTTAAGCGAGGACATTCTACTGAGCACGCTCTACTAGTCTTGCATGATAAAATAACGAGAAACCTGAGAAGCAAAAAATGCACAGTCGCGTGTGCCCTAGATCTCGCGAAAGCTTTTGATTCAGTTTGGCATTCGGGTCTGGTCTACAAGTTATTTCTTCTAAATTTCCCACCGAATCTAATTAAAATTGTCAAAAGCTTTCTCTCTGACCGCAATTTAGTTGTTTTCTTTGAAAACAGTTACTCCCAGGCTGTGCCTATTTTGGCTGGTGTACCGCAAGGATCCATTCTGGGGCCTCATCTTTTCAATTACTATCTCCACGACTTCCCTACTTCACAAGGTGACTCGGAGGCCATCTTGTACGCCGATGACACTCTCCTTTTTAGCCATCATGCTAAACCGCATATTGCTCTGGATTCAATAACTCGCCACCTTATTGATGTCATGTCCTTTTATAAAAGATGGGGAATAAGTCTTAACATTAGGAAATGCGAGTTAATTTGCTTTAGAAATGCTTCTGGTAGAGGCCATCATTCAGCTGTTCGTGACAGTAAGCTCCTAACTCTGAATATAGAAGGAAACCAAATACCCTTAAAAAGTTCAATCAAATACTTGGGCATTCATCTGCATGAAAGACTTAAAATGAACCCACATGTAAGACTAGCACTCAATAAAGCTAAAGCTGCGTCTGCTAAATTGAAAACTTTACTTCGCTCCAATCAGGTTGAATGTAGAACAAAACTCCTAATATATAAAACGCTTATCCGCCCTTTGATGGCTTATGGCTTTCCTATTTGGTTTAATATTACCCCCAATGTAGCCCTTGAACTCCACAGGTTCGAGAGAGCAGTTATCAGGATGTGCATTTCCAAACATAGGAGACCTGGTGGCAAATGGTTTAGTAATGAAACCATTTACCAGGATTCTGGTATAAGGCCGCTGTTGGACTATCTGGTCTGTCTTTGCAAAAGGAGACTCTCTGCCCTCCAATATCATGACAACCCCCTACTTAAGGACGTATTTAATATAAACACTGGACAGTCAATTTTAGACCATTACTACCTTTCGCCTTTCGCCATTCTCAACGAGGAATCTGGCCCTTTCTTCTCGATCTTGGATTCCCATTCGGCGCGCTTCTATCAAAAACAAACACCTAATTCTCATAGAGGCTAGGCACTAATCAAAATTTACGTCCTTTACTTATGTTTTATTAACATTTGCGTTAGTTTCTTCAGTTCGTCTTGTTTTTCAAAAAAAAAAAAAAAAAAAAATGGTTTTAATGTATTAATTTGTAAATTGTAAATTAAATTATTAATTTAATGTATTAATAACTTATTTATATCAATTTTCCATATTGTACCCTGTAAATTTAAGAATTTTAATATTTATTTATTCTATGTCATGTTAATTCGATTACTGTTAATATGTTATCTGTTTTAGTCAACTTATACCGTATGATTCTTGTAATGTTAAATAGTAAACACGTATTTTTAGGCTAAATGGTTGTTAGTTAAATTTTTTTTGTTTAGGTTAAGTTTTTAATTATGTATCTCGTCTTTTTGAGTGGACGTACAAAAAACTCTGAAATGTAACTTTATTATGTTATGTTATCGACTATAATTACGTCGGAAATTTAATAATCGTATATCGGATAGCCTGACCAATTCTAAGTCGGCCACTTAATATTACCTCATGTGTTATAATGTTTTTTTTTGCAAAATTGAAATGTAATGTTATTTGTAAAATCTCAATAAAACAATACATACATACATGGAAAGAATTTACAAGAATTTAATTCCTTTTATATTTTTCTTATAAAAATTATAACAGATTGAATTAAAACTTCTCACATTAAATGCATGTGTGTTAGTTTTTATATATAATATTTTTCTTACAAAAATTATAACAGATTGAATTAAAACTTCTCGATTTTCATATAAAAAAACAAATTACTCGGTGCAAATAAAATCATTTTAATTAGTTGCGACAGTCGAGAATAGAAAGCCAAAATCAAGAAACAGCAGTATTTTTGAATACTCACCCTTATTGTGATAGGCGTTACGTTTAAGTGCGAACTCTCACTTTTAAAAATCTCATTTTTAAAAAAGACAGCCGTTTTATCAGGCGTTTCACAATGCGCTCTGTAGACCGTCAGTTTTTATCGACAAATATCGAAGAAATGTGTTATGATTGTCTTTTTAGTTCGCTTTTTCGAGAAGTGAAGCAACTATTTTTGGCGTTCACAAAATTTTAAACGCCAGGTCATTGAGAACTTTAAATAATATGAGATTTTAAGCACATCCTCATTATGATTACTTATTTCGGTTTAAAGGCAACGAACTCGGAGCAACTAAAAACGTTGATAGAAATGGTCGAACAAACTCCTTCTTCGACTAAAAATTTCCGAAAGAGGTGCCAACAAACTGATCAGGAAAAAAGAATAAAAATCAATTTCTTTAAAACTAAATACGACTTTCAGTGCGAATTAACAGAGTGGCAAAAAGTGACCGGAGGAAAGTAGATTGAAACTTTATAAGAAAAGCGCTCTTATTAAAATTATTTTGAGGATCTCATTTTCTTCTTCCTCAGGAATTGAATTATGCAAAAATAGCTGACATGTCAGAACGAAGAAGGAAGAATTTCAAAAAAGGCCTTTGTCGCAAGCAAGTTGAACAATTACTGAATAAACTTGAATAATATATCAAAAACGTATTTGAAAAGAAAAAAATCGTTCATTTTCGTTTTTCTACTAATAGACTAACAAGATGGTCGAACAAAATATTAACATTCATACGAACTTATGAAAAACTCCATAAAAAAATTTCAAAATCCTTTAACCCAAGTTTTCCTTTTTAAAATGTTGACTTTAATTTGAAAAAAAGAATTGAAAAACAAGATCGATAACAAAGAATAGGTAGATTTCAAAGAATTTTTAAACACAAAAGTTCACAAATTCTCTCATTTTTATCCGACTAAATTGCTTCCATTCACAACCCAATCAACATGAACATTAAGATTCGAAGGAAATTCCAAAAATTACGTTCCGAATAAGGACACAGGATACACAGCGCAACGTGGAGAATTTGCTTAATAGCATTTGCCAATCGCATTAGATGTCTTTGTTCGTGCCCTAGTCCTAATTTTTGCATTAAGCCGGAACAGACTGACTCACACACACACTCATTGGTTGGGGTATAAGCCATAACAACTGCCACTCTTCTGAGGAAGAATTAAATTAAAAGCTTTGGACCGCGTCGCCTATGAGTAGTGTACGCGAACAACACGAGGAAACTTGCTGAGCATTTGCTGCTGATGCAGCTTTTGGAGAGTCCTGCTTCAATGTTCTATGTGGAGAGGGAAGTAGCTCCTGGTTGCGACAATTGAAGTCGAAGGTTTGTGGAAATTAAGTTTAATATTGGAGGAAACTGCAAAGTATTAAAGTGTGGCCTTTGGTACAGAGTATCACTGTTGGTGATAGATAAGAGTTCAGCGAAAGACCAATCTGAAGTAAACTTCGAGAAGAGCCGCGAATGTCATCTTTAGAGATATGGCTAAGATAAAAATCAGCCATCATCATGCGAGGTTACTTTGTCTTTTTTTTGTTAATTTTGGTTAAAAAAAATACAAAAAAAATACGGAGAACTTGGGTGCATATTGACTTTTGAATTTATTTTCCTAAAGTCGCATATTCGAGCAAGTAAGCGATAACAGAAAGGACTATTTCTGTTCAAGTTTGAGTAGCTGTGTTAGGGTACGTCTATTTTGTTTGTTTATATATTATTATAGAGTTTTGTCTTATAGAAAGTTATTTGCTAATAATAAAATTTCAGACAAATTGCGTTTTGGATTAAAGCTCCCTAACTGGAAAATAACAACTGAATTTTTTTGCGTTCTGTTGGTTGGCAAGTTCAGTTATTGATGACTGATGACGAATTATTAAATATTGATTTTAAATTTCAAATGCCTGGGAATCCAATTTTGAATTTTAAATGCGTGGGAATCTGACACTCAAACGGCTGACACCCAATGTTGCCACAAAACAAGCCATTTCATTGTTTCCAAATCTGAATAAACTTTTGGGGAACTTAGGGTGCCAATTAAATTCTAAATACGCGCTATCAGACAACTTGTGATTGATCGATCAAAATCCAATGCGCAAGGCCACCGGTTTCTGTCAAGATTGCAAGCAGAAAACAACTGTGTGTGTTTTAAAAAGAACGCACTAGGTGACCCAACAGTTATATCAAAATACTCAATGAATTTCTCAAACAAAGATAAGTCAGCTAAAAACCATTTGCAGACGCCCTAACACTTACGACCCCAAAGTCGGGTCCTTCCACCCACCATATGCCATTTATATTCCGCTTCCACCCTTCAAAAATTTCCCCAGTAACATGAAGTTATAACTGTTTTATTAATCCCCATCATAAACAGTTTAAGTAAACTCGTTCTCACATACGCTACGCAACGCACACTCAACAAAAAAGGACATTCCTTATTCAACGTTTTCCCAGGACTTTAACTAACGTCGAAGCATGATTAGTTGTCATTTTCCTAATTCGTAAAAATTAAAGGGAGGTTTAGGTCATTAAGACACGATAGGTACGTTTACGAGCCCCATCAATAAACCCCCCCGCACACAGGCCCAGCGCAACCGGAAACACACAAAAACCCGCCCCACTTGCACAGTAACATAAGTCTCCATTATTTGCTTGTCGATTGTGGAGACTTTCGCCATTGGGGCTTTTATTACAACGATCCACGCAATAACGGGCCCTTTTTTTTTTTCTAGAAAGAAAAAGAAGAGCCGTTTATTTCCTTATAAACAAAGTCCTATACCAATTCCAGGAGACTTTTTTCATGTTTCACTTGGGGAAAGGATTTCATGAGATCGTAAAAGGACGAAAAATAAGCACAGGCACACACACAAAAAACAAATTAAACGGGAGCAAAAGGGATACGTGAGGTGGTAGCCCCAGAGCGACGCATGGAACATAACTTTTTTTTGGACTTGGGAAATGGAGATGACGTTTTCGGTACAGAAAGGTTTCTTTAATTTGTGGAGAATGTGAACGAGGATGGGGGTTGTTTTTTTCTATGAAAACGGTTTTTTTCACCATCTTACAAGGTTACAAGGAATTTCTTAAGTAGGTTCCTATTTCGAGTAACACACGTTTAATTATTAATTTAAACGATAAATTAGGGCTTCTCTCAGTCCTTGTGGTATTAAAAAGTCATCGATCGTTTGACTTCTGTTGAGCGTAGGCTTACTCCTAAAGGAACCTCTAAAAGTGTGGAGTAAAGAACACAGCCCGAAGTATTTTCATAACACCTACATGACCACATATATAGAATCTAATGTTCATGGGCGTTAAAAAAATGGTAAATGTGACAAGAACAAAAGTATTCATCTACAAATCGTACCAATTAATTTTTACTTCAAAAAGAACTAATGTAAATGAAATTGATACATTTCATTTGAACTATGAAATGTGATATTAAGATAAATCAGAAGTAAATACCATCATTTTTGTTAACATGGCCAAAGAAATGAAAATAGAGCTAAAAAAAATATTAAAAAAACTGAATAAAGCGGAAAATTTGGTTAATTTTTTTTATGCATGCATTTTTTTAAGAACAAAGTAATTGAACAAATCACTCAAAGTATTGTTTGTCTCTCGTTGTTCCTTTCTGTCAGCTCTTAGCTTTATTTCGAATTGCATCTCGAGAGTTCACTCAACTTTTGGTTTCTTCGTAAGAAGGAAAGTTCTGCTTTCTTACGCTATGAATCGGGTGATAGCCGGAAGGAGCGATGTATACTAAATAATATTTAGTAACTAAATAGCTAAATTAACTAAATAACTACAATCTTTAAATATAGAGAATGGTTTTAGACATTATGTGTTAAATTCATACAAAGGGAGGTGTAATACAAATAATTAAGGATCTTCCAAAGTAAGAATTTTTGCAACATGCGAGCGTTGTCAAATAGCTTTATCATACCTGCACTGTTGATCAATTCCATTAATCAAACAGTCAGATTTGGCCTATAGTTGTAAGTCTTAGTAAAAGAAAACCTTAATTCCTTGTCTTCGAACTAAGTTTGTCTAGAGCGGTATTTTTTTTGCTAAGTTGGAATCAATATTCGTTCAAATTCTAAATTATTTCCAACTTGAACTTTTGTCGTCATAAACTTCCACTTATTTACATTCGATGCAATTCAGTCGAACTTTTCTTCCAATTAGAGCAGGAAAACTAAAACTAAATGTTTGACACATTCAACACAGTTGAAAACAAAGTTTTTTCATAAAACTCAATGCGATATAAACTGAAATGTTATTGGCAAACGCCTAGCGTCTCCGAAAAACTGTAAATCGGAATTGAATGGAAATATTTATTACAACTAGAGCTTTCTTTCAAAAGTGAAACTACACTTATGATTTATAATTTATGATGCACTGGGGAGTGGTACCCAAGCCACTTGTACTGCGACCTAAAAGATCTATTGTACCCCCTTCCGTGATCTAGGAATTTAACGCTGCCTTCATGAGTTTGACAGTGTTGCATAAAGTTGTATTGCACAAAGTGCTGCCTGAAATATTGTTGAGTCGCTGCAGAGAGAGAAGTGAAGGTTACATCTAGGTCCTATCGCCCCTACCCCCACCTGTTGTGATTTCGACACATCTGTTGTTTGATTTCGACACATCTGTATAGCCCTCTGGGTGAGACTACACTTAGAAACATTCAGTTTCGTACGAAATTTTTACACAAAATTCTCAGTTCAGGCGAACAAATACAGTATTAAAGGATAAAGTGCTAGACTACTAAAAGAACGTTATATTCATAAATGAAAGTAAATTCTCACTTTTTCGGACTAATAAAAAAAACAAGCAAAAGTTTACAGGAGACGTAATGAGGCTTATTCCTTTGATTTTTTTTGAATAATAAAAACTGCAAAAACTGCTTCGTGCGAAACTGACTGTCTATAACTGTGGGCTGTATATTTGTAAAAATGAACAAACAAGCTAGAAAATGCAATCAAATATATGAAATAAACATTTCAACTTTGAAGAAAACATTTCTGTTACAGGATTTGTTTATACACAAGAAAATCTAAAGCTTGGAATTCGATCGAGAGTGGTACTAAAAGTGGTCAAGGAGAACCTTTGGCTTTAAACTCATTCGGGGCATTTTCATTCATTAGAACTTTATGCTTGACCTTCCCTTTCTCTACAAAAGTTTAAAGGGTGTGGCTTTTGCAAAAAATGTCATATACATATTAAATGATGAAGTCAAAGAACAACCAAACCTAAGCAATGGACTTAAGTAGTAAAATCCAAGGCCACATGTGTTCAAATTATACTGCACACAGAACCAAGGTTGCGCGACAAAGCTAAGACTTAGCCCTCAATCATTATTAAAATCCAAAACAATTTGTTTAAAATTGACGGTTTTTTATTTATCTACACTTAGAATTTCATGCATGTAATCTAAGGTACACTAAACCTGCTCTAGAAGCAGTAGTTTATAATCTGCGTAACAGCTCATACAGGGCCAGAGCATAGCTTTTTCGCGCCTCCAATGTGTTGTGCGCGATATAATTTGACAGAAGTGAAGAGGGCCTACTGTTCGCCGGTTCCGAACGGCGAATTGCGAAAGCTTTCCATGACAGAGGTTACTCCAAGAGGATTGTCAGTCGTTCGCTGGGGGTGGAATAGGAGGTGAAAATTGTTTGTGGTGTTCTTTCCTCGGGCTGGATTCCAACCTGGGCACTCTTGCTTAACAGTCGGACATATTACTCATCAAGCCACGGATCCTACAAAGCAGTAAGTTGTGATTTTGTTGTTTGTCCAATCTTATTTATTTTTCCTTTCGAAACGTTAGCCATATTATCAATAGAACAGTGTTTTATGAATAGAGAGAGCAATATTACTTTTAGTCTAAACGTCTCCTTGTTTTGATAAAAAGATTTGCATATGCAGCTGCAGTAAGAGCCCATTTTAAATTTCTTTATGTAAAAATTAAATAACGTAAAGACTAAACAACTATAGATTTCAAATATGTAGAAGTTGGAACAAATAATTAAAATGTACTTAGGAGAACCGCGGCAATTCACACAAAGATGTTGTTTAAGAAAATTCAGGTATAGTTGTATAAGTTGTCGATAAATGTAAATCGTGGTCATAACTCATATTAATTCAGAATTCGGTCTGACCTTCCCCCCAATCATTCCGAATTGACGAACTTTTACCATTTCTCAAGATCAACCTTCATGTTGTCAAAAAAGCTGAGTTGTTTACTCTTCACAGTCTATGATGTCTTAAACCACTGTAAACAACAAACAGAAAATACAGTTCAATTTGTCGAAGGCGTCGTGCTCAAAAATGCATCTATAAATTCTTAAAAGTCATTTTCATAAACCCGCATAAAGCAGGCACCAAATCCACTTTAGCATGTCACACCATATGCAAAAGTTCCGCACAATATGCTCACATTGAATTATTAACCACATTCACCCCTCATGCGATCAAACACCGATGTTCAGCGACAGATAATGCCCTTAAAGCAAATGAACTAACATCAAAATATACGAGGTGTTTGTGAAAGTCTCCAGTTTAGATAAAAACACATTCTTATCTCACATAATTCATCGAACGTGTTGTGATGACAAGGATCCCATCAACCGCAGCTTTTGGGTCACACTCGATGCAAAAGATGCCATAAACCTACTTTCATTGAAGAGCGCCATTGCACCCGAGTGGAAATTTGTGTCCTTACAGGCGACGCGATTTTGTGACCAAAGCAACTCAGTGATTTTTAGTGTTTCCGCAGGAGTTTTTACAGTAACGATTTAGTTCTTCAGCTCCTTAACCTAATTTAATATGCGCGCGAACAGGGCGATTAGGAGTTCCAAAGACTTCCAAAACCAAATAAAACGGCTGCAGGAGGAGACGGACGTGCTGTCAATTCGAGAGAAACCTAAAAAAAATTCGCAAACCAATTTTTTCATGTGCAGAAAACTCGTACTATCTCATCTAATTAGAGGAAAAAAGTCAAGCCTGGTAACGTTTCATAAAGTTCCCTACGGCTCTGTGGATTTGAGCAGTTCTCCGAAATTCAGAAGCATAAAATCCAACTAAAAACAAAAAAACCTGAAAACAATTTCTCCAAAACAACAAAATAAAACACCATCCTCATGATGGCAGTCTTCCGCATTATGCATCATCAAGTGAAAGTAACTTCTTAAGTTACAAACGTTATTTCCTTATGTCTTTTATTGTTTGTAACATGCGAGTTGTTTTACTCGTCACAAAGTTTCAATCACAAATATGTTTACGCTACCATCAACACTCACACACAAACTGAAAGAACACAACATGAGCAAACACAAGGAACTTTTTAAATTACATCTCCGGAGTAATCCTTTTTTTGTGTGTCCATTTTCATAGAAAATAACTACATTCCATGGCAGGAGATTCCCGAAACGAAGTGAAGAATAAACTCACTGAGCTCTGCAAATTAAATGTCGTTTTCAATGAATGTTCTTCTCCGTTTAATTACATTCTTCATTCCTTTTGTCTTTTTATCTTGCCCCTTCTCGTTTTGTTTCGTTAGCGTTAAGGTTCTCTCTTTTTGTTTTCTTTTTTTTTTTTTGTTATTTTGTTGGGCAACACTAAATAATTGATTTATTGTTTATTCGTATGAAATAAGTTATCCCCGGAGAGGAGTGTCGGAGATGGATAACAAATTAAAAGCAAGCCAAACAGCAGGAGACAACTCTCCTCAATCGACGGATGGGAAAACAAATCAAAATCGAATTATTTTCCAATTATCTTAAGAAAATAAAAATATAATTGAAAACTTGATTCTTTTTTTTTTTTTCTGTGCATTTTCAGTATTTGCAAAAGAGAAGAGATGGGATGTCGCTTTGACAGGTGTCGATTCCCGGACTTTATTGGTCTTTATAATTCGGAGCCCGCAGGAGGCAAAGTATTCTTTGCAAAAATTAGCAGTCCAACGATGTGAAACAATCCCTAACTCT
Organism: Syritta pipiens; assembly: GCA_905187475.1. Taxonomy (NCBI): domain Eukaryota; kingdom Metazoa; phylum Arthropoda; class Insecta; order Diptera; family Syrphidae; genus Syritta; species Syritta pipiens. Next base: position 67,474,652 of record LR994572.1, on the reverse strand, counting down.
GTGTGGGTAGCTGCCTAAAGCAATGCCAATGCCATTGGGATGGAAGATCCTCTCATTCGTGTGAAAAAAAAAAAAGTTTTCATGCGACATAAATGAGTTTCAAACTGTGAGCAAAATTAGAAAACAGAAATCGAGTTGTCTGAGGGTGGGGACTGTATCCAAAATGTGGAGTGATGATATTTCTGTTTAGAAAGTATTTTCACAGTTTCGGGAATGACGAAACACTTATAGAATCACTTCGGTGTCCGTCTGTCTGTTTACCGACTTCTTTAGCATTTTAAAGTGAAATATCGAACTGCTTTTTGGGCAATTCTAATATCCCTTCTGCCTGATATCGCAGATCTATCTTTCGACGATCAAATGAACAAAAAACACGCACATATGTAGATAAAATGATATGGTGAACAAATCATGATAACAAAAATTTAACAAATATATAATGTTGTGTAAGCTACACAAAGGATCCATGGTCACAAACACCACGTTGAGATGAAAGAAAAAATTAAAATCCAAGAACAAACCCAAGCCAAACGAGTAATTACCAGGTAAAAAAAAATATAAAATAATATAAAAAACGAAAAGCGACAGTCTTTTTACAGTCCTCAAAAAACAATACTTTTTCATCTAAAAAGACCTCGATTTACATTTGTACAATTGTTACATTACTTACAAACGAAGAGTTAAAGTTGTTGGATCAAAAACGTAAAAAAAAGCTCAAAAAAATACAGTGTTTTACAAATTTCTAAATTATTTATTTCATTTTTCTGTACTCTTGCTGGTGAAAATTCGTTGATTCAAATTGTATTTAAACTGTCTCATTTAGATGAGAGCAAAAAAAATATCGGCAATAATGGTACAACTAAATTACTCTACTTTTTTGTTCCTTTACCTTGTTGCAAAAATCAACGACGAATTATTCGACATTCGTCTTCAACAACAACACCTCCAAGGTTAAGTTAACGAACGAACAGGACCTCCTAATGAGTGGCACGCTCAAGTATAATCCAGGCATTGACTTACGAGCACCACCAAATCCAGTTGGACTGGTCTTTAAGCTGCTAAGAGAACATAAACAAGAAGATCGTAAAGATCAGGTCCAATAATTTTAACAAGACACATAACGCATTTTTTATGAAGAACAATTTAGATTTAAATGCAGCAGGAAATCTTAAAACGGTGAGAGTTTGGATTAATCTATATCATTCATTAAATATGTACAGAAAAAATTGGTACCTACGTAGATAGTAAGTTGTCCTATCTTTTGGACACAATGTGTGCAAACATGTTTTTAACGTTTTTATGACAGCACATCCTTCCAGACCCAAGTTTTTTTTTCACTTCAATAAAAACGATCGTAGACATCTGATGCAGAATTAAATAAGCTGAAATAGAGTTATGCTATGAATTTAAAACACTTTTGCTACAACTGCGCCAAAATTTTTTGAATTGTCAGTAGACAAAAAACAGGTTGCACATGTACATCGGGCGTAAAAGGTTAAATGCGATTCACGAATCCATGGTTCTTTTGCAATATTCAGAAATAAATTCTACCAGACCATGGGTCCGATCCGATATCTATAGAATACGGAATATGGACATAGAACTTCTTATTCTGATGTACAGTACAGGACATGAGAAATCGTAATCTGATGTAACTAACTTCAAAGTCGAAGAAAAAACCAAATATCGAGTGATTTGATTTTTTTTCATTTCAAGTAGAGGAAGTCCTTAGCCAAGCCAAAATAGTCATAGAATAGGCTCTTTTTGACTGCTGGGTGACGATATTCTATTAACAGACCTCATGGTCTTGTTTTCGACGTAGAGAAAGAAGTTTACTGAACTCATCAGTAAACTCAATTGCATCGTCAATTGCATCAAAAAGACGCTAGATCACTCGGTAAGCATGAGTCACTTAAGGTTGTGATCTATAGCGACTTCTGAAGGTGTGGACCTGTTATTTAACGATGGGAGAGTAAAAAAAGATGAAATCATTAAACTTTAAGCAACAATTAAAAACATGCTCATATAATCGGGATGAACATTTCTACTCTAACCCAAAATTTCTAAAGCCAACCCAAAGCACATTTCACGGGTTTTGTCCGGCCTAAGTGATTGGCTGACATGTGCATCCTATCACATTACCTACCTATCTACCTAACAGCAGATTACAAATGCTTATGTCCAGCGCTGTATCTAGCCAAATCTAAGTCCTAGCGAAATACATAAGTCGTCGTTTAACGTCACTCCGGATCCGGCTTGCCATTTCTGTCACAAACATCAAACGAAATAAAATTGTCTTATTTCTACACTCCAAGCATGCTATACGCAAAAATCCATTGCTTCACAAAACGTTAGTGAATGGTGTGCAATTTAGGCTCATGGTATCATTGGCTCATACTTCTATGGGTGTTATCCGAAGACATGCAGTTTTAACAAGGTGCTACATCTCATAAAAACACGACTCGTTTTGGTTTATTTGCAAGAAAAACTTTCCGAACAAGTTTTTTCACGTTTTGGTGATGTGAACTGATCACCCTGATAATGTTCTTACTTCTTTTTGGTTATGCGTAAGTTGTACTTATACACAAAATTCATTTACCTTCAAATTGCCGAGACGACTAATTAATATTGATTTTATTCAATTTATCGAGTATTTTTGAAGAGACCAGTAAAAAATTCCAAATTTTCGAGGTATTAATTTAACGAGTATCAAACTATCGAGCGAGCACTGTGGTATTACATTTTGACAAAATCAGTTCCTGCAAGAACTTCCGTTGACAGGCGATCTTGCAGCTCTGAAGATTCACTTAGGGGGGTGGGAAAGTGTCGCCTGTGTCACTGCGGCCGCGAATGGGCCTATTGTAACTGCCCCCACTTGTTTGCCATGGTCTTTTTTAGGGGCAAAACGTTTTAAATATGTTTGGTATTTAATCCAGGGATGGTGCCATCCAGTTTTTTGTTTGAACAGCAGATTTTTAAATAAAATACCAACTTCAGGAAGATTATGATTATTTATACAATTCCATAATTTTAAAGGAACTCTTTCCAACAATAAATAAATTTAAATCTAAAGGACGTAAATAAGAATAGACGAATGTAACAATTGCTGGCTAAATTTACTTTTGATAATGTAAACCATTCCAGACAAATTTGATTTTAGTGTAGATAGAATAGAAAATAAAATGGAAGTGATAGTTCTAAGTCGCTTTGATTTTGTCACTGCCAAACGAGTGTCTGGTATTTTAACAAACTTTAAGCTACGAAAGACCTAAATGATAGACGTTTCAAGTTTGACACGATGAAAGACATAAAAGTTCATCATGTTTTCGAGTACCATAATTCATCATTCATCATTTCACTAGACGTTTTGTCAATTCCCATGAGAAAACGTCTAGTAAAATACCGACAACTTGTCTGCCATGAAAAACTACCCCATGTTCGCACGCAAAGCTAGCTGACTGTGAGGAACTGACGTCATTGTAGACCGTTTTGCAAAAATCCACTTCGAAACCAAAAGCCTTCACGCAGAGACGACGCAGACACTATGAAAAGAGCATTCTTGTGTTTAGTTAAGACTGTCACTCAACGAGTAAAACCTAAGCTTTTTCTAGTAAAAACAACCTAGACGAATGTCCTACACCTTTTCCGACGTCAGCCAGTTCATGTCAAGTCAACCACCAGTCTAAATTTAGATTCCCCTAGCCCACTCGATAAAAAGTCTTTCGTCTCAGCCGCAAACGAGGTAATAAAAGAGAATCCCAATAATAACCAAGGCCAATCCATTTGATTGATGAACGATACACCGGCCATAAGCTAATTAGTGTCTCACCCCAAAAACAAAAAGGGAAATCCAATTCAACCTAACCTGCAAAAGCAGAGGTAAAGCACATCAAATAAAATAAATATACAGAAAAAATGCAAACCTTACCAAAAACATTCAACGTCATTCATTTATCCATTTAAAATTAACTGAATGTCGTTCGATTACTGACTGCGATTAGTTCTCCGCACCGCAAAAATTGCATTCACACGCACTCAAACCGAGTAATTCAACCGAAAATGTGAACAACGCTGCGCACTTTCCTCCTTTTCTGTTCACCGCTGTTGTTGACGTTGTTGTTGTTGCTGTTGTTGGTAATGTCGTTATCGCCGTGGTTGTGTCGTCATCAAATCCAATCGACAAATATTCATAATGCGTCTCATCAACTACGAGTCGCAAGTTTCTAAACAACCGCACTATTGATTATAACAAATTAGCACCGCACAATGGTTTTTCACACCCACTAAACGCGCAGCACAACGCGCCGCACTTACACGCGCACACTTTAACCGTGGGAGGTTATGGATTTCACTGGATTTCCTTGCAATTATTTGCAGGACACCGCGATGGGTATAACGTGCTGCTACTCTAATGACGATTGTTTCAATTTATTGACCGCACAATCATAGAGATACATAGATACATCATTTCATCTGCATCGCCATCGTCCCGCAGTAGCAGGAAGTCAATCACACACGCGTGATACGAGCAACCCTGTCAAACACACAGAGTGTCTTACCCTTATCCCCAGGTGGGTTGTAAGCTGTGGGTCGATGCCGCGCCACCACAACCCTTCAATCGACGAGCGAGGAAGAAGTATCTACGTTGTTGACTATCTGATCTTTGGCGGTAGATAGCACGAACGCGAGCTACACACAAAGCACAAACAGCCGTTGTCGCGTACGAGAGAACGAAGAACGCTTCGTGCTCGATTCAACCCCCGGCTTTTCGAAAAACCCCGAGATGGCGGCCACTGACTGTGCCTTCTTATTTCGGTTTCACTATGTCGTCGTTGATTCACCGACTGCTGCTATCACCCCGCAAAAGGTCGTCGTCTACAAGTTTGTCGTCGTGGTATTGTAGCCGACGTACCCAACGATGGAGAACCACCGAGGATTGGAAGGACTCACAAAGTCTGCACAAAAATCGATAACCGCCACACAAGCTTACTCATTCACACAATGGGAAGGTTCCCGTCTAGTTTTTTTTTTTTTTGTGTGGGGGGATGCGTTTTATTTTTACCGGCACATAGTACACTATCGACGTTTTGAATAGATCCTTGACTACGATTTGTGTGACGGTGTTGGGCGGGGGAGATGGGGACTGTCAATAGAACTGAAAACACTGTTAACTATTCTCTTGAGTTCCTTTTAAATGTTAATTTTCTTTCACCGTCTGGCTTTGTTTTTGTTTGAATGGGAATGGGAATGAGACACAGACACAGAGATACAAGATGAATCTATTTTAGTCCGGGCGAGAGTTCCGGCAACTGAACTACCCTCGACAGCGATAACTTCACGAATGAATCTCTGGGTGCATGAGTTCGAAATCGGAATCGGAATCGGATGAAGCAGCAGGAGAGAGTGAGTGAACGCGAAGTGTCGAAAGAGAGAGTACATTTTCGACGCATTCCATGCGCTTCCAGTTCTCTCTTCCAGTCAGAGGCGCTACCGGCATTGGACGGGGGAATTTTGTGTTTGTTTGGTTAGAATTGCCGCTATGGATGGCTCTGTGATGTTGCGTGGTACATCAGAATAACTTCCGCAATCCTGGCTACCTGTGTATCTGGTTGTGTTCGATGTGGGCGGGTGGTTGCATCGAACAGTTGGATGTGAGTGGGCTCTTTGTGTTGCAACAAAGCGGATTTATGGTGCACTTAAGATGCATATGTGGCATGCAGAACCGATAAATGAGTGTATCTCGGAATTTAGTACAGGTGGGTAGCTTGATTGGGTGTTTGCAGACAAAAATTGAGTTTATCTTTTAGTTGGTAGAATAAAGGATACGATAAATTCAAGCGTAATAATCTGTGGAACGAGAATGAGGCGATGCTTTAATTGATGGGTTTAAATTAATCTCAAAATCTTAAGAGTTTTAAGGATTTTCGGAATCAGGAAAACGGCATTCAAAAAAGAATAGAAAATTTTGGGTTTATTAACACAAAAGAATAGCAGGTAAATAATCAAAGCATGGAAATAAAATCATTTCACGTAGAAAAGGGTTAACTCAATTCTTTTTCCTCAGGAAAGGCTTTTGTGGGGGTTAAAAATTGGTGAGGACAAAATGCCTTTGAAGTAGACGGAGTTGCGAGATATTGTTTAACCAAAGAAAGAAAAGAAAATTGTTTAAGAAGAATAAAACGGCTATTTTTTGTTGTCCTGTACAGTGGGTTTCAATGGAATGTTATATTATTTACCGTCTATAACTCTGATTATCTTGCGTATATTCGGCAAACTGTTTTTCGCAGATTTGTTGCTCTGGAGTGAACTTTTTTCAGGTCTCCATGACCAATATTCCTAAGCAAATTGGTGAAGGGTTGATGATCTATTGGTTTGACTTGATTTGTTGTCTTTTTATACCGAAATATGTTTTGAATATCTGAAAAATCTGTAAAAGTGGATGCACATAAATAGCCTATAGGTAAATTAAAATAGCCTACATAATTAATGAGTTATAAATAAAATATTAAACTCCACATCATCTGGACGCCTACTCCTTAATCTGTGTTATGCTGCGCGTTCTTAAAAGGTTTTGTAGGTGTTGATGTTAAATGTGTTAAAAAAATGTGTTTAGTTTTCCGGCGTTTAGCCTGAAATTAAGATATTTTTATTATTCACTTTTCATAGTAATATATAGTCCGGGTTACCCTGGCCTCAGATAACATGCCTCGTCATCAAGCACAGTATTGGGCTAGGCGCCTCAAATTCATACACCCATCCGACTCTGCTGGTCACGCTACCAGAGACGAGGTCTTCGTCTTCCGCATATTCCACAGGGCTTGAATTCGAAGACTTCACGAGCTGGAGCGTTAGTGTAGTATTCGCTATGCATGACCTAGACATCTAAATCGAGACACACGAATTCGTTCGTTGTTTAGCCTTCAATATACAACAAACAATAAGGTTTTTGGTCTTAACCTACAATGTTCTTGAGTCTAAAAAAACAAACCAAAACCAGTCCAAAAAAACAAAAAAAACAAACAAACAACAAATAATAAATAATTTGCTGAAAGCAGGGGGAGTTGGGGCACATTGATACGTTTTTCCTTTGGACTCAAAAACCGTCACCACCTTAACGATAATAACAGTGCAATATATGTTTTTCTATTTTGTGGCTTTATAGCTATAACACGAATTTGCCCTTAGATTCATTCCAAAAAAAAAAAATTTAAGAACCTATTTAGTAAAAATAGAATTTTGTATCAAACACATTGTATCAAACACATTTGATACATAGCCAAATAACTAGTAATTACGGTGAGGTCCGAGTTAATCAAATACAGGTTTTTAGTTATTTTACTTCTATTTAAATGCAAATATCGTGTGGAGATGGCAGGGACGGCCTGGCCCGCAAGTGCGACAGAGGCGCTTTCGTTGGGAAGACCGTTACAACTTGTTGGTTGGATTTGCCACTATTCCTAGCAAATTCCTATTCTGCGTACTTTTTAGGTCTTTGACACCCAAAAATTCAAAAATCAAAAATTAGCTCAAATTGTGTTTAATTGCAGCTTTTCTAACTAATATTTTGCCTTGAAGCACTTCATATATTGCAAAAGCCCCAGGAGCTTCACTGATTTTAGTCCTTCTAATTTTTTGATTGTATGTTCGCACTATTTTACCTATTAAAAAAGAAGCAAATATTAGGTTTTACCGATATATGACGGTTTGTGGGGCACATTGATACTTATCAAACTGCCCCGAGATCATGTGTATCAATGTGCACCGACTTACTTCGCAAACAATAAACATGAATTGGAACCAAGACAATGTTCAGTAAAAGTTTTTTAAGTGAAAATCCTATTAAGAATACTTACCATATATGTAAATTTATAAGAAATTGTTGACAGAAATATGCTAATACAAAAGTATACTCGAAAAAGACTTGTAAAAATTACTTGCAGGCTTGCAAGGGATTTATATGCTTGTTTCTCGCAAAGTAGTAGTTGAACAAAGGAGTCCGACAGAATATACTTGCGGTCGTATAAATGTTGTAATGTGTTCATAGTTGACCAGTCCATTGCTTTTTATTTTAAAATAAAGTGCATCGTATCAATGTGCCCCATCTCCTCCTTTTAAAGAAACATAAATATCAATATCTATACACCCAAATCTGGCCTTGTGTCGTTCATGACTTCGTAGCTTTGTCGTTTTTAATTAAATTTGCGTCGTTCACAAAATTACAATGCATGAAAATCGATTTCGATCAGCGTGTTATTTTCCTGATCAGAGACTGCGGTGTATCTTTCTGTATGAGGAAAGCAAAAAACATTCACTCATTCTCAATATTTTAAGAAAACTAGAGCAAAGGAATAGTCTTTAATTTTTGGCAAATATGTATTTGCCAAAAATTTACTCTCTCTCGAAATGTCATTCGTTCGCTGTGATCGATTGATTTTCTCTTGTAAGTTGAAATTGAATTAATCCTTCCATATTTGCAAAAAAGTATTTTAGATCCCTTAAAGAAAACAGTTTTTAACTTTGATTTGAAATCTGATCTACAACTTTCTATTTATGAAGAAAGTATCAGTGCAAAAATTATAATTCGCGGAACCGAGATTGTAGCGAAATGAAACTCAATAATATCTTTAGGCAATATCTTTATTGGTCAGTAGATTATCACGTACAGATGCGTATTGTATTTTACAAAATTTCTTAAAGTTTCTTTTATTAAAACTGCTGTTCAACATATTATGTGTCGAATGTAATCCATACACCGACAACATAAAATCCGAACTGTCCAGTAATCAACATTTAATTATTTCTGTGGGTTGTGAAGCAATGCAAATTTGCCACCAGCAAGATTGGCATTGCAGAACTCCCGCAAACAACTCCAACTGCATTAAAAAGTTAAATTGACGGGACACAAATTCAATCTGCTGAGTTTTTTTTTTTATAGAGTCTACTGTGAGGAATTGTTAATGAAGTGGTAGACCTCTTCTGTAACCATTTCAGAGCAAACCCTGCGACCATAAAGCTTGAAACTTTGCCTCTATTCAAAATCCTTTACATCACAATTTCCATGTAAAACCTCCCAAAAGACACTGAGTAAGTAAAACCAAAGACTACAGCGATCATTTCACCTCAGTGGAAGGCCCGTTTTAAGAACTAAGGTTCTACCGAGGAGTATGTATCCCAGAAATAACCCTCAAAGCCGGAAGCAGTTTCAGGCAAATAAATTTAAGAATCCTTTAAGAGAACGAAAACCAGATATATCGCGCCCTTTTTTTAATAAACATCAATTAACTACCACCAGCAAAACCCTTTTTGTAGCTTCCTGCGTCGGGGTGGGACATTTTAATTGCATTACGCTGCTGATAAAACTCTTAACTTTGAAGCTGATTTAAAATCTACCCCGTGGATATTTCGACTTCTCTCTCATTCAGTATTATGTCCTTATAAGCGCCTTAATAAAATCACTTTAACGATGTATTGATTTTCAATCGCTCGTCAGTGAATAATATTTTCCTCCTTTTTTTATTTCTTACTTACATTTTCGAGTCCACTTGTCCTTTTAACCAAAAATACGAGTACTCGGAGTCATAAATTATTTACAACTCCATCTTGGGACAGAATAGAGTTACGAGAATAAATGTGAATATGTATCGAAGGGTAAATAAAACTGTAGGCTCTGGGTTTATTTTTTATTGCGGAATAAAATTTGCAACAGAAACTAAACCTGGACTTTTACATCCGTCTTATTACGTAGGTTTATGCTCACGTAATCGATGGGCCAGCTCTAGGGTCAAGCAGTTAAGGAAATAAAAACGGTTTCAATTTGTGACGAGACGTGGTCAATTGTAATCATTCAATTGAACACAACGTAACCTCGGGTTATAGCCGCATAATCCCACTACTTAACTGCCTGAAAACTGAATTTAATTACGTGGTACTTAGCCGTCGGCCAGCTGGAGAAAGTAAAGGGTAGATAAATACCTCAAGCTAGTGTAAGAAGAGCTTCAAATGCAATTTATTAAATCATAGTAAAAACGAACTGAGACAAGGGAAGCAGCCTCCACCAGACAGTTCATCAGCCTCAGAATGATCCTGAAACAGGTGGCAGATAATCATTCACCCAGACGACTGTCTGACAAAAATAGACGCCCCATAATTACTCATCCACAATTCACAATACAAAAATAGAGTTGTTAGATGCATCTCCAACACTTGGTGCTATTTTAGCAGCGCTATTCTAGCCAAGTACAGATGCTCTAATTTCTGAAGATCAAAGGTAAACAAAACTCAATCGATTAGCCGTCTACCGGTTGGCTTTTAAGTGTAAATAGCTTCTCAATAATCTAAACGAATTTCACAGAAAATTTATTTTGCACGAAACACAAAACACAGCAATTAGAGATAGACGCAACGAATGGAAATTCTCCGACACGTTCCCAAAAATAGCGCAGGAGCTCTTCTGGCTCCTGACTCTGCTTAGTCGCGTCACGAGTTTATATCGCACGGATTCATTCTGAATGTAAAGGTGAAATAGTTTCGCTGTCAAATCTATAATTAGACAGGAGGAACGCAGATTCCTTTTCGGGGTGTTATTTTTAGACTGTGCCGGTCTCTTGTACTGGATCAGTGACTTCCTCAATTGTAATTGAAGTGGCAAATGATTTCGAAGTCTTTAAATAGATTTAGTGGGGGGATTAGTGAATTAAAGGGCTAAGGTTGATGAATGTGATACCTTAAAGCGTTAATTGGATTCTAGTGTTTTGAGTGAGTGAGTGCTTTGTCAATCATTGGCACCGATCCTAGCCTTTTGTAATATTCTTCTCCAGCGATCACACGAATGAAAGCTTCCAGTTCGGCGAGCTAGGCTGCATGGTCTCGGTTTACACCTGTACAAGCATGCAGCTGGTCATAAGATGTACAACAACAATCCTCCTGGAGTACTTCTGTCACGGAAAGCTTTGGCGATTTGCCGTTCGGAACCAGCACTAAGAAGGCGCGAAGAGCTGAACTCTGGTCCTTCGCGAGCTATTACGTCACTAATGAATGAATGAATAAAAGCTTAAAGGTTAAGAGCTTGTATGAATATAGCTAGACCAACAAAAGCATTCGTTTCAAAAAGTGTGGTGCGTCTCTAATTGTTTTTCATGCAGTGGATTAGTAATTCTTGCTAAGTTTATCAAACCTAAAATTGTCATTGTTGAATAAAAGCCGTTGTTTATTTCTTTTATCATGTTTTTTTTTTGTTTGGACAGCAGCGTTTTTTTATTAAGGCTGTTTTAAATCATCCTTCACTAACCTAATAATTTGGAAAACTCTGGAAGACATTCTGCAGTTTTTTTTTCATTTATATGCAGTATCAGTATATTTTACTTTAAATGTCCTTTTTAGCATAATTTATATAAAAAATGAATTGAATGATTTCTTACATCATTTGATATTCACTACCTTACAAAGTTGAGCATACACCCACAAACATTAACTGTTCCTGTATATTTTGGTAGGAAACAGCATGTCATGTTTTGTTTTCACTTTTAAATTTATCAAAAATCCAAGCATTTGATTTAAGTTTACATACAGGGCTGTAATTGTTGAAACAAATATGAAAATACTGTCATAAGCAATGAACGTTTTGAAATATACTTTAACGGTACCCTAGCATTCAGGACTATTTTTGACCAAGAATTCAGGTTTTGTTTCTAACCACAGAGATGTATTCAAGCTCTACTTACAGTCCATCGACTAAAAGGCTTATTTACTGCTGTAAAAACATCCTTTTGTGTTAAATACTTGTTTCCTTTCATTTGTATTATCATATTATATTATATAATTTGGCTTATGCTCCCTTTCCTGTAGTGGTCACAAATTGCCTTATATCAAGCTGCTCAACTATTGACAACTGTATTCGTTGTCATAGTAACAACACCGTTTTCGTCATCTTGTGATTGTCTCATCATTCTTTTTAAAACATTGTAAAATAACACTAATTTTGAATTTAAGTATAAAATGTTTTGAAAAAAAAAGATTGTCCTATATGGGGAAAATCCGCACGGTGTCACGTATGATTTTCCTACCGAAAGACTGCATGAAACAGCGGGTGTTGATCCGGTAACTACAAGAATAGTAAAATTAACAAAAAAGTTTATAAATTCATGCGCTTTTGCCGAAAATCCCCTAGTCAATGAGTTAGTTATAAATTAATTATAAAAATAAATATAAAAAAACATGTACGCCATACACGTGAATGATGATCCGTTTTTTCTCGTCTATGAGGTGGTTTGCGTACCGTTCGCCGAAAGTTTCGATTTTCTCGTGTGCGTTATTACGTTCGTCGTCTATGACCATGTGCGCGAGCAAATCCTCATTTTTCCTATGTAAATCACCATGAGAGCAACAACTTGCGCTTTTTCGTCAGACATGCTCTCAGCTCAAAAATCAAAATAGAATGAATGTTCGCCAATTGGTTCGTCGTCTATGGGCTAAACCCGAACGCAGATTCACGCAGTCGTTTATGGCTAGCTTAAGTGGTAGTCGAAATAAATAGATCGTAGATGTCAAACAATAAGCCTAAGCAAAACGCCATCGAAATATTAGTCGATTTGTGTCTGCATCATAAAGTTATTCTCGATTAAACATGTCTCGTAATATGCGGGAGTTTTTGATTTTTTCATCGCATGCTCTCAAATACCTATGTTGAGGCCGTTTTTAGTTGTAGAACGTGCCGAAAGTGGTTTCAGCGCTTCAAGAACGGTGATGACGTCGAAGACCGGCATGGCGGTGGAAGAGAGAAGATTTTCGAAGATGCAGAGTTGGAGGCATTACTTGATCAAACGCAATCGAATCAAACGCAAAACGAATCATAAATGTATAACCAGTTTATTACAATAAAGCCTTAAAAAAACGTCGGAAGCAAAGTTTAGGTGTACAACTAGTAAAGTTTAAGATAGAATCGAGACAAATTTTCATTCCAAATGAATTCTTTTGTTCTGCAAAAAACCTAAAACTTTCAAAAAGTCAGTTCCTTCCACTTTATGTCCATAAATTATTTGCCTCGTACATATTCTTTACTCATCCCAATCAGACATACATAACCATAAAGAAAAAATATAATCACCATAACGAAAATAAAGGACGCTCGACTTGACTCGCACTCTTCCTTGAAGCACCCGCCTGTAGTCCTGCAGAGAAAAAAGAATACTCCAAGCTTTGTTCTTTATTTCCCGCGTTGAAGTAAGTATTTATTTTATGCTTGAATTCCAGCGAAAGGGCCAAAGACCTAAGTGGTGTTCACTACCACCACTAGCTACACACCAGAGTCAAAACAGTTCCTCACTCCACCCCAAAACCAACACAGTGGCCTCCCTCTCATCGTTATAACCTGTGTTATGTCTGTCGTTCCGGTTGAGGCGTTACTGTAAGGGTTGGGCCTGGTCCCGCGCCATCATTTATAAAGCAAGGTAGCAGAGGCATCAGTTGGTACTTCATTTAGGCATAAGTTGCACACGTAGCGCATGCATCTTAGGCACAGGAGAGTGCACCAAGTGTCATAAACTACAGAAGTGTTGGCTTGAAATTAGCTGAATGGGGCTTACTGTGTGCAGCATTCCTTTTTTTGTATGGATAAACTCAACAGAGGTATGTGTACGACGTATTCAACGTTCTAGAACTTAACATTGTTACATTTGTGTTGTTTGTGAATGCACATGAAAAGGATTGACTTGGCTTTTTTTTTTGTGGTTTATGTTCTAAGTGGGCTGGGATAACTACTTTTCTAGAGCTCTACAAAGGTCGTCGTCAACGAGAACATCTGCTATCATTGCAGCTCCATCCAGGCAGCTCTCATCATATCATCTATTTCCTTCAATTGCAGTCCAAAAAAGCTGTGCCTGTAGTGGAGTCCGAAAACAATAATCCAGATATTGAATTTAATTAACCTAAGGCATCTAATCCAGGGGCCCAAAATGTTTCTCGCAGATGCAGTCCTTATGGCATTAACTTCCATAAAAGCTGCCTGGAATTTTTGTCCATCTTCTTTTAAGTTCTTAGCAACATTGACATACGAAATTCCCTAACTCAGCTACGACCCAACGTCGAATTCCAATTCATGTGTACAATTTAAGCAACATAGTCCCCACCGAAGAAAGATCCTTTTCACAAAGTTGTAAGCGATATAACTCCCCAGAACTGCCAAGAGAAGGAATACAACCTTTTCACAAAGTTGCTAGGCGTTCCAATTCCTGTCCGAATGCACTCAATTTCGCAGGAGCAGGAACTACAGCTCCCTTGAAATGACTACCCAAACAACTACTCTACGTCACAGCAATTGACTCCTGTGAACTCATTTTTCCCACGGGTACGCTCCCCACACAACCCATACCCAAGTTGTTTTCTCCTCCAGGCACTGTGTAATTGTTTTAAAACGAAAGCAATTGTATTACAAGCTGAATGAGTATTCTTTTTACTAATTATTCTGCTTCGTTAGGAACTAATTTTGTCACAAGCACTAGCACGATTTTTTTTATTATTATTGATTTCCTACATCCCTTCAACAGCGGCCGAGTAACGAAACAGAGGCTAATGCAATCGGTTTTAATTAGGTCAGACAGGAGTAACATTTTGCTATATAGTTGGTTTTGGTTTATGGGCAGCCACTTATGAATCCTTGAAAGTAGGTGATTGAATTTTGTAGCAGGAACGGGTTCAGAGAATGCACTTCGATGTAATGTGAGGTGAGGTTAGCCAATTGGTAATCTAGGTGATGTGTTTTAGAATTTAAGTGCTGAAAGCGTGACTAACAAGGTAAAAGAAAACCATTTTCGAAACAAATGAGTATCACTCGCACATGGAACTTCCGAGCAACCATCGACATTTTGGAAGTTTTGCCTGTATTAAAATCGAAGAGATATTTAGCTCATGTGTGAAACTATGTGTGTGGGTAGAACTTTGGTCTCAAGAGACTTATTTGCACATCATCCTGGATACAAATAGAGGAACGTATGATTAGGTGTATGTGCATGTCATCCAGCTTTGTGAGATAGAATCCCGTTGTAATAGGCAGCAGCGCATTTCCTTTTCCTTTTGTCATCAAAAACCTTCTTTGAGTGGCACAGTGAATGGGTAACTTGATGTTTCGGGCAGGCTTGCTTTCTGCTTCCCGCTGAATCAAAGACAAGGTGTTTTTTAGTGCGTTTTGCCTCCTTTTTGAGGCTTAGACTTTTTTATCAAAGTTTTCGCATCCATTGGAGCCTGTTTGTCTGCTCATAGCGATTTTGACAGTAAAATTTTAGTTTAGCTTTTAATAGAATTTGATTATTTCGCCTTAATCCGTATGTGTGCGAAAAACACAAACACCTCAAAACGTGTGAAAAGGTACCTGGGTAATTTCTACAATATGAATTAAGATAAAAATCATAGTATATTCTATATTTTGATTTAAATTGTATAAAGTTTTCTTTTTGAACTTTATTTAACATTCGTTTTGAAATTTCAAAGACGATTCCTATCAAAATATTAACTTCGGAATAATGGGTATAACGAAAAGCAGAACCATTAAATATCATATACTCTATATGGCCAAATTTATACTAGAAAACTACATCAAGAAGAACGCCAGGCAAACATTGGAGAGGAAACTGTGTTGGATCGTGTTAAAAAATAAAAAAGTTTCGAAAGGAAGTGTGACAACTTTTTAAGTGCTTGTGATATTTACGAACATGACGCACGAGCATCAGTTAAAAAAATTAGCGTTTTCTTCCAACAACTAACCAAAAGAGTTGTTGGATGTTCACTTAATGTATTTTTAAAATATCGTACCGTTCTTACTCTTCATAAAATTATATACAGTAAGACGCCAGAATATCTTTACAATAAACTAAACTTTGCCCGTTCTCAAAGAACTCTTAATTTAATACCACCTAAGCATAGACATTTAAATACAGAGAGACAATTCTTTGTTAATGCAATTCATTTGTGGAATGCGCTTACTTCGGAAATAAAAAGGATAAATACAGGGAACTATTTTGAGAAACAACTTTTTGAATTTTACAACACACATTAAGTTGCGTAGCTACAAGGACTTAAGCATGATTTTCAAACTTATTTTTCCTTCTTTCTTCTCTTCTACTTCTTTTCTTCTATCATTTCCTTCTCCTCCTTTCTATTTTCACTAGATTTAAGTTAAATTTCTTAATTGAATTGAATTTTTGAAATATGTAAGATCCTGTACAAACGTAGAAGTGAATGTAAATTGAACTTAATTGTACAGAGGTAATAAATAAATAAATAAAAAAAACTATGTTGCCACATAAGGACGCACCAATATTTTCCATCAACTTTTCGTTTCAAAAAAAGTAGTAGTATGATTAGTCGTAGTATGATTTATTTGTATCATTTTTGTATGCCTAAAATTGTTTTTATTGATATATATATATATATATATATATATATATATATATATATATATATGGGGCGGCGTAACAGCCCGTTGAGAGCCAGAGCCTAGCTTTTTCGCGCCTCCACTGTGTTGTGCGCGTTATAATTTTGTCACATGTGGAGGGGACCTACTGTTTAATGCCGGTTCCGAACGGCGAATTGCGAAAGCTTTTCATGACAGAAGTACTCCAGGAAGGTTGTCAGTCGTTCGCTGGAGGTGGGGCCGTGAAAAATGTTTGTGGTGTTATTTTTTTTCCCCGAGCTGGATTCGAACCCGGGTACTCTCGCTCAACAGTCCGACGCACTAACCGATCGAGCCAACGACGCCCGACGACGTTTTTATTGATATGTGCTAAAAAAGAAAAAGCTGTGCTTATGCTTTCTTCAGCAATCGTATTACAATGAAACTAAAAATGGCGTTGACAATATAGATAAGTTGTTGGCAAAATACGCAACAAAACGTTAGACATGACATAGTTTACAATACAATTGATATTACAGTTTTACCTGCACATATCATATCATTATAGCACAACCAAACATCCTCGTCTAGCAATAGAAGGACAAATATACGCACCACGACACCAAGAACACCAGCCAGAAGGTTAAAAATTAAGTTCGTGCCAAAAGGATTGAGGTTCTGGAGTGGCTCCTACAGTCCCTTGACGTTTATCTCATGGTGTGATGTCAAAAATGATGTTGCCGATGACAAACCAATAAACAAATGTCAATTTTGGAGTGAAGGAAGCCTAGAAGAAAATAATACAAACTCAATATTAAACAAATGAGATATAATACAAAATATCAAGTTATTTTTTTTTTTTATTAAGTTAAAAGTTTTTTTCACAACTAAACAACATAATAATGCTCGCATATGCGCTCCTATTATTACATTGAACAGCTTTAAAGCCAATTGGTCGACCTTTTTATCCTTTCTTTAATTTTTGTTGTATATTTTATTACTGTTTTTTGCCTATATTGAATTATGTGTATTCTATATTATGAAAAAAGAAAGAACGAAAAATAGATAAAAGTATAAAAACTGTGTCCTTTTTTCCATTTACGGGACATCGTTCCTATTATTATAAACACAGCTGTATGTCAAAACTGAGCATTCCCTAAAGCAATATTATCGCACATTATTGGACATAACATTTAACCTTCTAAAAGAAAAGCAGAGAAAAACTAGGAAAGTTTGTAGCATTTGTACCCGACCAATTTGCGATGAGCATTCGAAGTCTAAATCAGAATGCGTCGTCTGCCTTCGAAATTCTCGATAAAATGTTGTTTTCAAATATCCAATAAAACTATAACAGTACTAACGGATATAAGAAAAACTCATATACATAAGTATCAATATTAACGCCTAGAAAAGCTTTTATAAACTTTGGCAGTCGATATGGGTGTTGATGAAAAGGGGGCGGGGTCCCGATTATAAAAATGTCTGTCTGTCTGTCATTAGGCTTTAACCTTGGTAACTGGCGAACCACTTAAAATTAAAAAAAAAAAAACTTCGCTAAAAGATGTATTTCACTTGCCCATTGAAATTTCTGGTAAGTTTTAAGAAAATTTCATATTGGTACACAAGTTCCGTTTTTCCCATATTTATGGTCCTTGTTACCATATTTATGGCCTTTTCTGCATTTCGTCACTTGCTAACAACGGGTATACAAAGACAATGGACAGTGAAACTTCTCTATAGCGGACACTCTCGGGACCATCAAAATTGTCGGTTAAGAACTGGTGTTCGTTTGAGGAAGGTAATATGTTTATTTCATGAAAATTCAAAAAAAAAGAAACATTACTCCAATTTAGTGTGTCTAACAAGCTGGGGTTTTTGTTATTTATTGTAGAAACAAGTCATTTGTACAAAAAGAGTTCGTACGTCTCTACAAACGCTGCAAATATTTAGTAGGGTGTGTGCACATCAAGGGAATGCATACACATATAATAATTTTCTGTGGCATCTTCAGATTTGCTTCGTGTCCGTTATAAGAGCAAAAATTGCTCGGCAGGCGTTGAAATTCGTGTCGTTGTCCGATATAAATGGTCCGTTATGAAGGGGTAGAAATGTACACATAGCCCTATCTTCATGCCGGGGACCAGAGAAATTGGCCATTGAGAGGGGTGTCCCTTATAACGGGGTGTCCGTTAAGAAAAGTTTCACTGTATTTACTTGCTTCCTTGATTAGTTACAGTTATTTAAATAGTCTTTATTGAGCAAATTAACTCATCGTACGGAAACTTTTGTGGATTGAGTTTTCCAATATTGGTTGTTGTTTTTGTTATAACTTTTGAGTGGATAAGAGTGTTGGATTAATTTTGGTAAATTCTTTGTATGAAGCTTGCGCTTTGCTCTTTTCAAATATCCCTTTCAAAACAAATTGTCACATATGGCTTGGGAATAAACGCAGTTTTTCGCCAGATTTCTCTATCGTACGCAAACTTTTGTGGAGCACTGTAAGTTAAACAAACTCGTAATATTTACATATCAAGACCTTAAATCTTCTTTAGCTTTATGCATACAATTGTACCTCCAGAGGTACATATAATAAGATTGACTGACTTTAGTTTCGTAGGTCAACAACATTTGATTTGTACATATAATTCCAATAAATTAGGCCAATAAATCTGGCAATATCTGGCAGATACGAGTACCAAAAGCATTCTAAGAGGCTCTTTACCTTTCCCTTTTCTTAGAGGAATCTGCTTGATTATTCAAGACCAACCCATCCAAAATCTGACCCTAATTTATCGTCTGACTTCTATGTACTTTCTCCTTCCACTCTTTTGTTTTAATCACCATCAAATCAGAAATAAGACTACAACATTTGAAACGTCATCTACACGCAAATTGGCCCGAAGACTTGTTACTACTACAATAAACGACACAGAAAGTAAAGAATCAATTAGATTAAGTTGTTCACTGATCGTTCCGACAAATTGTTAACCCACCACATACCAGTAAGTAGGAGAAAAAATTAAAAACCAGATCTAACATTGCAGTTTAACTGTGGTCAAGCCAACATTTGAAACCATTCTTTTTATTTTTTTCCTTTTTTTCCAAGAAAAAAGTCAAAATTTCAAACAATGCATTCGCAAGACAGACATAAATTTATCGGCACAAGTTCACAGAAACACCTGTGACTGTGGCACTCATTATATATTCGTACAATGTTAGTTACTAAACTAAGGACACAATATCAATAAAACAAATGTTTTTTTTTTAACTATTCCTGTAGGTTATCACCATGTCCATTACTTTCCATAAATACATCTGATCGATCGTTACTCGGTCGAAGTGGATTGGTATCGGACTTCTTGAGATAAGAGTTAACAAGTTCCGATGTGAATTGATTCACTAAGAGAAGAGCTTCATTTTCTGGTAACTCAATTAGTGATGATGTAAGAAATCTTCCAAATGCTAAGAACTTATTTGCTCCGTAAGGCAGTCCATTTGATGGACCTTGTTCTGGTGCTGTAGTCATTCTTTGGTGCATAACTTGAACTGGTCGTGGTACTTGTACTTGGCGTTGCATGCGTGTTAGTCGTGGAGGAGCTCGATGGTATGGCGTTGAAGATTGTAAAGGTTTCTCAACTTTTGCGGCAATAAGAGTGGCATAGTTACGAACTTGAATGGAGCCCTTTCTAGTGCCAGGTCTATGTGGAAAGAAAAGAAAATTAAATACTTTGATCGAATTGTTTTTAGAGAAATAATGAGAATAAAAAAATGTAAGCAAAAATCAAATAAATCAATTTTGTTTTAGCAATGTTCTAAAAATGTTGAGCTTATTATAAAAGTCTAATAAATGTATTAAGCGAGGCTGCTCGGTAATTTTGTTCTAATTTTAATACTGCTACTACAACTGAATTCTATTGAAATAAAATTGTTTAAAGAAAGGTAGAATCGCATACAACAAATCTACGGTAATCCTTTTTTCTGGAACTCGTCAGAATTAATTTTGATAAAACATTTGAAACTGTGGCTTTCGGGTTTGAAAATATTAATTTATGGATTAGGAGTCGTGAATTAAATTTAAAAGACAGTGTTAAAAAATTAAAGTCTTAAAACATATTAAAATTTTGTCAGTCTATTCCTATAAACTCAAATGACAACATCATCATTTGAACCAAACAAAGACCTACTACCAATTGCTGCTTTTGTTAGACGTATCCTAGTTAGAAAAGAACATCAATTGAACGGCTGACATGGTTTGGCCATGAACAGCAAATAGGCACCAATGCTCCAGCATGTAAAATGGTCGAATTTAGAGATGGGATAGTTGAAATACACAACTAGAAGTGGCTAAGCCCACTTCGTGTGTGTGGTGGAACGCAGCTGACTAAGGACCAACATGTCTTGACGAGGTTGGTAATTGGGAAGATGAGTCCCGGACTGTAGTGTCAACTAAAGATTTTATCTTTTGTTTTTCTAAAGTGGCGTTCTAACTAGCATACTGACTAAGCAAACTGCTCAAAATTGGATTACAACGGAAGATCACGGCAATGACCTCTCCACTTAACCATCTCCTGTGCCTAATGTTCTAGTGCAGTGTTCAATTTCAGTTAAAAGTTCTCAAACAAAAATTCTCTACATAACTGGCCAAAATTTTTATTTTCACTCACAAGTAATCACTTCCGCCGTCATCCCTCGGCTCAGAGTCACTGCGAAAAAATAAAAACATGGAAAAATAAAAACAGAAAAAAATCGATAAGGAAACAACGAAAAAAAAATCAAAGCAACAAGTTGCACTCTCGCTTACGATTCAACATCTGTTCCCTGTTCGCTTTTTATCGCAATCTCCCCGGTTGTACGCTTGCAGCTCATGTTACGAAATGATCGTCTTACAGGAATGTGATCATTTAGAAATGAAAGCTGTTCAAATAAAGGCCATTTTGATTCGATGGTTCGCCTGGGAGATTCTGCTTGCAGTGTCTCAATGCGACGTTTCTCTATGTGATATCGATTGCGAAGCTGTAGCATTCGGTCCTTAACGATTGTTGCTGAAAAAAAGAAAGTGCACTTTGAGTTTGAAAATTCTCCTGAAAGTCTTAAGACTCCACTTACAGTCGTATCCCAAGTTTTGAGACAGCTCTTCCCACAACTCATCGAGGTACGCCTTATCTTTGAAATGGACTGAATTGCGATCGTACAGCTCGGGATGTTTTTCGAATTCCCGAATCAAGTCTGTATCGAAGTCTCCTCGAAGTTCGATGCGGCGCGGACGCCCACGTTTTCTTTTGATGGTAGCCAGATTGTCGATTGACTCGGTAATGGTTGGTGAGTTTCTTTAATGACCGCTTCTGGCAGTGTTGTGAGTGAAAATTTGTTGTCGGTGTTAGATATGTTTAAGCAGGAAATGTCTGATACTTTGGCGGGTTGGGAGAACGTGTTTTGAGAATTTTTTATATATTTTTTTTTTTTTTACAATTTGTTCCGTAATTGCTAATTAAGATGATTTTATTTATACTTTTTTTATTGTACTCTTTGTTTATTCGGTTTGCGGACGCTGTGTTATCGCCCTGGTTTTGCTGTTGAACGTCAAGTTGACAGTGGATGTCATAAGGGCGATTTACATTGTGGTAAGGTGTTGCATGCACTAACTATTACATTCAAGACAAGCAAATTTAGTACTTAATAGTTTAATAAGTTGATTAGTTATATTTTCAGACTTTGGTTATGAATTGCTAATAATGACTCCCAAAGAAGTTAAATGTGTGAGGAATATTGTCCTATGATCCTTGTAAATATATTGCGATTGTAAAACGAAATCAAAAAGAAAGATAACAACGAAGTGAAATCAAATAGAATTTTTACTTTATAGAACTCTGAGTCGTCTTTTGATTCTACTTGTTGTTAACCTTCCATCGGAAAAGACCGTTCCTAGAGTGCTTTTAATATTTGTCACACAGAGTCAAATCAATTATTTTATGTTTTTTCTTTTTTTTCTTTTTGCTCAAAGTTTTTTTTTTTCTCCCTTCCACGTAAAACTTGCGCATACAAATAGAATCTTAAGCTTCTTTTGCATTATTTATTTGTTAAAAAATATTCGTTTGATCTGACCAATTTTTAGCTCAAAATATAAAGTGGCCTTAGTCTATTTTAACCTCCACCCGTCCCTCGACCCAGGCGACTGTACTTTGATTTCTTTTACTGCAACGAACCTAGTTATCGATTTAACAAAAAAATTACCACAACTGATAATTACATAAAACAAAACTAGGACCTTAAGAAAGTATTGGATCAGTTTAGTTAACTATTAACGTAACATTAACTTCCAACCCCTAACTAATTTACTTACACTTAATCAAGACAAGTAACTAAGACGCGGTCTTTCAAAACTTAATTTTATACTATTTTCCAAATATTAGTTTTCTTCAAAAAGACAGTTACATCGATGCTGGTATTGTAAGGAAAAAACTCTACATCGTTGTTATTTTCCTGCATATGTCCAAGAAAAGTCACTCAATCCAGTTGCCGAGTAATTTGGAGAAATAAAAAATTAAAAATAAATGAGTGTAAAAATAAATCCACGTTATAATACAAAGGGATTTCAAAATAAAGAACGCACAAAGGACCACTTTATAAAAAAAAATCTTTAAATGAATTAACTTATTGCAAATAACATCAATTGTGTTTGTGGTCGTCTGGTATAGAATTTAACAAATCCAATTTTCGAAGTTTTGAATTTTTTCTAAGATATAGAATAACATTGTCATATATTTTAATATTTTTTTTTTTTTCGTAACTAACGGCTCAAAAAGTTAGTTTTAGACTAGACTCGATCAGTCAATTATTTGAAGCTCAAAACCGGTCATTTTTATCACGTAATTTAACAGACCTTAAAATATCTTTAAGGTCTTTCTTAATATCTTTAAAATATCTTTATTTTTGCTGCCTGCATGTAAACAGAACAAAAAAGAGGAAAGGTTAAAAATATATGGAGTAAACTCTCGATAATTCGAGTTTCATTGGACGAGGAAAAAAAAATTCAAATTGCAAAGGTTTTCGAATTACGGAGGCTTTAGAAAAGAAAAATTTTGCTCACTTTCGTCACTTTCGTCGTAAAGAAAAAGAAGTAAACTTATCTTCGAATTATAGAGGTAAACAAACCATCGTTTTCGAATTATATAGATTTTCATGTTGTTTTGCATAAAAAAAAAAAAATGACGAGGGAACGAAATTGCATGTTTTCTTTGATTTACAGAGGTTTTTTCAAGGGACTGGGAGAATGCTTCGATTTATAGAGAATTATGGAGAGTTTGATTTATCATTTCAATTGTTGCGGATTACAGCGTAAAATATACGTATGTATTGAATTGTTCACTGTCTATGCTTGGAGGTCATGCCATCCTGTGCATTTGAATACATAGGATGGGCCAGATACAAATTTGTTTTTAAAAATGCAATTAAATGAACAAAATTAATTTTTTTTCCATGTATAATAGCTTTGTTAATAAAACCAAACATTCCCATCAGTGATATCGCTGATTCCCATTAGCTTTACCCCGCTAAAACCTTAAAATTAGCTTGCTGATCCGCTCAAGCTTGATGTTCACTCTCTGAAGTCAAAACAAAAATGAAAAAATGCTCTAAAGTTGTACGACAGCTGTTCACACCTTACAATTTATCATCAAGCATTCGAAAAACTTGAAAAAATTGAACTTCGATACGACAAATTTGATGACAAATTGAAAAAGTGTTCACACTCTACAATTTGGCCCTTTCAAGCATAGTCATCAAGCAAAATGTTTGGTGTGTACCCCGCTATTAGCACAACGCCATTCAAGTGATTGCTTCGGCTGGCTTCGCAGTGACACATTCTGCCTCTCAAATTTTCCAAGACCTTGTTATTTTGATAGTATCGGCCTTAAATGCTCGCACTGTTTCTGGAATGTTGATATAAAATCGGTCCTCTACGTCTCACCACAAAAAAAGTCCAAAGGGGTCAAATCGCAGCACTATAGCTATAACCAAATAATCATGTTTATGTATTACAATAAATATTATTGACCCCTTTTTGTTATTTTTTAAAAATATATAAAATTGTTTAAACATCAGTCATTTTTACTGGTTTGGTAGAAATATGCATATTTAAATAACTCTTAAATCTAATATAAACAATTATACACAACTCAACCTTTTCTAATGTGTTCTTTTTTTAAAATCTGATTTAAAAACTTGAAAAAAAACGTAACAGATAATTGTGTGCTTGGGGCATTCTTTTCATGTCAAATGTTGTAAAAATGGTTGTATGTCTATATTTTATTTTGATTTTATTCCAACACATTATTCGTTTTCTTAACTCTATGTACATAGCGACTTATATATTGTCGGCTTAAATTGGTCGCGCTGTAAAAAATGGTTACATTTTGTCCAGTTGACATTTTTATGTGTTACACATTTTTTTTTGTGTGTCACACGTACAATTTTGTGGACAGTATGTGGAACCCATTGGATAATTATATGAGCATTTCTTCAAATCGGAGGCTACACGCATTTTTTGACATTTGAAAATTTTGTTACACATTTCTGTTATTTGTTTGTGCCATATTTCTGCGGTCGTGTTTTAAGGCTTTCTTTCAATATTTAATGGAACAAAAAAGTGAGTTTTGAAGTAAAGACGACGACTTTGGAGACAACTTAAAGTTTATTATCTAATTACATTTGCAGATAAACTTCGCGCTCGAAAATCCACATTAAACAGGAACCTACAACACAAATGGAAAGGAGAAGAAACAAAAAGATTAATTGCCGCCATTGAAGCTCGTCCGGTACTATGGAACTGTACTACTGGGGAATATAAATCTAGGGTGGAGAGCTGGCGTGAAGTTTTGAAAGAATTAAATATTGAAGGAGTCAGTATGAATGAGATGAAAACAAAGTGGATGGCTCTTCGCACCACTTTTAAATCGCACTTGGCCAAGGCACGTAGAGAAAAACCAGAGCAAATAGTTGGACTACACTCGGCGAACTGGAAACACTTCAAGCAACTGCAATTTCTAGCGACCATTAATGTTCACAAATCCACTGAATCCACGTCACCCATGGGATTGGTAAGAGTTATTCCGTTCTAATTTACCTATAATAAGGTTTTATCAACATTTTGTGAATTATAGCCATCAGTCAGCGACCGCACGATCTTAGATGAAGATACACATTCACGTCAACCCTTAACACCTATGGTCAAATTAGCTCAAAGATCCACGCGGCAGTCCCAACCAGCATCGCAGACAACATTTAACGGATCATTCACTCGGCATATTCCATTTACACCTACAAGGAAAAAAGCTGCCCCGCAAACACCTGACCACAATTCAGCCTTCTGCGACTATTTGTTGGCAGAACTGTGCACTCTTTCAGACGCCACATCACGTAAATTGCGTAGACAATTGATGCAGACGATGTACAATTTCATGGACGCTCACGAAGTTGAACAATCACATATAACGTCAATAAACATTAATGATATGCTTACCTGCAAGCTGGAGGATGAAACTGAGCAAAGTCACAATTCTACTGCTCTGTCAACATTACGAAGCCCAATACCTACTCCAAACTTTCCAAACAGCGCGCAAAAGCAACTCAATCAAACAAGGCTTATTTAGAATAAAATCTATATTTTATTAATTAGTTAAGTTTAAATCTGCCTTTTTGTTCAACGAAATTGCAAATTTACTCTTTACTTCTTTTGTACTCCGCGCATTGCCTTTGTCCTTCGAAAGACAATTTTTTATTGTTCCTAAATGTACTGCAAGTTCATAAAAGAAGATAAGTTTTTACGAAGAATAGGCTTTTGTGCAGAAGACTTAGACTTAAGACTTGAGCTTAATTTTAAGTTACAAAATTAAGATTTTTAATGTTAGATTATGGTTGGAATGCATTCAAAATGAAAGACAAAATTTTAAATACAAGTTTTATATATAATCATTTAGAAAGAAATGTTTTGATTCTTCTTTTTTCTAGTTTTCTAGTTTTTGATTAAATGCTGAGCTCAAGAGTTTACTATTGATAGAACAAGGTATTGCAGCTACTTTGTCCCATATGGGTTGTAGCTGCACCGAACTTAAAACATACCTAAGTTGCCCTAGACATATCATGACGGGGGGTTATTACATTGTATTCTACTTAATATTAATTAAATGATATGATCGGGCATATTTGTTGCCAGCAGATTCTGGTATAGGCGGGGTCTGTCGCCACACAATCTAAGCAGCATTTCCATATAAATTTCATGTCCAAGTTTTTTTTTGTTTGCTAATGAAGTGATATGCACCCTCCTGAGGAGCGCTAACAAGCTTGTTTAAGTCTAATTAACGCATAATACAGTTCAGATTAATTTATAGTACAGTATAGTATAGTTGTCCGTAATTAATGAACTCGTTTTTGTAATTAATGAATTTTAGGTATTGTAAGATTCTGGTCAATCGATCAATCAACGAAGTATTAATAATAGTATTTTGGTTAGTATGAATTGAAATATATAGCTCTTTAAATTATTCAGTACATTCTGTCCAGGATTCTTCGTCTGTTCGTCTGTTTCTTCGTCTTCACTTTCATGGGATATGATAGTTTTGTCAACATTAGGAAAGATGATGATCCAGGAATACCAGAATTCCTACAGCTTGTTACATAGTTATTTTTTTTACAGGCAAAGGTCTTAAACATGTTGAAAATAATGTTCAGATAGCATGAAAAGTAGAACTATATACATATTATCTTCGTTAGCTACTCAACTGGTATGAGAGCGTTTGGAATAATTTCTGATTCGTTTAGAAGAATTTTTATGCATCGTTGGAGTCATGGTCTGCCACGGATTATCTTTATGGAGCAAATAGTTCTGAAGGTGACCTAGTTTAGCTTTAAAATAATTCTCTTTACAATCATTGTTAACGTCATAGAACTGTATTTTAGTTAGCACCTAAAAGCACGATAAAGAGTTTTTGAATTTTTATTTAATTACACACACATTGGTCGATAAAAACCTTTGGGGCAGATTGGAGTAGGATTATTTTGAAATTGCTTTTTGACATTTTTGTATATGAGGTGAAAAGAGTTACCGAATAACATCATCGTCGGTGTAACAACCGGTTTTTGATCCGGGTCAGCTGCAGCAAGCACTTCCACCTATCACGCTCACTGACCGAAACATCCAGTTAGGCGTCTCAGAGCTTTAGGCGTCCTGATCCACATCATCCCTCCAGCGCAGGCGCTGTCTTACACCAAGAATTGTACCCCAAAGAACTTTCAGAGCTTTCCTCTTTGCTCATATGAGCTTACCGAATAACCCGGAATTTCATTACAACAGATTCATCAAAGAAAAAAAGAAGACATTAATATAATTCCTATTTCAATTCAATTTATTTATTAAATATAGATACAATTATACAATCCGGCTTTCATATAATCAATATTTTAGGGATTTAGGAATCTGTGTGCCTTACAACCAAGATATAATACCATATAACAAAATTTATTAGCAAGGAATTTTATACTATTTAAAGGAAAATTACAACCGAAAATCCTTATCTGAAAGAAACTTGATCCGTTTGGTTGCGTGCTTATATTCAAAAAACATTAAGTTGAGTTATAAGTTCATTATCAGAAAATGTACATTTATAGTAAAAAGATGTTTTAGACCTGACAATACAAATATTTAAGAAGTCGACATTAGCTTTGTCACGAAGTTTTGTTGAATAATACCAAGAAAGATAAAACATCATTTTTAATATTTTATTTTGAATTTTAACGCATGACTTTTTGCACAATCGCACCAGGCAGGAGCTCCATAGAACATAATAGTTTGAAAGATTGTCTTAAAGATTAGTACTTTTTATCAGCGCTGAGTTTTGTGTCCCTGCATATTAGTGGGTAGAGAATTCTTATTAGTTTGTTTATTTTGTCAAACGTAGTGGATACATATTTTACAAAGTTAAGTTCAATTTCTATTTGTTTCAATAATTACAAAAATAAACAAATTTGATTACTGAGCGACGTCGCGCAGTGGAAAAAATTATAGATTTAGGTGGACACCACTCATAAACATCAAAATTTGGCCTAACGAGCCTTTTGTATGTTTAAAAACCTGGTCCACCAAGGTGACAAGTAATTTTGGGATTTTTCGTTTTTTTTGCCATAAGAATTTAATTTTCAAAAAGTCACTGATTTATCGAACAGTTTTCGTGGCTTCCTTTCTAATATATAACAGCTCCACACCAGAACTGAAAGATGTTTTGATGACTTTGAAGATTTGCGTATCCAATGCAAGCTTTAAAAAATTATGCTTAGACCGCACCATACGACAAAAAGTTACTTTTGTAAGAACATTGTTATTTTACACCTTATTAGGTCTAAGGTAACCCTTCTCTTTAAGAAGGATGCCTCTAGATGGTTCTAAATTTTATATGTCTGTAGTCGTTACGAATTCCACTTTCAAATGCCACAAAGCAGAAGGTGAGCCTAGGTGATCCAACAAAGTTACAGCTTATGAAACATTTGCTTATAAGAAGAAATTAGGCAGGTATAGTTGAAGAGCTAATTTGATAATCTTTTGCACTAAAGCAAGCTTAAAAATAGGATATATATAAAAAGTCCTTGCCTCTGGAAATATTTCTTAAAAACGAATTCGATCAGATTAAGTAAATCACATGTTGTGAACATTTTTATTAAATTTTGTATTATTCCCAAAAGAATGATTTCGTTTCGTAAGTGCTACAGCGTTTAATTTGAAAATTTTTGTGGTTTTGCTGTCGTGACCCATATCTTATAACAGTGTATGATCCAAAAAGTATTTTTATTGGCATGAAATTTTGACCAAATATCCACCTATTTTACTCATTTTTCTCACTGTGCGTCGCTCTGTCGCTCAGAAAAATCGCAAATCGTTCAGTGCCTGCGTGGCACAAATGAGCTAATAGGTGATTTGTGCTACGTGGCCACCTCCATACAATGTTATATTTTCGCTCAGTCATTTAACCCGTCATTGTTCATTGCGTGGCCGCAGCCAAATAAAGGCTTCTAATAACTGCATACTAAAAAGAATATATACAACAGGAAAAAAATTAATACTTAACGATTTGACAATGGGACTTTTTACATCCTAAATAAAAACACTCACTATAGAAGCTTACGATCACTGATTTTCAAATGATGTTTAGCCACACGTCGTCCTAGCTAAAGACTATAAATCAAAATATTTTACAATGTACATATGTACATGCGAAGCTATGAACTGACATGTGCTGTGCTTTGTAAAATAATAAAATAATTTAAGACAGTTTATGCACTCTTTTTGATTATCATCAAAGCATTTTCTGTTCTGCAGCATAAGATAAGTACAGTCGAAGCCCTCTAAGTCAAATTTTCACGGGATCTTAAAATTAGTTCGAGTTAGAGGGCTTTTTAGAAAAATTCGAGTTAGAGGGATACATTTTTTTTTAAAGCCCTCATTTTATTCAAAAAAGTATAGGTAAGGAAAAAACACAGGAAATTAAGTCTTTAAAATTGGAGAATGAAGCCTTTTAAAAAGGGACTCTATTGTAAAAAGGCAGTGTTGGACCTCATCCGGACTCCCAATGCATTCACTAAATGAAGCTTAAAAACATCTCAGATACCTAACTGTATTTATATTAAAAGCAAATTGTTTGAGGTCCAACCCACAACCGAACGAATAAGCAGCGCAGTTATTTATACAGAGCCGCACGGTTGTGTGCACAGATAACCTATAGCTCATTTGTGGTTATGTGTAGACGACGATTATGTGGCCCTAGACGACAATTATGTTCGCCCAATATGATTGTGCTTCGAGAACCGTTGGCGAATAGTTTCGATTTTCTCATGTTCTTTGGGTTCGATGTTTGCCGCGTAGGTCGCCATGCAAATCCTCATTCTTACGGTGAACATTCTCTTTCTTTCTTGCATAGGTAAACAATATAAAGGACAAACACATGCGCTTTTTGCTCCGACTTGATTGCATTAAAAAATCAACATGAAATGAAAGGTAGGTGTTCGTCGTTCAGTGCCAAATTGAGAGAGAGTCAGAGCATGCAATACAAGTTGCGTGCTTGAGACAAGTTGCGCGAGGAAATTTTTTGTTAATTTTTTTGCAAAAAAAACAAATTCGACTTAGAGGAATTGAAAATGGACCAAGAGTCGAAAAAATGTATTTGAGTTAGAGGGCTTTTCGACTTAGAGGTTCGACTTAGGGGATGGATTTTGTATGGAAAATTGAAGGGAATGCCAGAATATGGCGAAAAAATTCGAGTTAGAGGGCGTCGACTGTATTTTCCCTGTAATACAAATATTCAAATATACAACGGCAGATTCTACTACAATGCTTTGAATTTGAATTTAGTTATGTCTCCTAGACTGCTTGCAACAGGGAGAAAAAATAAACTAAACGATATACAATATCATAGTTTATTTTCCTCAGCTCGAGATGGCTTGGTTTTGATTTTGGTTTCTGTACGCTCTTTTAATATTTGATGTCATAGGTTAAAACCAATTATTGGACAGAAGTTCTTTCTATTTTAAATATTGCTACCTCATAAAACCACTTCCAAAGTCGATGAAATTAATTGAATTAAAGTACTACAGCTTACACACTAAACAACAAACTAAAGTTAACACATCTAACTACGTACAGTGATCGAAGGAACTCTGGTTTGCAATGATAACATGATGCACAACCAATGATAACATGATGCACAACTCGGCTACCTTTGTCGGTCAGGGGGTGCATATAGTAGTGTGTGTGAAATGACGATTCACTACCACCAGTGCAAATTTATATCCGAAATGTATGAAAAAACGCACACTATTAGAAGATTTATATCCAGAGACCACGAAACTCACTCATTTACCGATAGCAGTGCGAAAAATCAGTGCTACCTTATCTGTCTTGGTAGCGTTTAAGGATGGTATGCACGGCTTAAAACTTTTAAAAAGATTTACATGCGTTACAAAATATTTTTTTTAATTTTACGAACTTCTCATATACGGGACGAACAAAGAAAACGACATCAGATATAATGGACTTACAATATTATATTGATAAGAGTGTTTAATAATATTTTTTGGTTAATATGATGCAAGTACATCTGCGAAATATAGAAATACATTTGTTGTGAATAGTGAATTTCCTCTTGTCTTAAAATTTTTTTAAGTTAGTATCAACAAAACCAGTCTATCATCATCAATACGAAATCTTTTTAACGAGATGGTTTGGAAATCCAATGGTGTCCAAGTTTGTTTGATTCAAGAGGAAAATGTTTCTTTCAATTCTTTTACTAAACGTATCTAAAAGGTACTATTTTATTTTTATTTATTGCACTTTAATTGGATCCTTTAAAGATATAATTAAAAAACAAAAATTCAAATAATTCAAAGTAAAACCTTTCAAGCATTGTTTGTCTAATTAATTTTTGTACGGGCAATGATATATCTATGCTTTCTCCATGTTATTTTGCTTTCCTACTTTCCGCTTTAATAGAATTTTCATTTCTAATGAATTTTTTGACCAATTCTAATAACGTATGTCTTGTAAATGATAAAAACAATCAGCCCTTGTTATATGACAGAAACGGAAATTTAAGTGGACCAAGGAAAAGTAAGCAGCAAAAGGGTTAATTGTTCATTACATTTGAAACACAAAACAATTTCACTTAAATCAAATAGTCACAAATCCTATAAATTATATTCAGTGTTTACAATAATTTTGAACCTCCACCATTCGCTCGAATCATTTTGTCTTATATTTTAGAAGATATTTGAAAAAAACGATCTCTGATTCAAAAAGTAACGGCCGAGTGATTGTGAAGATTCGCGAGCTTGCTGAATGAATCTTTTCTGCATATTCTTTTTTGCTTTGTTTTCGTTTTGATGGCAACCGTCGTTTTGAATTTGAGAGCCAATAAGAAAAGAATAAACAACGGCAGGAACGGTAAATTTAAGTTCCTTTATGTGTGTGCAGTCTGAGCAGCTGGATTTGGCAGCTCACACGTATTCTCATTCATGGGGTTCATGGGTAGGACAGGGGTTGCTATATGTGAAAAACTACGTTACCCACAGGGGAAGGAGAGGCGGGAGTTGTGCATCATGTTATCATTGCTGGTTTGTTAACAGAAATAAGAGATAACTGATTGTAAGATTTGACAGAAATGGAGAGGTGTGAATTTCGTGTTTTAATAAAACACTATTTCTTGCGCGGCAAAACCATTAAAGAGACTGAAGAAAAACTAAGAAAATATTATGGAAGTTCTGCACCGTCACATGGAATGGTACACAAATGGTTCACGGCGTTTCGCCGCGGACGTATGAGTACAAAAGACGCTGAGCGTTCAGAACGGTCAACTGAAGTGACAACAGAGGAGTTGGTTAATAAAATCCACAATATTGTATTTTACGATCACCGGGTTAACGTAAGCGAGATTGCGAAGATATTAGAGATCTCAGATGATACTGTCTTTCTGATCCTACGTGACCATTTGTGCATGACAAAAATATCGACAGGATGGGTGCAGCGGTAGATGATCGAGCACAGAAAGAACTGGACGTGAGTGACGAAGTAAAATCAGTGAAGCTCTCCCTTATCCAGTCTTGTGTAAAGATGTGATTCCGTGTTATTGTTGTGTAGAAAGATTTTCATCAAATGAAGAAATCATCGAACCAACAAATGTCTATTTAGCAGAGCTCGAAAAATCATATTTTTTTTTTGAAAGAAATGTGAAATAATCTGTATTGAAGTGGGAAGGAAACTACATTGTTAAATAAATTATATATTAAGGAAGGAAAAAAAGTATTTCATTTCGGTCATTGATTTACCGAACAACTGCAGTCATTTGGTTCTGCTCGTTGTCTCAAAGAATTGTTCGTGACCTATACTCAAATCAGAGCTCTATGCAAACGCTGCCGCTAGTGAAACACACCAACGTGAACTATGAATCTTTCGTGCACTTGGTCGAGTCAAATATAAAACGTCCTGTAGTAACTTAAAATTACTGTAGAAGGTAGCAAACCTAAAATCACAATAATCTTTCAACTAAGCAATGGCTTACAGGTTTTTTTTTTTTAATAGGCGTAGGCAATGATGCTCGTTGTACTTCAGCCACGACAAGGCTTCTTTGATCGCCATTACCTTCGCTGGAAACACCCGAGCTTCTTGGTAAAGACCCCTCCAGCTACTCCGGATTCAGTTTTTGGTCTGGCAGAATAGTGACTACATGCAAAGTTTAATTGCCGTCAAAAAACCATTTATCCTACTGCCTTACGAAAGAAGTGTTCTTATATGCTGAGTATGTTCCCAGATACGGTTAGGAGACATTACAAATGAAATCCGACTATGTCAACTTGTTAAAAAATATAATTTTGGTTTAAAAATCGTTTTCGAGTGGTTAGCAGGAGCATATGTGTACAGACGTCTAAATATTTGGTGCTATTCTTCATACCTTTGATGAACTTCAAGCGTCCAGAACCCTCAGAGGTTTCAAAACAAAAACATAACTTTGTATGGGTGGATACCTTACCTCAACCCACAACTGGAAAAGTGCTTGTCCCAATTAATTTGCACAGCACTGCAAATGCTCATGTTTTCGTTTTATAAATGAACTTAAGGCTACTCTTCTTTTCATTGACTTTTTAAGCTCAAGCGATTTAATTAACTGCTTTGTGCAGCACGGACCTCAGTTTTTACCAATCCAGCCAGCACTTTTGACTTGTTCCTAGTCACGCTCAAATGATCCGAAAAATCTGCATGGAATTTCAAAATTAACAAAACCAAATTCACATTCAATAGCAATATTTTGTTTTTTTGTTTTATTAACTTTGCAACTGTGTTTATATACTTTTATAAATATACATAAATAATTTATTTATTTATTTTTTTGTTCTTTGTTATATAACAGCATCTACTTCAATTGAAGCCAAAAACACACACACATACGTGCTTCATATGAATATCGATAACAATACATATATACCGTGGAATCATGCGTAATGCGCCTAGCGTGAGTTGTTTTTTTTATTTATCTATTTATTTTTTTATCGGAATTGTTCTCATCTATTTTTTTGTCGCGTCATACGTTTTTTGATAATTCATCTTAAATTTATTTTGTAACAAAGCTTAAAAAAAAAAATAAAATATAAAATAATAAAAAAAAAAACTTATTATACAACAACGCCAGCCGGCGGCTTAGCACCTAAGATGTCGGAGAGTTTTTGCTGGTATATTGCAAGAGTGTTGGAGTCAGTTATACCGCGTGCTTTACACGTCAATTGAAGGGCATTCAAGTATTGCATTTCACTGAATTGAGCTCCTTTCTCGATGATACTTGTAAGGATATCCTGGAAATGAAGTAAAAAGGAAACAGAGATTAAAGATGAATTAAGGTTACGGAGGAAACATAAACTTACATCTGGTTCCATGCAAAGAAGATCGTAGAAGTTCTTGGCCTGGTCCAGTGCTACTTCTCTTGAAGCTGTTATGTTGCTTAGCGTTTGCTGAAGAGCCAGTGAGTTTCTGCACATTTGCTGGATGATTATTTGATCAATACTTTCTAAGTAGTTGGAAGCCTGGATCAGGATTCTTGCTGCTAAGTGAGCGAGGCCTTCGAAGATGTACTGTAACAAAAAACAAAAATTGTTTACGATTAGTGATAAACATTAATTCGAGAACTCTATGTTGCCATATGCAACACAAATCAGGTCGTAGTCTGATATTATTGATGTAGACTTCAAGAAAATGTATTTATTTTGTTTGTCATACTTTTTCGTGCTTTTTCACTTTTTAAATATTAATCTGTTAGATGGCTCCTGGCCATTGTAAAATAGGTTCCAAGTCGAAAGGAAAAAGTGTTGCTTGCCCGTGTTTGGAAGGAGGGCGGATTTGGTTATTGAATGCGGAACAACGGAGGACGCGAGTTGTGAAAAGGGTTCTTAGGTAATCTTAAAGGGTAATGCTATTGCAATTCCTCAGTCATAGCGTACTGCAAATTTTGTGTCAAAACCTCCTGTCTGAAAGTCGACACTTACACAAGCAAGGAAACTGGTATAATTTGGACGGAAAAATACTGCTCACACTCCAGGATCCAGTGATCCAAAACTTGAGATATACTGATAGCTGCGGCATCGCGCTTGAAAAACATTCGATTCTATGTGAAACGGTGGGCACCTATTTAAACTTCTATGCTTAAAATATCCTGGCTAGTCAGAATCTTATTTAGCTTTTTGACTATTCACTCTACGTCAATTTCCATTGAATCAGAAAATTCCGAATACATTGCAAATCAATCCACAAGGATCTATACTACATAAATTATCAAAAATTGGAAGGAAAAAAAATTGTATCGTCGAATGAATGATTACTCGGAACCGGATCTCAATTTTGTGTAGCGACTTGCATACATCTGCCCCGTACATCAAACCAACTCATGTGTAAAAAGCACAAACTCATCTCCTGACCAAAAAGACAACCAACTCCGATTGGTTTCCCGAATAAACATTTCCCTGTAAGATTTAAGCTCAAAACTTACCCTCGTTTTTCTAGGATGCAACGTAGAGCTGAATGCCTCATCCATTTCTGTTAGAATTTTGGTGAGCTTCTGAACTTGTCGATCCGGCTCGAGGACATCATCCTTTGAGGTAGCGTAGTCTGGTTTCACAGTCGGTTTGGAACGCAAATAGTGGAAGCATTGCACTCGTACCTAAATCGAAATTAAGTTAGCCCTTCCACACACCATTAACACCACATAAAACCCACCTCTAAATGAAGAACCAAAAGGCAAGTATTAGCCAGCTCATCGAATTCGAGGGCCAAGTTTGTCAGCACCTTAATGGTACCATCCTTCACAGTTATCGATGAACACTCAGCGCTTATGGCCGCATTCAAACCATTCATGATTGGCCGCCTCAAATCGTTGGCAAATTCTGAGACTCGATATGAAAACCATTCCATACTTTCCTGCAGTATGGCTAGCTCCTTTAGTACTCCGATGTCGGAGAGGATCTCCTGCTGGGTGATGCCTCCCTCTCCCAGGTTACTTGTCAACATCTCAGCTTCACGCACGTTGCGCTGTTGTACTTGTATGGGGCTCTCCTCTTCAGACGCCTCAAAATGTCCCCGCTGAAGCTTTTTGCCGTGCTTTGCTCTATGGTTTGAGCTCTTGAGGTCCGTCCAATTTGGAAGGGTCCTACAAAATTTTACATACAAATGGGTTCTGCGAGTGAAATTATTTCAAGCACTCACTTTAAGAAACGGCTTATGTCATCGTCCTTCAACCATGCCACGCTGTAGATTCGCTTCTCTTCTGAGTCCGGCTGCACTATGCTGCGATAAGCAGCCTGACAAGTTTCCCTGTACGTCTTTAGCAATGAACACACCATCTTCAGTAGATCCTCCGAGAAGCATGGCAAATCTTGAATAAGGTTCTTCGTTTCTGATATCCTTCTTTCAACCATCACAGTCGACTGCAGCAGTGGCCGAGAAATATTCAACGACTTCACTTCCTCCGGCATAACAATAGCACGCCAAGCATCTTGATTCTTCGACAGCGATTCTATGGTGAGATGAAGATTCTTGAAATGACCCTTGGCGAGGAATGTTTCCTTTATGTAGTTGGCAATAAAGTCATGCAGACTGCATGGTTCTCTGTTGGATAGAACACATGTGAGGGTAAGCGTTGAAGGGCTTCGGTTCCCAAACTTACCCTGACTTGCACTTCATGAATATCTCAATCTCCTGGATGTATCCCATCAGCGGCAAATAAACTTTGGTGATTATGGTTTGATCGGGCTCGCATATAAGCACTTTCTCGCGACTCTTATCTGCGTTGCCTCCGGCTGATAGGTTCTCATCATTCGATGTGTTGGATGGATTCCTTCGATGTCCCTTGAACGAGCTGGTCTGGTTGTTGTGTTGTGCAATGTGCGAGGATTTGTCAAATTTGAAAAGTGATCTCTTGTTGCTGTTGACAGAAAAATTTAATTCAATTTTAGATCAACGAGGAAGAAAAATGATTGAGAGAAATGGTCGAGGGTAAAGGGAAGAGCACTACAAACAACTTATTCTTGGGCTTTATTCGGGAACGGCTGGCAAATCTACTTTCGATTTCATACTGACCTTCGATAGTAGCCAATGGCATGTCTGCTCCAAGAGAAAGATTTTGTTTAAGTCGGAGAAACAATGACATTAGTTAACAGTTTGGTTGTAATCAATTTATTTATATTTAAGATCGTAAAAGGGCTTTTGGTTTTTGTGAGGTTAGGTAGCATTCGACTACTGAACAGAATCCGTGAGGACAGAAGGAAAAATGCATTAAATTTATGTGTTTGGATGTCATGTAAGCGAACATTTCAGACGATGGTTTGAATGAAGAGCTGAAAATGTTTTCCTAGAGTTCGAGGAAACTAGTAAGTGGTGGTAAGATAAATTGGAAATTGATAATCCTATTGGCATTGACAATCTAAAAGAACGCGGGCATGCAAAGCGGAATACAAAACCCTTAGAAAAGAAGACAGAAGACACAGGCAACGAAAAGTAGGTTCTGAATAAACATTGTCTGTAAAATGGAGCATAAAAGTTAGCACCAGATGCGGAAGCTCTACCAATTCGTCTGAACCATGACGCAGTAAACACCACGCTGCACATACAGTAGGCATTAGAGAGTAGTCTGATTACCGATTCTAAAGGAATTTCGGAGC
The DNA here is from genome assembly GCA_905187475.1 of Syritta pipiens. Lineage (NCBI taxonomy): Eukaryota > Metazoa > Arthropoda > Insecta > Diptera > Syrphidae > Syritta > Syritta pipiens. The sequence goes on along the minus strand of LR994572.1, from coordinate 67,436,539 downwards.
GATATGAAGTGCACATCACTGAATTTTTCAACGGTGAGCTCACCGAAGAAATTACGGCTCCATCAATACAAAAATACAACCTTATGCTGCAGCCACCAAGCATTGAGAAGTACAAAGGGCGATAAACCGACTCAACGGCAACAAAGCCTAAGCTGCCGGTATACCTTATGATCAAAAAAGAACCGAAATCTTCATTTTAAAATTCCCGCGCTTGTCCAATCGGTAAAATTTTATTCTCTCAACGTTCGCAACACTTTTATACATATTCTGTCAAATTTTGACGGATATCGTATGATTAGTTTTTGTTTGACGTCTATACAAATAAGTTGAAAAATTTTCGTGTGGCGATTTTTATAATGGATGAAAATTTAGAACAACGTGCGTGCATCAAATTTTGTGTTGCAAATGGATTTAAGTGTTCCGAAACGTTGAAAATGTTAGAAAAGGCCTTTGGTGAATTGTGTCTAGGAAAAACACAGGCATATGAGTGGTATAAACGGTTCAAAGGTGGTCGTACAAGCTTGGATCATGATGAGATCCCTGGCCGCCCAACAACATCTGTTACTGAAGAAAACATTGAATCGGCGAAGCAAATCGTGTTGCAAAATCGTTCTGCACCGATAAGAGAGATTGCTGTGTTGTTGGGCATCTCTTATGGATCAACCGAACACATTTTAACTGATGTTTTGGGTTTAAAACGCGTCGCTGCTCGGCTGGTGCCAAAAAACCTGAATTTCATTCAAAAACAGCGTCGTTGTGTCTCAGTTTTTGGCCAAAAACTCAACCAATATCATCAACCAAGCACCGTACTCTCCAGATATGGCCCCGTGTGACTTTTTCCTCTTCCCCAGACTCAAATTGCCATTGCGGGGAACGCGTTTTCAGACCATAGAGGCCATAAAAGAGAATTCGCTGCTGAACTAAAGGCCATACCTTCGGCGGCCTATAAAACTTGTATGGAAAATTGGATCAAGCGTTGGCATGCATGTATTGCCGCAGGAGGAGAATACTTTAAAGGTGATAATAAATAAAATTATTTAAAAATTGAAATTTTGCGTTTTTTAATAAAATTCCGGTTCTTTTTTGATCATAAGGTACCAGCCAAACTGATCAAACATGGACGCCCAACATTACACAAATCATATACGTACACTAGTATGGTACGCCCTAGAAGATACCGCAGGACTGGCGAAAAGAAATCATTTGCTTTATACACAAGAAAGGAGATATAGAAACCAGTAATTATAGGAGCATAATATTTTTGAGTACTGCCTTTGCCCTATATGATATTCTCCTCTATCGTACAAAATCGGATAGCCCCATACGCGGAAACCTTAATCGGGAAGTATCAATGTGGTTTCAGACCAGGCAAATCAACAATTGATCAGATCTTCACCCTTATGCATGCGATGGGAGAATGCCTAGAATTTAACATTCCAATCTTTCTATGATAGCCATGAGAGAATTCGGCATCCCAAACAAGTTATGTAGACTACTTATGACCAACATTTCAAGCCAAGTTAATGTAGAAGGATTGATGTCCAAACCCGTTAAGTCTCCGATAATGGCATGGGTCGGCTTGCCTTCTCTACAACCTGGCGTTGGAGAAAGCAACCCGGCACTCTGACATATCAATTAGAGCGGCAATCGTCATCGAGCGTACCCAATTACTGGCCTACGCAGACGACATGGACATCTTCGGACAAAGTGAACAAGCCCAAAAGATGGTTGGCAGCACAATGAGCCTAGCTGTGAACCAAAGTGAACCAAAATTTCAAAATGTGTTTAATAAAAGTGAACAAGTAATCCAGATTGAGCAGGCGGCTGCACATAAATGAACGAAAGACAAAGTGCATGCGTCGTCTGCGAGAAATGAAGTCAAGGTCAAGGTAGACGAGCACTAATTTGAAATTGGGCAATTGTTCAGTAGTAGCCGCGGATAATAATATGGAAGACGAAATGCGCGGGCGGCTACTTACAACCAACTGAACCCACTACAGTCTTGCAAGGCTATTTTAATCCAGAAACCTTACCATAAATTCAAAACTGCTGATGTACAAGACATTAGTTTAACCAGCAATTCCATATGGATCCAAAACTTGGGTGGTTAGCCAAAAACATTCTGGACTCTTAGCCGCATTCGAGAGGAAAGTCTTATTGCGAATAGTTGGCCCCATACGTTAAGAAGTACAATTCCGGAGACGGTATAATCATGAGTTGTATGAACTCACCTCGAAACGGATATAACGAAAAATTGACTGACGAAAAATTGCAGTTAAAAGACTTTTTGACTAAATCAAAACCTTATCCAGTACTTTTAACTGTCAAGTGACTAAGAGTACTTCATCCAGTTAAAAGTACTGCAGTTAATCCACTGCTTTTACTGCTAAGTTAAAGATTTAGTACTAACTGCTGACTAACTCTTTTGTTAAGTACTTTTGCAAGTTAAGTACTTTTGCAAGTTGAAAGACTAAAGGAAATCAATCTTTTTAGTCAATTAACTCCAGTACTAAAAATACTAAAATTTTTACAACTCTGGACGGTAGAAACCTAGACGTTAAATAGAGGAATAATCTTCGAAGTGCAGATTTTTAGAAGAATACTCAGAATCTGCTGGTCTGCAACGAAGAAGTATTTAGAGAGAGACACATTACCTGATTACAAAGTTCCCAAATACCAAAATCCCCATATTTTGAGATCCCCACAGCCAAAATCCCAAAAAACCGATGCAAGATGCACAAAATCCCTAAGTGAGAGTGAATGCAAACAAAATTAAAAGTTGAAGAGAAAAATCCCAAAATTGTGTTAAACTTTTTGTGAATAAAATCGCAATAAAAGAATTAGCTAATATTCTTAATGTAAGATTAATAAGTACTATTTGAAACAGGAAGGCAACCCCGTTGGTTAAGCTCCCTGTTAGATTTTGAGTAGGCACATGCGATTTTTTTACAACGTACAATCGCCTACTTAGCAGTTGTTGAATTACTCTTAACTTGAGCATCTAAATCAGAGTGCGAGTGGAGATCTTTTGTAATTGGGAGAGTACCCAAGTACAAAGACGCCAATCATATAATAACGAAATCTCGGAGTTTGGGGATTTTGTGATTGTGGCTATGGTTTTAAGGGTTTCTTACGGGATCTTGTACCTAACCCCTTGAGCGCATGGACACAAAAGGGGAACTGGTTAATTCAGTCAAAGTAGAAGTTATGCTCCTGCGCAACCACAAATACAAATTTCTCCGACTTATCCTGCAAGTGAAGATGGAGGGAAGGAGAGCGGTGGGACTATTGTGGATGTCTTAACTGTGGGACTGGCTGAATATTACCACGATTCATATCACGAACGGAGTCGCAAACGGGGTGTGCTAACATTGACGATTTCCAGCCTTCGTAACAATGAGGAAGATTAAGAAAAATCTCATTCGGTGCCGCATTTACGAAAGTGGAAGTGTGGGCTTCAGCCCTTCTTCACAAAACAGGTACACCCACAATAGACTTCGAAAAAAAAAAAATTGTGGTTCGTGCTTAATACAAGGAATAAAGGCTCTTATTTTGAAGAAATTTGTGATTTGTACCATTTGGTGATCTCTTCTGCGTGCATTGCCCCTGCGAAACCATTAGTGGAACACGCGGTCAAGAAGATGATGATGAGCATTTTGTGATCATTCTCTTAATTTACTTAGAAAAGAAGCTGCTAATTATCGCCCATCGGCTGTTCAACTTTTTGATTTCTTTCAAAATTTAAATGCGTTTTTCACAGCAAGTACACAACGATACAAAATTCTGACCTACAAACTATCACAGAAAAAAAAACGGTAAATTTTGTTTTTTAAAAAGCGCTTAGCAATGCACGTTTGTGTTGTCGAGTTGTAGTTACGAAAGTCATTGACGGTAGTCAGCCTGGAGCTTTAACTAGAATATTTTCGTACTTAGTGCGGAATGAAACGTTACATTTTTTACAAGAGATCACTTCTCCTGCATAATGTTGCAGGACTCAAAAATGTATTTGTATTTGATGTGCATGCGTGCACATGTCGTTTAAATAAATAGTACCATATCGCATTTCAATTACACTTCTTTTTTCAATCCAATCGTTTGGCGGTCTTAACTAGTCGCTTCTTTAACCACCACTTGTAGTTGTTTAACTTCCTTTTGGGGATAAACGTTAGTCTTCGCTTAGTCGCAAAGACATAGCGCTCCCGTATCCAAATCCGTCCATATTCCAAGCTAAGAATAAGGCTCATTGTTGTGGGACAACCGTCACGCTCAAAAGATGCAATTATTCTCGAATTTGGAATGCCTTCATTATAACCATTGACATCATTCTTTGAATCAAAGAGAGAGCCAAAGAAATATGTCATATTGACAATCGCCCACCAGAACAAGAAATATGAAGCTCAATCGACTCGGTTGCACGAAAGAACAAGACCAAAAGGAAAATTCAAAGTATCGGGTTTTGCCCTAGTGATCGATCACTTGTTTTTTATTTCTTTTTTAAAGATTGCATGCATACGGAGCAGTACGTTTGTTTGGATTTCTCAATCACGTATGCGTGCTACAAATTTGCGGGGTCTCAAAACAGATGAAACTTGTGCTACAAAACGGATGAGCCATGAACTTCTTTCAGAGATATTAGCTTAATTACAATGAATATGGTTGTAAACGAAACTCCTTCGCGGTATTCTAAACTAATCCATGTCCTGAACTCACCTTTGAACTTTCCTTCTCATGAAGTACGAGTTAATGTTGACTGCCGGTTCGTTGAAATTCGACTGCGATCCGTCGTCTGTGGACTCATTCTGAATATCTAAGTAGTCGGTTAGAAGCAGTTGCAGCTAAAAAGGAGACAAGTGAATACCCACTTCCATCCCACCAAACTCATGAAACTTACCACAGACTGTGCCTGCGCCCAGAAATCGCTCAGATCATATGGACTGGCAGACACTGAGTATTTTTGTATGACACTTAAGTAGTTCTTTAAAAGCAAAGCGTGTGTCTGAGCAATTGCTTTGAATTGCTTAAACAGAACCTCGAGCAAGGCTAGCAACGGATGCCGATCGGTCGGTACAAGATTCAACACAATCATTTGGTTCGTCGTGTTTCGAACAACTTCCAGCAAATGCGACTGAATTTGAACACGAATTTTCTCAATTGAATCCGGCACACGATTTAGCATTCCGAAGCATTCAACGGTAATTGAAATAAAGTAGGTCACACTCAAGTCGGCATCAATTAAGTCCGTGTCATCGATAACTTCTGACTTCTCGAAATCAAATCCCTGCGCCATCTCAACGAGGGCTTTTCGCACCCTGGCATTGGCTTCGATGCGATCTGTGGAACGACGTGCGAAGTTTCGCGTGAAGTTCGACGCGCTGTTTCGGGCCGAATTTTGTCTTTGGAAATTGGTAAGCACTTCACGGGACGAATGTTTGTACAACTGCTGGACAATCTCTTCATGCAGCTTCTGGTAGAGTTGGTTCTTTCGCGACAGCAAGTCATTCCTGAGGTCAGCTAGGCCCTCTACGTCTTTCAGGGTTCCATCACAAACTGCAAACGCGTCGGTCAGCGCTTTTGCTGCGTGCAGGTATTGTCTTTTCGAGGAAAACGCTGTCACTCGATGAGGCACTTTACGGAGTTCAGTACTAAAATAGGGGAACGTTAGAAAGTTTTCAAAACGAATTCAAACAATCATCTACATCTGCTCCAACATTTCCAGCACAAACTTATGCTGCACAGCATCAGTCCAAAGTTTCTTCAGTTCATCCCGACGACACTGCAGAAGTTGCTTACACGCTATCAAATTCTCCTTCACCGAATGGATCTTCTCCCGGCTGGCGGTTATTTCAGTAGATACTTGGCTAAACAATGGCAGTACTCTGGTGAGATTTTTGTCATGTTTCGAGACGAGTTCATTCAGTCGCTGATCGGATTTCTTGAACTCCTTTTCTATACGTTGCTTCTCCTTTTGCCGTTCTTCGTTTGTTTCACTGAAGCCCAGTGATTTGATTACGTTGACCAGAAATCCGCAACCGGCCTAAAACAACGCAGAACAATACTTGTGTTAAATGCAAAACAATAATCATTTTTATGAGATATTTTATTTAGATAAAAACGCCTATTTTTATGAATGATTATGTGTTGACACTTGTCACTTTTTGTCGTGGACGGGTGAAACTTTAGAGGTGATTTTGGACCAAATATGGTAATCCATAATTCACTTGTCGTATATCATTTGATTGGGAAAGTTTTCAATTTATTTTTGACACTGATACATTTTCTTATTTTCACGCATTACCTCATCTTTTCCGTATTTAACTCCGCGCGGAGGCTTCATCGGCGGTGGCGTAGCCATCTTTCTGCATTTGACGTCTGATTTGGTTGTCAATTACTTGTCCAATTGTGATGCGGCCTTTTGTCGATGAATTTTCGTGGGGTGGTGCATAGGTCACAATAGCAAATGTTTTGAAGACTCGGTTGCCTACTGAGCACTTTCCTGTTGTTATTACACGCTGTTGTTATTAACTCGTCGGGTGTAAATATGTAAACAAATCTTGGAAGTTAAATTTGACCCACTTCCCGGTTTTCGATCAAGCTGAAATTTTGCATGCACGTTTTGTTTGAGTGACGATGCATTGTTAACTAGGTGATGTCATCACGAGTCCAATATGGCGGACTTCCAAAAATGGCGCACTAGCAATTTTCTATGCACTACTATGGTGAAAATAATTCTTTTTCAAGCACTACCAGGTATCAATGAAAGCATTTTGTAAGAACTATACGAATACGAAAGACTAAAAAGTAATGAATAAAATATAGTTTAAAAAACTAAATATCACGCTTTAACCACGCACTAAAAATCGAGAAACGAACTTAACACTTCTTTTATGTCCAATGACTAAATCAAAAAGCGTGGAGCACATTTTGGTTATTTATACGTTCAATACTCAATATGCAACCACATGCTCTACACAATTTATTAAGCGTGTGCTTGCGGAAAAATATTCTAATCAAATGTAAATGTATTTTAAGTCCTACGAGTATTCTTTTGTATAATTTTTAGATTTTCTGCCTTTCAATCTAATGCCGCTCAGCAGAGAAATAGGACCTGCAAAATCAAAACATACATTTCCATTCCCTTCCTTATCATACCAAAGAAATCGTTCGTTTTTTATACAATTTATGTGAAGTAATATATTCAATTATTGTTTTTTTTTTTATAGAAAACTACAAACTTTTTTAATTTATTTTTTCGAAATCACGCATCCCAATACATTGTAATCTTATTCATCTACTGATCCTCTTCAGATACCACATCGGAAACACTGTCGCCTTCAACCTCTTTAAAGTCTCTTTCCAAGGTAGCCAGATTTTCTCTGGCCTCAGCAAATTCGTCTGCCTCCATGCCCTCGCTCACGTACCAGTGGACGAAAGCCCGCTTAGCAAACATGAGATCGAATTTCTGATCGAGTCGCCCAAAGGCCTCTGCAATGGATGTCGTTGAGGCTAACATTGACGCACCTCGGGTAACTAGTGCCAAATCTCCATCCGGTACTACACACGGCGGCTTATAGTTTATGCCAACTTTGAATCCAGTGGGACACCAGTCCACGAATCGAATGCTGTTCTTGGACTTCACCGTGGCTATAGCGCTGTTCACATCCTTTGGCACAACATCACCGCGATAAAGGATGCAACAAGCCATGTACTTGCCTTGATTCGGGTCGCACTTCACCATTTGATTGTCGTTTTCGAAAAGGTCTGAAGTTAACTCGGCCACACTCAGGCCCTCGTGGTTTGATTTTTCAACAGGAAGGACGGGCGCGTACGAAGCCAGAGGAAAGTGAATTCTTGGGTAGGGCACCAGATTAGTTTGAAATTCGGACATATCCACGTTCAAAGCCCCATTGAATCGCAACGAGGCGGTTATGCTCGACACCACTTGACTGATGAGACGATTCAGATTTGAATAGCTCGGACGAGCGATGCTCAACCTGAAACGACATCCGTGAGAGTCTACACATGGATACAAAATTGAGAAGCACTTACTTGTTCTTGCAGATCTCAAAGATGGCCTGGTTGTCCACCATGAATGCGCAGTCAGTTGTGTCCAGGGTGCAGTGCGTTGTCAGTACCGAGTTATATGGCTCCACAACAGCTGTAGCAATTGTAGGCGCCGGATAGACAACAAATTCTAGTTTGCATTTTCTCGGAAAGTTCTCACTCAGCTTGTCCATGAGGAGTGCCGAGAATCCAGATCCGGTGCCACCGCCAAATGAATGAAACAAAAAGAATCCCTGTAAGCTGTTCGCCTGTTCCGCCATCTTACGGATCCTGTCGGCAACAGGTTCAATCATCTCCTTGCCAATCGTATTGAATCCCCGGGCGAAATTATTTGCCGCATCCTCCTTCCCATTGATCAGCTGATCCGGATGGAACAGCTCCTTGTACTTTCCATTACGAACCTCATCTAGAAGGAAGCATTTCTTCGAGAAATAGTTTTTTGTGCTTCAACGAATTTCACCACGAATTGTTTTACCTATTACAGTTGGCTCCATGTCGATGAATATTGATCTTGGCACGACCTTGCCGCTTTGAGTTTCAGTGAAGAAGGCCGTATAACAATCGTCTGAGTCACCTTGTGGGCGGCTTAGTGAACCGTCTGGGGCAATATCATGCTCGAGGCAATAGAGCTCCCAGGTCGCATTACCGATTTGAACGCCAGCTTGTCCGATGTGTAGGGAGATAGTTTCACGATTTGAAAAGACCTAAAAAAAGTGGTACAACGAAACGAAAACGAGTGTTGTATTTATGGTTCTTTACCATTCTGCTGCAATTTATGATTTTTTACTTGAAATTTAACAAATTTGGGTTTCGAAATGGAATAAGAAACTTTATGAATTTGTTAAGAAGCCGTCTGCCCTCAAATGCTCGAATATAATAATTTTTTCTTTCTTCAGAATTTAGACGTGTTTGTAGTGTGTTACTGAAATTTATTTTGGAGTCCTTTTTTGAAAGTGTTTAAGCGGCAGGTTTCTAACGATTGGTCATGCTTGTTGTACTTAACATCCTACCAGGGGATTCTTAATGTTTAAAAATTAACGACAGACCAAATCAATCGCATGATTATCCTGGCAAGAAATTCGATCTATAAAAATAGATTCGTCCCACACCACTTTGGATTGAAGACAACCATCAACTGCCAAAGATTCTGAAGAGGTTCAAATATTTTTAGGACCAATGTGAACTTCAAGAGTAAGCCTTAAAGGCAACCATTGGTTCCATGATTTGGTTAAAAGTCTTCAGGACAATTCGATTCCTGTGAAAGAAAATTTATGTTTGAATATAGGGTCCTAGCTAGCGAATTAAGAAGTGATAACAGCAAACGTTTGTTGCAGTGCACTGGTTTGGCAAAACGACGTAAAAGAATATCAACGCTTTAGCAAATGATTTCATGTTTTGAGAAGAAGAGAGAGGTTTTATTACAGCAAATGCTAGTCTTACGTTTTTATTCGAATTAATTTTTTTTGGGAGATTTGAACTATGGACGCTTGAATTATTAATTTAGACCCGGGTGGAACGGATGTAGTGAGGCATAATTTATTAATTTACAGTTTGTACTCCATGCTGAGCATGATATTTTAACATTGATTCTAGTGTGCCCCAAGAGGCCTATACTTTTGTAACTTTAGTTTAGTTATTAAGGCTACAATTAAGAAAAATGTTTTTTAACGTCAGCTATTTAAATGTACCTACTCTCCGCGAAAATTGGTTGAGACACATTCTCGATTTTGACTTCAGGACTTGCTACAAAGGTTACTGTTAAATAATCAGAACTAATTTCAGCTTAATCCTTATAATTGCAATTGAATAAATTTGCAATTTTTGCTGAATCGACCGCGACTACTGGTTAAGATGGGCAATGAATATGCTGGAGGTTAACAATTCTTTGTAACTTAATGGTAATTATAATAGAAAAAAGGTTATTCAAATTTTCATTGGTATTAGAAATTGGACTTGGGGAAATGTTGAATCCGACTATAATGGAAAGCATTAAAAAAATGCGGTTTTCGGTTAAGAAAATGATAAACCTTTCAAGTTGAAATCGGACAGTAGTTATAAACTACCTAAAGAGGTTTTGGCCAAAATTACTGTCTGACCTTACGAAAACGGTGATTCCTTCCTTCTCAGAGCAACATCGAGTTCCACAGCCAGAACAAGGGTATTCACTACATCATCATGCATTTCGGATGTATTAGTCGACAACGAACATCTAAAGGGTGTTTTTTTTTTTTTTTTTTTTTTTTTTTTTTTTTTTTTTTTTTTTTTTGCTGCCTGCCAGTACGAAGACTCCGAAGAAGACGACGCCTACCATACCTTTTTCGTATGCAGCAGGTGGGCAGTGCAGAGGACTAGGTTGGAAGCGGAGATAGGCAGCATATCACCTGATATGATACCGTCGTCGAAAAGATGCTATCCAGCAGCACCCACTGGACCAAAATCGCGACATACGCTGAAGCAGTGCTGAGAACTAAAATGAGAGAGGAAGGATACAGCATCCCCCCAAATGAAGATCGATTACAGCCTGACCGGCAAGATTAGTTAATTAACCCGATGATGAAAATGAAAAAGCCGGTCCCCTTTGGGGGGAAGAAAACGACACCACTCTGAAGTAATGCGAAAGCGGTCCCAGAGTGGATGGTGTCAAGGAGAAGAGGTCAAGATGTGGTTTTAGTGGGTGAAAGTCTCACACTACTTGGAATAGAACGGGCCTGTTCCACCTGCCTATCAGGTTTCCACATCGCCCTCAAGGCAAAAACAAAAAAAAAAAAAAAAAAAAAAAGGGTGATTTTTTAAAAGGTATAGGAAAGTTTAAAAAAAACACATAGAATTCAGAAAAATGCAGTACGGTCCATATAATTTAATTATTGAAGATTATTTCATGCAAATGTTGACCTTGACTGCGCCTCAAATGGTCCATCCGCTTAGTCCAATTTTGTCATACTCTTTCCAACATCTCACGAATAAATGCTTCAATGTTGTCTTCCAATGCGTCAATTGAAGCGAGCTTGTCTGTATAGACATGAGCTTTAACATAGCCCCACAAAAATAGTCAAAAGGCGTTAGATCGCACGATCTAGGCGGTCAATTGACCGGTCCCGAACGTGAAATAAAATGTTCACCGAACTCGCCTCTCAATAAGTCCACTGTTGCGCGTATGGCACCGTCTTGTTGAAACCACATGTCATGCAAGTCGAGCTCTTGCGTTTAGGACAAAAAAAAGTTGGATATCATCTCACGGTAGCGCTCACCATTCACAATTACGTTACGATTCGCATCATCTTTGAAGAAGTACGGCCCAATGATGTCACCAGCCCATAAACCGCACCAAACTGTGACTTTTCTGGATGCATTGGTAGCTCTTGCAATGCTTCTGGCTGATATTCACTCCAAAATCGACAATTCTGCTTATTTACGTACCCATTGAGCAAAAAATGAGCTTCATCGCTGAACAACTGATGTCGCTGATGAACTTTCTTAACAGAGCACGCATTTTGATAAAAAAATTCAATAATTTGCAAGCGTTGTTTGTAAGACGATTCATGGTTAAATTATGGACCAAACTGAAGATGTTTGGCCGTGAAACAAAACACGAAACGGGCGTCAGCTGTTTAAACCAGTGTTGCCAAAAAGATAATAGATAAAAAATCACCCTTTACAAAGAAAGCGGCTAAGAATAATTTAACGACATCCAGAAGCCCGTTTAAAATCAGCAGGAATCATCGGAGGTGGAAGAAGCGTTGGAGAAAAGATAAATTTTTAGATGAATAAAAATTTATCTTGTACCTGAGGATATCGCCATTATTATCATGATCTGCGAAAATTAACGCAATAAGGCGGAGGTAGGACTATAATTTGAGCACGAATATATTTCAAAAATACAACAAAAATTTGCTTTATAAGTGGAAAGATGAAAAGAGAGAACGTTATTAAAATCGTAGACAAAAAAAAAATCGGACTCAACTTTATTTTTTAACAAGGTCCATGGAGCTCGGAAAGCAAAAGGGTACAAAATCCAATACAATAAGCTCTCTCTTTAACATTGGACTGCATTATCACCAAACTTGAATATCGGGACATTTTTCAAGAGCAGTCTACAAAAAAGGACGTCAATTTCATGGGAGAGTTTAGAATGCTAACTACCAATGGAACAATTTGTTCTGAGAAATGGTGAAAACAATTTGTTAAATCCTTTCCGTCGAAAACGATAGAGGTTGTAAGCAATAACGGAACAAGTGCTAATTATTAAAAACATAAATCCCTTAAGAAATTCGCGGTGGATTGATCGGTTGTTTAGTGCGTCGGACTGTTAAGCGGGAGTATCCGGGTCCAAGTTCAGCCCGGCGAAATAACAGCACAAACATTTTTCACGGCACCACCTCCAGCGAACGACAGACAACCTTCCTGGAGTACTTCTGTCATGAAAAGCTTTCGCAATTCGCCGTTCGGAACCGGCATTAAACAGTAGGTCCCCTCCACATGTGACAAAATTATAACGCCGCACAACACAGCGAAAAAGCTAGGCTGTTACGCCGCCCGGGCTGTTACGCCGCCCAATACAATACAACAGCATTTGCAATCTGCTAAGCTATTTATCGTTACTCGTATAGATATTAAAAGAAAAAATGTTAATAATGACTAAAAAAATGTAACAACCAAATAAAAGTTTCCTAAATGAGAAGATATGCACTTTTTCGAGATTTTCATACGAGTATTGCAACTACGGCGAATTGAACTTTCAAATGCAGTAGTTTGCTGAGTAATTTTTATAAAAAGAATCAAACGGCAAAAAAATCACTTGCAGTTCTGTTAAGTTAATAACTAAAGACGATTATTCATTATTGTATGAGACAGCGAATCTCAAAAGCTGCCAAAACGTCTGAAAACATAATTCTTAAAAAGACTTCTTAATCCTACACAGGTGAATTGTCGGGTGAAGTCGAGGGCATAGCTTTTTTTATGAATAAAATGTATTCTCTGTAAAACACCGCTTTAAAAATTCACATCAAAGTCTACGCTGAATCAAGTTTCAGAGTTACGTTAATGTGCATCAATCAAATTTCGATAAGTATATTTTTTTAATAACAACTGCTACCAACGTCGGGAATCTGCATTAATCAAAAATCGATACATATATTTTTCTACTATCAATACAGCAAATACGAAATATTTTATATTATTTTATAGTACGATATATTTCTATTATAATTAAAGAGTAATGTTTCGCGTGCTAATAAGTTCACTGAGAGATTTCTGTCCAAAGCAGCGGGTTGTGCATCGATGCGTACAGAAACGAAACGCTCACGAGATTCCAAAGAATCTCAAAAATATGCCCACGGAAAAGAATCCGGCTTTTTCAGCCATGGTCCAGTACTATTTTCACGTGGCTGCACAAGCGATGGAGGCGGATCTGCTTAAGTACTTAAAGCAATATCCGCAGCTTAAGGATCACGATCGACAAAATCGTGTGAATGTGATTTTGAAGCTTATGTCAGACGCATCGTGTGTGATCAAAGTCGTCTTCCCAATACAGAGGGACGACGGGCACTACGAAATAGTCACCGGCTATCGAGCACATCATTCATACCACCGTTTTCCACTGAAAGGAGGTTTAAGAAATTCTGTTAAAAATTTGAAGAGGTGTTCAGGCAAATGTGCTCTTTGTTTGCAGGTATTCGTTATGCAATGGATGTGGACGGAGACGAGGTCAAGGCTTTATCCTACTTGATGACGTTCAAGACCGCTTGTGTCAACGTTCCGTTTGGTGGCGCTAAGGGAGGGGTAAGAATCAACCCGAAGAAATTTAGTCCACGAGAATTGCAAAGGATCACCCGCCGATTTACAACGGAGCTTTTAAAGCGTAAGATGATTGGGCCGGGAATTGATGTGCCCGCTCCCGATTATGGCACGTCTGGGAGAGAAATGTCGTGGATGGCAGATCAATATCAAAAGACTTTAGGTTTTACGGACATAAATTCTCAGGCTATCGTAACTGGTAAGCCGGTGCACAACGGCGGGATACGGGGGCGACTGTTGGCGACTGGAAAAGGCGTTTGGAAGGCTACGGAAATGTTTTTAATGGAAAAGGATTGGATGCAGATGATTAATTTGGAAACTGGTTGGAAGGGTAAGACTGCCGTAGTGCAGGGATTCGGAAACGTTGGAGGTGCCACGGCGAAATATGTTCACGAAGCAGGAGCCAAGGTGATTGGTGTTAAGGAACTGGACTGCTCGTTGTACAACCCCGAAGGGATCGACATAACCGTAAGAAATTTAACTGATCCCTAATTCAATGGATCTATCATTTTTGTGAGTTTTTCATAGGCATTGACCGAACATTTTTCACACAAAAACACGATTAAAGGATTCCCTAAGGCAGAAGAAACTACAAAAAACTTGTTGTTTGAGAAGTGCGACATGTTATTTCCATGTGCGACGCAAAAGGTGTTAACTGGCGAAAATGCGGGAAAAGTTCAGGCGAAGATCATTGCTGAGGGAGCCAATGGGCCTACCACACCAGCTGCGGACAAAATTCTGAAGGAAAAAAAGATCCTGGTTATTCCGGATTTGTATTGCAATGCTGGCGGAGTCATAGGTAAATAATTTGGTTTCTTAGTTTAAGAGTTGTCTTCAATAGCTCTCGGTATTGGAACAAACGTTATGCCACTAGAAGGTACAAAGCCATTCGGTTTCTTGTGTTTCATTTAGTATTAAAATATGCACCGACCACAAAAAATCAATTTACCACTATATTTCAAAATTTTGAAAAAAAAAAAGAAATAGTTTTATACTTTTGCGTTTGCAATCGAATTTTTCAAAAACTGTTAACTTACTTAAAAAGTTTTTAATCAAAGTTTAAAGAAGTTTTTGGCCTTTAAAACTCGTATTTATGTATGTAACTTCATTATAAGTGCTGCCGTTGTTTTTAATAATTTCTTTTTTCAAGTTCATTGATTTTTCTTAAATTACCTCTAGCTCCTACCCCTCTACAAAAGCCCATCATAATTTTTTGCACCAAGCAGCATTTTTGTCGTATTGTAATTTTGTGGGTATATTCTTCCGAGTATTGCTTTTGCAAGTACTGTTTTTTTGTATTTCGCTGGCAAGCCAGTTTCAGCTATAGATAGTGGTAGTTTTTAAAGTTAGTAATTTTAGCCTAAAATTTGATTGAATTAGAAAAGGACTTGATTGTGAAAAGTTTTGCTGAAATACTTGGGGACGTACAGTCAGAGGCAAAAGAAAGTGTACACTCATATTTCGAGCATTCAATGACATATAAAATAGGTTCTGGTGCTCCTATTTTAGAACTTTCAGTTTTCGCAAGGTTTATTCATTCTCCAAAAGTTGTAAAAAGAACTATAACAATAGATCCAACAACAACAATTTAACAGCAAATTAACCAAAATTACTTCACTTTTCTTGAGGCAAAAGAAAGTGTACACCTTAATAAAAAGAGCAAAAATTCAAAACTAGCACTCAGAGTGTTATATTTTTGTATCTAAAATAACTTTAAAATATCTTAGCATTCTACTAGCTTTTTAAATTGATTCGACAAGAATTTTATGCCATTCATGCACTAAAATTGACGTCGACGTTATTCTTCTTGTAATCTACCTTTAACGGACGTGGTTATCAAAATATTTTTACATATTACCAGTCAAATTAAGGCCTGGTAAGAGTTGATGATCATTCATTTACCTAGATGTCCAAAAAAACAACCATTCCTTATTTTTTCTAATGTATTCTTCAGATTGTTGTCCCACTATAGGACCCATGGCCTTTCCAGTCCTTACTGTGCAATCCTTGATGGCAAATTTTTCCGTAAGATGGTCAAAGAATCTATTTTATTAATTTTACTATTGCCCTTAATTTTAGTGAATGCACACATGACCATGAATGCCTTGAATCTAATTTCAAAACATTTATGGCAAACCTTCAGCAAAAGTTCAAGATTTTTGTTTGCGCTATTCTAATACTTCTCGAAAGGGCATGGTTGGGCGGGAAATGTGTACCTAACAATATCTTGGTGTCAGAGTCAGAGTTTACCCCTTTTCTTCTTATTTTGTCAAGGCACATTTGTTTTCACAACACAGAGCACTAACTTACCGCGGACTGAAGTAGTCGTAGATTTAAAGTGTCCACCCCGCTCTGTATTTGGGAAAATACTACCTCCTAGACCAGTCAAACATAATAATTTTGACGAGGATCACCGTTCCTCCTAATCACCCTCTCGTATATCGTTACATCCCCACCCACGTGAGCACTGAAATCACCCATTAGAATATAGGAAGCCATCTCAGCCATCCTGTCAAGAGCAGCATCAACTTCATCCAGTAAAGTCCTTTGACTCTAGAGAGTCAATGCGTACACATACATAGGCGCCATACTCGATCTATCAAACTTGAGCCTCAATTAATCGATTCTCCTCTCAATGGTACCCACTCCAAAGCCCTATCTGCTAGTCTGTGATTCGTGAGTATCCGAACTCCCGTCTGCCCAGACATTTGAGGTATAACTCCCGACAGGAATAGTATCCACCCATCCGAAAGGCCCACGGCTCTAGATCCTCTTTCTAGTCGGCACCCGGTAGCATCATCAACTAGCTCGAGGCCCTTTGCTGTCAGCAATGAGATGTTCAGTGTGCCTATCCTAAGTCGTTGCCGTTGTCGTTTGCCTTTCGATCTCCACACGCACTGGTTTGTGCATGACATGACTCCCTCCACAAGCCCGTAATGGCTCATGTGGCCACTGCCAGATTGCTTGTAATTCCTTCGGGCTGAGCTCAATCGGCCGCCAAGCGGGACAAACCGGCCACCAGATGCGCGCATTGGCCCCCATTGGGGCCTTTAAATGGAGTCCTGACACACCAAGGTAGGCAGTCTCGGAGGATTTGGTATGTCTTTCATTTTATGGAAGATTGCGCTTCGTTCGCCAGGCTTGAGGCGCACGAAAATTAAGACGCACTCCGCCCGCTACCACGAGGAGGTCAGCTGCGCGGGGAGCTTATTTTAAGTAAACAAGTTTAAAGGGCTGAAAATCTAAACAATAGAACACTTCTTTGGGTATTTACACCCACTTCATTTATTTTCGTTCAAAACGCGTCCAACTACTTTGAGATTCCCAGGATGAATGATCCTTTTTCTCTCTTTCTTTCTTCCTCTTCTGATAGTCGCCTATTTTATTTTTCTCTTACACAAGCGAAAACAAACTTGCATACCTTTAGGTACTAAGATATGTATATAAAAATTAAGGCTTCCAAAGAATTGAAATGTGTCCTCCGCTCTTCTCATCAAACGGATTAAAGCAGTCATAGTGAAGATTTGGTTAAGATTTTTCTAAATCTAAAAATTAATATCTTTTCAAATATAATATTTTTGTTCAAAATTTACTTTTTTGTCAACAGCATCCTACTTTGAGTATTTGAAGAACCTTAACCATGTATCATATGGAAAGATGTCAAGCAAACGCGATCATAAGGCAATTGATGAGATTATCAATTCGATCACAGAGTCATTGGAAAACGAAGGACATTGTATTGTGAGTATACAAGCAATAGGAGCGTTAGCAGTTGTAGTATATTTTTATTATATAAACATAAACAATTTTTTTTCGTTTCAAGACAATAAAACCGAATAAAAAACTCAAAGAACTTCGCGACTGCAATACGGAGGCCGAAATAGTTGATTACGCGCTACAGTATGTCATGGAGCACTCTGCAAAGGGAATTATGGCAACGGCCAACAAGTACGAGCTCTGCTTGGATCTACGCACCGCTGCGTATATTTGGGCCATATGGAAAATATTTATGGCTATGGAAAGTTCAGGACTATCATTTTAGAAAAGAAGTTTGTCGTGTATTGTAAATCAATTTTTTTTAATTTACACTACGAACTTTAGTTTTTAAAATGAATGCTGGATGGAAAACTATTTAAATTTTTATTCATTAAATTTTAAAAAGAATTACCAATAAAGTTTAAATAGATGGCGATCCAGCTGAATGAAACCGACGAACTTTCACTGAGTAGTTTAGAGCAATAAATTCTAATATACTCGATATTTTTGAAGCTTTTTAAACCCTATACCGCACACATTGCGTTTCAATAACAAAAAACATAAAAATAAAAAGTGGACATTTTTGTACTTCATTAATAAAAAAATATATAAACAATTTTTCGTTTGTTTATATAGTATAGCTGTTTATCCAGTTACTCGTTTTTCAAGTTTAAAAAAATCAATAAATATAGAATTCTGGCACATTTATGTGTGTCGTAATAATTTTCTGTGGTATTTTTCAGCGATCGTGTCAACTTTCAGTTATTTTTTGCTTTTTCTTATATTCTGGACTCACAGTCAGCAAACGTCGTTTATCAGTAGAATTCAAGTCGCTTTAATCAATTTCAGCCATCCATATTTATATTTTCAGTATCCTCTGCTCATGCTTGGATTCAAGGATTTCATCCTCGCTCTTATTTTGATCGGTGAGAATAACATACAAAAGTTTTGCATGGAATGTGGCTGTGTTCTTACTGCAATAAATTCAAAATGTATGAATATTTATATTGATGTGAATGGATAAGGAGCCATAGAAGATGCAACCAAAAAAGCGCTGTGCCTTGAATTCTTCTTACCAAGATTAATCTAATTGTAATATAACTTACGATTACTTACGATTTAATATAACTCAAAAGGGGCCGCCTTTTTTCGACTTGACTTCCAAACAAAACCCTACCCAATGAACTCCAGTGAATTTTTTTTTTCAAAAAATTTAGTAATTGATTAATTTTAGTATAAATAAAAATCATGCAAGACTTTTTTTCGGAACTTTCTTTGGTCAACTGAAGTACATCTTTTAGTTGAATTTCAGTCCTTAATTCTAAGTGGTTTGCTAGTTAACAAGATTAAAGCTTAATGACAGACGGACAGATATTTTTACAATCAGCGCCCCACTCCCTTTCCAAAGACAACCATATCGACCATCAAAGTTGATAAAAGGTTTTTTGAGCGCTAGTATTAGTACTAAGGTTTCTTTTAATCTGCGACTAATTTTTAAAAAAAGTGCATAATTTATTGTATTTTTTGGGTTGCCTAGATACACCTTTCTTTCTTTTGGCAAGAGACTCTAACAAATAAATCAGCCCTTAAGGGCTCCAATATGCAATTCCGATCGCCATGTTATCCCCATGAAGTTTTCTAAATTGTATAATGGCACATCAGAGATCGGTGGAAGTTTTGGATAGAACTTTGAAAGATTTATGTAATTATCAAGAAATAAAAAATATTTGGTGGCGCTTTGGTATTATTAACTAGAGATTTTGGCAAAACATTGACAGTGATTCCCCACTCCACTCAGGCAGATAAATTAAAGACATGTTTAACCCATTTACCTTGGCTGTATATAAAATAAATATTAGGTTGTCAAATACCTCCCTTCCGCCTTTTTGTCTTTCGAATTTTTCGGCTATGTACAAAGCGCTACAGAGCTCGTATCCAAACTAATCATGCATAGCGTCGTTTTGTAGGTAATGCCAAGACCTTTCAAATGATGTATTGCCAGATACGAGCTCTGTAGCGCTTTGTACATACAAAAAGGCGGAAGGGAGATATTTGACAACGTAATATAAAGATGAAAATGTATTGATTCAGCTTATATCAGATATAGATTAGATTTCATACTTTTATTAGCCACTGTTTTTTCTTTTATTAAACACATTTTGAAATTTTGGTACACTTAGGCCAAAGCTAGGCCCATTGCGCCGCCAATCATCTTTTGGGTCGATATATTTTTTTGCTTCACAAGATTAAAAATTCGAATACGCCCTGCGTTTGCTATGACAACAAACAAGGCGCAAGGACAATCGTTGCGAGCGCAGTACAGTTGCCAGTAGCGCAGTTTATTAACAGTGGGGTTCATAATTCGCATTCGGAACTATAATAGTCTTTTTTAATAAAAAAAAAGACACGTTTTTTGTCTAATGAGCTAATGAACGGTGCCATATTGAGATATGTGCAGAACGAAATCTAAATATTAGCGCAGAGTATAATGCCTTCTATAAATGTACCTAGCTCTAAGCTCAGTTTTTATAACAAAAAGTTTATCCTTCAAAAAAATCTGATCGATATTGAGAGTTAGTATATTTCACATTATTTAATAAGACGATCTATTTTTGTAATCTTAAAAAACAAAAATAATGCTCCGTGGGCTGATAAGTTCGGTGAGACATTGCTTTTCAAAGCAGCGGGTTGTGCATCGATGCGTGCAGAAGCGATTCGCTCACGAGATTCCAAAGAATCTCAAAAATATGCCCACGGAAAAGAATCCAGCTTTTTCAGCCATGGTCCAGTACTATTTTCACGTGGCTGCACAAGCGATGGAGGCGGATCTGCTTAAGTACTTAAAACAATATCCGCAGCTTAAGGATCACGATCGACAAAATCGTGTGAATGTGATTTTGAAGCTTATGTCAGACGCATCGTGTGTGATCAAAGTCGTCTTCCCAATACAGAGGGACGACGGGCACTACGAAATAGTCACCGGCTATCGAGCACATCATTCATACCACCGTTTTCCACTGAAAGGAGGTTTAAGAAATTCTGTTAAAAATTTAAAGAGGTGTTGAGGCAAATGTGCTTTTTGTTTGCAGGTATTCGTTATGCAATGGATGTGGACGGAGACGAGGTCAAGGCTTTATCCTACTTGATGACGTTCAAGACCGCTTGTGTCAATGTTCCGTTTGGTGGCGCCAAGGGAGGGGTAAGAATCAACCCGAAGAAATTCAGTCCACGAGAACTGCAAAGGATCACCCGCCGATTTACAACGGAGCTTTTAAAGCGTAAGATGATTGGACCGGGAATTGATGTGCCCGCTCCTGATTATGGCACGTCTGGGAGGGAAATGTCGTGGATGGCAGATCAATATCAAAAGACTTTAGGTTTTACGGACATAAATTCTCAGGCTATCGTAACTGGTAAGCCGGTGCACAACGGCGGGATACGGGGGCGACTGTTGGCGACTGGGAAAGGCGTTTGGAAGGCTACGGAAATGTTTTTAATGGAAAAGGATTGGATGCAGATGATTAAGTTGAAAACTGGTTGGAAGGGTAAGACTGCAATAGTGCAGGGATTCGGAAACGTTGGAGGTGCTACGGCGAAATATGTTCACGAAGCAGGAGCCAAGGTGATTGGTGTTAAGGAACTGGACTGCTTGTTGTACAACCCCGAAGGGATCGACATAACCGTAAGAAATTTAACTGATCTCCTATTCAATCGATCTGTTATATTTGTATGAGTTTTTTATAGGAATTGACCGAACATTTTGCACATAAAAACACGATTAAAGGATTCCCTAAGGCAGAAGAAACTACAAAAGACTTGTTGTTTGAGAAGTGTGACATGTTATTCCCATGTGCGACGCAAAAGGTGTTAACTGGCGAAAATGCGGGAAAAGTTAAGGCGAAGATCATTGCCGAGGGAGCCAATGGGCCTACCACACCAGCTGCGGACAAAATTCTGAAAGAAAAAAACATCCTAGTTATTCCGGATTTGTATTGTAATGCTGGTGGAGTCATAGGTAAATGATTTGGTTTCTTAGTCTAATCTGCAATGGCCCCCGGCTTTGGGACAGACTTGATCACTTTTAACTCGAAAACCCGGGATCTTGTAGAGTTTCTATGTAAAGTCAGTACCTAATAAGCAATTTAATAGTTGATGTTTAATTTGCCTGTTTGAGTGTCGCAGAGATCGATTCGCTTTAAGGAAACAAACAAAAATAAACTTGTGTACTTTTTGTTACTAACAAATTACATTTGTATATAAAATAAAAAGCTATCAAGAAGTTTAAATGCTCTTCTTACCAACCGGATTGAGGCAAAGTCATAGTTAAGATCTGGTTAGAGTCTCAATTTCCTTTAAGTCGCACCTATCGTCGTTTTGCATCAAAACAAATTTTTCTCAATTTGTTTTTTTTTCAACAGCATCCTACTTTGAGTATTTAAAGAACCTAAACCACGTTTCATATGGAAAGATGTCAAGCAAACGTAATCACAGGGCAATTGATGAGATTATCAATTCGGTCACAGAGTCATTGGAAAACGAAGGACAATGTGTTGTGAGTATACAAGCAATAGGAGCTTCAGCAGTTGCAATTTATTTCTCGCTAAGCAATATTTTTAATTTTAAGACCATAAAACCAAATAAAAAACTTCAAGAACTTCGCGACTGCAATACGGAGGCCGAAATAGTTGATTACGCGCTACAGTATGTCATGGAGCGCTCTGCAAAAGGAATTATGGCAACGGCCAACAAGTACGAGCTCTGCTTGGATCTACGCACCGCTGCATATATTTGGGCCATATGGAAAATATTTATGGCTATGGAAAGTTCAGGACTATCATTTTAGAAAAGAAGTTTGTCGTGTATTGTAAATCAATTTTTTTTAATTTACACTACGAACTTTAGTTTTTAAAATGAATGCTGGATGGAAAACTATTTAAATTTTTATTCATTAAATTTTAAAAAGAATTACCAATAAAGTTTAAATAGATGGCGATCCAGCTGAATGAAACCGACGAACTTTCACTGAGTAGTTTAGAGCAATAAATTCTAATATACTCGATATTTTTGAAGCTTTTTAAACCCTATACCGCACACATTGCGTTTCAATAACAAAAAACATAAAAATAAAAAGTGGACATTTTTGTACTTCATTAATAAAAAAATATATAAACAATTTTTCGTTTGTTTATATAGTATAGCTGTTTATCCAGTTACTCGTTTTTCAAGTTTAAAAAAATCAATAAATATAGAATTCTGGCACATTTATGTGTGTCGTAATAATTTTCTGTGGTATTTTTCAGCGATCGTGTCAACTTTCAGTTATTTTTTGCTTTTTCTTATATTCTGGACTCACAGTCAGCAAACGTCGTTTATCAGTAGAATTCAAGTCGCTTTAATCAATTTCAGCCATCCATATTTATATTTTCAGTATCCTCTGCTCATGCTTGGATTCAAGGATTTCATCCTCGCTCTTATTTTGATCGGTGAGAATAACATACAAAAGTTTTGCATGGAATGTGGCTGTGTTCTTACTGCAATAAATTCAAAATGTATGAATATTTATATTGATGTGAATGGATAAGGAGCCATAGAAGATGCAACCAAAAAAGCGCTGTGCCTTGAATTCTTCTTACCAAGATTAATCTAATTGTAATATAACTTACGATTACTTACGATTTAATATAACTCAAAAGGGGCCGCCTCTTTTCGACTTGACTTCCAAACAAAACCCTACCCAATGAACTCCAGTGAATTTTTTTTTTCAAAAAATTTAGTAATTGATTAATTTTAGTATAAATAAAAATCATGCAAGACTTTTTTTCGGAACTTTCTTTGGTCAACTGAAGTACATCTTTTAGTTGAATTTCAGTCCTTAATTCTAAGTGGTTTGCTAGTTAACAAGATTAAAGCTTAATGACAGACGGACAGATATTTTTACAATCAGCGCCCCACTCCCTTTCCAAAGACAACCATATCGACCATCAAAGTTGATAAAAGGTTTTGTGAGCGCTAGTATTAGTACTAAGGTTTCTTTTAATCTGCGACTAATTTTTAAAAAAAGTGCATAATTTATTGTATTTTTTGGGTTGCCTAGATACACCTTTCTTTCTTTTGGCAAGAGACTCTAACAAATAAATCAGCCCTTAAGGGCTCCAATATGCAATTCCGATCGCCATGTTATCCCCATGAAGTTTTCTAAATTGTATAATGGCACATCAGAGATCGGCGGAAGTTTTGGATAGAACTTTGAAAGATTTATGTAATTATCAATAAATAAAAAATATTTGGTGGCGCTTTGGTATTATTAACTAGAGATTTTGGCAAAACATTGACAGTGATTCCCCACTCCACTCAGGCAGATAAATTAAAGACATGTTTAACCCATTTACCTTGGCTGTATATAAAATAAATATTAGGTTGTCAAATACCTCCCTTCCGCCTTTTTGTCTTTCGAATTTTCCGGCTATGTACAAAGCGCTACAGAGCTCGTATCCAAACTAATCATGCATAGCGTCGTTTTGTAGGTAATGCCAAGACCTTTCAAATGATGTATTGCCAGATACGAGCTCTGTAGCGCTTTGTACATACAAAAAGGCGGAAGGGAGATATTTGACAACGTAATATAAAGATGAAAATGTATTGATTCAGCTTATATCAGATATAGATTAGATTTCATACTTTTATTAACCACTGTTTTTTCTTTTATTAAACACATTTTGAAATTTTGGTACACTTAGGCCAAAGCTAGGCCCATTGCGCCGCCAATCATCTTTTGGGTCGATATATTTTTTTGCTTCACAAGATTAAAAATTCGAATACGCCCTGCGTTTGCTATGACAACAAACAAGGCGCAAGGACAATCGTTGCGAGCGCAGTACAGTTGCCAGTAGCGCAGTTTATTAACAGTGGGGTTCATAATTCGCATTCGGAACTATAATAGTCTTTTTTAATAAAAAAAAAGACACGTTTTTTGTCTAATGAGCTAATGAACGGTGCCATATTGAGATATGTGCAGAACGAAATCTAAATATTAGCGCAGAGTATAATGCCTTCTATAAATGTACCTAGCTCTAAGCTCAGTTTTTATAACAAAAAGTTTATCCTTCAAAAAAATCTGATCGATATTGAGAGTTAGTATATTTCACATTATTTAATAAGACGATCTATTTTTGTAATCTTAAAAAACAAAAATAATGCTCCGTGGGCTGATAAGTCCGGTGAGACATTGCTTTTCAAAGCAGCGGGTTGTGCATCGATGCGTGCAGAAGCGATTCGCTCACGAGATTCCAAAGAATCTCAAAAATATGCCCACGGAAAAGAATCCAGCTTTTTCAGCCATGGTCCAGTACTATTTTCACGTGGCTGCACAAGCGATGGAGGCGGATCTGCTTAAGTACTTAAAACAATATCCGCAGCTTAAGGATCACGATCGACAAAATCGTGTGAATGTGATTTTGAAGCTTATGTCAGACGCATCGTGTGTGATCAAAGTCGTCTTCCCAATACAGAGGGACGACGGGCACTACGAAATAGTCACCGGCTATCGAGCACATCATTCATACCACCGTTTTCCACTGAAAGGAGGTTTAAGAAATTATGTTAAAAATTTAAAGAGGTGTTGAGGCAAATGTGCTTTTTGTTTGCAGGTATTCGTTATGCAATGGATGTGGACGGAGACGAGGTCAAGGCTTTATCCTACTTGATGACGTTCAAGACCGCTTGTGTCAATGTTCCGTTTGGTGGCGCCAAGGGAGGGGTAAGAATCAACCCGAAGAAATTCAGTCCACGAGAACTGCAAAGGATCACCCGCCGATTTACAACGGAGCTTTTAAAGCGTAAGATGATTGGACCGGGAATTGATGTGCCCGCTCCTGATTATGGCACGTCTGGGAGGGAAATGTCGTGGATGGCAGATCAATATCAAAAGACTTTAGGTTTTACGGACATAAATTCTCAGGCTATCGTAACTGGTAAGCCGGTGCACAACGGCGGGATACGGGGGCGACTGTTGGCGACTGGGAAAGGCGTTTGGAAGGCTACGGAAATGTTTTTAATGGAAAAGGATTGGATGCAGATGATTAAGTTGAAAACTGGTTGGAAGGGTAAGACTGCAATAGTGCAGGGATTCGGAAACGTTGGAGGTGCTACGGCGAAATATGTTCACGAAGCAGGAGCCAAGGTGATTGGTGTTAAGGAACTGGACTGCTCGTTGTACAACCCCGAAGGGATCGACATAACCGTAAGAAATTTAACTGATCTCCTATTCAATCGATCTGTTATATTTGTATGAGTTTTTTATAGGAATTGACCGAACATTTTGCACATAAAAACACGATTAAAGGATTCCCTAAGGCAGAAGAAACCACAAAAGACTTGTTGTTTGAGAAGTGTGACATGTTATTCCCATGTGCGACGCAAAAGGTGTTAACTGGCGAAAATGCGGGAAAAGTTAAGGCGAAGATCATTGCCGAGGGAGCCAATGGGCCTACCACACCAGCTGCGGACAAAATTCTGAAAGAAAAAAACATCCTAGTTATTCCGGATTTGTATTGTAATGCTGGTGGAGTCATAGGTAAATGATTTGGTTTCTTAGTCTAATCTGCAATGGCCCCCGGCTTTGGGACAGACTTGATCACTTTTAACTCGAAAACCCGGGATCTTGTAGAGTTTCTATGTAAAGTCAGTACCTAATAAGCAATTTAATAGTTGATGTTTAATTTGCCTGTTTGAGTGTCGCAGAGATCGATTCGCTTTAAGGAAACAAACAAAAATAAACTTGTGTACTTTTTGTTACTAACAAATTACATTTGTATATAAAATAAAAAGCTATCAAGAAGTTTAAATGCTCTTCTTACCAACCGGATTGAGGCAAAGTCATAGTTAAGATCTGGTTAGAGTCTCAATTTCCTTTAAGTCGCACCTATCGTCGTTTTGCATCAAAACAAATTTTTCTCAATTTGTTTTTTTTTCAACAGCATCCTACTTTGAGTATTTAAAGAACCTAAACCACGTTTCATATGGAAAGATGTCAAGCAAACGTAATCACAGGGCAATTGATGAGATTATCAATTCGGTCACAGAGTCATTGGAAAACGAAGGACAATGTGTTGTGAGTATACAAGCAATAGGAGCTTCAGCAGTTGCAATTTATTTCTCGCTAAGCAATATTTTTAATTTTAAGACCATAAAACCAAATAAAAAACTTCAAGAACTTCGCGACTGCAATACGGAGGCCGAAATAGTTGATTACGCGCTACAGTATGTCATGGAGCGCTCTGCAAAAGGAATTATGGCAACGGCCAACAAGTACGAGCTCTGCTTGGATCTACGCACCGCTGCATATATTTGGGCCATATGGAAAATATTTATGGCTATGGAAAGTTCAGGACTATCATTTTAGAAAAGAAGTTTGTCGTGTATTGTAAATCAATTTTTTTTAATTTACACTACGAACTTTAGTTTTTAAAATGAATGCTGGATGGAAAACTATTTAAATTTTTATTCATTAAATTTTAAAAAGAATTACCAATAAAGTTTAAATAGATGGCGATCCAGCTGAATGAAACCGACGAACTTTCACTGAGTAGTTTAGAGCAATAAATTCTAATATACTCGATATTTTTGAAGCTTTTTAAACCCTATACCGCACACATTGCGTTTCAATAACAAAAAACATAAAAATAAAAAGTGGACATTTTTGTACTTCATTAATAAAAAAATATATAAACAATTTTTCGTTTGTTTATATAGTATAGCTGTTTATCCAGTTACTCGTTTTTCAAGTTTAAAAAAATCAATAAATATAGAATTCTGGCACATTTATGTGTGTCGTAATAATTTTCTGTGGTATTTTTCAGCGATCGTGTCAACTTTCAGTTATTTTTTGCTTTTTCTTATATTCTGGACTCACAGTCAGCAAACGTCGTTTATCAGTAGAATTCAAGTCGCTTTAATCAATTTCAGCCATCCATATTTATATTTTCAGTATCCTCTGCTCATGCTTGGATTCAAGGATTTCATCCTCGCTCTTATTTTGATCGGTGAGAATAACATACAAAAGTTTTGCATGGAATGTGGCTGTGTTCTTACTGCAATAAATTCAAAATGTATGAATATTTATATTGATGTGAATGGATAAGGAGCCATAGAAGATGCAACCAAAAAAGCGCTGTGCCTTGAATTCTTCTTACCAAGATTAATCTAATTGTAATATAACTTACGATTACTTACGATTTAATATAACTCAAAAGGGGCCGCCTCTTTTCGACTTGACTTCCAAACAAAACCCTACCCAATGAACTCCAGTGAATTTTTTTTTTCAAAAAATTTAGTAATTGATTAATTTTAGTATAAATAAAAATCATGCAAGACTTTTTTTCGGAACTTTCTTTGGTCAACTGAAGTACATCTTTTAGTTGAATTTCAGTCCTTAATTCTAAGTGGTTTGCTAGTTAACAAGATTAAAGCTTAATGACAGACGGACAGATATTTTTACAATCAGCGCCCCACTCCCTTTCCAAAGACAACCATATCGACCATCAAAGTTGATAAA
The DNA here is from genome assembly GCA_905187475.1 of Syritta pipiens. NCBI lineage: Eukaryota > Metazoa > Arthropoda > Insecta > Diptera > Syrphidae > Syritta > Syritta pipiens. Next base: position 67,408,377 of record LR994572.1, on the reverse strand, counting down.
AGGTTTTGTGAGCGCTAGTATTAGTACTAAGGTTTCTTTTAATCTGCGACTAATTTTTAAAAAAAGTGCATAATTTATTGTATTTTTTGGGTTGCCTAGATACACCTTTCTTTCTTTTGGCAAGAGACTCTAACAAATAAATCAGCCCTTAAGGGCTCCAATATGCAATTCCGATCGCCATGTTATCCCCATGAAGTTTTCTAAATTGTATAATGGCACATCAGAGATCGGTGGAAGTTTTGGATAGAACTTTGAAAGATTTATGTAATTATCAAGAAATAAAAAATATTTGGTGGCGCTTTGGTATTATTAACTAGAGATTTTGGCAAAACATTGACAGTGATTCCCCACTCCACTCAGGCAGATAAATTAAAGACATGTTTAACCCATTTACCTTGGCTGTATATAAAATAAATATTAGGTTGTCAAATACCTCCCTTCCGCCTTTTTGTCTTTCGAATTTTCCGGCTATGTACAAAGCGCTACAGAGCTCGTATCCAAACTAATCATGCATAGCGTCGTTTTGTAGGTAATGCCAAGACCTTTCAAATGATGTATTGCCAGATACGAGCTCTGTAGCGCTTTGTACATACAAAAAGGCGGAAGGGAGATATTTGACAACGTAATATAAAGATGAAAATGTATTGATTCAGCTTATATCAGATATAGATTAGATTTCATACTTTTATTAGCCACTGTTTTTTCTTTTATTAAACACATTTTGAAATTTTGGTACACTTAGGCCAAAGCTAGGCCCATTGCGCCGCCAATCATCTTTTGGGTCGATATATTTTTTTGCTTCACAAGATTAAAAATTCGAATACGCCCTGCGTTTGCTATGACAACAAACAAGGCGCAAGGACAATCGTTGCGAGCGCAGTACAGTTGCCAGTAGCGCAGTTTATTAACAGTAGGGTTCATAATTCGCATTCGGAACTATAATAGTCTTTTTTAATAAAAAAAAAGACACGTTTTTTGTCTAATGAGCTAATGAACGGTGCCATATTGAGATATGTGCAGAACGAAATCTAAATATTAGCGCAGAGTATAATGCCTTCTATAAATGTACCTAGCTCTAAGCTCAGTTTTTATAACAAAAAGTTTATCCTTCAAAAAAATCTGACCGATATTGAGAGTTAGTATATTTCACATTATTTAATAAGACGATCTATTTTTGTAATCTTAAAAAACAAAAATAATGCTCCGTGGGCTGATAAGTTCGGTGAGACATTGCTTTTCAAAGCAGCGGGTTGTGCATCGATGCGTGCAGAAGCGATTCGCTCACGAGATTCCAAAGAATCTCAAAAATATGCCCACGGAAAAGAATCCAGCTTTTTCAGCCATGGTCCAGTACTATTTTCACGTGGCTGCACAAGCGATGGAGGCGGATCTGCTTAAGTACTTAAAACAATATCCGCAGCTTAAGGATCACGATCGACAAAATCGTGTGAATGTGATTTTGAAGCTTATGTCAGACGCATCGTGTGTGATCAAAGTCGTCTTCCCAATACAGAGGGACGACGGGCACTACGAAATAGTCACCGGCTATCGAGCACATCATTCATACCACCGTTTTCCACTGAAAGGAGGTTTAAGAAATTCTGTTAAAAATTTGAAGAGGTGTTGAGGCAAATGTGCTTTTTGTTTGCAGGTATTCGTTATGCAATGGATGTGGACGGAGACGAGGTCAAGGCTTTATCCTACTTGATGACGTTCAAGACCGCTTGTGTCAATGTTCCGTTTGGTGGCGCCAAGGGAGGGGTAAGAATCAACCCGAAGAAATTCAGTCCACGAGAACTGCAAAGGATCACCCGCCGATTTACAACGGAGCTTTTAAAGCGTAAGATGATTGGACCGGGAATTGATGTGCCCGCTCCTGATTATGGCACGTCTGGGAGGGAAATGTCGTGGATGGCAGATCAATATCAAAAGACTTTAGGTTTTACGGACATAAATTCTCAGGCTATCGTAACTGGTAAGCCGGTGCACAACGGCGGGATACGGGGGCGACTGTTGGCGACTGGGAAAGGCGTTTGGAAGGCTACGGAAATGTTTTTAATGGAAAAGGATTGGATGCAGATGATTAAGTTGAAAACTGGTTGGAAGGGTAAGACTGCAATAGTGCAGGGATTCGGAAACGTTGGAGGTGCTACGGCGAAATATGTTCACGAAGCAGGAGCCAAGGTGATTGGTGTTAAGGAACTGGACTGCTCGTTGTACAACCCCGAAGGGATCGACATAACCGTAAGAAATTTAACTGATCTCCTATTCAATCGATCTGTTATATTTGTATGAGTTTTTTATAGGAATTGACCGAACATTTTGCACATAAAAACACGATTAAAGGATTCCCTAAGGCAGAAGAAACCACAAAAGACTTGTTGTTTGAGAAGTGTGACATGTTATTCCCATGTGCGACGCAAAAGGTGTTAACTGGCGAAAATGCGGGAAAAGTTAAGGCGAAGATCATTGCCGAGGGAGCCAATGGGCCTACCACACCAGCTGCGGACAAAATTCTGAAAGAAAAAAACATCCTAGTTATTCCGGATTTGTATTGTAATGCTGGTGGAGTCATAGGTAAATGATTTGGTTTCTTAGTCTAATCTGCAATGGCCCCCGGCTTTGGGACAGACTTGATCACTTTTAACTCGAAAACCCGGGATCTTGTAGAGTTTCTATGTAAAGTCAGTACCTAATAAGCAATTTAATAGTTGATGTTTAATTTGCCTGTTTGAGTGTCGCAGAGATCGATTCGCTTTAAGGAAACAAACAAAAATAAACTTGTGTACTTTTTGTTACTAACAAATTACATTTGTATATAAAATAAAAAGCTATCAAGAAGTTTAAATGCTCTTCTTACCAACCGGATTGAGGCAAAGTCATAGTTAAGATCTGGTTAGAGTCTCAATTTCCTTTAAGTCGCACCTATCGTCGTTTTGCATCAAAACAAATTTTTCTCAATTTGTTTTTTTTTCAACAGCATCCTACTTTGAGTATTTAAAGAACCTAAACCACGTTTCATATGGAAAGATGTCAAGCAAACGTAATCACAGGGCAATTGATGAGATTATCAATTCGGTCACAGAGTCATTGGAAAACGAAGGACAATGTGTTGTGAGTATACAAGCAATAGGAGCTTCAGCAGTTGCAATTTATTTCTCGCTAAGCAATATTTTTAATTTTAAGACCATAAAACCAAATAAAAAACTTCAAGAACTTCGCGACTGCAATACGGAGGCCGAAATAGTTGATTACGCGCTACAGTATGTCATGGAGCGCTCTGCAAAAGGAATTATGGCAACGGCCAACAAGTACGAGCTCTGCTTGGATCTACGCACCGCTGCATATATTTGGGCCATATGGAAAATATTTATGGCTATGGAAAGTTCTGGACTATCCTTTTAGAATAGAGGTCACATATTGTAAAAAAATTGTTTTGATTACAATACCAAGATTGGTTCCTAAAATGAATGCTGAATGAAAAACGGTGTCGTGAAATAACGCCGAGCGAAATAAGCCTGAATTCCGAATTTTCGAATTCGTTGTTGTTTCACTTTACAAAAGTAAAATAACGCTAAGGATTGCTTGTAAAATATAGCAGAGAGAAGGTAATTCTGAACGGTGCTTGGCTCGGGCAGCATGCCCCCTTACCTTCTTTACTTTTCACCCGTTCAGAATCGCCTTCTAAAAACAGTTGGCGATCTTTATTTAATGTTTTTATCAATCAAAGTGAAAAAGGTCGACTCGGCGTTATTTCACTTCATCAAATTGAAATAACACTGAATTCAAAAATTCGTCCTTATTTCACTTTAAGCAAGTGAAATAACGCCGAATTTTGGAATTCTGTCTTATTTCGCTCAGCGTTATTTCACGGCACCATGAAAAACTATTTAGATTTTTATTCATTAAATTTTAAAAAGAATTAAAGGCAAAAAGTAAACTGACAAACCTTGTCTGAGTAGTTTAAAGCAATACATTCTGATGTACTTGATATCTTGGAAACTATTTAAGCCGACGAGTATGATTAAAAACCAGTTTCGGATGTTTAAATGTTACTGCATTTGCTCCATGCATGCTTTTTTACTTTTACTTTTCTCAAATCTAATCTTTGTGTAAAGCGCAAAGATCTGACTTGAACAATCCATGTCTCACGTGAAAATCCATGTCTTTGCTTCGGTAAGCAAAGATTGAAGAAATTTGCAGAATTATTTTCCATAGAATGTCAAACAGATTAATGAGTGGAAGCTTGCCTAGAAGTTCATTAAATGTAAAGTAAAGTAGATAATGAGTCGATGCAATTGAATGCAGCATGTTATGCTATGGGAATGCGTAGCTCTGACAGTGCCATTGAGGTATATGGTAGATACCCAGTCGCGGTCAAAATAATAGCAGTGCAGTGAAGGATACCTTCTTGCAACTTGAGGAATATCATGCTAATGATTAGAGTAATTGAAAAATCTTTTATTCCTTTCAGTTATTATTCTAAAGTAGAAGAACATTCCCAAAGTCTTCCAGAAGAAGATATTCTCTCACACTATTACTGCTTGCACTACTATTATTTTGACTGCAGCTGTACCTGCTGTAAAGTCAATAAAACGAAATGTCCTTTCGAACACAAAAAAGTGTCTGCTTTCTTACAAATTGCTTTTGTTATGTTTAATGTATGTCACTGTCATGAAAAGCTTTCGCAATTCGCCGTTCGGAACCGGCATTAAACAGTAGGTCCCCTCCACATGTGACAAAATTATAACGCGCACAACACAGTGGAGGCGCGAAAAAGCTAGGCTCTGGCTCTCAACGGGCTGTTACGCCGCCCCATATATATATATACTGTTTAATATACAACTTACCTCAAAGTGATAGTGCAACGTATTATAAAAGTACGACTATCAATAACTAAAAAGACCTATTACTTATACAGCTGGCTTGTCTATCAAAATCTATAAAAAAAAGGTTCTTGCGATAGCAATGCTCGGAAGAATATACCTTCAAAATTACTATACGACGACAAAATACTGCACTTCAAATGGTTTTTTTTTTCGCTTGTGCAGTTAAACCTTTGCAAAAATTTAGTATAAGAACTTAAGTAATAGTTAGCATTTAAAGCATGTCGCTGAATTTGAGACAGGTACTTTTAGAAAAATAATTGAATGTGTTCTTTGTGATATCGAATTGCCTGTGATAGGTATGACATTCAGCTGCGTTTCTTGCAGGAAATCTCGTATTGATGGAATAACAATATGGATGATAGATTCTTAATCTTAATATAATATTATAAATTCGAAAGTTTGGATGTTTGTAATTTTTCTCATGTCAGAATTGGCTCCCAAACCGTTTGACCGATTTTGCTGACATTTGGAATATAAGCTTCTTATCTTGCAAACGTAGATTTGAGCAATATTTCGCTTCGATGCATTAAGTTTGAACTCACGAGAAGATGCATTTGAAATTTTGGTACACTTAGGCCCAAGCTATGCCCATTGAGGAGTAGATGCATTAAATTGTAAGAAGAACGCAGGTGTTCAAAGTACTCTTCTCTCTCTTCTAATTTTTTCAAATCACGCATTGACGATCGCGATCTATCTGAATTTTTTTTTTCCTGAAGCAGGGTTTTCTTTTTGCGATTTGTTGTTGGTTAAGTAAAATAAATGAGAAACGTTTTTACGATTCAAGCAAAGAGTAGATAACCCGTTTTTGGAGTTGTAGTTGCCGCTTTTGCATAAGAAGAAATCTCAAATTCCAGTGTAATTAAGAGCAGTAGTGCTATTTTCCAAGCACTACCTCAGGCTCCTAACAATAATTTCTAACATAATTATTGTACTTACAAGTTTTTAAATGCAAATATTGTTCGGAAATGTTTTTTAAGTTGTAATGTAGTTTAAGTTGTATAAGCTGGCGCGGACGAATTCGCGGGTGCTGTTAGTACTTTTATAAATAAGTAGTTTATTTTTGAGAGAAACACTTGATTGGGGTCGTAGAAGCCGTCGCTAAAAAAGAATTGTTTTTTGATGATTTCATTTAAAAGGTTTTAACCCATTGTTCATTTTCATTTTCATTTTTTTTTTAAAAGTAGGTTTTGATTTTGGTTTTTTTGATTGGGAACAAATTATTGGCATGTGCTTTCATACTACTAGTGAATTTGTAGTGATTGGAAGCAATTTTCATATTTTCTCGATAATTTTTGTATCAAGCCTTTCTTGTTTGCAGGAATTTTGTGACTTTGCGAAAGTAAAATGTTAGTAAAAATTTTGAATTTTGAATAACAATTGAATAATGCATACTATTCTTTAGATATATTATCTAGAAAAAAGATTGCATCTACATTACAAATACACATTTTTTCTTCTGCGCGGTCGTGCATAAAAGGGGTGTACTCAATTGAGTACACTGGCCAAAACCATGCTAAATTTTTTTCTCACTGGATTTGCAGAAAAATGTGTTTTTCAACTATAAATTGCGGTAGCTTTTATGGCAGACGTTATTCCAACCTCTACATTGGTGTTAAGGATATACCAGATGATGGACATGAAAGAGAGATAGTGGTTATCCACCCGACACTGTTATAACTGTTGCAACAAACTACGACAACTTGAAACCACTTGGAAAAGTCAAGAGATGGTCAGCAACAGAAAAGAGAAAAGTAGTCATTTCTCAGCCAAATCTTCACGACCAATTTGTAAATTGCTACCGCAAAAAAAAAGGGTAAAAAGTGATAGTGGCCTTTGTTTACACACATGCTAAACTCAATGGCAGCAAAATGCGTAAATTGTTGCACATCAAACAGAATGCTTTGCGACTCCATTGCTTGAAAAATAAAGAAAACCATGATCTTCTTTCATTTGTTAGGACCGTAGCCAGGACTTATTTACGCTCAGAGTCATCCAAAAAAGCTCCAAATAAGCCAAATGTACCAAAAAGTATTGTTCGCAGTGATGGACGACATTTCCCAAAAAAAAAATGATAATTCAACTACGGTGTAAAATGTGTCACAGCAGAGTTCGATGCATTTATGGGCGGTGTCAAACCACTCTGCATCGAAAAAAAATGTTTTAAAATTTTTCATAATTAGGTCGAGAATGCACCCACATCTGGCCAGTGTATTCAAATGAGTACACCCTTCTAAACACCAAAGTTGAATTTTTTTTTGAAAATAACTATATTTTTGTGCTAATATAAAGCTCAATAAACACCATTTCAAAGATTTTTGATGAATCTCTATTTTTAATGTCCCTGGTCTTTAATGGGTTAATGGAATGTTACGGGTTGAATTCTTCTGAGGAAAAGTTTTTCGAAAATTTTTGACAGAACTGAAAATAGGCTAATTGGTCTATAAGATGTTGTCATTGTAGCGCACTTTCCAGGCTTTAGTATGGGGGACTCGTAGTTCTTTTTTTGTTTTTTTTGAACGGTCTGAGGATAGGTCAAAGGAAGATTTTGCTTCCAAGTTCTCGATGCATAAGGCAATAAGGCTAGGTTTGTTCATTGGGTCTGTGGTCCATAACGTTGGTTCACCTTTGATTATACAGGGTTTTCCAATAAGAGGTACTATTTTGATATTCAAAGAAAAAATGTAATTTTTTGAGATAAATGATCGGATCGGATTTATTTTAATATAAAGAGGAAGGTATGCCATTAACAATGGAAAACAATATTAGTCAAATGGCCGCCGCGGCAACGCCGACAGAACCGTATTCTTTTCATGAAATTTTCAATCATCAAACCGCAAAGCGGTTGCTGTATGCCCTCAATAACTTCACAAATTCGAGGTCTTTAATCGACCCTGGGCTGTTGGCGTAGACCTTATCTTTCACGTAGCCCCAAAGGAAGAAGTCGCAAGGTGTTAAATCACAAGGTCTCAGTGGCCAATTGTGACCACCCCTTCGATAGATAACACGGTTCGGAAACTGTTCCCGTAACAGATCGATTGTTTCGTTGCTTTCGTGGCACGTAGCGCTGTCTTGTTGAAAGTAAACGTTGTCCAGATAAATACCATCCAATTCCGGCCATAAAAAATCATTAATCATCTCTCGATAGCGCAATCGATTCACCAGCCTCGTTTTCGTACAAGTAAGGTCTGTACTGATGCTGGGACGAAGGTTAACGTGGACAAATCCGTGAACGCCTGTACAATGCACTCTGCATGTCAGTGGAGTCCCATTGAAACAGGTGGAGAAGCTCAAGTATCTCGGGGTCTTTTTTACGAGTCATGGGAGGAGCAATACTGAGCTTTCCTGTAGGATTGGCCAAGCTGGGTCAATTTTGAAACAGCTGGGAAGGTCTGCCATTAAGAATGCCGAGCTTGGTGTGAAGGCCAAGTTATCGGTGTTTAATTCGGTATTTGTTCAAACTCTCACTTATGGTCATGAAATTTGGGTAAACTCAGTTTCGGAAAGGCATTAAGATCGCTCCCAGTGGGGGGCGTATTTTGTTTTGTCATTTAAGGAGTATAAATCATGGAATGTACCTTGCTCTAAGTTCAATTTTTATAACAAATATGTTGACTTTCAAAAAAATGTGATAGATATTGATAGTCATTATTCATATTATTAAATAGAACGATATATTTTTATAATCTAAAAAATAAAAATAATGTTCTGCATGCTGATAAGTCCGGTGAGACATTGCTTTCCAAAGCAGCGGGTTGTGCATCGATGCGTGCAGAAGCGATTCGCTCACGAGATTCCAAAGAATCTCAAAAATATGCCCACGGAAAAGAATCCAGCTTTTTCAGCTATGGTCCAGTACTATTTCCACGTGGCTGCACAAGCAATGGAGGCGGATCTGCTTAAGTACTTAAAGCAATATCCGCAGCTCAAGGATCACGATCGACAAAATCGTGTGAATGTGATTTTGAAGCTTATGTCAGACGCATCGTGTGTGATCAAAGTCGTCTTCCCAGTACCGAGGGACAATGGGCACTACGAAATAGTCACCGGCTATCGAGCACATCATTCATACCACCGTTTTCCACTGAAAGGAGGTTTAAGAAATTCTGTTAAAAATTTGAAGAGGTGTTGAGGCAAATGTGCTTTTTGTTTGCAGGTATTCGTTATGCAATGGATGTGGACGGAGACGAGGTCAAGGCTTTATCCTACTTGATGACGTTCAAGACCGCTTGTGTCAATGTTCCGTTTGGTGGCGCCAAGGGAGGGGTAAGAATTGACCCGAAGAAATTCAGTCCACGAGAATTGCAAAGGATCACCCGCCGATTTACGATGGAACTTTTAAAACGTAACATGATTGGACCGGGAATTGATGTGCCCGCACCCGATTATGGAACATCTGGGAGGGAAATGTCGTGGATGGCAGATCAGTATCAAAAGAGTTTAGGTTTTACGGACATAAATTCTCAGGCTATCGTAACTGGTAAGCCGGTGCACAACGGCGGGATACGGGGGCGACTGTTGGCGACTGGAAAAGGCGTTTGGAAGGCTACGGAAATGTTTTTAATGGAAAAGGATTGGATGCAGATGATTAAGTTGAAAACTGGTTGGAAGGGTAAGACTGCAATAGTGCAGGGATTCGGAAACGTTGGAGGTGCTACGGCGAAATATGTTCACGAAGCAGGAGCCAAGGTGATTGGTGTTAAGGAACTGGACTGCTCGTTGTACAACCCCGAAGGGATCGACATAACCGTAAGAAATTTACTGATCCCTTATTCAATCGATGTGTTATTCTTGTGTGAGTTTATCATAGAAATTGATCGAACATTTTTCACACAAAAACACGATTAAAGGATTTCCTAACGCAGAAGAAACAACAAAAAACTTGTTGTTTGAGAAGTGCGACATGTTATTCCCATGTGCTACGCAAAAGGTGTTAACTGGCGAAAATGCGGGAAAAGTTAAGGCGAAGATCATTGCCGAGGGGGCCAATGGGCCTACCACACCAGCTGCGGACAAAATTCTGAAAGAAAAAAACGTCCTAGTTATTCCGGATTTGTATTGCAATGCTGGTGGAGTCATAGGTAAATGATTTGGTTTCTTAGTCTAATCTGCAAAGGCTTTGGGACAGACTTGTTTACTTTTTACTCGAAAACCGAGATCTTGTAGAGTTTCCATAGAAGATCATTAATAAGCAATTCAAGGGTTGCTATTTAACCCGGCGAGAGTGTGGTGACAGAAGTAACATGGAGTATGTGTACGTATTTACTATAGACATTTCTATAGTAAATAGTAAAATTAAAAAAATGGTATATTATCATAAATAGTACATATTAATTAGTTGCAAACGAAATAAAAAAAAAACTTAGTTCGTTTTACTTTTTCAAAACAAATCGCTTACGAAGTAGCACCTTAAATACAAACATTAACAAGTTACTTTCTTACTTATTCAAAAAATCAACAAAAAGTAGAGAATAGAGCAATATGAAATAAAAAAAACTTAACATAGCTTTAAAAAATATATTACAAACACTAACTATGTGGCGCGTTATTACATACCAAACTAGTGTTTGCACAAGTATATCTCGAACGATGGCTACCGCTACACTGTAGACATATCACTATTCCATCTCTTAACTCTCCATATCCAGCTAAAAACGCTGATAACTTCCATAATCAAGCGGAAAGATATAAAATTTATTAAAAGAAATCAGTTTCTTCAAGCTCTTACATAATAATTTAAAAAATACAAAAATTTAATTACCTTAAAATTAAATTACATAACCTTAATTTTTTTGTATTTTTTAAATTATGTTGTAAGAGCTTAAAAGAATGAATTTCTTTTGATAAATGTTATATTTTTAAGATAAAAAAAAATTGAATTGATTCGGTTGCTTTATGTTATATGTATAGGTTATGCCGATACTTTTGTCCATCAGTGTATAAAAAAGAGCTTAAATCCTCTTAGCTAAGATTTGGTTAAGATCTCTCAAATCACATCCATAGTCGCCTTGCATTTGAACATTTTTTTTTTTAAATTCACTTTTTCGCTAACAGCGTCCTACTTTGAGTATTTAAAGAACCTTAACCACGTCTCATATGGAAAGATGTCAAGTAAACGTGATCATAAGGCAATTGATGAGATTATCAATTCGGTCACGGAGTCATTGCAAGACGAAGGACAGTGTGTTGTAAGTATATCAACAATAAGACGCTAACGCTAACGCTAAACAATATTTTTTATTTCAAGACAATAAAACCAAATAAAAAACTTAGAGAACTTCGCGACTGCAATACGGAGGCCGAAATAGTTGATTACGCGCTACAGTATGTCATGGAGCGCTCTGCAAAAGGAATTATGGCAACGGCCAACAAGTACGAGCTCTGCCTGGATCTACGAACCGCTGCGTATATTTGGGCCATATGGAAAATATTCATGGCTATGGAAAGTTCAGGACTATCATTTTAGAATAGAAGTCATGTATTGTAAATCAAACATTTTTTGTTTACAATACCAAGATTGGTTTCTAAAATGAACGCTGAATTAAAAAGTGTTTAGATTTTTATTCATTGAATTTTAAAAAGAATTACGGGTAACAGGCAAATAGAAACCGACGAACTTTCCCAAAGCAGTTTAAAGCAATACACTCTGATGTACTTGAGATCTTGGAACCGAGGAGTACGATTAAAAATCAGTTTCGCATGTTTAATGCTTTTACACGTAGCGGTTTTATCTTTTCTTTTTTGTTTTATTATTTACTTTTCTCAAATCATCAATTTTGGTATGAAACCTTGATTTGATGTGAAAAATTCATGTCTCAAACACTTCGGTAAGGTAAGTTTGAGGAGATATGATACATACTGGATAGTTGAAAAATGCGTGTTTTTTTCTTATTAGATCAACTAACAAAGGTTTCAGATATCATTGATTTAAGGAACAAAAAACGTCGACATTCAAGTTATATGTCGAATTTAATTCGAATTCTGTATAAAATCTATGAATTGATTTTAGTTTACCTGCCCACCTGCAACATATTTGCGTTAAAGTGGCATTTAACAAGCCAAGAAATTTTTTTTTTTTGGTTGAGAATATAGCAATCTTTTCCATTTGAGTAAGTATTATCGTGAAATGATTGGACTTGAAAGAAAGATAAAGTTCTGTTTTAATTGTTCCAATAAATTTAATGAATGAGTTTGAACTGTATTACAAAAAAATGCTCACAAATTTGATGCTTCTTTTGGGATTATAAAACTCTGTCATTTCTCAGAGGACAATAAACGCAAAACCAATGTGCAAGAGGAATAGCATATCTAAGCACTAGAAACCTCAAATTGATGAGACTCTGATAGTATTTGTATGTATTGCGATTGAATTCTAGATAAACAAAGTATCTGCGTAGGGTATTTACTGCAAATGAATAATATGATGATTAAATTTGAAAACTCTGCGGATTTGAAGTACGGTTGCTATTGTTGCAATCACTTAAACAAAAATAATACTGCTAAGAATTTTGTTTCGGGATCTTTTGAACATTTAACCCTTCGTTGACCAAGCTGCTAAAAATAAAAAAAGCGTACATATTTTTAATTTTAGGATATTTTGAAAACTAAGTAATTTTTTGATTTTCAAATGAGTTGGAAGGACTTTAAGATGTGGCTCTGAGAGACAAGAAAATAAAAAAAATGAGAGCATAAAGTTATTTAATTTTTTTTGTATTTGAATATGATACTAATAACACACTTAATAAAACCGAATCCACATAACATATGTATATTGATTTTTATTTCCTAAAATTCCATGGCACCAGGAAAGCTGTTTCTTTTATACATTGTCATAAATGTAACAGCATGGAATAGCAGTCATTAAAATTAAAATAAATAATCACATCCAAAAAGATAAGTGAGTTTGAACAGTACCTCAAAGTGTCGTAGAGGCTCTCTATTTTAGCCATATAGAATTTTTATTTATATAGTAAGTACTGTCGCAACGGTCAAGAAAATACAGAAAATACAAGCGGGAAACAAAAGGAATTTATAAATTTAGCAATAAGAATTTAACTAACTTAAACTTAAAATGTTTAGTTAAAATTTATTGAATCGTAAGCAAATTGTAGATTTAACGACATACTTATTGACTGCAAGAGCCTTCAAATAGTTTGCTATTGCAGAAGGATGTTATATAAGGTTTGCAAAGTTTAGACTATTAATAATTTTTTACACAAGTTCTATATGTTGGATATTGACATACAGATGTGACGCAGGCGTGTGCAGACACACCTAAAATAGAAGTGGCTTTTTCTGGTATCTCTACCAAGCAAATTTTCCTTACCAAAACAGTTCTTAATTATGTTTACAGACATATTAATACCAAGACGCGTTCACAAAAAAGAAAACACTGTCAGGCAAGGTGAAAGTAGTTTTCTCAGTTGGGTATGTCGTTTTTTGGTATGGCGTAGGATGTGGTCTCACACAAATGTTTGCCTGTGAGACCAACTTGATCTCACACTTATTTTTACCTGTGATCTGAAGTGATCTGAAGGAGTGCATCAAGAGGATGTTCCTCTTCTAAAAGCGGCTTGGGGGCTTTCTAGTAGCTTGTCTTTTGGTAGGTAGCAGAACAGACGCTTGACGATAATTTTTTGCAAGATGTTTCTAGTGCATGGAAAGAGGAATATGAAGCGAAACTAAGACATACAGAAAGGATATTTGTTGGGTTTGGGAATTAGAATGATAGCCGCGGTGCCGTAAAATAACGTTGAAAGGTCTTCATAAAGTGAAAGAAGGCCGAATTTACGGATTCGGTGTTAGTTCACTTTGATAAAGTCAAATAACGCCGAATCGGCCTTATTTTGCTTTTGATTTATAAAAATTACACCTAACTGTTTTTAGAAGGCAATTCTGAGCGGGTGAAAAGTAAAGAAGGTATGGATGAGCATGCTGCCCATTGTAGCGCGTCTGCTTGGCTCAAAGATAGGACTTGAGGTGGGTGCGGCCTTATTTCGTAATAGGAGAACGCGAATGGGTAGAGCTTAGAGCTGGTTGGTGGCCAGGTTGCAGGCCAGGCTGTTGTCAATGTTGCTTTAAAAAGCCTCATTTACGCCACTTTTATTTGGTTAATGTTATCTATCGTGCTACCTGCTATCAATTCAAGTATTCGATTCAAGTTAACATGCTTTCGGGGTTTTTCTTGTATTCAGCAGAAATCCGTGTTGATTCTTCATCCTTCCCAGGATGAAGTTCTTTGCGTCGTCGAAGGACGACGTAGAACGAGGCTTTGGCAAGGCGAAGACGCTTTTTTTGCCCTGAGGACGGTGTGGAAACCTAATTGGCAGGTGGAGCAGGCCCGTTCTGTTCCAAGTGGTGTGAGACTTTAACCCACTAAATCCACATATTAACCTCTTCTCCTTGACACCATCCACTCTGGGACCGCTTTTGCATTACTTGAGAGTCGTGTCGTTTTCTTCCCCCCAAAGGGACCGGCTTTTTCATTTTCTTCATCTGGCTAATTAATTAATCTTGCCGGTAAGGCTGTAATCGTTTTTCATTTGGGTGATATTATCTCCTTCCTCTCTCCTTTTATTTCTCAGAACTAAGCAATTTTTGTCCAGATGCTGCTGTTCGATAACATCTTTTCGACAACGGTATCAGGCGATATGCTGCCTAACTCCGCTTCCAAGAAGGTATAGTAGCCATCGTCTTCTTCAGAATCTCTGTACTGGCAGGCAGCACTTGCTTTCTTGCCCATTTTGTGGAGGTACAAGGCGAAGACGCTTAGTCACTATAAATATGGTGTTATTTTTACTGAATTTTTTTTTTAAATTTGTGATAACTATTCGAATATGCATCTTGCAATGTTTTGATGCACGATTCGGAATAAATTTAAAACGCCATAAATTAGATTTTTATGAATTTTCATTCTTTATTGCATCTTTTTTTTACTTCATACAACAATACTACTTAGCAATGATATAGAGTTATGTACTTTTCTACTAATAGCACGACTTTTTTGCATTTAATTTTTTATTTACATTTTTCATGTAAAGATAGATATATTTAGTATATAATTTATTTATTTATTGTTTCTTTTTTTTTGTTTTTCAAGGATTTAACAATGATAATGAAATAGAAAATAATTTCTACATAAAAATGTTAATTTTATACTCTCGCAATTTGCACGAAACGCCTTGAACAATAGTGCTACCGTTTGTGCAATTTATTACTAGTTAATAAAATTTATACGTTTGTATGTATTTATAGGTATGTACTTTTTGTTTATAGATAATTCGCTTAATTAAAATGGATTTTAGTGTGTTTTGTGTATAAAATACAGTTGCTCGCAATGGTGGTTTTTAATTAATTATTCATGTAAAAATATTTATTAAGTTTGTCATTTTATATTTTGTAGGTAGAGTATGGTTAGTTTCCAGGATCTTTTTTTTATTTGTATAAGATACAGATATAATATATAGGAAAGGTACACTGACGAATCGGAGGTATTAATTTTGTAAACCTTTTTTTATTCTTTTCAATCTTTTTGTTTTTTGTTTCGCTAAATGAAGCGTGTTTTGTAACTACATAATATTGGTACTTGTTTCAATTATATTGGAGAATATTTTTTTTTTTTTATAAAATATGAAAAGTAAATTTGGCAACAAACCGTTTTGCGAATTAAATACATTTATTCTGTTGGTTTTTCTTATTTTCGAATCGGTGGAAGTTCATTATTAACAGTGACGCTAAGACGACGAATGTTTGGTTTATCGTATTCCTCCATTGAGATGCCACGTGATAACTTACGACTGCCATTTGTGCCATCGCTGGATCCTCCTGAGCTAGTGGAAAATGCTCTGGATCGATCCACGCCGGGCATAATGACAGATGTAAGTAGGCCCTGACCCTTGCAGAAAAGCAAGATAGATTGGGCCACTTTGGCAGGCTGAAAAGAAAGTAAATATAATACGTGAAAACAAAAATCTTAAACCAGACAAAAATATAACAATTAAAGAGGAACTTTGGACAGTTGTCGAATGGTCAGCATTATTCTTGCTTTTTCTAAGACTCAAGCCAGATCAATATCTTGTGTTCTTGTTGTGGCTTTTTTAAAGCTACAACAAAACTACAAAAAGGCACTTTGCAGATGCATGTCAATCGAGCTTACTAACCACAGAGGCAAAAAAAAAAAATAAATAAAATAAGCACATGCACAAAGGACATTGGTCCTACTTGCTTACTTTATATCCCACTCTCTGTTAAATAATTCAATTATTGTCATTCAGAAAGGCATTAAATAAAATTGCAAACTAAAAAAACATGTTTTTGAGTCCAAAACGTTCAATATGGAAGTGTCTTCTTCTGGTAAATCTCCGAAGCGAATTTGTCTTCTCCAAGACATTTTAATAACAATATGTTCAAATACATTTTTAGATAACAAAAAAATAAAAAAAATTGTCTGGCAATGGAGTTAAGATGTTTTTTTCTAGGTATGGCGTAGAACTACTTCATAGTGTAAAAGGTAATATGACTAGAGTCAAGAAAGAAAGAAAGAAAGTCTTCCAAGTCAAAGATATGAATTTTATTTTCTACTCAGGAGTCCAAAAAACGTGTTGATTCGACACTAAGCTAGATTGGGGAGCCTACAACTAGTCTGGAGTTTGGCGTAATTTTTAATTTATAGTTTTGCAGCACTTGTTATATAGCAAATTCTTCTATTTTCACATTACTTTGACTGCTTCTTATTGAATTTCGCGCTACAAGTTGATTTTTTTCTTAGTGTAACTAGCTTAGAATTTATTTTTTAGTTTTTGTCAATTTTGCTTGTAGGTTAAATAAGTTTTTAAGCATCATTACACTTTAACAAAAATAGGTTTCCTTTAATTTAATGTCACTTTGTGAGTATATTATTTAATGCTAGCATTGCATTATCACAGTATTAGACCTCGCGCATTTTTTTCTCCACTAACGACTAGTCGCACTTTTTTTGAAATCGACATTCAAAGATAAGGATAAAGTTGAAAAATTTTGCAAACATTTATTTTGTGGTAGGCAAAGGATATTTGAAGACCAAAAAAAAATGTTTTTCAGCATTCCCTTACCGCATCAGCCAGCACATCACCGGCACGTTCGATCTTCAACATTGTCACCTTCTCCTTCTCCACATCTCTGTGCAGTTTCTCCACCATCTGTGCATAGGGGCTCAACATTCCGGTTATCAGAATAACATCCACCTTGCATCCTTTCAACGACAGATCCTTGCGGCTGCAAAGTTATGAAAAAAAAAGGAAAAAACAAGAAAATAACGAAAACTCTCTTGAAATCAATTTCCCAATCACATTTTCATTTCCCTTCCACTCACCTCATAAATGCTTTGACATATAACCCAATATTTTTGCTGTTCAATGAATCCCTGAGCCTCTTCTGGTACTCGGAAACAATTTTCTCCTTGTCCGGGTTATCTCCGACCAATTGCTGATTGTTTGAAGTTATGGACATAAAGGATTTTTGTGTTGTGTGATTGACGTGTACGAGTGTGTGTGTGTATTTGTGTGTTCATGTGTCAAGTGTGATTATAAAAAAAATACATGGAAAAAAATTTCAATGATAAAAATTTTTTGATAATTTTTTTTGTTATGGTTTTCTTTTTTTTTAGCATATGAATTAACAACCAGACACCAGAGATTACACATAATTTTTGACATCTGAATTCACAGTCGCTGTGCACTTGTCAAAATTAATTAAATTAAAGAAATAAACACGAATACATTTAACAAAAAATTTATGACAAAAAAAAGAAAATTTTTGTTTAATATTTTCTGAAACTCATACCTCAATGAACTGTATTAAATAAAAAGTGTGCGTGTGTGTATATTTTTTTGTTTTATTTTTTGTTTTAGTTAAATGAGAGTAGCGTGAAAAGATTAGAAAGAAAAAATACATTTGTGTTTACAACAATTTGTAAGTTCCATGTTAAAATATTATAGCTTGTCGTTAAGAAAAAAAAATAAATAAATTAAATGTATATTTAGCAATAAAAATTTAATTAACATTAAAAAAAGACAATAAATAATGTTATGCTTGCGTTTGATGGCTTGATATATTGGTTTGAAAGAAACATTTTAGCCGCTTGTGGGGTACACTACTGGAGAACAGAAAATTTAACTTCACTTCACACAAAAAACAGAAATTAAAATAGTGTAGTAAAAAGTAATCCATCATTCATTATTTTCTCAGTAAATGGCTTTAGTACCTTGCTTAGTTTTTGTTTCTTTGAATTACAACCCATGTCCTTGTGCTTAAAAAGCTACCCTGACGGTTTTGCATTTGATTGATTTAGTTTCGTTTGCGCATGTGACAGAAAAAAACATTGCAACAATAAAATATGCTACATTTTACAGATTTTCTGTGAAAAAGGCGGAAATGCAAATCAGGCGGCTTGAATTGTGAATAGTGCTTATGATACCGATACTATAACAGCCCACCATGAGCAATTTTGGTTTCGTCGATTCCGTTCCTGTAATTTTGCGGATAAAGATGAACCACACTCGAAGGCCAGTTGTCAAAAATGTTGACAAAATTATGCAAACCGTTGAAAGCGATCGACCGTGTTTCTATTGCACTGTTTCTATTGCACAGGAGTTGAACTTTGCACAAAAACTCGTTTCGAACCGGAATAAGACCGGAAACCAAAAACAAAACTCGATGTCGATTTTTAAAAAAATCATAGTTTCGAAAAAGTCTGCCGCACATAATGAAGACTGCCAGAAGATTTTGTAAGAGAAAAGATAATCGAAAACGTAAATCATCAATATGGGAATCGAAGTTCTGGCAACTTCATTGATCTAACCAGCTTACAGTACCAGCTCCATTACGCAGCGTACAGAGATAGATTGGTTCAATTCTCCTTTAATTGGAATAAACAAATTAGAATAATGTCTGAAACGAAATGTATGTTTTTGTAGTAGTTTGATAATTGTTGTTTGATATTACTTTAAATGTAATTTTATGGCATGTTTATTTTTCAAATAAATCGTTTCCAGCCTGCGTCTAGTTGAAGAAGTCTTGAACAACAGCATAAAGTAGTCGACCTCTTCATATTTTATTGTAATCGGACTAGGCAGTAAGTAAACATTTTTGAAAGACCTAAAAAAAACAATTCTTAAATTGTTGCAACTTCCAACGATTCTGACTTTTGGGTGCTATCTATTTATTAGATTGCTTTCTGTGGATTTTCTGCGGTCACTTCCGTACTCTAAATCCTGTTTATCTGCCCATCACTCCTAAAATAGTGGACTGAGCCTATATCAGTGCTAAACATGCGTTTAATTCATGCTTTGTTTTTGTATCATTGCCTCATTCTCGTTAAGCTATGTGCATATGTAAGTGACTTGTATTCCATCTGTATCCAATTAAATGCACCTGACTCAAACTTCAATAATTTCGTAATTTAAAAAGTAGACTAACAGGTTCTCTTTTCTATCATAGAAATTTCTTTTTAAAGATGGATCACAACATACACAAAAAAAAATCAAACCCGAATCTTCTTCCATTTGTATGTTACTTGCGTTCTTGAACATTTTTCTAGAAAAGGTTGCACAACAATGAGAGTTTAAGAAGCAGTCCTTTTAAAGTTTGTTCCTTTGCGATAAAGACCCAACCGGCCGCGTTCACATTAAACCCATAACACATCACCTTCAGTTGTTGATGTTGATTAAAACATCGACTACCATCAAGCCATCAAACAATTTTAATCCACAACCACGAAACAAAATTAAATGTGTGCCGATGCCGTCAGTTCTCAACTTACGTGTCCGAATTTGTGGTACATCAGGAAGCTCTCAGCGGAATGAGCAACTTCATCATTCTTCCAAGTGATGAACTACAAAATAAAAAAAGGAAACGATTCGCCAATCAATCGAAATGGACTCTCAATCAACGCCACCGCACTCACCTTCGTTTTAAACGACTGCAGTACCGAAGCAGCGCTTCCTGTACAATTGATGAGAATCAAGCCCAGCAGCCTTGTGGGGTGAGCCAAACCGAACCTGGCGAGCACATTTGCGCCAGCCCCCTCACCCAAGCCAATCACATACTTCACGTGCAGGAAATCCAGCACCGTCACCAGGTCCTCGCCCAACGTCTGCAGCGACGGAAACTGAAAACTGCTCAAGCAAAAACACCCCAAAAAAGAAACGTCCTTCAAAAGGCCACCGCAACAAGTCCCAATTAAACTTACGACTCGGGAAGTGCGTCAGCTCCATCTGCGTGTCCAGGCACATCAATGTGAATAAAACATGATCGCTCCTTAATTTCCGTCATGCAAGGACTGTTGACGAATTCCTGGAAAGAATTATCTACGAAAAAGAAAACCGAATCACGTTTGGGGCGAAATTAGGCATGTCGAATGATGAGTCCGGGACTTATCCCACTTACGATTGCATCCCAGGTCGTGGACTGTGATGAATACCGCCCGCTTTTCCTGTTGTGATAAATCACCCTGCAAGAGACACGATTTGTAACGCATTCGTCTTGAAGATGTCCGGCGGGTAGCTACTCACCTGAACTGTGACAGTCAGCTCTCCACTCTTATCTGTGTTCACGACATATTTCTGTGGAGAATTCAAACAAATTGTTTATTATTGGAGAAGATTTATTACGACTCGACGATTGATCGAAAATAAACGAAAAAGAAAAAAGAAATAAATTATAGCCGGGGACTTCGAAAGCATCTAGATACACGATGCATGGCATGAAATGACCAAAATGAGATATAAGCATTAGATACATACGTAATTAATTAGCTAACTGTGTTCTGATGATTGGGAAGGAGAGGGGTAAGTGATGGTAGTTCAGCGAAATGAGCCAGGAACTGACCACTCAATGAAACTATAAAAGTGTTGTCCTCACATCGCGCAGTCGGTTGCAGTAAAAATCGATGAAATCCGTATCCTATCCGCTCGTAAGTGCTATCGATGTCCTTTTATTTTTGTGTGTTGCCGCAATAAATGTGCGGATGTGTACTTGTGGCAAGGGAATAATCTGAAAGTGGCTAGCCACCCCATTTAATTGAGTAGTCGGTGCGCCGAAACGTACGAGTAATGTGGTAAGTAAAGGTCAACAATTGATTGGGTTATAGAAAGTGAGTTGTCGTCCATCAATCAATTATTCAAAATAAGTTCGGTCTAAGCAAAACGTGGTCGGTTTTGCGATGCAAATCAATAAATGGCATTTCGTTGTCTTGGGAATTTGTGACGCAGTTGATATCGCGGGGGAAGATCCTGCAGATTACGAGGAAATTGGAATTAATTCTGCTCCACTAAGACTTCTCCGTGAGGAAAAAGTAGTGGGTTTTTATTCAACAAATTTTTTTATAGATGAAGTCATAATCGACTACTACAGATTGTTTAGATGTTCTGTCTATGGCTAGTGGAAAATATCATTTCGGTTAAAGTTTTGAAATAAATTTTACGGAACCGGATTTTGCATGTATGAATAATTTAAAATGCATCAGAGCCTTGAAACCAGAAAAAATCGACGCGGATCGAGTTAACGATTCCCATGTATTGCAATTTTGTGAACGACAGAAAGTAAAATTTAAACGGCGACGTGGCCACGGCAATTTTTAAACAACGCAACTTCGAAAGAATGAAAATCGGAGCGAAAAGAAGGCTTGGTGTAAATACATTTGGTCGACCAGTAAAAAATTGGGAGTCCGGTTTTGGGCTAAAACATTGCTTCATTTTAAACAGTTCTAGGACGAACCAGCTGATAGTTGATCGAATCCTCGCTTTAACGAGACGTCTTCAATTTGAAGACTCCTAGCTGGCGCATTATTTTTCTCATGAGTCTCATGTATTTTCTACTCATCGTGCCGTGTTTTTCATTCAACTTTGTCCCAAGGACAAGCAATGCTGCTCCCTTTTGTTTTTTCAAAAACAAAATGAGATTTGATATCGTGTGTTTATGAAAATTTTTGAGCTCATAAGGTATAATCGCTTAAATAATTTTTTCAAAAACTTAAAAAAAAAAAAATACTTGGAGTTTAAGATTTCCCTGAAAACTCATGTGAAAATCAGGAAATAGTTTATAGTAGCAAGTAATTTTGAATTAATATTGGTTTAACTTTTTTTCTAATTTGTTTAAAGTAGAAAATTCATTTTAGATTATATGCCGCAATACAATCAATTTTGTCTTAACCTGACTTAAGTGGTTATTTCTTGTCATCATCATCATTAGTGGCGTAAAAGCCCACGAAGCGACAGAGCCTAGCTTTTCGCGCCTCCACCGTGTTGTGTGCCTTATAATTTGACACATGTGAAGGAGACCTACAGTTTATTGCCGGTTCCGAACGGCGTACTGCGAAAGCTTTTCATGACAAAAGTACTCCAGGAGAATTGTCGATCGTTCGCTGGAGGTGGGGCTGTGAAAATTGTTTGTGGTGTTTTTTCCCCGAGCTGTATTCGACCCGGGCTCGTTTAATAGTCCAACGCACTATCGATTAAGCCACGCACGTTATTTCTCGTGGCCACAGATTTTATGAATCGGGACTGGCAGTTTTGAAAAGTCTAACATTTGTGCTTAAAAGTGATGCTGTTTATAATAACATGTGAATTTAAGAAGCACGGAAGATTTTGCTCAGATCTTTCTGCACGGGAAGCCAAAATGAGGACTATTCGAATTGTTATTTAGTGCAAAAGTCATATCAAGTTACGGAAAATACCACAACTTATTTAATGCGAAATCCATTTCAACTTAAAAGTCTAATCATAACTTTAATTTTTTTCCTAAATGCATTATTAATACGATATTAGCATGGATCCCTTCTTAAACGTGATGGATACTTTCTTATAGAGACCCAATGGGGTTAAGAGCTATTAAAATTGGACGAAGAAGTTTAGCCAACCATAAGCCAAGGACATTTTTTGCAGAAAAAATTCTATTAAAAATAAACCCACAAATGGCAAATGAATAAAGGTTACCAAAGCGTTTAGACCTTTCTCTCGTTTTCAGCATCCCCAGGGCTTACATGTTTATCAGCATTTAACCCTCCATACCGTAAACTTGTGACCAAAAAGATACAATTATTTCTTTACTTTTTCTTTTTGATTACGATTGTTCAATAATATTTGTAATAGATGTAAAAAACAAATATTTAGTTTGTTAAATACATATAGAATGACCCTTTTTTTGTTTTTTCTTGTCCAGGATATGTTTGGTAAATGCGAAATAAGGAAAAGGTTAAAGTGTGATTATTACGTCATAAAAACATAAGTACAGGGATGTGTACCTTAGGGAAGAGTCCTTTCAACACACCCCTGACCAGTGGCCCACTTTTCTTGAGGATGCGATTAGTACCCAAACGTGTACCAGAGTTTACGTGGAGTCTCAGAGGTCTCAAGTTAACTGATTTGTGAGAGCATGAAATTCTATTTTAAATATTTTTTTTTATGAGTTACGTTTCATGAATATCAAAACAAAAAAATAAATATTTGTATAAATTTTATGTCTGATTTCATTGTTCGTCATCAATTCGTAAAAAAAATCACTGCGGTAAACACTTTCTTAACAAACTGCAATTTTTAAAAATGTTAAGCCCTTTTTTTTGAATGACGATAACGTATGGTGTTCAGCAAAAGAACAGAAATTTTTATTATATGGCTATTTTAATACTTAAAATGTAGTGTGAAAGTTTAAGGCCGTGTTATATCTTCTTTTTCAATTCTAAAAGTTGCTTATAGAAATATAAACGATTTTGTCTGGCTTTCAGATTTTCATTCACGAAAAATAAAAATTAGACTACTACTATGGCGGACTTATGCTATTTGAACTTAGTTAACCCGAACTTCAATTGCTTTCTTTGGTATGGTTCGATTTTAGTGACTTAAGGCGAAGATATATGGCATTATTCTACAGTTCTTCTGGGTGTGAGCATACGGTCACATTGGCACAATTCAGGTTGAAAGGAGTTTTTCATACACTTCGTAATTCCTGAGTTGGAAGCATATCATCACAATCCAAAAGCTATCATTCTTTCTTCGGGGTTGGACCCATTTCTTTGCTGCGTATTATCGACAACACAAAAGATTAAAACAAATCCCCCGAGAATAACTTACTTTGCCATTAAATTTGATTTACGGCACATCATCACAATTCGACACATTTTATCATTCTGAAGTCAACCATACATCACATCTAAACGCAACCAGATACACGCCATGTCGTTATGAGAGACAACGGATACACGTATCCCTGCGGTGAGACAATATCAATTACGAGTATTAGCCGTCAACAAATCCTTTGAAGTCGTCGTGTGCATGATAATAACCTGTAACACACACTTCAAAAGTTATGACACGAAGCGTTAAACCATAACATACACGGTCCTGTACACATGAGCTGGTAATTCTTGAAATTGGTTTTTAATGCGAAGCTTCGTCTGTCGCAAGTATCTCAACTCTGATTGATGGTTTTTTAATATTTTTTGCTCGATAATAGACCCGAAACTGAGATGGAAACCAAAACAATGGAGGTGGTCGGATTTAGGCATGAAAGAATATGTATGGAAGGCGCGACTGTGGATTCGCGGTCTTATTAATTGAGTTTGGTGGGTGGGTGGGTTGTTTGTGTGAGTGTGAAAAATGACTACGAGATAATGATTTTGGTCTTATTTCTGAATTTTATTGTGGTAACATGTGTGGTGGCTAAGTTTGCGTAAAGACCACCAAAGCGTGAAACAAGATTAAAAAGAGGCAACCACAACTTTTTTCGGACGGGGTGGCACTTTACTGACGATGGTTCTAATCAATAGCCAATGGATTGCGATTGCGACAGTTAGAGAATTCTTTGTTGCTAATAGGTTTTCTTCTTTGAGTGTGATGTAAGTGGCTGAAGCGACTTAGCTACGATTCCAGTGGTCATGTTGCTGCGGGTCGTGCATAAAATCGATGACGCTATGCAGACGTAAGTCATAAATGAGTCTCTATTTGTTTTTGTTTCGACTGCAGCTAACAGTTTTGAATCAAGAGTATTCCGCAAAAAGAAACGTAAAATTCATTTTTCTCATAAAAAAAAAAATCATTCTTGTTTCTTTACAAAAAAAATCTTTAGTTGCAAGCGATTCATTGTAATTCTAATTTCTGCTTAAGAAATGTCCTATTTTATAACACGATCCCACTGTTTAATAAAATTGTTTGAATCTGAAATTTTAGACATGAAGGAATAAAAAATCTTTGTATATTTTAGTACAAGTCCAAGCTGTGGCTACAAAGAATAACTGACTGCCAACTAACTATAGGTAAGAAATACCAGGAAAAACTTCGGTTCTCAACTTTGTTGGAGAATTTCTACAAAATTCCAGAAAGTTCTGTTGCCATTTTTTGAGCAATACAACAAAATGAATAAATTGTTTTCTTTCTCCGTAGTTTTATTACTATTATTATATTTTATTAACAGTATAAATAAATTTACATGTTAGAAATGAAAAAGGAGAAAAGATAGCAATGATACAACTCTATAGAGATCATTTATATGATTTTATTAATTAAATGGGCTTTTTGGAACGTATTGTAAATAAAGTTTATGTTTTGTGTGTTGATGTTTTGTAGAAATTAATGGATTGTATGGTTGGAGGGGGGTTAGGATTGGGCTGTCAGTAGTAGTCAAAATTTGCGTTATGCATACAGGAAATGAAATTGTGCTAAATGCTCTGAATTCTGTATGAAAAATGCCTAACAATAAGAGATGTGATATTTAGTGGCTAACCTATTTGAAAGTATTTTGCTTTCCTTACATACAAAACTTTTTACTTGTTTCTTATTCAAAGATCATTAGAAACTCTAGCTATGATCATTACTTTGTTGATAGATTCTTCATCCTGTATGTATTTTTGTTTAGCATTAATTTAATCTTTACGCACAGTCTATCGCCAGTAAAACTTATACAAATTTCGATTTAACACTGCACATTTAAAAGAAAAAGAAAAAAAAAAGCATTAGCTTTAGATGCAAGCAATATTCATCTGAGAGTATACTAAATTTCATCGTGAACTTAAGTTTCTTGCAGGAGATCTAGATAGTGGGTCCAACAATGGCCGCGGGGATTTCGGTCATTTATTCCGACCCACTTCCCCTAATTCTATATCTAATGCAAGAAGCAACTCTTACGATTAACTAAGATATTTGATCTTATTTTTCGGAATGTTCTTCAGTATGATTCTATGTATATCATGAATATAAAATACTAAAAGTTACCCTATCATTTTTGTAGCACTCATAAATTCTAATTGCAGTCCGCCTAAACCTTCTGCAACATTTTTCATGTTTCACCCGTGGAAGTCTTATTCCACACGACAACGAACTGCGTTGTTGAATAGTTGAAGACAATAGTACACAAATAGTAAGACTAAATTAAGATTAGTTCGGGTGTTACGTAATAGAATCTAAAATAATTTCGTTATTTTAGACTAATTCGAAAGGAAATTAAACGAATATTTCTTTCAATAAAAAATGTGCCATTTCTTCGTTTCATTTAAGTTTACAAAAAAAACCTTTTCTATCTTGCCGAAACTTTCTTTTTGAATAACGTAAAAATTACCTAACCAGACAGATAGACAGACAGAAGTCGACAACACAGAACGACGGAACGACAACTTCAAAGAAAGGGAAAATTAATGTCACAAGATTAGTAAAATGCAGTAAAATTGTCAAAAATATGTTCTATTCTGCAATTCCGTACAATAATTCTTTACTTTACGTTCACTCTACGAAAAATCTCAAATGTTTTTTTATAGTGTTGTCCTTTTTTATTAACAAAAATCATGCATTTTTGATTTCCAAATAGTCCAAAACAACAAAACCGGATGCTTCTAACTTGTTTCAAACACTTACAGTTCACAGTTGAAAACCACCTAAAAATCTACTTTAGTCGCTTAAAACTCGAAAATTATTTTTCCCACATTCAGGGGGTCATATAAGATTATAGAAAAAAGTTTGAAATTTCTTGTGCGAGCGTGATAATTTTCGGAGGAATAAGGCCAGCAAGTTGTTGCCAGAGGTTCACAATCTCCATTGAAAGCAGGGAGCAGTGTGAACGCTGAACTCATTATTTGTGCACTAAAAAGAGAATCGTAAGCTTTTTTTGGAATCGTCATGGGATATCTCAGAAATGGAAAACAAAAACGAAAACAGTAAAGGACGGTTTTAATATGAGCTCAACACACTTCAAGTTTAATGTCAAATACCAGCTCCGCGGGATTTAGTGGTGGTACACCTGTGCGTATAGCATACTCTTCAAAAATTTGATGACGTGGTAGTTATTAAACTTTTTTGACTGTTTTATTTAAAAGTTTCATTACTTATGTATGCCACAGAAAGGTACAGCGAAAGCGGAAGTGAAAACTTAAAAAATAATGACGCATGACCTCATCAGTCACGGAGGGTTTGTTCTCTCGCTTTTATTTAAACATGAGTTTATAAGGGGGGATGTCAGTCTTATCAAAAATGCAAATTAAACTGAGAGCACCACTTTCCCATCCAAAAATCTATTCTATTTGATACGATTAATTCAAATATGATTTCCACACCACAATCCAACTCAGCAACGTACCTCGGAAAACTCAATAAAACAGGAAAATCACGCTCTACAAATGAGTACCCGACAGAAGGCAATTACCAAACAACCACTTCACGTGATAATGAGCCTGTCCATTATGTTCTATCTGCTCCTATGTAGTGCGATACCTGTCGACAACAAAAGTGAAGTGGATGTTCATTTCGTTATCACTGAAAATGATGTGAAGTTGAATGATGATCTGAAGGTAGTTCAGTACAAAATATTGTGTTTTGTTTTTCTTTTAATGAGCAACTCGTGCCAATTCGAAATTTGTTTATCTTCGGATTATTAATGACGCTTTTCAGACGAAAATATTTACAACGCCCCTGACGAATTGAAAAAAAAATTAAATTAATTAAAAGGAATTTCGAATATCGTGTGAATTCGATGCTAATTTGTTGATGTTTTCATCTCAAGCCACCACCCAACCCAATCTCCATCAATAAACTCATTCACTACGACGTTGTGCGGTACGAAGCCTGCATAAGATACTCTCCACAGAATGTTGAACGAAATTATTTGGAGCTCAATTGAACGCAATTGATTCATTCGAGTATGTACCAACAACCGACTCGTAAATCTTAATTAATTAACTACAGATACAGATGAGAGATACTCTTGTGCTCTGGTCGAGGGTTGATTGAGACTCACTTGATGTACGAAGGGATGGATATTTGTTCAGATGGAGAAAGGAGAAAGGAAAATATTGTATTTAAAAACCGGGACACAATAACATTCGTTAGGCCGATGGCAAGTCACGGAAGAAATTGGAATGGATTGAAAAGCATCGAAGAAAGGAGGTCACGTCTCCTTCGGTTAATCCCAAGCACAAAGGAATTTACCCGATGAATGGGGTTGTTTTTTTTTCTGGAGAACAAGAAAAATGTGAATGAATGAAGGACTAGCAACGCCTAGAGACACATAAATTTGGTTCGAACCGGATTCGGGTTTGCGAGCCTTACACGTCAGCGGAAGGCATGATTTTTCACTTTGACTGGGATTCCGGGAGAAAAGGTTTTTGCAACAGCAGTTTTTACTAAGGTTGATGATGTCTTTAAATATCTGTCGTATCGTTTAAGATGACGGTGGCATTGAGAATGTTTGGTGGATTTTTTGCTTTGGACCTTCGCCTGAAACTGCGTACAATTCCGGAGCCAGTTGTGCGAAGAGCAAAAAGAGACATTTCAAGAATAACATAAACGAGTGGTACTGTTGGATAGAGAACAAAATTCCCCATCAAGTTGTTAAACAAAATAAAAATATATGTCAGTTTTTATGAATATTGGAGACTAATTTAAAAATCGTCGCATCACAATACAACTTTTTTATGAAATTTGGAAATAAAAATAACGCCATAAGTCATCTTTGAATCAGCCTACAGGCAGACCACAGGGTCGACCACGAAATATCTTCTTACAACAGACCACTCGTAAGCCTCGATAAACGGTCTCCAGTCCGTATTCCCTGATGATCGATGGGAAATCTCATTGTCATTCGTTTTAATTCAGTTCAATTGACGATGGCGAATGCACTTAATTGAAAATCAAAGACTCCATCTCACCCGTCCATCGTCATAGCAGCATGTGTGTGTTATTTATTACTTCGAAGATGCAAATCACTTAAATTCGCAATAAATTGTCTTTAAGAGGCAATCAGTTGTTTTTCCTCGAGGCATCGAATGGTACGAGGATCATGAGGGGGAAAATCGAAAACATGGACACACTTGATGTAACGTGCTCGACACCGGCACCGACGACTCATGCTCGTTAAGTTGTTATCTAATCATGAAGGATGCGCTCACATTCATGTGCAGAGCTGAGAGTGTCACCTCGTCATCGTCGTCGTGTGCCTTATTTAATCGACTTTCCTTCCTTTAATACCAGACTAATGAGCTTCGTCGACGGCGTGACAATCGATAAATCAAATAAAAATTCACGCAGACAGAGTGGCTTACAATGTTTTTGTTTCCAAAAGAGAAAAAAAAATATATTCAAAATTTTTTTTGCGCCATAATTCTCTCATGGTAACAAGGATAAATGGCTTTGGCTTTTTGGTGAGAAGTTGAAAAGTTTTAATTGGACGGGAACGAGGAAGTCATGTTTGAAAAAGTTAGTTACTGTACTATCCTCAGGGACAGTAGCTTGTATTTAGAATTTATTTACAATATACTCGGAGTCCACATTATTCTTTTTTTTTTTTGGTCCACGAGTGGAGTATTTGTAAAAAGTTTCGCTGAGGTTGAGGAGGTAGTTACTAGCGATTTACAAGTGCGGCTGTATTATGCATGTTTCGGAAAAAAAAGTCTCACGATTTATGGCGTTTGAGAATACATTTTGGGAGCATAGACGTTGGGCTCAGAGCCACAGGTCCATTAAGTGGGTTCGAAGCTCAAAGTGGGGCGCAGTAAACGATGACGAATTGAAAGCGACCAGTGGGACTAATCAATTTGAAGTACTCCCTCTGAAGGGGAGACTGAGGTATTTTTTCCTTTTACTACAAAAAAAATAACAAGCGAGAAAGTCACAAGTCCAGAAAGTCACTCACAATGAATATGAACTGTGTTGGTGAAAACATGCTTCACAATGGGGAGTGAAAACATTTCCATTGCAGTGAATTTGTATACAATTGTTGATGCATTGCAGTAATTCACATCCGCCAACTTCACAAATATGAATTTAAAAAACAATAAAAAATACAAACTATGAACATCTCCAACTTATTCTCTCAGCACCCGACCACCACCCTTCGGCGAAGGTCATTACATTCAATTTATTACACAAGGAGCGAGTCAACATCTGCTCCTTGTACTAACCCTTGACATATGAGTTTCAATTAATGCCAACATTACGTCGAAATATGTATATGCAGAGTGTCTACAAAATTGAATGCGCAACCGGTAACACATGCATTTGACAGAAATAGAATGAAAATCACATTTTTACACGTTCTGGAGTGAAGTTTATTTTAGAAGATTACATTCTTGGGAATGGAGATGGCACACTTTAGGATCGCTTTATCCTTGGGGACTATGCAAAGTGCTTTGCTTCCGAGTGATTTTTTGTGAGTAACTGAAAGTTGTAAGTACTGTTCGGGCAGTCAGCTGGGCTCTGTACTTTCTTGTTTCTTGTATCTAGGTTCTCGATGCTCACTGGGAATCATTCGATTCAAAACTCTTTGAAACATCCTTGTTTTGAATAGATCTTTAAGTGGTCTGTAGCAGGCTTTTTTTTTGCAACAAAGAAATCTATAAACATGATTGAAACTGAACTGAAACGGAGCAAGGACATTATTTATTTATTTGAAACTAACTGAAAATACAGAAATTAAGAGCTATAGCCAGAGCAATACACGCCTTCGGATAAGATTATAAAGCTGTTCTTCTGCACAACGCCGTTGGGCTTGTATTTGGAAACGCTCATTTAGGACATATTGTCACATGCACTGAACCATTAGACCATCATTCTCTGGTTATTCATCCGCTCACTTTTTTGGCAGAAATGAAAAATTGGGCTTTCAATTGGACTGCTTCAAAATATCTGATATTTTCAAGAAATCAAATCCTAAAATGGGCCGAGCGTGAGGATATTGGGATAACGTTCCGGATAGTGCTCACCTCCGATATTTTTAAAATTTTTGTATTTCTTATTTTTTTTTTATTGTGAAGCTTACGAAATATTTCCATTTCTTTTCCCACGGATTTTGAACTTTGAATGTCGTTTTCTTCCTTTTCACTTATTTACCGGAGGTAATACTCACCTCCGGAACTCCACCCGGATATTGTTTCGAAATAAATATATAGTTAGTCCAAAAAAAGGTATAATTTTGAGTACTCGATATCATGATTACATTACATTCGGTGGCGTAACAGCCCATTGACACCCAGACCTTAGCTTTTCCCGCCTCCAATTTTTGACACATGTGGAGGGGACCAACTGTTTAATGCTGGTTTCGAACGGCGAATTGCGAAAATTTTTATGGCAAAAGTACTCCAGTGGGATTGTCAGTCGTTTGCTGGAGATAGGGCCGTAAAAATTGTTTGTGGCAAGCCACGGTGCCCACCTCGAAATCATAATACTCAAAACAATTCTTAGTCGAGTACAACAAATATTACGTATATTAATAATATTAATTAATATTACGTATACGTACCGATACCCAAATCTGTCGTCAGCTTAATTAGAACTATTGCCACACCACCACAGCTTAGAGTCCAATTTTAATATAGTAGTAGTAGTAATTACATTTATTTTCATTGAATAACATAGATATTACAAATTTATTTTGAACTCAGCTTGCACAGAGATATGATAACAATTTATCTTACTACTGAACAGACTTATGATATTATATAAACAATTGCTAGTAGAAAGCTTTCAAAGGAAAACAATGACAAAAACCTTAATATAACTTGTCCAATTTTAATATGAAATACATTTTAAGGAAAAGATGTCGGTTGCTGCTTTCTACTATTTGAACTTAAAGCAAAAAATAACTTACACTAAAAACGAAACAAGAATTCACGTCGAGTACGTATGTACAATTTATTGAAATTCTTAGATAACTTTTTGCTAAAATTATTAGGTATACAACTTTGCTTCTTCCGTTTTCCAATAGATGGCTATAGCGGTAAGTGGCAGTCGAAATAAATAGATCGTAGATGTCATACAATAAGCTTAGGTATTTTTAAACATAACGCCATCGAAATATTAGTCGATTTGTGTCTGCTTCATAAAGTTATTCTCGATTAAACATGTCAGCTTACGAGCCAAATTCTTGTCATTTGCGGGAGGTTTTATTATTCTCTGCTTTAATATGAAGTAATCTACGGCTGAGGCTCATCGAATGCTCCCAAATATGGTACCTATGGTGAGGCCGATAATAGTGAAAGAACGTGCCGAGAGTGGTTTCAACGCTTCAAGAACAGTGATTTTGAAGTCGAGACCGACATGGCGATGGAAGAGAGAAGGTTTTCGAAGATGCAGAATTGGAGGAATTACTTGCTCAGGACTCGTGTCAAACGCAATCGAATCAAACACAAATCAAATCATAAATGTATAACCAACCAGTTTATTATAATAAAGCCTCGAATTTAGGAAAAAACGGGGGAAGCAAAGTTGTACACCTAATATATACATTTATACATGTTAAGTTAGAATCTTAAACATTTGATGGATAGTTCTTGTGTTAATTAAAGCAAATAGTTTCGATAAACACACGGTTCGGGCACAGTTTCATGAAATACCAAAAATCACTACAATTTCAGTTGCTGTACGTACAATTTTTGATAAAGTGCATATTTTTAAAATGATGTAATTTTTTGATAAAGTGCATATTAAAAGCAATATATTTTTTAAGACAATGCTTGAAATGCCATCTCTTACACCCGAGTTTAATTTTTAGAAATCTGTCAGTATTTTTAAAGTTTCTAGGCCAGAAATGGAATTTTGACCAAAGTGATTGTTAAAAGAACTTGAAATTGTATCATCCTGTGATTGATGTATCTTTACTTCTATTCTCTCTTACTATTAATATTTTTGAATCGCCTTTTGTTCTGAAACTTGTATACTTTGAGTAAAACGATTCTTTTTTATTGTTGTAGTGAAATTTTATATAAACTAAGCTGAACTATTTTTATAAGATCTGCAGTATCCCAGTTATCCATTTAAATGACTAACGAGTTTCATTGACTATTCATATTCTTATTTAAGACGTTCCTCTCACTATCGGCTCTTCTAGTCAAAAAGACACCCGAATGACTCGCACGATAATCTATTTTCCTCCAGCTAAATTCCTTACAAAAATACCCACGCAAAACTTTAAATTACAATCACATACATACATATATTGGATGGCCTAACATCCCGTTGATGGCGCGTGTTTTACAATCACACTGTATCTAAAAATCTGGACGTCTATGTTTACGCTTCCAGGTTCAGGACTGAGGCAACCGAATTCGTTATGGATTTCAAATGCTAATCTACGTTAGCACAATAATTTCTAAAAAATTATTTACTTATTGACTAGGATTAAAAATTACTTCTATTTGGCTGCGGACTGAGGATCCCCCCTCTTCTTCCGTGTTCAAACCACCTTAGACCAATCTTTTAATTTTGAACTCTTGTGCATATGCACAATCTTTGTTGGCACTTTAAAGAATTTCAAGCTATCAAAAAAAAAGTTATCATGATGATTTCGATATAGAATCCCAGTTTTCCTCATGCGGCAAAAAATCGGATAGGATTTGATTGAAAACACTTAAAACTTTTCCCTAGCTCCCCTTTCCCACCGAACAGTTTGGCTCACGACTGGTGGCACTTTGCTGATGGAATTAAGTCCACATCGTTATCGTAAACTTGCCTCACTGCCATCGATTACACTTTCGAAGATGTTTCATAGTTGCCTCCTGATTTCAGCCCACTTTAACTCATTTTTCCAACTGCTATTTGTGTTCACAGACAAACGAAAACAACTCAAGTCATGGTGGGAAACAACGCCAATGTCCATAAACTGCTCAGTGGTGGACTGAGTGCCGACAATCACCATCATCGTCGCTGTCGATTTCATCATTACCCAGGTCCATTAGTCATTCATGAGTGAGTTGAAGGATGAGGGCTATCAATCACAACACGAACATGTTTATGGATATTCTTTCAAGGACGCGCAGAAGAGTTGTCTGCCGTTCTGTTGTTCAAGAATAATTCATGTATTGTTCCAAAAGATATTCACCAAAAAAAGAACCTGTTGCATGAGGCGCGGAAAGAGGAAGGGCCCCTCAAAACTTCCCCGCTTTTGCCTTCAAAGGTAGACTTTTTTTTATGTAAATGAACACGCCTTGTCGACCCGCTTCACTTCCTATCGATGCTTTTCTTTAAAGTGCTTTCGCTTTATTTATAAACCTCTTTTTTCACAAAACATACACACGAAAAGAAATTCCGGGAAAACGTAATAAAGAAACCTCTCAATCCCGAGTCCTGCTAAATCGTTACTAAAGATCAATGTTAATCCAGTGTGTTGCCTTTGTGCCATGATATTGTTGTCATCAACTTTGAATTACATTTTGCAGGAGCTGTTCTTTATATCATGTATAGGGAAATCGTTAAAAGGACGAAAAGTTTAGGGAGATACCAACGAGAAGACGGGCACACAAAAAAAGGAGCGTTTCCAAGTCAAATTTAACGGCGTGTTCTGAGGAAGTTCCTGGGCATATCCGATTCGCTTCTCCACAAGATATTTATACGCAATTCAGTGCTGCGTTAATTTCCGTGGTTCGTTTGGGACTTACAGAGCGGGGGGAAGTTGTGCCGTTGACAACAATTTTCTTCTTTTTTTTTTTTTTTTGTCCGCCTGCACTTCTGGGAATCGCTGGTATTCCTGATTCCCATGGAGATTAGATTCTTATGCTGGTGTGTTGGAATGATGAAAGGAATTTTTGAAAATAAAGACGAGAGGGATATTCAGATGAAGTAATTAAATATGATTGTGCTCATAATTTTAATCGTTGTGTGGGTTATAATCGAAGTAATCGATATTTATTTTTTGCGTTGTGTGGGTGGCGATTAGTTTCCTAATGCAGTTCGTTTTACTTCGAAGTAATTAAGCTCATTGGAGGAATATTACGCCAATCCGAATGCTAAGAGCAATAATGATTCCTTCAAAGGAATATAAAAATCCCCCTGGGTGACGATTTGTTTTGATTCAAACGCCACATTTTCAAATTGCAAACTTTGCCATAAAAAATAATTCTATTGTAGCTGCTTTTTATTCCAAAAGATTTGATTGATGCCTTTTTATTAAAAAAATTGAGAAAAAGGGAAAAAATAGAAAGACTTGTTGTTTGCTTTATTGTAGTGATTACAAAAATCACAAAGACTGCATTTCAGACAAAAAAGGTTCGGTTGCCGAACGAAAATATAACTATCAGTATTTTAAGCATTCTAAGTACACCTGGCTTACGTCAGTATTAGATTTTTAATTTTCACTTCAATTGGATCGATAGTTGCATCTTGACATATCAAAAAACGCTTTATTATTTTCTACAACAATACTCGCCGGGCTCAAAATAAATTATTTGTTATTTGTATAAAAAAAATTGATAAGTTGAGCATTTTTTAATTTCGCAACACAGTTTCCATTATTGTCTTACGAAGTCCTCCATTTATTAGCTTATTTATCAGATTAAACTCTCTGCAAATGGGAACACATTTTAGAAAATAAAATAATTTGTAAATCTACATTTTGAAGTATTTTTGTTTGCACCTTCACAAGGCATCAATTTTCTTTCAACAAAGAACTAGGCACTACGCAATTTTTATGTTGGGTTCTGTGCTGTGGGTTTAAGGTTTAAATCACAGCTTAACCCACATTATCCCGGAAAAATTATTTGTTTAGAATTTTCTCAGAAATGTAAAGTACAATAAGCTGCATATTGAGTGTCGTTTGTATGATACTGGTTGAGAACAGACTACTTTGATCTATCGTAATCCGATTAACCTGCTGCCCACAAAGCTAAGACCACTTTGGATTAGAGGAAACTTTCTATATTTGATATGTGGGATTTTAATTTTACTACGCAAAACACTTTCTATTATTCAAGTTTTATTAAATTCAAAATATATTACATTACTTATTAATTTTAATTTACTTAGATTATTCAAATGCGTTTAATGACGACTTCTTGCGATGAAAGTTTTCTGACTAATGACGACGAAATTGTTCTGTCTGTTCTCTTTTGTGTCTCTTCGTTCGTAAGGAGTATGTGTGTGTGTGTGTATGTTCGTATGACTTTGTTGTTTCATGTCGCGTTGTGTTTCCCGTATGTTCGTCGAATGATCGTCCTGTTATTTTGTACACGTGTGGTTTCGTCGTAGAATTGTTGCTGGTAAATTGCTGTTGTGGGTAGTGGGTTTTTGTGCTGTTCTGTCGCGTGATCGGCTGTCTGTTAGTTTGTCTAGGGTATTGTCTTGTCGTTTGGCTCCAATCCCACAATCGGCTATCCTGACAGCTCATTCGCCCCGAATGAAGGATTCCATTTTTTTATGTATTCTGCAACTGTGTGAGTCTTATTGGGCCCTTCTTGTCGTCCTACTTTCTCCACTTCGTACCTTCCATGCTTGAGAATTTTCAGTATTTTGTAAGGCCCTAAATACTTTGGCCTGAGTTTCATACCTGAACCGAATTGGGTGCGCTTAATGGCGACTAGTTCCCCTGGTTTATAATTTGGCTCCGGCACTCTATTTTTATCGTAGGTCTTCTTATTTTCTCTCTGGATCTCAGCAATATTCTCTCGCGCTTCTTCTCGCAGCTTATTACGGTCTTCCTGAAGTTGTTCCATCACCTCTTCATTCAACAGTTCTCTTAAGTCTGGGTATTCAGGTGTGCGTAGTTCCAAGCCCGTGAGTATTCTGAAAGGACTGAACTTCGTGCTTCTTGGTGGGGTGCTATTCAAAATCTGCTGGATTCGGTCTACATGTTTATACCAGACTTTGTTATTCCCTTTACAGGCTTTTGATAACATCGGGATGATTATTCGATGAATTCTCTCCACTTGCCCGTTGCCCCTCGGAACTCCTGTAGCAATGAGAAGATGGTTAATTCTTTCCTCTTGACAGTACTCACTAAATGCGTTGGAAGTGAAAGCTGAGCCTCGGTCAGTTACTATCCTTTTTGGGTTACCAACCACTGCAGATTGCTTGCGAAGTCTGTCGATCACTTCGTTGACTCCTGTACTCTTTGTTGGATACAACCACACAAATTTTGAAAATGCATCGACTACTACCAGTAGATGATTGTACTGCTTTTGGGTCTGCTCCATAGGTCCAAGATGATCGATGTGGTATGTCTGTAGAGGCGTATCTTCCTTGTCAATTGGTACGAGGCATCCTTCTTTCTTACCGGCTTTGGACTGAGTGACGAGACACTTAATACATCCTCGAACAATGTTTTCTACTTTTGGCATCAGATTTGGTATGAAAAATGTTCGTTCAACTAACTCCTTGGTCTTCTTTGTTGAGAAATGACCTTGTTGATGCGCGATGCCAATGATTTCCTGCTCCATTAGAGTTGGTACCACTATAAGTTCTTTTATCGGATCCTTGTACAACAACCCAGCTTTTATGAAAAAATCCTCATGTGCTTGCTTTTCTAAAATGGTCCGTACAGCTTTGATCCAGGCGTCTTGTAGCTGTGCCTCCCTTAACCGATAGTTTAGTGACTCTTCGAGAAAAAGGCAGGACACTCGACTTAAGGCATCTGCATGTCTCAGCTTGGCGTATTCACAACATATTCTTTTATCTTTCTTCGAAACTAATACTATGAGCGCGGCATACTCGGAGGTGCTAGGTTGGATTATTCCTTCGTCCAACCACTGGTTTATCTGCTTCCGTACCGCTACTTGGTCAACGTTTGAAAGACGTTTTGGTCGTTGGTACACAGGAATTTCGTCGGACCGGATCAATTTCATTTCAACAGGTGACATCTCAGTTTTCTGTGGCTTGTACTTCTTTAATATCTTCAGCACGGCTTCTTTCGAATTTTCGTCCAGGTGATCTACATTCACTTCCGTAGAACTTTGGAATTCTCCCTTCTCGGCTGCCAAACATATCATCTCGAACTCCTTCGCGATGTTGGCCTCAATCTTCTCTTCTCTCACACTGTCTCTTACGGCAAGTCCGGAGTTGTTGCTCACTTTGACTTCTCGTCCTTCACCAGGAATCTCATCACGATCGTCGCACTCCTTCCTCAAAGCACTTCCACTCTTAGTCGACTCTTCTTTCACGGCGCTCTCACTCTTAACCGACTCTTCCTTACACGATTTTGCGCGATCGGATTTGACCTTAAACTGTACACCTTCTTCTGTTATGACAAGGTCCACCTCCTTCAGCACGTCATTTCCTATAACTGCCGCATACTGCATGTCCTTCTCACCCACTACATGGAATCTTACCTTCATCTCATTTCCATCAGCCATTACTGCTTCTTCAAAACTACCGCACGTTATCACACTGCTTTGACCTATGCCGTACAGATGTCTTCTTCCCTTGTGCAGTTCGGTTGGTCCTAACCTCAAGAACTCG
Source organism: Syritta pipiens (assembly GCA_905187475.1). Taxonomy (NCBI): domain Eukaryota; kingdom Metazoa; phylum Arthropoda; class Insecta; order Diptera; family Syrphidae; genus Syritta; species Syritta pipiens. The sequence goes on along the minus strand of LR994572.1, from coordinate 67,369,820 downwards.
TCATACCGAACTAGACTCAAGTCACTTCCTGTGTCTATCAATGCCGATAGGTTCTGCCCTTTGACTTGTATTTCCTTGAAGACGCGGTTAGTGCCACTCGCCAGGAAAATTCTTGATCTAGGGACAGCTTCCTCTTTCTCACTAGTTTCTCTCCTTTCTTCCTTCGGTTGATGTTGTGTTGTGTGGGTTGATGCCCTGCACTCAAACGATCGATGACCTAGCGCTCCACACTTGAAGCATTTCCACGTTCTCAGCCGACAATCCCTGGCCAAGTGTGATGCGTCGCCACATTTGAAGCATGTGGTCTCCTTCTTCACAGTTTTCATTCCTGAGTAGCTGCTAGACGATGCCTGCTGGTTCACTTCTGAGCATGATGGCTTCTGAGTAGGACCACGGACTTTCTCGTATAGTTTGATCTGATGCTTCAACTCCTTTAACGAACTTGCTTGGTATAAGCATGACTTATTTTGACGGGAATCGGGGATTCCGTCCACAAAATATTCGAGTAGGCTTTCCTCGTCTAATGCGATTGAGTTCGCTATCTCCATCAACGAGTAGAGGTACTCCTGCAACGACTCAGTGGACTTCTTCCGACGGTTCTTCAGCAAACGATGTACTTCTGCCGATGATCGCTTATCAGAGAATTCGTTCAGCAGTGCGCGTTTTAATGTTTGCCAATCGTTCACACTTGTGAGACTCCTAACAAAAAGCTTGGCTGCTCCTTTTATTAGTTGTTTGGCGTAAATGTATTGCTGAAGATCATTCCATCCCACGATGACTGCGTTCTCCTCGAAGTCTTGAACCCACCGATTAATGTCGGGGTATCCTGAGCCATCAAAAGACAGTAGTGAATCCTCCACATCCTTTAGAGTGAACGACCCTTTGGACCAGCGTGTTGGAGCACGATCTGATACAAAATCGTCTTCTTCAGATTCGCCGGAACTCTGTTCGGTTGTCGCCTGCGGCCTGCACAGCCGATGGTGTTCAAGAAGCCTGTCTTGTAATGTGCTTTTCAGTCCAGACGTCGGCAAGTTTAATTGAGACAATTTCTCGCGTAACGCATCCACCGTCATTGTCAGAATCGTTTCAACATCCATTACAATAAGCTTTGTTATAAAATCTTACTTCTATTTTCTTAATACCAATACAATATTTGACAATTCTGCTACACTGGAACACAGCAACACTGCAACGCCGCTACTTCTCTGCTTCCTCGACTGCTACTCCTCTGTTTCCTCGAATGCTACTTCTCCTTGATGTTGTTTTTTTTTTTCGAATTTTGCTGAATATTATTTTTTTCAGAATCTTGATGGATATTTTTTAAATTTCGGGCGAGCCCCCAATTTGTGGGATTTTAATTTTACTACGCAAAACACTTTCTATTATTCAAGTTTTATTAAATTCAAAATATATTACATTACTTATTAATTTTAATTTACTTAGATTATTCAAATGCGTTTAATGACGACTTCTTGCGATGAAAGTTTTCTGACTAATGACGACGAAATTGTTCTGTCTGTTCTCTTTTGTGTCTCTTCGTTCGTAAGGAGTATGTGTGTGTGTGTGTATGTTCGTATGACTTTGTTGTTTCATGTGGCGTTGTGTTTCCCGTATGTTCGTCGAATGATCGTCCTGTTATTTTGTACACGTGTGGTTTCGTCGTAGAATTGTTGCTGGTAAATTGCTGTTGTGGGTAGTGGGTTTTTGTGCTGTTCTGTCGCGTGATCGGCTGTCTGTTAGTTTGTCTAGGGTATTGTCTTGTCGTTTGGCTCCAATCCCACAGATATGCTTATTCCTTTCCTACTTATAGAACATTAAAATAGTTCATAGCTATGTAACTATGCCTTTACATTTACGCCCGCAATATGATCCTAGAAATTTTTAGAGCATATGAGGCGTTTAGTACATAAATCCATTACCTCCACTTTTAGAAAAATATTGAATCGACTTGGGACAAAAGTTATATTTATAATAACTTTGATCTATAATAAAGATTAACACAATTAAATTACGTTTTTTAACCATTGAATTTTAAGTAAAAGTGGGATTAGCTCAAATTTTAGAGCTGGCAACTAAACATATTTTTAGTTAAAATACATATATGTACAGCTGCGGTCAAAGTTATAATAATAATTTTTTTCTTGGAGAATTTGGGAATGTTCTTCTACTTTAGAATAATAATTGAAAGAAGTAAAGTATTTTTCAATTACTGCAATCATTAGCATGATATTACTCAAGTTGCAAGAAGGTATTCTTCCGAAAGCAACTTATATAACAAGTATGTAAAGATTTATACAGCAAGTTGTAATGTAAATTCTCGAGGTTTGTCGCTTCTTTCAAATTCTTGAAATTGTTTTAATCAGCGACATAGTGCTATGACAGATATAAAGTTTTGCAATTGCCAAAAGTCTTCGCTTTCAGCTTATCAAAAGAAGATGTTAAGTAAACAGGATATGAAAACCTACCTCTGCTTAGAAATTTAAAGTTCTTCTTACTAGAAGTCATCCAATTGCTACAATGAGTTTTATCCCGTTAATTTTTGCATTGGTTTCTACATTCATTCCATATCCACAAGCTATAGCCTTGAAATATACCACTCTATACATTTGATGACATGAGAATTGCACTAGTGTAGGTGTACAATTCGCAACCGTGCCACAGCTTAAATTTTCTTACAAATTGTACGTTTCACCACAAATGCAGGGTATAAGGAATGTCAAAAAATAACAAAAGTCATCCTATTTACACTATAAAAGTTGTGTGTAAGCGCCACATTAATGAAAACGTTTACTTCAAAAGTAATATCATTAACCGTCGTATGTACTTTGGAATAAATCGAAGACGCAAAAGTTTCTTAGATTCAACCTTCATAAAATTTACTTTATCTGCACTGGAGAAATTGGGGATAATTTTGTTATTAATTTGTTGTTGAATGCCTTCTTTTGACTAACAGATTAATCCAAAAACAGCTCGATAAAAAATATAGAACATTTACGCCGCAGTTGAGAACGTAGTCTATGAAAACCTTGGGAAATACTAGCTCGGAGCAAGAAATATATGGAAGGCCATTCCTCAATTGTCATTTTAGTCTTAAGAAGCGTCGAATTAAAAGAAGCCGAAGCTATCGACGATCCAGAATCATCCCCTGCTTCGGACTAATACATTTGCTGTTAGAAGTCTCACAAATCGTCGCTTACAATCCAATTGCTGTCAAAGCCCTTTCACAACACAATTTCTATAGAATTTGCAACCATCTTAACGTCCAGTTTAGGATGAAATTTAATACCAACATAAATCCGTGCTTAAGTCGTTATCAGAATGCCAAGCATACAATTTAATTAGCTCTACTCGATTAAACTTTCATAAAACTACATAGACGCGGTCAGGAAAGAGCAAAAAAAGGTCAATGGTAATAAAACTGCAATTCGTCCTTTTTTTCTCTATCGTACAATACCCGATTCACACACATCTTCGAATATCTATCAGTTTTATCGACATTTCTTTTATATTAGGCCTGGTGGCTACTCTCCCAGAATAACTATCAAAGTTCGAAAGAACACAAAACAAAAAAGAAAAGAAAAAAAAAAAAAAAGAAAATGTCCCGTGTCCTGTGTCCCATATCCGGTACTCATATTTACTTAACAAAGTCCTTCCCACACACCAACTCACATGTAACCGGTGAGTGAGAGTAGATCGTGCACATTCTGAAAAAAAGAAATTGAATGGCGACGGATTATTCCCGAGGGAAACACACACGACACACTATTCGACATCATGTGCGCAAAAAGGACCCTTTGAATTTGCTAAATGACTTTTATCCTTCTTAGAAAGTGTTACAGGACACTCGTGTATGTGTCGGTATTGGGGTTAACAACCCAAGAAGTAAGTGTGATAAAGTATCTCTAGTTACTAGTTTTTTAGGTGAGTCAGTTTCTTAAGGGTGGTAGCGGAACGTAGAATATAAGCTTGAAGCAATTGTGGATATGTATGAAGTATTCCTTGATGTGCCGTGGGCGAGTTAGAAACAATATCCACCTGTCGTGTCCTGAATTTGTTACATGTGTCTTTAATATTCGTATGAAGTGTACGTGTGTGGTTTTTTGGGGCTTGACTTTTTTAGTTTTTAATAGTTTTAAATAGAAAAACCATAATCGTAATAAAAGGGTTGTCATTGCGGTCGATATTGAATTGGAATAAAAGACGCAATGTGTGATGTATTACGACATTTTATTTAAAAGGCTCCATATAAATGTGAGGTGGTTTAAATGGAAACGGATCTCACAAGCTGAATTTTCAATGAATTTAATGCTGTTGAATTTGAGTGATGACCTAGTGATCTCATTAGACATGCCGCTTAATCATGTGACTTGTCATGATGTTTCCGCATCAACGATTGAGGCAATTAAATTAAAACATGCCGCCAAACCAGTTTAGCTGCTCCACCTCTCTCTGTTGGAAAGTACTTCACTTTCAAGGACGTCAGCATTTGAAAAACAAAAGCAAATCTCCATCCTACCATCTGTCACTGTCTAAATAGTGATACAGAAGGGCTAAAATATGCGTAATCAATAAATCAGAGCATTTCAATGGCTCCACAAGGAGTTAAGTTTGGAGTGGGTCCTTCTCCACCTCCACACAAACCCTTCTACCATCCGGCGTCATGCAACATCCCACGTTCGCATGATACATCCCTCCATTGGGCATCACCGCCTGACGGGGTGGGATATATGTATTTCCGATTTTAGTGTTTCTACTCAGCTGACGATGTAAAATGATGTTAAATTTTAATTCTTTTTAACTAGCTATTAATATTGTAATTCACTCATAAAGTAATAGAGTTTAAATAAATAAATAAATTTAAATTTATTCATTCGTATAGTTCGCTATGCAAACAATTTGTGACGATCTCATAAAGTTACTGTTTTTATTCTGAAAATGACCACCACTATTATTTCTTCAAACACAAAAATATGTTAATTTATCTTCTGATTTCAATTAAAGTATTCAAGAAATGGTTACAAAAATTGCAACACAGATTCCATCCCATTCAAGAAATTTTTTTCTTCTTTAAATATGAGAGATTCTTGGCAAAAGTTAAAGGACGTTCAAGTACCCACCACCACCTCTTAAAGACATCCTTTTTCCCTCAAATGTCTCCTATTTCAACTCCTACTTCAGAGTACTTCCGTTTAAAATTTAAATAGAACATTTAAACGCAGTCACAACCCCCCTCATGTAATTTTTGCAATAAAAAGTCATTCGCGAGACACCATCAATTTGTTCTTAGTCACGTTCTTCTTACTGCCATTGCATCCTCCACTGACTTTTTGTTGTGTTTAAAAATTTCATGCATCGCTGGACACGAAAGAAATTACGTGCTTACGCAATTAACCACTCGTGATGGCAGGACGAAAGGATTTCTTACAATTGCATACACTAAGTTGTTGAAGTTTTCAAATTATAAAATGTTTCCTTCTGTTTGATAACTCATTTGAAAATGGCAATGGAGTTTCTTTAAGGACATCTTATTCATGGATTCACATGCACACACTTAAAAGTGAAATCAATTTTGTTTTAAAGAAACCTCCTCTTCTGTCCCCTAAAAGTACCCACAAAGCCACCTCGCAAATCGAAGATAAATCACGAGGTCACTCTGGGCAACCCAATCCAGCCCGGTAGTTATATCTAAAATTCGAAAACACTTTTGGGCGATTAAATTAAACGAAATCGATATGAAGTAGGTACTGCCAAGGAAGCGGATTCTTGATGTGCCATGACGTCAGTGAACGGGCGAAAAATGAGCGCTCCTGTTTCCCATTTAGCAGCTTTCGAAATTTTGACAGCTGGCATGGAGGCGATTAGGGGTCGTGGAGCAACGATTTCGTATCATTGGACCGTGCGACAGTTTTGAGATTAATCGAGATGCGGCAGATGTGAAATGAATGCGAAAATGTTATCGAACGTTGGATTGACGGCGACGTGATGCTGATGAAAAGCCTGGTTGACACGATGAGTGACGCTAATAAGCAACACCGAGCAAGTGCTGTTTAGAGGTTGTAGGAGGAGGAGCAAGTGGGCGGGAAAGGACTGAATAAATTTAATTTTTTCTGTTTGGAAGTGGAGTTGATGTATGATATGGCCAAAATGATTAGGAATGTTGAACAATGATTTTTTTATTTGTCAGAGGAGAGCGAAGACGTTTAGGGTTAGTAAAGACCAGTCACCAGTCATAAACTTAAGTCGCAGAATCGCTAGTTAGTGGGATTTTTCTCTTTATGTTTCTATCCCCAGATGTGGTAAAGTGGATTGATGATCTTAAAAACACGCTTCAATATTTAGATAACATGGTACTGTTCTAAGCCGGACCGCGCGACACCTTTCAATTCACTTCTAGAGATGACATCGATTACTATTTTGCTTTTTTAGTGGGGAACCGTGCAGGACTGATATTATCCCAATGATGCGGAAATGATTCTAGCTCTTGACACCAATATCATCAAAGCAATACGTGAGCTACAGCCCGAAGCCATCAACGAGGTCTTGGAAAATTGGAGTGACAAAATGTGGCACTGCAAAGCCAGCCGAGGCAGCCACCTTAGACCGACGCTTTAGAAGTTCTATAATTAATTGGACTTTTTGCTGTTATTAATAAAGCCATTTATTGCATTTTTCATTTTGTTGCATTTTTAAAAGAAACTTGTGTTTGACCCAACCTGTATTGTTATAAGTAACATTCCTTACAGTATCTATGCGTCTAAACATTTAATTAAGGATTTTGTAGAAAAGAGCAGACCTCTCCGTGCAAAGCCAAAAAAAATAACTACAGAATTCTTTTAAGTAAACGATTATTTTTATTTCCGTATATTTTCTATGACATATTTTCTATAATTCGATCTTATTTTCTGCTCCCTTGAAATTTTACGCAGGGAATTTGCATTGCCAACTCTTCCAATATAATTTAAGCAACTAATAGAACAATCCCTCTTTTTAATAAAGCAACAATGCCTGCACATTGCTAAATCGAATTTAGGATCTAAAAGAGTATCTCAAATTACATTAAGCCATTTGTACATAGTTTAAGTCTAACAATCAACCAAAATGTTAAAAGCGATTTAAAAGTACAACAGGAAATCAAGTTTCTGAAAACTGCAGAGTGTTTTTTTAAAAAAAAGTACTGCAAATATCCTAGTTCATAAATTGAGCAGCTCGATTAACTCCACTTTGTAGAATTTTTAATTTCAAAGCACTCGGTATAATTATAACTTTCTATATTTATAATAATAACTTTCCTAAATATTAAAGAAACACCATTAAACCTCAAAATTATTGCACTTTTCAGGAATAGTATGAATTATTTCATCGCATTTCTTAACTTTTTGTTTTATGGATATAATGGAATTGTGCAATGAAAGGCTTATATTTATGTTAGTTGGGATATTGCCACTATGAACTGCAACAGTGCGCATCAACTACACCTTTCTTCCAATTAAAGTGGAAATGTTAAGCCTCCATCGAATACTACTCGTTTTTAGGCTTTGACTGTACGAAACAATTACAAGAGCTATAGTCATTCATCTTTCGAAAACAGACGGATTTTGTATTCCCCCTCATCTTTTGTTTTCCCTCAGCAGAATTTTTGTAAATAATTTTGTTACGATTCTTTTGAGATTCATCAATGAATGGAATAAGTTGAAGTTTTTTTTTTAATTGGGTTAAAGTCCAACCTCGTACTGCATTTTAAAAAAAGGGATACCTATTCACATTTCATGCAGATGTAACAGCATCAAAGCTGACCTTTAAAATTGTTCTGCATCAACGTTGTGATAATAAAATTGAAAAATCAGCTTTACCTGGCATATGAACAACATCCTCTGTTTTACTTTGCTAAAATGCCAAACGTCACATCTCCCTGACAATTTAAAGGCAACAAAGTGTAGCCATAGAAACATAAAAAGAGGGTGCTGGTAGGCTGCTAAGATCTCTGAAAATCTTCTTCTACAAAACAACTCAGTCGCCGAAAAGAGGTCTGTAGAGCGTCTCAAGCACACCCTTGACTGCGAATTTCTTCTTAAAATCAATTTCTCTTGAACAGACATTATCTGTCACAATATTGAAGAGAAAATAAAAAATCATAGAGTTTAAAAATTAACCTCGTAAAAGTTCAATTTTTTTATTTATCTATTTTTTCCGCACTCGTCATTCGTGAAAAACACATGCCACAAACAAACGGAAATTTGTTCTAAAAGTTTTACCCAAATGATTATAAATAAAAATTGCGCGTAAACATTTCGTAGGTGAAGAAGAAATTTAAAAAAAAAATTGGTTTAGTGATTTTTCCGTTCAAAGACTTTTAAAGAATTGTTTTTTCATCTCCTAGTTTTACTGCGGTTGAAAGGAGTTTTATTTGTTCTTTTGAAGTTCAATTTAAGTCATTTTAAAAACTCAAATTGAACTATTTGAACAATTTAAGTCATTTTAAAGACTCAAATTGAACTAGATATTAAAAGTAATCATTTTCCTTTTTTTTGTTGGACATAATCAGAAGTACTGATTTAAAAAATTCTGTCGAAAATAACGACTTATGAGCAACGAAAAATATGAACGAGCAATATAGCTGCCAAGTTATGTGCAGTTTGCATAGAACAAAATTTAAAGAGATTCCCCTTTCTTATACATCTTTTCAAATACCACAACTTTGTTAGAAATATTTGCCTGTTTACATAATTAAATGAAAAAAATTATGTGTATTATGTTCAAGCGCAAATACAAACCAACAGACACCAAATGAATCCTTCACAGGTTCCCTTTTATGTGAAAAAAAGCCCCTAACATGAATTAAAAGTGCTTTAAATCGGCTTGTGGTTTTTCTCTTCAAGTAACCCTTCTGCTCTCCGTTTATTAAAAATCTTCTCATCTCCTTAACACATTTTTCAGGCTTATTCACTCTGATGTAAAGAGCCTTTTTGTTGAGACAAAAGATGAATATTTAAGCAGTTGTATAAAACGTTGTATAACAAAAAAAAGGACCTGTGGCATGAAAGAAAACAACGCCATTACCTATCTCAATAAGAAGTAGATAACCAACAACAAAATGGCAGGCAATGATTGCCAAGTTTCCATACACCAGAATACGAGAGAAAAAATAAAACAGAAAAATCTCCTGAGTTCTTTGAGAGCTAAAGGGATTTAAATTCTGAACTTTATAATGCAAAGAGATTCAAGTGGCCCCACTTCTATAAATGCATTTTTGTTAAGTGTTAAGAAAACGGCTAGTAAGCTTCTAACATTCTAAGTGATATTAATAACTTTTTAATTTGCTTGAATGTTTTTGGCCATGGATATAACCGATTGCAAAATTTAATTGCCATTTAAATTCTTGGGTTTTGTGACTTGTATCATGTTTTTTTATATAACGTTATTGAGGAGCTACACAACTCTTCGAATTTAATTATTTTATCAATCCTTTTATATAACCACATAAGACATGCACATTAAAGTCGTTCTTATTGAAAGACTAACTCCATTTTTTTCTTTACGGGTTTTCAAGTAAAATATTATTATAAACAAATGTACTATGAAAAGCTCAACAACTTTGTTAGTTGCAAGTAAGTTAGTTGAAAACTTTATTTGAAAACTTGACTACAATTTACAAATTGGATAATCTAAAGTTCATATGGTTTGACCAAGAGCCGTCTACCAGATTGATAATTTGTTTTATCTTTAATGTGTATAGTATTTATTTGCTTAATTTAAAACTCCGAAGATGCCTATAATTGGGTGCGGTTGTGGCGTAATTAAATAAAATATCTAGGGTGGTTTTCCATTCAGGACATTGAAAGTTTCAGTTTCGCTAAACTAAGAGAGAAACCGTCGTCAATAGAATTCGACTTTGTTTTTCAAATTCAATTTAGGCCGGCAATATAACAAGCGCATGATTTTACATGCCACAAATTTACCATTAAGAAACTCCCGAGGATGTGAGAGTCTTTAAATATGTCTTGAAGTCTCTTTTGTCAAATAAGTCTACGACAATGTCTATCATAAAACGAAAAAAAAATCCCTAAGTCTTGTCTTAGCACAAAAACTTGACTTTCTTTGTATCATTGAAAAACTGTCTTGCGAGCAAAATTCTTACCCTGTCAAAGGAATTCTTACAATTTTACTTTCCAAGCAAAACGAGGGCAGAGAGTGGGTTCAACAACATGTGAAGGGCCCCAGTAACAGAGAGATATGCAATTTTCATCCACCCCCTCTGGTACAAATGAAGGACTTGAGTAAAAATGTAATCATGTGTAAGTTACCCGCAGTCGCTACTGCTAAGACAGAAAGAAAACAAGCTCCTTACACTGTGTTTGATTTCCTTCAAACCGCCCCAAGGTATACCAGCGGCTGACACACAAAGGATGTTTAAAGAATTCCTCAACAGAGAGCTATCTCTTATCCCCTCCACAAAAAACAAAGAAAATCTGTCAGCTGACATTTAGTCAACCAACCGACGAAGATCCGCCTTGACCCGAGTAGTTCCATCGAATTTTCACAACGACTAATATTCTATCCATCAACGTCACGTATTCTTTACTTCATCACTCAACGGATTAAGGACTTTAATTCAAGAAACAATCTGCGTCCATTACCCAGGACACCATCAGACACTTGTGCTGACTTCATTTTTAACTATTCACAGGCAAAGTGTCTCTCTTGGGCGGGTAGGTACTAGTACCATTGCTCCTCGCATTGTTCTCCATTTCGACCCCATTAAGGAGTCGTTCCTCCCCTGGTAATCCTGCCAATCTTTATCACATTATCTTCTAGCTTCGAGCCAAAGGAAAAAAAACAGAATGAGTTTATCTCGTGATATGCACCGCATTGCCAACTTTACCCCCGACTTCCACGAATAAAAGAACAAAACGAGGTTATCCTTTGTGTGGCGCTTGAAAGAAATTTACATAGCCGCTCCGGCTCAACCCCATTTTCGAGCTGGTCTAATTAAAAATCCGCTTTCAACAAAAAGCGACGGACTCTTCTCCCTTCGTCCTTTCGAGCGAGCGTCTCCGCCGCTGGTATCGAGTCTGAGAAAATTAAATTTAAAACACTTTCTTTCCCGGAAGGAAGTGAGCGAGATACAATAAAAGAATATAAAAAAACAAAAACAATCACCCCAACAGCCGGGAGATCGTTTATATAATCCCACCGCAGGGCGGCCTTCTATTCGCCGTCCCTTTGAATCGGCAATAAGTCAGGGGGCTACAATTATTTAGAGTATCGCACCCCTCCTCGTGCGTGGTGGCACCACCACGCCATCGGGTTAAACGGCGGTCGTCGTCGCACCCATTACGCAAATTGCAGCCTCGGTTGGGCTGCCACCCCGTCCCGGAATGCTTTAGAAATTGCTTTGCCTCCAGTTGTGTGTCATTCCGTTTGGTTAACCCTTTCCCCGTTTCCGTCGATCCCGATATACTTCGCAGTTGACTCGTGTTTAAGGCTCGCTCTTAATATGCCAAACACGTATTCACCGCAGGAATTTGCGCCATGGCTCCGAGGCCGGCGAGATGAACTAAGACAGCCCCATGCACTGTGCATCCTTAAATGGCAAGCTGGGAGCTTTTCCATTCATGAATCATCATAAATTAAGGATACCTCGTAACCTGCAACTGACAACCACCACACACACGTTGTAAAATGAAAAAACGAAGCACAACAAAACAACCCACTATTGAGGTCAATGAGTTTAGATCCACCGCCATCATTACCACCCCAGAGAAGCGGAAACAACAAGGAGAGGAGGTAGCCTTCACAGGATGCACAGTAGACCACTTCCCCCATTGTAGGAGTATCATTTATCCTTTATCCGTCTCATCCCCACACATGTGATGGTACCGAGAATCGAGGAACGAGGACCGAGGACCGAGGACTCCTCTCCGTCCCAAAAGGATTTCCCACAGAACGAGAACTATAGCACATAATTAACGATAAGCAATTCAGGTGAAAAGATACAGATGCGACTGGCATGGGATGTGGTATCGAGATACACAATAGAAGTCATCCCCCGAAGTAACGGTAACTAGTTTATTCATTCGGAACTACTTACACTGACTTTGTCGTTGGCGGAAGGATGATGATGGTGGTGATGTTTATCCACAGACAACATGGTGAATTGTTTATGTCCTTGAGGCACAAAACAAAAATGTCGAAGGTTCGCACACGGATTAATTGAATTAAATGCAATTACAATGCGAGATAAGCGCAAACAATATTCACTTGCACGGGAACAGAGAATTGCGTTGTCGTTGTCGTCGTGGTCGTCACGCGGAGCACTGACTTCTGAACTTAATCAAAACTAGCCTTAGACTGGCGGGCAGAGTGCTTGTGGTCTTGTGTCAGACGCAAGGAGTCTCAGTTGCAGTGGTAGGAGCTTTTTCGGAGTGATGCTTTTCACACCCGGTACCTTTCTCCAGGTTTTTGTGTTTTTGTTTGTCTTTTTTTTCGGTATCTATTCGGAACTTTGTTTTTCTTCCGTGGAACAGCTTTTTTGAAAAGCTGTCGAAAATGGGGCAGTTCCATATCAATTTCAATTTAGAGGCAGTGTAAACATTTCAGTTGCTGAGAGGCATTGCAACATTGGGCGAAGAGAAGAATGATCTTAGAAAATTAAGGCAGAAATCTAGGAGAGGGTTCTGTAAGAAAAAGCTGCAAACATTTCGGAGTGTATATTGGAGGGATTTTGACTGACTGTGCGACAAAACCTGTGCTGGGGTCTGACATTAATGCGCCCACTGTCACATCTTGTTCCTTTTCTTTTTCTTTCTTCAACTAGGCGTTCTATTGTTCCACCGCGACTAAACTTCTTGCATTCAATTGTGGAAATTGAAACGGTTTGGCAACCTTACAAAATTCAAGTACAAGTAGGGTAGTTAAAGCCTACTAGGAAATAAAAAAAATCGAATATGAAAAATAAATAAATCAAGTACCAAGTACCAGATGATATTTTCAATGCAGTACAAGTACCGGTACTGGCCCTGGTACTGGTACTTGAAAATTTACAACTCTGACGCGATGTTAAGAAAAGAATCTACAACATTAATGGAAGAGTTTAACTGGAAGAGAATCCAGTAGCATCACAAATTCGCTGTGTTTCGTTTTTTTCTTGAGATAGCCTCATGAAAAGAGCCTCCCAACTTACTATCAGAATTTGTCCTTGATAAAGAGCTAGGTATCTCGTCCTCGACTTCTATGGATTGGTGACCACATGGATTTTGCACATTTATTTAAAACGAGATAAAAACTTTAAAATTAAGAGCTTGTAAATATAACCAGAATAATAAATATAAGAACTTAAATTCGGCAATTGTTGAAGACAAATGATCAACGAATCAAGTTTTTTTTAAGTGTTCGGCTCTCAAATAAAAGTTATATGCAATAGAATCTCAAAACGTATGCCTGTCATTTTGTTCATCGCAATAGATCGTTCGATTCGACAATGCTAGCTCCGTGTACATTAGCGACGTTAAAAAAATTTAATTTGACATTTTTGCTTTTCACAGAAATATGTTATTCGATAAGACGCATCCGTCAGTGCACAATTCCCAAAAAAAATTCACTATTGTTACAATTCAAAAGTGGTTTGAAAATTGGTAGTTAGTTAAAATTGTTCCCCGACTTACAACAGTCAAATCGCAACATTACTGATACGGAGCTGGTTAAAAATGCAGGCTGAGAATAAACTGCACTTTGCAATTCTTGAATATCTTACATGTGACTAGAATTTAGAATTTTTCTTAAAAAATAAAATACACAATAAAGCAGCATTCATAAATTTCCTTTTATGCAAAATCAACGTGAGATTCGATCGAATAAATCACAGCACATTAGCCGACAATGAATACTTCACTGCCGGGTTTTTTTTTGCTTCAAACAAAAACGCCTAATCACCGGCTTTATTCAATCCAGTGGAAAAGTGCGCGAGAAGCTCACGTCTCAGCACCGGGAGTTACGCTTCAAAAATCTCAAACTGTCGCATTAAGTAATCAATTTTTTGTTTACTACTCCCACAGAGAACGGCTTGTTCGTGACCAAGATGCATTAAAGCCACACCAAATACGGGAGCACGTCTTATCAGTATGGCAGGCGATAGCTGTCCATTGAAATTTTATTTCTTTTTAAGCGCACTGTCGTCGATATTCCAAAACAAGGCTGACGTACAGACAGAGACAATCAGTAATTAAAAAGGATGGGAAGGGGGGGTGACTTCATTAAGCTAGCAATGGGAAGGAATTTTTTTTTTTTTCATTTCATTGGCTAAGAACCGTGAAAGGAGCTGACGCTTGTTTTGTTTGTTTTATGTGGCCGGAAGATGTGTGGCGGTTACTTGTTCAAAGAGGGAAAGGAAGGGAATGGTTTTGTTGTCGTGCACTGAGTGTGATTCAATTTTGATTGAATTGGGGTAACAACGACGTAGCTACGTTATCAGCTGGTTTATTTGATATATTTCATGTTTCCGATCGTCAAAACATGCAAACAGAGTTCTGAAAAACATGTACAGGTCAGAAATAAGAGCAGAAGAGCATAAGTAAGTCTAGTCTTAAATGAGTCTTGTCTACAGTGCAAAATTTATAACTCTCTGATATTTATTTTAATCAATTTTCTTTGTGGTGATATAATAGAGATAATGAGTCCCATACTTGATTCTGGACCACACTACGCTACGTCCATTCCTTTGAATTTTACTGAAAACTTAAGTCTTTATAGAGCTTGCCTTTTAATTGTCATTAATTTCACTTGGGCTTTAAGCTGATGTTTCTGTGCTGCTTCTTCAGTTTTAGTGGTTTATGTGACTGTTAAGCTGGCACCATACTTAACAAGTTTAACTAAAATGCTGATGAAGTGGCTTGCCATTGTAAAATTCAGTCTAGTTAGTCGCATCTAGACCGAATTTTACAGCGGTATTTTATATGATCAAACTTCTGTAACAATCAAAATTATCGCAGAGACCGTTCAGGACTGACGTTTCAGTCCATGGTCACAAACCCATCTTTTTTTTTAGCTTAAGAAAAAGAAAAAGAAGAAGGAGCATAGTGAGAATCTGTACTCATTGTTGGACAAGTAACATGTAACTTGTGTTATGATTTTGATTGATAAGTTTTACATCTAAATATTACTACATTTACTTGTTCGACCAAATCTAGCTATTTTTTGGAATGGACTCAATTAGTTTTTGGAGTATTTTCAATAATTCGATACGTTTTCTATTAAAATCTTTATATTTTAGGGTTGTTTGAGACTTGTTCGACCAAATCTAGCTTGATATGGTTTTTATTGAGCGTTTTATCACCAAACACTTTTAATAAGTAAGCTATGCGCACAGTCGCCGATCTTTAAAGGTGGGCCATCTAGTGGCTTTCTTTTAAATCCTAGGTTATTTTGAAACTGACAGCTGTTTCCCACTCGTTACATTTAAAAAACGTTTAAAACTTATACCCAAAGTGGGTGCTGCATAGCTCAAATAATGCGTTTTTTTTAAAAGAGCTGTCCCACATTGTGTAATCACGATTAACCTCTTTCGACTTTTTTTTGTGAGAACCGTGTTATGTCAACAATCCTGAAACGAATCAAGTACTTAAAGCCAATATCATCCAAGTAAACCGTGAGCTATAGCCCGAAAACATCAATAAGGTCTTGGAAAATTGAAGTGACAGAGTCCACTACTGCGAAGCCAGCCATTCAATCACTTGAACGATGTTGTATTCCATAATCAATAGGAATATTTGCTCTTACTAATAAAGCTACAATACATGGAACAATTTTTATTTCGTTTTTGAAACTTGTATTTGGCCCGACCTCTACTTTTCTCCGATGAAAGCTATCTCGGTACTCATTGGACATTATTTTGTTATTATATGGGCACTTGGAATACCAAGCAAACCCTCTAATTTGGTGCACGTGTTCTAGAAACTACCACCTATCTTTTTCTTAATCTGTTCTAGTTGTGAAATTTAATATTAAACCTTCACCTCCTGTTTTCCCTAAGGGCAATGGTATACCAATTGATTTTAAGAAATTGCTTTCGCAAGACCTACCTTCAACACATTTTAATTCGTTTTTACGATGCCATCTGGTCTCAAATCACGGCCAAGAGCCATCTATCATTTTCTGCCTGTTCAATCACGGAGTGGCACAGATTTAATTAGAACACAACCAATTCGTTCTGCTCTTTGACTTCACAGATTCTCATGTTCTTCCTTTTTTTTATTTTCCTTTCCAACGAAATCTAGTTCAACCTGAAAAAGGCCCTTGAGTTTGTGTTTGTTGTTCTGAAGCCTTCCCAGCCCTGGTTTCCCTCAATTCATCAGTCACACCTCGATTACCTCTAGCTCACGAATGATGTGATTTATGTTCTCTGCACTTCTGGGTTGGACAGCTTAAGATCTTTTCAAGAAATATATTCGCATCCTCTTCGTATGCCACGCATTTAAATGCTGTTTATGACTCGTCCCAAAAAAAAAGAAAACTGAAAAACAAATGCGCACTCCACACCCGCACAAGCTCTCGGAGAGCTAAAAACACCACCCCAAAGCTCCATCCCCTCGGAGCGCAGCGGTGGCAACCCATTTATTTAGATTTTCCTGCTGCGCATAAACTAAACAACCAACAGCTGGCCTAAGGAAAAAAAAAACTTCAAACGCCACCACGAAGGGTAGTAAACGTTATTTTCATTTATTTTGCTCGGGATTTTCGCATCTTTTTTTGCGTGTAAACAACTAGAAAAAGCTTTCACAGAGATACATGTGTGTGTGTTGGGGTACTTTAGCTCTGATAAATATCTTCTCGGGTGTAAATGGCAAGAAGCAAATTCTTTTCAGATGAGGACAGCGTTTTGCGAAGTTTTTTGAATGTTTCTTTTTTTGGTTTATTCCGTGGTGCTCTCGGAGTGGCCACCGAGTGGGTGAACGAATAATTAATTCATGGGAAAACTAAACTAGATAGTTTCGTTCTTCGATTGCGTGAATCCACCGTCCCCGATGGACGTTATAAATTCCGAAAAGTGGCACACGCTCTGCTCGTAGCATTAATGGACATTAAGTAGTCATGTGTGCCGGGATGTCGTAGATCAGAGGGCCGGCTGTGTCGGATGTTGGACACGTCCCACTCTGTCGAATTTATGCTAATTAAATGTAGCGAGTAACAAAAGGCAATTGTACAACGAGACGTGTGACAATGCTATAATTACGCATTAGAAATACATAACCAAGCGTAGTCAGCATTTGTACACCCCACACCCAACACTCAACGTGTGTGTGCTGTGGCCTTATTTTTAATCAAAACTGCTAATGAGTTTTCGAGAGTAGCAGCCAAGTCCGGTTTCCACGTTTTTGGGGTCAATGTTGGACTATGTGTGGTTGATGTGCAGAACAAGTGTTCCTGTTGAAAGCTCCGGTTGTTTCAAGTTCACTAAATGCATTCTGCTCTCGTGCTAGTTCCTCTGAAGGGTTAAATCGATTCCATAGACCGGATTCTGGCCGGTGGAGAAATTTGAAAATTGTTTCAAAGTGTTATCTGGTGGGAAGATGAACACTAAATTTGTGTGCTCTTACTTCCGACGCATCCGCTTGATGCAATTTTCGTGAGCTTTGTTCCAGTGGCACTTGTGGCTATAACAATTTTCGCAGTTGTAAAGTCTGTGTAGTGGATTACAAAAGAGTTGAGGAGATGTGGGAGGGGGATTTTTGACAGGACTTCCCGATGGAATGAAAATTGCGTTGGACATGTGTTCCACTTGTGGAGAGCAATTCAGTTACAAGTGGTTTCGGACACATAGGTTACAGATTTCTGTTTCATAAAACTTTCAAGGACGAAGTAAGTTGAGGATCTTTTTTAGGCTGAGAATTGGGTGTGTTTATTCGGGCAACTTTCTTTCTGTTAGTTGGTTTTTTTGTACACAGTAATACAAATTGAATAAGTGTTGAAATTTCTTTTAGAAATCAGGTAAAATATACAAAACTTCTGAGCTTTCAAAATAAAGCAGATTAAGATATCGGTATAGACTAATTATTAGCTGATTAAAATTCTGCATTTCTTTGATTTTCATATTGTTTTCGCGAAAAACCGGCAAAAATGTATTCCAATAAAGAATCAATAACCGCAAGAGATTAAAAAATTGTGGTGTTGACATTAAAGATGTAGTGAATAGTGGTTTGACCAAATACCGGATACAGGATAATCAGTTTATTCGTTGACCGAATATCCGGCTATCCGGTCGAATATACTGTGCTGATGCATTCTAGTTAAAATACCTCATATAAACAAGTTTAACAGAAATAAGCCATTTCTTTGTATATCACTGACCACGACATAATCAATAATTTGACATCCTACCAGTGGGATGTAATGGAACATTTAAACATGTAGAAGAAATAACGAAAATAATCAGTACCGATCTTTCATGTATCTCAGAAGTTATACCATATGTATACACATTAATAAGGCACATACAAAAGTAAGAAACGCTTCAAGAACACCTAATTTATTGACCATTAAGAATTTATATCGTTTCGAAATTACTGAGAATCTAAACTGCTTTCTAGCAACTCTTTTGAACTCTAGATTCAAGGCAACTTTCTAAGGATTGATTCAAGGCGAAAGAGCTCGCCAGAAAATTGCAAAGATTCAAATTTTAAAAATGAGCTAAGAAGATTATAAATTCCTATGTTTTATTTTACCTATCCAGTTTTTGCCGATAGGTGCTCTATCCGGATAAAAAAAAAGAAGTGGACAAATAGCCGGAAAACAGATACAATCCGTTACATCTATAGCTGACATGTGGTTATGCTTGACACCATGGCTCAATAAAATTATCCACAGTGTTAACAAATTGGTTATTATCATTTAAGTGTGCTAAGCTGAAAGTTGAAGAATAGAACTGCACTGAATAATTAACATATTCTTTGAAACCTGGAACTGCCACCAATGAATCGAATAAGTTCATAACATTAACAAAATTTTATATTAAATTAAGTTACTTTTAAATATCTGGCTACCAAAATTTATCATTTTAGCACTCATATTAGTTTTCATTAGTTATTAGTTTTCATGAAACTCATTAATTTTCTGAAAAGTAGCTCGGTGATGACTCTTCAAGAAGGCTGAAGTCCCAGAGGCTTCCATGCAAAATATTAAATTCCTAAAGACTTCACTGTTTAAAGTTAAAGTTACAATAACTTCACTGTTAAAGGTTGAACTCCCAAAGGCAACTGAAAGCTGTTGACTTCAAGTGAATGGTGGGACTTCAAATGAACGGTAAAGAATTCAAGATGACTTCAAAGAATGTACATAATTCTAAAGACTTGCATTCAATTAATTTCAATCCATTGAATGCCCGAAAAGATTGGTGCAATCAATGCTACAAAATGAAATGGTGACTTCAAAATTTAAGTCTTACAATTAGTCCCAAAGTGAATTCATAAATTAATAAAACAGAGGCATAAAGTCGATTGATTTGTTAAATCAAAAGGTTGCATTCTTTTACATCTTTGAGCTCATGTCATATCCATGTTGGATGGATTCGTTTCTATTTCAGATATAATTTTTTATATCATATTCTATTTATAATAATTAGAAGCCTGGTATGTCTGACATTCATTTTAACTATTGTATAATATACAATCTAACTCTAGTCTCTAAATTTAATCTGACAACTATTGTACCTCTGAACATTATGATGGCAATGGTACTGTTTGGATTTAATTTTCCAATTTCATGAGTCTTCTTTTATCCAAAATTTGAAGCGTCAATTGTAATACTCAAAGTATTAGTCTACTTCTTTTTACATCTCTATAGTGCATTTTGTACAATCTCTGTTAATTTTTGCAAATCCTCCCAAGAGGCGAGGCAACCCCACCCTAAAAAATTAAGAGCCGCCAATCGGTTGGCTTTGGACGGCCGCCAAAGTAAACAACTCAAAGAAGACCCCCTTCGATTTATTAGGACGCCACCGATAAAGTAAGCAAATAACACATCCAAACAATAATCTAGTTCCCTACTTGCTCCTCAACAATCCATTCAAACACAACTCTTCGCCTTAAATCGAATTTCGCATGTCTCATTAATCAATCATCTCAAAGGCGAATTGGACCGCCTCCTAAAATCTATCAATCATTTACTAAAATCTAATTAAACTCAGTACGATAACCGTGATTTATTTGATTGAGTTCTTAGCTGCGCCGTTGTTGTTGCCATTTTAAACTTGTCAACACACAATAAACGCAAAAAATGCCGATTGTTTATGAAAAAGTTCACCAAAAAAAAAGACAACGATATCAATTCGTTCCCATTGCGGTGTTCATCGGTCGATTTAATTAAGTTGCTGTCAACCTTATCAAGACATATCTTTCAGTCTCTCTTACAGAGAGAGAGATCCCCCTCATGTGGGGATGTAATAAGTTTTATCGACTGCGGTTAAATTTGTCAATTATCGGCGCCGGCAAATTGACAAGCTCCGTCAATGAACAGAAGCCATTCGAATGTAATTTCGGCGAAAACATTAATTTTCGAGAATCAATTTTGATTGTTTCGTGAGTAAATGAGGGCGTGGAGGGTGGATTGTCCGAAGCAGGCTTCTGAGCGACCGGCCGACGGCGGCGTGCTGACAAAGGGGTGCATTTGTATATTGACTCGTTAAATCGGGGTATTTATTGCGGTAGAGGATTTCAGATGAGCTTCGCAGTTTCATGTGCTGAAAGGAAATCGGTTCACTTGAGGCACGATTCATTCTTTTATTGGCTGTTTATTTGAACGTGCTGGAACTGTGAACAGCAGCAAAACAGTTGTGAATCTGCTGAGTGGCCATTAGAAGACCACTTTTGGAAAGATAATTGTTGCTATTTAAATTCGCTTCTGAAAATCATTTCGCATATCGACAAGTTTCATTAATCATCATTGTGCATATCGACAGGTCGGCGCATTAAATATTGTTGTCATTGGTTGATCTTAAACTGCTGATCAGCAAATGGCCTTAAAATAATAATTTTGAGGTTACTTTCAGGACTTATATTTTATTGGTTGTAAACACTAACCACAGGAGCAGTCATTTAAAGTTGTTTACTTAGTTCAAAGTGGCGTGAAACTATCAACCGACGCACAGTTGGTTTTAGAAACCAAATAATTTGGAGATAATGTAGAAAAAAAAAGACAGAAATAATAATTTCCAAATGTAAAATATTAAGTAACTTTTGCCATTTTATTATACATAATTTCACAAGGTCACTGATATTTTTACGGCTTATACAGTCAGGTGCAAAACTGAGTCACTTAAAGCGAAAAAATCGGTTAATCAGCAAAAACTTAAAAACAAAAGTTATCGAAATTTAGGAATGAAACTGCATTCAAGCTTTTCTTGTTAAGGCTATTTCCAGCTTGTTTCTTCATGATTACCAAGCGCTCTTTATGGTGCTTACTTACTTTTGTGACTGACTGTATACATAAACAATGGAAATCTATATTGAAAATGGATGAATTTGCGTTTTGAACTATAAGCATAAATAGGACTTCAGCTTTTGTGGTAATGTGTACTAATGACAGGTCATTTTCTTAAAAATCTCTGTTCTCTCTTTGAACCATCGTTACAGGTCTGAACCCTTTACCACATGGTACACCTCAAACTTCTCCTTCCTTTCTTTCAACACAACATGCCTTAAGTCCGGTCGAATTGACTCAAATGCAATTAAATCAGTCAGCAGGCAGAGCAACATTAATACATTAGCAAAAGAGAAAAAATCCAACGGCATCATTATCTCACTTTCAATTTCAGTCGCTTCACAGCCCACGAAGCTAAACATTTCAGTTTCGCAGCCAATTAAAACTTTTCCATTTCAAAAATACGCCCAACTCTTTTTTCCGCAGAGCAAAGCAGAAGTTCGTGTAAATAAATGATACTTCAAAAACACGTTGTGAAGAATAAATACACAGAGTGTATGTTCTAGGGTAGGTTGAGTTTGGTGCGTTGTTTCCCAACAAATGAGAAAGAATGGTGACAAAAATCGATAGGGTTTTTTGGGCCCAGCGTTGTTTGTTGTCGATTGACGTTTTGTCAAAATCAAATCCCCGTAACCAACAAATCTTGTCTAACTATGTTACCAAAAGACGCGGTAGTAGCGTGGAAAATAGAATGTGTTTGCTGTTTTTTCTCTGGTTTTCGTTTTCTGCACAGTTCTTTCTCACGCGTAAGTGCGAGGCAAGAGAAAAAAAAGTAATAAAACGAAAATTTATTAGTCAAACAACTTCCGGGCTATTAAAAGCACAATATCCACGTAGAACAACAAAATTTACAGAAGAAAATGTGAACACGAAAAAGAAAGATACACCTTTTGAAGTTGTTAGTCGAGAGAGGCGGTGAGGGTATGCGTACATGACAGCTGGCTGGGGAGAAGAAACGGGCAGTCTGTTGAAAGGTTTTATTGCAAAGGCTCTCACATTCGCAATCCTTGAAATTAGTTTAAGATGGCTTAGCTACAAAATAAATAAAATCGGATGCAGCGTGAATATAAAAATAAAAAAAATTAGGAGGCGTAATAGGCCATTGAGGGCCAGAGCATAGCTTCTCCCGCAACCATTTTGTTATGCGAGGTATAATTTTGAGTCATATGGAAGGGACCGACGGCTTATTGCCGGCTCCGAAATCTTTTTCTGGCAGAAGGCACTACAGGAGGATTGTCAGTCGTCCACTAAATGTGGGACTTTAAAAATGCTTGTTGTGTATTTTCCCGGGCTGGAATCGAATCTGAGTACACTCATTTAGCAGTCCGACGCACTCATCATTTGTCATCGCAGCGCAAATATGTTCCGAACAAATTCCCAAAAAAACGAGTTTTTCCGTTGAATGCGAGTCCATGTTAAAATAGAATAAGCCAGACTGTGTAGGATTATTAACGAAATAGTTGATTTGAAACTTGAGAAAAACTCTCAAAAAGCTCAGTGACCATGATTTCACTGGTCAATTCAAGTCTTAAATAAATAAACAAAAATTCAAAAGTCAAAATTGAATGTTATCTCCTATAAATCTATAAGCTTTTATCTTCTTTTGCGAATAGGCCACATCCAATAATTTTGATGCTCCAGTATTCTCGCAAGAAAATTGTTTTGTTCATTTCGTCATAAAAAAAAAACACACCGCAGCCAATAATTCAACTGTACCTCCACCACAACACGCAATTCGCCCCAAAAATAGAACACAAACAAAAATGCGGCTAGCATTTCGGACAACTTAGAGGCTTCATTGCCCTTCACAAATAAGTCGCTTTTCAATTGACAAGTATTTATTGACAATTTGACAACAATAACAAATTAAAAAACCACACAGAACGCCGCCACCATTTTAATTGATTGACAGAACGATCATAAAATGGTTTCATGTCAACATGACACATCCCATCGTGAGCTCTTTGACATCTCCCAGAAGGCAATTGCACTCCTCCAAGTGTCATTCATCCTCCATTGTCGAGATTGTTGACCAAAAAAAAGCCAATTCGCGAAACATAATTAAGACGAGTAAATGCATTTCAGTCGCCGACGAATTCCAACGCCTCGACACATTGGGAATTTTGTTTTGTTAGTCTCCGTATATAATCTGCGAAGATAAATTAACATTTACCCACAGGAGGGAGTAAATTCAAGTCGCAGGCATTTAAATCATCCGCACACAATACAAGTAAATTTCTATTATTAGCACGCAGAGTATAAATTATTCAATCTAATTGAATAACCAAGAGAGAGTCAATTCACGCAGCGTTCTCCGATCATTGCGAGTCGTTCACTCGGATGCAGCGTCTGACGCTGCGACGTAACGCAACACACCGCACCGCATCGCAGTAGCAATGTCATGCGATTTTCTGTCGACTCCAATAAGAACCTGTCTAGAGATATAGGCCGCTGATTTTACGTGGGTTGAGATTTTTTTTTTCTACATTTTCGATTCAAAATTAGACTCGACAACAAAAATCTTTGTTATCAATTTGTTGACATAAAGCAAAATCAAAACATGGCGAAAAAAAAGACGACGCTCTATTTCATAATAAAATGATCCAAATGTTTGGAAGTAATCTAGACGATGAATCTATGACACATTCATCTATCTAGACGTAGCAAATGAATCTATTTTTAAATGCGGTCAACAGACATTTCAGTGGCGAAATATACGCGTACATTTTTATGTATTTGTGTTTGTTGATCTGACGGTGGACTTAATTTTTCTTTTTGTTTGTTTTTCAGATGAAAAAAAATTAAATATTTGACGCGATATCGCATAGAATGTTAATTATTTTTTGTTATAAATTTATTATTTGTTTGTACTGAGCTGGAAAACAGGGAAAACTTTGAGTCTTTTAGGTGGTAGGTCGAGGGTAGTTGAATCCTTTGAGAATTACATCGCATATGGTCGATATCCCATTTATCTGAAAGTTGTTTGAGCTCTTTACGAATTACCGTTGAGGTTCTCTGGGAAATTGTTAGTACTTTTCCGGGAGCTCCTTGTTTTTTGCGTCTATGAAGTAGCTCAACCAAATTTTTAATGACTAGTATGACGTTTTCTCTAAAATACACGGCAGTTCTTACTCACCCATCAAGATAACTCATGACATTAGATAAGCCGTCGCTATTCTGACATGTTGATGTTTTATGCGCAATGTGTCTTATCAATCTGTCGTCATTGACGTACGCAACAAAAATGACGTTTTCAAATGAACGTGCTAACCTCATCTGACCGTGGTCACGTAGATTTATTGATTCACAACAGAAAACGTAAAAATGTGCACGAGTTTAAGTAAAGCTCTGTAGTGCTTTGTACATAGCCGGAAAATTCAAAAGACAAAAAGGCGGATATTTGACAACCTAATAACTTATGTGCTTTCCACCTTAGAAAAGTTATTTTGGTTTTTATTGTACCAATTGGAAAAACCATCGATTTTCTATCGAGTACCACAACATTAGGCATTTGTCCATCAAAATTGCAAAAATCAGCAAAATAGCCATGCATATAATTCAGCTCGCCATAATTATGCATCTTAAATCTTAAATTGGATACCATACTTAGTGCAATACCTTTTTTTAATTCTAAAATTCAGATTTCGGAAAAATTGCAGTTTTCATCAGAGCATTAGAACCATTGTCCGCGACAGATCGCTGTCAGACATTGGTATATGACATTTTTGGTCATCATTCCACGCCCAAAATTTGCTGTGGCCTCTTGGTCTATTTGCCTTAAATACAAAATGGGAATCTAACTCCAATCGATATTTCTGCAATTAAAGAACTGTTACACTGAAATGTAAAAATTTGTGGATTTCTCAGTCCTCACATTCCATGAAAATGATGCTTTATTTGTCCAAGCTGCCTTGTTCATTACTCTATGTTTGCTTCCTATCAACGGACTTTCACAAAAGATAAAACAAATGAGTTGAAGCTAAGGCCATTCCGTTGCTAAAGAAAGGCAGTATCACTCCGCAGTTAGAGTGAAGCAGAAGATGCCAGCGGATAGTATAAAATATTGGATTGACTGGGTTACACAAAATCCAAATAGCACACAAAATTTATACCAAGTTACATCAAACAAGTTCACACATTACACACTCAATTAACCCCCTTAATTGGTCTGCCTCTTCCAATTCAACAATCTACCGCTTAATCCATTCATTCGCCCATCTTGCGTCTTATTGCGAATAATCTGCAAGTACACGTTCAATGTCAGATAAATGAATGCCCGCCGTCCTGACACACCCATCTGGTGCTGTTTATCCCCGACCGATAGGGCGCACAGCGCAATTAATATGTCGACGTTGGCGGTGGAACAATAACTAATAGCGCCCCGCATGCAAGCGCAAAAAAAAATTATTCATTCATTCAACGAGAACGAGAACGAGAAAATATCTCGAGCCACCACACGCATCCAAAAATAGATCGCATTCTGAAGTTAATCACACAAATCGACTGTGCTTGACCCTCACTTTGAGCCGACGCCCGTACTTTTGGGTAGGGCTCGGCATTCAATCAAGCAAACGCGTGTGTGTGTGTTCGATCACACACGGATGGATACATGCTTAAGGTTCTCCTAATTTACGTGTCAATTGATTAATAAGAACGAGGCCGCCAGGATGGGCCTTGGGAGATCAATTTTGTCGTGTTGATAGAGTATATGCTGAGTGCGGCATAAGGCACTTGACCTTCGATTCAAGATAAAGTGGCACCTGAGTGTGTGTGTGTGAGGCCCAATGAAAGGAGCAGCTATCCACCTGGACGTGTTCGGGCCATTGAGGCGTTTGTGGGGCAAGTGCATGCTAACTACGGATAAAAAAAAAACTACACTCACTCATCAAGCATGAAAACTACAGCAGGAGAACGCTTGCTCTTTTTTTCACTCAAACTAATTGGCAGATACGAAAAAAAAAAAACCAAATTATATCTCAAAATTGGTCATCCGATACCTCATAGATTGTGTTCAATATTCTCACCCTCTCCAAAAGGCTCTCCGCTCTTCTCGCGAATGATGTTCGTCGTTCTTGTGCAGTTGACATGTTTCACTTTCCACAGCAACTGTTATTCGAGTCCGCACCTGAAAGGAAGATAAGTATACATTTAGTTCACGAATTTAAGTATAAAGTTTCATATTCGGTGCGACATCTTTGGTCAATGAAAATTACATGCGGCAAACATTGCCTTTGAGTTACCCCAAATTACATTTGTCATGCGAGAGATGCGCGATGTGTAATTGCTTTGAGATACAAAAAGGTGGGTGGCTGATGGTGGTGGCAGACACGCAATTACAAGTTTCGTATTGTCGTGTACAAACGACTGTGGAGCCTAGTTTGACAAATTAATTGGGCTGTCGTGGTGCTTTGCATGCTGGCACTGTTGATAGTGGCTGTTGGGGTGGCGTTGGCGGTTCGAATTGGATGTGGAATCACACATCTTGAACCTGTGACTATTGTCGAATGCTGCGTGTTCGAATTTAGAAAAGTTAATATGAAAAATGAATTCTGAATTACAAATTTTGACGTTTTTTTCAATTACAAATAGTTTACGATTTTGAACAGTAGATTGAAATAATTGTGGGCAGCAAGTGAAAAATTAGTTTCTTTCCTGTTTAAGGAAATAGTACCACCTAAGACTAAAAGCTGAATACTTCAGTCTGGATTATTGTGACGGATGATGAGCCAAACTTTCAACCTCACACTATGTAACCTCTTTTGAAGGTTGAACTTTCTTCGAAATTACCCAGCTTTGCTAAGTTTAGTCTTTAAAGACTTGAGTAGATTGACTAATGTGGACGTGGAATGTGTTAGTAAGTTACTAAACAAGTTAAACTGCGGTTAGATAAAGTTTATAATCTTCAATGGTAGCCAAATAAGCTTGTTGATAATTATTATTTGCATTAAACTATGAGACAATCGAAAACAGGTTTGGAACAAATTGGATGCGTGACAGCATAATGGGTTAATTTATAGCCTAATATTCGATCCTTCACGGCGGTCACTTCTACCTAAAATCTAAGATCTAAGTCTGCAACCTTGGATAATATTGGACCTTAATAGACGGGAGATGAGTCATAAATTGACAGACACCCAATTCAAGAGGATTCCGTTTTTGGTAACAGAACACGCAAGCACGCATATCGGAATGAATTTAAGAGACGTGACGTAATTGGTTGATGAGCGTAATTTCTTCTTTTTTTTTCTTTTGATTGAGTCACTGAGGTACATTAATCTGTTTCTTATATGGAAGCTTCGCCTTTTCAAACGCAATGAACTACTGAAATTAAAGTCTTAAATTTTCGTTCTAACTTATACTATTTTCGGTAAGAATCGCATAATTTGTCTGAAGTACAGAGCAAATATCAATTTTACTGTTAGGATTTTGCATACACTTTGATTGCAATTCTGAAGTTCGTCTGGAACAAAAAAAA
Source organism: Syritta pipiens (assembly GCA_905187475.1). Taxonomy (NCBI): domain Eukaryota; kingdom Metazoa; phylum Arthropoda; class Insecta; order Diptera; family Syrphidae; genus Syritta; species Syritta pipiens. The sequence goes on along the minus strand of LR994572.1, from coordinate 67,341,880 downwards.
AAACCTGGGTCACGCAAAATACCATTTTATGGAAAAACTGAGCGGCATAAAAAAATAATAAAAAAAAAACAGACAAGTCAGTTTTAGGCGGCTAGAATGCGTTGAGCCCTTATCCGATGAGTTTGTATTGGTGAAATAAACCATCGGAAGTACTGTCAAATGTTTGTAGACATTTTCATGAGTGGTTGGCCCATAACTTATCATGTCGGACAGTTCCACGGATATACAGTCAGAGTCAATAGAAGGTGTACACCCATGTTTCGAACATTCATTGGATTTTCGTTGAGAACCGGAGCCTAGCCTTTTCGCGCCTCCACTGTGTTGTGCGTGTAATTTGTGACACATGTGGAGGGGATCGTTATTGTTTATTGTTTATTGACGCTTTCGAACGGCGTATTGCGAAAGCTTTTCATGACAGAAGTACTCCAGGAGGATTGTCAGTCGTTCGTTGGAGGTGGAGCCGTGAAAAATGTTTATGGTGTTTTTTTTGTTCGAGCTGTATTCGAGCCTGGGTACTCTAGCTCAACAGTCTGACGCACTAACCGATCGAGCCAAAGGCGCCCAAACAATCATTCAAAGGCTAATAAAATATATTCTGGTGCTCTGATTTGAGAATTCTTTTTCGTTTCGAAAAGAGAATAGTAAAGGAAGCACTGGAACACGTACTATGCGTCAATTGAACCCTAAAACTAGATGCATCATGCCACAGTTGGTGAACCTGAAACCAAAAGTACTCAACAAAGTCGCTGTGTAAAGTAGAAGCAGTGAGCTCAGTGTTTGTGAATCTCTGAGATGGTGAACTGATATGAACCTAGAGATAGTCATAGAACATCGTTTGTTATTATCTATTATCTATAAGCCATATCTAACCTAAACAAACACAGCTAAAAGCAGACTGACGGTTGGTTTGACAAATCTACTGAAGTTAGTTCTTAAAACCTGTTTAATTGATTTTAATTGCTATACAATTGCTTATACAATAAAGGACAACAATGTGTGGTGTCTTGATGTTTGACTAACTCTCGACGGCGAAGTTTCTTTTTTTCCGAAAGGATGTAACAAAAAAAAAGTAGTGGCTGGACACAATTTTTTCATAAGACCGACCACATAAAATCTAATATTCATTATTTGGCTCGTAACAAACTTTTAAATTCACTCTAAAGTATTTTTTTTTTATCGAAAATTTCCAGAATCCTCCAAAAAATAATTTAAAAGCAACCCAAAATTGCACAAATAAGCCCCAAATTCATTAATTTAAGCCACTTAACATCTAGAACAGTTATTTGCTATAAGAAATTAGCACAAAGGACTCTGTGACTTTGTGTCAAAAACTTTCCACAACTCACAGCCACCTTTAATTTTGCTTTCGCAAATACAACAAATGGAATTTTACTACCATTCAACTGCTCTATTTATATTTGCCCATAAAATTTGTAAATTTAAAAATAAAACTTTTACGATACATTTCGTGCAGATTTTTAAAGCCAGCCCAGGTTGTGAATTTACTTGTTAATTCTTAATAAGCACGCTAAATGAGCGACTAATTTGATCGTAAACTTATGGATGGGACTGGTGATTAAGAAATTACGACTGACCCGAACCGATTAGACTGTTTGCGACTGATTTTTAGGACACCATCGAAGTCATATGAGAGAGTCATGAAAATTAGCAACTCTAGGGTGAAATGATTTTGAACTTTTTTTGACACCTATTTTTAGACTTCTATTTTGGGGATGATTTGTCTGGGAGTCGTAGTCTTTTTGAGAACTGCGTTTTCGTAGCAACTGGTTGTCATGTCAATTTGCAGAATAGTTGTTTATTATGGCGTTTTGGGGTTTAGGATAGTCACCGTGATGGATGATCACGTAATCTTAATTTATGGCGCAGTTTTTTACTTAGAGGGATGGTACTTGGCAGCTGATTAGGTGTTTATTGCCGGCCTTTTGTGTCATAAAATAACACAAAGAAGACCTAAAGATCCGAACAAAGTCAAATCACTCATATTTCAAAAAAAAAAACAAGCTGTTGACTAAGTGTGATAAGTAGACTATGGACTTACACGGGCCATTGGTGACTAGCCCATAAAGATTTTGGGAAAGTCGAATAAAATGCTTTGATTTAATATTCAACGAGAAAATTAAAAAAAATGTAGTGAATATAAGCAACTAAGCGAGCATTTTTTGTAAGTTTTTTCTTCACTTTTGTTAAAGAAAAGATTTTCATTCTTAGCGGAAAGCATTGAAGCCATTGGAAGACTGCCAGCCGCTTTCCAAGACTGCCATTGCAAGTTTCCAAGAATGTTTTCAGACGTGGTGTCTGTATCTGTCGAATCTTGTAATGAAATAAATAGTAGTATTCGAAAGTAACCGTCAAAAACATTTTCGAAATCAATTACATCTTTTGATCAATGAAAACACCACGAGGGCTTGACGCTAGTCCAAGGCATATCTCGTTAACAGGTTTCTGTTGTAAATTTTTAATAAGGAAGATGGTTACTGTCTTCGCAATAAAAAAAATATTTTAAAACTACTCCGATCGCTTAACCTTCTCTCTACACCTGAAACAAAATAAGCCTTTTATAAGACAGATGTTGCTGTAATTAGAACTTAAAAAACGAACTCAGCTCCTAAAGTCTATACATGGACGTCTAGGTTCATGTACTAATCCTCCAAAAATAAACACCCGAAGCATGTTCCTGTTAACAACAATTTGATTAATATAATTTCTCAGTTGAGCAATCAAACCTCTGGGCATCTATTATGTTGACACTATACGACTGAATTATGTGTTCATCTCATAGTAGATGCACAAATTTCTAAAAATATCAAATTTCCTCGACTCTCATGGCCTTGGAGAAACTTTCCACACGATTTTACATCGAGGTCTTTTCACCGTTTTTCGAAGTACAGCCGCAGGGTTCACTTCTCTAAAATCACATTGCCGCCATCACACTCCATTTGCAGCGTGGACGTGGCTCGTTCGAGAATCCGTCTGGGTCACATTTTTTTTTTAATTTGTGAGCTCTTAGCACACACAATGTTGCCACATAGCCCGTCGTATTCAAGTTAGATGTATCTCGCACTTTCAAAGTGATTGTTGTGATTTTCTTTTCAACGTAAAAATAGCACCGACAGAGGGCGGAAAAGTCGGAGTAGTTTATTGTTTGCAGAAAACATTCTCGACAATTGCCAAACGCTACTTTTAACATTTTGAATGTGATCTTTCTACTGAAACCACAGAAACAATATGAAATATGATTATAAAAACAGTTTTGAAATTGTTTTGTTTTCATATGGTATGGCGTGCAGGGGCGTGTGAAATTTTTTGTGCTTTGTAGACAATTAGCTGCAGAGAAATTAAAATTCGGCACTCAACAAATGCCAACTATGTAATGAACATTTATTTGTTGAAGTAGAGTCCAATTTTTGCTAGATTTAGTAATCTTGGTGCTATTGGCACTTTGTTCATAATGTTTTAAGAAAATGTGAAAGTCTTCGTCCTAACATCAGAAAATTAAACTTGAATATTAAACTATGTGTCCGATATTTTTGGTGCTGGATAAGATCGACCTGACCTCACGTTTTTGATAACAAAAAAAGGTAAAGTAAGCAATAGGACACTGGTCCAAATCACAATACTCCAATTTCAAATATTTTAGCCATTTAAAAAAAAATTACTAAATTACTTAATCTTAATCTGACTTTAGAAATAAAAAAGAGGAAGTGTATGAGGAAACTTTTTGCAAAGAATACAAACCAGTGAAAGTGAAATACTTCAACTAAGGCTTATTAAATTTGCTTCACTTTTGAAGTAAAGCTAAATAATAAATAAAGTAAAGTTAAATAAAGCAGTCTCCAATAATGCTCAACGCGCTGAATGGATCTGTCCACGTTTTTAAATCAAATTAATAAAATTCGTTTAGGTTGCACTGCATAAAATTAGGTCACATTAACACTCTTACCATCTGAAGTCACTTAATTTTATTGTTTAGACTGAGCCAGTCTAAGAGAAGCCTTCGATTTTTTTATTTCCAAGTCATAGAAATACCTTAACAAAATTTATTTAGTTATTTAAATTCATTTAATAAATTATTTTCACAAGTACTTTGAACTTTAGTATCTGCCCCTTTTGAAACTTGAAAATTTGCTGTTCCGCTATTTGAAGACCTATCCGGCGAAATTATCGAACTACCGTGACTCCGAACCGGAAAAAAGTAGATATGATATATTTAACAATTAAATGTGAAGCATATTTTGACATAAATACTCAAAAAAGACAAAAGTATGTTAATGTAAGCGTTCCAGACCATGAACTTTTACCACTCATCGAGTGTCATCTAACTTTTCTACTGTGACTGCAAATTTCTGGTTGTTCGCGCGCCGACGTGAAAAGAAAATTATAATTCTTAGTCGTTTATAATTTTGTTTATTTTTGAATTCAGTTTTGTAAACAGGTGGCCATTGAATTTACAATCAAATTGAAGCACGAATAGTGCCATTAGTGCCATTAGACCTTAATTATTTTTATATTCATGGGATATTACGCCAAATGTAACTATTTTTATTATTAGTGTTTAGAAATGATGGTCACATGTCAACACTATAAAAGGCAATTTCTTATCCGTTTTGTTTGCATTTCAATTTATAGTATTTTACATGTTGGGGTATTATTCTCAATGGTTAAAGAACTATAGTTGGCTTACATATCTAATGTAATTACTAAAGTTTCTGGGTGCTAAGGGAATAAACTGTTGCAACAGCTTAAATCAATTTCATAAGAAACTCAGCTTGAAAGCTAAATTTAAGAAGAAACTATGTTATTCTGTTTTATGCTGAGAAAAAAAAAACTATTAAAGTGAGATGAATATTCGACTTTAGTTTTTTTTTATGTTTTGATTGATGAGCTTACAAAGTTTCATGATCGACCGTTTCCTTAGCACATTCAGTTGCAGAAATTATATCAAGTTTGAATTGATGAAGGTACATACCAAACGGAAGAAAAAAATTCAGAATATTTGCACCTTGCTCAGCAACAATTTTAGGTCGACTGCTTTCGTTTTTTGGTGCACTCCAACTTTCATTTTTTTAATAAAAGCAAAAAATAATTCTTAAAATATGTGACGACTGGTTTTGTTAAACCAGATTTGGAATATTCAAAAGAGTATGACAGGAAAAAAGGAGCTGGGGCTGTTTCAACCATATGAAGCTGTCTATACCGGCAATCGCTAAACCCAAATAATTTGATAGGTGATGCCACGTAAGAAACAAAATTATTTAGAGTCAAGGAAGGCGAATCCTCAGCCAAACGCAACAAAACCTTTCCGGTGCAGGTTTAAACTCTTTGTTCTTCTTTTTATTTTTTCCAATAGACAATAAATGAATAGTTTCTTCTCTTCTAGTTGCCACTCTTCTAGTGGCACACAAATCATTATCAAATTTTTTTGAAAATAATGCAAAATATTTAATAACAATAATTTGTTAAAATAAATTACTCTTTTGACTTGCACATATAACATGTCAGTAAAATTAATATCAATACTGAGATAAGTTAGTACAAAACTTCTTAGGCGTTTTGACGACAATACCATAATTTCGAGATAGCTAAGTAAAAAATAAAGTCTTAAAAAGAATTTCTGAACTATGCCGTGAAGTCTTTTTTAAAATGACTATCGGAGAATGTATAAATCTATAGGTTTTTAAAGAAAAACGCTGATGATAAGGTATCAAAAAGCCGGTTCACATTTCTTCTCTTAACTTAGAAGGACTCGGTTTTGTGAATCAGACAAACAGACAAACATCGAATTGAATCTGTAAGTGAACAAAACCCTAAAAAATTGCTGAGACTTTAGAGCGGCCTTTTAAAAAGAAAAATTTAAACCGTTTCTGTGAATTTATTCACTGTCAAAATAAATCACAGATCTTTCAAGCAGTGATATGCTGCGAAATATTGTTTGACAGCTTTGAAGCTTCTAAGCGAAAACAAAATCTACGCTTTGTACTCGCGTCACTGAAGTTTTAGTACACCGAATTAAATTAGTGCCACTGCACTTTGATCTCCATAAATCCTACCTCCACAGACAAGGGAATTTTTTGTATTTTAATCTGTTCTACTCGCTGTATTTTTAGATCCCGAAGGGCATTAACATTATGTGTAAGCATTTTTTTATGTGAAACCAAAGCATAATCGATACGTTTGAATAGAAGCAACGACAACCGACAACCAACACACCCTACCCGATAACACACCCTACATTCCACATACACAATACACCCCACGCCGGTTCTTTTCCACGAAAGAACAACTTTCAATGATCTCTTACATCAATTAGTTTAATAACCCATTCCGAGTACTAAACAACAAAAACAAAAATTTCAAGTGTCATTCTCCTTAGCCTTAGTCGCATTCGTTCAACTGCGACTGGCTGCTTGTTTGTAAACAGCTTCAAAAGAGGTGCCAAACCATCCCCTTTTTTGTTAACACACCATCGAGGAACCTTTGACTACCAGAATATTTGCACACAGACGTGAGACCGTCTTACGTGAGCTATTGCAACATCTATTTCTAGTCGGTGAAACTATTTTAAGTTCAAGAAAATGTTAGGCCACCGTTCTTTAAGACGTTGCTTTGGCACTTGTCTGAGATTATTGTAAGAAAAAACAAAAAGCAACTGCAGAGTAAACACAAACTAAAGATATCGCATAAAAATTTTCCAAAATGTTGACTTTGATTTAATATTTTTTTAAACTCATATCACTGTTTTGGTTTTGGCTTTTATCAGGCCGGAACAAAACAAGAGACACATTCGAAAAAAAAATTGTCTCGATTAATTTTTAAACTTCAATTATATGCTCTAAAAATACATCACATATCACTGAGGTTAATTACGCTACGATTTTTTTTTTATTTTCTTCGCTCGTACGAAATTAATTCGATTTGGGATTTTTGGGCACTCACTTTCGTTTTCAATTCACGTACCTTTCGATGAATATTTGAATTTGGATTTAAATTCTGGATTTTGCGTACACTCGTATCCGTTAGTTTTAACGTCTAATCCGCTACACGTCTAAAAACGCGAAAGTATCTGAGAGGGCATTCGATGGCAACGATCACGACGATTCAAAGTTTGCAACGATACTGAGGCGGAAAGCTCGAAGCAGGTCCGTCTACGACTCGGTGTGTTCGGTGTGTGGGGTCTTAATCGGTTTGTGAATATCTTTTTGAGTGAATGCCGCGGATTCAGATACAATAGTGCTTCCGAATGTAAAAGAGGAATATTCAATATTGTGTTCTTTTTGTTTTGGGGGTAGTTTTTGTTTTAATTGTTGTGTGTGTTTGTTTCTTTAGTGGCGTCTGGCTAGTGGCATTGCCGTTCTTTTACTTTCATTTCGATGTTGGGGCTGAGGTTGCTCGAAGAGGTTGTTTTAAGAGAAAGAAATAAACGATTTTCGGGAAGAGAAAATAATTCGGTTGGTAATCAAGTGTCTGAAATGATTGAGTGCGTTGGAGTTCGTACACACACAGAAAGTCGGCTGTAAAATAAAGAACTTTTTCCTTCTTGGCAGCCTTCATTTGCGCATGAACTATGCCAGATTAGATCAACATGTGGTGGATTGCGTAGGTGGACTGGGAGGGATAGTAACAGGAGAACTTTTGTTTTAAGAACTCAATGATATGGTCCTGTTAGGCTGGTCAGTTGTCCGTGTCACAAGAGTATAGTAGACCTATATCTTATGCGCTTCTTAAGCTTAATTAGAAATGTAATTAAGCTTTATGCAGTATTTATTGTATTGTATTAGGCGGCGTAACAGCCCGTTGAGAGCCAGAGCCTAGCTTTTTCGCACCTCCACTGTGTTGTGCGCGTTATAATTTTGACACATGTGAAGGGGACCTACTGTTTAATGCCGGTTCCGAACGGCGAATCGCGAAAGCTTTTCATGACAGAAGTACTCCAGGAGGGTTGTCAGTCGTTCGCTGGAGGTGGGGCCGTGAAAAATGTTTGTGGTGTTATTTCCCCGAGTCGGATTCGAACCTGGGTACTCTTGCTTAACAGTCCGACGCACTAACGATTAAGCCACGGCGCCCACTTTTATGCAGTATACTCTCGATAATTCGAACCTCTATAATTCGAAGCATTGTCACAGTCCCTTGAGAAAACCTCTGTAAATCGAAGAAAACCCATGTAATTTGGTCCGCTCGTTAATTCGAATTTATTTTAACGCGGAAACTTCTATAACTCGAAAACCTCTACAATTTGAAAGTTTTGGCTTGTTTACCTCTATAATTCGAAGTCAAATTTACGTCTTCTTTTTTTTAACAACCGTTAGTTGAAATGCGTACGTGATGAAAGTGAACAATATTTTTTTTTTCTAAAACCTCGGTAATTCGAAAACCTCTGTAATTCCGCCGTGGTACAGTAGACCTTCGATAATCTGAACTAATTTGAACGAGGTGTTTTCGGATTTTATAGGGATTCAGATTTCTGAAACCACAAAATGATTTTTTTTTAAGTATACTTTCAATATTTATTATTTAAAAAAAAAACAGAACAGAATAGGTTTATTCATTTTAACATATAAAACAAACATTTTTATCGGCATAGATATTAATGTTCTCAACTTTTGGTAAAACATTTTGTTACTTTAAACTGGCAAATATCTATCTGTACTTAATTTTTGGAACTCATTTCTGCGTCAAATTCATTGTGTTCGGCACGCTGCTGCGTACTTAAGATCGCTTGTGAGGTAGCTATTTTGTGAGCAGCTGGACTGATTTCGTCGCTTTTATTCCCCAAAAAATTGTTAATTTGTTATCCGTGGCTTCTACAATAGGCCCGTCTCAAAACACGTATTGTATTTACATATTTTATTCGGAATCTATAATTCAAAAGAGTTCATTAATTTCTACAAGCTCAGTAACTTTCTTGTAAGCTGTGTTTCGGCTATTCAGCCTGGAAAGAAAGATTGTTTGCGATTGGCCGAAAAGAAATATTGATGGAACAAAGTTTTTAAGAGGTTATATATTGCTAAGGGTGTTGGATTAATATTAACCCTACACTCTGCAGTGTAGCAGATCTAATACAACTCAATTCTTACTTCTTTCACAAACTATTGATCACAATTTTACTTTGTTAAGCTTTGTAGATAATATGCTTTGAATATTTTAAAGGGAATAATCATACCAAATTATGCAGACTAATGGTTTGTTTCAATTATTATTTTGGTATTTGCAGCCATAAATTATATAAGAAAATATATTTTCTTAGCAAAAAAAAACAATTCGCGCAGTGTAGGGTTAAATAGTACAAAAAGGCAATGGACGTCATCAATATATATACACATTTTTTTATAACCACCTTTAACCTCACTGTGGCAACTTCGGACATTGTCTTTCAGCAAGTTAATAGTCCAAAATGCACTGCAAGCGCCACTGAAAAAATGGCTTGAAGAAGAAAATTTCGATGTCATGATGTGGCCACTCCAAGCACCAGTCTTAAATCCTACAGAACATCTATGGTAAGTTGGATTGCAAATGAGACCGGTCTTACAAACTACGAAGAATACAAGAAATTAGATCCAAAACGCATTTAATAGGAAAAATGATGGACAAAGAGGAGGACACAAGGGTCGTTAGCTAAATAAATTGAGTCTCCTGTGTTCTGTTGCCTTTTTGCAAGACAACCTGGCAACTTAAGCAACTCCATTATTAGTGATATTGATTTAAAAGTCATTCTTAAGCACTGAGTCACATCAGCCACATCAGCCTTTAGACCTCTTTTAGACGAGCATTTCAGTTTCAGTGAATCGATATTTTCGAGTTCCTTTAAAAATATCGAAATGGAGGGATAATACGGTCGATTTTATTGAATTTTATCGCGCATTTGTGGAAAAGTAGTGAGCCTTTTTATTACAACTCAGTGAGAAAAAAAGCAGCATACAAAGCTGCAAAAGAGCTGAAAACTGATCGTCTATAGTTCAGTTATTAGTTCAGTTTAAAAAAGACAGTGTTGCTAGAAGTCAGTCCGGTGTTCAGTTGAGCTTTCATTTTACTTATGAGCAATTGCAAGTCAGAAGAGATACATTGCGTAATGGATTATGAATTGTGATAAAAAGGGTTGCTTTCGTCCACAAACATGGACATGCACGATAAATCTCAATGAAATCAATCATATTATCACTCCATTTACAGATATTAGAAAAAAATAGGAACTCGAAAATGTTGATTCACCACCAACTGCAATTAAAATGATGACTGAACTGAGACGTATTTACACATCCGTTTAACTGATAACTGAACTGACAATTTATGGGAATTCCATCAGTTGCAGTTAAACGCTTTATTTCTTGCATTTAGACATCAGTATAACTGAAAGTTTAGCTGATAGCTCAACTGAAACTGAAGTGAACGTCTAAAAGGGGCTTTAAAAAGGGCTTTTCTTTAAGGTCGGCTGATAGAAAAATGTTGAATGTATTTGAATCTTCATGCTGTTCATCAAAGATTTGCAATCAAAAATGTTTCATTTAAAATTCTCCTCCTCAACACCACCAACATCAAACCCCAAGACAATTAGAAAGTTAGTCAGAAATCAATGCTAACACCCCAGAGAAATACTTCCTCAAACAATGCTTACCGTTAAAGACAACACTAAAAACCAATAAATCGCCCAAAAAAATGTTCATTCTCTCTCCTTGTCATTAATAAATAAAATAAAATCCTATTTACGATCGATAGAATTGGAAATGAACCGGTTGATTACAGTGCCTAATTAGACATTTGATTGCATGGTTGCCAGGTATGTGCTCCAAATGTATGATTGTAGCCATCCATCACAAAGGTTATGTTTATGTAGACAAAAATGCCACCCTTAACGTCGTCAGCTAGGTGGTGTGGATGTGTGTGCATGGAACAATGTGTGTGTTTTCACGGGCAAAGGAAGTAGGCTGTCTCCTAACCAGGTGACTTGTTATGTAGACAATTAATTGAATAATTATAGGTCCCTAGGTCTTAGGCCGGGGATAAAATTGAGGGTGGTTGCATTTTTTTTTTCTAAATTGTGTCAATGGGTCATTGGAATTGTGCACAATTTTTGGGACACTCATTGGGTTCAATAGAGTTTTCATTTTTAATTGAACTCAAAAAGTATGTGGGTGAAGTTTCTCTTTCTTAAAAGATAATTAACTGTTGGAAGAGTATGTTCCAAGAGTATGTAGGTCAACAGCAGATTTGTATTCATTAAGCACTGCATTCTTTGAAAATCATTCAAAGAATGCAATTTTTTTATTGCAATCATTGACTTCATTTAAGACTTACAAAAAATTTGGCATACAAATAAATATGCTAAAGAATCTGCTAATATTTTCCAAAAAATGTAAAAGAATGCAAAAAATTGAAAATGAATGCGAAGTAATGACTGAACTAACAACTGATTGCATTCAATTGAATGATAAAGAAAAGAATGCAATCTTTCGCTGTTAATTGAATGGTGATTGCATTCTTTTTCCTAAGTATTAAATGAGGTCAATAATCGCAATCAAAAAATTGCATTCATAAAAGAATACATCCAAAATGATTGCATTCTTTTACAACTCTGGTCAACAGTATCACATTTTTGGAATGTTTTTTGTCATATAAACAACACCCTAACTTAGATTTTAGGGGACTTTCTGTTTGATGCTAGCCTTTTTATGTCAAAAAAAGTCTTTGAAGATTGTCAGTCATTTGCAAGAATTAAACATAGTTTGATGTACTTCCGGGCCCGATTTGAGTTCTGGTCAGATCGTCGAATGTCTGTTGGATGTCTAGCTTAGAGTTAAAGTCTTTTATTCCTATTTGCATGGAGGCACTCGGGCCTGGATGCCTCTTTAATATATTTCAGTCTTCTGACTGCCGAAGGCTCTCATAGATTATACCATGAAAAGATGATGTAATGAATGCTGTCTTTGAACCTTGACCGTACCACTAATTTTGGTTTTAGGAATGGGATTTCTGTGCACTAACCCTACTTTTTGCGATCGATACGATTCCCTATCTAAACCATTGTATTTACTTACTTTACTTTTTGATTCTGCACTCACCACACTCTCAGATGTTCCTTTCCCTTACTTCCTTTTCAGTTTTAAAGAAGGCCTAACATACTTATCAGATAGTCATGTTTTGGAGAGTATCTTCCTGGACTAACATTGCTTTGCAATGATGAACGTCCCAGGCAGTTAAGCAATCTTAAATCGTCCATTCCTGTCAGCTTTTACGCACACATATTTCACAGGAATTAGCAACACAGACAGAATCCTTTCCGCTGCTGCTTCCTGCCACATTTCCGCTTAAATCGTGTCAAGGGCAATGAAAATATTTCTTATACGGGAGGACGACAACGGCCTCCGTGGCGCAATTGGCTAGCGCGTTCGGCTGTTAACCGAAAGGTTGGTGGTTCGAGCCCACCCGGGGGCGCATTCATTTTTTCCTACCACCAACGAAGCTTTCTGCACTTCATAAAAGCCTCTTTCAAGCTCCGCAACGCTTAAAGTTTCATCTTTTCAAAGTGTTATACGCCGCCAAAGCTCACCCACCCCACTATCTAGTTCAGTGTCGTGATTAAATGTCAGCCAGTTGTTGATATTCATTCCGCTTGTGGTCGTTTGCAGTATTTTATTTTTTATTTAATTTTCCAATTAATTTCGCCAACTTACTTCTGTTTTGCGCAATGGCTACGTCTTGGTGCGGTCGAAATTTCAAGCCGAGAGCATTTAAGAAACATCCACCGGTGATTTGTTACGATCAGCCGGCGGCAACGAAAGTATCTCGCACGGAGTACGATGATAAACGTCATGAAGCGATTATGGGCGACGTAATCGAGACGATAGTTGTACCCAAGCGATCGGCTCGGACGTGGACCATGCAGAGGGGGGACTTGTGTCGTATTACAGTGTCTGAGGGATCGCAAGTCGGCGACATGAATTTCTGGAATCTGGAAAACACGAAGGAGAAATTCTACTCGGGAAAGACGAGACAGCTGCACAGCACTCACTTGAAAGTCTACGATCGGTTGTGGAGTTGCTTGCCCTATCTTCGGCCCATGGCAACGTTTGTGTTTGACTCTCTGGCCAAATACGGAATTGATGAGGACGGCGGATCGTTGCACGATGTCATTGGAACGCGGTGTGATGATTACACGTACAAGCTGATAACTGGGAAGGATCGATTCGGCAGTTGTCATAGTTATCTGACAAAAGCGGCTGAAGAGCGGGGACTCACTGAGGAGGATGTGCACGATGTTTGGAATATCTTTATGTGCACTGGCTTCACCAAGGTAAAGTTACAAAGTGTCGATGATTTGATAAACAAATTTGTTTTACCATGTTTTCTAGGAACAGAGTATGACAGAGCATGTTTATAAACAACTTCTGAGATGTATGGCCCACAACTCAGAGAATGAAAGTTTAGACTAACAAAAAGAGCTGTTTATACATGTTTGTAAATGCGTCTTTATCAGGCTCCATTTTCAATTAGTTTCTTAGCTCTAATAATTATGCAAAAAAAATAGATACAACTCGAATTATCAGTTTATAATAAGGTATTTGATTTCCAAACGGATCAGAACATAAATATCAGTTTGAATTCACCTAAAAACATTCCAAGCAGTTAAAAGAAGACTTAAAGCGAGAGCTTCTCTAAGTGGTGCGTGAAGCGCACCAAAAACAAAACCTTATTACAACTCCGGTACATATGTATCTCTATATATATAAAAATTAATGCTTGTTTGTCATTTATAAATGCTAAAACATATGGCAAAGGTTGGCCACTTTGTTCAGAATTCTGTCAAAAAGATTTTGACAATTTCTAGTTTTGTCAGTAAAAAGTACCATTGGAAAGTTATGAAGCTCCAAAATTGGAAAAAGGGTGCCCCTCTAAAAGTGTTCCTTTACATACAATTTTATTTATTTTATGCGTAGCAAGGCGCGCCGGGTACAGCTAGTAAATAAATAATTATTCTATCAGAGAGTTGTGACGACTGCAGTCATTTGATGAATGCACTCAGATAAGTCGCAGTCAATTGTCTTAAACCTTTGAATAGAAATTACTTAATCTATCGATTTTGACTTCAAAACTATGGTCACCAGTCACCTTGCGCAATCAGTTGACTGGAAGTTAAATAACTTTAGTCTTTATTGACTAAAGAGACTGGTGCCAATTTTCTTAGTCAGTTGTAGATCTTCTGTAATTTTTAATCCCTTAATACCGTCTCTTAGTCAGTCATTTGACTTACAGTCAACTGTCTGAAAATCAGTTGACCAAAAGCACTCGTTTTTATATTATACAGGAATTCTAAATGAAAATGTGCCAAAGTAATTAAAAGATTTTCGTGCAAAAGAACTACTGAAATATATTTACTAAAGGACTAAAAGCAGTCACAGACTGTAGGCTACATGCATATATAGTATTTCTTAAGTTAAAGACATTGAGTTAGTTAAAAGACTTCTGTGAATTAAGTGTCATCTTCAATTGACTGCAATTTTCTCAACTTTCTTATATTAATTACAATAATTCATTTCAGGATTTGTAAAGAAAAGATTTAAAAGTAATATAAGAAAAAAATAGAATGCACACACATATTAAGATAAAGATTCATTCAGTATTCTTACAACTAACCCTTTCATGCCCAGTGTTGTATGTGCACAGCATGAACTTCATGTACTCAGAACTCAAAACTCACTGGCGCAATTAAAACAAAAATTGTGTTAGGTTGGTGCAATAAGAATATCATATTCAGGATCCATTACATTGGTTTTGGTGAAGGGAAATCTCAATAAAAGTTACAAAAGTTACAAGTTACAAATCTCAAATAAAGTTACATTTCAAAAGATCTCATAACTTGTATTCTGAAATTAATTCGATTGTATGTATGTATTTTAAAAATTAAAAGAGACTTTTCCAGTTGGAATGAATGGTTTCGAATATAATGAAATTTTAGTTACCACAGATGAACAGTGTTGCAACATTTTATATATCGTTATCCTGTCGTCCTTGAATATATTTTTTTTAAATTTGCAAAATTTAGCAAAAAATATTTTTCTTAGGTTTGGAATAAAGTTCGCTCATGAAAGTTAATATTTTTGATAATATATTGACTGTGCTGTGATTCGTTTCGATTATTAACGCGGAGATGTAACGTCGAAACAACTGCAAACAAATATGACTTTCTGAACTAGCAAACGTTAATCGAATCGACTCCTTCGCATAATATGAAAAATTCTTTTAAGTATCAATTTGAGTTAAACAAAAAAAACTATCATACAGTAAAGTTTTGATAATTCGAATTTCACAGTACCAGAAAAAAAACTTCGAACTACGGAGGTTTCAGAAAAAAATATTGCTCATCTTCGTCACGTAAACATTTCAACTAACAGCTTTTGAAGAAAAAGAAGTAAACGTGACTTCGAATTATAAAGGGTAGGGGGCTTTTGAACACTGTCGGGAAGTTATAGGAGGGCGAGTGGAATAAAAAGTTTTCTCTTAATTTAAACGTTTATTTTCAATGCAAACGTTTTATTTCAATGGCAAAATAAAAGTAATCTGAGTCATTAAAGAACGTACACCTTCAGTGAACAGCAGGTGTCGCTTGACAACATGCAATATAGCATAATGATGAGGTTATTTCGTCGGGCCAACCACATGATTAGGTCGACTGTGTTCTTTTAATTTTTTTTAGACTAATTTCATATTTCTACAAAAGGCAAAGAAGCCATTATTTTCGAATTATAGAGGTTTTCGAGTTTTTTTTGCACAATGATTAAAAAAATAAAATTTCATAGGTTTTCTTTGACTTACACAGGTCAGGGGACAGTAAGAATGCTTCTATTTACGGAGGTATTGGAATTATCGAGGTTTGAATTCTCGAGACTTTAATGTACATTGTATTTCCATGATTTAAAATATAAAATTCTACCTTGTTTTTCCAGGATACCCAACAGTATTTCTGCAAGCCAAGTCCAGCTCAGAAGGGAGACTACATTGAATTTATTGCCGACATGAATCTACTCGTTGCTTTGAGTACTTGTCCACAGGGCGATGTCTCAATCCCTGTGGGCCAGGAGGTTCCAGAGGAGATCTGTCATCCATTAACTGTAGAAGTTTACAGAAAAAAATGAAATTAAATGGCTATGTAAGGAAATACAGGTGTAGGATTTATTGTTTTTTTTTTTTTTGTTTTTTCAAATAAAATTGTTGTGTGAAGCATTTTGCAAAATTTATTTTTTTATTTTAATATACCTTATTGGAAAATTCGAATCCCTCTAAATCGAGCTCCCTCTAACTCAAATTTCCCTCTAACTCGAATTTGTTCACCATATTTTGGCATTCCCCTCTAAGTCCAATTCCCTCTAACTTGAGCACATTCTTACGACCCTTGGTCTGTTTTCAATACCTCTAAGTCGATTTTTTTTTCTTTTGCGCAAAAATAAACAAAAAATGTCCTCTCACAACTTGTATTAAGCACGCACGCTCGTATCTTCTGTACATCCATAAACGCTAATAAATCGTTTCGCGCAGTTTCGGCGTGCACGAACCTTTTCATTCGCTTAACCCCCGCGCAAAGCGTGGAATGAGTTTTTTAAAAAACGGCTGAGATATTGCAAATGTAACTTGAGTGTGTGGGGTCCCAATTGTTCCTTTTTTTGCACTGTATGCCTTTAGTTGATTGAAGAAGTGGTGGCTTTAAAAGAGAGCCCTATGATGCAAAATTATTTTCCATCATTAAGAGAGAAGAATGAGTTAATGAACCGCTTGCGTGCACCGACTTCACGGTTTCGTCGTTTCTTTCGGAACGAAACGCTAATAATGTCTTTTCAGTTAAGACATTTTGATTCGTGTTTTAAGTTAATTTAAAGCCTCCAGATTTAAAAAAAAAAAAACCTTTTTTACAAAAATGTTGTACACAACCGCCTGTGCTTTCTAAATATAATAATAACGATTTGAATGAAAATAAAGAAAGAATGAAAAACTAAAAATTATCTGCCTACACAAGAAGCAGATACAGAGTTATTTTGAAGATCTTTCTATCGAATTCAAAAAGAATGAAAACTGCAATGCCTTTTCTACGACCGTGACAGGACTCGAACCTGCAATCTTCGGATTCGAAGTCCGACGCCTTATCCATTAGGCCACACGGTCGCTGTCCTTAAGGCACATAATATCCTTATAAAGGTTTGTGTAGCTTTCATAGCTAATAGACTAAAGTTCTAAACTTTGTAGGAAAGCTCAATTCGAATGTGTCATAGAGAAAGCAGCTTACACTCGACGGCATATAACAGACAAAGGAAGAGCTTAAATGCAAATAAAAACAAATTGTTAGATGTGAATGCTGCTATTAGTGTTAAAAAGATGTGTTTCTTATAAATAAAGAGTCCGCTTACAGACGAGTTTCTGTTCCTAACAATAGCAGATCAACCCTCTAATGTAAAAGCAGCCATAAGTGTCGATAACATTCGATAACACACCGTGATGTCACGCGTCTCTACACAAATTCACCACTTTCACTTTGCCTCACAGCCATCCCATGCAACCACAAACTGACACTTCCAACTGACAGTAATAGAAAAAAAAAAAAAGTCTGAAAGAAAAATTTTCCCTTTCTCGACGACGACGGTGGCTGATTACCGTGGCACCACCGAAGCAACTTTTCTTTTCGGTTTTTCACATCTAAGTGAAATGTTAATTCGATAGTGCAATTCATTAAAAACAATAAAACATTACGCTTAATTTTAAAAATGGCATCGCGCGGTGGACCAATGATCACAGGAACCGATGGAACTGATTTCGAATACAGGCAACGGGTGGCAGCTCCACATCAAATTAGGTTAACACAGAAATGAAAAAATATATAATTTGCATTTCACGCAGAGATTTTTAATTGTACTTCCACGTAAACACCAACTCATCAGGCATTGTGCCTTAGCATGTCATTTACTGTATTACTTAGCCTCTGGCCCACACACGTCCCAGCATTATGCTGGGACGAGCAAGACTGGCATTGTGCCAGTTTTTGTTTACATTCTGTCTATGTACACTTAATTGCACGATCTGAGAGTCGCTTCTTTGGTATTAAAACAAAGTTTTATCTTTTCTTTTAGCTTGCTTAATAAATCTCGCCTAAAGTACTGCATTTTCTTTCATGCTCTGCTGTTCTTCGTGATGCTGGCCAAGTTAACATCTGACATTCTGGATCGGTTGGATATTTTTGTTTTGGAAATTGAAGAGCTCGAGGTGCCCCCACCGTTGTGGTGGGAATATATTTGGTGCTTGTCGCTGTTAACATCGTTCATTGGGTTATCTGCTGCTCGTGGCAATAAGATACGTGAAATGCAAAAGTATATCATCGCTATTGGACTGCTCGGGTTGCTGCCACTTTTGTATTGTTTCCTCTATTATTTCGGTGATGTGTGGACTTATATTACACTGGAAAAGGACATGGATCCCGAAGAGGCTGGCATTCATTTGTGGAGAGTAAGTTTTTAAGTTTACTGAGTTTCACATTTTGTTGCTAAATCAACAGCAGAGGATGTCCTTGAAAGTGATAAATAATTTTCGAAGTGTAATGTGTAGTTCAAGAATCTGTGTATTCATTCTGGGGTGTGGTCAAAATCATTTAGAAGAGCTGCGGCTTCAAAAGGGTTGACGTTATTTGTTACAATTGAATTCAACCACGAAAAGTGAAATAGGGTGTTTTGCATTCCAAACGATTTCGAACTCCAAACATGAAATTTGTTGTTCTGCATTACAAAAACTGTCGTAAACTGCATTCAAATTGGCTTTTTCCCATAAAAAGAGTTTGAGAGATTGGAGTTCGGAGTGGACTTTTTAACCGAGCGCCCAAGCCTGGTCCTAATCAGTTATCAATACTACAGTAAATACTTCAGTAAACTCTCGTAATTCTAACCTCTGTAAATATAATATAAGCATTCTCACAGTCCACTCAACAAACCCTCTGTAAATCGTTAATTAGTTAAAGTTTATTTTTGTTCAAAACAACATGAAAACCTCTATAATACAAAAATTATGTCCTTTTTAGCTCTATAATTCGAGGTCAAGTTTGCTTTTTTTTTTTATTTAAATGCGTGAAATGCGTATGTGAAAGCTAACAATATTTTTTTCTTGAAACCTCTGTAATTCTAAGTTTTTTCCTGGTCTCGATTTATCGAGAGCTTACTGTATTAAGAATCAAATGTAACATTGGCCGACGTAGAAACCTTGTCAATAGATCTTCTAAGTTGGAATATGTTGAAAAACCTTTTACTCCTGGAACTTTCCACACTTGTGAGTAATCTCTAACTCCGCTATTTCAGGAAAATGCAATGATCTAAAATGCAAAATTGTCCGACGAACTCCCCATTCTATTTTCGTCGATAATCTTTTGTCAATGACATAAGTATTTAATATAAACTTTTTTCTTAAATATCTTATTTATACCCACTAAAAAAACCTAGATTTTAACTTTGAATTGACACAGATTAGTTTAGTTTCGCATGGAATCGAATCGTTTTGAATCCACTTTCACTCGATATGCAGGACAGGGGCGAATTACATACAAGTGTAAAAAGGTATTTAGCTTTTTGTACCCAATTTAGTTGGAGAATTAAGTCTAATAAACCGGAAAACAATTTTATGGCAGTAGATTCGAAGATTGTCATTCGCTAGCAGGAGGTGTGCATGGCGTTTCGGCGTTTCTGAAATTAAAAACAAATCCTTTCGAAAACTGGTTTTCTAATATCCCAGAGACCTAGACTTTATGTAATTTATACGCCCTTTCTCCTTGCTTCAGCTTGGGGTTCCATTTTGTCCGTTTTATTAACAGATTGATGCAGATATGATTTTTATGATTTTTATTTTCTTATGAACCCAGCTCCTGCTTAAGAGGACCATAACAACAATCGAGAATAAGAAGTGAGGTCTGGAAATTTTGCGGACGGACAGTTTGCTGATAACCAATTTATCAAGCATAACTAATTGTTTGATAGTAGCATTCAGGCAATTACTTCGCATTTGTCGTAAAAATTAGTTAGCCGTCCTTGTACCATAAGAGTTCTCATATGCAAGGCATTTTCAAATAAAGTTGCTCTCTATCGACATGTAATACATTTCTGTGGGACTCCTGGTAGCTGAACGTTGCCCGTTCTGAACAACGTTTCAGTGTATCTTCGTTTCTCGAGTGTATTCCTTTGATAAAGTTAGCTATAATTCAGCTGCGGTCAAAATAATAGCAATGAATAGCAGAGAATGTTCTTCTACTTTAGAAAAACAACTGAAAGGAGTAAACGATTTTTCAATTACTCCAATCGTTAAGCAAGATATTACTCAAGTTGCAAAAAGTTATCATTCAGAAAGCAGCACTGCTATTATTTTGACCGCAACAGTACGAAGTAACACTAAACAAAATTAGTTAGTTCATGTGAGTTCAGCGTAATTTTCTACAAAACAAAACTGCATTTATCTGCGTTACGACTGTTGCTTTTCACGTTTTTTTTATCGTTTAACAAGAGCACATTTCCCGTGCTTGGTTGATGGCTTTATTATACTAGAAAGTGTTCGGGTTGAAAAAATTTATTTATTAATTTGTTAATTTGTAAAAAATATAATAGTCAATAAATTTCGTACTGACTAGAAGGCGATCGCTGAGAACCGCAAAACTTGACGCTGGTTTGTGACTTTCAACAATGCGAATTGTGCTGGAAAATGGTTTTCATATTTGGGTCGTTCATTTCATTTCACTTTGGTTGTAAAATTCGATTCTAAAATCACTTAAACTGCCGACGACCTATTATCATTATTACCTCAATATTGTAGGGACATCAAATGCCGTAGACTTAAGCTACCGTACGCAAAGACCAGACAGCTAAACACTTTTACATAGCACACCTTTAAATGCATTCAGAGGATCATAACTATGCTAGCAATTCAATCCACATTAGACGCGAGTTTATAGTTTGTGAAACTAATGGACTGCAATAATCCAGCCTTAATTGCTGCGATGATTATTCGTCTTTATCCGGTTTATACCAAACTGTTTTCACTGCAGGAGTTTATATTGTTATCAAAATAAAGAAGTGTGCTATTCTCGTTTAATAATACTATTTTTCTGCAGATTTATTGCATTCAAACTGCCTTTGAGGTTCAGACAAAAATGAGAAATTGCAATTTATTTTAAGGCTCAAGTATGTTGTTGATGTGTCTAAATACAATAAAATCGACTAAATCTTCGGGTTTGCCAATAAGGAGTTAACAACTTTTTTTTGTTACCCCTTGAATGCCATGCCACTTACGAACAAATTTAGTGGCGGTCACCGGTGACCCCCATGGCATTCAAAGTGTTAAATAAAACGCAAACCATTTAGAATATTTGAAAATCTTTATTTTAAAATATCAAAAACTTTATTTTGAAGTACCATCAAAACATTTATGAATGGAACTCGTCTTCATATAGCAACCGCGGTCAGAGGTCGACTCTTTGAATCCAATTTTTGATGACTCAGCCACACATTTCGGCCTAAACGGCCGCTATTTCGCGTTCAAGGCCTGCTCTGA
The DNA here is from genome assembly GCA_905187475.1 of Syritta pipiens. NCBI lineage: Eukaryota > Metazoa > Arthropoda > Insecta > Diptera > Syrphidae > Syritta > Syritta pipiens. The sequence goes on along the minus strand of LR994572.1, from coordinate 67,320,310 downwards.
GCTCTTTCAACGTCGTTGGCTTGTTGACATAAATCAACGACTTAACGCAGCCCCAAAGAAAATAGTCTAGAGGCGTTAAATCAGGTTAAATAATAAGATAACACGGTCACCAAACTTACTCTTCAATAAATCGAGTGTAACGTGTGCTGTGTGGCTTGTGGCACCATACTGTTGAAACCATATGTCGTCCAAGTCCATATCTTCCAATTCGGACCAAAATAATCGGTAATCAGCCAGTGATAAAATCGGCCATTTACAGTAACGTGACGATCTTTATCGTCGTCGAAAAAATATAGCCTAATAACTCTACCGGCAAACCACACAAAACAGTTTTTTTTTATGGGTGAAGTTGGGATTGTGATTCATTAAGCACATGTGGATTTTCACCCAACCAATAACGCATATTTTTCTTATTGCCGAACATTGAGCCAAAAATGAGCTTCTTCACTGAACATGATTTTGCAATAAAATTCATCATCTTGGCAAATCTTCTCCAGAAGCTTAAAATGGTCCATCGGCTTTAATTCTTTGCTTTTGATCTAATGACATCACCTAATGAGACGACAAATGAAAACTAGTCAAAAAACAAAACTTGAAGCTACTTTGTAGTCTAAACTACGACTTCTTTGTCTTAGCGATCGGAATTGTTTGGAGTTAATGCTGAAAACTCACTTACGCGTCTGTTAATCTAAATGAAATCTAATAATTCATCATCTTGGCACATCTTCTCCAGAAGCTTCAAAAGGTCCATCGGCTTTAATTCTTTAGTTAGCTTGATCTTGTATGGGTGTAAGCCAAGATCCTTACGCAAAATGGTCTGGGCGATGGCCAATTCTTGAAAACGCCGTGGAATAGACTGATTTGGATCGTTTGTTGCAGACGCCTGAACGTTATCGATATTTTCGAGACTTCGACCAACCCGTTGTCTCACTGACACGGCAACATCACACAGCGAATATGTAAACTCAAATGTTTACACTTAACTTGTTATTGCCTGTCTACTAGGGCGAGAATTACGACCGAAAATTGAAGTTAAAGCTCTTAAAGCTGCGGTCACCGACTTTGAATTTCGGTAGAAAATATTTATGATTTGTAGACGTTGCTCATTTGTGTACTTTATCATGATAAAAATATTAAGTTTACTGAATGAATTAACAATGACAGTTCAATGATTAATAAAAAGGTGCGTAAACAAATTAAATTCAAAGTTGTCATGTCCTTATTGGAAAACACTTTATATACATAACTTTGCCAAGAACGGCAAAGCATTAACCAGAAATGAAATCGGAAGAAAAGAGGGAAGGTATTTTGTTGCAACCAATACTGCAGATGGCAGCTTACAGATTTGTCAGCAGTAGCTTTATAGCGCTAACTCTCCTTTCTAAATCTCTTAAGATCACTCCACTCTTAGTTTTGTATTTGATTAAATTATACTTGCAGCTTGTACTAAGATTCATGAATGGTGGTGTTGTTTCTTAAAAAGAGTTAAAAATTAGATTTAATGAAAACTGTTGTTCTGATCATCAAAAAATATAATTTCATACATTAAGGTTACTTTTTAACACCAAATTTCTCTTATTTTGCAGGGAATGCCCTATGGACTGCTTTGGTATGCTTTCTGTTTTATTGGTTTCCAAATTCATGGCTTCACACTGTACTTCGCATGGAACCTAATCCAAGCTTGGAGAGCAAGAACTGCCGCACGAAAATACCAGTAAAATCCACAATGTCACTTACTCACCACCACCTACGATTACAAAACAGATAAAAAAATAAAATAAAAGTCGAAAAAAAAACATGACATTAAAATGAATTCCTATCCCAACCGACAAAACAAAAAAAAAATAAAATAATTATACTCAAAAAGTAGACAAAAAAAATCAAGTAAAAAGTATTTTTTCTATTAAATGTTTTAAATGTTAAAGAAAAACAAAAATGAATTGATGGTTAACTTATATAAATAAATATTGTTGTATATACTATTTTTTGGGAAAAGCAAAAAAATATATAACAAAAAAAGAAGGAATGATAGAAATTCACAAAAAAAAACAAAGCAGACAAACAGACACAAATGAAACTCGCACCAAAACACACACTTGAAGACATTTTACTTATAATTAACTAAATGTGCTAGATGTTATATTTAATAATAACAATTATTTGGTTGTTTACATTAGGAAATACATACGTTTATAGTTTTTTTGTTTGTTTAAAAAATAATGATATAAGGAAGAAAAACACAAGAAATTATTATTATAGTCTCTTGAGTGTGTTAATAGGAAGGATACACAGGTGTTAACCTTATTTTTCTACTTACTATTGTTTACAATGATAAACATGTGCCTACCAACTATAAATGTTGTATTTGTTTCGAACGAAAAACCGAAATCAAGCTGCTGTTAAATAATTAATTTATTACTTTTTACTTTTTTTTGTTTTCTTCTGCAATGTTATTTACATAAACAAAACGATTTTATTAAATAAAATGTGTTCTGAGTGGGAAAAAATTATGTGTAATTTTGTGTGTACATTGAGGACATTTCAATTAATTAACTACTCCAATTGTTCTTATAAGGAAAGATCGAACGAAGAGAAAAGTCGGGAAACAGCAATTCACATGGTTGTCAAACCTGAATGGCTCAATCTCCCAACAATAGACATATTCAAAAGAGCAACAAACGAACACTAGCATCACTCCGGACCGGAGCGAAATTATAAGAAAAAAAAGACCCTTAAAGGTTTTGAGGACAATCTGGCCTTGGTTAATGGCTCTTAAAGCTACACTATTTGTTGGCATATGTTTTGTAATATACTTTATCTATTATTCTGATTAGGCGGAGAGTAAATTTTGTTCACCTCGTCTTCGAAAAGGGCGAGTTTTTTTTTTCACGGAATCGGCGACGTCTTTTCTTTCCACGATCTTGGAATGACTGATAAATCATTAGCGCAAAACATCTTCAATCACAGAATTTTCTTAACGACAGTTCAGGGAACTAACGCAATGGCAGGACTGTGAAGATGAAATTCCAGCCACCGTCAAGAAACCAACATTCAAACAGGTGGTACAGACCTCAAACTTAATGACATAAAAAAAATTAATAAAAATAAAAATAAAGTAGAAAAAAGTAGAAGTAAAGATAAAATAAGTAAAATCCGCCAACCGAAGTAATAGTCCCACAGCGGCTTGATAGGAAAGGTGGAACCTGCACCAACCCACCATAACAAAATCCTTAAGCGGATGTTTTTAAAGAATTTTACTGACACCTTTTTTCATGAACTAGGCATTTTGCACCTAGTCTTTTGAATCTATTCACATCTCTTTCTCTCTTTATAAAGATTTCTTCTAAATTCTTCAACTCTATGGCTCATAAGCACTGGCAATACATCATTTGAAAGGTCTTGACATAACCTACAAAACGACGCTATGCATGATTAGTTTGGATAGAAGCTCTGTAGCGCTTTGTACATAGCCGGAAAATTCAAAAGACAAAAAGGCGGAAGGGAGATATTTGACAACCTAATATAAAACTAATGATTAAGTCAACATTCAATCCCTTGCATGACTCAATTTCCCTCTGAAGTTCGATTAAATGTGAATCAGATAGTAAAATGAATGAACAAATTTCCATAAAATAAGTTTTTCCCTATAGATTGTCTGAAAGCGAACAGATCAAGATTTGAAGCTGCAAAAAGTCGCAAATGGTTCCCAATCACAAAAAAAAAACCTCTGTGAACCTGTGAAATCTATAATTTATTGTGTAAATACAGATAACTTTATTCTGTTTTTAGACTATTTTCCTGGATTGCCTCCGCCGCCCAAGTACTCGCCGTCTCCTCCGGATCCAACAATAAAGCCATTCACACAACCATCGTTACCCAAATTGAAACATGGCGACCTTTCAACGAGAACGTCATCAATCTCGCTTGTTGGATATGCTGAGGAATAAAAGAAAAACTAAATTTTTTGATTTAAACTACCAGAAAGAAAAACGTGCTCACTTATATTTTTGCTCTCCACCAACTCGACCGGAAGAGCAGATTTGCTAAACCGCTCAAATTCACGTATCTCATCCCTTAGAGCGCTAAGAAGTTTGGCACTAATCCTAACTTCAATTGGATGTGTCTGGGCATATGCAAGGCACCCTAGAACCAACCCAAATAAAACCACACGCTTTACCATTTTTCTATTAATTCTTGCGGCCAATAAAAAAACTCTTGGACTCGCGGTTATTACCACCAACAATAACTAACTGGTAAAGTAGCTCGGTAGCCTTTTATTACTTTCGCTAGGTCCACTCTTATCACGTCAAATGTGAAAGGCAATGATGCGTGTATCGCAGTAGTTATGCAAATGACGTAGTTTGTTTTAGGATTGTTTTGGTTGTTGATAAAGTTCAGGTTTTTTTTTTCCATCGAGTAAATAGCTTTAACCCAAATACAAGGACCTGCTTTCAGAAACGAGGAGAACAAAAAGTGAAAAGATTAATCACCCTATTCATCATGAGCTGTCCGTTGGCGGCAAGAGTTGGTTATTAATCGAGAGTATGGGTTTTACTGACGTGATTTGTTAGCTGACATACATATTTGGGTACTCTTTTCAATGGATAATAAGAAATTAGTTTATCGGCAGTGTCGGTGGTCTCGTGCGGATATGTCTGTTGTGAAGACAAATTGAGTGAAAGCGGGACACTTTTGGAACCAGTTAATTACAAAAATCTTTAAATTCTAATGGTTACACAATTCATGCAATAAACAAATCAGAAAATGCCTCTGTGTTCAAGATAGAATAACAAGTCAGTGTGATCTCAATAAATTGTGGCAATTTGCTTACCTTTTACTGTCTTCGAATTCCGTTTCTCTGACTTTGGTTCATCAGTGAGACCTCCGAATTATCGTCTTTGAAATACTCGCCAATAAATTGGAAATTTTGCATTCATTTATATGGTGTAATGTTTTCATTACTTTTCATGTCATGTTATTAAATTCATAATGACATGAAAAGTGCACGGAAACTTTCATAGATACCAGATCAAGATTATTAATATAAGTGTAATAAAATTCCCTCCAATTTTGGAGCTTTAGAATAGTTTTTAGAAGATATCTGGTCTTGACCGTTAAGAAGGTAACTCTGCTACTTATATGACAACGCTGCTACTTATATGACAAAACTCTTCATTGTAGTTTCAAGATCGTATTCTAAAAAAGGTAGTATGATACTTGGATTGGAAAAATAGGACGCTAGAGATGATCCTTAGTTACTTTGAACGAAAAAACCTTACGTTGGATATTTGATATCATCTAATGAACCGCAAGATGTAAAAAAATTCACAAAGATTGGAATGCAGTCCAGAAGCTAGAAATTTGTCGACCATGATGGCTAAACGGCACAGTAGAAGTGATCCTTTCTTCCTTCAAGGAAACAAATTTTGTCGGTGAATACTCGGAGGAGAATACATAATAGTGAGCTGTACAAAGATGTTTAGTCCGAGTGGCAACAATCCATCGACAATAATGGCTCGACATCAAGCGCATGGACACAAACGTTCCACCTGAAATGGTCTTCGAATCCGAGCTTCCCTCCGAAAAGGGAGACCTCCAGTACAGAGATCAAGTAATCGTAAACGCAAGCCAGATTGGTCTTTCGGACTGAAAGCAGCAATCACCAGACCGTCAATGTTGGAAGGGATTTCATGCCAGATACAGGCTGTTCAAGGGTTGATTGCCTTAGAAGTAAGTAAAATGAATAAATTAATCAACGCATAGCAACGATTGACCTTACAAACTTACAGCGTGCTTCTAGAAAAAACTTTCAGTACAAAAACCAAGTCGTAGATTGGATGTAAAACCATCTTACCGATAACATAGTATCCAAGACCAAGAAGTAAATTTTAACTCAAGCTCTTAATGGTCTGGTAAGAAAAAGAAGTAGAGACAAGTAAGCATAAGTTCTTTGTTCTTTTTAAATGTCAATGCAGCAAAGATCGAGGACAAATTAATTTAAATACTGACGGCACGCTCTTGGCTGAGATGGAACAATAAATAATTTGCAAATACAGTCGACTCGTTTTATTGAATACCTCGATAATTTGTAATCTTTTCCGGGTCTCTTGAGAAACATCCAGTAAATTGAGCAAGATAAATATTAATTGCTCCCATCGATTATTTAAAGGGTATGCATTCTTGCTCGCCAACATTCAATAGTTTGGAGTTTTTGCTTCTCTTTTCAAAATAACTTAATTTGCCACAGGTACACAGTCGTATCTTTTCAGGGTTAGGCCTGTCGTTTATTCATTGGAAATCGAAAATTCATTGGACAGTGATAGACGGAAGTCGCTCTCTTAACAGAAAACTATGGACTGGTTTTTAAAATCAGCATTTGTAAATAGTTTTACTTTATATAATAATTTTACTTTTTGATTTTTTCCTTCTTTAATACTGGTTATTTAAAATCAAGTATTTTTAACTCTTGGTAATTTGAAATGTTACTCGGGTCCCTCGAATTTAAAATTATAGAGAACCCGTGAAGCTTGCGTAAACAACTGCGACTAAACAAGCGTCGTAATCTAAATTATGTAAATGGATTCCTTCACTTTTGAAAACAACGGATAAATGTGTTGTATTACTTGTAAAAGACTAGCTTGTGATAAAATCAAAACCGAACAAAGGTTTTAATATATCAAATTAAATAGGTATTTATTTAGGCTTATTGCAAACTTAAGAGATATACATACATGACGTCGCTAATAATTATGATATTATTACAATTATCCCTGACTTTTATAACCTTTTATAATAAACTGATTTCATTTTACAATGTTCTTACTAATATCCACAGGTATTTAATAAAGTTAAGGTACGCTTGCTTCTCAACAAAGGTCACAAAGGCTTAGACCTTTTTTTTAATATGAAAAGATTCTAGGTCTGTTCACGCAACATTCAAATTTACTTATAAAAGTGCACAGACCTTATGTCTTTCGGCGCGGATTTCCATTATAGATTTCTCCGATTTTTCGATAATAGATTTCTCAAAGCAGGCATTTGAGGCACGACTTTTTTCATGACGTTCAATACCAATACTGAACACAAAAACTTGCCAAATTTCAATTAAAGCTAGAGAACTTGCAGACAACTGCTTTAACCCTTTCATGCCCGATGTTGTTCATGTATAACACGAATTTATTTTGCTAACAACTCGAACATTTTGGCACAATTGCAATAAAAGTGTCAGGTCATTTAGTTCCATCACATTTGGTGAAATGAAAAAGAAAAATATTTTTAGTGCGATTGAAATTAAGTGAGGTCATGAAAGGGTTAACAAAGAGACGGAGATGGTTTTGCTTTTAAAATTACTATGATACAGCACTTCACATTCTCTTAAATACAAACCGAACTATTAGTCCTTCCAAGATCTAAGAAATTGAAATGCAATTTGCCGAACTACATCGTTCAGAGAATTACAACACAATCGTCTATGAAAATGTAGCCAAGGCCATGTAATCCATTGGCAGCGGTATACTATACCCGTCCGAAGAACTGCTCCGAAAAACCGCTCAACCGACAAGTAAATCAAAAACTTGCATTCACTCAACTCCGACTAAACATGACTTACCCCGCCCCACTTCATTTCAGACTCATCCAGCGAGTACACCGCACAAACCAAATCCAACTAAATCAAACCCTCGCGTTGCGGACGCCAATTGTAATAAATTACCACTAAAAGCCACAGGGAGCTAGTATCTACTGCTAGTAAATAGGAAAACTCCCAGTTGGGTCGGCGTCCGCGTCCACGAGGGTGACTAGTTCCGTGCGGTCAGTTGCAGTGACCACTGCATTACGCTTTGTTCCGAAAACACACCGGTCGTGACGTCATGTCGCACGTTGCTTAGTTCCATAAGAAGACTTTTTTTATGTCTATTTATTGTGTTTCGAGCCTAAAATGTAGATCTTGCGCATTTGGTACATCGGACGACTGATAGCACAGCATCATTACGGGGGAGGTTTGTCAAATTCCTCCCTCCAGATTTTCTCCTTAAAATCGTGTGACATTTCAATGAAAAAAAAAAAAAGTGGAACACCGTGTTTGCAAAGTGGTTTGCATTTAAAAATTAGTTCTTCTCCTTAAATTAAATTGAGAAAACCAACAAAATGCGCGGCGAGGAAACTTACCGTCGAGTTACTCGGGAGAAACTCGTCATTCGGGGAAATACCACAATAAGGACCTTGGACTCAACAACATCTTTTCTGCCAACAATTCAAGGGTGAGTGGGTGACGATTGTGTGTGGTGGTGGTCAGCATATAACACATGCAACATTATTGCACAGAATACATAACTCAATCGATTTCGGATTTGTTGTCAAGTGTGTTAATTAAATGCAAGGGGTTCTTGAAGGAGGCGGGAGAACAATTGAAAGAGATGTGCTTATTAGTGAGTCTCCAATTTAAGTCGGTGATTTCATGCAAATGTCAACAATAAGCATTGGCACGTTTTTTATACCTCCAGGAAGGGCAGTAGGAAAAAAATTCAATTTTTCAAATTTGCATTCTTACACAATGAAATTTATAGAATGGAATATGGGAATGTCCGTCATGCCTTTCTATGACAGAAGGGAATATGTGTTGCGTTAAGGCGGGGTATCGAATCATTATTCTGTTGGGGGTTTGGTCATGGTAGAGGCATAACTTCTAGGTGGTGTCATTAAATGCGTTTACCGTGGATTTTATTCAAATCAATTTTCTGCGCCTGTTGGAAGTGGTTTCAACTAAACTACGAGTCGCATCTATAACGATGTGATGTGTGTGAAGTTTTCCAAAAGTTCTCAGAGTGGCGCGCTAAAGTGTTTGGTGCTTTTTGTCAAGACACAGCACGCCCTTTTGTCAGTTAAGCTGCTTGCTTTTGTATTCTATCCTTGGACTTAGGTGCACCAGACCAGATATGACCGTACTAATTGAGTTTGGGGGCGGATATACGCCTTTTAAATTTAAGCCAAATCGGAAGGGATGAAATATTTTTTTAATCGTTTAAGAAAAGCTAGACATTTCGAATAATTTTTGGGGATCTCGCGTAAATGATCATTCTAGCTAAGCGTTGAATTGACACAGATGCAGAGGATGGAAAGTCGGTTTATGACATGACGCGTCTTGTTCGTTATGCTAAGCTTGTATTTAATTTGAATTCAGATTCTAACAATGCACCGTCACAAAAACAAACGCAATACTTCATTGCAAGTCTTAAAGCGGTCATTACACATACTATTGCTTTCAAACCTGCGTGCAGTTTTACTGCACAGATGATAACACAAATTATAAGCAAAACAATTCTTAAAATATGTAACAAACTACGGAAATATTTTCATGTGGTTCTTATGTCTGTCTTATGGAAGTCGCTTGAGTGTAAATTGAAAAAAAAGCTAGTCATCGGTTGTAGATTCTACAACCGCAGGAAGAAAGCGTCTTTTTGAAATAATATTGCTCTTTTGGGAGCGCCATGGCTTGATGGAATGCTAAGCGAGCGTACCCAGGCTCAAACTCAGCCTGGCTAAGACCACCACAAATAATTTTTACGGCTCCTCTTTCAGCAAACTACTGGACTAGTTGTCAACAGCCTTGGACTAGTTCTGTCATGAAAAGCTATCTCAATTCGCCGTTCGAAACCGTAGGTCTTTTCACTTGTGTCAATCCCAAAGAAAAAGAATATTTCGTTTGCTAAATTTGATTCAATCTCAATTTTTTTGCACTTTTATCCTTTTACTGCTTCAGGAAACAAATCGAACTATTTATTGCTAACGACAGAATCTTTCCGACGCATGAAAAACGTGGTCTATATCGAAAAATCATAAATTTTGTTTGCAAACCTAAATTTTGTTATAAATTTTTATTGTTGTTTGTTTGACTTTTTACCAACCTTACGATAATTGCGTTATTTTTGCCACGAGTCACGAGCTTGTAATGCTGAAAGGCTATAAAGCAACCACTTCTTGAAAATCTTAGCTACGTGTTTGAAGGACGTGATACAGCGCTGAGTTTGCAACATCTGCGGTAATCATCACGATATGTCTGTCAATACTTTAAATTTGCTTGCAACACCATTTTGTATTGAACTATGAAACAATTTGAATCTTTAGTTTAAAATAGCAATTATTATTTTTTAATTAAAATAACAACAGCCCGCTTAGAGCCAGACCGTAGCGCTTCTACTGTGTTGTGCACGTTGTCAATTGACGCGTGTGGAGTTATTACTTTTGAGTTTGTTTTGTAAAAATAGAAGCGTTAGAGAATACATTTCGACTCTGGCAGCTCAGCTAACTAAGAAAATCTTGTTTGCTAGTGCTTTTCACTTTGTTCTTTATTCTGTTTTGTATCTTAAGGAAAGTGTAAATGTATTATTATTAGAATTTATTAAATTATAATGTTAATATAGAAAATTAAAGAGCACAAGTTGCGAGACCTTCGGCTCAAGCGTAAATGTAATATTCTCCTTGTGGAGATAGAATTATAACAATATTTTGAAGGTGCTGCTGGTGATGTTCGGCATGCCTTCAACTTTATTTACGGATCCAATATCATTGTAAAATGAAAGCACAATTTTGAAACTTCGTTGCAGTGGAAAATGGTATTTCACCTTTCGCTATGTTAAACGACTACTCTGTTATCCATATTGGCCGTGTGACTTAGTGTTATTGGTGGTGTTGCGAAATGATACTAAAAGAAGCTTGTAAATGAGGGTTATAAATGTTTTCAATAAGTAGCATTTCATGCCTGTCAAAATGTAGTGATTTTGCGTGTGATATTAAAAGCTTGTCAAATACTTTTATAGTGAATATTTAAAGGACATAGCATGATCAAACAAACAAAAAATTTAAGTTTAATGACACCCCCACCTCTCTAAAACTAAAGGACTTCAACCTTTTCGCGTCCTATAATTTCAGTGCCTAAACATTTCTTCACAGTTGTTAATACAGCAAGCCATTCCTAGAATTTCATTTCCAATTCATTTTATAGTTTCACATACAATTTTAGCAAATAAGATCCATTAGACGCCTTTATCAACAATCAAAAGCAATAACAAAAGCCAAGAAGGAGTACAAAAAGAAAAAAAAATCAAAACACGCAACATAAATGCAAAGTCTCTCGCCTGCTTGCTACTTCTTGATATACTCTTTGGCCTTAATCACCAATTGTTGCCTGTTTTTTACCATTGCACATAGACCCGCCTCTACACTACATGCCGGCAAAGGTCTATAGCAACCGTCTGTGTAGCCCCATGTCCTGAAAGAATGTTGAACTATGTTCCACCAACAGAAGAAATGCCGCTCTGCGCCGTCCGAATAATGAAACAAATCGATTGCTTAGCGTGCGTTGACCACTCTGGAAAAAAAAACTTTTTTTTACACTAGTATATATTCCACCTTACCCCCATTTCTAGCGCTCGGCCCCCCTTTAGGACAACCTAATTTTTTTGCTCTCAATAGCAATGGCATTGTGTTTCCTGATGTACTACTCGTCATTATATACACACCACAGACCCTTGGCGTCCCATTACCCTTCGCACAAGGAGTAAAAGTTCTGAACAATTTATTTTGTGGTCATAACACCTTTGGTCAGTTTGTAATCAACCCTCCGGTCCGGTGGATGTGCCTCTCTTCGATTTGAATTGTGTGAACAAAAAAGTTTGAAAACATTAACCCAAAAAAAAAAAAAAACAATGCTCTAAGGAAGAGTCAATGAAGATAACTAACCGCGAGTGTGTGGCGAAGACTATGTTTAGTACAAGTGCTCAAAATTGGTTGGGTGCGGGCGAACAACATTCTAGCAACGGATATATGGGCCCTCATCAACCCTATCTTAGGAAGCGGAGTGTCTCCAATTCCAATCCAGCACTTGATCGCCAATCGGACATTCATGTGGAATACGAGGTTGCTGTTCCGATTGTGCAGTCCTTTCGACACACCCCATATCACTCGCTATGGGATTTGCATCAATGGTAATTGTTGAAAATAACTTACCCCCAAAAAAGGAGCATTTTCTATGTATTCGTGTCCCCTGATTAATTAGTCATCAGGCTTTGTGTAAAGAAGGAGTTCATTGAACTCTTATTGGTAAAATGTTAGTGTTGGATGCAAGACTTTGATTAGAGTTCAATAACATGTGAAGCTTTTGAGAGATTTTTTTTTTTTGCAAAGACCGTGAATTGCGTTTATTCAGGATAAAAAATAAACTACCAGGCATATTATCCGCCCTTTTTTTGTACACTTGGATTTGTGATTATTATTATTATTGGTAGTTGTGATTATTAAAAACATTGTCGATCAGTTCTCCAAATTTTGAATTAAAGTATTGTGTTTTTGGGCTAGTCTATTTATAAGTAAACAGTGAGCTGAAAAAGCTTCCTTAAAATGGAATTACTTTAGAGTGATTGTCAACCGCCAGAGTTGGGAAAACTACAGTCATTTGATGACTACATTTATTTTATAATTCCTTTAACTTACTCAATGACCTTGACTTAAACATTACAGTCACCAGTCACCTTGAATATTCCGACTAATAAGTCACGAATCTAGTCAATTGACTGTAAGTCAAATGAATTCAGTCATGAGTAACTGGTGCCAGTCCTTTTTAGTCATCGAAGCAGTCACATAATATTTTGACTTGAAGGCAATTGACTGTTTTTTTTTAATCTTTCGACTAGAAATCCTTGCAAAATAGAATATTTTCGGCTATCATTTCGACAATTCGATTTCAAAACTTGTCTTGTTTCATCCAATTTCCTACGGGCCTCTTATTCTGTCTGTCTTATTGCATCAAAAGTCCAATCCATTTTTTTCACATAAGGTTTTAAATTCGATAGTATTTTTATTTAGCCCTATATAGCATTTTTAATTTTTGCGAACTTTTAGTGCTAAAATGTATTAAAAAGATTGCCTAACATCTTGAGTGAAAATTTGCCACCAAGGGTTCCGAAGTTAATGTTGGAGCAAGACACCAATTCGAAGAACACAGCTAAAAAGTTTAGGACTAACTCCTTTGTTGTACACATAGATACTAGGATACTCTACCCAGCCCTTAATTTCATCAAAACCAACAAAAAATTTAACTAAATATTTAACTTAAGTTAATTTACAATATATGAACTTAATACCAGAATTTTTCCTCCAAGAAATCGAACGAGTTTGGCACATGTTAATATAGACTGAAGTCATTTAACTTACTAGTATAGTGACTTATAAGTGAGAATATCCGAGATGACTAGTGACTGTAGTTTTGTAGCCAAAGTCGTAAGACTAGGCGATAACTTATATTCAAGGGATTTAGTAAACTGACTGGGACTTATCTGACTATATAGTAAAATGACTGCAGTCGTCGCAGCTCTGTCAACCGCTTGTAAGACTATAAAAAATATTTTTCAAGACCGAAATCAACCAGTGCGTTGGGGATTTCACAAACTTCTTCATTCGGTGAACAAAATCGGATGGATCACCCTACTGGGGTCTCAGCTTGAAAGAATCAGAAGTCACAGTTGAGGGTTCAGTTTTTATCTTGGGTTAATAACCGAATAAATTCGACGTAATGAGTGAGTATAAAGTCAAAGATTTATTTGGTACATTTGATCACAAAGAACGTATTTGTTCTTCTCTCCTCTCTGTCTTCTAGTGTTTGAAGTCTATTATCGCATGCACTTTTTCTTTTTGCTAAAAAAATAGTTTTGACGGTAAGGACCTAAGCAATTTTTGCTGGCCTTAGTAACTGATGAAGCCTAATAAATAGATTTGTTATTATTAGAGCTGGTCACCACCTAAAGTCTTTCTTTAATCAAAAACTTAACCTTCCTCCGTCTCCTGGACCTGTTTTTTCCCAGAAGCAGCCTTTTTTTCCAATAACTTCTAGAATATGAGACAAATAGTTTTGTAATTAAGTGAGTCTAGTTTTTGCTTGTAATTAGCACTTCTGGTAAGGAACAATTTAAATTAATTACTACGTTCGTCGTAAAACTACAGTCCCGGATGTAGGTTAAAAAAAGTTTTAAGACGATTAAAACCTGGAATATAGTTTGAGTTTCAAATTCTTCTTCTACTGGAGAAATAAGCTCAGGGTTCGTGAAAAGTGATTCTAATCTACTCGGCTACAACATTAAAATAGAATCGAATGTCTACTAAAGGCTTTTACTAAACTAAAATGCTCTTAGGCACAGGAGGCATTTTAGCTTCCTTTGTGTCGTTAATTGGGGACAAAACACACAACATCTAACATCTAACAAACATCACATCTAATTAACGATTTTCATTTATTTTAATTCCATAATTTCCATGTGAACTACGTAAACAGAAATTAAAACGATACAGCCTCGAAACCACAATATTTTTTAACGATACAACGATGCAAATCAGAACGATACAAAGCGACAGTCTAGTGCTAAACTATTACAGACAAAATACAATTGTATATTAACTCCAAAGTCTCATTCCCTCCTTAACTGCTATCACGATATTCGTTCCCACCCTTTACACGCACACATAAATTTTGTTCAAAAGAATTTATTAAAGTCTAACATGAAACACTTGTGTAAATTTTCATACGCAATTCTTTTCTTCTTCACTCGATTCACAAAAACAGTACTCGGCAACAAAAGGACTCAGCGATCCAACGAATTTCTCATGTTTCAGGTGTTAGTTACTTGGCTAACACTCAAAAATAACCGAAGTCAATGAATCACTCCAATTAAACGTTGATGATTTCATGAATAATTTCATGTACTCGTTGGGTCTATCTATTTCCTTCGTTGGCGATGTCGTGACGCTTGGTTATATTGACGCACGATAATCTTCATTATGGGAGGTTGATGAACTTGACGTGTCCATTTTGATGAAAGATATGCATGCCCGGCAAAGGTTCACAGTCAAATCCAAAAAATCTATATCCTGTGAATTATAAAACATTTTTTATGTTTTGTCTGTGAAGCGGGCAATTTGAAGGGGAAAAAATACATTGAAAACATAACATATCCTTATTTTTGCGTTTTGCATGTGGAAAAAGGGAGCACTGCTCCAGCGTAGAGTCGATTTGAATTAATTTTACATATCATTTGTTTAATAACCTTGTTCTTGACATATCCGTGTAATGTAAATTCAATTGAATCACGCAAGCATTTATGTGTAGTGAGGGTTTTATGAATTTCATAAAAGTAGTGACCTCGCTCACTGCCAACAAAATTTTATTCAAAAGTTATTTTTTTGTATTTCCGAAGAGTCGAAGGGTAAGAGTATCACTTACAAAGCAGAGCCTTTTAAATACTACATATGTAGCGTTTGTTGTTTAATGCTTTTTGTTTTTATTATTTTAAAGATTAAGTTTGTTCAAAAGAGAACCGCAAACTGTTAAATGTTTTAAGATTCACTTTTAAATTAAGTAAAAAACAGTTCAAGAACATTATAAAGAGCATCATCGAGGTTTAAATCATAAGAATTCGATTAGAGGAATCCTTTTTTTTTGCCGAAGGCCAACTGCAACCTAATTTTCTTTAAAATATCCAAAACGAAATTTCTTAAAATATAATAATAAAAGAATATAGCCCAATGACAATTAGCCATACAACAGAAATGACTAAAACTATACTTCTAACGCTCGTATCATTTTTTTTGACCAAAAAGAGTACTTTACGCCCAAAGATAAAAAAAAGGCAGTACAATTTTTTAAAAAAAAGTCAGCACTTTTGCAGTACACTTTTTATTCAATAAAAATCAAAGATAGGATAAAATAAAATCAGACGATTCATTTTTATTATCTGCATTGCCTTAAATTTCTATTGAAGGCTTGAGCTCTTCTGTGGCGGTTGCACTTTCTTTCCGACGCAAGTTTCTTGATGAAGCAATTCCAGCTTCGATTTGAGATATTTGTAAGAGTCAAGGCATGTATATTTCAAATTGCATTTGATGGTCAATGTCTCCATATCTAATCGGTTTTTTCTGACGACCAAGTCTTGTTCACTGCAGCAAAAATTCGTTTCACCGAATATGAAGCTTCTGACAAGCATAAAATGTATTCCATGATCGTAAAAAAGTCATTGTAATCGCAATCGAAGTTTTTAAAATTGACCCAACCAACCCAATGATCCAGAGTTAAAACATGGCAAATGCGGCAAAATCTCGTCATTAGTGCCGTAGTTCTTGTGTGTGTAAATCTCACAATTATCTTTGAACTTTGATACGTTTAAAAATTAAAGTGTAAAATTGTTGTCACAGAGGAAAAACAGTACCTACTTCTTGCGAACAAAACAGTATTTTCGTCAAAAGAGCAGCACGCAGTCTTTGGGTCAAAAAAACAGTACTGTACTGCGAAAAACAGCACGGATCAGCAGTATATATATAACAAATGATGTAAAGCAGTAAATTAAGAATGAGTAATAATAACATACCTCCAGAGTAGGTAATAAGTTCAAAAATCCGACCTGACACCGAATTAACCACATTTTTGGAGTCCTGAGCTGGAATTAGAGTCCATTTCTTTGTAATGGCCTTCTGTATAACCTCTACCGATGCATATTTGCAACAGTCCGAGACAGATTTTGCTACATGCTTTCGCATGGATTCAATCTTGATGAACACTCTGGTCACTTTAAAAGTTGGGATTCACAGCTGGCCCAAATGAACTGCAGCATTCTTCTGCAGGAAAACTGGATTTAAGTCAGGTTCATATTCGCAAATGTTGCTTAAGCTGCTTACAACAGGGTAATACGATTTTCTGGTTTCATTCGGCCAGAATTGATGCAAAATGGAGTATCGCAAACCAAATAAAATTAGACGAGAAATAGGTTGCCTGGAATTGAATTTCGCTGAGTAGGTGATCTTGTTTCACTAGAAGGACTTGGATGCAGGAGTGTCAGCTACGATTTTCAACGTATTGGAGATGTAGATCCCGAGCGTTTCTTTCAGAAATTTGTCAATAGCTGCAGAATCACTGCAGCTCCTGCACATGTCCGATCCGAATTACATGATCCCCATTATATAAAATATAAATATTAGTTTATTGGTGGCAGAACAAAACCCTCGGCGGGTGTGTTCAGCTCACACTTGACCGGGTTTTCCACTTTAATGAATTTTTTAACGTCGAGCGACACTGCGTAGAATGTCCATGCTTAGAAAACTATCGCAACATATTCTAGAGTGTATCAGATTTGACCACACTGCTCTTTCAGCGCAGTTTGGATATGTACGTACATACAGTAGCCCAGAACAATAATGAGAGAAGCGAAAATCCGAAACATCCGGAACAGACTGCTTTTTTTTCGAAACTCTTAAAAGCTACAAAAAGAGTTTATACATATAAAGTACTATACTATTAGACTACTAGAAAATAAAAATCATAATAAAATTATCAACATAAAATGAAACAAAAAAGTTAACAATTCAACAAAGGCTTATGTTTCAGATTTATGCTTGTCCCATTATTATCGATAAAGAAGCCTTTTATAAGTCAGTTAATGTTAAAATCATCAAAAATATATTTCCATACAACTCCGATTTCTGGTGGTAGTCGATTGTATTAATCACCCTTCCATGGTCCGCCTTATTTGTTTCTTTTGTTCTGGATCCGGTTGCTCGCTTTCAACATCAATTTTCGTGACTACGCGAAACAAGAATCATTATTCGTTCTTTCATCGACATAGATGGCTGATTTGTTTAACATGCAGTTTTGGTCCAACGATTCATCATGCACATATCCGTGCAGAATAAAACAAAACTGCATCGTTACATCGCTGATCGAAATCATTCAAACCGACAATCATTAGCAGTCGCGCTGCGAACTCAAGCACGACTTCGCTAAACCACTTCCATTTCTCTTCTAGCAGTGCGTCTACCCCACCAACAGGCCTTTCACACATGGCCAGAATGATGGACTCTCTGATTCTCGATCAATATCCACCATTCACATTCACAAAGATCACAACTACACATCGGCCAACAAGAACTGGGACTGTTAAGAAAACTGCTACCACGACAACGCTTGGAGGTTTGGCACCCACACCGGCCACTGTAGGATCAGCAGCACCAACAGCAGGTATTCGATTGACTTCCCAAAAGAATCGCTTACCCACACAAGGTATGCACTCTGCCAGCACTAAATCTTCCCAACTCACTATTTCCGCTTTCATTGCTTCCAGAAGTTCCACCTCAACCAAGATCCACAAGTTTTACAATAAGCAACAACACCCCACTCAACAATTCCAACAACCTGAGCAACCCGAACACGAATTCACTTCCAAATCCCACAGACAACAGGTGGATTTCGTCGCTCCGCAGAAGGGACCCCGAGCTACAGCCAACACTCCCATCAATCAACCTCAGTCATCACGGCAGCTCGAACAACGTGGGCCTCGGCAGCACCGCTGAGAAGTCGCGTTCACGTGCCAGCAAGGTGTCAACGGCGTCAAGGAAAAGCCGCTCTGTGGAGCGCCTGCGTGCTCGCAAACTCACTTCTCAGATCAAACTCAAGGAGAAAGTCAAAAAGAACTCCGTCGACTTGGACAACTCAAACTCAGATGACCAAGAGGCGACTTCCATCGAAGAGAACTCTACATCGCAAAGCACACCGAAGAGCTCCCCGAAAACCAAATCGAAAGTCTTCTCACCCATTGGGTTTGAGCCGCATTTGGTGGATGCTCTGGAGAAGGACATCCTCCAGCGGCATCCTGGTGTCAAATGGGCCGACGTTGCAGGCCTCAACGAGGCTAAGGCTATTCTCCAGGAAGCCGTCGTGCTTCCGATCATCATGCCTGACTTTTTCAAGGGGATTCGTAGGCCATGGCGTGGCGTTTTGATGGTTGGGCCCCCCGGCACTGGCAAGACAATGATGGCCAAGGCTGTGGCCACAGAATGCGGGACAACTTTCTTCAACGTCTCCTCGTCGACATTGACCTCGAAATACCGAGGGGAGAGCGAGAAACTGGTGAGGCTCCTCTTCGAGATGGCACGCTTCTACGCCCCAAGCACGATCTTCATCGATGAAATCGACGCTCTGTGCGCGTCACGTGGGAGTGATTCAGAGCATGAGGCCAGTCGTCGGTTCAAGGCAGAACTGCTCATCCAAATGGATGGATTGAATGCTTCGATGCCCGACGACAAGGTCATTATGGTGTTGGCCGCAACCAACCACCCCTGGGACATTGATGAGGCCTTCCGCCGCCGATTCGAGAAAAGGATCTACATCGGCCTACCAAATGGTAAGTTGAATCCATTTTACAACTTGAACACATAAGCAAATAAGTCCCATTTCTTCTCTAGAGGAAACACGTTCAGCTTTACTGAATCTCTGTCTGAAAGACGTCAATCTATCGCCAGCGCTGGACATAAACCTCATCAGTGATCAGCTTTCGGGTTATTCAGGCTCGGATATCAGCAACGTATGCCGGGATGCAGCAATGATGTCGATGCGTCGCCGCATCACAGGACGATCGCCTTCAGAGATAAAGCAGATCCGCCGGGAGGATGTTGACCTGCCCATAACCCTTCAAGACTTCCAAGACGCTATGCTGCGAACCAAGAAATCGGTGTCAGTCGATGACGTGTGCCGATTTGAGAAGTGGATGCAGGAATATGGGTCGTGTTAGAAAAGTTTGAGCTGTAGCTCAATGTAATCATTGCTCATATCCCTTGTTTTGGTTTTTTTCATGTAGTTAGATGTTAGCGCCTTCCAAGAAATTTGCATATAAATTTAAGTGCTTATAGCGTTTTGTTTTCGAATATTTATACACAGAGTATACTGGTAATTATTCTGTGATCGTTCCCTTTTCCTACGTGCACTTAGTTTCTTCCACTAACAATTAAAAAAAAAATTCCAAAACTTAATTTAGTTACATTCATCTCAAGCACAAAACAATATTGGAACTGAAAAATGTTCATCAAAATTTGTATGGTAATCAGACATTTAAATAAGAATAAACCTTTTATATACTTAGCAAAAAATGTGGGTGTGTTTTTTTTTTAGGGTTACGAAAAGCCTTGGAACGCTGACAGATAATTTGTTATTTGCTCAGCATATTGCAGGTTAGTTTGTGTAATCTCTGTAACTTACATTGGTATAGCAAGTATAAATCAGTAAAATACACAGCTAGATAAATTGTTTGTTCTAGTTTATTGCTATATTTTTACTGCGCGCTTAAACGTCCGCATGCAAAAGTTAACACCAGCAACGAGTCATTATCACCATTAGTGGCGTAACAGCCCGCGAAGGGTCAGCGCCCAGCTTTTCGCGCTTCCACTGTGTTCTGCGCGTTATAATTTTGACACAATCGATGGGGACCCCCGAACTGCGAATTGCGAAAATTTTTCGTGGCAGAAGTACTCCAGGAGGATTGTCGTTCGCTGGAGGTGGAACCGTGAAAAATGTTTGTGGTGTTTTTTTTTTTCCTGGGTACTATCGCTTAACAATCCGACGCACTTACGCTAAAATCGCGGCGCCCACAACGAACGAGTAAATTTACTAAATGTCCTTGGTGTTTTCTTTACCGATATATTCTCTTGGCAAGACGTTCGGCCCCGGGACTTGCACGTTCACGCAGTGATGGCTAAAACTGTCCTGTGAATGTTCAACTAGATTCAAAGAATCACCATCATCATCACGTACATTAGGTTTTCTATGTTATGTTATGTTATGTTATGTTATGTTATGTTATGTTATGTTATGTGATGTTATGTTATGTTATGTTATGTTATGTTATGTTATGTTATGTTATGTTATGTTATGTTATGTTATGTTATGTTATGTTATGTTATGTTATGTTATGTTATGTTATGTTATGTTATGTTATGTTATGTTATGTTATGTTATGTTATGTTATGTTATGTTATGTTATGTTATGTTATGTTATGTTATGTTATGTTATGTTATGTTATGTTATGTTATGTTATGTTATGTTATGTTATGTTATGTTATGTTATGTTATGTTATGTTATGTTATGTTATGTTATGTTATGTTATGTTATGTTATGTTATGTTATGTTATGTTATGTTATGTTATGTTATGTTATGTTATGTTATGTTATGTTATGTTATGTTACAGCATCGCTAGCCACTAAGTCTGATGGGATTAAGATCTGCTTCAAGGTGAGATGGCCCGGTAAGCCGTGCATTTGAAAATCCTGAAGCATTCTAGCTAGAAACTAGCTTCTAGCTTTTTTCTTTCTTTTGAACTAGAAGACATAGGACCATTCTGTTTTTTGTGTTCGACTCAAAATGAAGGTGAGCATTAATGACAAGATCCAAATTTAGCACTGCGACTTACAGTTTTGAAGTCTAGTTTTTTTTTTTCTATTATTTCTTTTTAAAATTTTGAGTTTGTATGCGAATTTTTCACAAACTATGGGCATGAACAATCTAACTTTAATGTATAATTAAAGAACAAGTTTCTGCCTTTCTAAGTTGGTATAGTACTTTATTGTAGATGTTGCCATTTTTTTTTTTATAATTTTTTTTTCCATGTTGTTTGATTTGATTTTAAATTAACCGTACCTCCTAAACGGAGTGAGATAGTCCTGCCGCCCATAGCAAAAAATGTTCGCTTTGGACGCTCTATAAAAAACCATTATCAATTTTTGGCGCCAAAGCTATCTTACTCTCCCCGCACATCAAAATAGAGATTTTTCTAAGCGTGCAAAAATGGGTACATTGGGGTCAAGATGATCTTTTGCGAATTTTCACCGTTCTATTGATGCGCTGAAAATCATTTGTACTTCATTTTTTTGGTGATGAAGTAAGGAAAAAAATAACTCAGCGCCGAGTATGTATCCATTTTTGCACGCCACTGTAGATTTCAGGGTTGCAGCTGCTGAAGGCTCTGTTTGGCCTATGTCTAACTGCAGCTCATAAAACCTTCCGGTTGGCTTTTTGCAGACAGCATCGAATATTTAAAATATCGAATAGTTTGTCGATCATTTAGGATCAGTTCTGCTGCCCTGCTTTATGCTGGACGTCGTTGCAGACTATAACTTAGCGGTTCGGGTGAGGAGTTTGGAAAACTAGGCTACGAAAAATGTTCATTTCAGAGACAGAGATAAAACGAGTGAAATTGAAAAGCAAGTGCTTCTAGGACCATTCTATTTACTCGACAGCATTTCAGTTGAAAAAAAAACATGTCTTTCTTTTACTGGCGCTACAGTCCGGGGTGGACCTTGGCCTTGATTAGCATGCTTTTAGTAGTCGTCGTAGGTCATTGTACCAACCACAACAAAACTGGCCACATAATAGTTTGATCTACCCGAAATGTCTCCACGTATGTAATATGTTAAAATGTAGTTAAAACTCCTGTAATATACTTTTGGAAAAATGCTGTAAATTGTACAAACTAATAACTTTGAAAATAAAACTTTGAAATAGAGTAGAAGTGTCTGAATCTTTTTTCTGTCCAGTTAATTTTTCCTACACTTTCAATTTTGTAGGTACAGCAAGTTTGTTCAGGTTCCTCTCTGCGCCTTTCGACTCGCAAACGGCGTCTGCTGCATTGTCTCAGGCGCTCGGACTTAAATACTCTTCATGTTTTGCATAGAGCGAGTAAGTCCTTTGGAATATGGCTCTACTACTCAACTATTGTTTGAGCCCAAAGAAACAGCGGTTGGCACTAGCAAATCTAGGCTTGATTTAATTGATGTCATTATCCCCATTTACTGCGGAGCCGTGACAGACTACCTCAGAGTCCTTACTGGCTGTTGTGATGCTTCGTCTGAGACGTTGGTGTTGTTCGTCCTTTGGTGATTACAGCAAGTAGGGTGAGTTCATATTTACAGTATATTATGTGCCACCTGCATTCACTAAATACTCTCTGCTGCTCAGACACATGCATTTGCAGTGCGATAATCTCAATACTTTTATGAACACAGTTGTCATCTGCGGTTGATTTACATTTATGAAAGCAACGCTTGCAGGACCAGTTTTACTTTTATGACCTCACCCGCACTTTGCCTTGCCCTCGTGTACCACCTACACATTTCCGCTTCAATAGCATAAAAAAAAACATATACAGTTACTTTCTATTCGAAATTATCATTTTAATAAGGTGCAACAGAATTTACAGTTGTTTTTGAGTTTTGGTACAATACAAAGAAATAACTTACACAAATTTATCAATACAATGCATTTTGACTCTCTTAAGCTTTTAGCTTTCCAATGACCTGTTTGTAGTCCGTCTCAACGGCCAGATATTCCTGATGCAGCTGAGCCAATCGCTCCTCCGTATTTGGGATAGTAGCTCTCATCCACTGTGTGTCCACGTTGACTTTCTCCATTTTCCTTATGTCGCACTGTTGCTTGTGGTACACGGAATTAAGACGACGTTTGATGTCGAGGCGATATGCCTTGTATTCGTCATTGTCGAACGTGTTTGTGTGGTATAAGCGGAGGATTTCGTAGATCTTACGGCACTGCTTCGGGTTTATCTGTAAAACAAAATGATTCAACACCCGAAACGAGGTTTACTCAATGAACTGAACTAACCTTTAATCTCTCCCTGGCTTCCTTGACCATCTCTTTTGAGAAACCATTCTTAACGGAGTCCTTGCTAAAGGTTTCCAGTCCCAAGCACAACCGACAATCAACGAAGTTTCTCAGCCTCTGGAAATCCTCCGACGGATCTTCTACCGTTATGTCGATGACTTTCTTTTGCCCTTGGTAGTACTTGTAGATGGTTTCGATGAACTTCGTGCCGATCTGGAGTTTCTGGAAAGGAGGTAGAACCAACATCTGACTGATTCGGGGACGTGTGTTCTGCGGGTAGGCGTAGTACTCGTACACGGTTGTGTAGCCCGTGGTAGCGTATTGATATCCGCCATCGCGATTCTTGTACTTTTCATAGCTGTGAAGAAACAGATGTTTCAAATGGGAACATGACAGGATCAAAAATTCTGTTACCAGACGAAGTAACTCCACTGAGGGTCATCAATGTCGATATACGAGGCGGCATCAACAAACCACAACACAAACGTCTCTAACCTAACAAAGAATTTCAGAAAAGCTGTACTTTTGTAGTCACAGTGATAGATCTCAAAGTGGCGCTCGTTGCCATCGCTGTCCCTGAATGTGTGCTCGGATAACTTCTCGCCAAAGGGTTGAAACTTGTCGGCTTTGTCCAAGGTCTTCAGGAATTCGTCCAAATTGACAAAGTAACAACCCTCAGGGAGTTTCGAAGCAATAATCTGGACCACATCATCCGCTTTGATGTCAGTCACCGATGTATCCTCTACTCTATGCTTGTACTCCATCCCTACGTATATCTGAAGCGGTCCAGCTGTGTACAGTATTCTGACTTTGAGATCAACGTATCCAAAAATGCTTTCGCTATCGCCGAATATCTGATGCGCCATAAGAGGGCGGAACTTGAGGGATTCGTCTGTAACATCTTCTTTGAAACGAACTAAAAAGAACAGATGGCATTTGATTGAAATTCTTTAGCCTTAGCCAAGGATGATGAGCGCATACTTAATTTGAATTCCACCACGTCTAATGCGTCGAGAACTAAATTTTGTAAACACTGAATTTGTGGCATTTCTTTTTGTTTTCTTGGCGTCGTCGTCTGGTTGTTTCTTGCCATTCTGTGTTGATTGATTGTGTGGTAGTTAAATTGTTAGAATTCTTTGTTTAACTATTTTATTCTCTGAGACTTTTTACAGCTGGGAAGAATACACAACTCGGCAAATTAACAAACTGAAATTTTGCCGCAAAAATTGGCATGCTGTATCGGGTGCGTTCGTTTCGTAAAATAGCGCCGAGCAAGGCGGTTGTTGAAGTGACAGTTTTATCATTTGGCGGCTTAGCGCGCGTTTTTGTTTTAAGGAAATATTTCACTGTTGCAACATCGTACATCTTGGGAAAAATTTGGGGCTTGAATTTGAAGATTTTAGTCTTATTTGTAGGTTTCTACTGCAAATCTTACATAAATTTTAGAATTATGAATAGAAGATTAGCATGGCCGTTCAGAAAATTAAGACCAAGTTTTATCATTTTAATGATTATCACGACGTATTACGTATTCAAACTATGACTGTACCTAAACGATTCCCTACGACCAATTGACGCGACATAAAATATCTAATTAGATTAAGCTCGAGATGTACCGCACGCGCAAACTGCTAGCCCACCGTCCTTTTTCATAAAAAAAAAACTACTGATTATGTGTCTCGATGATTTTTCAAATAAGACTAGAGGCCGTTTCAACTGAAGCACAGACCCTTCAATGGTTGATTACCTGCTAAGCACAGACAATCTAATTGGCTCATTTGTGCTGTTAAGTAAGAAAGTTTATTTCCGCACTTCTTATGCTTCGATTTTGCAACGATAGGAGTTTGCATCTCTTGTCTTTACCTAAACAAACTTTGGAGGACAGAACAAAGCCTTCGGATCACCATCTAAATCGCTGAAAAATTGTCCAAAACAGACTCCACTTCCTCGTTTCTTGACCGTGCCCCATTTGGTTCGATAACATGCTGTCAATGCAACAGCACCCTCAGACTACACAACTACCTCTTACTGGGCCCTCACTCGGCTGAACAGCAACGATGACTTTGACATTTTATACGGCAACTTTGCCGAATCATACAAAATCAAGATTTCAATTTTTTTAAACAAAATTCCCAACAATGCGTCGCTTAATGTGTTTTGGTGAAATAAATGAGCCATCATCGCGAGCCTTTTGGGATGACTTTGACGAAGAAGAAGAAGGCACACCCGAGACACCAAAGTAAGCATAAAAATATAAAAGTTGAAAGCGGATTTGAAAATAGATTCATTTCCAGATTGGAATGGGACTATTCCTCAAGTACAGAGCAAAGCCCTCTCTCCCTGGATTTGCTACTCCTTGTAGAAGGTGCCAATGTGACAGAATTTTGCAAGCAAATTCTCCTGAGGGACACGGTGCAGCTTTGTGAGATCAAAAACAAGCGAATCACCCTGCACAAAGTCACCGGCAAGAATCAAATCATTGGAATGTTGGAGGAGAACCTTTCCGACAGTGGAGAAGTAGCTGCACTACTGGTTCCCTACTCGGAACTCGCTAAGCAGGTCATCACGATCACAATTCAGCCGAAGGTTGAGTATAAGAGCGACAACTTATCAGCGGTACGGGATGAGATAACATTTTTGCGGGCTGTGAATTCTGGAGTTCGAGGTGTCACGGAGTTGGAGGCGCCTAATTTCATCGCTGGCGCTGCAGCTGGAAGTAAGATTTATTTAGTGTGTTCTTAACAGCTGGCTGATGGTTGTTTTTAGTTTGCTCTTATAGGGAAATCAAGAATTTACCGGTAAATTCGTATATTGCATACACAGACATGTCGGACTTGGACACGCTGTCATCTGCGCCGATATTGAAGCTTCTGCGACAGATTGGAATCAGTTGCCCAAACAAATTCGTGCCGAAGGTAAAGGAACAATCACATTTGTACATGTAGTGAACGGCACGAGTTGTAAATATTTCATTGGGTTGGCAAAATAAATAGGTGGATTATTAAAGAGAGCGTTTTATTTGGTGTCTGTAGTGAGGGGTAACTGTTTTGATACACGAGAGTGCAATTGTAGGCTATTTGGTCCTATTGCTATGATTGACTCTGGAACAAATTGACAATCCATAGAAAAATAGTGTACATTTCAGGAAGTAAAATCTTTATTTCTCGTAGAAGTGGTCAAGAGCCTCGAGAGCAACCCAGCACTTAGGCAAGACAAGGACCATTCTGATACCAAAAGACCGGATGCGGACATCCCACTATTCTTGCGGCCAATTGGTATCAGTCTGGTATCAGTCAGCTCGCCGAGATCGTCTAGATAGTGAGAGATTTCCTCAACTCTGGTGTTGAGGTAACACTTGCGATATCAACGAAACAACGCGGAGCAGACGCATTTTGTGTTACTCACTCGACGAGGCGAGCGCCAAGTTGTGTTTCTACCACAAATGGATGAAATATATTTGGTTGTCTTTGATTTCTACTTTATTGGCCATGATGCTTCTTTCTACGGTTTGCGAGAGCGCTGCAGGTACATAAAAGGCGAAGTGAGGTTTCTTCCTCTTTATCTGTGCAGCTTTTGCAGAACTCTGGTTTTGATGCGGTTGGGCGTGCGTTCATCCGGTTGAAGTCATCTACTGGTCCCACGCTTGGCAAGATGGTCAGCCAAACAATTCCTTGAAGTGTAACAGTGTCCCGGCACTCGCATACTGCAGTGGTGTTGAAGACGCAATAAGATCTGGACTCCGACGTCCTTGGGGAAGAACCCTCCATCAACTCTGGAGATCCATTTCTTATAGGTACGCCCCCACTCCAGTCTGACCTGAAGGGTAGGCTGAAGGTGAAGTTTCTTTTGAAAGAAAGAGTACAATCTAACTCTCTGAATGAGGAATCGATGGAAGTGAAAACTGACTTCAATCCTTAGTGCTGTACAGGCTGCAAGCTGCTTGCTGAAGATGTCCAGTGACGGCAGGTGAAAGATAATTTCCAGAGCAGCAGAGCAGATGTGAGATGTGAGTGTAGCACTGATACAGACGCAGACAGATCTCTGCACGCAGTTGAGAAGTTAGAGGTTGACACTGTTTTCCAGGGCATTCCACCATAGGTAGGCGCGCTGACAGAAGTTGTACTGCCTCACTTGTTCTTTTGGACACCTTACGTTGAGCATTCCACCATACTACGTCTCCGTACAGTAATATAGATCTTACGACGGAAGTGTACAGGGCAATAGATGGCTGTAGACCCCATTTACTTCCGATTCTTCTCTTAAAGCAGTAGAGAGCCGCTGTGGCCTTTTTGAGCAGTTCCAGGATGTTGGGCTTCCAGCTCAGTTTGTGATCAACAATGTGACTTAATGGCATAGTTTGGTCTGTTATTGAAAGACTGGCCCCGAAAATTCGGAGAAGTTTGAAGCATGGAATTTTAAATTTCCTAGTGAAGAGAATAAGCTCAGTTCTAGGGGTTAGCCCCGAGTATGATTTTTATAGCCCACGCTTCTAATTGGGAGAACGCATTTTCAATCATTTTACTGCATGCTGTGTATTAGAATATTCCCGGGAGATGTTGCGATGTTGCTATACCAACGTCGTCTGCGTAGGCGACAACCGAACAGCCGTTATTTTCAAGCAGTGCATTTACCACAATTTTGTGATGGCGCTAGGCTTGATGGATTTTAAATCGCCTTCAATATCGATAGACTTTACGAGCGTAAATTCTTTACACTCTAACGATCTATCAATCTAGTTTACTAGCGAGTGGAGGGCCTTTTCTACTGACCATCCTGGAAGTGGTTCGTGTGATGTATCTGGGGCGCCTAATAGGACCTTACCAGCCTTCTTACATACATACTTGACAGTAAATTTGGGAAGGAAGGGAATCAGCCTAGGAAGGGATTGTAGCCCTTCTTGTGGACAGGAATATGTAATTTAATTTCATCCATATGAGAGTTTTTTTTGTGTTGTTTCCTCTCAAAATTAAAAAGAATTGTAAATTGTTTTTGAGTTGAAAGATATATTAAATCTCTGTGTGTAAATTGTGTGATGGCTAACTTTGTACAAATTTTAAAAACGAAATAAATATCCATCTATCTAAAAAACAAAAAGGTTCATTTCAATATCAAGTGCTTTGTTTGAATTATCAAGTTCCCTTAGTTTTTAATAGCCTAATTCAACAATACAGCGTATAAATATGTAACATTATCTCGAAAGCAGATATTTTGGATAGCTACATTCGAAAACGATGGTTTATTCCTAAAAACCTGGTAAACATTACAAACTCAGGAGCTTCAAAACACAGAAACTGAAAAGCCGAGCTCGTTTAGAATATCTGGCTTTCAAAAATCTCCAACGGTGACATCTCTACTTGCAATGAAGGTCTTTGATTGGGTTCTATATTTTATTCTCTGGAAACAGAAATGTGGAATGAATTTGCAGAAGTTGTGCACGAAATAAGAAAAGTGCTGTTGGACAATAAAACTTTCTTTTAAAAGCCACACGGTTAATGATTAAGGTCCCAGAGGCACACAATGACAGACAATAATAATTGTATCCTTCATTGGGATGGTGACCAACAAAATTGTGTATCACGCCCGCCGTATCAATTGGAATTCTTGCCAACATTTCTTTTATACAATTGTCCATCCAACAAGTTTTTAAGGTATTAAGATATTGGCATATTGCACCACAGCCTCGCTTTGCCTCATTAGTTGGGAGCTGAAACAACGCAAATCTAATTAATGATTCCCATGTATTTCAATTCCATAGTTCGCATGTTTTGTAATCTTATCAACAACGCAAATTGAAACTAAAAAGGACTCAGCTTCGAAACTGCAACAGAAATCGGTAAAACCCAGAGCGAGGCTTCAGTCCATTTTTTGTTAACGTTGTTTTGCTTTCAGGAATAACTTCCTTTATTGCTACTTACTATGTATGAAGAAAGAATAGTTCTGTATTAGATTCTGTTACTGTAACGAACTAGTCCATCTCCTTATCGCACTTACTACTAACAACCGCTGGTCCTTAGACCTTTTATTGGAATCAAGCCTGTTTCAGATTTGGGATTTTAATCAGGGTCGCAGCTTTTGAAGGGTTGTTAAAAAACCTCTGAATGTAATCAAAAAAACCTAACTGCGAGTTTTGTGTTTTTATTTCCAGAATCAATAAAACCCTTATTCACTTAAAAAAAGAAAATGAACAAACTAGTTTCCTATAAATTCTGTAACACTTTATTTCCGCTGAGTGTTCCACATAGAAAAAATGTATAACAGTTCTGTTAGTATAACAGTTAGTTATCGATACATTTTCATGTAAAGTTTTCTCACATCGCTGACGGAGTGGGCAAGTATTGCGTCAAACTGACAGTTGCTGTGACAGCATAGTTTGCCGAACGCTTTTTTTTTTGTTTTGCACGTCTTACTTGTTAATTTCAGAACAAAAAAATCGAACGATTAGAGGCAAATTAGCAAACTAAAATGTCTCCCAACACTTCTGATAGCGGTAAAGTAAAACGTGAGTAACTCAAAAATAGTAGAAAATGAGTGGAAAATCTTTTGCAGGCTCAGATTCTGGATCCAGCAGATCACCGTCACCGACGACAGCACGTACACCGGGTTATTCTGCAGACCACCATGCTCCAAGGTATCTTACGAAAAATAATTTCACGTCTCGTTGATAATCACGTTTTTTTTCCAGATCTCCAGAAAGCCCAAAGTCCGTAAGCGGTAGTGATCGCTCACGATCTGGTACACCGCAGAGTAAATCCCGATCTGGTTCACCAAACAGTCGACGGTCAGGTTCGAACGATAGCCGTCGCTCGAACAGTTCAAATCGGTCGGTTAGCCGTGCCGGATCCCCACATACCCCTCAATCGGAGGGTAGTCGAAGCCAACGAAGTCCCAGTACTCACAGCAGACGCTCGCCAAATCACAACATCGACGAGGAGAGTCGCTCGCAGTCGCCAAACCTAGAAATCGACGACAGACCGAGATCCACCTCCAGGTCTCGCTCTCGCTCACGTTCACGGTCGCACAGCAAAAGTCCTTCACCGAAGTCGGGACGGTTTCGTTCAAGGTCGCGTTCGGGGTCAGCGAAATCCCGCTCGAGGTCCAAAAGCGTCGGCAGTAAGAAGTCAGGCTCACGCAGCCGCTCCGTGTCGCGGTCGCGATCGAGGTCTCGCTCAAAGTCTGGGACGCCGCAGTCGAGACGCAGCAGAAGTGGATCCGAGTCTGGCAGCGATATCGGCGACAGGGATACGAAGAAGAAGCGTAAGGCGGTCTCAAGTGAATCAGAGGATGACAATGGCGAGAAATTGAAGACCAAGAAGCCGAGGATAATCGATTCGGACAGTGAGGAAGAGGTGAGTTAATTTTTCACTTAAAATTGATTGCTCATCAATTTTTTGCTTTCCCAGCCCCAAAAGACTGCTGCGGAAAATGTGAGCGAACTCTTCGGCGATGCAGACGACATCAGCGTCTCGGACGACGACGAAAAGAAGTCCACTGACGGCGCCACTGAAGGTGAGGCAAAGAAGGGTGCCTCCCGATCCAAGTCACGCTCCAGATCGCGATCGAGCTCACACCACTCCGTAGCAGGGTCACACTCACGTTCACGGTCCCGGTCTCGTGACGAGCGCAGCAAATCGAAGGAGCCCGAGAAGGAAGACGAACCCGAGCCGATACCGGAGACTCGGATTGACGTTGAGATTCCCAGAATTGTCACAGACCTCGGCAAAGAGATCCACTTTATCAAGTTGCCAAATTTCTTGTCAGTTGACACACGTCCCTTTGACCCGGAGACGTACGAGGACGAGATCGACGAGGAGGAGACAATGGACGAAGAAGGTCGTCAGCGCATCAAGCTAAAGGTTAGCAACACAATTCGTTGGCGCGAGTACATGGACAACCACGGGGAAATGAAAAGAGAGTCGAATGCGCGCTTCGTCCGATGGTCCGATGGCTCGATGACGCTGCACTTGGGAAATGAAACGTTCGACGTGTACAAGCAGTCGCTGCACGGCGATCACAATCACATGTTCATCCGCCAGGGCACTGGTCTACAGGGCCAAGCAGTCTTCCGTACCAAGCTGACGTTCAGACCGCACTCAACAGAATCGTTCACTCACAAGAAGATGACCATGTCCTTGGCCGATCGGTCCACCAAGACGAGTGGTATCAAGATTTTGACGCAGGTGGGCAAAGATCCGACCACGGATCGTCGGTATAACTTGAAGAAGGAGGAGGAGAAGCTCCGTCAAGCGATGCGGAACCAGAACAAGCCGAAGCCGAAGAAGAGCGGTCGTGCGGGAGCTGGCGGTCACGATTCACATGGAAGCGCGAATACCTCGTACCACCAGGACGAAGGCAGCGATGATGAGAACGCGATTTCACTTAGTGCGATTAAGAACAAGTACAAGAAGGGTGCAGCGCCAGAGGCGAACAAGGGCTCGGCCATATACTCGTCGGATGAGGACGAAGGCTCGGACTTTGAGGGGCGACGCAACAAGAAAATCGACAAGACCAAGGTGTCGAAGGCGCTGCGGGACTCGGACGATGAGTCGGAGCAGTCTGATGACGGAGCTGCCAAGAAGAAGAGCGACGACGAGGACGGAGATAATGACGATGGCCATCATAGCGGCAGTGCTGCGAGTGGAGACAGTGACTAGACAAGACTTTGATGTAACCTATTGTGTTTGAAAGCTCGTTTAAATAAATAAAAGCCTGTATAAAAATTTACTAATGGTCGTTGTGTTGTCTACTTAATTTACATATTTTCGAAAATTTATTTTTGCTGTTTGGATTGTAAAAAAATTAAATTGAAATGTTTTTTTTTGCGTTGTTTGCTCTCCGCGTCAAACACTTTGTTACAGCATTAATTGCATTGAGAAAGGTTATTCAATTGAGGCAGTGGACTTACTGTGGGTAAAACGGCAAGTTTTTTTGTCACTTCATTGTAATGTAAAATATATATACACCAAGAACACTTACTCCAATCATGGAAAACGATTTCTGTGGAGAAAGCAATTACCGGGAAACTTAAGCCTATAGTAAGACATGGTAATCGCTACAGTGAGACTAGGTATTAGGGCTCGCTCACTTGAGGCAACCAATCTCAGGTGGCAAAATATTACAACGTGTCTCCACACGAAACAACCATGGTCATCACTGGATGTGAAACGGACAATCTGCCTTCTGCGGCTGAGCAGACCAGCGATTAGAGCCATGATAGGTGCTCTATCGGCAGACATGCCAGCAGACTAAGAGTCCCTGCTAATGATTTTTGTCGAATTGCAAAGATGAAGAGAAGGAGGAATCCATTTCTCACCTCTTTTGTTCGGGTTGTGGTGAATTGGACATCGGAAACCGCAGTCTGGGAATCTGCTGCATCGGCAATTCCCAATCGTGTGGAAAAAGTCAGCCCTCTGCTGACCTAGCTATTCCGATGTCTGGTCACCGGGCCCCCGCTCGTGCGAGCGTGGCTTAGCGTATAAGGTAGCGACTCTATCGCATAAGAAAAATTATAGTATTCATAAATGAACCTCACAAGAACTAAGTCATATTGTTTTCATATCAATATTACAGTGCGATGCCTTAGCGCTTCGTAGAAGAACACATCTCGGCGAGTACTTTTTTGATAACCTGTTCGATCTGACCTGCGTCAGCATCATTTTCGTCTGCTTCGAGTCAGATATCATATTTGAAGCGAATATTTTGACAGCAAAATCCTTCCCCATACACAGGAACAGGTCCGGGAGTTCGGTTGGGAGGTTTTATGCATCTTATGCATCCACCATAGTAGTCCGGACTTGCCTGCTGTGATGGTACTTGGCGCTCATCGTCATTAACATATAATAATAATAATAGTCCGGACTTAGCATTAAGTGATTACTACCCGTTCCTGTCTATGGGGAACTGGGAGCTGGCGAAAAACTCGCTCCAAGATTATGAACATATCTGTCCGTCTGTCATTAGGCTTTAACCTTAGTAACTGGCTAACCACTTAGAATTAAGAAATAAAACTTCGCCAAAAGATGTATTTCACTTGCCCAAAGAAAGTGCAGATAAAAAATTAAAAAACATATTTAGCAACGGGACTCAGATTTCTAAAATATTGGACCAAAAAATACGACAAAAATTGGAGTTATTGAGCTATTATTGTTGAAACTAAAATAAATTAATTACTAAATTTTTTGAAAAAAAAAAAAAAAAATTATTTGAATCTATTGAATGAGGTACTGTTGAATAGGTCCTGTAAAATAAAGTTTTCATTTTGAACTTTTTATTTTAAAGTCAAGTTTTCGAGATATTAAGCTTCAAGGTCGAAAAAAGATGTCCCCCTCTCTCATTTCCACATCCTAAAAATCTTAAATCTTGATGTAATCTTTCTGTTGAAATTAGCTTGAGGACTCTGGCTTTAATAGTTTTCGGGATATTAGCCATAAACAAAAAGAAAACAATAACATTTAAATTTTGAAGATCCGAAAACGCCATTTTGTAAATCTTGGTGAAAGAATAAAAAATACCACGAAACAAATGTTGTTTTCTGTAAATTTTTCGAAATATTAACGATTTAAATCATATAAAATTTCTACTGAAACGTTGAACTGGCGATAATCTCAGTGGATACGCTTTCGAAAATTTCAATCTTTAAGTGCACCAAAGAAAGCTCATCCGGCTGGTGGGATCAGCAAATGGGAAAGGATTTTCGTTTGTTTAGTTTCATCCAAAATAAAAAAAAAAATTATTGTAGCTATTTTGATTTGTTAATTTGCTTAATTTTTATTAAGTCCTCAGTACTAATCAGTTTGCGTCCAAATGAAACCCTCGGCCCCTGAGTAAAACTGACACTTGACTGGCTTTTTTTTTCTTGATTGTTTATGATTAAATAAATTAATGTATTGTGGTATTGTAGTGGATCAAAAAAGAAGTACACTCATCTCGCTTTGCGCGTGGGTTAGGGGAATTACAAGTTTCGTGCAAACCGAAACCGCGCAAAACGAATTATGAGCGTATTTTGTATGTATGTATTTTTAACAGAAAAGCCATAGTGAGCCATTATTCTTTGAAGAAAAAACGTTATCGTAATCGTATTTGGGTAGATATTTGAAAATCGCGCAAAGGAGAAACCGCGTAAAACGAGACCGCCCAAAATGAGGGATGAGTGTAATACATAAAAGTAATATTGAAAGAAAATAATAGAGCTGGAAATTAAGAGATTGAGATATTAAGTTAGGTATTAGCAGTTTTTGGGCAAGCACGTTTATCCAGAGTTCTTCACGGCGATGAACTTTCAAACAATTATAAGAGATGACCTTTCTGATGCTTCTTCAGTAAGTGGTTCACTCTCCCAGATTACCGTATCATATACGCCTGACACATCTGACACCTGATTCAGTCCTGTTTTTCGCTATTAAAAGATGCACGAACAAATTTTTTGACTTTGACTAAATTCAGGCACTCAAAATAAGAGTTCAAAATGTTACACTCACTCCAGAGAATTTTAAAGAAACTAGTGGGCACATTCAAATTACTTATTTACAATAAATATACTAAAAAATTACGGGACTGATCCTTGAAGAAATGAATCCCCGTATGAGTTCCAAAGCACGACGCGTAATTTTATTCGTCTCCGATTTTTATAAATTTTTAAGAATATCCCTCACAACGTTGCGAAACATCGCCGATAGGCAGCTCTCGTATTTTCTCAGAGAAAGATTTCGCAGTCCCAGTAGCAACGAGCCGAATCTAAACCAATTGGACTGCTGCATGCAGTACCGAGCCAGGGATACCAGGACAGCATTTGTATACGACTCCAATAAAATAGCATTCTCCTCGTTCAACGCAAGCTCTAAAAATTCAACACCAGTTTAAAACATTTTCTCATTCGCTTTAAACACTTACCCTTCCTGCAAAGGATTAACGTCTGTAGAAAACTGAGTTCCATCACATCTGCCCGCAGCTCCCGTGCGTCATTAAGCACGCGCTTTAGTTGGATATCTCCGCAGAGTTCAATTATTCCACTTATATCCAGCGACCAATGGGATCCACTCAGGACGAAGCACTCACTCCACACATTCGCGAGGATGACGTCCTGTTGCCTGGGATCGAGCATGCGGAAATGCTCGTTAATCCTTGCCTGCTTGACACACGTCACGAGAATCTGTGCCAGGATCTGGAAGTGTACGGAGTTGCTCGGCATGACAGTGTTTTTGCAAAATCCCGAACTGAAGGTTCGTATCATCCCTTTGTTCCTCCGGAATCCCATCAGCTGCTTGTCTCTGTTTCGAGGCCCTCGTTCCTCCTGCACCGCGGTGACATTCATGCCCACCGCCAGGCAACGCTGCAACCGACAGAATGGACACCAATTCCTCCTCGCTCGGTCAACAATGCAGTTGGCCTTCCCTGCAATGCACGTATACATCGATCCTTTGCGAACACTTCGCTTGAAGAAGCAGGAGCAACCATCACAGCACGTCACTCCGTAGTGCTTTCCCGAGCTGTGATCGCCGCACACCTGACATGGTTGCACTGAATAATCCTCACCGAACTTTCGAAGGGCTATTAGCTCTGTGGCCATGTTCAGGACTACAGTCGTCTCTGAATTCCAACTTCTTAGTGTGGCGCTGCCCTTAGCCAGCACCATCTTTTATAGGGTCAGCTGTGGAGGTGTGAAAGGACACGGGGCACTTAACAACTGTCAATCAGGGAAGACAATGTATCGTTTAAATAAATAAATCGACGTTAAGTCCAATTCGAGGTGGCACTTCTTTGTCATTCATCACTCCAACGACTCCTGAGCAAGAAGTTGAAGACTTGAATTGAAGGACTTCCCGTGGTTAGCGAGTTTATTTTATGGTCGTAACAATTCCACACAAATGAACACTTGTGTGTGCCAATCATGAGGGTGGTGTCGCTTTGATTGTCGACCGCAACGATTATCAATTCTTATTTAATATTGCAGCCAAGCAGTAGGGGTGGCTGGTATTTACCTGTGGGCGGAGTAAGCGGTAAGTTGAAGCACACCCCGGACAGCTTTTTGTAAATGTTCCGGTGGGCAGAAGAAGGAGAAATCAGTGCTTGAATCTTTAACGAGAGGTGTAACGATGTTTGCCTTCATGAGGTTTATGTGCGAGCACGTTGAGAGGTTCTGTCTATGCAAACATACTTCGGTTATCAACTTTGGTGGTTACAGAATTAGAACAACGGATTTCTGGTATGCATTTTAGGACTCTGAAGAGTTGCTTGCATTTAATGCGTGAAAAGCAGATGATCACAACACGAAAAATTTGCGTTGGGCCTTAATTCACTGACAGAGAAGTGGACATTGGTCTGGAAATCACAAAAAAAAAACGATTACCTATTAATCATTGCATGCGTGCTATTTTTGTTAGAAAATATAGCTTTTTTTTGTGAATTTTCGAGAATGGGTGTTCTTGAAAAGAATTACATTAAGGTTATGGGGTTATATTATGCTATGCTATATGTGTGTTCAACAGTCACATAGGCCTGCGTTGGTTCATAGTGCATCCACCAATCCAGAGCTTCTTTAAATAAAAGGACCCTGTTAGCTCTGGAACAGACATCATGATCATCATTAGTGGCGTAACAGCCCATGAAGGGCCAGAGCCCAGCTTTTCGCGCTTCCACTGTGTTGTGCGCGTTATAATTTTGACACATGTGCAGGGGACCCACGGTTTATTGCCGGTTCCGAACGGCGAATTGCGAAAGCTTTCCGTGGCAGAAGTACTACAGGAGAGTTGCCAGCCGTTAGCTGGAGGTAGGGCCGTGAAAATTGTTTGTGGTGTTTTTTCCCCGAGCTGTATTCGAACCCGGGTACTCTCGCTTAACAGTCCGACGCACTGACGATTAAGCCACGGCACGGAATTTGAATGCGATGGTGTAATTAATGAGTAGCATTGAAATTGAATAGAACTAGCTGCTTCACTCAACCAATTGAAGAAGTGTCTACTCAGCGTCTTTAAGCTAGTTTTGGCTTGCGCTGGGAAGGTACAGAGCACCTGCTGCAGTCAACGAGTTCCTGTAGTTCCTGGAAGTGTGCGAGTACTAAGACGTGCCTTGTATGCGACTCTGTCGGGTAGGCGACCGATCGGTAGACCCAGGATGAGATGGTTGGATCAAGCTCGCCTGGTTACGCTTGGGCATACCCGCCGAGGAGTTAGAGTGGGCGGCGGAGGAACGGGTTGCCTGGAGATCTCTTCTGCGTAACCTATTACTTGCTAGAGAGCTGCTGTAATCCCGTAGTACTTGCCAACAGTCTTGTACTGATTAACTTAAGCGCTGCCTAACTGTTGACGTTGATATTAGCCTGTATGACACTAAAGAAGGTATTAGAGAATCCCGAAAAGATCTTTGTCGCTTTAAAAATGGCAAACAATTCAGTCTAAAAGATACAACTGACCGTAATTGTAGCTTTTATGTATGTAGGTTAAGTACCTCATTAAAGACTCCTGCACCTACATCCTCAGCCTGTTCCGAACCAGCTGTATAGACATTGATGCAGTTGGCCATTATTAAGACTCCAATCGGTCTATTGACTCTTTTCTAGATAATCATGGAAAAGTCTAGATCACAGAAAGTTATGGGATTCAGTTAATCAGTATTGATTGATTTTGCCACTGTCTAGAACGTTACCATTCGCAAAAGGGTTGAGCCTGAAACTGTTGGCTTCTTTTAGCCTCAGACCTGACTTATAGATGACGGTCTTAGCAGAAAGATCAATTGTCAGTAGATTCAGGAACAAATTAAGTTCGCTGTTATTTGATTTTAAAGTCGCTGCGACTCCAATGCACATCAGGCGTTATAGCCTTTCCAAATGCTGAAGTGTAGATTTATTTTTTAAAAAACTACTTGACAATTAAAAAAAAATAGCAGTGAAAGAATAGTACGGAGCATCCTGAAATAAGGTTGAAAAATATTAGCTCGTCTTGCTACCAATGCACCTCGCACAGTGGGGCTAAACTCCGAAAACTTGGCTTAAAATCAAATTCTGAAGTTGGTTATTATCTTAAACTTCTACTTTCTCTCCATTGTCAAGTAAATAGAGAACCAGAATTTTAGCCAGAAAATTCAAAAGACAAAAAGCCGGAAGGGAGATATTTGCCAACCTAATATAAAATAGTTGAACAGTTCATGGCATTCCCAGTATAACGTCATAAACTGAACATTCAGCACTTATTTTTATAGAAAAGATATGTATTTTTTTGTTTATAAAATTGGTACAACGTGTACATAACAAAACAATTCTTTAGCAATGGAATCTGTAAGCTTAGCTGAGTGTTATTTTTGTTCATAAAACCATTGTTTATTATTTGATATTTATCTGTGGTTAAAGACAGAAATTAAATTTTAAAAAATCCCTTTTCCGGTATGGTTAACGTTTTAGTTGTGTTGTCCGTGAGATGCATGATGATGATGTTTTGGAAGTTCTAAAAGTGGTCCGTTAATGTCATTGGTTCCTGCACCTGCAGTCCACAAACGCTGGATAGATAAAAAAATAAATTTAAATGGTTTGTTCCTTAGCCTTTTTTCAAAAAGTGGGCTTGTTAGTTGGCGTATCTCTCGCAAATTAAAAATTTGTGTATGTATAGACCTCAAGAACAACTATACCACATTTCAAGTTTCTAGCTTTAACGATTGATTTTACGTCAGCTTTTAGCGTTTCTGCCCCAGTGTGCGTCGTAGTTAATATCAGAAACTACAGTCGACTCCCTCGAAGTCGAATTCCCTCTAACTCGAATGTTTTCATCCTATTTTGGCATTCCCCTGCCCAATTTTCCATACAAAAACCATCCTCTAAGTCGAACCAATTTTGATGTCCCGCGAAAATTCGACTTAGAGGGATTCGACTGTTTTTGTAAAGTTGTAAATGAAACCCACAAAACCAGCCCGCAGCTTTACATATCAAACTGAAATTAAATCTGTTGTGTTATAGAGTATTTCTAACTATGATTTCAAATATCGATTACCTCTTCAGGCTGCCCTTTTTTATTTTAGTTATTAGGGACTTCTATGGTAATAACGTGGTAATGATATTAGTATTAAATACAATGAGATTTACTTAAATATTCAAAAGAGAGAGGCTTATTAAAGTCATGGTTTGCCGTCTGCTGAATTTTCTAGTGAATATGTCTGGTCTTTTGCTAGTTTTTTCTTGCCGTCCACCCTGGATTTAACAAATAGAAATGAAGCAAGCAAGCTTGCAATGAAGCTCTACATCTAGTTAACATTGATAATTTGACTGCGTCTTCTTCTTGACAGCGTGTTCCACTAAAGGCGTCAAGGGGGCGATGCACGCTCCAGGCAACTCGATCCTCCGCAGCCGACTCTAACTCATCAGAGTTAGTTAGCGTAGCCAGGCCAGATTTTGGACTTGGTCCAGCCATATCACCCTGGGTCGCCTTGGTCGCGATCGCCTTCCTGACGGGATCGCAGTCAAGGCGCGACATTCGTGCCACGCGACCA
Source organism: Syritta pipiens (assembly GCA_905187475.1). Taxonomy (NCBI): domain Eukaryota; kingdom Metazoa; phylum Arthropoda; class Insecta; order Diptera; family Syrphidae; genus Syritta; species Syritta pipiens. The sequence continues at coordinate 67,280,367 of LR994572.1, read as the reverse complement.
AACCATCGAAGTATAGGCCTTTCCATTCCGAGAAGCTGCTCAACATTGAGCTCTCCACGCACCGTCGTGTTTCTTACCCTATCTCGGCGAGTAACTCCGACAACAGCAAAGAAATCTGATTTTGGCAGCTTGTATCACGATCTTGTTTTTTCGGTCATTACCCAAATTTTATGATCATAGGTGGGAGCTGGAACAAATACCAAGTTAAAGACCGATAACTTGGCCTTGACACCCAGCTCGGTCTTCCTGTTTACAGATCTTTTTTTTCTTTGATCACTACAGTTCAGAATGATTTTGAGCCTCAGGCAATAAGGTTCGATACTGTATTAAATCGCTGTCATCTTTTACTAGTTGAGCATTTGACTATTTCAAAAAATTGGCATTCATGCTACTTTCATCAAAGACTAAACCAATAACTGAAAAAAGTAACAGGAAAGCTAAAATTTTGGAATAATTGGTAACGCGGATTGTTATTATTCTGAGGAACAAACTATTTAGGACCAATTTTAAGAATTTGAACGTAAAAAGATCGCGTCTGGTTAAAAAAACAATAGGCAAAAGGAATTTACAAGAGACCAAATGTAAAGAAAAGCTAAAAATTTAAATAGAAATTCAGACTAAGGTAATCAGTCAAATTCAACTGTTTTTATTATTTGCTCATTCTCTTGTGCATTGACAGTAGTTCCATGTTAATGGGCCACTCCTTAAGCACTCGTCACGCTTCCGACATTTTCATTGCAATTATCTTTCGTACACAATACTTATGTTCCTGAGTTTCTTCAGTCATTATGCGCTAACACAAAAGTGACAAAGTTTACGTGCATTTGACACGCAACAATACTCGCGTTGTACAACAAGTGTTCCTTAATTTGACCATGTTTTTGTAAGGCATGAATGGATTACGAGTTCAAGTTCAGAGAAGAAATAATTACAGTGCCTGGAAAAGGAGAAATTGTTGTTTAAAGGATTTACTAAATGAGTGTGGAGAAAGACTTGTTGGTGGTTAAATAAGCATACATTCGTATGAGAGATGAAGTAATTACTTGTTTATTTGCTCTTTTTTTGTGTGAACAATTGCCAGTCGTAGTTCAGTCAAGGTAATGAATAGGTGAAAAGGAGGTTGAAAAAGCGAGGACGCGATATTTGACAAACGGTTAAAGTGGTTTAGGTGGTTCTAAACAAAGACTATGAGAGACTGGAATTGTGAATATGAGACAAAGAGGTAAACTGAGACAGTTTTGAGCGTATTAGAATGAAATTTAACACGGTTGGCAGTAAACTAAGTGAAAAGAAGAATCAACAAACATTAACTTTAAAATGCTATTTTCCGAAAACTCTTTCCAATCCTTCTTATAACGAAAAAGAACAAAATAGGTTTTAATTGTCTGAATCTCTTACTAAGCTACAAGCCTTCTTTCCCAATTTTCTTTAATTTTCAATGTTGTTAGTTTCTTCATTAAATTTCTTCATAAAAAAATAAAATTGTTTTGTTAAGGGCACGGAAAACGGTAAAGAAAAAGAAAGAAAAAAAGAAGAGCACTACTTAATGCCTTCAGGTGTTCAGAGCGATTGTTGTGCTAGATATTTAATTGCACTTTTTCGATAGTCGCAAATCATATTTTGGCCGATAGATAAAGAAGCCTAACAGCTGATGCCAAATGTTTTAAAATGTTTGCTGAGATGCAGCTCACAATCTCACATACAATACTATATTTGTGTGTATTTTAAATTTCATAACTGACGAAACTTACCTTAAAGCTTAGCGTAAACATATTCCAATCTAAGTAAACCAATAACCTACAATAATATCTCAGTAAATATGTTTCATTTATTGCTATTGCTCGTACAATAAGAAATTAATATAGTTACACATAAAAATAAATAAATTATTTACTATTTTCATCGGACAGTTCAACAGTGCATTTTAAATGCGTAGAGAATTGAAAATAAAGTTATTTTCGTATTTAAGTTTAACATTTTGATATAATTTCTTAACTCAAGTTTTTGTAAAGTTATATTTTACTTTAACATTTCAGTTTGTGATTAAATTACTATCCTTTTTTTATGTTTTTTGTTACATGCACACACACCACATACAGTTTCATTTTTTTTTGTTTCTATTTTGTTTTTTTACAAAAAGGGAAGAAGGTGTATAACATTTAGTTTTCTCTACAAGTAGAAATCTATAATATATATCTTTGTATATACAGATTTTTGTTTTAAAGTGTTGACACTAGATAATGCAACAATTGTCTAAGTTTTAACAATTCAGTTTACACATTTTATTTAAAGTTAGGTTTTTGTTTCTCTTAGTTTTCTTCTTAACACACGTACCTATCTCATTTAATGTTTCTTATTTATCTATTAATGAGGTTACAACATTTAAAGTTTTCTGTTTTTTATTTTTCTTGCTTTTTTAATAAAGTTTAGATTAAATTTATTTTTTGTCTAGTCTTATGTTAGTCTATATTCATTACATGAGTATACGTAAATAAATATGTAAAATAAAATAAAATAGAGATTTACTTAATGAATAGTAAAATAAAAATAATAAAATAAATACGAAAAAAAAAAACTTTTATCAACGATTGTCATTGTTAGAAATTTTTTTTCTTACAGAAAAAAAAATGTGTGGCGACTGAAGTTATACTAAATAATGTGCTAATAAGAAAGTAAGGGTTTCGAGGTTAGACAGTCATCAAAATATATTAAATTTAGCCGTAATTCTGAGGTACAGGTGAAATACACGATTTTTACTTCTATTCCTACTTAAAGAATTCAAGTCAAATTATTTTACGTATCTAGTGTTTGGAAGAAGAATAAAAATAAGTGATAGTTTTTTAAAGATGATAGTTCTAATTATGAAAATGAAAAATCATGCAAATTATGTCTAAGAATATTAATGGCCACCAAAATGGTCATTCCAAAGCAGCAGGATTCATTTTCAGACCCTAACTAAAATAGTTTTAAGCTAACTAGAGAATCTGTTTAGTGCATGAAGAAACATTATGCTTGAGTCACTGTGTTCAACATTTTCAGATTTCTTAACCATAACGCATGGGATGCACTTACGACTCTAATCATCGTTATAAACAGCCAAATGGGTCCAAAATTAAATTTGCCTTGTAACTCGCGGTCATGCCCGAAAGAGCTTATATAAGTGGTTTAAAAACACAGCCTTTCTTAACTCGGGTGCCGAAAAGGTGTTTGAGTTGTTATAGCATACTTTAGACTTTAGATCTGTTTTTTTGCAATCCTCTTGTTGTCTCTTGTACAGATTTTGATGTTAACAAACTAAGCACAGATAACAGACACGTTAGAAGTTACTTCGTATGAGCTGATTTATTAATTCAAAGACAAAAACTCTTTGTTAGTTTTTTTTTCATGAAAAGATCTAGATTTTCCAGAATATGTTCGCCACAAATACTTATACGTGTCAGGAAGTTTTGAGTTCCTCAATTTTTATTTTGAGTGCATAATAAAAAATTGATATTCTTATTTTAAGAAATTAAACTCAGATATACGATGAACCATTGTGTGTTTGTCTGTTAATCTTTTTGAAGTGAAAATTTTGCAGGTTGAAATTTTAATTTGCTACAACATTTACATTTTACAGTGGGTCTTCCTCTAAACTCATAAAATGGATGAAATGCGTACCTTTTCGCATATTGGAAGCTTTTTGTTAAAATTTGCCGAAAAAGGTTTTTTTAAAAAAAAAAAAAAAAAACGTGCTATGACGTTTAACTAAATGTACACGACTTTAATGGCCTATCTACCTAGTTACTAAATACCTCTGTTCAAATTTGAACTATAACAATAAGTCAACAAAAAACGTTTTCCACTAAAACAAGAACGTACCAGACTGCTTTCATTTGGGATTGCATGATTACAACTTGAAGTCAGTTTCAGATTTTCTTATTAATCAGATTTCTTTAAGCGATCAAACTTTAAATCAGTTAAGGATTTGAACAAAATTTATATAAGTTCATTTTAAGTTAATGGGTTCTCATCACACAATTACACTTAGCTTTTCTTTGTGAAATAGTATATTTTTATTAGAATTGTATAAGAAGTTCCATCTAATCGCAGAAGAAGAATTGTTAACCTTAAATTTATAAGATTTATCCTGAACTATTTAGTCGATTTGCCTCACAAACATTTTTACAATTAACTATTGTAATATAAAGAGATATCCATAGTAGGAAATAAAGTACAGTAAACTCTCGACAATTCGAATTTCATGGGACCAGGAAAAAATTTCGAATTACAGAGGTTTTGGAATTACGGAGATTTCAGAAAAAAATATTGCTCACTTTCATCATGTACGCATGATTAGATTAATTCTAAGATTCTAAGAAGTGAATGCGTAAAGAATGGTGGTAAAAAATTTGGTATATGACTAGTGGTATATTTTCTTAAATCGCAGTCATGTTTGTTGAAAAAAACTTCAAATAATTTGGATGAACTCAATGGAATTACTATCTCTTAAGATATTATATAATTCTTTTAGAACTCTGGTAGTGTCATATTTAAAAATAGCGAACGTCATCCTTTTTTTTAAACGTTATCCTTTCTGCCAACAAGAGAAAATTTGAAAAAAAGCCTCAATAGAACCGGTTATTATTTTTCAGATTGTCTTACCTCTATAGACACAAAAAATAAAACAAGGAAGCTCTGCAACATTTTTCCGTTGATCAACGCATGACCAGCACGCGTATTTCTTTGTCACATTAGAATAACAACGAAATTTAACTAAAAAGAACATATGGACTACTCTAGAAGTCTTTTTTGTTTTGTTTTACAAGCTCGAAATTAGTTGTGAAAGGAACTAATTCTACAAACATATACATAGTATGCCTTACTAAGTTTAGAACGTATATTAGAATATAATTTTCTTTTTCTTGTAAAGAAAGTGCGTCTCGCTTACATTTTTCTGCATAAAATTTGTACCTTGTCTTGGTAGTCGCGTGTCCAGTGACACTCCGAACAGAAAGCTATGCCTCTACGGTAAGTCAACAAAATGGCAGAGGCCTCCCCATTTGCAGCTTAAATTGTCTCCTATCTGGTCATGAGGGTCTCCACGGTTAGTGTTACTTCGGGCTGCTTCTTGATATTATTGCTGATGACCCGATTTGGAGTCACAGACATTCGGCTTTCCTCTATCAGCGGAGGGCTGCGATTGATGTTGCTGTCGAGACTGCTGTGGTGCTGCGACGAGGCAGGCGACAATGGAATCTCCTCGATCTTCTCCAGGTCCTGTGCGATTGATGTTGAGTTTTGCTTGTGCACCCGCGGCAGAGTGCACTTCGGACTGCAGCGGTTCTCCTGGAGCGTTGGGATCTCCAGCATGGCGGTCTGCTTGACGTTTGTCGGCGTAGTTGCGGGCAACGCAACGCTCTGTGTGCCGTCATCCCGGTCCAGACTAAATTGACGGCGCAGGAGCCGACTTGACCCAGGCTTGCTGTCGAACTTCGTGTACAAATACTTGCCGTCGTAGAACTGGGTTAAGTTGCTCTCGCTCGGGCTGAGACACTTGTAGTGGTTGTACGGGGAGCTGAGATCGATCATTTCCTCGATTTTTTTGTATAACCGGGATGAGGAGCCGCCCGTGGAGCTGGGCAGCCTGTTGAAGTTTTGGGGATTCAGAAGCTGGTCGGGGGTGAGGTCGTTGATCTTCCGAGACGTGGGGCTGGGACTCGGCGTCTTCGTGGGAAACTCTGGCATGAGTGCCATGTTCGGGCTGATCGTGTTGGTGGAATTCGAGTCCAGGGAGTAAGAGTTCGCCATGATCATGCTGGAATCCGCGTTTGTTGGAGGAGTGATTTCTACCTTCACCTCGACCGCTTCACCGGCCAGTGAGGATGACTGGCTGGAGGATGGATTCGTACTGTTTCGCGATTTGTTGGCCTGGCCTTTAAGGGTAATTGAGTTACGGATAAGAGATTCATCGAGACTGAAAGTAAGGGTTAGAAATACAGATTTAGAAGGGGACTTAGAAAGACAGAAAGCGGAAGGAGGTTACCCATGAGATTCCCTGGTTAGCGTTGAAGTAGAAAGAGGGGAAGTTAGACTTTGTTGTGGACTTGACATGTGGATGTGGACTTACCCAATAGGAGGAGGAACTGGGAGCGGCTTTTCGAATCCTTTCTTCCCAAGCAGCCAGAACGTGTTCATCAGGCCTTTGCCTTTGATTTCAATCAAACCTCGTGGCTCGATTGAGTAGTTGTTTGTCGTTTCGAGGCGATCCCTGGTCTCCTGGGACATGTGTATTCGCCAAGATGATCCTTTAAAAGACAGAGAGGTGAATGTTTCGAGATTGAAATAAATTTTAAAACTCAAACCTGTTGATTCCATTCTCGACGCTGTGTTGACTGTATCTCCAAAGAGGCAGTACCTGGGCATTGTGAGTCCCACGACTCCGGCACAGCAGGGACCCGTGTGTAGACCTATCCTCAGCTGCAAAGGAACTCCTGGCAAATGTTTCACATTGAATCGCCCGCTCTGATGCAACAGGTCCAACGCCATTGTCGCGATTTGTTCGGCATGGTCCGGAATCCGAACGGGCAGTCCACTGACCACCATATAAGCGTCGCCAATAGTCTCAACCTGTGAAGGATACGTCACTGTTTTGGACAAAAAGAAGAATCGCGGGTTCTGAAGGTACCTTGTAAACGTTGTAGGCGTTAATTGTAGCGTCGAATATCGTGTACAGGTCGTTTAGGAGGTCAACCACTTGAACCGGGCTGCAGTGTGCGGCAATCGTTGTAAAACCAACGATGTCACTGAAGTAGATAGTCACATCGGAGAACTCTTCCGGGTCGACTGCTAGACCCATCTTCAGCTTCTCCGCGACGGAGCTAAATAAGAGAGGTGGAGGAAGGTCAAGATCAATAAGAGGCATGGAATAGATTGAAATCAAACTTGAAACGATGCAAACTGGGCAGATAAACCTGAAAGCTGGCATACAGTTAGCCATTAAAGCTACAAACTTTGCATTTGGCATGGTTACTCTCGAGACCAATATATATACATACATCTTTCAATTAGATTAACGATACTCTTTTTAAGAAACAAAATTAAAAACCATAAAAACTGATTGAACAAATGTTATTATTTAAACTGTTTGGAGCTCATAGGACTAAAAACGCACCAAAAGTATCTTATCTATCTTATTTTGCAATTAAAATATTAAAATTCTTTTATATTAAAGAATTTATATAAAAATTACGTTAAACTTTTCATCAGTTTCATAGATGAAAAAAAGAAAAAAAAGCCAGTTTCAGTGAATCTTCATTCAGTCCGTTTAGCCTCCTCCTAGCGTAGTTTTTATTCCGGTTTCAAAGCAGTAAGTTTGCTGCTTTTATTTTTCTACAGCATTGAGTGTGTTTCACAATTTCCTCCCTTAGAAATTCTTGAAACCTTCCTCAGAAGTCTAACCCATTGCCAATCCATACAATTGGATTTTTTCCATATTTTCTACAATTCTTTTCTAGTTATGGAGAAAGTCTCAGAAGTTTTTCGGCCTCCACGTTGAACAAAATAAAATTTTTGCGAAAGTACGAAAAAAGAAAAGTACTTAAACAAAATGCCTGCTACAAAATAAGTGAGGTAATAAATTTCTTAGCTGTTTTCATATTCACAAGTTTTGGAATTAATAGTCACGGAATATTAAGTGTCGACTAAGGTAGTCAACAATCCTACGGAAATACGGCACGACATCAGACGATCTCCTTGGACTTAAATTTCAATGCTACCGTTTCCTATGCACCTTGAAATTCACACACTTCTGCCTCGCCATTAACTCTCTCACTATAAACTAATTGGTGTTTTCACTTTCAAATAAATTCAACAAAATATCTTCCTCATCTACTTTTAATTGCCCCCATTAGGAATGTCATCATTAAACAAGGCTCCAATTTCCTCGCCCCAAGACTCCACAACGACCTTGAGTATATCCACTCACTTTCAGCCCCAAAAAAATGCCTCCTGCGAAAAACTCATCCACTTACCTCTCCAACCAACCACCACCAACACATAAATTGAAAAGTTAATTTAATTACTTCCTCCCACTTTCGGCGAAAAGCAAAGCACTGCCATGCAATCAGCCCGAAAGGCAAAAGGATCCCACCCGAGGGCATATTAATTAAAAATTCCTCTCATACCTGGGTAGCATACGGTTCAGGAGCTGCTCAGTCTTTTTCCTTTCAATATCCAACTGCTCTGTACGCTCTCTAATTAATTCCTCGAGATTATTGGAATACTTTTCCAGCATTTGAAACATTGTGTCAACAAAGTTCACCTTTCTGCCATGGTTGAGTATCTTGAAACGTTCGTAGACCCTAAAACGCCCAACAAAGAGAGAGGGAAAAGTTAAAAGAGATTAGTTTTGCTGCTCTGTTTTGTTCCCTTTGGGAAGAGGGAACTACAATAAATGAATTATGCATTTACGAGTTGAAATCCGGTCGCATGTCTGGAGTTTCCGCCCAACACTGACGCATGATGTTAATCGCTTCTGGCGGTGCAGCGCCCTTCGACACCGACGGTCGAATGAGCGGGGGTGGCTTTTTAATTTTCGCTATAATTTCCTCTGGCGACAGTGACAGCATACAGTAGGGCTCTCCGCGTACAACCACCTCCTGCATGATGATACCGAAGGAGTAGACGTCACCCAGCTGTGTGCCGCCGCGATTGTGGCCCTTTGAATTGCGTAGGAGCTCTGGTGCCGTCCATAGGAGCTCCTTGGGGGTTTTATGCGGAGGCGTTATCCCTTGGGCCTCGTAAAATGTCGACAGGCCGTAGTCGGTGATTTTTAATACCCACCGAGCATCAACCACACAGTTGCGTGATGTGAGATTACCGTGGAAGCGAACGGGCGATGAGTGAATGTAACGCATGCCGCGTACGAGGTCTGTCAACAGACTCAGGCGGAAGGACCAGTCAAGTTTTATCTCGTCCATGATGAGGACGTCCTGCAGGCTGCCGCGGGAACAGTAGTCGAACACCATCGCCGTGCGATTGGGATCGCTCAGCCAACCTGAAAGGGATAAAATGTTAGTTAAGTCAATTGAGCATGTAGCGATAAAAAGCATTTTAAAGGTATGTATGCAAGCCATTAAAAATAAAAAACAAAACGTTCACAACCCAAAAACTATATTTCAAAAGTTTTGTAGACAAGATGATTTTTTGTGGTGAACTGGCAGTCACTTGAAATTGCTTGAGCCAGCAAAATTAGTACCGTCGAATACAAACAGCAAAGTCAAACCTTTGAAAATGAAGACTTGGAATGACAATTTTAACAACTGCGTTTTTCATTCACAAAATTAATACTTTTACTCTCACTCTTAAGTCATATCGGCAGATAAGTAATGTGTTTTTTTTTTTTTTTAAATCAGGATTTTAAAGAAATTGGAATGATAAAAAAGAAATATGCATCTTCGCAGCGAGAAAAAACACTCAAATCTCCCATACAGAATTTCCTTTTTAGCGTTGGCTGGCCGGAGCCATAGATCCAAATCTAGCTCCAAATCGATTACTTCGGACCAAAAGAAATTTGTAATCATTGAGCACTTCCTCGTTGATATTCTGATATCGGTGATATTCTTTTTGAGAAAAAAATGTGAATAGGTAATGTTGCCGATCACAGCAACTTTTTGTGGATGTAATATCGTTTGGTGAACCTAGTGAACATTCATTCAAATAATAGAGTGTAATCAGTGGGGAGTACTTTCATTTGCGTAGAGTGATCAGTGATCACATATCAGTCAGTTATCCCTTATTTCTGTCAGCGACTGAATGATGAACAAAATATTTGAATCGCCCTTGGCATAATCTTAAAAATTGACACATGAGTTTACGGCGTGCGCTGTCAATGTTTAAAATTACAAATTTTCAAAGTGAAAAGCATGGAACAAGAAAAAAACGAAACGTCTGATTATGAATTTAAACGCGAGGCAGTTGATTGAGTGTGAAGGGGAAGATTTAGATCGAGAGCTTGCCGCTATTGAATTACAGCATTCAGGACATAAACTTCGCTATAAAAAAGAAATTCATGGGATTCGTTCTGCTATTTTACAACCCCAATTCCGATTCGATACATCAGCCAATTATAGCAACAGTTCCAACATCAACAGCGACATAGGCAACAAAAGTCTATGAAAAAAACATTGAATCTCAATTTTAATATCTATTTAATGCTTGGATGAACTGGATTTAGGTAGATATGTATGTACAACTATCCGTATTCCGTTAACGATTTAATATTGGCTAACGCATTAACCCTTTCATGATATCACTTTATTCCAAACCAAAAGGAAGTGTTTTTTGCTAGAATTTAGCTTATAAGGCCTTAACTAAGCCAAATTAAAAAATATATATATATTCAAGGACGAAAGGATAACGATATATAGAATGTTGTTTCTGTGTGGTAGCTAAAATTGTATAATTTTCGAAACTGAAAAGGTCTTTGGGATTAAAATAGTTTTAAGCAGGAATTGCGCCAATATTTTTTTAGGTCTGAGTAGATGAAGTTCATGTTGTGCACACACATCACTTCGCATGAAAGGGTTAGCTATGAGCGAAAGTTTTCAGTTGCTGTCGATGGTGTTCTCAGAAGCTTTTCGGCCAGAATGTTGGCGGCCAGCTTAGTAAAAAAATCAAGAACGTTCGACACAGTTGCGGACTCTTATGGGCTATTCGTTAACGATTTTTAACAAGATTCATGAAATGAAATTAGTTTCAACGTTTGAAATTCTAAAACAAACAAGTAAACAGAATAATGAGCAAACAGAATAATAAATAGTGGAAATGATAAATTTTGAGTTGATAGTTGAAGGGAAAAATCCCAAAGTAGTGTTCAACTTTTAGTGAATAAAATTGGCCTTAATGTGTTGGAAGTAAAAGTCTAAATCAGAAGGCCAGTTATTCTCGCCTTTTTATAAATGAGAACAAACTCTCTTCAAGCTCCAGCACCCGAACCTTCCCGGCCATGTCGACAACTCTCCAGAAAGAAGAATAACAATACCTCAGAGCCTCTTTAAGGAATGGCCTACCTTACAACACACTTTAAATAAATTACACCCGGCTTAAGTTCTCTTACCTATTAAGGGATTTACGTTTTCATGTCGAAGTCCATGCTCCATTACCATCAAATCCATTGCCTTTGATTTCAGCTCGGTGGACCCATTCAGTGAGATTTCCTTTAGTTGTACCAGGTCCCCATTGTATCTCGCTCTCATGTCCAATAGTCCTGGATTATGTCTGGCCAAACTCCCGGATCCTGACGTGTTCTTTCCCCCACCAGATGTGGCAGTCGCAGGACCTCCACCACCAATGCTGCTTCCCCCACCGCCACCACCTCCGGCGGCCGAACCACCTCCACCGGCACCACCGGTACCGGCACCACCTCCACCACTGCCAGCTAACGCCAAACCAAAGTTTTTCAACGAACCAATCGATCCTTTGAGCAAATCTGGTTTATCCACCTCAGGTCCACCGAACTCTTGAAGTTGCTGAAGCCAGCAGCAAAGCATCGCCTCGATGCCCTCGTCCACCTGTGGGAATACACAACGAAACAGGATATTTTTTTATTTACACACTCACACAGGCATGCAGGGAAGGTTACTAGTGGATTGGACTTACCCTCCTCGAGTCGACCGGAAACACGAAATCGCTCGGCGACAGGACTATTTTATTGGGTCCCTTTGATAGGCGCTTTCGAAGAAAATAATTTCTGTAAATACACAGAGAAACGGACGGATGAGATGAGAAAAAAGGTAAATTGCAGGATTAACCGTTCTGGACGAGATCAAAGGACGGACAATCAGGTTTGGTACGCAAGAACATCTTCTGACATGGATGGGCTTGCTTTAATTCGATGATTAGAGTGATGGGATTGGTTCCAATGCGGTCGGTTCTGGTTGCAATGAAAAGGAACGCTGAGGTCAGGCGAAGCGAATTGTAGACAATTTCCGGAAGTAGGTCAAAAGGGAATGAAGATTATGGATCAGAAGTTTATACTGAGACCAAAGCAGAAAATCAAAAGAGCTCCTTGAAATCTTTGTGGTTTTGTGGTCACGACGATATTCTTTTGAAGGTTTACATAACCAATCAAGTACACATGTTGAGATTTTGAATGCAGAAGCAATGATAGCGAAGTAGCTCTTAAAGATACAAAGCTTCATAAAGTTAAATGAAATGTACAAAAATGGGATGCAAAAAATAGTGAACTCGACTGAAATGCTAAACAATGAAAAAATTCTTCAAGAGGGGTTCGCGCACAACAAAGTAGCAAAACTTTTGAGTTGAAGTCGGACAATAGTTAAAAACAATTTAAAGTGTCCGGAGTCCTACAGCAAAAAAGATGTTTCTACACAAAAATACAGTCTGCCTTAAGACAACAGAGATTCCGTCCTAAAGCACCGCCGAATTCTACAGCTATAGCAAGTGAGATTACGACATCAGAAGGCATTCTTGATTTGGACAAAAACTAAAAAAATTGTCAGTGTGTGTTAGCCTAAGCGGAACACCTACAGACAAAGCAGCTAAAAAAAAAACTTTAAGATTAGCCAGAAAACAGCAAAATATCGTCGTGACCACAGCCAGCAAACAGTTGCTGTATGAAAAGCGAGGAGTACATTAAAATTTCAGACCATAGCGTAAGCTGAAAAGTTCGACATCAACTTTATTTTTCAAAACGCAATAATCTTTCTAATCTTGACTGTCCTGCATTTCCACCAGACTTGTATATTGAAAATATAGTGCTCCCTCAATTTCTAAAATTTGAATTGACAAAACTTTATATTGAACTCAGTGTAATGTGAATTTTCGAAGACAATTGGGAAAAGCACTACACGAAACCCAGCTTCAAGCAGAATAACAGGAAGATAAATATACCCAACGCAATATGTTTTAATAAGAAGTTAAAGACTGGGCCATCGTAAAAGGCATTGATGAACCTGAACAAATTAAGGACAATGAAAGCGATGAAATTATTCCAACTGCTCCCAAAATATATTAGGTTGGGGGAAAAGAAATCCATTATTGTGAAAATCGATTACTAGAGTTTTTCGCCAATAAGGACCAAGACTTCTATGAGAGAGGCGTTACGAAGCTTACCTTTAAAATAGCAACAAATTATAGAACAAAACAGTGCATATTTGACCCAAATCGGACAATCCGAAACATGTTAAATAAAGTCTTGAAGCTCGCAAAAATAATGGATTTCTTTTTCCCCAACCTAATAGCTTGCAAGAGATCCAATGTACGAATGCGCTTCTAAAATATTTCAATCAACATATTATTTACTTATTATTTATTTATTTTTTATTAACAACATATTAAAATATATTATTAATAACAAAATTTCAAGAGCACTAGCAGCAAGGCTATCGGCTCAACCAAACAAAATAAATTGGGACGCATAAACGATTTATATATAAATAGCGCACACATTGTGTTCCAGTAATGTGTTTAAATAATTCACTTTTCAATTAATTCTCATTATCGAGGAAATACTGTATATGGGGAGACTTTTCTAGAGCAGTCTACAGCGAGGTTGAAAGATGACAAAACAATTTTTATGTTGGTGGTTGTAAGCATTAATGGAGAAATTGCTAATTAATAAATAAAATAAATCGGTAAAATAGAAACTCAAATTTTGCATTAATTTATAAAATTTACAAGACTGTCTCAATTAGTTGTCGAATTGAGATAAAAATTAGCACTGATTATTTTACAGTAAAGTCTGTAACAGGTCCTAAAACACATTATTGAAAAATCTAAAATTCGAGTGCGTGTCTTAACCAATTGACGCGGAATGTATAAGTTACAGAATCTTAAGCAAAGAGAGACATTTACGCATATTTCTTCACTCTATGATTATTTTAGTCGTTTACTCGATAAAGATAGCACCAAAGTGAAAGAATCTTTTTTTTAAATAATCCTTCGTAATCGGAATATCATGGACAAAAATTTTGTATATCCTAAATAAGACTCTCAATTTTAATCCCAATTACAAATAAAGATTTTCATAACCTAGACACCACGCTCTTTAAGCATTTGAACTTGTCCCCTCCATTCAAATCATCACGTACTTACGTATGTATAAGTGCATATGATCTTTTCACTTCGTGTTGCTGATTGCAAAGAAAACAACTTCGAGTGCAGAAGGTTAAAATTCAAAAAGGGGGAAATTGAATAGATTAAAACTAAAAACTCAATGAATGATTTTTCCCAAGTGTACTTTCCGCTCAATCTATGACTAATTAAAAAAAAGTCACGTTTTAATTTTAATCCTTAACTTTTTAAGGGCCTTTTTAATACCAACGATGACAGGGGATAGACTCAAAACCTCAACCCCGGAACCTTGTGATAGTGAAGTGACACGCTGTGCTTTTATTCTCAACCCTGCCATACTACAAACCGCCCCTGCACACTAAATCTCCTTTAGGTCATTGGCATACGTTTAGGTACTCACCTCGTGCCAAACATAAACTCTCTCTGCTCACTTTTAGACCCTCGACAACTTTAACCCACCATCCCTCTAAAATCCTGTCTCCTTAATTATGAACGTAATTTTACCTGATTTTGTTTTTTTTTGTACCTTCTGTTTCATAATTTATCTCACCTCACTCGGACTCTTGGTGTGTACTGCCAACTTCTCCTCGTGGCTCGTAATTAATGCGTAAATGCAAAAATTATTTTTCTGCTTATAGAAGTGCTTTAAGTTTTAACCTTGTTTCAACAAATAACGATTCTCACAGCCACAACCGCTACCAGTTAACGTTAATTAAGGCCCAAAACCATTATAAAATGAGTGAAACACAACCAATTTGTTTTACTTGCAAGCTTTAAAAGTTCTCCCAACCCCAACATTTTAGCCGGGTTAAGGCTGGTTTTGAATTTTTAATGAACGACCATGGGGGCTTCGAATTAATTGGCAACCAGCCGATGGTGAAAAATAAATCGGGATTTTGTTGTTCTTGTTCTTACTTTTTTTTTCCTCTGTTCAAACTGAAATCAGAGTTTATCACTGCGAGATGCTTGGTTGTTTAGTGCTATGGGGGCAGAACTTACTCGTGTCCTTGTTTGGTCAAGGTCAGTTTTGGTGTTTTTTTTCCGGGCATGCAGTTTAAGGAATAATTTTGCTTTGGATCTGGTGAAAAATGGTACCACAAGTAGGTTGGAGACCGTAACACCCACCTGTTTCACTTGATTGAAAAATAGAAATGAATATGAATATTTTTATTAAAACGCAGTTCTTTTTCTTTGGAATTCGTTCTTGATTTGATTTTGATACTAAAAACTGTCGTCTCAATCAACTCCATTTGGACTAAATCCCATAAATCATCTTCCAGTTGTGGAATTTCATCCGTTTCTTTAGGCAAAGTACTCTCTGACTGGTTGTATTTCGACAATGAGATCTTCCTGTTCTACATCCTTTCAATCCAACGGCAGCGAATATGTTTGCTCAGCACCCTTACTTCAAATTCACGAATCAAAGACCAGAATAATCAACCCCGATAAAGAGCTAAGCTGAGAGTTCCATTATGAAGGAGTCTTTAACTGGAGCGGAACTGCCGTCTGCATGAAAGTTGTGATACCGATGTCTTTACAAAATGTTCAATGCAAAAAAAAAAACATAAAAAAAGGACGTGACGTGCAGAGAGACATTACCATTAGTCATGGAATGTTACACTGACATGTAACGCTTTGTTGCGTTGAACACTCATCTCGGGAAGCGATGCAGAGAATTAAAAAAAAGAACTGCCAGCAAAATGTGTGAATTTGATTCGGGACGCATTAAACTGTTAGTAGAAAAAAAATGTGAGGAACGGCTGTTGATCGACTCACTGAGTGAATTGAATTGTGAAGCCGTCTGATAGGCATACGAACTTGTGAAACTTGAATAAATGTCGGTTCACATTGAAAATATTGGCATTTCTGTTACAAAACGAATGTATTATTATAGATTCACGTAAAAAATATTATTTTTTTATTTTTTTTCCTTGTCTTTTTCTTGTTGAAATACTAAAGACAATAAGCTTTAATAATTTGAACGTGCCAGGAAAAAAATAATGAATAGATATCGTCAGTTTTACAAACCGATAAAGTATTCGTAATTTTTTGAGGCACAAGTACGATAACTTTGGCGTCAAAATTTTATAACAGTTTTTTGTAGAGGGGGTTGGAGTTATGAGCAGTCTTATAGAAAAATCAATTAACTTAATAAAAAAATTATAAAAAAACAATGGCAACACACAAAATGAAGTACTCTGCCAGTTTGAAACTTGCTCTTTAATCATACACTCAATAATTAACCGGCGAATGAATTCAAATACAATTGTTTTAATCACCTCCGAGCCGCACCTGCAGCCACAACTCCTCTGCAAGCTAAATCCAGAACTACCTCCCCGTGATCCATTTTGACTGATTACACATATTTTGTGCCTTCAATGTGAAAATAAAAAACCCATTTAAATCCTTTCGAAATCGTTGTCTCTCCGCAACAATACTCAATAACCAGTGTCTCTCAGAATTTATTTATATGACAACACACAACGAGCCAAGTCCCTCTGTTATCCACTCGATCACTCAATTAATTGTGGAATCGTTAAACGTTTTTTTGTTTTGTTTTCCAATTATAACGCACTGAAAAGCCCCACTCACGTCTGAAAACCCATGCGAAATCGTCATGGAAATAATGAGTATCGATTTTTTTTGCACGAGGGCCTCTCGCTTGCGAGGAGGCCTGGTTGGAGACGGGAGGTGTTCTAAAATAAAAGTAATGCAGGATTTCATTTAAAGGGGCTTAATTATCTCGTTATACACGATTTGCGTTTTTTTTTCCATCTTGGAAAACGCTTCCCAAATATAGCGAGGATATCAAGTGGGCTCTTGAGTGAGAAGTCCTCCTCATCAGAGAAGGGTTATAAATAATCGCTTTAGGAGCTGAGTGAAAATATCCGAACCACTTGGTAGACGTAAAGCGAGCATACAAACGACGACAGTCGTTCGGTTGATGTCATTTGGATTTGGACGAGCTGTGTCGTCGTTGTCGTGGTGGTAGTCGTTTTTTTTTGAGAAAAAAGGAAAAACTGGGCCTACTAATGAGGCTCTGTGGGTGTTAATGATGTTTATTATGATTTCAGTAATTTATTTTGAGATGAGAGGAAAAAATAAAGAGTCAACGAATTATCTGGGTATTTACTTTGGGTCTGTGTTGAATCTGACACAGCAGTTGGCTTAATAGGCCGGGTAGGTGTGGCTGGTGTTTGGGGATGTTGGTCAAATGGCCGGGAGCATGGGACATTGTGTGATATATTTGACCAAATTAACTTTAACTTTGACTCATGGCTGGCAGAGAGACATTAACTTTTACTCTAACCTAAGAGGGGACGTAGCGGATGTAGTTTTTATGGAAGGATCCAAATTTGTTTGGAGAACGGTCTGAACATCTGTCACAATGACGACAAATGAGAGGGAGTGTTAGTTAATATCGTTTTTGCTAGTAAAGAAATTTAATTTAGCAATTTGGCGCTGGGTAATTGGCATTGGCACAACAATTTTTTTAGCATTTGCAAGCATTCAGGAGTTGTTCCGAATCGTTCGATTAAAGGTTGGTGTCCAACTTTCATGCTTGAAACACAAAATTTAAGCTCAGCCAAAATCAAGAAGATCAGTAATTAGACTTTAGCGTTTCGGTCGGTAAACAATTAACTAACAAACCAAAATATTCAAAATGAGCACCAAGACAAGTTTGAAATACAATTTTTTTTAGTAATTCTTCAATGAAAGCGGCGGGTATGTCAACCTGCTTCAGGCAATTATAACAAAGTTATTTATATCGAATCAATATTATAAGAACGTGGACGAAAGATATTTTCATGAACTAATCAGACTACCCACCAAAGTTAACTACGTTCGACTTTCACCACAGAGTTTCTTTGAAACTTATCAAATCGTGGTCCATATGATTATATCATGCTCCATCCCTTACCTTTTAGTGTAAAAGGAGTCAAATAATGCTTGTTGTAAAAATTACGTTCAACATAGCATATATATTTTTAGCATAGGGTTGAGAAAGTTGCATATTATGTTCAAAGTCACTTTCTGTTTTACACAGCTGGTCCATATTGTTGCATTGGTATACAACCAAAAAACCTTAACCAACCAAAACCTTAAAGCTAGTTACAGTTGCAATACTAAAAAGTTCTTGAAAAAAAAAGGTGACAAAATATAGGTGTCTGTCGGACACCACGTCAGTGAAATTGTGAAAATTGAGTCACGTTCATCTCAAAGGGTTAGTAAGAAACAAGAGAATTTAAAAATACGATAGAGCCTTATAGGGAATATCGTTTTGAAAAGAAATATTTTGTATTTACCAAATTTCTATAACTTCTTTCATAACGGAAAGTTATTATGTTTATTTTGTTTGATAAAGTTAAGAAAATCTGGTTAATAATATTATCTCCCTAACTGCTCTCTGTAATTCGGTACAAACAAAAACTCAGTTTGCTCATAGAGATGCTTTACTTTCGTGCGATACTGTGTATCTGCTTTTCGAAAAAAAAAAGACTTTTCTGAAAACCACCGGCTTTTTTATTTCATTTTAACATCGAACCACATTTGTGGGAAAAGCCATATAACCAATACTTCATCTCGTTGAATAAATTGTCTATAAGATTCTTATTTCATTAGGTTTTTTGATAATCACCGAAAACTTACTATTTATTTGAAAGACTTGACTCTCGAGGAAACATTTCCCGATCTGTTGGTCATAGGGCTTGAAACAATCTATACACTTCACTTCATATTCATACCAAAACTTGATATTTTCTTACAAATAATTGAAAAGTTCAGCGGTTTAGTTTAACCTCTGACTTTTCTTATACAGTCAGCGTCAAGAGCGAGTGGACACTCAAAGTGTATCCTCAAAAATAAGATACACCAGCTTCAGCTCGAGTACATTGAAGTATGAAACGAGATCATTAATTTGACGTGCTTCTATAGCTTCTGCTGAAGTTGGTGTATCTTATGTTTAAGGATAATTTTTGTTCAGACGACCATACATTCACTTTTGACGCTGACTGTGTATACAATCACAAAACGATAAGAAATACTCGTTCTTGACGCTCTCAGTGCGAAAACGCACACCAAACCATAGCAGGTTATTTATTCTCGCAGGCCCAAAATTCTCACCACTCAATAAATTTTCTCCAAATCTTTTTTTTTATCTCTGATTAGCGTTTACATTTTGGAATCCAATTTTATTTTTATTTCATAATTTACATTCGTTAAACAATAAAAAAAAGTGAATACACAGCCGCAGCAAATGAATTGAAATGAATTTAAAGCAGATTGGTAAGAAGTTTCCCGGAACTGGGCCACATTCGAAGGATAAACTTTTCCGTCGAAACCACACCATAACTTTAAAGAATTTTTTCTTCTATTTGCATAATTCACCCACCCAAATACAATCGGGGGCTGGAAATACACCCGTCACTTTCGAAGAGCGTTCCATGCGAGTTGCAGGATTTCCTCCATTATGTGTAATCGTAACGGAGGACCACGTAACCAGGCATACATACCACCGCCGCATCCTTAATGTCAACAAACCATTAGGTGAAAATGAAACAAAAACTTCTTCCTCTGACTTATTTCCGAAAAGACGGAACCGACCCCACGGTGACTTGGAAATTCTCACGTGCCAAAGGAACACCACTACGACTAGGACGACCCGGCTAGGACTAATCCCATTAAATAGCACCCCGGGAGGGACTTACACAGTCCTCGTAGTTATCGCCATAGTCTGTCGTTGTTGATGACATTTCTTTCGTTCTAATTACCTTTGGAATATTTTGAATTTCAGCATGACAAACAGAACGAGGATTCTGTTTTTGTTCCTGGAATTTTCCACCTCACCGGAGCGGTGCCCCGCGGGGGATAGGAAGGATACAGAATAGGATTTTGTTGAGTATGATAATTCACATATGTATTCATTAATATTTACTCTCTTTGTATTTTCTCTCTCTCACTCTTACCTATGTATTATATTTACCACTAAGTACTTGAAATAAAATTAACATGCATTCACTCCATGTTCAAAAGCTGATCGCGCTGGTTTTTCTTTTCGTCGTCGGTGTTTTTCAACAGGTTATGGGCCCAGTCGCGTTGCCCGTTGAATAAGTAAAAGAATATTGATTAAAGAAAAAGAATATTAATAATAACGCGTTTTTTTGCGGAAATCGTCGTGGATTTCGGATCGCGGTAAAAATAAAAAAACGGTTGATTTATTAATTATCAAATATAAGTGGGGCTACGGTATCACGTGGGTTGGCGATGGAAAACGAAATATCGAAACTCGATAAGCTACAAGGCCAGGAACAATGGATGATGTGGAAATTCCAGGTGAAAATCATCCTAAGCGCGAGTGATCTATTTGGTGTAGTGAACGGAGAAAGCGTCCGGCCGGAGGGTGAAGGGTCGGAGCCGAAGCTAAGTGCATGGTTGAAAATGGATAGGAAAGCGCAAAAGGTAATTGCAACTACTGTTGGTCAGCAGCCGCTTGTTCATATAATGAATTGTACAACATCGCATGCCATGTGGAAGAAGCTTGAGTCAGTGTATGAACAAAAATCACAAACTAGCATACATATGTTGCAACAAAAATTTTACAGCTTTTGCAAAGACCCCAGTGACGATATGGCGACTCATATCTCTAAGCTAGAGTCCTTGGTTCAACAACTTAAAGATTTGGGTGAAACTGTCTCTGATACAATGGTAATGACCAAGGTACTCATGACTCTACCAGACAGTTATCGTCATTTTTATACCGCGTGGGAGTCGACAGCGGCGGCTGACAAAACTATGGAAATGCTGACCAGTCGGTTGATAATGGAAGAATCCCGTATGTGCTTACAGCCCATTGAAGGTCAAAATGCATTTCTAGCTAAAAGAAGACATGATTATCAACGAGTCAAACAAGGACAGCATCATTATCAAGAATCATCACATAATACCAACAACGGGAACCATATAAAAAGCAGTCAGAAATGTTTCTTTTGCAAGCAAGCTGGACATTGGAAGAGAGATTGTCCAAAAAGGAAAACGGTAAAGACACGCTTTGCAAATGCCAATTTTGCCGACAGTGATGCGTTTGTATGTACTCTCTTCTTAACGGAATCGAATCGATACGAATTAAAAACAGCTAGTGCCGACAGCTGGTTTTTGGATTCGGGAGCTAGCGATCACATGACTCATAATCGAAATCTTTTCCGCACCTTCGAAGAATTTAAGCAACCACAAAATATTAGAATTGGAAATGGTGATTTCATAAAGGCTATAGGTCGTGGTAATATAAACATTTTATCCTACAATAATAGTGCTTGGGTGCCTAAATTCCTAAAAGATGTGCTTTTGTCCCTGAAATACATATAAATCTGTTTTCATCAAATTCAGCATTAGATAAAGGATTAAAACTAGTGTCAAATAGTGAAAAATGTGAACTACTGGATGGAGATGTTACTGTGGCAGTGGGAGTCAGAAAAAACTCTTTTTTTGAAATGCTGTTTAAGATGCAGAAGCCGATGGTGGTGCAGGGGGGTATGGCGGCTCATGTAGCATCAAAATTAGAAAGCTCAATTGACATTTGGCATGAAAAACTCGCCCATCAAAATGTAGTGCGTGTACGCGAGACATTGAACAAGAGGAACGTTTCTTTCCGTGACAATAAAAATTTCTTTTGCGAAGCCTGTACTCTTGGAAAACAGCATAAGCAGTCATTTCATCCCAGTGAATCCAAAGCAAACAACCCAGGTGAGTTGGTACATATGGACTTGTGCGGTCCGATGCATGAATCTTCTGTAGCAGGTTCCAGGTATTTCTTATTATTAAAAGATGATTTTTCACGATATCGCACTGTATATTTTCTTAAAAATAAGTCCGATGTTCCAGAGTTGCTCAAACAATTTATTTTCAAAGTAAAGACGGACACTGGGTTGAAGCTTAAAACAGTTAGAAGCGACAATGGCACAGAATTCTTAAGCAAAGAGGTTAAAAAACTCTTCCAAAGGTATCATATTCAACATGAAACAACCGTCCCATACTGTCCGCAACAGAACGGCCGAGCTGAACGTGAGATGAGAACGTTGGTGGAAGCAGCTAGGACCATGATACATGCCAGAAACTTGCCACTGAAGTTATGGGCAGAGGCCATTAATTTGGCTGCATTCATAATCAATCGAACCCAGTTGGAAATAGACAAGAAAACAGCTTTTGAGTTGTGGAGCGGAAACGATTTTTCTTTCGATCGGTTTGATTGGAAAGTCTTTGGGTCTGAATGCTTCGTTCACGTGCCGAAGCAGAAGAGACAGAAGTGGGACGTGAAGTCAAAGAAAGGGTTTTTTGTTGGCTACTCAGAGGGTGTTAAAGGTTACCGAGTATGGATACCGGGGACAAATCAAGTTGAAATTAGCCGTGATGTGATCTTTAAGGATATGAGAACTGCTAGTGATAAACTGAAAACGAAGAGCGAAGCAATAATTGCAGTTTCAGATGCAGAGGTTATGAATCCAGAACAACCTCCCTTTTCAACTAAAGCCGCTGACTGCAACGATTCACGGGAACTCGCTAGTGGCAAAACTGATGAAGGCATTAGTAAGGTCTATGAAAGTCAAGAAGAAAAACCTCTTAAAGATCGCCTAAGAAGTGCTGCTAAAACTCATGGCCAAGAGGCGACAGAAATCTTGCAAGGGTGTGCTTTTGTTGCCGAACACATTGAACCTGCGTCATTCGAAGAAGCCTTACAATCCGAAGATTCAAGCAAGTGGGAGCAGGCTATGAAATCAGAAATTGAGGCTCTTCAGAACAACAATACGTGGGAGCTGATTGAGCCACCACAAGACCGTAAGATTTTAGATAATAAATGGGTTTTTAAAATAAAAAACACAGGTAGTACTGAACCTAATCGGTATAAAGCCAGGCTCGTGATCAGAGGTTTCTCACAGGAAAAGGGGATAGATTACGAGGAAACTTTCAGCCCTGTTGCGAAATTTGTGTCTATTCGTCTAATACTACGTCTAGCGGCCATGAACTCTTACAAGCTAAAACAATTCGATATCAAAACAGCCTTTTTGAATGGCAATCTTCGCGAGGAAATTTTTATGAGACAACCGAAAGGATTCGATGACAAAAGTGGACGCGTGTGCAAGCTCAATAAAAGCCTATATGGCCTTAAGCAAGCGTCTCGTTGCTGGAACGAAAAATTCACATCATTCCTGCGATCATTCAACTTAAGACCATCTGACGCAGACCCATGTGTTTTTATAGGAGATGATGTGATGCTCGCTATTTATATCGACGATGGGATTATTGCAGCAGAAACCGAGCCACGCATTTTTACCCTCATCGACCACCTGAAACAAGAATTTGAAGTGAAAGTTTTCGAAGCCAAATATTTCCTCGGCCTGGAAATTCATCAAGACTGTGATGGGACGATTTACGTCAATCAATCTCTTTTTGCTAACAAAATCATCTGCAAATTTGGGATGGAACAAGCATATTCTACGTCTACACCTGCGGAAACGTCAGTGCATGAGTTATTTAATACCGAAGGGGACATTGCATGCAACTTTCCATACCGCGAGGCAGTAGGCAGTCTAATGTACCTTGCGCTAGGAACAAGGCCGGATATTTCTTTCGCATTGGGCCTTGTTAGCCGTCATATGGAGAATCCTAATGCGGGTCATGTAAAGGCATTGAAGCGTATCCTCCGATACATCAAGGGCACAATAAAACATGGTATTGTTTTCAAATCCAACACTAAATTTACTTTTGATTGTTTCAGCGATGCTGATTACGCCGGAGATAAGAGCACAAGGCGATCAACAAGTGGTCATCTTTTTTTATTTGGTGGAAGTCCTATTTCATGGGGATCCAAGCGACAACGTTGTGTAGCACTTTCTACAACTGAGTCCGAATACATAGCTGCATCTGAAGCCGTTAAGGAATTATTGTGGATAAAGCAGCTGCTACTAGAACTGAATGTCTGGATTCCTAAACCTAAACTCTTTTTGGATAATCAAAGTGCTATACGACTTATTAAGAATCCCGAATTTCATCAACGCACGAAGCACATTGACGTCCGCTACAATTTTATACGAGAGAAGTTTTCTGAGGGGATGTTCGACATAGAGTACGTCGAATCCAGCAATCAATTGGCCGACATCTTTACAAAGCCACTATCAAAAGATTTTTTTGAATCAATGCGAACATGTATTGGTGTTTTAAACTATAACATGTAATTTTGATATAATTTGATAATGAATTGAATTTAATTGAAACCAAATGCTTTGTAATTGAATTAAATACTTTTGAATTGAGCTAAATACTTTAAATTGTTATTTACGTTATAAACTATTAAGCTAATTACTTTGAATTACTATTTTTGTTATGTTTTTGATATTAATGAAAGTGGGAGTGTTGAGTATGATAATTCACATATGTATTCATTAATATTTACTCTCTTTGTATTTTCTCTCTCTCACTCTTACCTATGTATTATATTTACCACTAAGTACTTGAAATAAAATTAACATGCATTCACTCCATGTTCAAAAGCTGATCGCGCTGGTTTTTCTTTTCGTCGTCGGTGTTTTTCAACAGATTTCATTCGCATTCACACTCGGAGTGAGGAATCACAAACTATGATGATTCTCCAGCATGAACGGACCTAGACAGGAATTTCATTGTGCGATGGAGTGCGATGGAAGAAGGAATCTGTAAAATTGAATGAACGCTCCTTCGAGTGGAGGATGCAATCTGGTTTTCTTGTAAAAACAGAATTGGATTCGAAGAAAAAATAAAGGGAAAGGACGAGAAGGAGCGTGGGGAATTCGTTTAAGGACTATTTAATCCGAAGACGGAGAAAATTTTAAAAGCGTGGCAAATAACAATTGCAACGGATGGGATTTCTCTCCAATAGCTTGAGGCCTTTTGTTCGAAGGCACGCTCTTTGAACTCAGCGTCGGCCTGGCGACGGGTGGCAACGACAGAGGCGGGGTAAAAGGTTACGGGAAGGTCACAGTAACGTGCTTTGTTTACAAGTCAGACAAAGGAATTTCAATCTGTTCATCGATCGTTTGTCCAGCTGCATGCAAATTAAAAAGTGAAATGCCGCATATATGACAGATAAAACGCAACTATCTGACATGTGCCACAAATTGTGGTCGTTCAAGGTCCGAATTAAAGCTAATTTTGGTGCTGCTGGTTCTCTAAGGAGATGACCGAGTATGCAAAGTAAAGTTGTTGTGAAGTTATTTATGGTCTGACGACCTATAAGAGTATTTCAATCCGGTCTGAGTACAGTTCTGACTACAGAATTAGAGGTCAACGTATTTTTTAATAGGAAAGAACACATTTTTTTAGCATCTCTGTAAACAAAGGATGAGCGCGTTGGAAATGAGATGGGAATGTGAAGGCACCCGATAAAGTAACGACGAGAAATGGGAAAAAGGATAACTTATAATTCGCACTGTAACATAATATTGTGAGCTCATCAGGACCACAGAATTAGAAGAATTGGAAATAGAGGGGAGGTCGTAGGAAAAAGCCATCTAAGTCACTGCGGCTACTGGTGGACCTGTTGTAATTTTCACCACTAACGCAAGAAACCTGAGCCTATATTGAAAATTAATATACTCTTGGATGAGCTAGCAGTGAGCTGCTCTGAGAACCAGAGATTCGCTATTGATGGAATAAAACAGAGACATTTTGAAATTTACAGGCATTTCAATTGAAATTTCAAACGCTTTGTTCATTTAAAATCTTTAAATATGAAGCTTAACCATTGGAAAAGAAACATTATGTCCATTCTCATTTGTGTAAACAAAATGTTCCACATAATAGCTTACACACTATTACAGCATATTGATTTAAACGTTCGGGAATATACCCAGTAAAACGATACCTACAAAAACCGATTGGTTTTCATGGTCTTATTGCCAGCATAAGGCTGTATATTCTATGCCAACTAGTTTCTAAATCCGGAACTAATCCTCACGTACCAGAGAGGCTTTTAGCTAAACAAATTGCTTATGGACCAAATATTCACGCTCCAACAAATCTAGTTGACTAAATTCCTATTTACACAATCGGTTTATCAATTTTAGAGGGGAATACTAATTTTTACAGCTAATGTTGCTGAACTTAAAAAAAAAACAAATATTAAATCAAGAAACGCCTTTGGCAAAAATATACTCCTTCCATACTTGGTTGTACCGTATTTTACTCATATAAGAAAAAACCGTTTTAAAGAAATGTAATTTTATTCCCCTCGTCTTTTTTTTTATTTTTGAATTAAATTAAAGGGTAATAACAAAAGACGCACATAGAAAAACACGGATATAAGAAACTTGTTTTCATACAACAAAATCTATCTTTAAATATGAAAAATGCACAGTTATAAAAAATTTGCTTTTTGCAATCTTAATATATATTTCTAGCCACTTATTGCTATGCAAAAATCAATCAATATACCTAATAAAAAAGCTTATTTTCAGTTTTATTAAATTGTTGTTGTTGTTATGAAATATGCACATGTGCTTAAATTGTAAATGGATTTGAATTACGTATAATTTTTTTGTGTGTTGTACGTTGGGCGTATAAAAGAGATTATTTTTCTTATATCCGTGGTTCGTACATAAGAAACTATTTTTGTTATATCCGTTGCTTGCATATAAGGAAACACGGGTATATAAAACAAATTTCTTGGATTTTTTCTTCCACAGAAATTTCTTATATCCTTGGACTACTGCATTTCTATTAGCATTTAATATGGACTGTAGCGCCAATGAATGAAGAAGTTATGTCAATAGTTGAATTGAGTTTATTTGACAGCCCGATACCATAATATGCCCAACGCCCTGTTTTCCTCTAATTTTCACATTGAAATTCATGGGTTGCATTCATTCTCATCACACGATAATCGTCTGACGCTATCGTTTGAACGATAGCTGTTCTTCAAGTAAGCTTCAAAAAACCATATCGACAGAACGCAATTGTTTTCTCCGCTTATAAGCCGAGAACATAAGCTGAGAATATAAGCCGAGAACTTTCATTTTCTATCGTCTCGACGATGGTTCTTTGTCGATATAGTTCTAGAGTTTTTTGCTATAGTTCTAGAACAAACTGTGAAAAATGTGAAATTTTTGACTTTAATAAATGAAACATTGGATTGAATGCTGAAAAAATGGTTTTGCTAATGTTTTTTTTTGCATTAAACATTCTTTTTCTTTTTTATCATAAGGAGTTTACATTTTTTTTTCACAAAATCTTAAACTAATGGTAAAACGTTGGCGTTGTGTAGAGTTATCATGGTTATCGACAATATTCTTTACTAATCGAAGCATGAACTATTGTTTTTGTTTTGGGTGAAATTGCTTTGACGTGGGGCTGTTCAATAACTTTAATATCGGAAGAGGTAACATTTATTTTAGTTTCATCACTAAATAGAACCTTAATCGACGGGGTGATAGTGAGGTCCCTACATTTGGGTGCAAAAACTAATTTAGATACTATTCTCCTCTGTCGCAAATGGCTTTTTTCATAGAATGCGTCCAAAAAGAATAACATTGTTCCAGCTTTGCTTTGGAGGACCTATGAACGACCCCCGATCATAGCCAATTATTTAGCCTACAAGTCTTCATAATTTTAGTGAAAGTATCGATCAACCTGATTTGGTTTCGATTCTTTTAACTAGATGTAAAGCAGCTATAGGCTAATAGACAGCTTATAGACCTATTTTATTGGAAAGGCTTGTTTTCTTTTTATTATCAAATGGTTTAAAAGTTTGGTTTTTATCAAAACTGTGCCAAAAAATCTTGTAGAAATGAAAACCCTTCATCAAAACTCTGCGACTGCTTTAAAATGAAAAAGCATCAAATGTAATCCACCACCTAATACAGACCCATCTTTGTCATCACAAATCGATTTTCACACACCAGCTCCATTGAATAACAGCAACCAGTTGAAGACACGCATGAGAAAGAATCCCCTAAAGACGAAGTTCGATGACCCAGATTAGTACGTGAGCTCCTTTCATATACGAGGGGCTAAGAACCGGAGATATCTTTTGTTATTTGCCTTAAAGGACACAATAGAACGTCGTCTTCACAATAAATAAAAGCCACATACCTCATAGCTATTCCAGCGGCGACACTCGCCGCAATGATGCACATCAGAAGCGCCACACACACAGCCACCGCAGCCCAGCACATGACACCGCAGTACCACAACTGGGACGTACTCACTAACAGCCAATCATTGTATCCTGGCAGAATTGAATGCGTAATGTATGTTTTCAAGTTGATTTCATGTTGTTCGAGAATCAGCAACGGCCTCCATTTGAACTCGTGCGACGTGGTGGTCTCGTTCTCGGCGCTACGCACCACATCCAGCACCAAGAAGTCGTACCTTGGCACGTGCACGGAACTGCCTCCTGACAAAGGACCTCGGGCGTTCGCAATGATGAAGTCGTAGAAATGAAAGAAATCAATAAAATTCCTCAGCGTCGATATTCTGGCAGCACTGCTGTTCGAGGTCGTGTTCTCTTGATGGGGGCCATTACTGGAATTGCAGAATTTCTCGAGCTGTCCTCGCAGGACATCGGCGTGTGTCTGGTTTGTTATGCTGCACTGCTGCGTGAATGATTTGATGTCCTTGCAAACTTGAGTAACGCTTTGTAGTCTGACAGAGGAGTTGCATGCCGGCGGGAGGGTGAAAGGACCCAGTTGAATGGAGCGGTCCAAATGCATGGGCCAGTGGACGTTTTCTGGAATGATATTGGGTTCCTTTTTTTGCTGTTGCCAGCGGCGAATTTGATGAAAGTTCTGAACGATCCCGATGCGGTTGTCGTCGAAGGCGACATTCAAAAAGTGCCGATACTTGTCGCTGAGGACGGTAAGGAGGAGAAGGTTCGACATGAGCCTCGAGGCGGTCTTCATGAGTGAGAGGTTCTTGTAGAAGCGATTCTCGGCATTGAAAGACGTCGCTATGATGTCGATGAGCAGGACCTTGGTGTGATTAAGGGCTTCCAGGAGCGAGAGTATTCGCAGGGTTGACGCGTCGTTCATGTCGGCGGTGATTATTATGCCTGTGGGGAGAAAACAGGGGCGTAAGATTGATTCGTCTAGACAGGGAGTGAGCGAATGTGATTACCTTTCCCGGCCATGTCGTTGGTTGTCAAATCGCTGGCAGCATTCTGTCCGATTTCGATTCTGTATGGGATGTGGAGGTTGGCCGCTATCGTTAGTGGGAGACCCCAGTTCTCGTCTGAAAGAAGTGAACGAAAGATGAATGAATAAAGAGACTAAAATGAAAAGTACGAGTTGAAAATTATCGTAGAAACTATAAAAGAGTAAGCAAATTCTTGAGAGCATTAGAACGTCTTTCTATTAAATGTTGGTGCTGGCAGAATATCAAAATGAACAAAAAGAAGCTCGACAGGACTTTTGAAATATGTATAAATATACAAGCTGTCCCATCAAGTTGTCCTCATCACAGACAACAAAAGTGAACTGACTCATTCAAGATAAAATCTTTCCGACATCCCGAGTAAATTTCCCCACCTTGGAAAATAAATTAAATTTGAATTAAATGCAAATTTAATTCCCGACAAAGAGAAATCAAATTACGTTGTCTGAGAAAGAACAATTGAAAGTCGGTGAACAGTGAAGAGGTAGAATGAAAAAAAGGAAAACAGGACAAACAATCAGCTGCTGAAACATGAGACGAGAGATTCAAAATATGAAATCTGGTGCTGGAGAAACCATGACACAAAGCAGAGAGATAGATGAACTACTCTGGCGGCAGGGGGTGGAGGCACATTAAGGCAAAAAACAAATACAGGAAAAGAAACTTTCAAGGTCCAAAATTCTTTTCACAAAAACCCACCCAAAGTCACACACACACGATGAACACACAAGGACACAACTCACCCCGAAGCGAGTTTTAAAACATAAAAGGACGTAGATTTCTCTACACATGACAGCGTGTAATTCAGGTGAAGTTTTCTTTTTGGTTTTTCTTTTTTTTTTTTGAAAGTTCCTCCACCCGGAAAATGTTTTTGAGAACGAAACGACGTGGTAAACGTGGAAGAGGAAGAGAGAAAGAGAGAGTAAATTTTTAGTGGAGGACAATTAGTCCTGCAGCTTACAAGTGCAGTGGAGTAAGAATTAACATTGGGATTAGGAGGGACGGCGATGTGGGATGGTGACATTCATCGCAGGCTTAAGAGAAAAAAAAGGACGAGGGCACTGTTCAGATAAAATTCAATGCACGAGCAGAACAATCTTAATTTCTCATGTGTGAATAATCGTGAAATCTGTTGATCAGAGCGATAGCTTTTAGGAGTCACCGAACAGAACAATTTAGATGGGCGAACTTCACTTAAGAAGAAATTTTAATGGAGGAAAATCTAATGGAGCTGTGGGACCAGAAAATTTGAGTTTGTGCACTTCAATAGGAGACATGAACGGATTGGAGTCAAGGCTATCCTCGATTTCATATTTAATGTGTCGTCTAGCTATACTTTTATCATAATATAAAGAAGAATTGAACTGAAAAGGTCCAATGATAAAAAATGTGAAGCTTTTTCAATTTTTTTTTAAGATTTCGAGACTAGGCCGAGTCTCGAAATCTTTGACAAACTTGCCATGTTTTTTTTTTTTTTTTTCTTATTTTACAGTGACTGCGAGTTGTTTTACTCCCAGCCATGCTGTAGCATCTCCTGTTATTGCGTCCAATTTTTTATCACAACAGTACAAATCTTCTCCATAAAACAACAAATCGAGAAATGTGATGAAATAATGATTCATTTTAATCGGCTTTAGAAATAAATTACTTATTATTCAATGGCCAAACAAATTCGTCGTTTAATGGTCTTAATCTTTATTATGTAGCAAAGTTATTATAAATGTAAAAAGTGATTTAGCGTAAAATTGAGATTCCCAAAAAGTGGAGTTAATCAATTTGTACACTAAAGGGCTCAATTATCTACTTGCCCTAGATCTTATTTGACTGTCGAGGCTTGTCCTTGGCGTTTTTCCAAACGCAAGACGATCCTTTAAAATAACTCTAATAAATAGAGGCTTTTGAAATCATTGCCGTGCTATGCAATAGGTTGATGAGATTTGGCGTAAAATCTTACTACATTTTAAAGTAAAATAATATGTGATGCGAAATAATTTTTCTTTTCAACGACTGACAACTTTTGAAAAGCCACTTTCGGCACTTAATCCGCCGAAAACCAGAACCTCTGCAAATAAATAGTACATATCATTAAGAAAAGTACTCCATCATCAGCCTGATTCAAGCCACATCAAATGCCGGCAACCGTAGCAGCCACGAAACTTTCACAAAACTTTAACCGAGCAGTCCCTTAAAGCCATTAACTCGGGCATGCATATGGCGGCATAAGACCCTCACGAGGATACCCATTCGAGACAATCCATTAACCCTTTATGAAGTTAATGTAAACTTTTTGCCAAAATTTTCCCGGCAGCGGTATCGCTGCGTACGCGGAGGTATGACGCTCCTAGAGTAATTTTTCCCGCTCATAAAGTTTAGTTTATCCGAAAACTCCTCGTGGATTAAATTATTAAGTCATAATCGCTCGGGTTGTGTGTGCAGAGCGCTACTTTCACTCAGCGGTTAACCGCACACACCCCAAACACTTCCATCCCCGACTGCCTGTCACATGTGCACCGGGAGGAGGCAGAAAAAATAACTCTCAGTGATTTCCCTGAATCCGAGAGGAAAAGTCAGCTCCCGTCCCCTACGGTGCAAGAACTTGCTTGCAGAGTTGCTTTTTTTTCCCTGTTGCACTCATTGGGGTGGGTATGTGTGTGTATTTGTATCCTATTGCGATGTTTTCACCGCACAACCTGCCCTCATAAATCCTTGTGTTCGATGGCACGGAACTCGTCGTCGCTAACGAACTTACGAACCCGCGCGCATCTCATGCCTGCCTCGACTTTCCTTTCCGCGTCATTTCGCCGGCTCTCTGTCGTTCAGGCTGCGTTGGATTTCTAACAACACCGTCGGTAGCAGGAGATAGATTTGTTTATTCCGATTAATTATGGAGTTGTAGGGGTGGTTGGCTGCTTGGTTCGACAACAAACAACGGTGGCAGAAATGAGGCTGCAGTGGCTGCCATTGACAGGATTTATTTTCGCTCAAGGATTGCGTGATGCTGGGCAGAAAGTGGGCGCATAGAAAGGCTTTAATGATGCACAATCCAGCCTCTGATGCGCGCGAAAAATAATGCCAGTGCTCACCCGACCTCATCCTTTCTATGCAAATGATGTTTTGCTGGATCGACGACGACAGGATACGATGCCACTCCATTGGCCGCAGAGGAAGAGTGCACCATAAAGTTAATGAAGTGCTAAAATTAATTTCCTGTCGCAGTTAATAATAGAATTAATTATCAGTTTTCTTTTATGACATCGTGAGTGGTCTTAATGGGGAGCACTTGTAGTCCGGTGTCCATTAGTAACGTCCGACGTGGATGTATTGTCACGCTTCCTGGTTTCATGGATATTCGAAGCGCACTGTGGTCATGCGTTAGTTTTTCCTTTTGATTTATATGTTTTGAAATGTAAGTAAAAAGATTCATTTATTACTTTTACGATTGTTTATATAGCAGCTATTAAGTGACAATTTAGAGGTTGTGGTACGGTTGCTATGAGCAAAAATCAGTCAGTTTAAAATGACAGATTCGACATTTTATAATATTCATGACTCCATCTCTAGCAAACAACTGACAACTCTGTCACTTCTGTAATGAAATTAATTGACAATTCGCCGTTCGGAGTCAGCAATAAAAAATAGGTTGCTTTCAAATGTATCAATAATTAAACAACGCAAAATGCACATGGTTAATTAAAAGCTAGGGTCTGGTATTTCATGGGTTGTTTGTTTGGATAATGAAATTATTTGAATAAAACTTTTCCATAAAAATAATTTGCATTACAAAATATTCCTCGACCCTTTTAGTAGTAAGACGCATCAGCGGCTTCATAAACAGATCCCACTGGGTATAGCCCGGGGGATACAAGACTACCAACGTTGGCTTCAAACAGGTAGTATGACATGCCTGCTAATACTTTGGTTTGGTGTATTTGCAGGAAATCTATAGGCAGCGAGTCCGGGGAAATTGAAAACAATCCGGAGGTGTGACAGCACAATGGGCCAATAAGTGGCCTAAGTGAGCCTGCGCTACAGCGCAGGCAGTCACTTTTACCTAAGACCTAAGACCTAAGACCTTTAGTGGAACATACGGCCACAGAAGATGATGATGATAAGAAAATATTTTATTATATGTATATTTTTATTATATATATATATGTATTTTCGTAAGAAATACAAAAATATAAATATATCGCAACTTGAAAATTAGCAAAAGTGTTGATACTTTAAAAAAATGTAGAGAACATTTTAGGTCATGGCTAAATTTTGCGGAAATAAAGCAAACATTTTTGTTAGATTTAATTGAGTACAAATAAAAGTGTCCATACTTTTTGATAAAACCTTTTGAAAACCTTCCTAAAACCTTCCATCAATATATGTTCTTAGCCTAAGTATCAAGCACTGTGCACACGAGTGTTTTTATTTATTCTTCTTTTTTCCATCAATTAATAAAAGCATTCTTATTTAATATTCAATAAAACAGTCGCTTGAAGCTTTCTCGGGAGCATTTCTCAACTTTCATTCTAGCCATTTCTTTTGGTTTATTTGTCACTGATGATTAAAAGCAGGCTATGAGCAGATTCTCCTCCCAATTTTTTCACACTTTATGACATCAGATTACACAAAACCACAGACTGACTCCATTAAAACACCATTAATTCAACCGCGACACAAAGCTGTCGCCTAATTTCATTGATTCACCACCAATTCAATGGAAATAATTTCCGTAAGTAACCGGTAATCAAAGTTATTACCCCAAAAAAGATCCTATCGCAAAGCCTCATCCCAATTAATCGCATCCAAATCGCCTAAAAGACCGTTGATTACCGTCGCTTGTATCTGCGGCTGTTCAGTTTATGTATCTTTTCATAGGCCATTAAATCAATTGCATAACATAGCAGGACACTCTTGTACCAAGTCTGGCCAGAAGTATACGCCAAAAAAAAAAAAAAAGAAACACATGGCCGGCAGATAATTTTTCATCATGGCCCGTCCATCGGCGCTGAGTGGACCCACTGTCGTTTGTAAATTATTTACGATGCAATTACGAGCTGCTCGCGACTAAAAGCCCATTAGATAGGAATTTTGGTTCGTTACGGGCCTTAAAGTGAAGAGAAAGTGTCGGACGAGGGTTAAAAGGGGGATGTGTTACAAGTTTTAGTAAGTTTGCCGGTGCGCTTGACGGAGTGACTGGACACTTGTGGTTGTGGGCCACGAGGGGTGGGTAGCGATTACGCAACGGTGCGAAAATTCACGAGGTGTTTGCATTGACGGCAGTGGAAGTGATTTACCTGCAGTCAAGTGTCAAACTTGTTGGAAAAGTTGTAATTCGTTGCTGCCTTGTTTTCGACCCCCCGCGTTCCCTTATATTATCAAGTTGAATACTTTCGTCTAAAAATGGGGCCAGAGGCTACGATGTAGAATGGACTTTAACTGTTTGACCAGCGAAAAGTTAAAAAATAGTTTTCCGAAAAAGGAAATGAAAAATTGTTGTCCTACTAATTTGACCGCATATCCTTTTTCTCATAAAACTTATAACAATGACTGCCATGTCTTAATGGGAAGGGATTATTTTGTTTTGCAACTGTTTTCCCTTATACGTAAGTTCTTTTTACAAAACAATAGCATTTTTTTATTCCTACACCTCGAAAGCAACTTAATGACTGGACAAAATTAAAAAAGGTAGATTTAAGGTCTTATGTTATTGAAATTGTTCATAAATCTCTACCTTACCCGGTTGGTGATTTTTACAGGGGCGAGGGAGGTCAATTATTTTGCATTGTCAACTATTTTCGCATTGTTAACTCCAGCGTTGTACATAGTAATTTAAGAATATTGAATTAATAAATAAATAAGAACTATTGAAAAAAAGAAACGATTAAAAATCAAGCAAACAATTTCCTAAATTTACTCCTTTAGTGGCATTCGTGAGAAGATGGATGTTGAAGCACATCAACATGAAATGAACAATTTGAACTATAATACCAATTTCACTTAATGTTATACAAGTTTTGAATTTTGTAGTTTCTTTTAACTTTCTTTTTTTTATAATGTATACTTACTTTTGTGACTGAGTGTAGATATGCAAATCTTTTATTGAGAATCCCAATGTACCCACTCAAAATAAGCCTTTATGGCTTATTAAAGCATTTCTGCATTTGTCAATGAGCTTAATCATGTAGAAAGTCCAGGCAATAATTTAAACATCAAATATTAATTTGATATTCTGGTACCACCAACGGTACTTAACGACTCGCTCGCGAGTTTTTAAAATTTTAAATTGTTCGTGTTGTTGTGTGTTTTCGCACCTTTTTAATGTCGATTAAAAGGTGAATAAATGTGTTTACCAGAATTGAGAGAAATTGACAGTAACATAAATCCAATTTCAATTACAAGTTATTCAATTACATAATTTACGTTTACTTATATTTTATAACAAAAAATTACATTTTAATAGCAGTTGAACACAATAAATTACACCGTGTAGCATTGTGATTCGGATGTGTCAGCTGATTTCAAAGATACCAACAGTTCTTCTGAAGAGTTAGCCTTTGTTTTAAAATTTGATCGTCTTTTTGCGCATTTATGCACTTTCGTAAATTTATAAAAAAATTATAGGCGTCGACATCATCCAAAATCTCTAAATAAAATAAATATTGGTCATCCCATAAACATTGAAAAGTGCTGAAATTTTTTAGTTTTCTTGTATGCTCTTCAGAATTTCCTCTTATTGGGCACAAAGCGTAGTCACGCATGATATTGACATCCTATTTGCTGTGGGATGGGATTGGTTATCATCCTCTTCAATAATAAGCTTCATATTTTCATTCTAAAAATTTAATTAGGAATGGGTAATGTCTAGTCTCAGCGGCATCCTCCTTTCTAATATTTTCAACTTCTTCACAAACTTTTCTTCCAATTTTGCACAATTTTTTAATTTGTGTTCTTAAGAGACCTTGTTCTTTGTCTGTGAATTATATTCTAACATTTCGGAGGTAAAGCTCCTAGCATACTTTTGCATTTACAACACCAATACAGAAAATGCTTTCATTTTTTTAGTTCAAAATTTTTTGAAACCAAAACCCCGTACCTTGGTGTGAAGTATTGAAATTTAAATGTTACTGGACGTTAGCATCAACGCTGCATCGGGGCTCGCGCTTTTTTCTCTTGACTAATAACTAGTCACACTCATTTGCAGATTTCAAAAGATTCTGCTTGCATTTCACATTTAGCAATGGCGTTGCCGTAAATTTAACCGTTCTAACGCATGAATAACCAAAGTTTGGTTATTCATTCGTTGAATGAATAACGAATGAATAACAAATGTTTGTTCCACGGTGTTATCGATTACATACAGATAATTAAAAGGCTTCAATTACTTATAATTCAATTTCATGCTTGTAAATGGCAACATGTTCTGAGAAAAACGCTACATAAAAAGTAAGTGATGCGGATGATAACTACCGTCAATGTAAAAATAAATGCTGCTTTAGTTGCACGGATTGATACTCGGAAACCTCGATTTTTCTTCAACGGAATTGGGTGGATGAGGTCTCTTATGTACATAATCTTGGTACTTGACAATTTCTTATCATGCGCTATAAAGGCCCACTCAAAAATTCGGTCTGAGTGTCAACTGTTAATGCTAATATAAAATGTAAAAAAAAAAAATAAAAAATTGTGCAATTTTTAACACATTTTAAGTTCTTTAAACAGAAATTGCATATATCTTGGCGATCAACCGATTTTGTCCTCTATCCGATACCGCCGACCCAACGTCGTGAAACCACCACAGACCGCTTACCAACCATTAACTCCAAAATAAAGTTTTGTTTTAGAATCGTTTTAAAACCAAATGAGCGCATGAAACAATCTGGATTCACGACTCTCGGAATATGTCAACGTCAATTACCTCATTTAGTAGTCCTCGTAAAAGGAAATCCATGTCCTACTTAACTGCGATAAGAGCTAATGTCTCGTGTAACTATCCTCATTTCGTGGCAGCCCAACCTACCCGACCACTCAAAGTCAAGTCATCCCAATTTCATAAATATTCCCACCGTATTCTGACATTTGAGCGTGCATGGAAATGCATCTCTGTCGCCCCAAAAGCACCGCTCCCGTGCATGGGTGTGTGGGGCGTTAATGAATGTGACGGGCCTATAGACAGCGATGTGATTGCAGACGTGTGTACCCCGCCTCGATGTCCCCGAATAGGCGTGCCAAAGCCTCGTCCGGTGTAGATACTCGTGTTCCAGAGGAATTATGACCACTTGATGGATGGTCCCGCAACAGCCACCGGGCGAGGTTCCAACGCAAACAGCGATTTGACACGAATATCATTGCCATTTATTGCCGGTGTCACGTCATAAACGCGCACGACGTGGAGGGTGGGTGGGAGGCAGGCAGTGGGCGTGTGTATGCATCGAAATCATGTGTGTAGCTTGCTTCCCTTCCATTTTATGTTCCTCTTGAGATATAAACTGATTTGGCTATAAACATGTATCTATTAACCGAGAGACGGGGCGCAGAATGTGCGGATATCTCGTCTTCTCGTTGTCCTTGGTCCGTGGCAGGAGCAGAGCTGAAAAAAAGTTACTCCAAGTTTTATTGGAGACAAATTGAGGCGTCGCTGGAAGCCACACTTCAACTCAAGTGATGTACTTGCAGCAAGTTTTGGACGTTGAGTGTGATTGATAGATTCCGGGTTGACAGAAAATTTGGCAACAATCATACGAATGCTCTGGGGCGGGTCATTAAATTTAATTGCCAGCGATTTGGACGCTCACAATCATAAACGTTGAATGCGTTAATAGACACATTCTGAGAGATAATTGGTGGCATAGGGAGGAATGTCAGAGGTCAAAGGAGAGATTAAATTGGCGTGGTAGGAAAGATTGTTCGTTAGGCTTGAAGTGATGACAAAGATTGAGGGTGTATCTGTCGGAGATGTGTACGGTCAATGGAAGAGGAAAATAAAGGGATATGGCCACCCGTAGTGTGGGGTTGTAAAAAACAGAGAGCTATTTCAGCTCTTTGGTGGAGGACGTGTAGCCCGAAGATTGTAGGCCATGCGATTTATTGATTGGGCCCAACACGATTAATGGCTATAGAAAAGGTCTTATTTTTGGGTATTGTGCTGCCCAAATTGGCTTTTCAACAGCAAACAGGACTTTGAATAGGCCCCAGTCCCACGTCATTCTTGGTTCATTAAGTTGTGATGATCAATAGAGGGATATTTTAGAAATTAAAGAAGCGTCTAACCGGGGGAGTAGCCAAGCGCCTACATTTTTAAAGCGCCTACAAAAATAATGCAGTGCCAGTTTGGATATTAAATACCGATGGTTACCGGCCGCCTTTCTTACATTATATTAAGTTTGCTATGCGGTAATTACGACGCGTACCTATCATACCAATAGTCGGAAAACCTATTCTTGATAATGGTATACATCTAGATAAAGTTGTAAGTCTGAGTGCTGTATTAGATTTAATGTTGGTGTCTTTTCTTCCTCAAAACCGAGTCAACAGCAGTCATTATCAAACAGCCCTGTTGAAACTTTTTACAATTATACGCACTTCACCAGTCATAAATTCAGCCTTTGCATGCTGTTTTTTGAGTTCGTAAGTTTTATTTTAAAAAGAAACAATTAAAATAAAAATCTTATCTTATCTAATCGAGATTCCAAGATCTATCAAGTGTTTGAAGATCTCTAATTCGTAACTGTTGCAGAGATGTAGAAGAATTAAATCTTTTGACATAACAAACCAATTGATTTCATGCCCCTTTTTAATTTATGAATTCATTTTGAGTGATAACTTATTGAGATCACCATTCTTGCTTATCTATTGAGATGGGCCATTCAATGAATTAATTTCGATTGAATGTAACTCTCTAGAATCGTGCAACATTTTTTTAAGTCACTTTGAAGTCCCCACCATTCACTTGAATTCAACCACATTTTCTTGAAGTCTTTGAGACTTCGATAATTTTCGTTGAATTCTTTGAGAATACAACATTTTCTTTGATATTATAGTCTTTTCACTTTTTAGATTCCGGAGTTATAGGAGTACCCAAGGCTTTCGCAAAGGAGGATAGCGACCAAAATGCAGATGCAGCTCGTACTTTAGATGACATTTCTGGGAATGTGATTATTTAGGGTCTTTCATTTCTATAATAAGCCGTTGGAACCGTATCAAAATGTAAATGCATGTAAATTTCATATTCAGTACTTTAAAAATGGAACAAAAAACATTTTTTTTAATTATCAAAAAACTGGTCTTCGCATCCGCCGTATATACATCGTCAGACCTAGGTCAGTAATTGACGCTAACATCTTGGCAAGAGAAGATAAAAGCGAGTTTAACAATTTCAATGGTGAATTTTGTAATTCGGTCACCGATCCAGAGCCTTCGAGGTTTTTATTATTCTACTCCTATGACTATGTATGTATAGCCACTTCAAGAGTTAAACGGTGCTTCCGTCAAGAATATCCCTAGGTTACCGACATTAATCAGTAGATCCCCTTCACTTGTATTAAATTATATAGCGCACAAAACAGTGGAGTCGCGAACAAGCTATGCTCTAGCCCTGCATGGGCTGTTACTCAGATTATTTTTTTTTTGCAATCAATCAATAGATTTGGTTTTTTTCTTTCTGAGTCGGGCCGGTAGCATTCACTAACAATGGATAGATTCTAAGAAGAACTTAGAGAACGAATCATTAAAAAAAAAACGGTCAAGTGTGAGTTTTACTCACCCGCCGAGGGTTTCGTTCGCAAACAGATTAGTAGCCTAGACTTAATATAAGTCTAAGAAATCAATAAACTAAACTAGTCAAATCAAATTAAACTCAATTCACTGTTCAATCACTAAAATTCTTTCATTTCGAACGAAACTGAACAAAAGAAAATCCTTTCCCATTTGCTGATCGCGCCAGCCGTGTGAAAATTGGTTTGGTGCAATTTAGGGGATGAAATGCAGCAAGCGACACTGAGACTGCCGTCAGTTCATCGTTATTTGCGATAACTGATTCGATTTAAATCGTTAATATCTCGAAAAATTGTATGCAAATAATTTTTTTTACATAATATTTTATTGTTCTTTCGCCGAGATCTAGAAAATGGCGTTTTCGGATCTTCAAAATTCGAGTGTTGTTGTTTTTTGTTTTTTGGCCAATATCTCGAAAACTATTAAAGCCAGAGTGCTCAAACCAATTTTAATACGAAGATTACATCAAAACCCACATTTCAGATTTTTTTCAGATTTTTAGACTAACGGGTGTGGAAATGCGAGGAAGGGGGACGCCTTTTTTTCGACTTTAAAGCTTAATAACTCGAAAACTTAACTTCCAAATAAAAAGTTCAAAATGAAAACTTTTTTTCATTTTACAACACCTATCCGATGGTATCTCACTTAATATATTCCCGTGAATTTTTTTTTCAAAAAAAGTTAGTAATTAATTTATTTTAGTATGAGCAAATAATTTTGGGGTATTGCGATGAGTTGCCCCATAACTCCAATTTTTTTCAGATTTTTTGGTCAAATATTCTAGAAAGTAAGGTGGGGGGCACGGTACACAAGTCAGTTTTCGGCAATTTGTTGGCTAATAACTTCTTACCAATAAGAGTGAGATGATTACTATAGCACAACTTTTTGATCTAGCTATCATCCTCTTTCCAACGATACCCATATCAAGGAACTAGTAAAATAAATTTATTTTTCAAATTTAGTATTGGTACTAAGCTTTTTACTAGTACAAAATTTTCTTAAAATTTTTTTCCTGAACTTTCTTTGAGCAAGTGAAATACGTCTTTTAGCGAAGTTTTATTCCTAAATTCTTAGTGGTTCGCCAATTACCGAGGTTAAGGCCTAATGACAGACAGACAGACATTTTCATAATCAGGGCACCGCTCCCTTTCCAATGACGCCCATATCGACCATCAAAGTTAGTAAACGTTTTTTCGGCCGTTAGTATTAGTACTAACTTTTTCTTTAATCTGCGACTAATTCCAAAACGGGCGCATGATTTATTTTTGGGTTGCCTAGATACACCTTCAGTCCAAATTTCATCCCTTAACTACAAAGAACTTATAAGTTATAGTCAAATATGTAAAAGGCGACAGACAGACAGACAGACAGACAGACAGACACCGAAGTGATTCCATAAGGGTTTCGTTATTCCTTTGGAACGAAACCCTAAAAATGAAAGACATGGGGAACTAGTCACTATCTTGAGTGACTAGTGAATCAGCCCAATTTAGAAAAGTCTACTTCGAAGACACTCCTTGTCATTAATTATTGAAAATGAGAGTGACTGAATTGATCTCCTTGTCGTTAAGCTTGGCACCCAATAGCCTGACTACATCCTTCAACTCTGCGCAACATTTTTCATAAGTTTTGAAATTTTGGTATTTATGACAGGATAATCTTTAATTTTCCGTTTAAGTTTTAAGTCTCATAAGGGCCTAAGAAAGTGTCTACTTTACAGGGACAGAAGAGTTCTTTTTTAACAGAGGATAAAGTATTTGAGGTGTGGATTGTTTTGATTTAATTTTTTTTAAGGTTTGCATATGTTTTGATTTGGACAGACCTTATGGCCTTTTCTAGATCTCGGAAGAAATCACTCAAATCACTCAAACTCAAATGCTGACTTCGATACCATACTGTGTTTGCCATAAATACAAACACCTAGTTCTCTTTCTACACGACAGATATGTTCCTGAAATATTCGTATAAGAGAAAAGTGGGTAAATTCACGCTCTTGAATACACGAGAAAATAAAGGTGCAGAAATCGAGAAACTAATGAAACTGAGATTTATGGCTAAATAAATGTTGCATTTCAGATCATCTGCTATTGTTACCAGTTTTAAAGGATAAGACGACTGCTTACTACTACAGTTTCCACTGAAAATGATTTATCCTGAAGTCAGAACATTGAAAAAATGAATTATGGATTCATTTTTTGGTTTAAGAAAGCTACAGAAATTTACTAGTATTTTTCGGGAAACCAAACAAGTTCAATACAATGTTTTCCTCGTGTTGGTCCTGCTCCAATTAATTAAATATTATCGTGTTGATAAGAAAGTTATAGAATGTCCCCCCGGCCTTTGAAAAAGGTGCTAAAAGATGATCGATCTGCCAATACCTGATGATTTTCTCATTTTGTTTCAATGGCTATACTTCAGGTCAAATTTATATCGTTTACCACCTTGAAGTCAGTAGCTTCCACTTATCCTCTGATAACGATTAATTAATGCAGCTTTTCTGATTTTGAATTTCCTTTCCGGGCTTCAAATATTTCCTAAATTGTCCGACAGTGGGCTACCCCGGTTAAGATACTAACTGCTTCGTACCAATGCATGCTCAAAACAGAGCCTATGTCCCCCAAAGACAACGCAAAAAATGAACTGCAAAACTCTATTGTAAAAAGAATTTTTTAAGAAGAAACGGATGCAACATCATAGCGCACAAGGACATGAGCAAACACGTGCGCAAGCACGTGCTCCACCTCCGAAGAAAGGATGATATGAGTTGCTCTCAAGAACATTATCGGTGTTTTCTTTCCCGACGTTATCAGCTCAAATACGTCTACCGTCAAGATTTCCGAGGCGCCAGAT
Source organism: Syritta pipiens (assembly GCA_905187475.1). Taxonomy (NCBI): domain Eukaryota; kingdom Metazoa; phylum Arthropoda; class Insecta; order Diptera; family Syrphidae; genus Syritta; species Syritta pipiens. Next base: position 67,237,506 of record LR994572.1, on the reverse strand, counting down.
TTCCTAGCGTGTACTACACTTATCATTATCCCAACAAAGAACACGATCCACAAACAGTAACAATTATACACACGCGTCAATACGCCCTGCAACGCCAACAATGCAACACTCATGTCCCAACCGCCTCTGGAATTCAGGTGCAGCTTCTCCTCCGTTCCCCCGAGGATAATAATCATCCTCATTAAACCCAATCCCATTCACCTTCAACAACAACGTGAATCGCGTTCTACTCGTGCAACTTTCTTCCCTCGTCCTTGCTTTCACCACCCATCCACCCACACTGCGGTCCCGTAACCTTTTCCAAAACACAAACGAATAACGGCATTTCGAAAAGGATATAAAAAAAAATGGGGATTCATCCATCCACGGCACACATTTTGCGAACTGAGCACGAACTAAGGACATGCAACGAGGAAACCTTTTGTGCGGTTACTGCCGTGGGGCCGGGGCCGGGGCCGGGTGGGCGAGACTGGTGGTATCCTTCTGCTGACTATTAGCATGTGTGCAAGTCCGCAACACGAAGCGCAGAGTGTTGTACATTTGAAGTGAGTAAATGAAAAATCTGGGGAATTGCAAACAAGAATAGCAACAGGCAATCGTTGTGTCTCTTTTTTCAGAAGCACTTTTTCATCGCTTACGACCTCGTGGTTCATGTACCACGTGGTGCTCTTGTTTGGGTGGGGTGTAGGTATGTCTGCAGAGGATATTTCCGATGCACAATGGCGGAGATGATGCTTTGGTGGGAAGGGGTTCATTTGTCATTTGTTGTTTTCTCTTGATGTCTGCCTGCGTCCGATTGAATTTAGTTGAAGTTCTTTATTCTCGAGGCGTGTGGGGTCCGCCGAGATGACACTGTGTGAGGTTGGGGACTCCGAGAGTTAATTTGTGGTAGTCGGAGTGCTGTGGGACAGTATAGGCTGTCAATTTGTCTCACAGCATCGGGGATTTGTTTGACTCTGGACGGCTTCTCTACAGCGATAATTATTTATTAGATTTTCAGATTGGAAATCTACTTTCAACGAAGTTGGGTAGATCAATCAATCAAGTCATCTTGGCCACTTTAACAAAATGACTAACATTTGCTTCCATTCCCATCTTATCAAGAATGAGAATCAGAAAATTTGTTTATGCCCCAAGGATAAAGAGGTTAAAGATGTAGAACTTTACATACCCACCATAAACTGAGCAAGTTCACGAAGAATAGAAGATGAGATATTAGCGCTTCTTTTTCTTAACTGAATAGAAATAAACTCGTATTAAAGACGCAACCAGCTTAGCTGTTATATTAACTAACAAGGCTTAACCATATGAAGTCTTCAACTGTAGGTTTTCTATTTAAAAATTTAGTGGTTATAATAATTATCAGTATTATGCAAAGCAAAAATGTCCAAAAGAAAAAAACTCTCAAAATGACGACCTTGAAAAAAATGTTCTGAACTAGAGCCAAAATCTTCACCAACTCTTATTAAATAACACATTAATTAAAAACTTCTCAGACATGACTATCACGAAGTCAGTAGAATGATGAGAGTCTGAGACAGCAGGATCGAATAGAAATCGCATGTCATGGAAGATGGCCTCCATTTCATTAAAACGTGAACAATGGAAATAATATTATGTTAAATGAAGGTTTTTCATGGCTCTTGTAAGGTTATATACGTAAGCCGAATCTCAAATATAATTCTTTGTAACTTTGTTGATGCCAAATAAAGTGAAAAAAAAAAATGAAAATAATATTTTATCGACTAAGTCAATTGTGTTTTATGGAAAGTAAAACGCAAAGATCTTGGCTTAAAGACTCGCAAAATTTATTTGTGAAAGAAACTGAAGCTGTTCATTTCTATTAAATGACTCAAAAAAACTGTAAGTATGCCTTTCTGCAAAGAGGCTTGTCTTTGACTTTTTGTGTATGTCTCATAGCTCAGTGCTCCTTCATATCTGTGGCAATAAGACAGAGTAGCTTATGTCGACATAAGCGATTTGTCTGTTTTCCAATGGATATTCATTGGCACTATGAAATCCATCTTCTGTCTTACCCCCATTGAAAAATATTTTTCCGTTATAAAGATTTCGTAAAATCATAACCACTTTTGTATCAACGGTTATACAAAACGATACAATAAAAATCAGTTTTTTTTTTCGAAATCACATTTTTCGGCATAAGCTACTCTGTCTTATTGCCACAGAAATAAAACAACCCAAAAATCTAAACTGGAAATCTTCTTTTTTTCCAGTTTTTTCACTTACTACAAGAAACTACCCGAAAGTCAACTTCAAAAAAAGTTAGAAGAAACTAACGTTCTCCTTGGAATTATAGATATCAAACATAGCATGTCAATACAAGATGTTAGAGATTGGGTCATGATAGAGGGCGTTTTTGAATCTAAACAAATTAGGGACACTTAGGTGAATGACAGCGACGAAGACATACAGCTGCTCCCAAAAAAGCTGCCTCGCAAGTGAAGCAGTGTACAAATACGCTTCTTGAGTACTGCAATCAAAATGAATTGGACGCAGAACGATTTCCAGTCTACTGAAGTTTAACTTAGAAACAATTGAAAGTTAAAATCAAGTTTTTTGTATATTTTGCCACAAATTGTGAATACTATGCCGATATATGTATGAGCCGCTCAGTGCACAGATTGATGAATTAGACTTTTTGAATAATTTTAGATTTAAGTGTCAAAGTTTTTGGTATAGCCATAACCTCTTGTATGTCTACAATCTTTCCTTAATAATAACGATTACCCCTACTAAACGACAACTATTTGAAAACGTAGTATATTTCAAAGGCAAATGTAAATTATTTCAAGCTTTTGTTTATTGGAGTTAGTAGATGCGTGCTCTGAACGGTTCATATGTAAATGTTTTTTGGAACGTATAAAATAAATTTATTTTCGGTTTTTTTCTTAAATACTGTGTCGTTTTTAATGGATTTGGAAACTTTTTCAATCATTAGTGAAAATAGTTTCAGTTATTTGAATCTCTCGGTGGTTCGATTGGTTTTGTAAAAATGGGCTAAGCAGCTTGCTGTAGCAAACGAAATATATACGAAATTCTGGTTACATGGCATAAATTTGGAAAAAAAAAGAAAAGCAAAAAAGAAATGGGATCAGTTGTCTACAACAATACAAATACAGTAAACGCTTTATGATTCGAAACGCTATAAATCGAAAACCTCTATAAATAGAAGCATTTTCACAGTCCCTTGAAAAAATCTATACTTACAATTTGATTCCCTCGTTAATTCGAATTCATTTTTGTGCAAAACAACGTGAAAGAAAATTATTCGAAAATAATGGTTTGTTTATCTCTTTAGTATGACGTCTAGTTCACTTCTTTTTTCTTCAACTCTCGTTAGCTTAAATGCATACGTGATGAACGTGAGCAATATTTTTCTTTGTAATTCGAAGTTTTTTCCTTGCCCCATGAAGTTCAAATTATCGAGAGTTTATTGTATTAACAAATAATAATTGGCAGATTCAAAGCCCAAAATAATATATGAAAAACGTAACCCTTTAGTTGCAAATTAAATAACGTCATTTAGATACAAATGGAAATTCCAAGATATGTTAATGTACATCCATTCATGGAAATTCATGAGTCGTGTGCGTTGCCGTGCCGTCGGTATTTGTTCAAACTGAGAAACGAGATCTCGCAGTAAACACGGCTTCAAGAATGTCGATTTTGTCATATGAGATTCTATTATACGAATTGCAGAACGCGAGTGAACGTAGTTTGTTGATTGAAACTAATCGACACGTCAGTTGAAGTTCATTGATTCGGAATTAAATGCGCATCCACCACATAAAGTCACCTTACCTTATATTTCAAAATTAAAAAAAAAATTGGTTTATACTTTTTTAATTTTTTTTTTTATTAAAGTTTTGCGTTTGCATGCGAATTTTCAAAAACTATTAACACAATTAACAAGATTTAAATGTAGAATTAAAGAACAGGTTTCTACCTTTTAAAACTTCTTTGTAATGTTGCTGATGTATTTTAGTAATTTCTTTTTCATGTTCATTGATTTTTTATAAATTTCCTCTAGCTCCTAAGCCGGACGAGATAGTAAAAAATGCTTGTTTTTGACCTCTCTACAAAGGCCCATCATAATTTTTTGGCTCCAAAGTTATCGTATTCTCCCCAGGCAATCAAATCAACGGCCAATGAAATTAAAGTGCGTGAATGTGATAAATTGTTATTGTTTCTTTCCCCTAGCAACTGATGTACTCAATAAACTTAATAATAAAAAGTTTAGAACATTTTTTGTGTAACATAATTTCAGCCGGAAAAACTATAAAATAAAACTAGTGCCACACTCCCAATCAACTCTCTCTCATCGCCAATCAAATCCACGCACCACGAACGTCTCATAAACGATCCATACCATCATCAATTAGTCCACGCTCACCCGCCATTAGCCTTCATTTTCGTCTCAATCATGTCGCAGTTTAATTTTCCGCTTCAAATATTCGACGACGTCTTCAAATTTCATCTCACAACGACTTCGAATTCATAAAAAAAAAGATGAAAAGAGAAAAAAGTGAAATGAAATGCTCCTCTGTCCCGGCGCCGCCGACGAGTATAAATAAACGTCTCCACAATATTTATATTTTATTTCGCCTTAAATTGCGAAGATAATTTTACTGATTTCCGAAATAAATTCGCCCCGTCATCGAACGATTGGGTGGCAGGCGCACGTAGATGGCTGAGAAAAGGATCCATTCCCGGAGGTGTGTCGCTGAAGGGGAAAAAAATTGAAAATTTTTATTTTGAAAAATCGATTTTTACTTAATGTTGAGTGAAATTGGATTTTCGTCCTTGGCCATCGGCTCACACAAACGAACACGCAAACACACGATGACACGCCTCACCGCCCCCAACCGACGTACGTATCCATCAGTTGGAGTAACGAACGAATGAAGTTTGATTGCCAAGCCGGTCGATCAGGCTTGACCGGTCCCCCGAAAAGGACCCGATGCTGCAAGGTGGTGGTGAATATTTAATGATGGCCTAATGCAGTTTGTCGTAGTTGGAATGAAAATTGATGGGTCGTGTAAATTATTTCGACCGGCCAACTGCTACGGGGCTTGGCTCACGATTCTAAATTGGATTCTCGTTTAATCCAATTTCGGGCAAAGAAGTACGCAATTTTCAAAATGATAATGGTCATTGGGTGGAATTGTGAAATAGTCTGGTCATTGCCGGCATGTCGCTCGACGGTGCTTGACGTGCTGAAAATTAGGTGAGCGTTTTAAATGCAATTCATTCATGGACCTGCCTTAATTTCATTCTAGACGGACGGGCAAAAAGGATCGAAGAATGTTTTTTGGGGGTGAAGAAAGGCAATTAGGTGAAAAGTCAGCTATAAATTGAGTGTACAGAGCAAATGTTTACAGAGAAATTGAATACGAGTATGTAGTTGACATTTGTTTAAAGATATTGATTATTAGGTCACATTGCGAATAGTTTCAAAAACAGCAGGAAGTTAATGGGAAAAAAAAAGAAAATATAGGCACACATTCTTACAGTGACCCAAAAAAAACAAAAATTGATGCATCTACCCTATTTTACTTTGATTTTTAATAATACATTATTAGGGTCAAGAAGGGCAATTGTGAACAGAGGTACTTAGTTGTACAAAAACCGATTTTCCATCTAGATACACCATGCCAGATGGAATGTGCCAGACGCAATCTATAAATATTAACATATTATGGATTATTGTTGCAGTTTGATCGTTGACGTTAAAGATTATTTTTACAGCCTTTAGAGGCTGAGTTCCTTGTTTTCATTTACCCCATTTTTATCTTTTTTCTTAGGAAATGGCGGGGGTAAATGTAAGCACGGATTTTTATAAAAACTAAAAAACTAACACATTTACATTTATTTTTTTTATAAGACGAATGAATTTATACATAAGTTTAGTTATCACCAATTTCCCCTTTTGCATAGTTGAGCTGCATCAAGAACTATATAGTTAGAAAAAAAACGATAGTACAAAAGCGTTTACAATTACCCCCTTTGACCCTGACTCCTTTCAATAAATTGTTTATACAATCGGCTTCATTTTCGCCCTTATAAACCTTGTGAACATCAAAATCGATTGTATGCAACGCAACTAAATTGTTGAAACTGTTATGGTCTTCTGGAATTCCAAGTTCCGAAACTTCAATAATAGCATTGAGAAACAGCAGTCCCAGTTTTTTTTGGCCTTTGAAATCAACTTTCTTTTGTAAAGCACAGAAAACATGGTTCAAACAGATGATGCTCAGTGGTAGATTAATTTGCAATTTATATTGTTTTGATATGTTGAAGACTGGTTGAGATATTGGAAATTGAACTGGGATGTATTGGGTGTTTAAATTTTTATGTTTGACCTGAAGAAATTGCTTACCATTGATCTGCAATTTTAAAGTTGACGATGATGATCTCAAAGAAGCACAGACGATCACAGAATCTTAACTCTTGTGGATGAATAGCCACCTGCCGTCATCTCATATAAGGCAATTTTTGTTGGTTAACAACATCGGAAATATGCCTTTGTCGCTAAAGATGACTTAGCGCTTTGTACATAGCCGGATAATTCAAAAGACAAAAAGGCGGAAGGAACCTAATATATGGACTGTTTGTTACAACGCAGCCGAGGCGAGGAATGTTTCACACTGGGAGAACTGAGGGTAAGCCACCTCGTTTACACAGATGACTTAGTTATCCTTACATCCTCCCTGACGGATATCCAACGTGCGCTGGATATGTTTGTGCCCGTATGTATCGATGGTGTCATAAAAGTTAATGTGGACAAATATAAGGTTATGGTTATTTCCAGAACGCCTGTTCAATGCACTTCGCATTTTAGTGGAGTCCCATTGAAACAGGTGGAGAAGTTCAAGTATAGCGGGACCTTTTTCACGAGTGATAGGAGGAACAATACCGAGCAATTTTAAAACAGCAACGTCCAATACACAGTCAACTTTTGGGTCCTTAGCGACGCTTGTAACAGTTGACAATCTACCGCACTTTGCTCAGTTAACATAGATAAATAGGCCTAGGCTTCATAAGCGTTGCGCCGTTTCACGTTTCAAGGTTTTTAATAAACAAACAGCCACAGAACTTGAATGCTTCCAGAATCAAAGAGATATTCCTCGTTTTAAAACCACAACGCAAAAGTTGCACACTGCCCAACTTAGTGGTCCGTAAGTGCATAATGAACCACCTGTTTCAATTCCAAGAGTCAAATTGCGATGCAAAAACATTCCAATGTTACTGGCCAATACACCAACCTACAATACAAAGCTAGGAAAATAGTTCTCTCTTTGAGTGAAAAAAGTAACAGAGGGGCGCCAGCAGAATTGAAAGTACCCATTAAGCAATTAAAGTGGTCCAGCTCCGCCTAGCATTTCAAAGCATTCTAAAAGTGCAAAAAAAAAAAGAGATTCTCTTCATCCAACGCCATGATTTCTCCCCCCAAATAATAAACCTTTGCAAATTAAGTAAAAGAATACCATCGCTTAGCCTCGTTACGAGGAATTTACTCAAATATCCCGCCCCCATTAGCGTCAGCTTTTATAAGAAATCCGCAGAGAAACTCAAAAAGAAGCACCAGAGTACAAACACGAATGTGTTTTTCGTTTTGTTTCATTCAAAGCACTCCTCAGAAACTTATTTCACTTAAGTGCTACCAGGCCCACCCACCCTCAAGGACGACTTACAACATAAAAACTCACCACACCACACCCACTTCACCTTTATGGCGTTAATCCATGAAATTTTCATGAACACCCCTCGTTTTGGGTGAATAATTCAGTGAACTTACCTCCGACAAAGATGTCAACTTGAGTCCAATTAAGTTTGGCGGCCACACTCTTCACGGCAAACGATATCGCCTCGAATGACGGCAGGAAGCTGCTTGATTCCTGAAAAGGAAAGTGAAAGGGATGAGTGAGAAAGGACGGAATTTTATAAAATTTTATCTGTTGCGTCATCGCCGTCATGAAGATTCAAGATTCAAATTCGACGAAGATTGAGGGAGATAATTGAAAAAGGGCTCTGACAACCGTAGATTTGTATCGCACAGATATCCTGTCATCCATCAACCCTCGGGACGTATGTGTGCCGCTGCCTGAACCCTGCGCCGGCCAATCAACAGTGAAGGCAAACATTTGTTGAGCGTTTAAGCCGCCGGCAAGGTACGGTCATCTTGGAGAAAGAGAGGAGCGGCGGCAAAAATCGATTTCTGTGTTTTGTGTCACAAATGTATCCTGCGTGTGGAGGGATCTACTTATTTTCCTTTCTATACATGGATTTCATCTTTTTTTTTCTCTCTGATTCTAAGGACAACGTCAACGACTGAACGATGAGAGAAGATTTGTATTCATTTGAACATCCTTGTGGATTTAAATGTGGAAGAGACTACCGCCTCACGTCCATTGAGGACTCCGGTTCGCTTTTGGCTTTTGTTTGTATTCTTCTAGTGAATTGTGCCAAATGCGATAAGAAGAACTGAACTCGCTCTGTCTATCTGGTGCTGGAGGCGGAATACATGCGAACAATGGCAGTGGGATTATGGGCTTGTGGGTGGGTGGTTGTTCTTTGAGGATATTCTTCGAAAATCCGGTGACAGTGGCAGCGGGACTGTCGCAATGAAGTTGTGACTTTCACTGGAAAGTTCTTCTTCGTGTTTAAATATTATTTTTCTTTCTGCTTTTGCGGGGCATTTTCTGCGCTAAACAGAGAGGAGGGGTTGGGCGACTCATTAAGGGCGTTAATTTCAGTCAGCAGCTCGTGAGATGCTTGAGGTTGTTTGCTTTGTCCTTGTTCTCTGTTTGCTCTCGAGCATTATGAGGTTTGTTCGTTCGGATTTGTGTTAATAGGTTTGACAGATGGTGGGTGAGAGGAACATGACTGGGTGAGTGCTGAACGTTGGGCTAAAGATGTCTTATGCGTTATTTAATATTTTTTTCTTTCTGTGAAAGTCTTACAGTCGTAAGACGTAAAATACTGGTCTTCAGCTTTACAAGATACACTCATCGAAATCATATTTAAGGCAACCTATTTTTCTTAACCAAATCCAAAATAAATTTTATTAAAATATAGCCCAAAGAGTTATTAAACCAAAGAACAGAATTGAATAAAACAAATAAACTTTATTTAGTTAGTTAAGTAAAGCATTCAATTTGTACCTCGAAATTTAATTACAGGCAGTCAGCGTAAAGTAAAAGAGCTTAAATTCCAGCACAACAAATAATGTAAAACTATCAATTAATAAAAAGTCTAACGTACAGATTTGATCCCAAGTTCCAAAATTCGACTTGACATCGAATTAACCAGGTTTTTTTGGACTCCTGGGCTGCAATAAAAGTCCATTTACTCTTAACGGCCCTCCATCGAAGTAAATTTACGCCCGTTAGGACAAAATAGCTGAACCAAATATCCTAATATGTTTTCGATCAAATTTTAGTTTTGAATTGATGATTGTTAAAACTACATAAATGAAATTTTTACTTTTTTTTATAGTAAAAACAGTATTTTTCGTGTAACAAAATGTACTGTTAATGCTGAATTCGCATTCAAATTGGAATCCAATTATATCTTTGCTGTCAACGCAAAGCCCTGCCTATAAGTAATGCAATGTAAAAGTAAAATGTGTTACTTATTTTGTTTAAACAATCATCGATTCAATTATTAAATTCGTCTAATTCAAATGCATGGAATTCGAACTAAGCGGAAATCTGGAGATGGAATTTATAACTCATTTTGCATTCCCGTTGATAACACAAGAAAATTAAATCAAATTTTGCACTAAAGAAATTTCCTGCCAGGTTGGTAGGAAATGCAAAATTATTTAATTTTTTAATCAAATGCTATCAAATCGATTGGACTATTTGTTGAGGAAAAAGAGTATGTGCAACCTACCTAAAGACAGCGGCATTTAACGAATAAATAGATTTAAAGAAAAAAAAATAGTTTTTAATAATGCATTTTAATGGTTATAAGAAATTACTAGAATCAATCCAGACAGATTTAAATATGCTTGGAATAAATACAAAAAAAAATTTACAATGTGCTCACATCTATTTCTTTCTTTCTACAGCAAAGTTTTTGTCTCGCAAAGAACAAAAGCGTCGTATTCCAGAGTTTTCTAGGAAAACGTCAAAAATGCTAGCCCTATCCAAATATTGTGGCGTCCATTAAAAACTTTTGGTTTCAAAAAGGCGCCATGTTTTCAAAGGTCAGCAGCAGTCAATTCTTTTTAGGTATTTTTTTGATCAATATTATTAAAATTATAGTTCTAATAACAAATTGCAAGAGTCGAGACTATCAGCAATCCTTAAAATAATTCTGTGGCCACGAAGAATAACCACTTAAGTCAAGCTGTCGACAAATTGAGATTATTTCGGCTACTATTTTATAGAATCTAAGATGGTTGTATTTATTTAAATAAATTGGAAAGGAAATTGAACCAATATTTATTTAATACAATTTTCGTTACTTGCTGGTTTTCACACGAGTTTCCAGAAAGATCTTAGGCTTTAAACTTTTTTTTAAGGGGTATGCAAAAATGACTTAAGTGATTATTGCTTGTAACCACACAATTGTTCAGTATTTTTCAAAGAGTGGTCATTGCTTAACAGAACGTTCTTTAGTCTTTTCGATGAGCTTTTTGACAGGACAAGGCCACAGAGTGAGATAGTTTCAACCTTTGACCTCAAGGAGTTCATTGAGCAAAAGGAATTCCTGACATTTGTTGCAGGCCCTTCATAAAAATCTCTTGAATAAATAATCAAGTCAATTTTAAGGTGCGAACTCATTTGTAAGGTTATTTTTAAAGGTCAACGGGTGTTCGTGTCCAACACGTTGCTATTGTGGACAAAATACCCTCAATTACATCCACCCACCAGATCCTGCTCAAGTCTTTTGCAAAGTATACCCATCGTTCAGTTTAAATTATCGAAATTCGATATCTCCTGGGCGTAAAGTAGCAACATGTTACCAACAGAATGCCAAATTTATCGTTCAAAGTGAAACAGGTCTGCCCCAGGAGGATTTTGAGATTTGTCAAAATCTAATTTTCCACGTTTCCATAGATCTCCTACAATCCGTGCAGAAGAGCGGAGGCGGACTCTAAGAATTTCCGGGTAAACGTTTTTCTTTGTATTCCTGACATCGCTCCTCCGGCTACAGAGATACCATGAGCTTTCTCCGCACCCGGCCTGAACGTCTTTGCTGCCGTGACAAATGAACTTTTACACATTTCAATGTCGTCGTATGTTACTTAGGTTTACCGTGTGCCATGAGATAAATCAAAAGCAATTCCACAATCACAGTAACTCTCATTTCGATAAAAGAGCTCAAGCGCACACGTAAGAGTCATGTGCCGGCTTTTCGAAGAATGTTTGTATCCGTGTCGCTCAAAAGAAATACCATCCACGTATCGATTTTCAACAGAGACACTCGCATGTGTGCGTATCCATGTGAGATTCATCCTCCACTTTTGAGCTGGGCTAATTTTAGAATAAAATCGAGGCGTGTTTACACGGCTGCGGCGAGGCGTTTTTCTCGGTTAATATCCGTAATGAAACATCGAACTGTCAATATTTAAATTGTGTGATACACATTCGGACTTGGGTGGGTCTGTGTGAGTGGTTTTTCGGGGAGAAGATTGTATTTCTGCGGCTTCTGTTTGCACATGTTGTCTAAGGTGGTAGGATAAATTTCTGGTTAGGAAGGAATCCCTAAGAATTTTAGGTTGATTGAAATTTTCAAAGACGGTGAGATAGATACCTGACGCAAGTCTTTTGCCTCTGTATTTGTTATTCAAACAACTTGAAAATCTTTGAAATTTCGCTGCGGGCTTCAGCTTCAGCTTGCATGTGTTTATCTTACGGCTTATTCTAATTAGAAAACAATCTGCCGGGGAAGATGTTTACTTTGACTCCATCTTCGCCAGGAGTTAGAACTTGTGGATGACTGCATTGTTTATGAATGACAATTAGGAAGAATAATCAAATGTAGAAGGTTAAGGCTATTCAATATCTGTATTCGTTATTCAATTTGTCAAAATTTAATTCTTCACCACATCTTTGCAACCGAAAGACAATTGTAAAAAATTGACTTCCGCTTCACTATTGTGAACGTGCTTTCGCACATTGCTTTTTTTGTGGCATTTTTTTTTTTGGTTTGATTTCAATGAAACATCAATTGAGCAATGAAATAATTGGCACGTCAATTGGCAATTATTAATCTGCACTGAATGAGGATTATTCGAATTGATTTGCATCTCATTTTTCATCTGAAAATTTAATTAATTTAAATTTTTTTCCGGTTTGTAAAATTCTGATCCTTATAAAATCAAAAAAAAAAAATAATTCTCAGAAGTTACTTTTGTGCAATTTTTATTTTGAATTAAATTTTTGCATCTGCTGTGTACATGGATTACATACAATTCATTTCATACAAATTTTATTTCGAATTTTTCAGGGGAAGAGTTGATTGTTAGAGGTGGTAATCATACATTTTCATTTAGTCTGAACTTTCGTTTTGCTTTCCTGGGGTCGTGGGTCATCCTTGAAGTGAGTTAAGCTTTATCAAATATAAATTTTGCAACGGCTTATAGGATTTAACAGAGTTATTTTTAACTAGTTTTTACATACACAAAAGTCCCAGAGCGTTCTGACAGCCAACGAATCAACGCATGAGTTCTACAACGCCAGGAAAAAGTACCAATGGCCTTAAAATATGATTTGTCGATCACAATAGCATTTCAGTCTTGCAATGGTGGTTTTTTCTAGACAGTAATTGAGTGCAGATTAATCTATTTCAACTTCAAGATGGACTTTGCGCAGTTTGATGTTTGGAACCATGAAAGGAAGGTGGAATATCGCAAATTAAGTCCCGTAGTGGTTGGTTCTTTGTGGCACCAGGTCTCTGCAAATTTTTTTAGCCTCTCATACCGCACTACAAACTAGGTCTGGGGCTTAAAGTATAGGAATGAATCATATTGATTCTAATTTCACTTATTTTATAGATTAATATATTAATGAGTTTTGCAAAACAGTGCACGAGCACAGAACGTAGAAGATCACTTTCACTTTTTCACTTCTTTTCACTTTTTTTTCACTTTTTTCATATATTGATATAAAAAAAAAACTTATATTTAGCTGTTTTCTCTTATTCTTTAAGAATATGTTAAATAAAAGTTTTTTTTTATTGTGTGTTTTGTCACATTTGAAAAGTAGCTACAGTATTACATATAAACCGGCTCAAATAGACTTGAATACGGTAGAACACCATTAGATGTTTGTTAGCTACATCTAGGAATACAGCTCAACAGTTACGACTTCTTTCTATGAGAATAATAACGAGAGATCTGCGTTATATAAATTTTAAATTTTGACAGACTTGATAGCTGCTAATATCTAATGAACGACTGGACGCCTTTGGGTCGATCGGTTAGTGTGTCGGACTGTTGAGCGAGAGTACCCGGGTTCGAATCCAGCTCGGGGAAAAAAAACCACAAACATTTTACACGTCCCCATCTCAAGCGAACGACTGATAATCCTGCTGGAGTACTTCTGTTATGAAAAGTTTTCGCAATTCGACGTTCGGAACCGCCATTAAACAATAGGTCCCCTCCACATGTGTCACAAATTTTAGCGCGCACAACACAGTGGAGGCGCGAAAAAGCTAGGGTACTGCTCTCAACGGGCTGTTACGCCAGCCAATGTAATGACTAAGAAGAAATTGAGGCCGATTCAATAATTTAACTACTATTTTCTATTGCTTTTCTTTTAACAATACTCGGGGACTTTTATATGATAACAAAAATTCTGTTAAAAATTCTATGAAAATATTGTCAGAATTTTTATTGGCCGCCGAACATTTCGACATTCAACTTAAAAAATTGAGAAGTTTTTTACTCCTATTTTTGAACAAACACGCCCCTGAGTCTTTCCTATCCAAAAAGAATCTTGCAGCTCCTGTCCTTCTCTCAAAATTTGCTCTCCTGATAAAAATTTAAATGACATTTTTTCTCAAAATATCCCCTAATAATTAAATTCAACCTAAAGCCATTTCGCATTCATCATCACCGTCTAAATAATATCCAACATCACAACGAATGTGAATCCTTCACGGGTCAGAGGATGTCAGCGTGTTATGTCACCGGTTCACCCCGAGAACATGCGCCACCCAAATTAGTCATTCTCCATTCGACTAAAATTGTAATTTGCTGTATTAGTCAAAGGAAATTGACAAGCGCCAGCCTCCCTCCCTCCCGCCTGTCACAATCCATCACCAGCACACAATCATTGACCGTGTCGACAGATGTGCACGCCTCAATTCAATCACAATCTAATGAATTCAAATCCGACGGATTGCCACGTTCGGTGAAAGATGTTTGAACGTCAAATGTTGTTTTAATCTATGTGTAAGTAATAAATAATAATTTTGCTGGAACAACATTTTGGCAAGAACACTCTATGGAGGGAGAGACGATAAACACCACAACTGGAGTAAATGTATTTTCAGTGAATTTGCGAGGTGGCTTTAAATCTCGGGCAGAGAGAGGCGTTATTATTAAACCAGTTTGCTGTGATTAAACGCGGTTTTGATTGACCGTGTTTCTTTCACGGATGGATAATGCGATGGTTTTCACAATGAAACGGCGGCTGTGTGGTTTTTCAGGAAAGTTATTTTTCAGAAATTAATCTGGTCATGGTGAAATAAAACGTGCAGCCTGTGCCTTGTTTAAGCTGGTGATAAGCTGCAGATTTCATTGAGGTTCGTTCAATCATTCTCCGTGCTGAAGAAGTGGCAATGGTTCAGATTTAAATCTTCCGGCACGTGACATGAATATTAAAGCTTTTATTTCCACGAAAAAATTCATACGTGCAAAATTTTTATTGTGGCGTGGAATCTGGATGCATTTCCGCACAAAATGTTTTTATTAGTGAGCTCGAAAAAAGTGACATTTTTTTCCATTTTTCCTGACTTTCGGTGTTGAGCCCATAAACTTGTGAATTAAAAAACCTGAATTCATAAAATTGTGGTTTCTTGAATCATATATTCACAGCCATCACCAAGCTCCCCATTTTATTTAAACAATGTTGAAACAGTCATAGGGAATTGAAAAATACGTTGTACCTTAATCGAAATGATTTACACAGCCTTTGCATGCCTTTAGAATCAAGGACATTAAATAACACAAACTAAGTGCCGATTCTCGAGCACAACTTTATTCAGTTCTCTTCCGGTATATCCTTCTTACTTCCCACCCGTTGAATACATTTTCTTAACCGATAAAACACGCCTCATTGATTCCATTTATTGCCAGGACATCCAAAACACCCATTGGTACCTGGATTTCGATCATAACATGGTCAATTTGCTTTGCCATACAACTAACTCCATTTACTAAGAGCTCACAGGCATTTTGGACCATTATCGCTCCAGGAAATCATAAATTTTCTTGTCTAATCATCATCGCTTAAACCTGTCATCAGAAGTCGAACCAGACTGTTTCACAAGGACTTTGCTTAAAGCATTTTTTAATGGCTGCCACTCAGTAGTACTGTATCATACTTTTGGGTCAATGAACCTGCCAGTAATCAATGTTGACGTTAAGTGTACCTCGAAAAAAAAAAGTTATGCACTTTTCTCCGGAAAACTTTCACATGTGGCACATACGCCAAAGCTAACTGACGTGACATGGCACTTTCGTGAACGTGGCTGGTGCCTCCGGTTAAATTAGATTCGTGAATAGAGGGATATGTTGATATATGTATGTATCTCGGTCCAAGGGTACAGAATGAAGAAGTCACCACGCACGCATTCGTGTGTCACGGTGTGAAGGACGAGGACATGTTAATGGCGGTGCGAAGTGTCAACCAGCTGCACACAAAGACGGTTTTAATTATGATTGATCGGGGGATGAATCTTTGCTGTAACAATGGGTGATTAATGATTAGCCAAAGTAATTCAATGTAATGTGTCACAAAAGGATTGCTTGTCATGCCCCGGGTGGTGGATGTGGTTTTGCAGAATATGGGTAAAAGGGTGCCTTACGTGATCAACGTTGGACATTTAATAATTCTATAAACAGGATTCAAAAGACAACTTTTTCATGAAAGCGGAAACGATTACTTCTTTTTATCGGAAATACAGAGGTCTTCATCAACATGTAGGAAAGTGGTGGCTTTTTTTTTTCAATTTAGTCTTGAGTTGTTTATTTATTAATTTGACAAGATCACAAAAAGAATAGCTGAATCGATCCAATACATATCGGATTTTATAGCAAAGTGTAACGAAGTAAACCTACTTAAATCCCTCAGGTTTCAATATACATATAATGAATAATTAAATTGCCTTTTTCCAAGGATTCAGTGCAGGCGCCAACATTAAAATCAATGCCAAAACTGGCAGCATTGTTCATCCGTGTTTTATCAAGCCTCTGACTCCTAAAAACAATTACGAGTGACAACTTCAACGCAAAAAAAAATATTTGGATGGATTTAAATAGATGGTGCAAGAAATCAACCACATTTTGGATAGATACATATTTTCTTTGTGGCAAAAGTATACAATTTAAAAATACAATATTTGCCATACAGGGTTATGGTTTAAATTACATTAATACTAAAATATTTATAGAATTTTAAAGCAAACTTTTTGTAACAAATTTATTACAGTACTCCACGGATACACGAAACTTTGAAAATTCCAGAACTTTGTTTCTTATATCCGTGTTTTTCTTATATGCAAGCAACGGATATAAGAAAAAAAGTTTCTTATGTACGAACCGGGGATAGAAGGAAACAAAATTTCTTTTATACGCAGGGAAAAGTTTTACGTATTATTCAAATCCATTTATAATTTACTAGCAACCCGTCCTGGCTTCGCGCAGGCAGCACTATATATCTAAAGTTTTTTAGTATTCCAGTAATGGAATACCAGAAAGTCTTAATGAATTTTGAAATAATTTGGGGTAATGCACCTCTTCTTCTACATCTAAAGTGCGGTCAACTAAATAATAGACTTTTGATGATGAATCACATTTGGCAAGAATTGAATCAATAACTTAATTGACTTGCTTATTTGTCTGCCACAAAATAGCCCTTCCCTCAAACCAAATGAATTATTAGATAAGTTTGCAATGTCCGAATATACCTTCTCAATCATTTCTAAAATATTCGGCACCAAAACAAAAGATATTTCTGAAATTTACCTTCCCATTTCTTACTTCAAATTTTTCCGGCCTTATTTGAAGCATATTATTGGAAAGTGATGTGTTGTCTCTTCCGTATGCAACACTTATATTAGTTTGAAGTTACAATTTTTTATGTGCAGCGATAAGTATGACTTTTTCAGTGAAGCATAGACTTTGCTTTAGTGCATCTTTTTGAAGCCTCGTCCTAAATTATTGAACTACAATCCCCCGTCAATTTACCAGTATTACTCTACTTGGAAACATTGCAAGCACTTGAAACATCGGCACTACAAAATTTTAATGGAAGTTTAAAAGCAAAGTTAGCAGTTCCTCCGCCATCTAAAAGTGTGGGTTCAATTCCAGACGATCTCACAGCAAAAGCAGTCTTCCCGCTGCCTCCAGTAGCATTCAAAAAGAACATATTCCCTTTGTTATTGTAGACTAATAACATAATTAAATCATAAACGATTTTTCCCCTTTTCAGAAGACACTCGTTTTGAATCACTTCCATAAATCAGTAATGATCATAGTTTTTTCTCGCATGTATTCTGCATGGTTTAATGTTATATGGCTACTTGAAATAAAATTCCACAGAACATACAGTCGAATTTCTCTAACCTCTAAGTCGAGTTTTATTTCTTTGGCTAATCTTGGCATATCTTCAATCAAATTTTGAGGTAATTTTGCCACGGCAAGAAAGGTTCAGTAATTTTACACATCGAAATTATCAAAGTGAATAAGTGTCCTTGTTATTTTCCTGTAGAACAGAACACGCATCAGATATGTTATTTTCCCATTGGCTACATATTCCAACAAAAAATACCACGTTCTTTCATCGCTGTCTGTATTTTTAATGTGTACATTTATGTAAACCTATACACATACATATATACATATATCCATTTTTCACATCTCATATGCCTCTATCCGTACAACACCGTTTCCGCGCGATCATCGTCATGCCAGCTGTGTGCAAATTTGAGTTGAGCAAATAGGGGTTGAAATGAACATGGAAAACACCACTGAGACTCGCATCGATTTCAGCCAAAATTTTATAGATTAAAAAAATCGTTTAATCAGCGATTTCTCGGATTTCACCAACTAATCGATATTTTTATAGCTATTATTTCTTAGTGCTTGCTCCGCGATCTATAAAACTGCGTTTTTAGATTTTCGAAATTCGCATATTCACGTTTTATCGTTTTTGGCCAAAAGCTCCAAAAGTATTGGGGCTAGAATGCTGAAATAAGTTTTTTTTTAATTTACTCATGGAAGCCGATTTTTTGTAATTTTTTCAGATTTTTTGACAAATCGGTGTGGAAATTACAGGGCGGATTGGCTTTTCGAATTTTTACAGAGCCATAAAATTGGTAATTGTGAGTCTACCTTAAAAGATACACATATGCCACCGCTGACTTTTTTTTAGAACTTTTTGAGACGATCAATTTCCCAGTACATTATTTTTTCGTATCTTTAACTGTTTAGACAGCGCCCGTCTTAGAAGTTTGCCAGTTCCCGACTTTTTTTACTTTTCTCAATATACCGTTAACTTGTTGTGCCTAAATGTCTATAAAATGTAGTGCATACCCATAATAGACACCCAACAATACTACTGGTGAAAACCGCATGCAAATCCGTTCAGTAGTTCCTGAGATTAAACTCCCCAAACATTTTTTTCGACTTTGTTTTATAATATTTATAGAAGCACATATTTAAGTGCAAATTTTATAATGTAAGCTACAACAATTTATTTTATTAGGTATATTTATTGATATAACATTAAGTGGCTAGAAATATATATTAATATTGCGAAAAGCAAATTTCTTATGACCGTGCATTTTTATATTAAAAAAAAAGTTTGTTGTATATCGTTTCTTATATGCGTTTTTTTCATAATCGTTTAATTTAATCCAAAAATGCAGAGAAGGCTAAATGAATTTCTTTAAAGAGGTTTTTTCTCATATGAGTGTTTCTTACATCCGTAAAATACTTTACATAATGGAAAAAAAGTAACGCAAAATCTATTTTCAAGCACATTTTTAATTTTTATATTCCATTCAAAAGCAGAAATACTGATAGTCACCATTTTTCAGCAGCTTCTTTGGTGCCATGCAAATTTCGTGAAACAGCTAGGAATTAGGTTTGAAATATTCGTCGATTTTGGAAATCTTAAAAACTTTTTTTTTTATTATTGAAACCAAACATTTTACTTTCAACTGATTACGAATAAAGTCTTCCAAAACATTTCGGATCTGAGAGAATTGTACAGCTACCATCCACAAATGCAATTTTGCTTGCTCTATTTGCTTCATAGACTATCCTCAAAAACAAATTCGAATTATGTATAAAAAATTAAAGCCACCATTCAAAAATCTTTAAAAATTTTAATCTTTTAAAAGTTTGCCAAATTGTTTGAATAAAATTCTTGTTAAATGACAAAATCAACAAGTTATTTGGAGAAATATATGTATCTTGAATGACAGTGGCGATGGATGTGGTCAGGGCAGTATCAAATTTCGTTGTTTTGTAAATAAGTTTTGAAAATGGCGTTTTTATTTTAAACATTTTCCTATATACATATATGTATGTACAATTTTTATGGCGAAGAAATTATTACTTTTCAAACAAAAAACGTTTTCTACTAAACAGATTGGTATGCTACCGGATGGAAAACTTTTTGATGTCAGAGAGATCTTTTACCATCTTGAGCACGGCAATTAAATTACAGAACAGTTTTACGTCATGTACTCATCTTCATTGGCAGAGTTACGATGTCCCTTAATTATTAGTATAGCATTTGTCATTTATGATACATCCCGACCCGAAAGAAAAAAAATCCCGAAGTTTATTAAGATTGCACAGATAGACTATTTTTTTTTCACTATATACATACGTATGTATGTAGGTGCATATAGCGTAAAAAATGGACTATATTTATTGTTTAAACTTTCATGTAAGTTTCTGCAAAATTGATTGAATGAACCGGTAGCTCATTCCTGAAGGTAGTTTATATTAAATATGGATCTATGCCGTTAGTCCCTGTAGCTTGGACTCTTTAATACAGTCAAACTTCTTTATAACAAACTTTAAAGGGAACACAAATTGCTTCGTTGTAAAGAAGTTCTCCACAAAATTCATGATATAGCCACTGTCAGCGTTAATTTATATTTTCAAAGAAAATCTCTTGAAAAAAATATCAATTTTTTGTTGCAGATGAACAGTTTTGTTCTTTGTCTATAAATATTATAAAACAAAGTCGAAAAAAATGTTTGGGGAGTTTAATCTCAGGAACTACTGAACGGATTTGTATGCGGTTTTCACCAGTAGTATTGTTGGGTATCTATTACGGGTATGGACTACATTTTATAGACATTTAGACACAACAAATTAACGGTATATTGAGATAAGTGAAAAAAGTCGGGAACTGGCAAACTTCTAAGGCGGGCGCTGTCTAAACAGTTAAAGATACGAAAAAATAATGTACCAGGGAATTGATTGTCTCAAAAAGTTCTAAAAAAAAGTCAGCGGTGGCATATGTGTATCTTTTAAGGTAGACTCACAATAACCAATTTTATGGTTCTGTAAAAATTCGAAAAGCCAATCCGCCCTGTAATTTCCACACCGATTTGTCAAAAAATCTGAAAAAATTACAAAAAATCGGCTTCCATGAGTAAATTAAAAAAAAACTTATTTCAGCATTCTAGCCCCAATACTTTTGGAGCTTTTGGCCAAAAACGATAAAACGTGAATATGCGAATTTCGAAAATCTAAAAACGCAGTTTTATAGATCGCGGAGCAAGCACTAAGAAATAATAGCTATAAAAATATCGATTAGTTGGTGAAATCCGAGAAATCGCTGATTAAACGATTTTTTTAATCTATAAAATTTTGGCTGAAATCGATGCGAGTCTCAGTGGTGTTTTCCATGTTCATTTCAACCCCTATTTGCTCAACTCAAATTTGCACACAGCTGGCATGACGATGATCGCGCGGAAACGGTGTTGTACGGATAGAGGCATATGAGATGTGAAAAATGGATATATGTATATATGTATGTGTATAGGTTTACATAAATGTACACGTTGAAAGAACGTGGTATTTTTTGTTGGAATATGATAACCAATGGGAAAATAACATATCTGATGCGTGTTCTGTTCTACAGGAAAATAACAAGGGCACTTATTTACTTTGATAATTTCGTTGTGTAAAATTACTGAACCTTTGTTGCCGTGGCAAAATCGCTGCAAGATATGATTGAAGATATGTTGTACCACAGACAACAACAACTGTCATCCGATTATGGGAACATTGATCAAAGTACATACAGTCGAATCATTCTAAGTCGAATTTTCACGGGTTAGAGGCAGTTATGGAAATTCAAGTTAGAGGGTTTCATATATTTTTTTTTGTTGAAAATCCTTTATTTTGGACTGTAATATTTGCATTGGGCGGCGTAACAGCCCGTTGAGAACCAGAGCCTAGCTTTTTCGCACCTCCACTGTGTTATAATTTGTTTCTGTGTTTCTGTTTAATGCCGGTTCCGAACGGCGAATTGCGAAAACTTTTCGTGACAGAAGTACTCCAGGAGGATTGTCAGTCGTTCGCCGGAGGTGGGGCCGTGAAAAATGTTTGTGGTGCTTTTTTTCCCCGACTTTTCCCCTAAACTTGCAATACACGCGGTAAATGAAGCAAGAATGCATCTCAGGTACCTACCTGTTTTCAGATTAAAAGCCGATTATTTGTGTGTGCGCGATGCGAATAGAGATGGCTCTCGACAACGATAATGTTTGCTCGCGATGTTCGCGTGTAGGGCCATGTTTGCAAGTTAATCCTCATTTTTGCTGTGAACTTCCTTTGCTCTCTATTTTTTGCATAGGTAAACAACAATAAGGGCATTTGCACTACAAGAATCAACACGAAATGAATGTTCTGGAAATGTGTTCATCGTCTAGGACCCCAATGGGAGAGTCAGATAATGCGAGTGTACGTACTTGCTACAAGTTGCGAGGGGAAATTTTTTTTGTCTGTTTTTTAGCCAAAGAAATAAAACTCGACTTAGAGGTTTTGAAAGTAGACTAAGGCTGGAAAGAATGTATTCGGGTAAGAAGGATTTTCGACTTAGAGAAATTCGACTGTATGTTCTGTGGAATTGTATTTCAAGTAGCCACATAACCTTAAACCATGGAAAATACATGCGAGAAAAAACTATGATAATTACTGATTTATTGAAGTGATTCAAAACGAGTGTCTTCTGAAAAGGGGAAAAATCGTTTATGATTTAATTATGTTATTAGTCTACAATAGCAAGGGGAATATTTTCTTTTTGAATGCTACTGGAGGCAGCGGGAAGACTGCTTTAGCTGTGGGATCATCTGGAATTGAACCCACACTTTTAGATGGCGGAGGAACTGCTAACTCTGCTTTTTCACTTCCATTAAAATTTTGTAGTGCCGATGTTTCAAGTGTGTCAAAGTGTGTTATGGCTGCACATAAAAAATCGTAACTTCAAACTAATATAAGTGTTGCGGAAGAGACAACACATCACTTTCCAATAATATGCTTCAAATAAGACCAGAAAAATTTTAAGTAAGAAATGGCAAGGTAAACTTCAGAAATATCTTTTGTTTTGGTGCCGAATATTTTAGAAATGATTGAGAAGGTATATTCGGATATTGCAAACTAATAATCTAATAATTCATTTGGTTTGAGGGAAGGGCTATTTTGTGGCAGACAAATAAGCAAGTCAATTAAGTTATTGATTCAATTCTTGCCAAATGTGATTCAACATCAAAAGTCTATTATTTAGTTGACCGCGCTTTAGATGTAGAAGAAGCGTTGCATTACTCCAAATTATTTCTAAATTCATTAACACTTTCTGGTATTCCATTACTGGAATACTAAAAACTTTAGATATATAGTGCTGCCTGCGCGAAGCCAGGACGGGCTGCTAGTTTTATTATAAAAGTCTTCCAATTATTAAAGACGAAAATATGTATCATCTGGGGTTTCATCCGTTGTTTGGATAAAACGTCGAAAATTTTGAAATGCAGTTCTCATGTTATCATCGTTGAGTTTTTCGAATTCAGCATTGTCATTCAATGAATCCGATTCCTCAGATGAAGTAACATTCAAAATTATTTTGATTTAAATTTATCTAGTACTGATTTTAAAATTATGCTGACCTAAAGTTCCAAAAAATCTATAAAGCTTTTTGTTCGATTGCAGAGGGGGATAATTAAATGAACTGAAATAAATCAAGGAGTGAAAACTACACTAGTTACCCATTTAATGGAGAGCACTTTGATTAATTACAATTTCAAAATAAGAACACCAAAATGTCACCCAACAAAGTTTGATTTATTAATAAAATCCTAGGTGAGATCAATGTTCACTTATTGTAGTTTTTATATTTCTAAAATCCCTATCCAGGCAAAGAAAAACAAACAATCCATAAAAGTGCATATATTGAGTCAACTTTAACTTAAAAATTGTATTTTTTTTAGAAAGAAGTTGTAGATTGCTCACAGATTCTGCTCTGAGATTTATGATTTTGGTGGTGATTCTGTCTGAAACGTTCGACGATTGTCACTTTATTGTTCTTACTGATGTCATGATAATGTTGAGGTTTTGAATTAAGTTAATACAAAGTAGGTGAGGTATTCACAGATCTACTGATAAAGTAAAATCATTGACATAAAGGACACCACAAAATCCATTGTTCTGCTTTATGATAAAAGTTTCCAACAAATTCACAGATCCAATCAAAGTGTCAGTCCATTAAAGAAGATAAGTCAAACAACGAGTGATTCTTCATTGATACCATAGCAACCACAAGTTCCACCATCACCATGGACACGCCTACCTGCTGCAAAAGGCAAAACTCAACCAATATTCAATTCAAATTCTCAAATCAATAGTTTCCAAAAGCGTTTAGCAATTTTCTTAGTCATCATGACAGCACACTCCTTTCCAAAATCCACGACCACAACTCACAATCAGTCGATTTGCCGAAATCCTGAAGTTGAACACATTTAGCTCCAAACTGTATACACACCACCCCCTTCCTCGCTTCTTGGCAACAAATCCTGAAGTGATTTCCCTGAAGTTGCTGGCAATCACATCACAGCAATTCCAAAGACATTAGAACTGCTCTCTTCCCTGTAGCCACCTTCTTGAGAACTCTTCTCGTAAATAAATCCAATAAAACACCGAATCCTTTCTCATTCATATCTCTTTCAAAAGTTTTCTGCAGTTACACAAAACACCGAGGAGGGTGTGGGTTGCCAAGTGGGCGCGAGTGGTTTAAGGGCGGTCTTAAAACAATAAATTATTTTTCCACTCTTCATCCTTCGTTCCGGACGCTCTGACAGGACGGGTGTTTGCCCAGTAATTTGGTAAAGTGTTAGCTCTCCTAGTTTCCACTGAACCAAGTGGTTGTGCACATTTGACTACGATTGTTCTATGCTTCCGGGGATGGGACAAGGATTGGTTTCCATGCGAACAGTTGTGGCAGTTGGTTTCTGTTGTTCGTTTTTTTTTGTTTTCGTGATACTCTAGATGGATGATGTGGGAGGGTGTATTTCGTCATTCGAAAAAGAGATGAGGTTTCTCCACTACTTCGGAACTCCGAAGTAACAGCTCTCGATTCCATTAAATAATAGAAGTTCCTGGAATCGTCCGTTGTTGAGTTGGATGGATTCAAAAGAAATACGCTGCATGGCTCTAGATTCTTTTGAACGAAAATGAACGGTGTTTATTCAGGCGAGAGGACCGCGAACGTCCTTCAAAAAGATTGACTGGGAATGGGCTTTCAGTGGATTTGGACGGTGACACATGAGACTGACAGCGCTTTTTCGCGATTACAAATTTAATATTTCGATACAATCAATGTTTTTGGAATTTGAAACAAATTTCGTATTTTATTAGCGTACTCTGAAAATCTGCAAAATGGATTTATGGAGTTCAAGGAGTCCACTATTCTTCTCTGTTTCAGGCTTGTCGCTGTTGAGAATCTTTATTTTAAAAATGAAAACTAAAGATTCCAAAGAAATTAATATGTTTTTCTTATAGAGCTCTATTATGGAGCACTATTGATCGACAATCATGCATCAAACTTAAAGCCCTTGTTCGCACATGCAGTCCCAAATCAGAAAATGTCCTTCGAAATATTTTAGTGCTTGAGATCGCCTTGTTAGAGTTTCTTTAGATTCCTCGGTGATCATCTTACTCAAGATATGACTTAGTCTCTCTTGGTTCAGCTATTCCTAAATACTCCATTTAATTTAACTAAAAATTTAGTAAACCTACAGCAAACAATTGTGTTTTCTATCAAAAAATACAATCGAAAATATAAATCAATATGCGTCGGCATTACGTGGGAAGAAGAAACTTTTAGACCTACGCACCCACCAA
The DNA here is from genome assembly GCA_905187475.1 of Syritta pipiens. Taxonomy (NCBI): domain Eukaryota; kingdom Metazoa; phylum Arthropoda; class Insecta; order Diptera; family Syrphidae; genus Syritta; species Syritta pipiens. The sequence continues at coordinate 67,211,885 of LR994572.1, read as the reverse complement.
TGTTCCAATCTCTTCTCTTCTCTTCTTGGCCACAGGCTGGGGATCATAGCTGGGGGCTATAAACCTTCTACCAGCAGACCCATCTGGTCACTTGTGGAATTCTTGGACCTGATTCAGCGCTATTGTTCCCTCATAAAATTAGAACCCACCCGGTGGCAGCAGAGCGAGCAGAAAAGCAACACTTACACACATGGTTACACCCGCCTGCAGCCAATGCTCTGGAAGAATGGCACACACTTGAGTGCGATTAAGTTTTCCAAATGCAGCCTCCCATCCTCTGGAAATACATGTGTACACACATTGTCCAGATTGCACAGCAAACACGAATCTCCTCCTACAACAATAACAATATTGTCAGATGCAACAAAGCGATAAATATCAATCAACTCAGACGGAATGTGTAACCCAACGAACACGACCCGGTTGATGTTGTAAAAAGTCAATGAGCAGGCGAGCAGCTCACATAATGACGATCCTACGGTCGGTCGGGCCAAGCAAGGAGAAACGAAATAAAATAAAAGAAAAATCAAAAAAAAAAGGAGCAACACTCACTGAGCAGGCTCCATTACAGTTTCCATTATCGCTCCTCATTGTCCCGAATGAAATTACAAAGTATCACTTCCTTTCGGAGAGCATCCGTCTTGATGCTCTCGCCGCCCGATTACAGAGTTCCGTGTCTACATGACAGAGTAACTCAGTTGGAGGTGCAGAATACGAGGATGTAGTTCTTATCCTTGCATGGAGGACGGGGATTGCGCTGCGCATTCCGCCAGCGACGAGAGGACGAGCTTATGACAAGGAACAGTGCCAAGGCAAACACAGTGAGAGGACGATGGTTGGAATGTAAACAAAATCGTGTTTTGAAGGACAATTGGATACATGCTTCAGGTCTATCTCCGCCACCTGCACAGGATGGTGGCGGAGTGCGACTCTAGTGAATGACATGAATGATGATCCCGCTGCCATTTCCGTGGAAGCGCATTATAGAGCTTAGCGAAAAAAGGAAATAATTTGAGCAGTCCGCCTATCGGGACTCCCACCCATTCCCACCCTTCGTTTTCCTTTTCAGAGGACGATTCAAAAGATGAAAATCTATTCAAGGGGTGCTACACTTTTGATCCGAAGATGAATAGTTTCCCATTCAAAGCACACATATTCATCTCCTTGGGAGGGATGGTTTCGTTTACGAGTTTCATGGTAATAAAAGTTTTCAATTTTCAATTGAAAAGTAAAAGGGATGTGAATGGATTTCCTCGTTAATCGTGCGGAGTGGGGCCTTACATTCGACTGTACGCTAATTGCGATTGGATTATGGTGCAGTGAATAGTGTAAACATGGCAAATGAAATGAAATTATTTTCAAGATGGAGATTAAAAATACTCTGCCGGAATAAAAGAGTACTGCTGTAGGAAGAAGTTTCTGGTACTCTGTAGTCGAGTGCCTTATTAGATGCTTATTCTTTTACAACATTCAAGGTCTTCATCATTAAACTGTACTTAGGATTCTGCAACAAAGTTTCAGATTTTTATTTCGAAATTTCGACGTACAGGATCGAATCGAATTTGAATTTGTAACAAATAAGACTTTTCTCAAAAAATTGCCATAAAAAGGCCTTATCCATCCACCCGGTCTCAGAAACTGCAACGAATTTTCTATTTCATTACACTTTTTGCCAAAATCGTTAATTTGTGATGATCCTAGAAATATGTACAAAATGTTACATGAGTTGACTTTTATCGAGTCTGTTCACAGTCCGAAATCGTGAATTTATTGTTCGAAGATATCTAAGGTTTTTTTCTTCTATTTCTATTAAACGTACCAGAGGCAGAAGCCTTTTTTACTTTTTTTCCTACAAAATAGTTTAACTTTTGGCCAGCGCCAACATTTTCAGCAGTCCTTTCAATTTGTTGTAATTGAATTTTTAATATAAAAAAAAATCAGTGTAAACCACAGAAATTTAGGTGAACGACTTTTTCTGCCAGTTAGTTCATAAGTTGGCGTGTCAAAAGGCGTTTATTCTAATGATTTAGAAGTTATTGAATTTTGACGCTTTGTCCGTAGAGCACTGTGCACTGACGTAATTAAGATAATCCCGCATCAGCGATGGACTAATGAAACATTGTTCGTTAGTACACAGTCGGTTTTATAAAAACGCATTACCCACACAATCGCCAGGTTGGTTCTAAGAGGTCTCTTCAAAAAATTAAGACTGTCTGAATTTTAAATACCGAATTTCTGGCTTTTTACTTATATTCGTAAGAGACGTCAGATTCATATTTGGAGCTCTGTTCCTGGAAACGGAAAATTTATGCATGAAAGGATCTTCAGCAATTCCATTCGATTTCAAGTCGAAACCCAAAAACTCACTTGAAAAATAAACCAATAATCGCTCATCATTCTGGATACAAACCACCGCTAAAGAAAAATCAACAGATTCACAGTCCATTGTCCTTGATGTAAAGCCACGGGACATCTCCGACCCGGTACGTGTCTGTCATTCATTTTTCTTTATTGGGAATTTTTTTTTTGAAATTGCACCTCCGTTGATTGGAGCCATTCAAAGGCCTCACAGCACTGATTTCCACCCCCTCGAACACCGCCAAAGTAAGAAACCACGTCAAGCCCTTTTGTAATGAAGCCATTAGCTGTTTATGGCTCCCACTGAAGTGTGTGTGTACTCAAAACAGGACAATCTAAACTCAGAAAGGACTCTTTAAGTGCTTTTTCATGTGTGTTCACCAGCACAGTACAACAGCGGAACATGTGCAAGTGACACTGGTGTCAATTCTGACGAGTTACACAGTCCGCCACCCGCTGTGGTCGCCTGACCCGCCCTACCGATTGTCCACTTTCAAAATACCCGTAAGTTTCTAATTTGATCCCTCATGTCTGCAAAGTTTATCCGTCTGACAAATTATCCTTTGGGGTTTGCAAAAGCATCATTTTTCACTTGCACGGCAAGAGGATGGGCAATTCCTTTGGTTTTTCAGTTCGGTAAAAACAATTTGTGAAACTTACGGGTTTGTGGACACAGCTACAAATTTATTATTAATCCACAAAACCAACAGCTGGAGAGGGATGAATTTTCCGCCCATGAGGTGGACCATTAATCGACAGTTTAGCTAGGGACCTTTTTGTTGTACTTGTGGTGAGAGTTAATTATTTTGTATGCATGCGCTGGCAAGGCTGTTCGTTGAGGAGCCCACAACAGATGTGCACTAATGTCTTCAAGGACATTAATTTCAAATGCGACGGTTGCTTGGAATCGAATTAATTACGAGGTAATAGTCTACCAATATACATTAATGAACTAAGTCAAAGTGCGATTGGGAATTGACAATGTGCTGCTGCTGGACATGAGGTGAGCTAATTCAAATTTGAAGTCAATTGGATGATCACAATTGAACGGAGATCAGCTACGATGGAATATTGATCAGAGGGATTAGGACCAGGAACTTTTATTAAACGTTGTAGAAATCGTAGACGTCTAAGCGAATAGACACATTTTCACGAACATTAACAATTTTCTCTGCTGATCTCCCTAATTAAACCGATTGTTTCGAATCGTGTCTAAAATAAGTGCAACGTCCATTTTAAATTGTACAAAGCACTTAAAAGATTTTACAGAACCCAACAGAACGACGTCAAACTTGTTTGTTAAAAGCTGATTGTGGGACCGCTGTCCCAATTAAACTAAGAACAACATGGCCGTCACATCCAATCATTTAAGACTAACTTCTGAAACCGTAAGCCCTGTATTATCTGCCATTTCCAAATAAAATGTTGCAGTGAGCATAGTGTGGCTGGCTTTATTAAACTAGAAGAGAATTATATAGCCCTTTATTCACCTAGGTTTTCGTTTCGAAGCATCCACGAAGTCCAAACAGCCATTTTTCAAACCCATTATTCACCACCTCAACCGATTCATAAAGTTGAGTGTTTATTCCTACACCGAAAGTTTCAATTATCCGTTTTTAAAAACATTTTTGCTGGCTATAAACTCCTACCAGCCATGCAGCTTTCAACTACAGCAACTTCGCCTCCGTTTCAATCCATTAAAAATATTTTATCCAATAAAGTAAAGTGAATACATAACTCGCATAAATCAACTGCATTTTTTTTCACATGTGTTATGCACCTGGCCACCACCTGGTATTACGAAATAAAAATGCCAGAAATAAACGATTTCACAGGCAACGGACATTAAAATTTATTTTTAACTTTAAGAGAACTAAACACAGAATAACATTATGTTTTCTACGAAAGTAGATGGAAATTGAGGGCTACGAGCTAACTTAACGCGAAACAGCAGCAGCAATGCTGAAAAGCCAGGAACGAACATTAATATCAATCATAAGAAAGTCACATGGTAAGATTCCAAAATAATGCAGAGCTTTCTAAATGCAAATGAGAAAGCCCGCGGATATGGTTTAAAAGTACTTTTTTATTCTATTTTTAACACACAGATTCGCTTCGATTGTTAAGCAAATAGAAATTACTACAAAATAATAACAAAATTATGTTGATTTGCCCAAAAAATGTGTTAAATTCTAATAAAAAACTGTTTCCATACTTTTCTCCGCGAGTTTTTGTAGTCAGTAAACTATTCTCAAACTATTCTATTGAGTCAACGGAACTTAAAGCCTTTTAAAGGTTGATGAAGAGTACATTAATCTATGATATTAATCTTTATTACTCAGCAAACTGACGTTAAGTATAAAACATTATGACTGTACCAACTGCTTTGGCACTTAAATCTAAGGTTTTTCAAAAAGTGGAGTTAATCAGTCACTGAGCCGACTCAAATAATGCTCATTTTCTTGCAACTCTTAAAAAATCCAATTTAAAATCGAAAAAAAAGATAAATACAATGAAAATGAAAGCTTATACTACAATATTAACTTACTAAAAAAAGAAAAATCACAAAAAATCATCAACATAAAAATCAAGAATTTAAAATTTAACAAAGGTTTATGTTCCAAATTTTTACTTTGAGCTGCTGTATATCTTTTATTATTTATTGCTTATAAATCTTCACTTCAATTAAAAAAAAAAAAAAAAGAATGTGCTTGGACCACACAATTAAATTAAAACTTCTTTAACTGTAGTCAAACTCAATGCATCGAATAGAAGTGTAGCATAAAGCCATGTTAGTAAGAAAAAGAGTTTACCTTCCAAATTTCAACTAGATCGGTCAGGCTGTTCAAAAATTGCAAATTTCAAATACTAATTTAATTTAAGCCGATTTAAAAGCCCATACGATTTTGTTCTAAATCTTGAACAACTGAACCGATTTCTATGAAATTTCGAATATAAATTTCCCATGTCCTACACTTAAACGTTAACTAATTTGTTCTGAGTTGTTCAACTCAGAAAGCAACCGTGGCACATAGCAGGCCGACGTTTCTATAAATTTCAAGGAAATCGGTCCGATCTTTGGCGACTGAGCACTCGTGTTCAACTATAGTATCTCCCGCGACTGCTGTGAATCACAGCGCAAAGTTATTTCAACCCCTTTCTGCTCTACAAAAACAAAATATACAGAATACGATCGCCGAATAAGATAACATGAGAGGGAGGGAGAAACCACCATCACATTTTTCGTAACGCTCTCAACTCATAAAAATCAGTTTACTCCCAACGCGCGTAAAGAAGTTTTACTTCAAGAAAAATCCGTTGCAACCTTTCTAATTCTGGAAACATTAGTACATTGGCCCCCTAATGCCCGACAGCAAAAACAAAAAAAAAACGTTTTTATTTTCACTTTAACTTCCCAAAGCTTTTTTTTGTTCCCAAAAGGATCACAAAGAAATCAATTGAAATTGTTCCGGGTTACGTTAGTGGAATAGCTCAAGAGAAATAGGGAATAGACAAGTGGATTCATTATTGCTTACACAAGTTACTAAGCCCGTCAAAAATTCAATTCCGCTTACTTAATACATCCGATTGACACCAATTAGAGTATCAGTAGATTATAATCCAGCAATTGATTGGATACACAAAACTTTCGCACAAATGAACCATAGCACACGATATTTTCCCAACTGGGGAATCCCTAGGAAGTCATAATTAAATTGAATACCATCCGAAGACTGTAACTAACAAATGTGCAACAGAAGTAGCACAACTGCCTGTTGTTCAAAGTTCCAGACCACACATTTTCGTGCAACAGTAACACATTTTATTTGAATTACACAGGAGCGCTTTCCATGTGCCTGAGTCGTCCATTTTTATAACAAAACACTAGCGATAAATTTCACAATGCAACCGAACATTTTGAGTGCTGCCACACGATATGTCGAGGGAAAAAGTTTGTGTAAAAGTTGCAGTGTTGGATGGCCGTCAATAACACGTAAATCCTGAATAGAGGATGGGAAGCAGAATAGCAGTTGGGCTAATAAGTATTCCAGACGCATTGTCAGAAAATGAATTTTGAACAGTAAGTAATGACAGGTTCGAGACGCTTTCAAACTGATGGCGTTTCGGACTTGTGCTCAAGAACACGGCAAGTGGTAGCAACAAGTATCACAACTTTTTCACAATTCCCCCATGGAGGTTTATGGCTCAAAGTTAAAGGAGGAAAATAATTTAAGGTACCGCAGATTTTTAGGTTAATCCCGATTTCCTTTCATCAAGACCGATTACTTGAGTAAAGGTTTAGTTCTTCATTGAGAGGTATAACACATTCAACAAAAGCTGCGTAGCACAGTGCTCTTCTCTATTCCATTTGTATCTGAAAAATTAACTTATGGAGTTTTCTACAACGTAATGGCCGGAGACCTATTTTGCATTTTATTCAAAGGAAAACAGAAAAGCCTTTTCTCAAAGTTTCCAGAGTGAGAGTCCCAACCGATTGGTAAATCCATTTATCGCTCAATCGTCCTGTTAGATTATCAGACCGTAACTAATCCCCTAAGGGGTTACTTAAGACATGCATTTACTCACTTTTATCCTTGGGCACGGCCACGGAAGAACTGTCTTGTTGAAGTTCTTCGAGAGTTCATCAATGAGATGGCAATAACCGACAGCGTTTCCTATGCGACGTCCCTCTCCGAATGCACCGCTGAGATGCATATCCGCATCATCATCGTTGTCGTCGTTTATTCCATCATCGTTGAGAGTCTTAACTATTGTCGTGTACTCGTTGCTCTCTAGCTGCTTTATGAAGCCACTTATCTCTGCAAAAACAAAAAAACAGACTCGATAAGGGTTGAAAACACTTCTCCCTGAAAACTGTCACTCTCTATCGCTCAATTAAACGAGTGACCAATGAACCCACAGTACTCTCGATTCACCGACCTCTCCACGGAACTTGATCCCATAATGAAACAATGAAATCTCCTTTAAGTGGTTTTCTCATAGGAGGGCACAATTCAGAGCCACACACAGGAGGGTTGTAAATCGAATAATGGAGGTCAATAACGCGCCAACAATGGAGCTACGAAAGTCCAAAGTCAATATCCTTTGTACTCGTCGCTCTGCGTCCTTTCCCCTTTTTAACTGAATAAAGTCTGAATGCAAACTGCTACATCCAATGGGTTCGTTCAGCAACAATTTCGGATCACGAGAAGCCCCAAAGGAGCTCAAGAAAGAAGCGCTCTGTTATGACATCTGCTAATTGTGTGGCCCTTACAGGACCTCGGCGCTGGCTCTGTGTCCATTATAACAAAACGCGGGCGGGCGGCGGGTTATGCTAATGCAATTTCGCCGAGGAAATTGAATTTCATTGGGAATTTTCAAAACCCCATTTGAATTCATTGTGTGCTGTGTACCCTTGTCCCGCCTCGCTGGACATAGTTTCATTTACAGAGAAACTTTTATGCTGCTTTCGATGATTTGCGTGCAGTTTCGCTGCGCTATAAATTTGAAAGGCACAAACATTGTCAACGGCAGCCGTAACCGTGAAATGGAATCCGCGTTCGAGCAAAGAATTTAATTTGCACATGAATTTATTTTTTTGTTATGTTAGTTTTATTTTCATTTTCTATTTACATTTTAAGGTGGCGGCGATGCGATGCACTGTCAGTGGTAATAAAGTATTGCCACGAACATATTTTCTGGTAGTGAGCAGCGGAGTGGTTCGGACACCTTCATGGGGGTGATTTAAAGGCATCAGATCAGAGTGATTGTTTCTCTGCAGGTGTCCGGGCGAGATATACGTTTGAAAGAACAATTTTAGTTCAGAAAAAACCAAGCCCTGCGGTTAAAATAGTTCAAATAATCTACCATTTTTTAGATAGAGCAGAGGTTTCACGGTAATAACAGTTTTCAAATTGAAAAAGTCGGAACGGATTTCCTCGTTAATCGATGGGAGGGGGGCATGTTTGCATTTGACTGTAACCTAATTACAATTGGATTATGACCCATTAAATGGTGTAAACATGGCAAATGAAATTGAATAACTTCCAAGCTAGAGCTTGGAAATACTCTCCCGGAGACTGTTCGCAATCGGAAGAAGTTTCTGGTAACCCGTAGTCATGTGTCTAATTTAATAAACAAATTTGAATTTATAATAAATAAGAAATTTTTCAAAAATTGCCATAAAAAATGTTCAACCACCAGCCCTGGTCTCGAATATTATATATTGGTCATATTTCAATTTACCGAACCAGAAGCCGGAACCTTTCCAATGAGGCTGCAGAGGCAGCTAATACACGATATGAAGCAGTTCAACTTTTAGACAACGTTAACATTTTGAGTAGTCTTTGCAACAGAATTCGCTGCGGCAGAATCTTCACAAAGGTTGCTAACTTCAATACATTTTGTCCCAAGATATTAGTTCAATGCTTCAATTTATAAAGCCTCTGTACAATGTAATTTTTTTTTTTAAGTCGTCTTTTGTAATGCGATATCGGACATTTTTGAGTGTCGATGGGAAAATTATTGCTTATGGCAAATGGGCTTATCTGATCCATACGTGGTTGCATAGTCCGGGTGTGTCATGAATGCGCTGAAAAGAATCAATGAGATTGATAGAAAGGATTGGATTGGTATGCATTTCGAGCGGCTAGTTGTTCATGAACTGTTACGCCATTATACACTCACAGTCAAAAGAAAAAGTGCACCCATGTTTAAAGACTAATTAAATAGGTTCTGGTGTTCCGACTTTAGAATTTTGTCAAGTTCCGAAAATGTTGATTTTTTTTTTCTGTTGTTTTTGGTGTTTCAGGTATTTGTTTTACTAACTTATTGCATTCGTAAGTGCTTTTATCACTCAAGAGCACATTTGAATCGATAATTGTTAAAACAACTTAAGTATCACATTTCTAGAAATCAATTTTATTACGTTTTGGCATTGCTTATGGGCAGAGCTTTGCCTTGACAGCAAAGAGAGATAATTGGATACCTAAAACACATTAAAATTTAAATGCGAAACTAGCATCAACCATATATTTTGTATCTAAACAGAACAGTATATTTTGTTTCACGAAAATGTCACTTATGTTGTTTTAACAATCATCGATTTATTTGTTCAAACTACAAATCTTAATTTTTGTGCTTTTCGCATCGAATAATAAATAAAATACAAAAAGAAGCAAAAATCAAAAATTTAACGATAAATCTAGAAGGTGTGAGGTGTAGTGTGTGTGTAGCGTGTTTTTGTTGGATGAAAGGCAAACATTTCTTGTGCTAGGATGCTAAAAGATTATTTTAAATACAAAAAGATGACGGGCTTCCTTATTTTGAGTTTTTGGTGTTGTTATTGAAGCACACGGTTTCTTTTGATTCTAAAGCAATTATGTAATTTTGTTTATCCTTCTGTAAATTCTTTGGTGTTGGATCTTTTGTTATTTCTTTTAATCACTTTTAAGGAACAAATAAACATTAAAAACAAAACTGAAGAAAGTCTTAAAATTGAAGCACCAGAAAAAATTATATGAGTCTTTGAATATTCGAAGCATGGGTGTGCAAGTTAACACGAGTGAATCTGACACGATCGATTCTGTGGGAACTAAATGTTCTCACAGTTACACACAAGGCGTTAGTAAAATTCAACGGACACCTGTCTGCAAACCGAACGTCCACAGACAGACCAAATAATGCTGATGACGGGTTCGGGTAGCATAATAGTATTAACTTTACTTTTACTTTTACTCATATTCATGAAAAAATACATCAAAATAAATAAAGACCATTCTGTTTTGAGCATCCGAACAAAGAAGTCTTTAAGATATTAACTTCCAGATTCCTTTGATTTTGACTGTATAACAATCATCACGTCAAATACTTTATCCGGAATTTAAGAAAACAAAATCGTAGGTGCCTGTAAAGTAACTACTTTCTTAGCTCCTCTTTCGCTTTATATCCTAAATAGAAAATTACAGAGCTTACTTCTAATGAATACTCACATATCAAAACTTACGAAAAATGTTGTGTAAAGTTTAGTTTAGTAGTCAAAAAATGCCTTAATATATCTATCTGTATCGTGGTTCTTTGTAAACGTAAACAAACAAGTCGTACTATATTTCATCTCGTATATAATCGCGACATTTTTGATGCGAAGAACTTGATTATCGATGACTACTTGTGACATGCTATAGATGGTTCTGCATTGAGTGTTAATTCAAATTGATATCCTGACTATTTTGACACTTTATAGGAGCTAGGGCAGCTCTTTAAATTTACTTTAAAGCATTGATAGTTACACTTTATTATTGATTTCTAAAATTCAATATCAATCTTCAGTTACACCCCTTTACCCAACTCACAACTCTCAACCGATATTTATTAGTGTCATCTGTCGTCAGATTTTGCAGCCACTCAGTCAGAATTCCATAATCCAAAAAAAGCAATTCAAACAAAAAAGAAAAACAATAAGATTTTAATTTTCATTCGCAAAAGTGAAACGGAATTCATTATAAGATGCTCTTCTCTACATTTCGCTGCCAACACCGACCGAGAAGGAGAGAGTGAGATTAATTTACGTTGCTTTATGTGCACACCACCAGCACCAACACCATTCCCAGTTGATGTTGTCATAAAATTTCCATTTTCAAAGGAAGTAATTTAATATTATCACACAAAAACAGAGGCAGAGAGTTGCCTCAAATATTCAAACATAGTTTCAGATGAATGGGTTCGTAGGAGGAGTGATGCCGGTGTGTTCGTGGCTTGATCGAGATTCCTAAGGGGAGAGCTAATGACTTAAACATTTTCCAACTCAATTCCGGTAGGTGGAGAACAATTAGGTCGATGATCGATCTTTGAAAGGAACAACGAGCACGTGGCGCTTGTAATTAGACGTCCGTCGCAAGTTTGAGAATGCCCAAAGCGCAACTTTGTCTAATTGGCGATGTCCTCGCACTAATTAGCGGTACAGTTCCCCCTTTCAGGGACTCTACCATTTAATTGAGCACCACAGTGATTCCGCGGCGACGTAAATACAATTATTACTTCTCACACACTTCCACTTACATGGCCACCCAAGAAATTAAATTACACCCAGTCGCCCCCTACTTACCGTCGTCCTTAATGAAGTTCACTGTGACGTTGTCCAGGTTCACTTTAAAAAACTCCACGAAATTCTCAAAGCCTTGTTGCATTTTCATCGTGTTGAGTACTGTGGACGACATCAGCACACCCACACGATGCGAGGTGGACGACGACGACGGGTGGTCGAGGTCCTGGCGCAGTCCTTCAGTGTCCAATTTCAATGACTTGCTCTCAAGGGCTGTGCGCTTCAACAACAACGATGATGGCGGTGGTGGTGGTGAAGACGGTGGTGAAATATCTCGTAAGGAGTTTATTGTATCTCGGCCAGCTTCAAGGGAGACGAGGAGGGAGAAGGCTGTCAACAGCAGAAGTAATTTAGAATATTGACAGATTGTTAACTTCATTTAGAAGCGCGCTGAGAGATGTGGGATGATGATAATGCTCGGCCTCTCTACGCGCTCACTGTTGTGACTCGTCTTAGTGATTTGATTTGTTTTTTAAATGTTCGAAAAGTCCTCTAGTCAGTGCCAGTGGTGGTTGTCTCATCATCAGCCTCGAGTCTGGCTGTTGCTCGAGGTTGATTTGCTACTGATTGCGATTCTAGTTTTGCCTCCACATGAAGTGTACTCCACGTCACTCCTCCTGTCATCATTTCAGCGCAATCTGAAAAAGAAAAAAAAAAACATCTAAATTGAAATTCAATTCGAAGTTAATGGAGGTGAAATTATTTATTTATAACTGCGCGAGGTAGGTACGAAATCGATCGACGGCGTCATCCTTCAGATGCACTCAAAAGTGGTGGCGGGACAGAGATACAGTTTTTTTGGTGTGTGTGCTCAGTTCGAATGTGAAACTTGAAGATACATACGCCAGGATGTTTGGATGAGGGGGAGGACATTTGAAAAGTTCAACGTTTCCTTTTGCTGTCAGTAAGGCTACAATTTTATTGGGAATATTTTAAGGAAGACACGCACAGAGGAATTTCTGTTTGCCTGGCAGGAAGATTTTATTCCTTCCTTGTGTGTGGGCGGAATAGAATAAGGTAAATTGAAACACAAAAAAAAAATCGAATTACATTCTTCGGCAGTGAGTAAATGGAGTCGAAGTCAAAGCGAATATTAAAGACTCCGTTCCATGGTGTTTACCCAATGGTGACCATCTGAATCGAGTTGCATCAATGAAATTGATACTTTTTGTAGTAAACACATTTTGAAAATTTGGTACACTTAGGCCAAGGCTAGGCACATTGTGCTGTCAACAATTTTTGGAGTATTTGCTTCTCAGAATTTATGGCTGTTGATGAGTCCTTTAAAGTTTTAATTGGACGAGTATGTCGAATTCACCAAACTGCCACACAAGTGATGAGTTATCGGCAAATACAAAATCATTTCTCTGCAGTTTTCGACAGAAATTTCCTCTTTCATGACTCTGAACTCGAGTGAGTACCAGGAACAGCTTCACACAGCCGCAGTGGAAAGGAACAGGAAGGAATAAAATCCCTTCAACTTGCTTGGGGGTGAGTTGGTTGAAGATGAAAAGGGTTTGCTTTTATGTAATGCAGTCAGAAATGATATGAATTGAATTTCAAGTAAAATGAACGTTGAATGCAAGAAATGTCTTTCGGTAGGGTGTTTTGGGTTGAAATAACAACAACCCTTTGTCTTTGTGTGGCTTCTTCTTTTTCTTTTTGTGTCACAAAATTGTCATTTGTCAAATTGCTGAGAATTTCTACAGTACTCAACCGTTTAAGTGTCGATTGAAGAAAAATGCTACCTTGATGGCAGAAACCACAGGATCAGAGAATGCTTATCGCCTTCTAACCAACCAACCAACGAGAAAGAAAGAATTTGTGTTTGCAGAAATTCTTTCTTTAAGTCGATGCAACTGTTTAAATGGAGGCAGGTAGGTTCTGCTTAGTCTGCATAGTTTTATAAATATTTGTTATCTTATCTTCCACACTACAACTGTTAGTAAGTTAGTTAGATATGACATCTATTTTAAGTAAATATTAAACAGTTATAAATCAAAAATTTAAGTGTAATTGATTTGGACTAGGCTCGTCAGGCAGGTTGACTATATAAGTGACTACTTAACTTCTGTTTGGCTTAATAGAGCTCGTTTCAAACACAGTACTTAACGAATATAAAAAAAATTCATATAAGAAAAAAACGCTTAAGAAAAACAAAAAACAATGCACCATGTCCTCTCCCATATTAATTACCACTAAATAAAACTGATATAAGGAAAAAGTATTTAAGAAAAAACTGATATAAGAACGTTTTTTCTAACACTAATACCTAATTATATGTTAAGTAATATGCTAACTGTAACCCAAACAAACCATGTTATTTTATTTTGTGCAAAACCTCTTCAAAAAACATTTTTTTTTCCTCACAATTTGCCTTGGACATCAAGTAGTTGATTTTAAAGTAATTAAGGAATAAATTAAGTTATAGGGCCACTGTCTCATACAGCTAAGTTTTTACATCGCCGAGGTATGTCTTAATTGATTAATTTTTTTTTTTTGTACATGCATTACACACATCTTGACAAATGACAAACTATGACTTACATTCAGTTATAGGTACACCTACACACATTTATTTTATTGAAGGTCTACTGGTCTGCGTCTTTTTAATATTCTTCTTGTGTTAACTTCTTGATAGGGTAGGTGTCGGATTTCATTGTTTTTGTGGTTTGTTAGGGCTATTTGATGTTTTATACTGAATTTTTTAATTTCGTATTTGACACTAAGCATCGCGGTGTATGTCCTCATTGATAATATACAAAGGAGCATTGACAATCGTCCGAAGTATTTTTGACTGCAGTCAATATTTGTTTTGGCAGCTGCTCCCCAAATTTGGATGCCGTAAGTCCATATTGGTTTGGTTTTTGTTTAGTATAATAAAAGTTTGTTTCGTGTTGAAAGTTTTGAATCTTTTCCTATGCTGTCTCCTACAGTTATCTACATTTATTATTAATTTGATTGCGTTTTTAGATTATGTGTTGTTTCGATGTCAGCTTACTGTCTATTGCCTCAAAAAACATTGTTAAAAAGATTTATCTTATGCTGTGTATACAATACCTCCTAAACTTAATATTAAACTTTGCCATTGACATCTCAACAAAAATGACTATTGGTTTTGATAGTTCTTTTAATTCGGTTTGCAAATTTTTGGATTGCTTATTTGAAAATGTTTTTTTTTTTTATAAACGCTTTTCTTTTATAAGAAAATTTTATTCTTATATCCGTTTCTCTCATAAGAGAAAAAATCGGTTAAAAGAAAAAGATTCCTTAGATAAGAAATTCTTCTGTATAAGAAAATAAATGTTTCCTTACATTCGTTTCAAAAGATAGTGTTAGATTTAGATTTGAGATTAGATTGGATTTTTATTTCAGTTCTGTTTTTCTTCAACATTTATACAAAATCATAAAGCATGGCTTTGCCGGCTGCCGCATTTAATTTATATTAACAAATATTTAACAATTTGATATCTAAAAAAAATGCAAAAATTCCCTGCCATTATCCTTTCTCTATACATAAGTACAGCCTTGCAGTAATTGTACAGCCTACCTTCTTCCGCTTCGTTTAGAAGACATAAAGTTTCTCGTTCAGTTAAAAGGCTTTTTTCAAAAACCAATCGCCTTGATTCCTTTCAGATCGGACACTTGCCGAGAAAAGGCTCAATATCTTCACGCTCCCCGAGATTGCATAAGCCGCAGAGTATTATACGGCAACCATTTCTACAACAAAGTGGCAGATTGAGGAATAAAGAAATTTATTTCTCTTTATCCTGGAACAACAAAATATTCAGAAGATGGTGATAATTATATTTTTTCCCATCGAGTATTGAAAGAATTATTTAGTTATTTTAATTAGAAAAAAACGTGTTTAGTAAAAAAAATTCAATACTTTAAAAATTCTGCTTCTTTTCATTCCAAAATGATTTTGTCCTCAAATGGTATCTGAGTAACACTCAGTGATACTTAAAAATAATCCTTAAGCAACCAGCCAACAAAGCACAAAACGAATAACAGACAAAAATTTAAATGCCACCAGTGGTCACAGGAAAAGTTCAAAGGCTAAGCGTCTATTAAACTCTTCAAATCGACGCCATCGCATCACAGCACCACTACAACCACGCGACGGCGAGTTTCCTTAAAGTTCCACTCGATCCACATGGACGAATTGTGTTTTGTTCGAATTTAATTCACGCACGGAAAATAATCCCAAAGTTGTTAGCGAAGTTCCCTCTTAGCGTCTGCCAATGGCACTCCTTACGATGTGACCAGCGTACGAATTTACGAATTGCTGAGCATTGAAGTTTCCTTTCTTTTTTTTCAAGTTTCTTAAAGTTCTTTCTTCAATTTATTATTTACGAGATTTTCGCATTTTACTTTGAAACGATGACGACGGGGGACGGGACAGCGGTGCAGTTGCTGTTTTGTCAATTTGTAGTTGAATCACTTTTACTAAAAACTTTGCTCAAACTGCAGGGTGGTAGTTCATTAAGTTTGCATTGGTAATGGTGAGGGAGTTGAGGAAAATTTAAGTTTAAGTTCTCTGTGTCGTTTGTGTAACGCTGATTCATCTGTTGGGTTACTTTCTGTTGAAGGAATAGCCGTTGGATGTGTCACTAAGATGTGGATGTTTTTTAAGCCTCGTGCAACTTTAAGTTGAAAGAAAACACGTATTTAAACCAAATGTTAAGGGAAACTTAAACTTTCCAAAATTTAAGTGAAACCTTAAGAATTCAACTTTTGGTTTTGCTCTAATCGGTTTAAATGGCAAGTGGCGGCAAACATGTAGTAACGATTATTAATGAGTCTTTCATGAAGTCATTTTCTAAGTAGCTGTCGATTTTTAAGGCTGGAAATCAAACCCTCAAGTCTAAAGGATTTAAATGACTTCTGCGTTGCTGTTTGCCAGCACTTTAAGCTAAGTCATAAAATTAACTGAGCTTCATATCAATGAGACATTTTAAATTAAAGAAGTTCCCTAGAATTTAAGATTCCGCACGACCGACCGGCCGGAGTAGTCAGCCCGTTTAGTCTCCGCATACAGGAGTGGGCAACATCAAATAATGTTGAAATTCCTTTTTTATTAGCAGCCCACTTTCCAAACAATGAATTGAAATAAAAAGACACCACAGAAAAAAAGAAATAGAAAGCCTCAACAATAGCAGAAAGTAATTCATGGTACCCCTGCTGGGTGTGTGTCGCTGTCCTTGAAATGTTATCTCGTTCCAAAAGCGAGATCGCGGAACAAAAAATTATAAAAAAAACACACACACAAAAAAAAACAAAAACACACGTTTTACATGAAAATCTAAAAATTGTGACTGCTTCCATAGAAGGATTCATTGTTACCAAGCAGGAGGCAGAAACGCATCTGTGCCGCCGCCATCATCTACAGTACAACCCATGCTGTGATCATCCAGGAGCATACTTTAATTCATTCCTACAAAGCTGTGTATGTGAGTGAGTAGGTGTATTTCGTTATTTAAAGAG
This sequence comes from Syritta pipiens, assembly GCA_905187475.1. NCBI lineage: Eukaryota > Metazoa > Arthropoda > Insecta > Diptera > Syrphidae > Syritta > Syritta pipiens. The sequence continues at coordinate 67,194,940 of LR994572.1, read as the reverse complement.
AATATTTTTATTCAATTTATCCCCGCCTAAGGCGACATCATCATCAACACACAACAAAGCCACTCCGCCTCACCACCTAACCGCCTCACACAGCCACTCGGCGGAGAGCAGCTGTTAGTCCTCCAGCATCTCTAGGGTGCCATCAACCCCCCCGTCATCATCATCATCATCGTCAGCAGCAGGAACAGAGCCGCATCACCGCAACACCAACAACAACTGCAAATTTTATGCCGCGCCTTTAAGTTTTCGTGTGTGTTGGTGTATCCTTCCTCCTTAAATTGGGCAAAATTAAAAAAGGAAAAAACAAAAAGCAAAAAAACGAAGAGCATTTAAGGGTTTACTGATTTTTCGGGCGTGAGAACCAAAACCCGGCTAAAACGTTTAGAAAATGAGACAATGAGAGATAAAAGCCACCTCATTGCCACCGAAAATTTAGAGCGGGCGGCGTGTGGTGTGTGGGGCGCGAAGGCTGAAGCGATTCCCTAGTGCACTCACTCATTGAGCAGTCATTAGAATTTACCACATCAACGGAAAGGAAGTCGCAGCATGCAGCGCTGAGTGCGAATTAATAATGAAACTGATACTTTTGCGGGTTTCAGACGGTGTTGGGAAACCGAGGCGTGTTCGTGCGAGAAGAACTCTTTAATTGGGCGTGGCGAAGGCGAGCACTGATTCAGTTGAAAATCCAAAAGTTTCCTGCTCAGATTTTCGGTATTCAACCGTAGTGTTCGCAAAACGTTTTTCCACTTCGATAGTGGGATGATATGTGTTGACATTTGCGATGTGGTTAGCAAGCGAGAGTGCCGAAAGCCATGCGGTGGCAAGTTATCGTTTACGGACAAAAACTTTCCACGTAGTTATCTTTATCGCAGACATGAAGAGCACGTTTATCGTGTTGTCGATTCGGGAGATAAACACAGGAAAACTCTCCAGAATGGATATATTTACCTGTATCGTAGCCGGTGTTGTGGCTGAGCTCCAAAATTTGCACTTTCTTATGTGCACACAAAGGCTTATTGGCTTTTAGTCAATAGCAGCTATTGTGCAGACATCGAATGGTACAAAGCATAAAACTTTCATCTTTTAGCGCATCAAATTTGTGAAAAGCTAATGCTTTTTTCTGTCATTTTTTTTTTGGGGTTGGCGTAGTCTTCGTATAGACGTATACAACTGCAAACAGTGCAGTATCGATTTTAGAATTTCTGTAAATAATCTAGTTACTGTTATTCTGTGGGCGCCGTGGCTTAATCGTTAGTGCGTCGGACTGTTAAGCGAGAGTATCTGGGTTCGAGTCCGACTCGGGGAAATAACACCACAAACATTTTTTACAGCCCCACCTCCAGCAAACGATTGACAATCCTCCTGGAGTACTTCTGTCATGGAAAGCTTTCGCAATTCGCCGTTCGGAACCGGCATTAAACAGTAGGTCCCCTCCACATATGTCAAAATATATCGCACACAACACAGTGGAGGCGCGAAGAAGCTAGGCTCTGGCCCTGTATGGGCTGTTAATCTGTTACTATTTTTTATTTTATTATATTATTATACGCAATAAGTAAAAACCCTTCACTCAAAAAAAAAAAAATAAAAAAGCAAAATTCAGAACAAAACATCACCTTCCCAAAACAACTTGAATTTACTAAAAGTTGAAGACGCTAGCCTATCGAAAAATGATGAAATACCCTGTGGACAGGCTGATGCATGCACGTAAAAGGATAACCAAACACAGAAGAGGAATTTTAAAACATTGAGGTTCTCGTACTACAGTTTAGGCCAAATGGTTTACATTAAATTGACAGTGAAGCAGCATTTTCATTGTGCCGATTATAAGATAACTTTTATATGTGTGTTTCAACAAAACTACGGCATGAAATACACCAACAAAAAATGAAAAAAAATGGGTTCTAGGTAAACCTAGTAAAAAATGATTTTTGAGAACAATAAACAATTATGGAGAATAGTACAGGCATCTTGCAATGCAGACCACTCCAGTGGAACGGTAGCAATCCTTCATAAATTTGATGAAGCACCGATCTTAGGCTTTGATTTTTTCTTATAATTTTATGTTATTTATAGTTTCTTTTATGGTAAAAGACGTGAACTGCCAATATTTTGATTGTTCACTGTAGTTAACATGTTGAATTCAATTTTTTTTATTTTTTTTGTGAATATGTATTTTCTGTTTCAAGTTCATGTGGCATCACAATGCGTCTAATCTGACCCAAGTGCGGCTGTGATTTGCTGAAGCCGGCCACTTCAACTTAACCTAACCTAATGTTAATCCGTGGGAAAGAAAAGTGTCATACTCGAAATATGTGCATAACTTTGAATTTTGTATTACCATTGCTATTTTATTGTTCGCCTATGTGACTATGTTCCACCAATCGAAAAACCCTTTATTGCTTCCCTTCTGCAATAAGTGGCGGATGGTGTTAGGCGGTTTTAGGTCTTAGGTACTAGTGACTGCCTGCGCTATACGTAGGTTCACGTAGGCAATCTGTGGGCCCATTGTGTTGTCACGCATCCGGATTGTTCCCAATGCTTGGACTCGATGACTAAAAGTTTCCTGTAAATATACTAATCAAAATATTAGTTCATAGTGGTCGTGGGCTAAGCCCAATTGGATTTGTTGATAAAATCACTGATGCGCCTTACATCCAAGTTAGCGAGTACGCTTGAATCCTCGAAGAAGTATGCACCTAGATTGCGTTTTCTAGTACCGGAGAGTGCTGGGCATGTTCCAAGAAGATGAAGTGGTGTCTCCTCCTCTTGATTGCCGAAGACGCAGTGACCAGTTAGGACACCAACTAATACACTAATGCTATCTCTGCTTATCGAGAGTAGCTGCTCTGTCCTAGTCTTATCTATTCCAGGCCACACTAGCCTAGAGACCATGTATGAGACTCCATCTAAAGTTAGCTACCTTTATGGCTTCTGCAAGTACTTGTGGGCCAACCTCTTACATAGAGGGAAACGGGGTCTGCTGTTTGTTGTTCAAACCCATCTCCCCTTCACTCCTAGCTAATTCGTCGGCCCTTTCTTTGCTTAGAATACCAGTGTGCCCAGGGCTCAGCACAGGGTGAGACTACATCTGTCTGCCATCTCCTTTAAGGTGGTTTAGTTTATGAGAATTTTCACAGATTTACTTGGAGTGTGAACTTGAAATGAATTGCCGGCGGCTGGTGGTTCGAAAGTGGACGTGTTTTTTTAAGGAAGTCGTGAACACACCCATTTTTCTTTTTTCGTGTTGAATGTGGCCGAGAGCACTTGGAATTGTTCTGATCTATTTTAATTGGAAGACGTGCTCACCATCATCCTTTAATGGTGAAAAGAATTCCATCAATAAGGTGTATACCATTATTGTACCACATTACATATATCAACTATATATACCTTCGGTGGAACACGGGCTTGAAATACGACTATAATTGAAGGCAGATATTTCGAAGAATGATAGAGACTGAACTAATTGATGCGTTAAATATGTAATTGGTTGAACTAAAATATGAGAGGTGAACGTTTTAAGTGGATAAGAACATCATTGGATCACTTCACAAACCAAGAAAAAATTTACCTCATGGCTAAATGGAACCCCGCCCCCTCCCCTTGCTAAATTCCATCCAAAAGGAAACGTACCACGAATCCGTCTATGCACCAAATTTTTATTTCTATTCAAATAGCAATCGAAGTTCTCGAGTCTAAAGGGGACTGCGTCTGATGTGTCAAATATTTATCGTTACATTAAAACTAAGCAAAATTTTATCCGAAAGGGAGGGTCTCTTCCTTCCGATGTACTATATTTTGACCTTTATTCAAAGGCCAATTCAAAGTTTACCTTGGGTCTAAGAGAGAGCCAATACCAATATATTGTGAACTTAAAATTCAGTCGAAATTTTTTCTTGGATGTTGAGGGTTGAAGATCCTATTACAATTACTACAAAATTTTGCCTACCAAACCAGAATCAAGTGAAAGTTAACCTCCTTTACCATCGACCGCTTCTATTTCGTCATGTGTATTAAATTTTGAGTAACCCCAATTTAATAAAGAATTTTGAAAGGCAGCTGACTCTATCTACATTAAAATTTGCTTTACCGCTAACTTAAAGGCCCAAGTTAACACTTTCATATCGTTGAAAATTAGCGCCAGAAAGTAATTTTTCACACTTTTGCGGTAGTTGTGGGTTCGGAACACAACATAGTTCTCTATAAATACATCCAGAGATGAAACGCAAAGATTATTCTCTAGAGAAGCTGCAGAAAACATTTACGAGTTTACGCTTATATAGCCTTTCCGACGATCAAAACAGTTTGAACTAAAATGTCAAAAAAGACCTTAATTATTTTATTCAAGACTCTTGCAGATTCTTGGCCAGCTTCAATCAATTTTCATCCTAATTTTGATGAATAAGGCCTGTGTAAAGCCTAAAATGCTCTGTCCGCGTTTGTCGGAAATTCTTGAAAACTCTTAAGAATTGATCTTTTATTCAATAACCATATACAGCTAAGCTCCAAACCAAAATTTGTTAACAATCTATTTTTCAACATTTTACAATTAATCGACAGCCAAATAGAATGGCTAGGGGTCCAAGTGCTTCGTTTATATAAGTTTCAAATAGAAACGCCAGTCTTTTGAATATGTTCCCATCACCTACCGGGACAACCATGACAGCGATTTAATTCTCGTTTTTGCCAGGTTATTCCGCCGTTCACTGATCTTTCCGTCGTGCCTTAAGAGCTCAGCTCAGAGGTTTTCTTGGTATTTTCTTGAATTATCGCTTCGCTAAGCAAACCGTGAAGTTTTACGACCTTCAGCTAGGCACCCCCGTCTTCTAGCATCCATACAGGATTATTCCGTGTCACACTAGGCTACGTACCCCACCAACTCTGACCTTTTAAATTCTTTACAGCCGACATAAGTCCCCCGAATCGTCATCTACCTTTCGCCAACTGCACACCAATTGATTACTCCAATAAAAAGACGAGAACGACAGAAAAAAAAAAAAAACGTTGAGGTAACTACGGAAAAAGGCAGACGGACGAACATATACCCTCATGATAAATATTTACTCAAGCCTCAATCAATTTTATTACAGCGCACTTCAACCATAAGAACAAAACACAAACGGGGCGAAATAAAATAAAAAAGACGAAAAGCACACATAACAACAGAAGGAAATGGGCAGGAAGTAGGAGGATAAAAAAAAGGGGTTAAGCATGTGCACTCAGGTGGAAGTTGAATCGCACACAGCAACACCGTTATGTTGGTTTGCCGGTGTAAAGTTGTCATAAAAATAGACATCAAGCACTGGGTGAAAGACCGAAGGGGTTGAAGTTCAACATCGAGATGTTGATACATGCGCGCGGCACGTGTGGTGTTTGCGTTTAAAAAAGAAAAACGAAAAATAAAAACGTCTTCTTTGGACTCTTTTTCAGGTCACCACTGTGCGCGTGGTGGTTTTTTTGTGAACAAACAAAAACAGCGACAACCTAAATTCCCAAGGACACTTTTGTGTGTAAATGTTCGGAAAAGTTTCCGGTTTATGGATGAATTGAACAGAAAATATGTAAATTTTCGATCATTTGGAGTTCGAGAAAAAAAAATCGTCCTTTTCTTTTGTGGCGGTCTATTTACAGAGTGGCACGGAAGTTTCGATTGTTTTTGGAAGTTTTGGAAGATACTTTCATCGGGGAAAGTCAAAGGGAGTGGGGGGCTTTCTGGCTAGAAGGAGATGAGATGGTAAGAAGAAGACCCTGTACAAAGTAACTCCTAAAACTTCCGAAAACAATTGAAACTTGCTTTAGGTGAAACGTTGTGGGACCTCAGATTTTTGAAAGTGAGACACATTTTCTGACCGTTTGACCTTCACAATGATAACCAAGTAGGTGATGAAAAATAAAATGGCCGTCAACTGCAGGCTTTAGTCGGCTCCCAGGATAATTTGACTGACGCTATAAACCGCTATGAACCTAGACAATTACTTCAACACACAACCATTCTCCTCTATACGGAAACGTCGTCCACTCAAAGTGTGAAATAAGTCTTACGCTGTGGAAAGTTCTACAAGAAACAAAAGTAAGGACGCACACAAATCTTTTTCAAATATGGTTGATGAAGAAGAAATTCATTAGATTTGATTTTATTTTTCCACAATATTTTACAAATTTGTCAATATTGCAATCTGCCTGATTGACAACTTTATATATTTCTTTACACTAATTTAGAAAGCAACAATTTAAAATAGAACTCTTCATTTAACATCTAGTTTGTATACCTTAGTGCTGTCTAACAATACGCCAATTTATTACATCCATTTTTTGAAAAAAAAGTTCTACGATTTCCTTGTTTGAAAAGAAATCATGTGTCTTCTTGTTTCTGTCAGTATCACATACCGTCCAACAAAGTGGAAAACACTTCGCGTGCACTCATATTACAAAGGTTACTTAATTGGTAAGTCTCGTGGTTAACTATGCTGTTCAAATTAAGGAGCTCACATCGTTACTGGAACAAGTACGAAATTTGTTCAATTGTGTAGTCGTTGTGGAAGTAATTTCTTTCGCAGAGGTCGTTGTCCATACGCATAAAGTAAGCCTTTGGCTTGCTCCATGTACTGTTCCCTTAATGCTCCATTCAGTAGAGTAACTAAACGGTGTAAGGTTGGCTTCCATAAAACAAGGTTTCCATAGGTTAAAGTTCACTTGTTCTGATAATTCGATATGATCTTCCCACTATCTACTTCGGGCTTAAATGGTTTGAAGAACCAGTTTCTTAGGAAGAACCTGCAGTTTGAATGGTTTGTTGAATAAAGCCGACAAACCCGTTTCGGACATGATCATCTAGATTGGGGTGCTCGATGAATTGTGGAAATTCCTGTCTATGTACAATCTAAGCAGTTTTTCCACTAGGTCATATTTTCGCTCTTCCCACGCTTCTACCTGTTTCAAACACTCGAAACTTGCTGCTATGTTAAATTTTCTTATTATTAAAAAAGTACTTACTACATTTATAGCGGTTTTCGATTGTTCAACTTTTTCGGTGAGATTTTCAAGTTCTTAGTAAAGCAATGTACCAATCCCTTTCTATTCTTATCATTGTAGTGCCACTGCTCCTTTGAGCAGGCTTTTCGTCCGCTATTCTTAAAATCTATCGCCTTGAAATTATTTTGATTTACCACCAGTTCCACCTTGCACAATACTCAACAAGCCTATCTATCGTTAGCTGTAGCAAAAAGAAAAGTCCAATTTCGTTTAGATTCAGATGCAATTTCTGCAGATAATGGTTCGACGATATCTTCGATGAAGAGTACAAATAAACTTGGACTGAGTACACAGGCATGCATAGCTCCTGAATTCGTCTTAAGCCATTCTAATACGCATTAGCTTTCCACTCTGCTGCTTTGGTAGTTTTATATACATTTTGCAACACTTTTCCGAATTATAGCAACATTCCTTTCCGGAAAGGATTGTCAAACAGTGCCTTTCGATCAGAATCAAATATAGAATTCAAATATTAAGAAACTTTTTTCTTCTATTTTTTCCGCGTTTAGAAACGTAAGTGATGACCAGTTTTGGTGGGCTCACTTCTTCACCTGCGGCAGTAAAGCATAATACGAGAAGCAGTCGTCTCTTACTGAGCAAAGTTTATGCTTTTACATTGCTCAAATCAGAATCTGTTGGAATTGCAAGCAGAAGCAAGAAGAGGAGTTCAATTCACAAAAAGTAATTAAATAGCAGGAAAAACTTTTTGTGAACATATAATGAAGACATACTATAAAAAATCGTTTTATAAAAAAGCACAAAACTATTTCAATATTTTTAAAGAAGAAAAAACCGACAACATAGTCACACCCTGTCTTTAAAATACCCAACAAAGTCCGGACATCAAGTCGACAGTTTGTCATTCGCTGGAAATTTGAGAAGAAACGATCAACAGAAAAAAAAAACGCTGCAAACATATACGATAATGATTTTTTTTCAATTGAAATCGTCCTGCTTGTGTCCTTTCAGCCGTCATCATTCACTTGAGAAGACCCAAACAAAAATTTCCGTCCTCCGCACGCAAATAGTCGGAAAATGAGTGCCCAGAGATACGGAATCTGTTCGGCCCTCCATTGCCCAAGTATCGTGATTTAGTGTTTTGTTATTTATTTCCTTTGCTTGAAGGTTTGTATTTCGCATTTATCAGATGAAAAAGAAAGAAAACAAAAAATAGAAAACGAAATTGATTTCTCAAGTTTGCTCTTCGAGATGGTGCTCGATGTCAGACGACATGATGTCGTTCAGGATCCCAAACAATCGGGAATAGGGTGGGTTCCTATTTTATATTTTTTTGTCGGTATGATGTCCAGGAAAGACCGGGTGAAGTTGAGTTATATTAGTCTCATCTTATCGTCACTTAATTTCGGAAGTGTCAGTTGTCCTTGGAAGTCACTCGGATGACATTGTGTGGCAGGGTCGATTTAATTTTCGATTATACGAATTTTTTTTTTTTGCTTTTTTATTTCCATGAAAGCAGCTCAATTTATTTTTTTCTAGACGCAAATGAGGTTTCGTTTTCTAAATTTGAAGAGGCTGATTATGACTTTAAGATTTGATACTAACATGCAATGAATTTACCATCTTTATTTTTTTTGAAACGACTGCAATTATTTGGCTTAATTCAAAGATTGCTAAAAGTTGAATGCTTTTATCATTGACTTTTAAAGAATATAGATTTCTTTTTAAATCGCACTCACTTTGACCAAAAACACTCTTAATCATTTAAGATGAATTCAATATTCAATTCAATTCAAACAATCTTATAAAATTTAATTCTTTTACAATTCTGTTTGGAAATCCGAGGTGCGAGGGTAAGAGAGATCCATCATGCAACTGCAGGACTGCTCCGTCACGTCATTAAAGGTCACTGAGAGCATTTCTTTATTGAGAGAGATCAAAATGATGGCTCGGAGCAGTGTGTTCCTAAAGTTCATCAAGTTTCTTTTAGGAACCGAAGACGTAATACTTCCGATTATCCCTATTGCTACCCGATCTTGTGAGAATGCAATTAATGCCAATGGCGCACAGCTCCGACTCCAATTTTATCAGCTTAAAGAAATTCTTTTTAATGTGATCAGCATTTAAAGTTAGACTTCTGTCATGCCATGAGTACCTGCTAGGCAGCAGAATTCAATAAAAGACGCTGAGTAATCCAAGAGCTCTCACCTGATGACAGGATTAAAACATTTTTCTAATCCTTTGCTTTGCACGTAGAGCCCTTCCTGTTTATTTCCCATCAACAAGCTTTTCACGTCTCTTCCAGCTGACAGAAAAGCCGCTTCGAGTCAAACTCAAATTGGTAACGACCTGAGACTTAATTTCCTCCTCTCCCATTACCAGAGTCATTAGCATTCCCAGGTCACGACCATATGCTGCCGCATATACATCTACCACCTAATCCACCTCAAATGAGACAGCCACGTGAACCTATTTCCAGGAACACCAAAGATGCCTCCTTGTCTATTTATACTATTTCTAGTTCACTTCCTGGAATGTAATTCCAGAAACCGCACCATCTACCCCGCATAATTAGCACCGAAGACGTCACAGATTTCCGGCCTCCTGTTCTGACTCAGCGAAAAATTTCCACGTTTTCGCCAAAAAAAAGGAAGCCAAAAAATCGCCTTTCGGGGAAATAATCATCACCTAACCGCGAGGAATCTTCAGGAAACTTTGCACCGCTTTCTTTCATTAGCATTAATTAGCAACTTATTTGGCATTTCCACTTGCGAGCGTTGTACGCATTCAAATGGAAATGTCTCCATTACCGTGAGGATGCAGAGAGCTGTACCCTCAGCTGGAAAGCCTTTTGATCCAGGAGGCATTAGCAGGCAATTTAAACGGGTCCTCTCGACACACACGCACACCCGTCCAAGGTGTGGATTTATTCATTTACATATTAAATCCATTAATTGTTATAATTTAGACACTCACAAAGCTATTAGCATTTAGCCGGCGATTGTGTTGTTTGTTCATTTTGAAAGCATCCTCTAGAGCACGTGGGACGATTGATGATGTGATGATACTCGTACGTCCCTGTGTGTAATCCTTTTGATGACTCACTGATTCGTAAAGTGCTTCGCTTTCAAGGATTATCGTGCGAACTCACGGCAAATAGCAATAAACCTTCACACTCCCTCCGAATGTGGCCTAATTATTGTCCCATATCCAGAGAGAACCGAAGAGTTTGGAGTGCTGGAGTTTTGGAGTAGTTTATTTAGTTCACGCTAGAGATAGTTCCTTTTTACGAGAGAAACTTGTTTATGACATTCGAATGACTTATCCGGCAATGGGTGGCAGTGGCAGCTGGAAGAGTGCCGTGGGAAGTGCAACAGAAGTGCCGCGCGGTTCAATGGACGCATTTCAAAGCACCATCGTTCGCCTTTTTATGGCGATTTTATCTGTCGCAGCTTTCCAGACGGATGCACTCTGCCAATGGACGAGTTTAGAGATATATTTCGCTCCCTCAGCGGCAGTTAAGTGAAGCAGATGGAGAGCTCTCTCTTTATGAGTTCTTTTAAATGACACCTGCGAGTAGTTCTGGGTTTCTTTAGATTATTGTTTGGATTAGATCCGAAGGTGTTTTTTGAGACTCTTTTACTGCAAATGTGCTACTAAAGAAACCACATTAAGGAATTTCACATATTTCCTCTAAAACGAAAATTGAAAGGCATTCATTTTATTAAACACAAAAGGAAACGCTTTTTCTTAATAAACGACAGCAACGGCATAGATTTTCTTTATGGCCAACCATTTAGCGTCGTCCGATTTAGTCACGTCTCAGACTATAGATTACCGCTAAGGCCACATCAACAACTTCTCAAAAAAGCCACATTAAAACAACTTTTGAATAGCTGTGAATAAGCACCACCCAACAGGTTCCTCTGAGAATTTATTTCACTGCACTTTTCCTCTTGATGATTTCATTGTTTTCTTTTGAATTGCATTTCCAAGAAGAAAAAGGAATATAATGCAAATTGAGTGGCATAGTTTTCCCACAGTTTAGAATTTCAAACAATTTCATTCACTCATTTTATTTCATCGCTTATTTTATGATTTATAGGTGATGGTTCCGGGAAAAGAGCAAAGTCCTGTTCGTAGAAAAACAAAAAATGTCGCCTAGGATAATTTTAGTTGCAAAAGTTTGATACAACTTTTTCAGTCAATTCAATTTTTTTCTTTTTCGTCCTATTTGAAATGGAGATGCATTAACTTGGATATTCGTAACTCTTCTACTTGTATATTGTAAATTCGGACAGCAATGAAGTCTTTGATGTATCCATTTTCTCCATTGTGTAAGTTATCCAAATTTATAATGAGAGGTCTCATTCTTCAGCTCAACTTGTTTGGATGGAAAACTAATACAGCCGACTCTCGATAATTTGACAATCGTTAAATTGCATCTCCCGATAATTCGAAATACTTTCCGAGGTAGCTTCAAAATTACTCGGTAAATTGAATAAATTAGTTGATTAAACATTTTTTTTTTGCATTTTAATTTAAAGTTAAAGGAATTACATCTTGCTAGTAAACATTCTATAATTTGAAGATCTTGCTTCCCCACTCTCTATAATATTAGGTTGTCAAATATCTCCCTTCCGCCTTTTTGTCTTTCGAATTTTCCGGCTATGTACAAAGCGCTACAGAGCTCGTATCTGGCAATACATCATTTGAAAGGTCTTGACATAACCTACAAAACGACGCTATGCATGATTAGTTTGGATACGAGCTCTGTATCGCTTTGCACACAGCCGGAAAATTCAAAAGACAAAAAGGCGGAAGCGAGATATTTTACAACCTAATACGAATTGGTTTGTATGCACACACCTATCGTTTGTCTACAAAAAGAGGCAATGCGTGAGTTTACAGTTTAATGTGAAAATGGAAGAAAAAAATTTGTTCTTTGAAAGTGGCAGTAAGCGCGATTAGTTGTTAATTGGGATTGAGTAATATTCAACTTTCCAGACGCGCAGTCCAAAATACGGCGTTTTACTAGTTTAACATTTTGAACATTTTGAAATTACAACTGTCGTTGTATTGGTTTTGTAATTTCGAGCTAGTGCCTCAAGGCATTATAAACAAAATAAAAATGCAGATAAACAAAACATTTTAAATAAATAACTCTTGTTATGTGACACGACCATAAGTATGGTTAAGACTAATTAAAATTCTTATGCGTTTAGTATTCTAGCTTGTTAAATTTTTACTCAGCGATACGGATAAGTGAAAACTTTTGCACTGTGTTGCAATAAAACTCAAATGTTTTTGCAAAGTTTTCTGTTTTTTTTTTGCTGTTGCATAGAAAATTTATAGACACGTACTACTGGGTTTTATTTCACTGCATCTCAGTGCAGAGTGCTGCAAATTAATGTTTCTCTCTTGGCATATGTGAGTGTTTTATATGAATAATATAGAGGCATGATTATGTCAGATTTGCTTAAATATCTTGAGATTCAAATCGAATGTTAAGAGATTTATTTCCATGTTATACAATGCTTTGCAATTTAAGATTTGTAACTCAGTGGGCTATAACATTCACTAAGAGAAAAAATGAACGGATCAACATAATTCTCTTGGTATCTGCCATATTTCTTTAAAACGAAAATTGTTTTACAAACCGACATCTAAGTAAAAGAACGAGAAATCATTTCAACAGATGACTCCACAAAAGGAACGATCCCTCTCGGCCAACAAAAACAAATCGTGATAAAATTAGAAAATAAAAAAGAAGACGAGACGGCTTCCACCCACGTCCGGGCAGACCACCGTCTTGAATTGATTAATTTTTTATGTACAAAGATGATTTTCGTTATTGCACACACAAAACAAACGCCTCAGGAAACTAATTTCGATTAAAATTCAGGAGGCATACCTAATTTCAGCATCGCCTCTTACGACCTCAACTTTTTCATCTTGATTCACTTAAGGGCTAAAATTCCACCAACCAACCGACCGACCGACCAAAACCCAACTTTCAAAAGTCAATTGTTATTCAGCCTGGAGGGGGTGTTCTAAAATATATTCTCACAAATAACAACAACATTTTTCCTTTTACTCTCGTACCTAAACAATGCGACCAAGTTGCGAGAAATAAAAACAACTGAAGGAGCTGAAAAAATCGATCGACTGTAGACCATGGGAAGGTCTTGGGAAAATTCAAACGAAAAATATCGGCCACAGATGTAACAGTGAATAAACAAAATTTTACATCTATGCGAACAATGGGTTCCTGTGGCCCGATTTGTCTCGTTTAACTGTTAAGATGCGAAGGAAAAAGGAATAAAAATAAACTCAAAGTTAGTTTGGGCTTGGCATTGCCACTTCACCGCCATCACCACCCCCAAACAGGAACAGGAGCAGCTGACGGAGGGAAGAAGGTGTCAGCTCTTTTGCCTGCCGCGCTGCCTTTCTCACAAGCTGACGCTTATTTCCATGGACGGGCCTCGTGATGGAGAAGGAGGTGTCTGAAGAGACGAAATCTTTTTTGTTGATGACGACCGGAGTGGGAGTGTATGTGAATAAATTAGGGCTAACAACTTTCTTTTAGTTTGCTCTCGTTATTTCCTCAGCGCCTTCCGATATTTATTATTTCTGCGTCGTCGTCGTAGGAGGGCGGGGAGGCTGTGTAACAATAAATAATAATAAGTTTGCGGTGGGGAGATTTGAGCCAAGTGCCAGTTTATATTTTTGCTTAGGGGATGATTGGCCATATGTTTCGGTGCTAAAACGGTTGGAAATGTTTCAATATTTCATACTTAGCCTCTGGAGCTAATGACGGGGCGTTGTACGATGTTCTTGTGTCGGCCGGCCTTTAACTCGGAGTTTTTAGCTAGGCCTTTTGACAGCAGAGATTAGGTGACGTAGCTCGGTGGTCGTACAATGGGGATTAGGAGAGTTATGCCGCTTTCCTGCGAAGTCCTTTTACATCAATCTTTTGCAGAGTTTCATAATCCACCAGCTCACCTCCAATTACGAGCTGCACTCATGAACCTTTTAAGGACTCTTCCGGCCATCATCTTAGAAGTGTTAACCTTGAGAAGAAAAACCTCAAAACAAGTTCATTTATCCTGTCGTAAGAAGATCCACAGTTGACTGGACACAGTGAAGGCCAACTACCATTGCCAGGAAAGTTTTTTGGATGCGATGCCAAGTTTTTAAGGAGGGTCATTGACTGACAGCTCTCTTTTTTTTTAAATAATAATTTCACTGAAAACAATGCAGACGTCTGGTAGTTGAGTGGTGTTGGAAGAGCCGCGCCAGAAGTACTTGACAAAACTCAAAAAAAAGGCCAAGAATATAATATTTCTTGGAACAGTCCCCTTTCACTTTAGTCTGATTGGAGTGGGTATCATAAAACCAGCAACCGTTGTCTTCAATATTTTTTATTGGCGAATTTATCGATATAAGAAAGCCGATGGTACTAAATCTGGCGACTGGGGTGTTTAAAAAAAAACTTCAAGAACTTTGATTCATTAATATCGATTTGGCGATGGCGGAAGTGTACACTGCTGCATTCACTTTATCAAATACATTTTTTTTCTGTTATAAAGTAGTCTTATTAGCAAAAAAAAAGTCTCGGTAGTCAATTTTATTGAACAAAAAAAGGGGATTGACGATACTATCATGGATGTTACTGCGATAACACTCGATGTAAAATTAGAGTGAAAAGGAACAGAACAGAAGGGTGTAAGTAATGAAATAAGAAGGAAATGATTTGTTTATATGGCATTGATAAACAAGATTTTTGCATTGCATTGAGGTGGCGTAACATCCCGTTGAGAGCCACAGTCTAGCTTTTTCTAGGCTATCTTGTTTATCAACAACAACAAGATAGCCTAGAATAAATTGAGTGCCTGAAAACTAATTCGGTAACAAAAAACTTTTTCCTTAGGTTTAAAACCAAACATGTGTCGTTATTGTATTGCTATTTTTGGGCGAAAGCCATCTGAGTGAATAACTGATCCCACCTGCGTTTTACAGTCCTCTACGGAATTTAAAAATACACCATGAAAAGAGTTCTTCGGAGATCGAAACAAAGGGTAATCTGAAGGTGAAAGATCTCAGCTACACGGTGAATGCGTTTTAATGCACTCAAGCTCTTTTAGTTTCTGCCGGATGTGTCTGGTCTGGCGTTGTCCTGACACAACTCCTTTTCTGTTGATAAATTCTTGCCGTTTTAATTTAATTGCCTCCTTCACACGGCACACAACATTCGGTGCATTAAAATTTTGCGTCTAAGTTCATGTGGCACCCAGCATCCACCTTTCTTCAAATAGTTGATAGCTATTTGATGATGAATGCCTAGTTCACTAGCAACGTCCATGCTGTTTATGTATACTGATGATTGTACCTACTTTTTCAGTGATTAGTCGATTAGAGCGAGACGTATCTTTAACATCAAAATTATTGGTCAATTATTAACATAACGAGGAAATGCGCACTTCGTTGATGTTTTTCTACTTACAGCTTCATCTCGGTAAATTTCTTAAATTTTGTTTAGTAGTCTGCAACGCTTTTGTATGTTTCCTATAATAGAAAGCCATGCTCCGAATCTTCACTCATTTGTAAACGTAAATAAAAAAGACATTTTACTAATGTCTTCCAACAAAATGAAGTCAAACAAAATGGTCACCTTCTTCACCACAAGCTATAGTATTGTCAGAGCTATCTACCAACGATTTTCCAGCGAACTTTTTCGAACAGCCAGTATTTCATTTTGAAACTAAAGAAGGTTTTCAAGAAAACCTGTTTTATCTAAGACTCCATGGCTTCTAATGTCAACCCATTTATACCTCCAGGGACAGCAATAAATAAAACAAACAAAAATAAATGTAAATATTCTAACATTTGTATTTTTGAATACCTTGGACATCTACAACTGCCACGTTGCAGCAGCATACACCAAGTATTCACGTTCTGATATCGGTAGCTCTGTAGACTTCCTTTAAAGCTCCTTCATGAAATTCTTGCTCGTTATTGTTCCACATCCCTTCACTTAAATTCCGAAAAACACTTAATAGGATTAAAGTTCGGTAATTAAGAATGGCTACTGAGCTGCCTTGGGGCATGAGAAATTAATCAGTGTTTCACGGAAAGTGCAGTGTGCTTGGAAGTGTTGCTCCGTTGGAGGGTCCAATGCGGAAGAAGCCCAATGTAGAAGACTTTATTGGATAATTTTTAATGATTTTTTAAATGATATATTAACTTCTCTTTGAACACTTAATTTGCTTGTTTTACTTAAAATTATCTCGCTGACTGTGCGTTGCACATGCAGATTTCAATTTTGGATAAGTTGAGCACCTACAAACGGTGGTAAATGGTGTGAACTGTTTTTCAAAGTGCGAAAAGCAACACTTCCTTACATTTTCAAAGTATTGGATCCCGAATATAATATTCTTACTGCACAAATAAATGTCTGAAGCAGTATGAAAGGGATGAAAATAGTTTTAAGGAAGAACCCAACAAATCTTTTGTTTTAATCGTGCCAATATTTTGAGTAGATGAAGTTCAAGTTGTGCACAAACAACACTGGACATGAAAGGGTTAAGAATACGCCAAGTTACATTCCATTTTTATCGAAATTGCTTCTGATTTTTAATAAAGTTAAAAATGAAGATGCCAGTAAAAAAGAATTCCCTTAGACATTAAAATGGGCAAGCTACATTTCTCTATTGACAGATTCAATTCTAAGCTCTTCGGCCTGCGAACACGCACACCTCATGCCAAAAATAAAATACAATGTCCTTTCACATTTATTTTCTATTTCATTTCCACTTCCACCACGCCTTCAAATTAAATTAAGAAACACAAGAATGGTCTGCTGATTTATACGCCAAATGACAACACGGTCGGGGTATTTGCCAAATGGCTTTACAGCCCCGCGGGTGTCTGCGAATCCACTTAGGGTTTGAACTAATCAGCGAAGAGCTACGTCCAAGGAATCAATTTAAATCAAAATAAATGGAGTCTCACGCCATTTGTCTCGTCAAAAGATCTCCAAATTAAAATCCTTTTCCCAAAATAATCTTCCTCTGCACAGTCCTCAAACTTCCTGTAAAGATTACCGCTGATAACTCGATAAAACAAATTACACTGCCATAAATAATCATTTTTCTTGGAGGACATCCAAAGCACAACCCTTACACACCATCGACATCGTTTTGCACGTAGTGCTTGTCGTTCGCCATTCGCCTGTCATCGTGTCAGGACTCTGGCGGAATGGTAGCGTCGTGGGTGTGGTGGGCGTGTGCGCAGGTTGTGAAGATTCGAAATCTATCGGGGCCAATAAGTGACATATTTGCATAGTTTGTTGCTGACAAGTTTTCGTTTATTTGCGGGTCGATGGAGGGAGGGACCCGTCACGCAAAATGTGTGGGATGTGGATCCCACCCACTCAGACGCTTTAAATATTAATTGTGTCAAAATATATGTGTGTGCGTGAGTGGGGAGCATTCTTTTTTTCTTCGGCTTCAAGTTCATGCAAAATTCAGGGGATCGTTTTGAATTTAAATGACGGCAACATCTGCTGACTGGGAAATGACGGGTGTCTGGGGAGGGGACAGAACCCTGAGAGTATCTGTCAAACTTTGGTATTTGACCTTTCTCCGACAAGTTTTCATAAGGAGAAGAAAAAAATCGAAATACTTGCTGGTGAATTCACGCAGATTGAAAGTTATTTCGAAAGAAAATGTTGCTTTTGGCAGTTTTCAGTTTTTCGCTAGACTAATGATGCTCGATATGTAAACGCTCGTCAACACAACGACTTCGACGATGTGGGTGGAGTGTATTCAATTATATTTTCCACTGAAAACATCAAAAGTTTTTGGGGGGAAGCGTCCTCTCTTCAACGTGACCTATAAAGGTCATTGTTGGGACTAGGGAGTTGCTCGTTTATGCAAAAGAAGAGAGTTTAGTCTCAAACTTTTTGTCTTGTCCTTTTTTCGTTCGTTCGAAAACTGTAAGTTTGCATTGCGGTGAAGGAGTTTTTAAGTTTAAGAATTGAGATTGTGTTCATTGCGTCTGTGTCTGAACTTTTGTTTCTGAGAACTCCGAGTGTAGTCCTATAGAGAACTAGATACCTTTCCACAATGTTCTTGAAGCATAAATTAGATTTCCATTTATTCAGAACAGTCGGTGAAGTCGAACTTTAATATCTGAATGGCCTTAGACTGAAGTGAAATTCATCTTTTGGTGAAGTTTTGTCGTTATTTTGCCAGATTTTTGGCTATAACTCTTGGGTCATATGAACTAAGGTAGTAACAATAGAACTGTTTCCATACGCCAAAACCCTTAAACTAATTGTCAACTGTGCCTTCAGTGCACAAACCAACTAACTCTAAAAACAAAAAGTTGAGAGAAGCAATATAATAATGTACATTGGCTGAAATAAATTGCTTATTTTTTTATGGTCAAAAACATTTGTCGTTTAATGGTGTTAGTCTTCATTATTCAGAAAAACTAAGAAATGAAACACAATGTTCTTCCAATAGCTAGAAGGGTTTAACTTTTTGGCAGCAGCTAATATGTTTTATCAGGATCCTCAGCTTTTCATTTTTTCTACCAGTAAGGTTTTGGTATATTTCTAGTATTGTCAATATGATTTACTAGTTGATATTTACTGTAGAAAATAAATCGCCTCTTTCGTCTTTGATTACAGGCATTAATTTGTTACCACTTCTAGTAGAAGAGTGTGCTCCTACTTCTATCGATCTCTGCAATCAAAATAATAGATACGCAACATACTCAAATCTTACACGAGCCTTCCATTTTTTCCACCTAATTTCATTCCCACTCATTTCCGTATCCTTCGCCACGACAGAGAAAAAATTCCCTTCTGCTTTTGCAGAGCGAGCAATCCAATTATTCTGCTTTAAACACAGATTACCAGGAAATCCTTCCGTACACAGAGCAGCAACAAGAGAGTGAGCAGAGAGGTGTTCCTCCAATGATTATTTACCGGATTTTTCCCCGAAACAAGCCCAACGTATTTACAGACAGATACTTAGATACTCGTGCTCATTGTGCTAAGTCTTAATGGCGATTCGCAAGCACAAACCCCTGTAGCACTCAGCACAATTTCGCCCCGGTAAAAAGTTAACTTGCACTTAATTTGGTAACCTGAGGCCATTTGCAAATTTATCCTACGAGGTGTTTGTAATCCATGAATTTCGCTCGCAGAGCACAACATTTTCGCGCGGGACTTCCGTGTCCCAAGGAACCACGGAAGTCCTCCATCCCATCCCACCAGCCAAAGTAGCAACTGACGTCATAGCCGGCTCGACGCAGAGCTTTCTTCATAAAATTATTAAAGGAAAAGGCATTCAAGGATACGAGGAGCACACTACGCTTCACACCTCGTCTTCGTATCAAATTAACGACGACGAGAGAGAGAGAGAGAGAGTAACTTTCTCATGAGTGAATCCTGGTAGGATTATTCAAAGGATTCCATAACAGAGATGTCTCCATAGGCCACCCGAATTTGCAATTCCAGTTCCATTTACCAGGGGGTGGTGGCGGGATGAAGAAACGACTTTTACTGCTGGGGAGATAGGCAATTTGGAAAGCATCATGAGAATAATAAAATTGCTACTGCAAGGACATCTCCGTTCGGTGTACAATATGACCGATGACAACAAGGATGAGAGTATTTGTGTACTCAGAATCCTTGGTCTCGTAAGAGGTTGGCGATTATGGCAACTGGCTGGGCAAGTGTTGCGCCTCGTTGCTGGCTGCTCTTGACATTCGACCATGGGACTCTGAAAGTTCATTAGGTTTGATTGCGTTGTGGGGATTAGAGTGACCGAAGCAGTCGTTTTTGCGAATGGAGATTCAATTAATTCAATTACTACAAAACTCAGTTGCAGGACAGAAGGGAGACGGAGTGCAGACAGGGAGATACTTTTCGAGATGGGCGATGACTGAGTGTGTGTTAACCTTTTATGTAGTTGTATATTAATTAACGACCCCCAGGTTGAAATGAGGAGATAAATCGAGGGTTACGGTCGTGTTTTGGTGCATCGAAAATGAGGTTAGGTGCCGGTGACCCGGGTGCGGTGGGACGTTTAAGCATGAATGAGTTTATGATGGAGCGCTGTTCTTTAATTCTTCATGAAACTTGAGTATAACTGGGTCGTATAAACTGTTGAGCTATTAATGTTGGTTGTTTATTTTCAGAGGCTGGAAATTTTATCGCTGAAGCTATAACGCATACATGTTGGCTTGATGGGGATCCAGAGAAGTCCTTCTGCTGTTGCTATTACCTTTTTAATGAAAGTCAACCTCAATTATTTCAATTATGGACTTCATTGCCAAAAACTATTTCATGTGCAAAACGGGTACCGCAGATTAACAACGTTTTGGAGGTGTTTATTTTGAAAGTAGTAGTAGTAGTAGTTAGTAAGTATTATAACCTTAGCACTCAGCACTAGCTTTGCCACACTACCAGACTTCATGCTGCTGCTAACAAGATATCAAAGTCATTATCTACAATGCCTGCAACATAAGACTTAATTCATTGATCTGTTCTGAATTAATATTCAAGATATGGAGCGGAACTTGATAGAAATTTATTCATGACCATGAAATGTCCTAAATAGCTCTAGTTCTAAATGACATTAATATATTCGTCATTTGGTTAGGAAATTAATTAATTTTCTTCTTAATTAATTTTAATTAAATAATTTTAAAATCAAATAAAAAGACATACTTATGATTGCATTCCTTTACAACTCTGCACGAATGCTATGCAATTCTTGACTTTTTAATTGGTTTTCCATGTACTTTCATCCAATAATGGCCAAATCAAGTCACGTGCTTTAGAGATATTTGATGATTCAAAATGCGAATTATTGCCTCTTCTTCGAACTCTAAACTGCAAATTTTGAAGAGTACACAATTTTCCACACATACAGTGGTCACAGAATTAAAAACTGCTGTTTTTTCTTCATTCTTTGAATATACAATTTTATTTATTCAAGGGCACATAAAAAGTAACTTCACATCTTAAAAGAACTCATCATAAACCTTACAAATTCTTTTAAGTCTTAATTTTAAGGGTTAAATAAAATATTTTAAATTTATGAAAAACAAAACGAGTGAGGTTAAAGCTGACAAAAGAATTGAAAACGGATAGAAAAAAAAAAAGCAAATTTTACTAAAAAGTCTGGGAAAATTTGTTAGTTGGAAACCCTTTGTTTGTTATAGCAGAATTGTTGATCATACTCTCAACCAGAGCCTGGCATCTTGAAGGAGCTCACATACTCTTGATTTACTGAATAACTCTGTTGCGTTTTTCGATCGGACATGATTTTAGCTTTTTTTCACATCTTTTCATAAAATTTCAATGCTTTTAAAGTCAAGACCTTACGCTAGCCAATATATAACATTCATTTTTTTCCCAAACAGTCATTTCTTTACTACCTATTTTGTGTGTTTAGCATTGTTATCGCGCTGGAAAATGTACGCAACGGGAACACATTCGAAGCAGTGGAGCTAGTACGTCCGTGTAAATTAATCTATCCATATTGTCATATCCACATTGGATACCTAATACAGCATCTACGCCATACCAAGAGAATGCACTCCGAATTTCGATGTTTTCTCACCCATGCTTGACCCTTTCAATGGTGTGCCTGAGGCAAAGCTCCTTGTTGGGAGCTCGTCGTACAAACAGTTGTCCATCGAAACCCATCAAGTTAAATTTTGATTCGTCACTCCACAATTTTTTATTTTTGTAATTCAATAGGTTTGGTAGGTACATCATTGAAGCAGTCGTTTTTAATATTGTGACCACCACTGTACATACTCTCGTCATCAAATCAAAATCGAACTATGAATCCCTTAGATGACCAGGATTAAAAGTTATCGATAAACAACATTGCTGTTGAAAAGATTCTCAGTTTAAAAAATCGATTACGAAATTCGAAAAGTTTCAATATCTTCAAAAATGATAAAGGAATCGCCCTTGAATTAAATTAAATTAAAAACAGTCAGTTGTATGCCAGACACGTAGCCGTCAGTATCGAAAAACCCAAATTCGTCTACACCATCCACGTCCATGGTGTGTGATTATTTTCTTATATCCCAATTGTTTTCGATGTTCGTCGGTCCATTGGTTGGGATAAGAAAGAAGCATACTTTTGGTGGATGTGAGTTGACAGGTTTGCAAATACAATGAGAGACGAGACAATTTTTTCATTTATTTATTTTGTTTATTTCAATCATTTTTGGGGTAGTAGTGGGAATGTTTCAGGTCCGTAAACTGAAGGCTAAATGAAAAATGTCGTTGAAGTTGATTGTAGTGGATAAAAAGCATAAGATTCTTGTCGGATTGACTAAGAAGTTACCAGAATCAATGTTAAGATGTTTAAAAGCAATTTCAAATACAAAACAAATATGACAGACATAGTCCTGGTTTTGAGTTTTTGGTCTGTTATTAAAGAGTACACTTTCTTTTGACTCTAAAATTAAGAAGTAAATTTGGTAATCCTTCTGTTGAATCCATGTCATTTATAAGGTTTATGTATTAATTCCTTTTGTCACTTTCAGAGAAAAACTCGTTTTTAAAACTAAAAGCAATTTTAAGATATGAGTTAGAGAACCTATTTTATGAGTCTTTGAATATTCGAAGCATGGCGTCACATTTTCATTTAACTCGAGCTGTATGTATTGTATGTGTATGCTTATTTACTTAAGAACTAAAATATAATATTTAAGCGAAAAAACTACGTCTGGTCGGGATTGCGTCAGCTTTCCATCAATGGAAATTTTTAGGGTATCGTTCCAAAGGAATGCGAAACACTTATGGAATCACTGCGGTGTCTGTCGCCTTTTACAATTTGATTTTAAGAGATGAAATTTGGACCGCAGGTGTATCTAGGCACCCCAAAAAAAAAGCATGATTTTTTTTTAAATAATCGTTGATTAAAGTAAACGTTAATACTAATACTAACTAAAAAACGGGCGGGTCCTTACTATGAAAATGACAACATTTTTGACCATCGGATAGGTTTTGTAAAATGAAATAGAGCTTTCACTTTCAACTTCTTACTTGGCGGTTACGTTTTCGAGATATTAAGTTTCAAAGTACCGAAAAAAGCGACTTTGACTTCCTCTACTTTTTACACCCACCCACTGGTCTTTATGTAATCTTTCTGTTGAAATTAGTTTGAGTACTACTACAATTTTCGAGATATTGGCCAAAAACCAAACACCCCATTTTGTAGATCTCGGTGAAAGAATAAAAAAATTATAAGAAAACTGTTTTGATGTGTTAATTTCTTAAACTTATTTTAAGTCCTAACTGCTAACAAAACCCTCGCGGGTGAGTAAAACCCACATTTGACCGGTTTTTTTTTATTGTATTTAAAGACTTTTTTGAAGATAAAATATTGAAAACAGTGTAATAAATCTGACACACATCCAAAGTGGTTGATTTGTTAGCGTAAACCAAAGACATACCGTAGCCCCTGTGAAAACAATCGTCAATTATGTCAATTGAATTGATGGCGGCAGACAATTGATTAAAGTTTTATTTTTTGACTTTCAACACCTAATTGCAGTTTTAAATTCTCAATCAGAAATGCGTCAATTATTTGTGTTCCCAACATAACCTCTATTTAGATGTACTTAGAACTGAACAATTAATTTTTTCGAACGTATGTTATCAACTTCTCTTCTAGCCATCGTGTATATTATTTTCAGTCAATAGAGAGTGCTTGGAAAAGGATGAGATCGAGGGTAAACTTCTATTTTCATTTGAATCTTAATTATCCTTTTCTGTGAATCCTTTCAGAACTAATTTTGCCTTGCAATGAAACATTTCTGTGATGAACCATCTCAATGGATATTTTTCTGTAATAAACTCCAAATTGATGAATGGTAACATAATTCCCGGCATAATTCCTGATCACTTAAGGATACCTTAAGGTCAAGTGTAATTTCATCAAAGAACGTATTGGGTTTTATGTTCTACGAAAAACTTATGGCATGTCAAAACTCTTTAGCATGCAAGCCATAAACTCCTCCTGTCTTAATTTGTCTTGATAGATTTACTTGTCTCGCACCTTCTGAAAAAACGTGCAACAGAAAACAATTTTTTCTTAGGAACAGCCTGTTCCAATGGGAGCATTAACACTTCTATGGTTAATTTTATGTTTCTTACCAGATTCCTAAGTTCGCAATCACATGCGACCCTACACTTAACTGCTCCCTTCCAAGCCATTAATTCCTTCAAATGCGACAGCCCGGCCTCAAGACGATTCGAATCAATTTAATTCTCAGCCGCAAGTCCAAATTTCAGACCTCAACCCCTTTCTCTTAAAAACAAGCTCACCAAGTCCCCGACGATAGCAAAAAAAAAAGAAGAATCCTTTAATGTACTTTATAATGTCGCTTTTATGCGGCTGTACCCATTTTATGTTAAAACCACACCCAGTTTACGAGTCAATTTTCGATCCAAACCAATTCTGGGAAAGAAAAGAGACGATAAAACCGTAAGGCGCTTAAGAGTCCCTGGCACCAAAGTAACTCGTAAAGGAGTTAATTCATTCACAAGCAGCAGTACTTCAAGGTAACCAGCACACACACCCAGACGCGTGTGAGATGGTGAATATATGAGTAAATCAATTTAGGGTCTGTCAATTTGATTTTGATGTTCGCTGATGCGAATGTAATCAAAGTCTGTTGTATTAATTCACCGGGAATATCGTAGAAGCCATCACAATGAGAGGCAATCGTGGAACACGATTGACGGCGGCTGTTCGGAGATGTCGCATTGCCACGTGTCAAAACGACAGAAAGCGAAAGGAACCAACGTAACGCGTGTGAGGAGATAGGGATGTCTCTTAGGTGACAGCTCAGACCTTGTGACGCAGTGGAGAATGTCGTTCGTGCGTTAGAAGTATGAAAGAACGAGACTGCAAGAGGCATTGGGCAGATTAAAATGTTGGTGTAATTTTGTCTCGATCTAGACTTTGACTTAACAAAGAATGTAGCA
The DNA here is from genome assembly GCA_905187475.1 of Syritta pipiens. Taxonomy (NCBI): domain Eukaryota; kingdom Metazoa; phylum Arthropoda; class Insecta; order Diptera; family Syrphidae; genus Syritta; species Syritta pipiens. The sequence continues at coordinate 67,169,910 of LR994572.1, read as the reverse complement.
AGAAAGTTCCCCGCTTTTGGTGTTGATGGACATCACTCAACAGAAGGTACAGAACTGAAACCAAACTGGCTCTGGTCCAAGCTTACGCCAGACCACTAAAATAAAAAGAGTGGAAGGCATATCAGGGCTGGCAGACAAGTTCATCCCCGCCTGTTAGACGACTTTCAACTTCATTTTCAACCAACCAACACTTCACTCACCACCCCCAACGAAATATAATACTTCAATCAAAATATATCCGTTCATAAAAAAAATACCATCGCTTGCCTGTTTTCGGTCCTGCAACAGATGCCAGAAGATTTTAAGCCCGCCATCGGTAAAACTCACTGCTCCCATTTCATTTTCCCGCTTCATAGTGTCAGTTAACGTCAGTAGAAAATCTTTTAATTCACTTTTAGCGAATTCCATCAGCAACATGCGTTTGTTTCATTATTCAGTGGTTGAGCTGACGGCTGTTGTGTATTAAAAACGTACACCTTCATGGCGTATCCGTAACGTAAAGGTTTCTTGCTTTTCTTTTGTTTGAGTTTATTTTTTGTTTTGGAAAAATTTTTGCGTGAGCCTCTGACATTTATGGGTAATTTGATAAATGGTCTTTCAATTTTGAGATTTTGAATTCTTGTTATTTTTTTGTAAATAAGCCCACATACATTTATTATGCAATACATTAACTCGGGCGGATGGTTTGCGACGATGCTCTAGAGACCTTTTGCTGTAGAGACCTTTTGCCCGCTTGAGATGGATTGTGATAGAAGTGGCTTTTGTGTGGGCGATAAGAGAAAACAGGTATTTTAGGTCTTTCTTTAAAGAACAAAGAAGGTTTTTTTTTAAAAGGGGTGGCACACCCGCATTCGTTGAAGAAGGGGATGGTGGGTTGCAACCGATGTCGGTAATGCAGTTTCGATCAAAAGGTTACTCAAGTTTTGATGTTTGTTCGAGATCAGAGACATATTTTTGTATTTTCTTTGTCTTACATTTATATGATTCACTAGGTATTAGTCTTTCCAAATCGTGAACATCTTTAGCATCATAGCCACTAATTTCAAGCTCCAACCCAATATCGAACCAACTGAACTTCATCCCTTAAACTTGGAATCGATTGTAACTCATTTAATTCTGATTGCACCATGTCCCCGGCTTCCGCTGTACCTATTTACCTCTTCTAAAAATTATAGGCATTTTGAAGATGCGTCAGTTTTATTTCAGTTTTCACCTTCCACAAATTCCCATACACGGGAATTCTTTGTGTCGTTTCAATCATTGCTTTGTGTTTTTCTGGACCTAATTAGGGGTTGAAAGCGAGGCCTTTTTAAAGGCTTTTTAACTTCCTTTATTTAGCTCAATATTCTAGAATCAGCTTCCATAACATCGTAACATTTTGTTCTTACGTCATTGATGTTTTACTTTGGCCCATTGAACTTATTTATTTATTTTCAATAAGATAAAATTTATATAGTTCTTTAAGTTGCGACTAAAATCAAAAGAATACCAACCATATTGTAAATAATCAAACATTCAACAGACTCCGGTTATTAGGAATAATCTGGAAAAGCAAAATGTCTAGGAAGATTTTAGTTTTACAACGGTGGGCCAATAATACGATACCTTTTTAAGGAATATGCTTACGAGTTCTAGTGGTTAATGCATGAAAGATCGCTTATATCCTCAGGCGAATCTTATATCCTCAGCCATACACTGCACCAAAAAATTACACGTACAGCAACTGAAGTTGTAGTCGTTTTTGGTATTTTATGAAACTGTAAACACCAAAACAGGTGTGGTTCTTAAGATTTGTTGTTTTAATTATTATTTATACTAACAAACACAAGAACTATTCACCAAACATTTCAAGTTCTAACTTAAAATTTAAACATATTAAAAGCAGAAAAAAAACAGTAATAGAGCGAAAAATTTTGCGTACATTAATTCAAAATTGAAATATGAACTGAGTATCAAAACACCGGTCCTTCACGGTTTGTCACAAAAAAAAAAGTCTAAAGGGGTAAAATCACAGTTCCAACTGACCTTTCAACAGCGGCCAACTGACATCGCCAAGACGACTGATAATACAATTTGCGAATTTGGTGCACAAAAGATCGTTTGTAGAATGGTCTGGGGGGAAAGGGGCGGCATCCTGCATGAGCCAGAAATTCAGGCTCATTAGGTTCAAGTCCAGGTCATTAATTTCAGTAATAAAAAAGTTGGTTAACATGGCTCTTTAACGCCCACCATTGACCAAAACGTTGTTCCAGTCTCATTTTCGAAGAAGAAAGGTCCCATAACGCTGCCACTCAACACGCTGCACCAAACTGTCACTTTATGTAGATGCACTGTCTTCTCAGCAATAACTTGCGGGTTTTTCGAACCTCTGATGCGGCAAATTTGTTTGTTAACGTGTCTGATTCAAGCTGCCCTAAGGCTCACACTGCGGACTGATGACGAAGCGGACGGTCGTTAGCTTCAATTTCTGAATCGATTGGACCTTGTAAGCGAACAATCCGAGATCTCTGTGCAGTATCCTCCTCAGGCTAGTGCGGGAAATGTTGATGTTCGTGGATTGAGTCTCACACTCAATCTACACGTTACTCATTTTGGAAAACAATGTTCAATATTTCCCAACGTTGTTTAGGTATGATAATGACATTTCTGGCAAGGTTTCGAACCGGAAAGTAACCTAGAATTTAAACCACTAGATGGCCCACCCTTCACATCTACCAGCACCGAGGATTTGATAAGGGTGGGTAAAATTTAGGTAATTGAGTGCAATTTCGATTTTCAGCGTATCCTTTTCTTTGTCATAGAAACGATCATTGTGATATCCCTTTTCCTGCCAGTGTCGCAAATAATTAGTTTTTTTTAGAAACGGCTAACTTGCCGGTCTGTCTGTCTGTTTTTTTTTCCAAAAGTCCCTGTTTTTAAAACACACCCGAAAATTTATTCAAATTCAAATCTACATTGCTCAATTTGCTTTCTTGGTTTTTGTGGTAACTAGTAGCATATGACATTAAATCAGGAAATGCCATATTTATATTTGCAGTGTAGTGCTTGCTAGATGTCTCTTAACACCGCAACAGCTTCGTTTTTTTTTTTTTTTTTTTATCAACCATTGCACAGTTTTAGAGACTAAAATTCAAACTTAAAATTCAACATGAGACAAGAATTTTCACTGAATATTTTTCCATGCGTGACACATCAACCCGACGACATCAATCACCAGCCATAAGGCATCTTCTTATTCGCATCCCATCGATGAACCCGCTAACACGTTTGATGACGTCAATCAGCCTCATATCTCTCGACCCATAAAAGGTCCTAAAAACTCCAATTAAAAATATAAAAAAAAACGTTTCCCTTTTATAACCACCATTCACTGCTTCTCATCTTCCCTGAAGTCCCCACCCCAGCTGGGAACAATCCTTAATAATCGAAGCAAAAAAGGATCCGATCCTTTGTGGGAAATGCGATAAAAAAACAATATTTACTACAAAATTCATTGAAATTCCATTAAAAGGGGATTATATCACCTCTTCTATTTTTTATTATAAGCAAAAGAAAGCAGAACCCGTGTCACCCACCCACTCACTCAACACATACCACCCACATCGCACTTGCAACCAATAGTTGAGTAAATCCCGGCCAAAAACACAACCAAACATTAGAATGGTACACTCAGCGAGAGACCTGGTCATGGTATTTCTCCCCGCCCACACACTCACCCCCGAACCGCGCCGTCCTCCTCTTATGGTTCATAAATTTTCGTATCGAAAACTTACCTCCTACTTTGGGGGGCATGCTACTATTAATTCCGTTGTGCTTTCCTCCCAGGCGACATTGTATCCTTGTTACTTTTATTTTGTTTTTGGTCCTTCCGATTTTCGTCGTCGTCGTCGTCTTTTCCGTTGCTTTCCTCACTTTTCTCCTTTTTTTGAATTTTTGTATACGAAAACAGAAACGAATGGTGTAATCCGTATACAAATAGAAACGATTGCTGTGATTATATCCTTATAAGCAGTTTTCCCGATTTTCGTGTACTCGTTTTTTGCTTTTTGGTTTTTTTTTTTGTAAGGGTTTCAATTTTTGTTGCATACACACAGACGGAGGCAGAGTTGATGTTTTCTCAGCTGGCGGCAGGGGAAATTATGTCCACAGCGGAAGCGGAATTAGATGCCTTCGCTGCTCATTAATTAAGGCTGTAGAGGACCATACACACAGCTGCGAGATTACTCAGTTTGGCTTCATTATTAGGATGGATTAGATGGGGTAGACAGACGTGCTTTGAATATCGTTGCAATAACACTGCTTAATCTGCTCTGGACTTTTCACGCACAAAAATTTATTTATCTTATTTATTTATTTTTTTTTATGTTGCACACACACACACTCTACAGCAGCTGGGAATTTATTTTCGCGCACGTATAGTGAGATCCGAACGTTTAGAAAATTTCTCGCAGACTGGATGGTGCAAAGGACTCATCTCGATGTGTCCTGTGCTTTTCCCTCGCATGTATGAGAGATAGGCTCGGTGGGGTGGAACCTATGTGGAACCTATTTGATGTCGCTGTGTGTATTGTGTAACCAGCCACCCACATTACAGTGTGTGTACACACCGACGGGGACAGTTGAGAGTCATGCGGACCCATCTTCGCATTCCTGCTCCGAATTTTGTTATTGTTTTGAATCCTCACGACCGCGTGTTTCCTTTCGAAAGCTCTGTTAGCGTCCATGTATTACATGCCCGGCCGGAGAGTGAGAGTGAGCTTTTCCATGGAGGGAACGATGCTTCTCAAAGGACCTCTCAGACGAAATAGAATATGGAAAATCCATCATGAGGAACTAATCCTTCCTGCTCTCTCGCTCATCTTCCTTCTAGGAAAGCTCTCAGACTTTGTATAGCCAAAGCTCTGTGTCAATTACTTACCGTGCGAAGGGTTAATGAGACATTGAATAGGGATATCCGTTGGCGGAATGAGGTTAAGCGGACGAGGATGTTTTGTGGATAAAAACCGGTTGCCGATATGGTACCGACTCTGTGGGTCATCGAATTCATTATTTACACCACGATTTTGTTTACCAATGATTTAGCAGATGTAATGACCGATTTATTGTCGCACAAGCAGACCGCAATCGGATCAAAATTGTTTCACAAATTGAAAGGTGAGATACGGAGAATGGCATTTATTGGATTGCTCATTATTTTTCAATAAATGAGGGTGAATTTGTTTGTTTAGCCGGAAGAGGCAAGGCGCATGGTGTGGTGGTCGTTGGCACGCACGAGGTGCCACACAGAGCGAATACAAACAAAAGATGGAGTATCTATTAGCATAAGTTTGCTGGGTAATTTTGAGCTTTTTGACGATGGAACATTTTTCATCGGTGCCTATGCTTTGCGTAGAGTGGGGGGATATACATGGGCTAAAGAGGACGGGGTAAATACGACGGATGACGGAAGATTTTTAGGCGGGATGAACAAATTCGCCGGCGGATGTTTTGGACCATATGGCGCTGAGGTTTTATCGACTTACACAACGTAATTTAAATGTAGTTTGAAACTAGGGATTCGGTGGTGGTTGAGAAAGCAGATACGCCTCATCTTTAAGTGAAAAATAGTGCGAAGGCTTTTTCTTTTTTTTAGGAAAATGTATGTATCTCCATCTGTGATTTCTTTTTATTGTCTTACTATCCTCGCTTTTGTTACGACTTTGTTAAAAACATATTTTTTTATGAGTTTACTTTTAGAAATAGAACCTGTTATGGTCATCAAAATCGGATTTCCTTTTTGATGAAAAATCTTATTTTTAACACGTAAAATGTGTCCCAGCTGATTTGGAATAAAGCTATAGATCTCGTTAGATTTGTGTGAAGTCTTGTGAGATGATGTGGATTCTTTAAAAAATAAGTAAACGTCACATTACAAGTTTACTACGAGATTATCCCAATTTTTTGTTTTTTTAATTCGTTTATTATTCCATTTTAATGACTTTTAAAACAACTCTTAGAAGATGCATGACATTTTGTAAGAGTTCTATAACAAGTCGAGAAGTGGTTTTGATGAACAATGCGTAAAGCCATTAGGTGAACATACATAGGTTCCTTTTAACTAATAAAATAAAGTAATAATAATTTGTGTTACTACACGTAGAAGGGCAGAACCCAGTTTTTCGCTCATATAATACTAAATTTACTACTGGTCCAGCTTTTAATACACCACGACTTCCTAACAAATTCAGTCAACAACTACATATAAGCGGTAGGTTAAAATACATTCTTTTTTGCACAACTGTTCCGGAAAGTGCTTTCTACAGATTTTATTCTCAAAAGCTTAAAATGGTTGTAACATGTACTTGGATAAAAGCTTTTGATAGCAAATTATAGGAAACTTTTTAATCATCGACTTCAACCACCCTTTCAACAGCACTGCTACGATTTTGAATGGATAGAAAATGGAATTAGACGTTACGGCAATGGCGGTCACATGTCAATACAGGATCTAATTGGCTATATAGGACAGGCCGAATACAAGTTTAATTTTAAAAATACAATACAATGAACAAATGTAATTAATTAATTAAATTGTTTTCCATATATTTATGAGGCAGAGCAGCTCATTAATTATGGAACATGACTTCATTTAAGTGGCTGCCTTAGATAGCTTCGCAATAGCGCATTCTGTCACTTCAATTATCCACATACATTTATTATGTATTTATTAATTAATACAAAACATAAAAACAAACACAGCCTTCTAGACAAGTTAACATGTAAAAAAATGAATAAATTTGACTTTAATTGTAAATTAATTTAAAATGAGGTTATTATTCAGCTAAAATTTAAGTTTGAGAATATTAAGTTAAATAAGATTGTACACCAGGTCAATCGAATTCCTCGTCATCTTCCATTAGTCCGACGCTAAGTTCATGGTACCAAGCAAAATAATTTTGGCACTGTCCCAAATCTTTCATTTGGTCTTCTTCACACTTGTGACAGTACCATGCTCCGATATTTTTTTTTTACTTACTTACTTACTTTTCGCCACTTTTCGCACACTGGGCCTTACTAGGTTCTGGGCCTTATTTGGGTCGCCCACCTTAGCTCACGAACTGCTTGGATGATATTGGCCTTAAGTGCTTTAATCGGTACATCAACATCGGTCGTTCACGGTTTGGCACAAAGAAATGTTCAAAGGGGGTCAAATCCTGCAAGCCAGCCAATTGATATCGCCAAGACGGTTGACAACACGACTTAGGAACTAGATTGATTCGATCGTAGATCGGAATAACCTATGACTTAAAAAGAAACCACTAGAACAGAACCATCCTTTATATGCAACCTTTTTGTTTCTAAACTTCACCATCTTCCATCCAAATCAACCTCTTTATATTGACATCAGTAGAAATAGACACCGTCATATGTGTACTTTTTCCAGGGTAACAGAACATTCCTAAGCTACAGACACTAGGAAAAATAATCACACTTGGAAGTAGTTCTCGTAACTTTCTGATGTTTAGTTTTTAAGTTCTCTAAGTTATAAGTGCCTGCCATGTCATCAATATCTTTGTTTGACATAAACTTACGCAACAATTTCCATCTAGTTCATTTATACATCGCCCAACCACGCCTATCCTCCCTCCGAAAATTTCCGTGGATATTGAAATTTAAGCGGCATCCATGACTTTCGAATGGGAGTACATCAATCGGTTTGCAAACACCCAAACGCCCCGCGAAAGCATTCGAAACCAGACACGAACACCATTCATGAACCCAAGAGAGAGATCTGTTTAAGAAGTCATCACGTTGGTGCACAGAGGAGTGCCTTTTGCATTTTAGTACCTGTCTGCGAAGAAAACACAACTATTTCGAACATTTCATGATGCACTCACCTTACGGGGAACGGTTTCTGCTACCGTCGATGTAGCTTAAGTACTCGCTGTGCTGCTGCACAAACGTGAGCTGTTGAGATGGTTGTGGTGGCTGTGGGCGATGTAGTTGTAGTCCTTGTAGACCACCTACAAGTAACCGAAATGTGCTTAAGAACCCAAGTGCTTAAATGTTTTACTACCATTTTCTCATGTAGTTAATCGGTTGAGTGATTAAACGATTTACAGTGTAAAAGGGGTTGAAAAGGAATGAGGACAGCGTTAATTCTAAGGTGCACTCCACGACAGAGAGGAATGGACTGCAAACAGGGGTGTATGTGTTTCATAAAGTGTTAAATAGTTCTTTGGCTTTGTCTTTCTGCATGAGCGTTGAACAGAAGCACAGAGTCAATAATAAAAAGTAAAAAAATTTTCATGTGAAAGAAAAAGGATTAGAAGTGCAGTGGAAATATTTGTATATCTTCGCTAAATTTTTAGTTCGAAAGTCGAGGAAACAAGTAGAGATGCAGAACGAACCATCGATTTCAAATAGCTACTGAAATCTGTTGTTTTCGAAAAGAAGGTGGGCTTGAACTAACTTACAACATAGAATCAACTTAACTTAATAAAAATATTGTGTGTTTAACCTTATTGTGTTCAACCATAGCAACTACTTAAATTTATTATTATTATTATTTACTTAGCAAAATAATTTACAAAGTAAATTTACAAAATTATTTATAATAAAAGGCATCAGGGTATCAGGACCATGTGATGCCGTCTTTAAGCAATACTTAAATTTATTGTAGTCGGTAGTGAATAGCACAGTAGCTACAAAAAAATGATATTACGAAAATCTAGAATTTAATTCCTATATTTAATTCTTCTGTGTCCTTTCACTCCTTACCGGATTTTGTTCTCTCCGGTGATAAACTTTTCATGGTTAATTCTATCGCAAGTCTGGGATTTATAATTAACAGCAAACTGTCCAGATATGACCACATAAATAGTGTATTCAGACGTATGATTTGCTGCGCAAACTGTGTATGACTGCAAATTTCACATCAATCAACACAAGGAAAAGGCTGTTTCCACCCAGCAAACTTGACTCTTTACCGCAACGAAAACTGCAGGTAGCGTTTAACGATTCTGTCAGATACATACTTGGATTACGTGCATGTTTCTCAACACGCTAAAAGCTTTCTAGGAACTACACTTGAACATTTTATTGATGCCAGAAATTTAATTTTCTTACACAATATTATTGTGAATAAGTCTCCTTTGTACTTATTTAATAAACTTAAATTTGCGCGCTCTGCTAGTACACATGCTCTAATACCATCTCGCCTTGCGTATAAATTTATGCATTATAATTAATAAAAGACATTTTAAATACGCTTTCCTTACTTTTTTACCCTCTTCTAAAAACCAGGTCTTCCTAATCTATTCCAATATATCTATCTAAACTCCTTACTTATTCTTTAGTACTACAAAAGACTCTTGTGTTATTGTACCTCTAAATTGTAATAAATAAATGAAATAAAAAAAATGAAATTTCATTCAAGACTTTTTCTTGGATAAAAGAATGTGCCATTTAGTGGTTTCTTTTTAAATCTTAGGTTATTTTGTGTCGTATCGTACCACCGCGGAACGAAATGAGTCGCTCGACGCTTAAGATACGTTGGAAAATATTGGGAACTTATTTCAAAGTGCACAAAGTGCAGTATAGCCCAACAGTGCGTTAAAAAAAGAAGTTTTGGCCGATATGAAACACCCTCCGCGACTGTTGTACGAAAGTTTGCGCAAAAAGTTCGTGGGACTGGCATGCTGATGGTCCCCATTATAGTGCAGAGCGCACAGACTAGCATATGACTGAAGTAGAGGAGAGTGTGAAAATCAATCCACGAAAGTCAACTCGCCATCGATCTTAACAGCTCAACATTTCTCGCACTACGATCTCGGATTATTCGCTTATAAGGTCAAATTGACTGAGCAATTAAAGGCGCACCACTATCTGCTTCGTTATTGCTTCGCAGTTTGGGCCTTTTTGTTAGAGCAGCTCGAATTGGGCAACGATTTTGGTTAAAGTCTTTTTTTCTGACGAAGCGCTTTTTTCATCTCGGCAGCTACGTCAATTGTGCCAGCGTGACCGTCACATCTAAAAGAATTTTAAAATAATGCCATATGTTCTCCACACAATCAACTCTTTCCATTAAAAAAAAAAACAGAACATGCCAAAAAAATAATTATAGCACAATTCGAGTTAACAAACAAAATTACTGCATCTGGGACTCGGAAAACCTGCACGTTACTGTCGTGAAGCTAGTGTATCCGCAGAGAATGGCAATTTGGTGGGTATTGTTGAGTTGTGACATCATTGGATAATTTTTCTTTGATAATGAGGCTGGGAACAATATTTCGGTCAACGCAGAGCTATCTGAATTGACTTTTTTTTTACTGACATGGCTGACATGGATCCGGACGACCTCACATTCATACAAGATGGCGCCTTATGTCAGTTGGTCGCCTTGGAGCAGCGATTCGACGTGTATCAACTTTTTTTGTGAGGAATCGTCAAAGGCCGATGTTATGCCTTTCCGGAAACGATTCAAGCACTTAGGGCCAATATCAAGCAAGAAATCCGTGAGCAAGAAAGCCCGAAACCATTAAAAAGTTTTTGCAAAAATGGAGTGACAGAATATGCCTTTGCGAAGCCAGCTGAGGCAGCCACATGAACGATGTTGTGATCCATAATTAATGGGGATGGAAATGTTTATGGTTACTAATACATACATGGCATATAGAAAAAGTTTAATTTTATTTATTGCATTCAAAAAATCGAGCATTAATGAAAAAAATAGCTAGATTAAACTTAAGCTTGATATTTTTAGTGGTGTGTCTTTTATATAAAACAAAACTTTCGCATTCACGTTGAGAAAATTTAATTTTCCAAAATTTGTGTATGCTCTACCGCCTTTTGATTTTTCTGGCCTTTTGATTATTCTGGTAAAAGAAGAGCCTAAATCTGCTTCCTTCAAAATAAATTGCAAGACTACAATACTTACACTGCGGTAATACACTCAATATTTCCTGAAAACAGTTAGCGAAACGTGTACGAACAACGCGGATCCAGGCAACCACAGAATTCAGAAGCACCCCACCCTCTTCCTCATCAGGTTTCAAATGAATAATTTCAATGCGCAAATGTCGTTAACTGCTTTCTCAGCACGTCATTCAATTTGCACCCGCTCCGCGTACATCAATATCCTTCGAAAGAGTCCTTTCCACGCATTTTGTGTCACACCTCACAACTCACACCAGCAGCTGGTGTCTCATTGTCAGAAAGTCATTACTGTACCGCAGAATGCTGATGTGAAGAAATTCAAAAAATAATTTGAATGAACTCGGTGTAGACGTTTGGCAGCACCACACATGGGCTTTCAGTCGCGGCTAATACGCAGAATACATTTTTTTTTTGTGATATTTGCCGAGATAATCTTTTGTTACTTGTACGTATGACATGTCGTTACATTCTCGTGTAAATCCACCTTTTGTAGCTTTTACTTACTTTCTGTTCATTGGGTCTTATCTGAAGGATTACGTGATGAAATTAAATTTTGTATTACAATGTCGCCCAGAACAATTGTATGGTTGTGAATGAAAAACACCTTTATACAGAATATTTGAAAGATAAACCGAGGGATTAACTTAAAACGCAGAGCTAAGAAACACTCTGACTCACTCTAATCGTCTGCCACGTGTAGATTTTTTAAAATGCTGGAGCGATAGGATAATAGCTCATGATGGCCATACTTTGGCATATTATAGAGTTAGGTTTGCTACAACGATTGAAAATCATGCAATCATTCTACTAGATTTTAAAGATTCTGGCGTATTTTAAATTACTTTAAAAGCGGGTATAGATGAAAGTAATCGACTGGAACAGCCGTCATAGATATCATTTAAATTACTTTGTATAAACACAACCCTCTAGAATATTTTTTGGCCATAAATCGTACTAGTTACCAAAATCCAAACAATAAGTTGGTAATTCAAAGAACGCTCTTCGCAATTAGTAATGTCTTACATTTAGGGACACCCTACTCTTCATTTATAACTTTTCATTTTCAATTATTAAAAAGGAAGAAACACAATTTGTAAAAGGAATAAAAAGATCATTGACCGATCTATGCTTAAATTCTTTATTCACCTTCAAACCTTCCCGAGTAAGCATCATGTGCCAGTAATAAGAAACACTTTTAAAACCAGTCCCTTTTTCCATTTCTAAGCACACGCATAATCAAATGAAACGGCCAAATACCCATTCGTTCTTCATTATCCTTATTTTGTTGTCGATTTGCAAAACTAAATTATCCAGAATAATTTAAAACGTCGTTGGCCCGACGACGTATCCTTTTTTCCTTAGCTGCAAATCGTCGGCTATCAACAGGCACTCAGTCGTCTGCCGAGCGCCTTTTTTGCAGGTGTAGAGTGAAGCTGCCTCCTCCGCCAAATGCGGACCATTGTCCTTAAAAGGATGATGCACAATATTTTAAGAATTTTAAAGTTATGAGTTTACTCATTTTTTTTCTCTTCCTCACTCATTCTTTTTAAATCGAAGACCGTTAGTTAATGGGATCGTAAATAATAAACTCGGCAATGAAATAAAGGAAAGAGGAGATAAGGTGGAAAGGTTGAGTTTTAAAACCGACAGCGATGGGATATAAATAATAAAAACAGTTGATAACGGATTTCAGGGTCATAATTCGTCTGAGGCCAGGAAATTCTATTAAAATTGCGAATTTTATGAAGTTATCGAGACCCTCGAGTGATTGAATAAATCAGTTATTAAAAGTGGAATTGGTATAAGGTCTCAGAGAGATTATTGGGATGATAAGAATCACTTAACGCAGACTGTTTTCGGTTGGTTCGGTATGGTTTTTGTTTTCTTGCGAATCTTTGGATTTTTGCACGTTTGTAGGGATGAGAATTTTTCATTTTATAAATTTTTACTTACAAAGTGATTTAGAAAACATTAGACCATCAGACTGTAAGGACAGGATCAGAACAGGTTGGCTCATATTTTTTTTTTCCAGAAGGAACAGATGGTTACAGAATACTTTCATAGACACTTTCATGTTATAGCCAACATGGCCAGCTATATTTTTTTACATTAATCATAAAAGTTATAAAGTGCGCTAAAATTTAATCCTCGGCCTCCCAAATTATAGCTCCATATAAGAAAACACTCATCCGGACAGTCAAGCATGAGCATTTTCATGTCCTGATGTCACTATCAGCACTGGTGGGAGACATAAGGCTCATTATGATCTAACCTTCTAGTGAGAAATATGTAAAGCCTCATATATATTTATGTATATATTCTGCTTTACCTCGAAATCACTGAAATAATGTTTAATTGTGACATCTGCCACAATTCAAAAGGATTTGACACACTCTCTTTGACTGGCGCACCGCAGCCTCATTGGCTTGATAAGTGATGAGGTTTCTTTTTCTCCTTTTATTCAGTGGTTCATTTTCGATGACTCACTAAAAAGACGTGCGTTCAGTGATGATTTATCTTCACGGTTTAGGTTTATCACCCTTGCCTTAAATCGATAAGCCTCCGTCTAAAAACTGTTATCTAAACATTCATTTTCATTTCGTTTTTTAATTATTAACTAACCACAAAAACCGCACCAAACACAATCTTTAGGACGAATCATATACCTTGTATCTCCATAATTTTTGTTTTAATTGTTGGGAGGATACCTTATAAAAGTGAACCTTCCGCGCAAAGCAGACGTTGCAACTTCTTGTGAAAGTTCTGCTTTGTCTTTATTTTTAAATTCCCCTCTTTCTCTTCAATATAACCAAATTCGAAAGTCTACCCTTTCACCTTTTTTTGTCTGCCATTAAAAAGTCCTTCATCACTTTTTTCTTATCTCTAATACTGCTGATTAATTCTGAATAAAAGATCAGGCAAATCATTATATCAAAACACCTGCCAGCTTTTGTTCCCTCCCACACTAACTCCCTTCCCCGGGAAACTCATTCATTTCTGCAGTACACTACACCAACGCACTTGCTGAAAACAAAAGGATTTTCACCTCTAAAAACACCGTAGAAGGTTCCCTCACACAAGCAAAGCATTCAAAGGATGCCCCTCCACCCACGGGCCGCTGCAGTAGTTCTCCTCTGCATTTAGATGATGACTGCAAACTGAGAGAATGCCGTCATCGGAGTGTCTAAGACGTTTTCCATTAAAAAAGAGGGAAGCGCCAGCGACTTATCCTTAAACAGAAGGACCTCCCACCTCACCTCAGCGTTTTCGTTCTCGTTTTCGTTGGTTTTTGGATTCATGCCATAAGCCCACTGGGCTACCTGACAAATTTTCTCCCATAAATCTCCCCCGCCCGGCGTGCGAAGGATTCATCAACATTGTATCTGTGTTTTCACTTCGGTGATTCGTTCCCCCAAAAAATAATCAATGTACGGGGATGGAATGAAACAATTACCACACTTAACTTGTTCGCCTGTTAAACGTGTCGCTCAGAGTCCCTCGGAGGCGGAAAGGTGCTTCCCACCTTTCGTTTCATTAACAAAATTCCAGAGTCAGCTTTATTTATTGCTTACGGTAGTAATGCCCCATTAGGACAGAGAGAAAGGACAACAAGGCCAGCAGTGATGGTAGTGGCGGTGTAGGTGAATTGCCCAACTGGTGCTGGGTTATTTTGTTGGGGAAGGCTCGGTGGGATACACGACTGTAAACCTCTTCTATTAGTTCGTAATTAAGGGGGATGACTAATTCACATTTTTCTTTTCCGGTTCTCTTTTGCACAATCACACTTTAATTGTTTTTGTTTTGTTTTTGGTCGTTCTGTTGTCGTTGTAGAGTGTTTGGGGGAGGACAGGACAGCGAACGTGACACAGATATTTTCATTACGCCCGCCGGAGTGGTGTTGGAGTCACCATCGTTTCTGATTTCGCTCCTTAGATGTTGACAAAAGTGATTATTAGACATTAATTGGAGTTGAATTTGTTGAAAATCATGGTAGTGTTGTGGGAGATTTCTTACGTGGCACGGTGTCTGGAGGTAATTGTAGAGATTAGGCCAGAAGCTTTTGATTGGTTTTATCGTTGGAAGATATAGCTGCAAAGTTTAAAGGACTTTTAAGTAAAGATGTTTAGGTAGTATTTTTGGGGATGGTTGCTATGATGACTTATATTGTGCAATGTATGTCCTTGTATTTTTATGTTTTGTAGCTATAGTCCACTCCTCTATGAAGGGTTTGAAAAATCACAAAAAATAGACTAAACCTTTGGCAAAAACCTAAAATTGCAGAGAGTTTGACCATGCAATTGTTCATCATCAGTCAATTAGCGTAGAATAGCGACTAAATGAACACTAAGAATGGTTCGTACAAGATCCACCAGCACAATATTTGATTAGTAAATTCTTTTATTTATTTTGTGGAAAGTAACTCCACTCTCCTCACAACACTTTGTTGTCATTCAACCGAGAAAATGAAAACTTACTATAGTTTCATAACAAGCACTGTTAAGAGTAATCCACTGATAAGCGGAATTAAAAGAAATAGGTTCCATTTGAACTTATGACGAACTATCTGTCCAAAAAGACGCAGAGAGTGGTGATCAACGACTCAGTCTCTGAGCCTAAGGCTCTGCTATCAGGAGTATCCCAAGGGATCGATTTTGGGTCATTTTCTCTTCTGCATGTTTTTAAATGAGTTCCCCGCAGTCTGCAAAAACGTCTCTGCTTATCTCTACGCCGATGAATTCCAAATTTATCTGTCAAGCTGTCTCATTGAGGACCTTGTTTTCAGAATTAATGAGGATCTTATATATTTTCTAGACCCTTTACCTCTCAACTTCCTGCCTATCCCTATCCAAGTCCGTCTTTCACTTTTCCTTTTTCTTTTTTTAAATGTATTTAGAGTCTTCTACTCGAACTCAATATAATTTTTTGGAACTTTGTTTTGTATTTCTAACCACCTTTGTTGCGTTACAAAGGACACATTTCACATTACGCAATAACGTTGCCGTAAGCTTTACAGTTGGAACTAATGAATGGCCACAGTGTGATTGACTAATCAAAAGAAAACAGAAATGAACATAAACAAATGTTTTTAACACGACATAATTCTTCGAAAAAATTAGTATTTTCACATAATAAAATTTAATTTAAATCTAAATCTTCTTGTAAAGACTAACCTATCACTTAAATACATTTACAAACATTTCGATTGATCTGTTGAAATTCGTAGACGATGCGAATGCCAAGCAGAGTATTCTGTCCACCTCGCGCTGTCCATTGTTCCACCACAAAAAAAGGCTGACATTCAACCATTCTTCTCGGCCATTTTTATACATCCGCCCATTGTTTGTGCAGTCTCTTTGTGTCTGAAGGAAATTGAAGAGAATCTTTCAATGAAAAGGGTTCTTAATTTCCTTTTGACACACTCACAAACAAATGCGATGTTGACCTCAGACTATGCGTGCATTTTGCTTTGACGCGGTTGGATTACAAGCGGGTGATGTGGGTCAAAATAAGCACCGACACGACCACGTCTCCCGTGATCTACTACAATTTACATCTAATTGAATAAATCTGTTTCTTCAACCAACAAACACCGAGTAAGCCAACAGCTTGTCAGAGGGGTTGACCGAGATTGACACAAACATGATTGAGAATCATATGACTCAGATGAATCAACCATCACCTGTCTCAGTGGGGGTGGGTTTGGGACGTCTACAGAACACGGAAGACATGTGTTGATGAGAGCTTCGTTGTAGATGCGTGTCATAACGACGAATGCTGCTGCAACCATGGTTTTGGTGATGGAGACTTTCAGATTGGATAACGATTGCCTACTTGGGACTACGGGGATGGGCGTACACGATTTATGTTAAACTCCTTTAATTGGATTGCTGTTGTGGACTGCCTAAACTGCGGCAGTGTGTCTAGAAAATTTTACTCACGAGAATCGAGTTGAATGTATGTCGAAAAAATGGTTGTTATTCAACCCAATTCTTATTACAACCAAGAAAAAGTAGTAGTTATGTTTGACTGATGTTGTTTTAAGAACATGCAGATGAGTCAACAACACCTATATCTTCAATGTTCATTCCAAGACTAAGAATAAACAGTGCTCCATGTCCACGAGAAAAATTTGTACTTGCCACTTCTAATTTCGACTGAAATCTCATTTCAACGTCAACGGTTCAGCAACTCTGACATCTTAGCTGCATTCGAGAGGAAAGTCTTACAGAGAATAGTTGGCCCCTTACATGAGAAAGGACAATACCAGGGACGGTACAACCATGAGCTATATGAAATCTACCTCGAAACAGATATCATAACGCAGATAAAGTTTGGTGGGCAGCCAGCGGTCTGGGCCCTTAGTTCGTATGACGAAGATGGGATGCTGCTCGAAGAGTTATTTTCGAAACAATTCATGGTACAAGACAGCGACGAAGACCGCGCCTGCGCTGGAAGAATAGACCGGGACGCCCAAAGCCTCTTGGTCCCTAACTTGATAGCGTCAGCCACCAATTGGAATAGATGGGTGCTTGCTGCAGGAGGCCCTGACCGATCACCGGTTGTTGATGATTAACCATTCAGTATATATCCATTTCCTGTTAAGTCTACATTTTGAAGATTGCACCTTATTCCAACCCCATAAAAAATACTTTATTGCTAGAATCTAGCTTATTGGGCAGCCAAAACTGAAGAAAAAATGTCACAAGACGAAAAGGTAAGCAGAATGTTGTTCAGCAATGATCGACCATCCATGGTAACTGAAATTACATAATTTGCAAATATATACATTTTAGGTGTAACTGTATCATTTCGCTGTTAAAGAAAATTACTGTAGTTCATTAAAAAAAATATTTCAAATGAGATGCAACATATTTTTGAAGGCTAAAAAAATGTAATTGGAGAATTTTCATCCTCATAAGTAAAAAACTACCTCCTGACTTTTCACTTTATTTGATGGATTAGTTCGATTTCATAGATATTTCTCAACTAAAATTGATGTTCAACTGACTTCGCCTTCAAAGCTATCGCCTTTACTTTCGCCCTCTTGGTCAAACTTATCACAGTCCTTTGCAAAGGCTACCTTTATTCGAGCAACTGTGCTCCAGAGGGATGAAGGAACGTTCTGTCCAAAAGCATGACCATGGTAAGTGTCTAGTGTTATACACAAACGACGTGGACATTTACCGATAATGAAATGATAAAACATTGATTTTCAAATATTTTTCATAATTTAATAAGAAAACAAGGTCTTGTGCTAACAATAAAATCAATTTCGGAATGTTTTTGTGGTTTCAATATAACCTATGGGACTTGCGACTTTTTATTGAGATTGCGCTTTACCAAAACCAAGGAAAGGAAAATAGCAAAAAGGATCCAGAATAAAGATTTTTTGCAGGAGGTCTTTGTTCAACTTATAACCACTTTGAAAGATTAAAAGTTAATTCAGGCATGGTCACAGTTAGCTCAACATTTGATTGAGGACCCCGAATACCAAATTCTTATAGCACTAATGATGGCCTAATACAGAATTAAATGGATTGAAAAAGGTTTTAGCACAGTTTTGTTATAATTGGGTCAACATTTTTTGAGTTGTGAGTTGATAGAATACGTTTTACTCACGCACAGCACAGGGCAAGAAAAGATTAATAGCGTAAGTTTGTCTTTTAGACTTTTGTTTTTGCTTTTCCTGTTCTCCTGCCAGTCACACTTTTAACCAGCGATTTGTTGCCCTTAACACAGCTCTGGACCATATTGCTAGTAATTGTAGTATTTCGACAGAAACACTAGAATAGGATCTCAGACAATACCTTCTCCTCTCGAATTACTACTTCCCCCAAATCAACTCAATTCAGGTTGAAATTGGAAATTCGGTGAAATCTTTTTCCCAAACATCAAGCAATGGTAAAGCATCCTTCGAACCAACTATTTATAAGAACTACCTGGCCTACGGGCATAACTTAAGAGCTTTTTTTCTCTTGCCCAAAAAACAGAAATATACTGGGAACTTTCGCTCTCTTATGTCGTTTTTTAAAGGGAAATCTTTTTTCTTCAGCAGAAGCAACAGGTGGCTAAGAGAAGGACTCATTCACGAATTCTTCAATTAAACGAACGCGTGTATTCCAAATGACACATTTTTGATGTGCATGTAGGTCAAGATCTAAAAGGTCAGCAAAAACCAAATCTTTTTAAGTCATTAACATGGTGTGCAACTGCGAGCTAATGAGATGAATTATTACTTAGTATATTGATATTCTTGTGAGGCGCTTGTGACCTGGTTGTGTAGCAGAAGACAAGCACTATAGATATTGGGAACCAAGCGAGGCAATGCTGTGCTCTTTATTTGTACAATGTTAATGTAAATGTGCACAGTAAAAACACTTTAACTCAAAATTATTTAATTTGTGAAACTTGTTTATTTGAAAAAAAAAAAAAGATTCCATTCAAATATAAGAGATTTCTCCAAATAAATAAGAGCTGGTTTTAAATTTTACAATTTTTAAAATTTATATAAAAACCATATTAAACTACCAAAAATTAAATAACGCAATGTTCTCAAATATGTAGAACAAATTATCAAAATGTCTATTGGAGGAGCAATTCACATTTAGAAAGCAATATAAAAAATTGTATTGGGGGAATCTCGGTAAAGTTAAAGTTGATATATAATTTGCATGGATCAAAGCTAATTGTAAATTTTGTGGAAAACAATCATTAAGTAGAGGATAATAGCAATCATTAAACAAAATTTTAAACTTCTTTGATACGTTTTTGTTATTTTTTTATGTTTTTTGTTGTTAATTTTTCTTCGAAAAAAACACACTGACATTTTTAATTCAATTTCATTCGTGTTTTTCTGGTCCCAATTACCGACGCAAAGCGAGTCTCTGGTGCATCTAATCAGAGCTGAATTGATCCTTGTCCCAGTATTCCTGAGCTCCTTTTGACATCATGACTTAACGCAAAAGTTAGGTCCCTCAAAAAACTTGCATAGATTTCAATAAATTTAGTCTAAAAAATTATAGCACATACTTTAGTAAGAAGTACTCCGCCTTGTTAATGTAAATCCTAGTCAAATTGAGTTCGTTCTTTTGAAAGAAGTTCCTAGACGTGCATGCATTTCTCCAAAAAGCAATCCAAGATTTTCTAGTTTCGTAGAGTAAATACAAAAACACCCCGGTCATTCAAAAACTACAAAAGCATTGCTTCCACATTCAATTTGGGTTAAGCACTACCTACCCAACATCGCTCCACACGGACATCTGCCCGATTCCCATTGTAATTCGTAAAGGTTATCAACTTGAATACAAAGTTTCTCACACAACCTTCTTTGAGCAAACATAAACTTTTCAGACTTGCAATGCTTCAATGCAGCGCTCTCAATGAGCCCCGTGCACTTTATAGCTACCAAATTAATAGGGGTAACACTCCAAACTGAGACGACATTTAAAACGTTTTCTGCAGCTCACTGCAACTTTCCTATGCCACCACGGGCTTAACCTCTGAGGTATCTAAGCGTATAAAGGAACTCATCATCGCCACAGGCAGAGCACTACTAAATTATTAACTCGACGCAGAAGCTGCTTTTTCCTGGTAGCATTAACTACTTTGTAAGGCCAGCGAAAAGGTGTACGTTGCCCTTTGAAGACGAAAGCATGATACGGCTGTGTGACATTAATTTTTTGGCTGGCACTGGGGGAGGAGGAATGATTCATATGTAAGGGTGTGCGATGATGCGGGATTTGGGGACTTGTTTTTATAGAAACTTATGTGTTGTTGGATCAATATGCGGATACGAAAGCTCTTTTGATAAAAACAAACACGTGCAGTCACGTTGCTACGCTCTCCGTTTTATTTGAGATGCCTCTTTGTTTACTGTCGACATTCAAACTGCTGAGAAGAGCAGGATGTCCTTTGTGGAATTTGGATTTATTAGCCAAGCGGAGAAGGTCACCGGGGATGAACACTGAGAACAACACGTTCTGCAGAGACATAAGGTTAAAATCAAAGCAGTCAAGAAGCGCTAAGGCTTCGAAGTGAGCTCCAACAACCAATATCGTAATAACTAGAAAACCACTTCCACGAAGTAGACGATAAGCTCGCTGTTGCAGTTTCGTTTGTCCTTCGAATTCATCCACGGTTCTACCCAGCTATTCGTCGGATGTAAAATATGCAAATGAATCGTTGGATACAAGTTTATTGCGTACACTTGCCAACTTGAAATTCGACCATATATATCTCTAAGAGCCAGCGTCACTTACGGCGAAAGGTGCTTTTAATCTATGATAAGAGATGCTGGCATGGAATGTTACGAGTATAGTTTTGAATTACGATAATAACTGTGAAACAATTAAGGCAGTTGCTTTATTGTAAAGCAGGTTTTTGTGAGACTTTCAAATTTAATTTTATGCCCCTATTCTGGGCGTGATGTAGTCACAATTCACGAATGTCAGTGAGGTGAACATTGCGATGATTTTGTTGTGAGCGATCGACTATTTGGGATTCTGGCGAAGACTTCACATGCAAACACTCAAAAATACTCATCACGGTGTGGTGAATTAATTTTCATGTCAAAAATCGTTTTTTTCGTTATAATCATACACATTATTATTTACACATCAAGTAAAAGATGAATGTTGAGAAAAAAAATAGTAAAAACCGTATAATGGGACAACATTGCCTGCGTAGTAGTATGTTCTCTATGCAATGTCTTTAGAATAGGTATAATTTTGATGAAAAAACTAGCACTTGATCAGAATGCATTATTCTTTCCTGCAATCAAATTAATTGAAACATTAAAAAAAAGAAAAAAAAACTCTGCAGTCCAACAAAAAATTATTTCCTTTTAGCTTTCCTCTTTTTCGTTTATTTAACTCACAAGATGCAAATTCAAGTTTTTCATTTGTTTTTTAAATTTAACAATACGCCATCTTGCTTTTTTTCTGTTGTTTTTTTTCACAATTTTTCTGTGCTCATAACCTATAAGGTTTTTCGTTAGAATACGAGATCCTCTCAAGTTGTGACACACCACACTCTGGTGAGGCTGCGGCGATATATGAGGTATCACTGAGGTGTGCCAGAATAGGGCTATAAAGTTGGGAAAGACATCATAACATTGACATAGTGCAACGATTATTGAGGATGAGCTTTTCTGAAATGTGTTGGTGGAGAGGATCGAATTGGGCAAAGATTTTGTTAAACAAATTTTTAAAAGTTTCTGACAAGCTCTTTAGCTCGGGCTCGAAAAACCTGCACGCTATTGTCGAGAGATTAGTGCATCCACAGACAATGACATATGAAGTGGTGGCATTATTGAACCTTTTTTCTTTAAAAATAGGTCTTTAAACAAAGTTTCGATCGATTAGCCGCCGGTTACAATAGATCTTTTAGTTCGCAGTACAAGTGCCTCAATTTCTTCAATTCAATTGGCCTCCTCGAGGCTACGATTTGATGCCTTTGGAATTTTGTGGGAAACGGTGAGGGACCCATGTTACCCCAACAATCCGGAAACGATTCAAGTACTAAAGACCAATATCAACCAAGCAATCCGTAAGCAACAAGGTCGTGGAGAATTGGAGTGACAGAATGCACTACTGCGAAACCAGTAGTCCAGGCAGCCACTTGATCCATAATTGGGAATGTTTGCTCTTACTAATAAAGTCATAGCACTTGTAAACATTAAAGTAGGTACCATGGACAATTTCAATTATGTTTATTTCATTCCATCTTTAGAGAAGAAACTTGTATTTGGCCCTCCCGTAATTGCACTTTTTCGATGATATTTCAATAACTAAGCTATCAATTAAACTTTAAGGCAGCATTTAAATCATCTTAAATGCTGCCTTAAAAGCAGCGTATGTTTATTTAAAAAAATACAAATTTTAACTCATTTTTTGTTAGAAATGCCGGCAATTCGTTCTTTGAACTTTTTACCTGTTTTTTATCGTTACTACTTCTGTACGTTGAATTAAAATTTCAATAACATACCGTGTAACACACTTCTATAAAACAAAAAGTTTATTTATCTGAGTTTTTGTTTTGTTTACAATTGGGATATATCAACTGATTTCAAAAATGCCAAAAGTTCCTCTTAAGTTTTAGCCTTTGCTTCAGAATTTCATTTCAAAGTTGGTGTTTTAGAGCATTTGTGCGCTTTTGTAGATTAAGAAACGACAACCTTATCCAAAATATTATTCAAATTGTATTACTTTATCATGTAGGAAAATAAAAAAACATCCCATCCCTTCCCACTCAAATATTGAAAGGGATTTCCTTAGTTTTTAGTATGATCTTTAGGTTTTCCTCTAATAGAGCTTTAAGCGTTATCGCCCATGATATTCTCCTGACCCGATGAGACCTATAACCATACTCTTCACTGGTACTCCTCATATTTTCACTAAAAATCTAAAAAAAAATGCCCATAAACATCTCTCTGTGTGTACTTCGCAGGAAAAAACAGGAAGATTGAAGATTTGTACTTAGGCTTGGATAAATGATGTGCACTTATGACCCAAAAGAGATTCTCTAAGTTCCTACCTCATCTAAATACTATCACAGCATTACACGTTCACCTATTCACCCCGCCGGACAATGTGTGGACTTTGAAATGCTGTGTGACGGTCAAGTAAACTGCACTGATGGATCGGATGAAGTAGAAAATGTATGCAAACTGTTGCAATATCCTTCGTTTACATTTCGGTGTTCATACGGCGCGTGTGTATCATCTTCGACAAGGTGTAATGGTGAAAAGGATTGCGCAGATAACTCCGATGAAATGCATTGCAGTTAAATTCGTCACTCAAACTAAAAGTACAGTAAACTTTTACATAACCACACCGACAGTACTGAACAAATTCTCCAGTTTCATAGCTTTTCGTTTATGAGAGGTTTTCGTAAGGACAGAGTTCATTGTATTTGCTAAAATAAAATAGAATAATAAACCAAAAATATGAAGATAGCTTTCTAATAAGTTGTTTGTCTTCGTCGTCATCCAACAGCTGCAGAGAAGTTCATGCCGATCGCATTTCGGTTTGCAAGACTGCAGCGACTTGCAATTCATCGAGACAAAAAGCGTTTTAACACAATTGTTAGCTTGCAACACCATGCTGTTGTCGTTGCTTGTGTATTTCCAGACTCATGCTGCATTTCACTTTCAAATCATTTTCCTCAGAATTCTACCTTTTTGCAGCTTCGAAAAATTTTAAGACAAATCTTCAGTTAAATTGTTATACCCGAAGAAATCTTTACGTCGTTGGTGAAATTTTGGTTCGCGTCCTCGATTTTCGCTGAGCTCTTCGACGAAAAGAAATTTTAGGCAAACTCCTAAACCATCTGACTGTAGAACAGTGGACATGAAGTTTCTACCTTTTTGAACGACAGATGGCGTGAAAAACCCCGCATATTTCAATTTAACTGGCACAAATGTAGAATATGGGCTTTTGCAATTACATTAGGATCAAATTTTACCACGAATATTCTCTATATCAAAAAGTAACACAAATTACGGCACCATCTCCCGTTTGTTTGTTTTCTTTATCGGCAATGTAGTTCCCCATAAACGTCAAATGAAGCCAACAACTGTTTGTGTCATAAATCAAATATGTCAGCCAAATGACGTTTACATTTGTTTTGTGAACGTCCTGTGATTCTCAAATATCTTTTTCTAGTTAAAATATTATATACACACCCTAAATATAAAGAACAACATGTCGTGGATAACTGGTCTAGCCGACAAGGCTGAGAACATCCTCAACAAACTCGATCAGAATGCCGCCACAGCTCTCCAAACGCCAACAGGTTCCACGACGACAGCCTCCAATACAGACCTCCAAATCGCCAAAGATGATGTCAAGAAGAGCCCATCCATCCTCACAATGCCTCTGTCCTCCCCCAAACGAGCGCTACCCACTAAGCAGCTCTTGGACCCTACCGAAACCAATGAGACCTCCAGTTTATCGTCGCGTCGCAGCTCGGTGGACTCTCGACCAGATTCAGTGGCTATCGACATGCCCTCGGCAACAAGGTCATCAAAAGAAGCGTTCCAACTAGACATTCCGCACGAGCAGGAGTTGGCTGCTTTTAAAATCGCCCTGGCCGAGGTCTCGAGCGAACGTGATGAGTTGAAGGCCAAGCTCTCGGCGCTTACCGAGAGCACTCAACAGGTGGCACTCCAAGGTCGTCTTACAGAAATGGAACTCCTCGTACAACGGCTGACGAACGAGCGTGACCAGACGCAAAATGACCTCTACGAAACCCAGACCGTGAACCGGGGGTACATGCATTCCATTTCGCAGCTGGAGTCGAGCATTTCCAAGGTGCAGCAAGAGTTCATCGAGGTGTCGCAAAAACTACAAATGCAAGTGAAGGAGACCGAGCAGCAGCGCCTCGATCTCGTCGAGTATCGCAAGAAGGCGCAGCTGGCCCTGCAAATGAAGGACCAGATGATCGCCGAACTGAAAGCATCCGGCGGAAACCTTGAGGAGCCGTCAGATAAGTCGAACGAACGCATCTTGCACCTTGAGCTGCAGACGCTGAAGCAAGAGAACCAGCAGTACCAGGAGGAGATCCAAAACGTCCGCATGCAGCTGGAGAGCTCGAAGACGAACATAAGCTTCTTGTGCCGGCAGCACGAGGAAACGGTGGCGATGCTACACATGAACGACGACACCCTCCGCAAGGAGATACGATTCGAGAAGGAGCGCACTCTGCAGCTCGAGTCGGAGCTGAGGGTTGTGAATCAGGAACTGACGGCCACCCGCCAGCAGATCGCCACGCAAATGGAGGCGTTTTCGGCGCGGCTGCAGGCGAAAGACCTCGAAATAGAGCGCATCAAAGCGAATTACTTGGCGGCGCAGGCAGACCCGATGACCTATGAAGCCCGGATACGATCGCTAACACAGGCGTTGGTGGAGAAACAGAACTCGGTGGAGGGTGTGACGGCGGAAAGGAACGCCCTGAGGCTGCAACTGGAAAAGGCCGAGGTATGCGGCGTGCTGCAATATGCTCTCGCACTTGGTCAAGTTTCCCTTTTCCTTTCAGAGCCACGAGCGAATGCTGGAGTTCAACCGAAGAGCAGAACGCAGTCCAATGACCCTCATGAATCACACGGACGATGGTAAATCGAGAGCATGAAGAGCGCATAAACTGGCTCATGAATCCTCTCATTTCAGCAAAGGCGCAGTTTCCGCGACTGATGCGGGAGAACCCCTTCGACAATCGGGTGGCTAGACGAGTGAAGCGCGCCTACTCGACGCTGGACTCAGCTGGTATTCGTTTGGGCGTCTTTCTCAGGCGGTATCCGCTCGTTCGAATAGTTGTCCTCATGTACGTGGGGATGCTGCATCTCTGGGTTATGTTTGTCCTCCTGTTCTCGACGCCCACGTAATGACGGTGACTTTGTCGACTGACTTCCAGTGTATTTATGTTCTGTGACTATTGCAAATAAATTTAACAAATTAGAAAGTGTGCGGTGTTTACATTTTGTTTGGAAGATATGTTTGTAACCGCCCTCCAAAATTATGGTAACGAGCTGAATGGTTTTTAGATTTGAGAAAAAAACCACACATCTTGTCTGTCACAGTAAAGTACGAGTAAGCTTTGCAGAACTATTCATTAAAAAATAAATAAATAATCTGCGTAACAGCCCACACAGGACCAGAGCATAGCGCCTCCAATATGCTGTGCGCGATATAATTTGACACATGTAAAGGGGACCTACAGTTTATTGCCGGTTCCGAACGCCGAATTGCGAAAGCTTTCCATGACAGAAGTTACTCCAGGAAGATTGTCAGTCGTTCGCTGAAGGTGGGACCGTGAAAATTGTTTGTGGTGTTCTGTCCTCGGGGCAGAATTCGAATCTGGGTACTCTTGCTTAACAGTCCGACGCACTAACCATTTAGAACTATCCACTAACCTGCTGTTTTTTTACAATCACTGGGACCTTTATAAAGCAGTAAGGGTCATTTAACAACTTTAGGAGTACCAAATTCTGCTGTAGTCTTTTAAGTCTTTTAGTGTCTATAACTGCCGCAGAAGTGTAACTTAGACCTTTTCATAACTAGCGTAGTACTTCTTCTTTATGCGGCGATACAGTCGAAGGTGGACCTGGACCTCAGTTAATAAGCTTCTGCACCCAGCACGATCTCGGACCAGCTGCTTCCATTGGCGCACACTGAGTTAGTTGAGGTCCTTTTCCACCTGTTTACGCCACATTAGACGCGGGTGTTCTCTGCTGCGCTGTCCACTAGTTAATTAAACCAAACTAAACTACTGTAGTAGATCCACAGAGCTAGCTTATCACTTTTTCTAAAATGGAATAAAAAAAAACAAAGGTCTCCAGCGCCGGAAGGCATACCCTGAGAAAGTCTCGCGATCCTTTCAAGAATCTTGCCAGAACTACTGCTACCTATCACAGCTGCTTAATGGATGGGGTCTTCTATAACGATCGGAAGACACCAGGCCTGGTTCTAATTAACAAGGGGAAATGAGATCCGAAATGCCCATCGGCTTATGCATGTTAGATACTGCGGAAATGCTGCTAGGGAAGATGTTGAAGAGAAAGCCGTTTTCCCTTGGAGATCTATCGTCGAGGCGAAATGGCTCTCGAAGAGGCCACTCTACAAAAAGTGCGATACAAGAGATTGTTGTTGTGCAGCACAAGCACAGCAACCGTCTCTGGCGGAAAGTTGTCGTGCACCATACGTCAAAAACACATTTACAGTGGCTCAAAGTAATAATGGGACAAGCAAAAATCTATAGCATTATGTTCCAGATTTTTACTACTCCAATTATTACTTTAAGCTACTATAACTCTTTTAGATGGGAAAGTATTCTAGAGTCTTTGCAAAACAGCTTTGAAACTCCGCAATACCTCATGAGGTAGTCTTGCAGGACTACCTCGTAGACCGCAAGCATTTGTTCGAGAGTACGGGAAGATGTCATACTTATCAGGGAATCCGTACCTAGACCTAAGCCGCTTTCCGTTGCTGCTTCCAGTCCGGTAGACCAAGCTGTCTTGCGTCTGCTGTCACTTCGTCTCTGTACCGGATGTTCGGTCTCGCTCCTCTCATCCAATGGATTCGAAGACCCTTTTAGCTGAACGGTTTCTCCCTTTCGTACTATATCCACATCTTTGTACAGCTCATACAGTTCACGCTTTTCCTGCATTCGCCTTCCTTACAGATAGGAGCAGGACCAGGACTTGGGCATTAACCGAGACCGCAAACTCACGTACCAGGAACAGATTAAGGTGGCAGCAGTCCGGGCGACGAAGGTGACGTCCTCACTCATCAGAATCATAACGAGCATCAGGGCCTCGACTTTGTCCAAGCGGAGGCTTTTCATTTCCAGACAAAGACTCCTATGTCCAAACGACGACTCCGCATATCTGTCACCCACGTAATCTTACTCTATGGGTCTAGGAACTGACCTAATGCATTGAACAAAGAGGTCTTTAGTGCATTATAAACAAATGGCAGCAGCACAACATCAGCTTTTACCGCAGGATATCTGAGCCAGCTGCCCTGGAACGAAAGTACGTCTACGAGCATAAGACGGACGCAGGGATCATAACGGCAGAACAGCGAACGGATGTTGCTGCATGGACAGATCAGGG
Organism: Syritta pipiens; assembly: GCA_905187475.1. Taxonomy (NCBI): domain Eukaryota; kingdom Metazoa; phylum Arthropoda; class Insecta; order Diptera; family Syrphidae; genus Syritta; species Syritta pipiens. The sequence goes on along the minus strand of LR994572.1, from coordinate 67,141,382 downwards.
ACACTATGACGTCAACTACGGCGTCATCCAACTGCAATCTGAACATGGTGCTTTCAACAAATAGCTCCACGAAAGGCAAGAAAGAGAGAGAGCTAGAAGGCGTATCTGGATTATAATCGCGGCATACACACAAGAGGTCCTTAGGGGCAAAGAAAGGTTCATGTGCAGTAAGTTTAGGTCGAAAGAGAGATTAAGTAGTACTGCTTAGCTTAGAGCTCCCACATAGGGCCTGTAAGTTAGTTAAGCCAGTTTTAAGCATGTTTATCTTGTATTAAGTAATTAAATGAACTCAAATAAAAATGCATTAAAAACAAAAGCGCTCCCAGAGTTTATGGTATCAAGAAGAGATCAAGGTGTGGTTTTAGTGGCGTGAAAGTTTCACAGTACTTGGTGCAGAACGAACCTGTTCCGTGTGTGCATTAGTGTCCTATCGACCTGAAGGGCAAAAAAAAAAAAAGCTTTTTATAGCTGCTGAAGTTCCATTACAACTGGTTCGGCTTATTATGACTGCTAGCATCTGTCTTCTCCTCGTTGATCGTTCTGCTGGAGTCCATCCAGCCACTAGTACTTTCCTACATATTTCAGATTTTTTCCAAGGCAGCAGCTCTACAACAACTGGTTTACCAAGATTGAAGAAGTCACTTTAATAACTTCCAAAAATTAAATTTGATATTAATTATAAAAGTTAATGGCCATGCCTTCCTTGTCTGATTCTCCGGGAGGCATCTTTTACATTTTGGAGTCATTCCACGGCGGTAAGTCTTTTGCTGATGGTAACACTTATTAGACCTTTCAGGGGTTGACTTCTTTGAGTCTTTATAACTGATGTAGTCACACTCGTAGATGCGTGGACTAATCGCGCGTGATATCTTTCGATTCCCTCATCTTATTGAATTAAGTGGAGTGACCCTCTTGTACACCTCCGACTTAAGTCGAGTCTCTGGCTCGTGAGGAAAACAATCGAAAGACATCCTTACAAATTAACAAACACGCTAAACTTATAGATAAAATGATTTATTCAGCTCCTTAGATCTACGTACAACCTGATCGCGTCAGCAGAATTACTTATTGACCTTGATGCTTAAGTACATCTTTCCTTGGATCGTCTGCTTCACCGGGTTGATTTTCTTCAGAATCTGTGTCATCGTCTCGACCAGACGTTCACTTGACACACCAGTCTTCTTATTCTTGAACTTCGTCAGAAGTTCTGTTGCGGTCATGGGCTTACGCATCAGATACCGACGAACGGCTTCCTCTGTGATGCCGTAATCACTGAAAAGATAAAAACCACTTCACAATCACGTTCCAAACATCATCAAAAGCAGGACACTCACTCTTTATTGTTTGCGTTGACGACTCCGGCGAAGGTGGCGGGTAAAGCTGGAGCAGCATCGACCTTCATACGCTTAGCTGGTGTGCCTACTGGGCTGTTGCTGTTCTCCGAACCCGTCAAATCAGTAGGCATGCTGTTGCCCTTGCGCTTGTTCGTGTCGTTTGCCACAGTGGTGGGCGTTGCCGCACGTGAAGGATTCTTCGATATGTCCTTGTTGTTTGGCTTCTTCTTCGTGTTGTCTTCGTTCTCTGAGTCACTGCTGTCAGAGCTGAAATCACTTGAGGAATCTTTCTTTTCGTCTTTGGCTTGCTTTTTGTTTTTCTTCTTTTCCTTGGAGTTTTCTTCTTTGTCCTTTTGCTTCTTTTTCTCCTCGTCTTTGTCAGATTCATCGGATTTCTTCTCCTCTTCGTCCTCCTCATCGGATGTCAGCAATTTGCGGAGGGCGTCTTCCTCGGCCACTGACTTCATATCCTTATCCAACTTGGACTCTGGATCAGGTTCGCTGCAAAAAAAAAAGACTCAATTAGTTCTACTGATGGAGGAAAAAGGATAATTGACTTACTCTTCACTGGATTCTGTGTCGTAGTCCATTTCCCTTCCTTCTTCGTCCCCGTCATCCGACTCCTCGAAGGCTTCATCGTCGACGTCGCGCTTCTTCTTCTTTTTCTCCAGCTGCCCTTTTTTGTTCTTCTTTTTCTTTGCATCGTCATCACTGTCCTCTTCTTTCTTCTCTTTTTCGTCCTCTTCAGAGTCTGATTCGTCGTCAGAGTCAATCCATTCGTCCATATCGCTGATCTTCAGTTCCTTTGATTTCTTCGAACCGCCCTTCACCTTTATCTCGTCTGGATCTTGTTCTGGATCCTCCTCATCGCCCTTTAGACGCTTCCGCAACATGAGAGAGAAGTAGTTCATTACCTTCTTTCTCCGACCAAACTCGTGCTCGGCCTCCTCGGCTGACAGGGATTTGTATCTAAAAAGGAATTTAAGTCACGTTCTTCAACTCACTCACATCCCTTAGAACAAACCTCTGAATCGGCTGGAAGTTGTACCATTCATTGAGTGGGTACGCTTCTATTGCACCATCAGGAGCGTGGGTGAACACATAAAACGCTGCGTTCTCGCTGACACCTCCCTCGCGGATACCCTTGAACTTCTTTCCACTCTTTCCGCCGACCTTCAGAATCCACGGCTGGGCATCCGGACGATACTTCTTCGCAATAATTCCAAACTTTTTCCTGCGAACTTCCTCGCGCAGATCCCGATTGTACTCCGAGCCTGCACCGAACTTGGGCATGTCCTCGTCGAATCCTTTGAACTCCTTCATATTGTTCTCCCTCTCTAGCTTCACCATTCGCCACTGGGCGAAATCCACATTGAGGGTAGCATTGAATCGCATTACATGATGTTTCTTTCGGAGATTTTTCGGTACACGTATGTTAAATTCCTGGACATTCGAGGGCTGCGAGCCTCCAGCGCCGGACGACTGAGGAAGAATTTCTTTTAGTGACGAGAGCATCGGAGACGAAAATTTAAAGTGAAATACATACCGCTGATTTTGACAGGGAAGACATATCTTTACGATAATTATATCCTACAAGTTAATTTGGGGGGAAATACTGTTTTTTTTTCTGCTTTTGGTGCTCAACTGTTCGTAAATAAAACCGGAGAGCACTTTCTATTTAACAGAAATTTGACAATTGACCAGCGAGACGCGTTGACAATTACTCACGTTTGTTGCTTGGATGGTGTCTGTGGTAGCTCACAATGGCGAATGACAGTGGCACGTGAAAACACTGCTGTTTATCCAAAATGGTATAAATCTTCGAAAACTAGAGAGGTAAGGTGAAGTAATTATGAAGTAATCATTCGTGTGGTCGAAAGTGACCGAGCTGCCAAGTTGCGTTGAAGAAACAACGGAGCCAAAAAATTAAAAATCCAACCTATTTTTATCATTATTTATTTTTATATGGGTAGTTTTGTTTTGTTTCTCATTCGCGTTTTTTTTTTATTTTCACTTAAAGAATTCGTTTTTATTTTGAACATTTCACGCAGTTGGGGCAAAATATTTGACTGTTAGTATACTCTCTCCTAAGAAAGTAATTAATTAGTTGAAAAACAAAACCTTTAATTTTAGGGCTGGGAAATTAGTCATTCATTCAGAAAAAAGTAAAAACCCAAGATTTTTCTACATTTTATTTGTAAGATTTAGTTTAAAATTGTTAGAATATTGCGTTAGAAAATAAGTTGTTATTCAAATTTGATTACAATTGCATCTTATGCAATTTCATAGTATAAACCACAATAACTTGTGTTTTTATTAAGAAAATTCAACTACAATTACCTCTAATGCAATGAACTGTCTCCTTACGGACACCTCTAATAGCCGGGCAAATTTCCCGGTACCTTCGTTGTCCGGCTGGTCGAGTTCACTGTATTTGCTTATTGAAATATGATTGCCCATTACGTATAATTTGAAAGTGAACTACCCCCTTTCTTAATTAACTTACATAAGTACATATCACAGGTGTATCAAAACTTTACTGGAATGCTAGTGCTATTGCTATTGACAACCTACGAACAACTCCGCAGTTTTAATCTGTTGGTTTAATTAAAAAAAGTTAATTTTTACAAGTCAATCACATAAAAGGTAATAAAACTCTACTTTTTCTAATTACATTATCATTGTCCTACTTACTGGATCAGTTTTCAAATGATGTCAAATATCTAGTAAAGAAAAAAAAAATATCAGCTCTTATTACGGAGAATTCACTTCAGTGTCCGTTTGTCTTTCCGTCTGTCTGTCATAGCTTCCATTCTTTGAGTTGAGTTTTGATTCCTGCTATTACTTTCGATTGCTAATAACTAGACGCCTTTGTAATACAAGCTTTTAAGACGTTCGCCGTATATGCATTTTTAATTAATTTTCCGCCTTCACGAAGTCACTGTTTAAAAATCAGTTTTGTGTGGTCACTTACAAACTTTTTAACATCTCTTGGTTTCATTTTTCTTTCAACATATTACTTTTGATAAAAATCGCGCGTTGAATTTTAACTTCTTTTTTTCTGGAACTATCCACTACATCAATAAATTTTACGTGTTGTATGAAATTAAGCCCTTGTGTTTGCTTTAGTTATTATTTATACTAACAAACAAAAGATCTTGAGTTATCTTTTAATTCAACCATAACTATAAGCTCAAAGTAGTCTATAATTGTTAAAAAGTGTACGTACATCAATAAAACTAACTTTTAACTCAAATATCTGAAATGCTTAGCACCAAACGAGACATTCTTTCGCTTTTATTACGTTCGTAAACAAATCTCCATATGAAGCAATAGTTTCGTCTTAATTTGGGTCCATTCCTTTAACATTACGGCCTTGAATTGTACTTTTTTTCCAAAACATTTTTGATTGGTTCAATGCGTGTGGATTGTGAGAAATGAGACAACTACAATTTAACATTATTTCCTTACTAATCTTAAAGAATACCTAGTGTCGGTAGCACTCATTGATATGTAGTCGCCATTTTAGTTAATTTTGAAAGCGTATATTATAAATTATCTTTTCATTTTCATTCTTTTCCCGACTGCGTAATCTTGGGATCTCAATCCCATTTTAAATGTGTATGATCTTGTATAGATCGAGAGATGAAGAAGCGAAGGCAGTCCCGAGCTTATGTAACAAATAAGATCTGAATGGGAGCAAATATCTCTCGACTTATTAAGGTCCATTGTTCAATGCCTAATAGTTTGCTTGCCGTTATTGCTAACAAAAAGGTACACAGCAAAAGTTAATTGATTTATTATATATTTCCAAAACTATTTGTAAAGAAATGAATTAATCTATTAGTTTTGAGGTTTTAATGAGTTTTTGAGAGTTTTTTTTTACTCGCATTGTTCAGTATCTATTAGTATGCTTGAGCATTTTTCTTTTGTTCCACGCTGTTTACATCTGGCCCTCATTTTTCATGAGAACTCTGCAGTTAAAATAATTTAAAGCTGATTTGATTAAAATCCTTTTTTTGGTTTGGTTTGTTTTTTACGAGTTTCACTTTACCGAAAAAAAGTCAACATAGTCAGGTATTTTTGTAATGTCAGAACGTGCTACAACTAAAAGAGATAGCTGCTTCTGAATTCTGAAGTCTACAACTCCGGGATTACACTACCAAACCATTTCAAATCCTTTTAATTTTCTTTCACATAGCGTATCAAAAGTGTTAAACTTACCACTTTTATGGTACTATGGTATCTTCTTTAATGTTTGATGGCGTTTATCGTGTTTAATACGACAACATAGTTTCATCTTAGCTCTATTACCTCTTTACACTTTTGGCGCTAAATACTAGACTTGACAGGTATCAAGCTACTTCACCCAACTATCGGTCATTAGCCATATTCCAGCTTAATTATTTGGAACTACCAAATAATTACATCAGTTACAAATTTTTCACTTCCGTGCAACAGAAGCATGTTTTTTTACCAACTGCTATGCTGCATTTTTCAAATAATTGGCTAATAGAAAACAGTACTCACAACTGTAAGTAGCTGTATTTTGTTAATTGAAAGTGGTTTCATCGGAAACGGAAATGATTTGCGAATCTTGCGTGATGGGTGGTGATTACTCATTCAGTTGCTGCATTGGGGTGAATATATAAGCCTCCGATTTAAAAGTGTCAATTTCAAACGGTTCAACATGTCACAGCAAATAATTCAATCAGTCTTCCTGCTCTCAGCAGCTTATCTCACAGCTTGTGGAGCAGAACAGGCTTGTGTATCAACCAAAAGCCCAACGAACGTGGAATTCAACATGGTGATGGAAGTTTGTAATTCAAGTTTTTCGATTCCAATGGGTGAGTATATGTATTTGACTTTGGATTGGTATTTTTTACTTATGTTTTGCTAGCAAAAATGATGGATCACACTTCTTATGATTTTTAGATGTACATTCACACATAATATTTTCGATTTTTTAGACCACCTTCAAGAATTTCATTCGACTGGCGCCCTACCAGATGAGTCAGACAAAACTGGCATGGTAAGTCTAGTCCTTTGACCGAGTTAAGATTCTCTTTTACTAATGCTCATTTCAGTGTTACCTACGCTGTTTCTATGAAAAGGCAGGCCTGATAAACGACTGGAAACTGAACAAGGAACTTCTTCAGCAGACAATGTGGCCGGCAACTGGCGACTCAGTTGAAGTTTGCGAACAGCAGGGAAGTGCGTAGAACAGATTTACTCCAATCATACAGATTCTAAATCTTTCTTTATAGAGAGTGAATCGAATACCTGCGTGAGATTGTATGCCATAGCAAAGTGTCTTATGATTCGAGCCATTGTGGATGCCAGGAATAAGCAAGTCGTCTAGATTTGATTCAGCGGTGACTTGAATTATCTTGAAAAAGAAAATATATTCAATTGCAAAGAAATACCAAGACGTTAAGAATTTTTAGAGTATACCAGAAAGAAAGTCGCTTAAGTTTTAAATGAGGTTTCTATTCTTTCCGTTATCGACAAGTCGTTTAAAAAAAGCTAAAGAGACGAGACGCATTTTAATGGCTTAGTTTTTTTTTACCACTTGTTCAATTTCTCACTTCCTTGCATGACCATGGCCGTGATCTTAGACGACCCAGGATAGCACGCAACTCCGTCAAAATATCGCATAGTTAAGTAAAAAAAAGCTGTGGGAATAAATAAGCTACACTTTTAAATATCGCATCGTCAGTGAATTTGTTATTCAATCGAATGTTTACATTTCATTCACAACAATTGAAGGTAACCATAACAATGGTAAAGCCAACTCAATAGTGCCCCAGTAATTACAATAGTAACATTTGTTATGAGAAAAAAAAAAACTGCAGAGACTTGACACATATGTATGTATCTGAATTCATGCATCATTGTCATGGCGTTTGGTGGCATTGAGTTAGAAGGGAAAACAAAAAAGCCGGTTGGAGGGCTCCCGACGTTTACGTAGAATGGAAGAAAACGACCGAAAGTTTCGGTCTAGTTGGTTGAGTCACTGCGAGCGAGCGTTGTGTTTGTGGAAAAGTGTCCTCAAGATTGTATTTTTCGATTATGAATTTAAATGCACCCCATGCAATTGAGCTCATTAAAAACGTAAACAAAGTGTTATCCCTGACCAAATCATGGGAGTTTTAGTTCCAAGCTTTTTATTTAAGAAAAAATCGAGAATAGTGGCGTTTTTGTGCAAGATTTTCATGTATCAGATTGTATTCTTAAAAGACATTTTACTTTCAAGAAAGAATTTTATATGGTTTATAACCAACAATAGTAATATAGTAATGTAGTACATAGCACTAATGTAGTGTGGCATTAACATTTTTTGCTTTTCGAGCCTTTTTTATCGGTGTTCTTCCTTTCATACTCGATGTAGCCTATAGGCAAGATTATATGTTTGAGAAGCTCCCGTAATTGTTATTTTTTCTTTAAGGGGTTTTTTTTTTTTTTCAAAATAACTTGATATGTTGAGCAAGCTTGTTGGCACATTATTGCTAGTATTTATTTTATAATTTTATAGTTAATCTGGGCCTAATGCACACTCAACTATGCCTTTTATTCCCAATTAATTCGAGTATGAAATGGTTAAAACAAATTTCCTTTATGAAGACTTAAGAAAATGCTGGAGGATAGGAACCTGAGCCGATGAAACTAAATCATCAATCTGTGAATAGTATGGGAATAGATGTCAATATAATGATTTACTCTGTGTATTTCCCTTGATCCTTGGTTGGTATGAAAACTAATTTAAACCGTGTTTCTCATATAACTGACTCAGCGGGATGCAAAGCGAAACCCGGAAGCAAATAAATAAAATTTGTTAAGACTTCTGTATTAAAGAAAGTAATAAATCTTTTAGGTGCATTGGCACACGGTGTTTCTATGGAGATCGTGGATGCTGCTTTGGTTTCGGGCTTTCCGACTTTCTGTGGGGAGTCTTGCAGACCATGTTCTGCAACTCTGACCTCATAATCCAGTGGACTCAGACTCCCCGACGGCTAGAAGCTTGCTGTTATAAAGCCAGGAACATTAACTCTGAGCCACTCCTCTCTGGTTTTGTGCCCTGGAGCAGAGTCCAGTGGGAGATCCATCTGTCTCCATTAAATAGAGTGTTAGTTAAGCCCTTTAAAACAGCCTCTAGCACATCTTCTTGGCAAATCTTTGCACCGGTTTTTACCCCTTCTCCGCATCTCAGACAGATAGATGTTTGAACAGGATTCGATGGAAGAACATCATGTGCCGCTATAGCTCAATGACAACACCGTTTTAAGGCTTGCGTTAAAGCAAAAGGCAGTAGTTTCGAGCGAACTATTTTTTTAGAAAGAGAAAATACCTCGGTTCGTGTTAACAGGCAGGATGACAGGCTTCATTTTTCCCTCGGAGATTTTTACTTCTGGAATATTTCTTAGACCACATATTTAAATTTTCTACCCATTATTGAAGCTTCATAAATTCCATCATCACCCTCTTTGCCGTATTCCCAAATGTCTACACAAAGAAATTTATATTTGGGGCAAGAAATTGACATAAAAGCAATTGAAAGCTTATTGAAGCAGCGGAAATAACTACAGTCGCTTCTTTTTGGGCACTTTACACTAACTTGCTTTCCTTAAATCGCTCTAATGAAATTTAGAAATCTTCTTAGGTGTTTCTAAATATTTCCACGTTACTGTACATAAATCGCAAGCAAAAACACTTAGAATTCCATTTGCAAATATATCTATATTTTTTTTACTTTACACACAAAAACTTAAGGTACAACATCAAAGTTGATCAACTCGTCCGGAGCCAGAATCTATGATTCCTCGATAGATAAGACACTTGGCCACAGCAAAAAACCTCGCACAGTCATCTGATTCACTTTCTAAAAACAAACGATAAGAAACTGTTTCGATTGGACTAATTTATCCACATACTTCCTTCCTGTTCACAGAATTCAATCGAGTCATCATGCAATGGCCATTTCTGGTGCAAGAATTCCTTGTTTAGCTTCCAATCTTTTATAACCCCAGATATTTCAAACAAGCATCGCATAAAACACTGAAAGGAGCAGTAGCTGTGGTGATTGGCAAGTAGCAAAGGAGGTTGGTAGATAACTTACCATGCCAACTTTGTCAGATTCGGATGGGAGGACTCCTGTACTGTTGAATTGCATAAGGCATTCTGGAATATTGAAACGAGAAGAGTGTTTAAGGTCTTAGGCGATACCAGAGTTGTAAAAGACTGCAATCTTTTGTAATGCAATCCCTGAATTCATGGAAAGATTTTTATGATTTGGGATTCATTCAATTGACTTCATTTGATGACTAAGACTTCGGCATTGAAATCTTACATTCTTTTTGAAGTCTTGATTGGAGCAATCTTTACGACCAATCTATTGATTGCAAATCAATTGAATGCAAATCTTTAGATTGGCATTGCATTCATTGCAATCACTTTGAAGTCTTTGGACTTCAAAAATTTTCGTTGCAATCTTTGGGACTTCAAAAATATTCGTTGCAATCTTTGGGATTGCAAAATTTTTCGTTGAAGTCTTTGGGATTGCAAGATTTTTCGATGAAGTCTTTGGGATTGCAAAATTTTTCGATGAAGTCTTTGGGATTGCAAGATTTTTCGATGAAGTCTTTGGGATTGCAAAATTTTTCGTTGAAGTCCTTGCGACTTGTGATCAGTGACGGAGAAGGGGGTGGGGATGGGGATGGGGATGGAGTCGTACCAATAGAAATAAAACAATTAATGAAAAAATTAAATGAATTCATGTTTTCGATTTTATAAATTATATAAAGAAAAGAAACGTTATCAATCTCTGTAACATGTGCGATTTCATATTGCAAATTGTGAAATTTTCTTTCGAAGAAAAAAATTTAAAACTGTATGCTTACTCGCTGCCCACCTAAGCAAGAACAGATTTATATGCTCTTTCAGACTCCAATTTTAAAAAATTGTTGAAGTTAATGGCTTAGAGTAGTAAATTTTTTTTTGCATATTAAAATATGAATTTACAATATGAATGATAACGTTTTTCTTATATTCATATCGAGTCATTGTTAGATTTGAGAGAACATGTTTTTTTTTTATTGAGGCAAAAATGGACAAAAACCTTAATTGTAACGAATGAATACTGAATATATAATTTATAAATTCAAAAACATGAATTCATTTAATTTTTTCATTAATTGTTTTATTTATATTGGTACGACTCCATCCCCATCCCTACCCCCTTCTCCATCATCCTCACTCTTATAGACTACTTCAAAACTGATCACAAGTCCCAAAGACTTCATCGAAAAATTTTGCAATCCCAAAGACTTCAACGAAAAATCTTGCAATCCCAAAGACTTCATCGAAAAATCTTGCAATCCCAAAGACTTCATCGAAAAATCTTGCAATCCCAAAGACTTCATCGAAAAATCTTGCAATCCCAAAGACTTCAACGAAAAATTTTGCAATCCCAAAGATTGCAACGAATATTTTTGAAGTCCCAAAGATTGCAACGAAAATTTTTGAAGTCCAAAGACTTCAAAGTGATTGCAATGAATGCAATGCCAATCTAAAGATTTGCATTCAATTGATTTGCAATCAATAGATTGGTCGTAAAGATTGCTCCAATCAAGACTTCAAAAAGATTGCGAGATTTCAATGTTGCAGTCTGGTTGCAGATTTAACTTATGAATTGAAAAATCAGAGGTATGAATTCAATTGATTTTTAAAATCAAAAGATTGCAATCTTTTACAACTCTGGGCGATACGCTTATCAAAAGTAAGTGTAAGTTAGACGTAGTATTCCCTTTGACACATGAGCTCTGAAACTTGCAGTGCACTGATTGTAAGAAAACACATTAGAGTAAATGGAAAGGTAAAAATTAATTTGAAAATAAAATTAAATGAAATTTACAGCAGAAACTTCAATGAAAGATCACTGCAACCAACTCCAATGCGATGAAAATTCCCTTTCACAGCCCAGCTCATTTGTTTCCACTAATAATCAAATTTCCAATTCAATCTTATTTCTGGCATTAAGATCGCATCAGAGGTCTCGTAAAAATGTGAAACAACTCACCCGCTGGAATAGAAGAACTTGCATTGCAGATTTCCACGACCATCCTGAAGTCAATCCCGGTCGGACTCATTGGAGACACGCAGTTGGGATCTGCCGCGCCAGAGGCCACCAGAACGCCACCACAAACAAGTAGAACAAATAGATTTCTGACTGCCAACATTTCAATCCGTTTGCATCAAACGATCCCACGATAGTTCCTTTTTATACTCACCCTCCCACTGACCCAGATGAACGAAATAATCGCTTATCGTCACGCAAGTTTTGCAAACTACTTCCGTGACTCGTAAACCATCTCCCAATTAACCAACTTCATCGGCTTACAATAAATAGTACTGTTTATTTTATTGAATAAGCTTTTCTTTTTTTTTTTTGGAAAATTACAAAATTTCTTAAATATATGCGTGTGTCTCTGTTTAAATTTTGCGCCCCACTTAAACTCTATTTACAGGCAGGTAATGACCCAACACGGTCATGCGTCTACTGTCTAGCGCCCCAAGCCCTCTTGATCATGTGAGAGCCCTTCTCTGCGATCATCACTGCTGGCGCGTGAGTGTTACCACTGGTCACCTTTGGCATGATGGACGTGTCCATAACACGCAGTCCTCGGACGCCGTGCACCCTCAGCTCGTGGTCGACCACTGCGTAGGGATCACGAGCAGGTCCCATTTTACACGAACCCGCTTGATGATTCTCTGGGCCGGTGTTCTGCCTCACGGCACACTCCCAGTACTTGTCCGAACCGAATTTGTTCGACTCACATCCCTTCACTGGCGTCTTGTCCAAGGTCATTCCGTAGGCCTTAAGAGGACTTGTCTGCGACAACCGAATGGCGAACTTGATACCCTCGATCAGAGTCTTTACATCCCGCTCGTCGTCCAGGTAGTTGGCGAAGATCCTTGGTGGTTTCAGTGGATCGTTGGAGGCTAGTGTGATGTAGCCACGACTCTTTGGGTTCAGGACAGCGGGGAAGATCTGAATGCTGCGCGAGTTGTTGGAGAGAAGCTCACCCACTTGGCCCGTCTTGGCGCAGCTAGCCAAGTATCCGCCGAAGAAGTACTGAACGTCGGGAAGATCAGGACGGTCTGCGTAGCGAGTGGCCACTTTGGCTGTCACGTCGGATATTCCCGTGCCAGACATGAGGCCATCGCGGAAGAGCAGATATTCCATCGCAGTGGCCCAGTTGAGGGGCGACGTGTCGGCATCGTTAATGAAGAAGTTGATGAAGAACGCCACGTGATTGTGCAGATTCTTTCCGACGCCTGGCAGATCGTGTACAACTCGGACGTTGGCCTGAATGGAAAAAGCCGAAGGATTAAAGTCAAATGAGCCCAAAGGTGTGTCTAACCTGAGGTCCGTCAAAACAGGAACCCGAGTTTCCTCCTACCTTTTTAAGATCATCTTTCGGTCCGATTCCACTAAGGAGGAGAATTTGCGGAGAATTCACAGCACCACCGCTGACGATGACTTCCTTTTTGGTTAAGATCTTTCGCATGCTTCCGTACTGGTCAATGACCTCGACGCCGTGGACACTCTTCGTGGAAGGGTTGATCAGGACCTTGGTCACCGTGGTGTTTAGAAGAATGTGCAGATTGGACCTCATCCTAGCCGGGCGAAGGAACGCTCTAGCAGAGCTCATTCGCACTCCATTTCTGCTGGTCATTTGGGCGATCATGAAACCCGTCGAGTTGGCACCATTCAAGTCGTGGACGCCATAGCCTTCATGGAGAAAGGAGTTAACTCAGCTGTGAAGGCAAACGAAGACCTCACTTACCCAGCTCCTCGCCAGCCTTGAGGATAGCGTACGACAGGGGTGGATTGTATGGGAACCTTGTCACTGGCAACAGTCCCCCGGTGGCGTGGTAGTCCGGACCGTACTCCTCCAGCTGCAAGTTGTCCTCGGATTTCTTAAAGAATGGCAGGACGTCGTTGTACTTCCAACCGGGATTACCCATCGCCTCCCAGTCGTCGTAGTCCTCGCGATTTCCACGAATGTACATCATGCCGTTCAGGACGGACGTGCCTCCTAGGACTTTTCCACGAGGCCAGTAGCAGCGCTGCTCCTTCGATGACAGACACGCACCCTTCTCTGGCTCTGTGTTGTAACGCCAATCAATATCGCTTCCGAGAAAGTTCAAGAACATCGACGGGATTTGTGCGCCAACCGGTTCGTCCCCACCTGTGAAATAAATCAAAGAGACTAATTAGATGGGAGCGGCAGTGTGATAACTTTCCGATCTTTATTGTGAGCTTTTGATTTACGACATTGGAGGCGATTGGCCGCAACAGGTAATGTGCAGGTGTCTTGAGAGTGGTCTGTTTAAAGAGGGCAGGGTGACCCAATAAATATCGCAGTTGACCGATTGATCTGACCCAAAATAAACGCGTGCTCTGGAAATGAACGCATTGCACAGATGCACCGGTCGATTATACGAAAGTGGTGCTTTACTTTTGGGTTAAGTATTCCGCCGTGTGCCCGATAATTGGAGTGGCCATTGATCTCTTTCAGTGAAGTGTACTTTAATTGAACAACTACTGGAGCGTGATTAATGTTAAGCCGCATATAGATTCAACGAATTGGGGTCACTGAGCAATCGAAACTGCATTAACAATCTTGAGTTGTTCTTTGCCATTGGAGAGAACAAACAATATCATAAAACGGAGCGTCGGGAGACTGAATACCTGAGGTACATCACCATCTGCAATAAATTCACAAAATCGAATCGGATGAACTAAATGTGCCACATCATCTCTGACCTATGATTGGTAAACTAGAAAAGAGTAGCTCACATAGAAATTTAAGCTAAAAAGTGTTCTTAATTTCTTATAGAAGGTGGTCCGTCGAAAGCAAGTTTCTGAAGATTGTGAAGAGGCTGGCTTATTAACCCTTCTATCAATATGATTACATCTCAAATGCAAAAAATCATGACGATAACCAATATAAGTCAAATTTAATTCTCCAGTGGCTAATGTAATGTATTGTATTTATTTGCAATTCATCTTACACATTGTTGCAATTTAAGATACATAAAAAACCCTATGGTTAGATAAACTTAAGAAAAATAGAGTATTATTTCATTGTATTTTGATTGTATATTTATAATTTTGACTTAATAGTTTTAAATCCAAGGAATACGGCGAAATCTAGTTGCATACCCGGGTATGTATGGTATTGACAAGGCGTTGTGCAACACTTGCATTAACACAAGGGCTTGCGAAATAAACTCCCGGGTTCGTCTCAGTCCGATACCATTAATGTGTTAACATTTTCAGCAACTCAATAAATAAGCCGTTCGATTAACTCCTTAAGACAGAAATTTGAGAAATCCGATGAAAAAATTTAAATTCGTCTTAGAAATACACTACGTTTTATTCAAAAAGCTGTTGTTTAATGGCTTAATCTTTATTATTCAGGAAATATTAGGTTGTCAAATATCTCCCTTCCGCCTTTTTGTCTTGTCCAAACTAATCATGCATACCGTCGTTTTGTAGGTTATGTCAAGACCTTTCAAATGATGTATTGCCAGATACGAGCTCTGTAGCGCTTTGTACATAGTCGGAAAATTTAAAAGACAAAAAGGCGAAAGGGAGATATTTGACAACCTAATATAAAAAGCTATGACTATACCAAGTGCTTCAATTTAGAATCAACGTTGACACCTTAATTGTTCTTCTTCCGTCATCTGTTTGGCCAATTTAAGAAGTCGCTCGCTATATTCTTATTTTGGTGACACTTGGTCACTGCGGAGTTGGTATTTCTATTTTCTTTTTTATTTTGTATTTTATTCTATTTTCTTTTCTCATTTTGTATATCGTGTTGTAAAAGACCGATCATATGCGTAAAGTCCAGTGGCAGTTTGGCAACCAAAAACAACATTGACCAAGGTCCTAGTGAAATGGACCCTATAGCCAACAAATGGCTAAAAAAAACTGTGACTTGAAGGCCTATAGCCAAGCAACCCGAAGTCTATTAAAAGTAAGTAGTGACCCATAATCAATAAATATAATTACTTTTTATAATCGTTAGGAAATATTTAGATTCCGTTTTTGTCAGTCGTGAAAGTACTGTCCCTAGTTCGCTTTAGAAATCTTTTCCAAAAGACGGTACTTTTACTTTTTAATTTTATTACCAATACAGTAAACTCTCGATAATTCGAATCTCTATAATTCGGAAACCTTTGCACATCGAAGCATTCTCACAGTCTCCTGATAAAAACTTCTGTATATCAAATGATCAAATGTATGAAATTTGGTCCACTCGTTATGTGCAAAACAACATGAAAACCTCTCAAATTCGAAAATGGTGGCTTTTTCATCTCTATAATTCGAAGTCAAGTTTATTTTTTTTTTCTTCAATAACCGTTGAAGTTGAAATGCTTACGTGATGAAAGTGAGCAAAAATTTTTTTTTTGAAATCTCCGTAATTCGAAAAGCTCTGCAATTCGTAGTTTTTTCCTGGTCCCATGAAATTCGAATTATCGAGAGTTTACTGTACTAGCATTTTTCGATGCCAAATATGTCTCTTTTACTCATAAAACTCCAGAGGATACACATTTTTTAAGTTAAAAATATTTTAATAAATTTATAAGTGTTTCGTGTTAAATGCTATTGAATTAAAAAAAGAAAGTTCTAATGTTCGTATATTCCAATATGAAGCAAGCAAAAGTTGAAATTCAAATAAATTCGGCCTATGACCTTGTATTTTTATTGGCATGTTGAGGAGGCATGTTATAAAAAAGCTTGCGTAAAGTATAATAACTTTAACTATGTTTCACATTCTATAGGTTAGGCTAAAACGGATAAGGGTCAACAGAGAACACGTGCTACAAACAATAACCATCCCAAATTTATAGTGCAGAACATAAAATCGAAAACATCAAAAGAAAAAGAAAACAAATGCTGGAAAGCACGTTTATAAACGTCACTCAGTGTTAAAGTAAAAATATGGAAAATAAAATAAAATAAAAGGAATCCCATAATTGTGGGAATTCATAGTAGTGTTTTTCTCATAAGCGAAATGACAATGATTAACACAAACTTTATTGTTTGTCTTTAAAAGAGATTCACCTTAAAAATATAAATAAAGAAGAAAAAAAAAACCTTTTGCAAAACTTTTCCTCATTGGGCTACTTAATGCAGGTTCATTCATGAATCATGATTAATGTTCACCATGGGAGTAGTTCTATTGTTACGACGTTGTGTTCGTCATGACGTGAAATAGATTTTGGAGTAAACGGTGTTAAAGGCTATTTAATTGTTGTTTAGAGGCATACACAATTAACTTTGAGTCGACTTCATGTGAAATAAAAAATATGTTATGTAGATACAGCTCAAAATGATGATAAATAAAGTTATAACAAACTCAACCTCTTTTTTTACTAATATTACGATCGTATGTAAAAAAAGAAATCAGTGAGAAGTATGGAATTCGATTTTGTTCATTTAGCCGTGACCATGTGTGTTGTCTTGTTGGCATTGATCAACAACTAAAATTAATCCAACTGCTTTAGATTGCATGTGCGAGGTTACCATTCGAGCTGTGCTACAATTGAGATCAGACGGACGGGTTAACAAACTTTTCTGCAAAAGATTAATTGTCTAACCACCCTTTTGTTTTATACAATTCTAGCTAAAAAGGTCTTCGATAGTGAAATATTATTAATAGAGCGTATTGACGTGAGCTATTCCTCCAATAAAGCATATTGCAAACGGTTTAGATCTAGTTCTTGAATCAATTTAACCATTTAATTATGTAGACCAAGCTATTCATCTAAAATCCACTTGGCACGTTGTCTTAGTGACACAGGAGCATATTTACGTTATTAAATCTCAGTTAAAAAACGAATAAATCCACACCCACCATGGGCGGGAAGGTGGGAAGGTCGACGTGGACAAATCCGAGGTGATGGTTATTTCCAGAACGCCTGTCCAATGCACTCTGCATGTCAGTGGAGTCCCATTGAACAAGTGGAGAAGTTCAAATATCTCGGGTTCTTTTTTACGAGTGATGGGAGGAGCAATACTGAGCTTTCCTGAAGGATTAACCAACCTGGGCTAATTTTGAAACAGCTTGGAAGGTCTGAAACCGAAAGAATGATATGACCGAAAGAATAAGATCGCGAGTACAAGCTGTCGAGATGAGATTTTTTAATGCTGTTGTAGGAGTTACTCGCCGAGATAGGGTGAGAAACACGACGGTGCCTGGAAAACTTCTCCGAACGGAAAGATTCATACTACGATGGTTTGGCGACCGCTCGGTAGACCCAGGATGAGATGATTGGATCAAGTCCAAAAGCTCGCCTGGTTACGCTTGGGCATACCCGCCGGTGGTGGATCGGGTTGCCTGGAGATCTCTTTTGCATGCACTGCCCCCGCAACCCCTTTGGAACATGCGGTCACTGAAAATGATGATGATGATGAGGATGATGAAACGAATAACTACTCTATTTGTTCTATACTTTTAACAAATAATATAATAAAAAAAAAAATCAGCCTGATAAAATAAAAAATTGGTTAGTTTCGTTCTCCGAAGAAGCTTCACGTCCCAGTAGAAGAAGACTGGTCTTAAACTAATCTACAAAAAAAATTCTGAAGCAAATTACTACTAACTTCATAAAAAAAAATTTCATCACACTCTGCATTATAGGCTTAACTCTGTCTACAGCAATCCACACCATAACATCGTGGATAACACCAGATTATCGCCTCTACAAAGTTAGCGTGTCATGCCTCTAAGCGCACGCCGTTCTGCACGACGAACCGCACGAGCGTGTCATAATTCGCTTTCATACTCAGATCCATTACACATCTTGCAGTGAGGGTAGGTGATGAATTACCGTCGACATTGTGACGCTAGAAAGACAATGGAACTGAACGCCCCAATCAACGACAAACAACTCACGAACTTGACGACCAGTTTGCACCTCCGCTAAGTGTTGCAAAGAACTGCGATAGGAAGCACGACCTTAACTGTGTATCATTCCGGTTTAATTGAAGGACTCTTACCAGCTTCGATGAGAAGAACTTTCCAATTTGGGATTTCGGATAAACGTGACGCCACAACTGATCCAGCCGATCCACCACCGACAACGATAAAATCATATTCATAGTCCGGTTCTGAGCGAAACTGAAAGAGGAAGGCATTGAGAGTGTGGTTAAAAAACATAATATTTCGTGGCCATAAGTAAGAGTGTCACCTCTTTAACAAAAACAAGCAACATGCATGTATATCGATTGCATTACTCACTCTGGATGTGGCTCGGCCACATGGATCCTCCAAATCGCACTGTGAACGAATGAATACCTCGAGGAGACCCATGAAGAGCATGAATGCGCTACCACCGCATGTCGATGCGAGCGTTGGCCCAGTTGGTACCCCTACCAGACAGTCACAGGTGGTCATCTTAACAGCTTTTGTATCTGAAAACATGCAAGCATGAAAATCCATAAAAAAGAACCGACCATTTGATGGATAGAATCGATTTCGTGTATCCTATGATGATTTAATGGCTTTGGAAACTATTAACGACTTGTTCAGATAGATCATTGGCTCGGTGAATGTTGTTGAACTACAAATTGGGTATTAGAGATCTGTGGAAAATCTAAGAGGAAGGCAATGCAAATTTTGCTTAAAGCATCTATTAATAAAAATCTGAAAGCTACTAAATCTGAAGTAAATTTAAGAGGAAGACGATCTAATTTTTGCCAAAAGCATCGCTTTACAAAAAGTTTCTTTTACTTTTTCAATGTCAAACGCATATATAAAGCTTAAACGTTCAAAGCCAGGGTTTACAAGTCTCATAACAACACAGAACAACGGACCAGAAGAAGTAAACAAAGCTATAGCAGTAAGAACTTTATTTCATCAAATAAACATTAATTTGACAATCGGAACACCATGGTCATTCGCAACGGTTATAAGAGACGGTTTCAAATGGACGTATAAACGTCCAGCATATTTTATTGCTGTTCTGTCGATTTTTATAAAGGTTGGAAGAGCTGTAAAAAGTTATAAAAAAACAAGGCGGAATAGATTTTCCTGCAATTCGATGTGCAAGTCAAGTTTATGTGCAAGCTTTGCGACGCTTATCCTCTGACCATTTCTCGGTTCAGTCACAGTATTTTTTATAAGCCAGTCGGTGTTAAGGCCATTTCATGGTATTGATGACTCGAAAAGAGATTTTCAACAACGGAAGAATAATTATATAACACATGTCATTGACCTAGCTTCCTGAAAGGGACCATTGGCCGGCTTACACCATACATGTGTCAATTAATAAAAGAAAAAAAAAAAAAACAAAATGGCAGAACGGAATGACCCGGAGCGGAACTTTTGTGCCACCAATTGTCACACGTTAGCTTATGTTTAATTGTGCATTGAGAATACAGTAGTCATTAATTAATAAAAATGGCAATTAAATTTTAACTTTGTATCTAATGTCATATAAACCTTTTCATGACCACATCTAATTGCAGCCGCGTGAAAAATATATTTTTTCACTTCACCAATAACGAATTAAGAGATCTCGAATATTCTTCTTGCACTAAGCACTGCCTCAGACGTCAGAAATCAATGGATTGTAGTTGGGTTTAAAAATGAACTTAAGACACTTACTGCAACTGTGCCAATATCTTCTTGTCGACAGATGAAATTCATGTTGTTCACGAACAGCACGGAAAGGGTTAAGACAATTTGACAAAATGCGCAGAATATTTGAGCGGAGTATATTACTTTCTATAAATGCATTTCGGCTGCGAATCACTTGCCACTTGAAACGGATTGTCGATTTAAAAGAGTAAACCTCAAATTACAATGAGTAATTTTAATTAAAAAAAAAAAAAAATCAACATCCAAAAAAAAGCCTGCTTTTCCACTTCAATCAATCACTCATTTTATCAAAAAAAAAGTTAAGCGATAGTACCCGAGTTTGAATCCAGCCCGGGAAATTAACACCAGATACATTTTTCACGGCCTCACCTCCAGCGAACGAATGACAATCCCCCTAGAGTATTTTTTCTGTACTTTATAGATTATAGATTATAGATCAAATTCCTACAAACAAAATTTCAAATTCATTAAACAAAAAAAAACTTAAGATGAAAAGCTTTCGCAATTCGCCATTCAAAGCCGGCATTAAGCAGTATGAGGTGTGAAAAGCTAGGCTCTGCCCCCCAACGGGCTGTTACGCCACCCACTGTATGTATTCTACCAAAGAAGGCATACTTCATCAGAGTAAATGCTCCTCAATTCTCTCTTTATCTACTTTCTGAATATTTCTGACATAAAAATTTCTTATAAATTATATGGTAAATGCAACACAGACACAGAATCTTAAAGCACTGAACAAAATTCGAGAATGAATTATTTTGAGAAAACTATTTGGTTAGTTGATGGATATACGTCAAACTATTCAAACTCTGTAAAACCCCTAATAGTTTTCACGGCCCCGTCTTTTGCGAACGACAAACAATCCTTTAAAATACTATTGTCTGAGAGAGCGTTCACAATTCTCCATACTTTCTTGTTCTGGTTGCGCTTCAACAATACCTTCGAAGAAAAAACCCAAAATGTTTTCCGATTCTCATCACACCCACAAAACAAATATCCATCTTCAATTTTGCATTTCATTCTGCAAATTACAGAGGTCATCGGTACCTTGTGGCTCGAGGCTATAATCACTTCTTGACGATAGGTCAGACGTTGAACGAATTGATTGACTAATGACTGTGATTGGGTTGTCAATTGATTGTCTTTCACTATTCACCCCCGCAGCTTTGGGAACGAAGTAGTCTTTTGATGATTCCACCACCACACAAGTTAACCTTTTAAGTGTAATATACGAAAAACCCTTCCTGTCAAAGCCCCCATCAATTAACAAAAAAAAAAAAAAAGATATGAAACTAACATGCAGTCACAGTCGACTTGTAGCCCCTAGCCAAAGTACTTTGCAAATCTCTTGCAACCACCAGCTACAACTCCATAAATCTCATTCTGACTTCTTTCGAACAGCAGATTTCGGAAGCTTATCATTGAATACCAATGCGGACGTGGCAACCGCCATAAACCATGCTTTTCGCACCTTCAGGCAGTAAACGTCTAATCGGTTGGCTGTCAGCCATTTGGCTTCCCTACGTAACCGAAAATGCATTCGCTTGCAGGCACAACATTCACGATCCGTGCATTCCCCAACTGCCGCTGCTGCTGCTTTCTAAATCAATCAAAAGAAGCAGCGAAAACAATTATTTAGCCAACTGAACAGGCTAATGTGGTGCAGTTAATCGGTACGCGAATCAAGCGTTGAAGGATTGTGATTTGCTTCCTTGGCATCGCGTCGACAAATAAAATTTTTATTGGATCGAGTTCCAGTGCACGTCGTGGTCAGCGTGATGTCTGGGTTACTGAACTCATTCGGGTCATTAGTTAGGAGTCTTACAAGATACGTAGCCGTTTATGGGTCTGGAGGAAATGCTGATTAAATAAATTTAACGATAACAGGTGGACAGGGGGACAGGGGGACTCGATGCCATATTTTGCTGGGAAATGGAATAAGAGTCTTTTGGTCGCTTAAGTAAAAGCTAAATTTGTTACGATTTGAGATTTTAAGGTATTTAGATGTTGGGGTTGCAAGAGTTGACAGGTTTTGTCGTAAATAAAAATTTACAATTTCGTAGATGACCAGAAAAAAAGCCACGTGAGCTGTCGTTTGTAATAAATTAGAAGAGGGACTGGTAGGCCAAAACTTTGAATGCGTGTTTATGTGAGGCATCCTTAATTTCTGTTTTTAACTTTGTCCAACCTACAAACATGAGTAGTTTTACAGTACACTCATCCCTCGCTTTGCAGCGGGATGAGTGTACTTGGGGTCTGAAACTTGTGCCACTTGTGCTCCTTGGTGCTCTGCTGGGAGTCACACTTCGATCCACACATCGAATTTTCCCAAAACCGGCAGCATTGGGTGTAACTAAATGTCGATGTGCACAAAGTGCAAAACGAATCCAATTGATCACCAGTATCGCCGGCAGGCATTAATTTTGATCGTCAAGCATATCAACAAGCAAATTGCAATATTGCTTTTGCGTAACACCGCTATCAACATCGTAGAATACGCACAGCGTTTGACATTTTCTCCACAACATGCTCACCTTTCAAACCAGATCACAAATGCTTCTTCTAAAAAATGTATCTCACCGGTTTTTATCTCTCTTCTTTTTCGTTCCTGTCCACAAATTCTACTCCATTGACATTTCACACATAAATCTTTTCCAGCAGAACGGCCATCAATGTAGTCACTTCTTCTACTTGAAGGTTAAAATTGATTAAATTATTGCCCATGACACAGACCGGGCTTATTGATGAAGCAACTTAAGTGTCATTGGCTAGTCTGTGAACTTATTGATTACGGGAAACACGGATAGTCCCCGATCTTCGTCACTGAATTAACTTAAATTATTGGCGAGATAATCTGATTCATCTGCTCTGCAGAAGGTAGTGTGACACTTGAGTGAGCGGCCAATGATATTAAGTACAGTCATTCTTCAAAAAAGAACTTGGAGCAGATAACTATGCGATCAATTTATGGCCGTCAGGCCACAAGAATGAGGTTTTGTGTATGTCGGAAATGGAATGATCTTTGGGGTAATCTTTTGATGTTTGTTTATGCTCATCAATAAGTTCGAATCGTGGTTCTTTCTTTTCATAAATTTGTGGTTTTTAAGAGAAAATGAGTGAAGCAGCGGAATATTGAACCAAGATTGTGGCATAAAATTGAAATAAAATTGTTTTACTATTTCTTTTTGCATAAGCAATGCATGACTCACAGAATCACAGAAAACGATGGAGTGGAGCACTGGTAAAGAAAAGAGTTACTGTCTTGTATAATCGTTTTGTAGCTGATACAATATTCGCACTTTTACAAGAACCCCGAAGCTAAATACATGCGCCAATTTACCGTAGATATGTTAACCGAATCGTTTAAAACGAAACATATTCGGTAACGCTTTTGGCCTACCGCAGGCTAACAGGGCGGCAACCGCGATCAGCCTTAGGTTATTGTTGAATATGTCGATCATTTAATTGTTACATATTAGTTAAGTTGATTAAAAATAACCATTTTTGGTATACGATATGCCACACCTTCGCCATATCGTGGCATCAGTCGTAACTTTTTGTAACATTTTTCAAAAGCTTGTCATATGATCTGATTGCACAGATTTCATGAAGGGGAGTAGACATTTTGAATTTATTTCTTTTACAAGACATTTTTTTGTTATTATTTATTTATTTCTCAATTATAATATAACAGACAAAAAGTATGTAAATAATTGAAAGTATTGGAGAAATATGAATGAGAAAAAATAGGGTTAAATGTCAAATGAGTCGATTTTAGAAACACGCATTATACAAAATGGTTAGCGTGGCTCTAGGTCCACGCGAAAATATTCGTCTAGAATTTGATATTCATAAAAACTCGTAGAAAACGACTGTAAAATGAGGCTTCAATACTTTTAATGTTTAGTTTAACAGATAAAACTTAAGTTAAAATCCTGGCGGCGCAATTCGTCAACACATCAGGAACTTTTCTTACCAATATCAACATGTTCCCACTCTTACGCCTGCTGCGTAGCCCAGGCATGCATTTTATGACCCTTAAATACTAAGAATAAGTAAAAACAAGAGGATTACAAAAAAAAGAGCATTTTTAGAGCTAATAAAATCTATTTCACATCAGCAGAAACTCTTTGCAAAACATTTCTACAGATTTCATAAGAAAATCTGCTCTAAACACGTTGTTCTCCCAAATTGATTAAAAGTGACTTTTAGTTTTTGCATTATCAAAAGAAAAAACTTCAGGCTTTCAGAAAATGTAAGTCTCCCTTTTTTATGAACCAAAAACCATTGATAAAGCGTTTTAAAAAAATGCCTTCAACCTAGTGTGTGAAGGGAAAATATTCATAAAAAGAATATGAAAAAGGTGTAAACATATTTTTAAAGTAAGGTATATGCCCTTCAAAATTATTTGGTGTTAAAATTGCTTAAGAAAATGCATATTTTTTCATAAATTTAGAATCTCTGCTTAAAACGGCACAGTCCAACGGAACATCCAGATTCCAGAAAACGTTGGCTTTCTTGCTTTTCGTATACGTAGAATACAAAAATCATACCAGATTTCTAAACAAAAACAAATTTTCGCGTTTTTTTTTTTCTACTACGAACCTAGACGTCGGGCAGATAACAACACCGCTGCCCAACGGCAACCGTGGCAGCGAACGCCACCAGAACCAGCTTTCGATGCCGCATAGCCTTTAAGTTATGTGGTAAGAACTGTCAATACAAACCAGCTAAAAAATCCTCATAGAGGATAAAATAAATAAAAACTAAAATTCAAACAAGCGTATTTTACTTGCATAACAATTTTTAAACCCTGTGGTAATAAGAATAAGAAATTCCTTCGCAGGCAGTGACTGTCCAGCACTCCGTAATTCAAATTCCCCGATCTACAAAAATATCGTTCAAAACTTTAAAACACTAAGTTCACATAAATAGCTTCCATTTACGTCGAAATCTTAAGATGCAAAGACTCTAAATTGGCTTGGTGAGCTTTAAAACCACTCAGATCTCAAAATAATCTTTTGACGATCGTTTCTGCTTTGTTAAAAAGTCGTAGTAGTCTTTATTATCCTTTCACACGTGATGCCCATAATTCTCGTTCTTTTGGACTTTGAAAGCCAGACGATCGTGTTTCGTTTTCTGATTTCAAATCTAATCTAGTTGAGTATTCGATTAACATAGTGGTTCCTCTGCGGTGGAACTTTAGCAATAATCAAGCAATCAAGTCCATCGGGTTTAGCAATAAACATTTTCTACGGATCAGCACAGCCACAGACAACGCTCAGGTAACAAGCCACAGATCCAATTTGAGTGCATGACCCGACGATCAACTCAAATTTCATCCAGAGTCAAGTCATTTCGAAAATGCGTACAACAAAGCAGTTCGAGCCAAAAGCAAACGCAAAGCGCGCCAAAACCAATCACAGCGAAGACTTTGCAAATGTCAATGGCCCAATGGTTCTTCCAAACTTAGCCCGGTACCCGTGCACTCATCTGCCTTGACTTGTTTGTTTTTTCGCATCTTTTTAACAACAGCAAAAAAGAGAAAAAAATACCAAACGCAGAATCCCATTTACCTTTTTAATTGTCTAAGGTTTTCTTTTTGTCAGAAAGGTGCACAGAGCGGGAGAAAGGGGGACAATTTCGATGCGCATGACAATTTCATATTCTTTCGCCCCGTAACCGCAGCCCGGTATCGGTTGCACATTAAATGCACTCTGCAACGAAGTCGTCATCGTCATGTGGTGAGAAAGTGAAAACTAGGAAGTGATGAAGTATGTTTAGTGGGTTAAGACATTTGTCTTGTTTCTCCGTTTCCATTTCACCCGTCTGCCAGCAAAACGGAACGGAAGTGGGGCCCGTCTGTACGACTTGGCAGCATCTGTGTATATGTGAGAATGGCTGCACTGACAAACAACGTGCCAACGTATGCTGAATGAAATCTTAACGACTAAATAAAGTGCTCCAGCCGTAAAGTTCGATCCACACGATTCGTACCCAATGACAGATGTTTAGACGCAAGCAAAGATGTAAACGTTACAGACTGTCAACATTTAGTTCAGGCGAATGGCAATTTGCATCAAATTGGCAACGTAACATAAATAAGAGTAAACGACGGTGTAGGAAGGTGTTCGATTACTGTCAGCTCTGGCAGATTGGCCGACGTCTGACAGTGTGTGTGTGTGTGTGTATGGGGCGAGGGAAACCACCCCACCGACGAACAAGTGAATCACGGTCTACCGGTATTTTAAAATCAAGATTTTGTTTTACAATTTTGTGACTTAACGGTACGAAAAAAAGGCAAAGAAAAAAATTAGCACCAACGTAAAATAAATAAAAAATATTGACTTAATTAGTCGTCTGCAAAGCGGTTTATTGACTGGTTCTAGACGCTACGCGATATATTTATGAACGGGGAACGAACTTGAATCATTAAAATATTTATGCGACCGCGTGAAGATGTATTTCGAAAATTCGCATTCAAAACAAAAAGGACAGACATCATGGAATGCAGGCTGAGAGTTTTGCCATCGACTGGAAGTTGTTCCATTAGACCAAAAATGAATCCTGTCGCAAGGGAAATAACACTGACCGAATGATACGGAAAGGAAGGCGGTAAACATGCTTACGCAATTGGCTCAGTGACAAATCCCAAACTTAACGCCGAACTGGCCTAGTGTAATTCGAAAATGGAATCATTCCAGATTTCTTTTCCTAGTTGATTGGCGGCTCTCAATCGTTTTTGGACACTGGTACTTAAATTGCGGAACTTGTTAGATTTATCAGGTATTTGGGATCGAAAAGTTGACTTGAGGGATTGCTTCATCAATTGGCAGCCAATCGAGATGCAGATGTTGAAATTTAATCCGTGGCGTGCGGAGCCGATTGCCTCTGTTGTGCCATGGATAAGAGCAAAAAAGGGCGTTAAGCCATTTTCTTGCGTGTAAAGCCGAGATTGGATATAATCATTTCTTGCTTTAAGCGAGACTGCAAAGAAGAATGCAGATCAAACTATGTCGTGGCCAATAGTTTCCATGGCTCTCTAAGATCCCACGATAAAAGCGACCTCTAAGCAGTCATGGCACAAATCTGTTTTGATCCAAACACCATCAATAATGGAATCGAAAATGGCAAATCTTTGACATCAAAAAGTGGAAGCAATGTAGAGCTTACATACGCTGAATCGTCTGACGCTAAATAGTGTCATAACTTCGAAAGATCTTGCATCTTTGACATTTTGTGCTCAGTCATCGAAATACGTTTTTAGGGACAAATAAATACACTAAAACCAAAAATTCGATGGAATTTTCTCATTTTAAAAGTCTTAATAACAAGCAAACAAACATCCACATCAATTTTTCGAGCCAGGGTCTTTACTTATTAACGACCAGAAAACGATAAACCCTCATGAGTTCTTCTCTAAAGTCAAATTGCCAGCGGCGTAAAAATACCTAACAAAATACTTGCAAACATCTGTGAGCCATCTGTTGGTTTCCATTTAAGAGGGGTATAAAATACAAAACAGACAAGGGTTCAGCCTTTACAGAAAAAGTAATCCATCCGATTAGCTATGGATAATTATATTATGCAAGTGGCCTGCAGTTAACCATCCTGTCAACCTAATTTGCCAATACAACAATAACAGTTATGGTCTGCCGCGGGCATCTTTTCTGAATTCTTTGCATAGCTTCGGTGTTAGCCAACGAATAGATAACAATGCTATATCGTAAATTGGTTGCGAAAAAGTAACATGAACTAAGAGAAGAGATGACCTGTTCTTGTTAACTCTTTCTCAGTTTAACGAAATCTGAAAAATTCTACTTTAGCTGGCTGTACGGATGTTGGTCTTCCGTCTAAATTCGAATTTATCCAATTTATTAAGCATTGAAGTTGATACAAACCTATGTTTAGAGTCCGTGACGAGCACGTCATTTGCTGAATCTGTTTTAATGAACTAAAATCAATGATTTCTATCAACCGTGACAATGACACTAATTACACCAGCAGTTATTGTTCTATTCAAGGCTTGAAACTTGCCGTAAAGTAAGAAAGAAAAATATGGTACAAGAAACGCAAAATGAAGTGGAACAGTGACAAACGGTTTTCCAAAGAGAACAAAACAATTTTTAATCTAAAAAAAATGAGGAGTAATAAGTAGAATATTGTGTTAAAATTCATTCAATGTTCGATTCCTTGCCATTAGTCAAAAAATAAACAAGTTCTCTTAAGCTCTTTTTCATTTCACTGTATAGTTTGTACAATTTGAAAAAAAGAAAGGCTACTTTTCTTAGGCAAGTGCCCAACTTTAAGAGAAACGAGTAGACGACTAGAATTTAGGAATTCGGCGCTATTTCGCTCGGCGTTATTTCACGGCACCGTAAATTGGTCATATTTATTTTAATGATGTAGGCGCCGTGGCTTAATCGTTAGTGTGTCGGACTGTTAAGCAAGAGTACCTGGGTTCGAATCCAGCTCGGGGAAATAACACCACAAACATTTTTCACGGCCCAACCTCCAGCGAACGACTGACAACCCTCCTGGAGTGCTTCTGTCATGGAAAGCTTTCGCAATTCGCAGTTCGAAACCGGCATTAAACAGTAGGTCCCCTTCACATGTGTCAAAATTATAACGCGCACAACACAGTGGAGGCGCGAAGAAGCTAGGCTCTGGCCCTGTATGGGCTGTTACGCCGACTATTTATTTTTATTTTAATGAAAACAAAAATAATAAAAACTTAAACAATTCTTAATTCATTCTATTGCAGTTGTCGAACAATGGGAAACTAAAAGTTATAAACAAATGAAGAAAATAATTGTGAGCGCTTAAACATTTTTTTGCCGTGCAGAATAATAGTTGTGTTACATTTTCTCCTAAAAAGGAGATAAAACGAACATTATTGGTTTTAATACAAATTCTCATGCGTCGAACTACTAAAAAAAATACTAACTTGCCGTTAATAGATTAGTATTTAAAAAAAAAAATAGTCTAAGTATTCTAAGCAAATTTTAAAAAGTGTGTTATTATTGATTTCCCCTGCCCTCGTATAGAGCACGATTTATTTCAACTATAACTTCAACTTCAACTTCAAAAGTGAATTCGCAAGTATCTCTTGTAATATTTAAATAAACAATCAAAGTGGAAAACAAATTATTTTCGTTGAACTCTGTATAGTATTAAATAAAGTTAGTTTTCAGCCTTAGCTCATCATCATTATCACCATCTTCTTGACCGCGTGATCCCCAAGGGGTCGCGGGGCCAGTGCACGGAAAAGAGATCTCCAGGCAACTCGATCCTCAGCAGCCGGCTCTAACTCATCAAGGGTATGCCCAATCGGAGCCAGGCGAGATTTCGAACTTGGTTCAGCCATCTCATCCTGGGACTGCCGCGCCTTGCCTGACGGGATCGGATTCAAGGCGCTCCTCGGAAGTGGTGATGGGGACATTCATGTCACGTGACCAAACTACCGAAGTATAGCCCTTTGCGTTCGGAGAAGTAGCTGCTCAAAATTGAGCTCTCCACGCACCGTCGTGTTTCTCACGCTATCTCGGGGAGTATCTCCCACAACAGCACGAAGAAATCACATCAATATTTGCCTCTTATTGTTAAGTTATTATTTGTGAAATACATCTAGTCTATTTCTATTCATTCTGATTAAAATGAGAACTCTAAAAATCTATTGACTTCAAAAGATTTAATGTGAAGTCAGCAAACTCACGTGCAGTGAATTCACTGCTTTTTCCGGAAGACTGTAATTTTTTGGATTCTAAAATTGAATGCGTAAGTCATTGAGTTCTAAAGAATGGTGACTTATATTTTTTTTAATCCTATTCACTTTTACCAAAACGACTTCAGACAATTTTTAATGAATTCAGCAAAATTAAAATCTCACAAGATTTAATTCTTTTACAACTCTGGCCATAAGTCTCCTGACGCGATTTTTCAATCGCTGGGATCTGTTGTTTTTTACTTGCGGTCATAAGCATTCGAAATCGGGTGTTACTAACATTCAAAGACGAAAAAGACACACTAAATATGCAGCGATTTCAAACACTTATTTTCAATTTGTAAAGCAGAAAATATACGACAAAATGGGCAAAACTCGTATTGCAGTCCACTATAATAACAACAGAAATAACCAAACTTTTGCGAATTTGCCTGGATAAAAGCAAGCAATCGAAATAATTTCCTTAAAACGCCTGTGCTTGCTTTGAACGTTATTATTTAAAAGCTATTTGCTTTATAGTTACTAGCAAACGATTTAGCACGTAGGCATGTAGTAGTAATTTGTTGTAGTTATTTATTTATTTTTTTTTGTATGAGACAGTGGAGACCCGAACAAGCTTTGGCCTGTATGCTCTGGCCCTGTATGGGCTGTTACGCAGATTATTTATATATATATATTTTTTGGAAGCAAGTCCTTAAGGCATACGTATTATATTGACAATATAAATATTACGTAGCTGTACCATTTATTATGCTCACTCTACAGGTATTGTAGTGATTTAAGTTTTCGTGAATCGAGTCTTGTTTTTAATATATATAAATATATATACATATATATTATAGGCCACTATAAACTCACCATTTCTGTCTTGTTCTATAACTTAGAATCTGGCTTTGCATAAAAATTGTTCTACAGATTACCATAATGAGTTTTTTTTTTTTTAAACTGTTGCCTAAGCATGGTTTTATCCATATGTGATTCTCCTATTGCTAACCTCTAGAAGTTGCCATAGATTGCATTTTATCGACGGCGTCTGCAGCGATGCAAATGGGTTTGCAAACACGGTAAGATTCCACATGTAGAACTTTTCTTTCTAAAAAAAAAAAAATAAAGAGCATCCCTTGAAAACTCGGATTTCCCATCCATCCCATAAATATCCCCACAACAATACAGTGACTTGCTAATTAGCCCACAATTCAATCACTGTTCGTAGCCCAGAGCGACGTGATTATGATTGATTGTCAATCAAACGCCCTCTGACAGTGCCTCCTGTTTACATAATTTTTTCTTCTGGTCGCTACTTATCGACTTATTAGCCATTGCTTTGAACGTGATTTTGCATTCTCCCCACTATTTGCTGAAATAAATTGCACTATTGATTAATCGTAAGCATTCGGTATGGGTTTTTTTTTCGTTATTAAACGAACACGGAACACAAAATGCATCCATGGCCCCATCATCAGACTGTATTACTGCACGATGATGCCGCGAAAAATAAAATAATTAAATGCTTTTTAGTTGATTATCATTAGTTGGAAAATCCAATCAAGAATCAATCAAGAATAAATTAATTAAAGGAACACCGCAATGCACTCAAGACTATGCGGCGAAAACGTGCTTCGTCCCTTGAAGTCTTGCTTGTTGCTCCCTTAACCGGAGACCACGGGCAACATCGCATTATCACATTTCAATTACCGCAAAAGGCCCCGCCTTTTTTCTAAACGCATTCGGTTTGTGTGAACCATTTCGTTTCGCCACTGACCTTGGCGTTTCGTCTGTCGGGTAATCCGTCTTCTTGGTGGCCTCTTTGCTTCATGGATGCTGAACATTATGCTGAATAATTTACATTAGCTTCAGTCCTCAGTCTTGAATCTCTTGTTCTTATTTATGGCCTCGTTTTATTGTTTTCGTGTGCTTTTTTTTCCCTCTGACTCTGATTTTCACAATCATCCGTACATTTTGTGGCAAAATATTTGGCAATGAGAAAACGGCAATTTTATTTCATTTCAGATACAATCTGAAGCTGGAAATTAAAACAACTTTATGTAAATTCTGCTGAACTTCATCGCGTCAACTTCAAAGGAAGAGTCAACTTTCTTAATGGGTCTTGTCTTGTTGGACATCTTGATCTCGAAATCCATTTGTGGTCACGTTTCGGTGATGCGAGAGTTGTTGACCCTTTTCACAGATAGATGACAATTTGTCTTCGTCACGGCGGGAAAACGGAACAACTTCAGACTTTAAGTCGCCCATTTACGTGATTTCTCCTGTCACTCGAACCTGTCAAAAATCCCATTGACGGCGAAATCATATGAGTGATTCATCCGCGCCGAAAAAAAAAATCTTCTTTACGGAAGAAGGTGAAAGGCCAGCGTGTGGTTTTGGAATTCTCTGATAGAAAGAAAACTGATTACCATGCGCGGGGTGCGCTGGCGCTGGAGCGGCGGAGAGCACGGGCACCAGTCATAATCGTCAAATATTTTCAATTACCGAGCAAATAGACGACTCTTCACAGCTGTTTAATTGAACGTTGAGCTATGAGCACACATCCGGAAACTGGGGGCAGTTTCTGGAAATGGCCCGGGATTTTTTTAGTCTTGATCGCTTGTTAGTCGTGAGACAAGTCGGGTGATTGTCGGATGCAGGAAATTCATAATATGTCGTGCCTCACAGCGCTTTATGGCTCTTGGAAGATTTAAGTGAGTAACGTCCCGGGATGCAGTAAAATGCAATTCTATGGTTTTTACCATGGAATATCTCTGAATTGACAGTGAAATTTTCGAAGTTCAATGCGCCGTGAACTCCCTCTTAGTGGGAACCCCTCAGGGGTGGAGTATTCCCATAAACGGACAAAATTTGGTGTAATGGTTGGCTGGCATGATTTTGTATTGTTTGTTGTTATTGTTTTTTTTGCCTCTTAAGTGCTATGCTTGCTTTATTAGTCTTAGAAGATGTAAGTGAGCTTTCTTCTCAGATTCAGAGACGTTTAGGGGCGTTCGATATTCAAATATACAATACGATACGCATATATAGATACACTCAGCAAAATTTGTATAAAGGCAGTAAACATAAATAAAAAAAAATGAAGTGTTTAAAAAAAAATGAAATGTTTAAATTACTAAAAAGAAGTAATCTTGAAAAGCTCGGTTTTCAAAAAAGAAATAACCATAAAGGCGCTATCCTCCTGGCGGTAGTAATTGCTTTTATCTAATTTTTTTTTTGTTTTGGTAAAAGTTAATTACTGATAATATGTGAGTCACTCTCTCTAAGTTATGAACTAAAAAGTTCTTTTGGTCATTGAATTTATCTAGTTATGGGATTCATGGACAGGATAGGAATTCGTTATTCAAATATGTCAAATATGTTCAACAATGTCCACGTTTTTTAATTTAATCATTGAACGTAAAAGATGTAAAAAGTTAATTTTTGGATTTTTAGTGCGTGATTTAAGTGTTTTTAGTATCTTAAACTAAAAAATCTTTTCAGTCTCAAAATAAGTGTAACATATTTATTACTGATTCATGATACAGTTAAATTTCTCCTACTCAATTTCGCTTTTTCTCTGTTGTGCTTTTCTTTTCCTTTTCCTTATCCCTGTATTCTGTTGGTGTTTCCCATGCCTTAAGTTCTTTCATCATTTTATTCGCAACTTTTTTACCTACTATAACATAAAAGCAAAAACAACAGGTCCACCATTTTGGGAATTCACCATATTGGATTCAAAATGACACAATTTAATTCGTATTCTTCTCACCAATCCTTTTTATTTGATGTCCATATTATGGCCTTACATAAAAAAAATACCTAGTTTGCCATATTTTTAAGTCCACCATATTGAATACAGAATAGCGTCACTTAGCTAGCAATGCATTATCATGCAAATTAAACATACATGCGAAATTTCAGTTTGAACGTAAACCGGGAAGTAAGTCAAATTTAACTTCCAAGATTTGTTTACATATTTTATTACAAGTGTAAAAAAGATTTTTTTTTTAAATATGAAATTTTAGTTATTTATTACTTATTGTCCAGAAATTTCATAAAAAAATAAAAAGAAATTTTAGAGATTTCTTATATGAAAGGTGTTGCTGGGAAATTTTGACCCATTCCCAATTCCCACCCCAGCTGGGTCTCCACGCAGGTTTTAAGGAGCGTTAGAGTTATGCGCAATAGCAAGTTCAATTTAAGTCTATTTCCGATCAACACACCGATCTAAAACAGGATTCGTTGGAAACGAGAAACCCATGCATAGACATGATTTGTCGATTACTCTACATCGGGACTAAGAAAATGCGTCGTCAACTTTTCTAAAGCGAGTGCAATGACGTAACGCACGGAATTAATTACGAAGCATGTTGCTATTGAAAAAAGAAGTGTATATAATAAACAGGATGCCAAACGGGGATGACAAGTCGGAAAAAAGTGCAAAAAGTGCAACCACAGTCGGCAATTGGACCAGTTTTGAAGATTTGAGACATCACATGTGATTGTTACATTTGCCAAAAAACAGGCAGACACCTTTTGGAGTACGTAAGCCTTGTAGTAGCTGATGAGAGTACATCACGTGGTGAGATAGAAATAGGTGAAATCTTATGGTACTCACTTTAAATGAAACGAGTCTACAGACAAAGTCCGGTTTACTGTGTTACGTTGAAATGTCTAGCCAGGAAGAAATACCATTGGTGACAGGTTCTTCTTCGAAGCTCTTAATTAGGAAAGTTGCAAACGGCAGTTCTTTGGGTTAATCAGAGCCTGGTGGCGAATGCTTATCTTTGCTACTGACAAAGGTCCACTTTTCGGTCTTCGAAACCATTTTTAAAAAAGGATCACATCGTTAACTGGAGGAAACATCATTTCATCACGAATTGTGAGTTGACGTAAGTCATCCTACCATGGATAAAACAAAAAGAAGTTAGTCCAAGATCTCGTTCCAACTGTCTCGTTTTTGATGACGAAGAGAGAAAAACTTTCATGGGATAACTACTAGAGTAAGGACAAGTAGCTAATCCAAAACTGGCCTCCATCCGTCATGCACACTTTAATTTACTCACGAGACTTTTTAATATTAAACTTTGTATTTGCAGATCTTAACCGCAGTAGATAAAGCAATGCTGACAGATAAATTCATTTACACCAGCACGTGTAAACCGGTTGAAGCTAATTTCAGGTGTTAAGATACGATGTAGACAGGCATTGACTTTAGAGGTACACACAGAACGGTACCATCTAAGCTGCTATAATGAGGTTTTGTAAACAGATGAAGTTGCTTGGGCGGAGTCGGCTAATATTCACAAGAAAAAAGGGAAAGGTGAAAAAACTAAACCGGATGTTTTCATATCGAACGTTTTTAGATTTGTTTTTTATATTTGCGTTTTCTATAGCGTGTTTCAAATTATTGAAGTGTTAAAACGACGATTAATTTGTAGTGGGTCTTGCAAGAATTGGCCATTAAATCAGGGGGTGCTCGGGGAAATAACACCACAAACATTTTTCACGGCCCCACCTCCAGCGAACGACTGACAACCCTCCTGGAGTACTTCTGTCATGAAAAGCTTTCGCAATTCGCCGTTCGGAACCGGCATTAAATAGTAGGTCCCCTCCAAATGTGTCAAAATTATAACGCGTACAACACAGTGGAGGTGCGAAAAAGCACTCTGGCACTCAACGGGCTGTTACGCCGCCTAATACAATGCCCTACATATGAAGGGATGCATAGAAATTAACTTTATTGCATCTTGTTTCCAATTTAAAATGAAAAAAGTGTTAAACTCATTTTCGAAACTCGATGCACTTCAAACGATTATTGTAGAATCAATAAATGTAGGTAGCATTTTTATATTTTTTACAAGAGAGCCAATATTTTGTAGAGCAAAGGAGCACTTGATGACTTTGACTTTGACTTTGAAAGACTAAAGAACTAAAGACTACAGAAATGAACTCCTATCATTTGTTTTTAAATATAAGCTCCCGCCAAAACTTGCTCCGACTTCAGGAAAAAATATGTCTTCTTTTGTTTTTTTGTAAACCAAAAATGCATTTGAAACCTTAAAAGGCTAAATCTAAACGCAAAAAAAGCGAAACGCTAGGCTCTGGCCTTCGGCGGTCTGTAACGCCACCCAATTATTATTGTTATTATTAGAAATAATATTATACACAAAATAAACGCGATGTCTAAACTTTCACATTTTTATGTCTAGGGCTTATTAAAGGAATTACTTTCGTGTATATCAAACTTATTTCATAAAATAAAAGTGTTTCTTCTACATCAGCTGGGCTTTGATTTCAAATCCCCGATAAACAAGCATTGTCGAACCAATCAATCAGGCGTTTCCTAACCCACACTAAGTGAGTAGTGATTGCGGAATTAATGCGGAATCAGTCAGAGGTTTCTGATTTGACCCAATTTTTTTTTTAAAATCATTAAAATTTATGACCAGGAATGAAAATCAACTAAACAACAGGTCAGTTGTATCACCACTTACTTTTATTCCTTCATGTGTAGGCTGCAATATAAAAATATCGACTTCGTCAAAGTCTCCCTTTTCGAACGTGGCTTTTAATATGCACTTCTCTACTATCCAAAATCTCACCACATGTCGTGATGCGAAAAAATAAATATCACTTTTGACCGCATCTTTCACCTTAGTCAGAGCACTCAGCACTGCAAATTCCAAATGGCATTTGCCAACCCAACTACTAAAGTCAGATCTCATAAAGGCAAGGCGAACTCAAAGTTCACGCGACGACGCGTTGTCCTATTGTAGGCTGAGTATCACAAATCCACTCCACGAGAAATGTCATCCAGACGAGTTCTCGCTTACAACAACAATTAGGACGGTGGTTGAAATGGTCCAAGCCGCCGACACGACCGCCATTCGGCGGACAAAATGTAGGTAGTAACCCACATGGTTTGTAAAACAATTGCATCTTCATTCACTTTCGCTTCGCACATTTTTCACCGCGAGTGTAAACAGAGAGGCGATAATGGGGCAGACTTCATGAGGCGTAGCCATACTCAAGTCCCCCTCGCGCTTAAGGCACATCATTCAACCAAAGGCATAGCAAATGGAATTCTTTTGAAATTCTCGGACGACTCATTGCCTAGGGAAAAGCCATTCATTTTAATGGAACTGCACGTAAAATGAAAATTTATTTAAACGCCGTGACAGCTGAACAACCGAAAGCGCAATCTCTCATTTATTTTGATCGCGTAAAAATGAAATATGTGTATCTCGTCTTGCCATTGTTCACCTCAAAGTGTTGTAAATCGCCCTCGAGTACCGCAATCAACTATGACACTCAAAAGAAAAGACTGAAAGAGACCCCCCTACTCATCCCCCAAGCCCCAATCGCACGACCAACTCAAACAAAAGATACATTACAGCGTTTGCCATCACAAAAGAACTAACCGAACGATGAACTTACTGCTCATTATCATGAAATTTGAAAAAAAAAAAACGCTCCTCAAACTAGTTTAGAAATTTCATTCCACCACCGAATGTGAATGGCGTACCATCTCAAGAAAGAAAATGATTATAGAAGGTACTGAAAAAAAAACAACAACACACAAACTCCAAAGCGTTTCTCGTTTTTCTTTTGAAGATTATCAAATCATCCGCGCCGCAAACAATAGATGTCGAAATGCCACTGCCACCTACTTCTTGCATGGAGCGTATCTATAGCATTTTGCCACTGGTGCAGCCGCAAGTATCTGCTACCCGTGATGTATCAATAACAAGCGCAATGAGATACATTTTCACGTTTTTTCAGATCGTACAGAAATCACCTCTCTCGCAGATCTCGTATCCGTTTGGCAGAGCAGAAAAATAAAAATAAATAAATCGTGCAGCGTATTTGTTAACTTTCTCATTAGACTACGCGAGAGACCAAAACACTAGCAACAAATAACGTCCACGACGACAACAGACAACAGTGTATCTCAGCAAATTATTCCAAGCGCTCCAAGCCCATGTGCAATGCACTTGCAGCGGCATCGATGATAGTCTCTGTCTCAAATGAAATCGAAAGGAAAGATATCCGAAGACGCAAAATGTATCACAAAAGTTCAAGGATCCCATGAGGGATTTCTTCTGCAGCATCATTTCGAAACCCGCAATCGAGAGCAGCGATATTTTGTGGTACTTACATCGAACTTGAGCCAGACAGCGTTCACAATCAGATTATCTGAAGCACTTAAAATGTATCTCGCGGTTACACTGAATTAAATATCAACGTCAATGAACACAAAAAATCAAATAAATAAAACACACAAAAATATAACTGGCCAAATAGCAGTAACGCGTTAAACGTCCTTCGCGATATTCGCGCTGGTGCTTGTAGACCTCTTTCGTTCGCCGGGTTACAACTTAATGGACCCGCTGCCAGCATACTGCCACTTATTTATTAGACTCGAATGCAGTTTTACCACTGAAGTTCAGACTGGTTGGTTGGCTTGGAGCTTCAACATGGCGCGTCGACAAAACGTTGGGTTCTGTGTTCGATCGAACTGAATTGATGCTCGGCACGCTCACGTGCTGTTTGGACCAGGCCATCGGTGGCATGGTAGGTTTATCGTTGTGCCCGGCACAATCGATTAAGAGGAATTCGCCGTGATGCTTGGGCCGGTGCGATACTTCCGTTGTGTGATTAAAAGTGCTTCGTTTCGGGTTGACGATCGGTCAGAGCTGGAGAGATGCAATGAGATACAAAATTTTGCAATTATAATATGTTACGTTTTTCGACGGGAACTTCGGTAATTCTCTGCACTTTGGAAGCAGCTAATGCGCGTGAAAGAATGAGCGGTTGGATAATCGATTCGTGGTTCAATTTTTATATTGGAAGTAATAGGTGGTACTAGTAAGGTAGCACGAACGAAAGTGGGATCTTTTTTCTATTAATAAATGCGGAAAAACGAATTTAAAATCCGAAAAGAATTCTTCGCCGATCATTGACAACGACTCCACTTTTAAGTCAAAAGGCGACTGCAAGAAAGGTTATTCTGGCATTGCAGATGTTCTCCTTTGAAAACTAACGTAATTATGTTACTTGTACTTATATTGTACAAATCTTGAAAAAAAACGGGCAATTAAGAGTTTTACTCACTACTGATGGTATGGATTTAAGTTCTCGTAATAGAGATGACAATTTTATGACATTTAGAGTGATATTTAGGGACCATGAACTAATTTTTTTAGTGTTTTCTTTTGGGTTAGAACCTGGCTTTAATTTCTAAACAAAAAGAACAAAGAGAAAACTCCATTTTATTTTACAATACCTCCAATCCAATGGCACCCCTCCCAATAGATTGCAGTGAGTTCTTTTGTTTATTTTTTTTTTTTTATTTTGTTAGTAATTTATTTTAATATGTTCCGAAAAAAATGCTAGACTTATTTTTGCGTAGCCTAGAATACTTACAAAACATTTAAGATGTATAGGCAATTATGTAAAAGACCACAGACAGACAGACACCGAAGTAATTTTATATGGATTTTATTTCTACATGGATGAAAACCATCGATGTTTTCGATGCATACGAATGAAAAATACCAAAGACTACGTTATTTTTCAAATAGTTGTCTTTTGTGGTAATCTTTATCATTAAGGAAAGATATTGTAAACATAAGCAGTATCAAGTTCATAACTACATATATCAAGTGCTTTGACTCTTAAATATTTTTTTTTTTTTTTTTCAAACAGTGGAGTTAATCAATCTGTGCTCTGAAGCGCTCATTTATCATAAGATATATTAATAGTAAGAAAGCTTGTTATTTTGAAATTAAACACCTCAATACTTCTCCTCCAAACTTTGCAGGAATTGTGTTTTATTAACTCGTTCTCCTTATATTTTATTGCGTTGCTAACTCAAGACTTGTAAAGTTTTGGGAAAAAGTCTTTCTGATAGCACTGAGCTATCAGAAAGCTCATCATAAACACTACTCATTTTTGTTTGCTTTCCTATTTCATAATGGTCGGTCCAAAGGCTGAAATCGTCCGATACTTTGTTCTAACTATCGGAAGTCATTCTTATTGGCTTTTCATTGAGGAAGTCCTTTGTCCCATATCTTAGATTTTTTCAATTGCATGTGCACAAGGCAATACCCAACGGGGTTTTCGAGATGAAGTTTATGGAAAGAGGAAATTTTTCAATGGCGTTTATAAGTTTTTCGATTTCTTCAAAAATGTTCTTGTGTTTCAAGTCAATGTAAAATGTTACTGAGCGATAAAGATATATTCAGTTCCAGACCAGTTAGCATGGAAGATACAGTTTTATAGCAAATTAATATATTGCTCACAGCACTTTTGAGTTCTAAAAATCTTTGAATCACTTAAAAGTGCTGTTCCAACGTGTCTGCATATTTTGTATTAACTTAGGTTCTTCTTTGTGCTACGCTACAGTCCGGGGTGGACCTGGGCCGCCTTTAGCAACCTACACCATCTAGCACGACCCCGTGCCAGCTGCTTCCAGTGATGCACAACGAGCTGGTTCAGGTCCTTCTCTACCTGTGTACGCCACCTTAGACGCGGGCGTCCTCTGCTGCGTTGTCCCATAGGTTCGGAGTCGAAGATTCTTCAGCGTTTACTGACTTTCGCAATTCTTTGCTTTCCACAAAGCTTTGTTTGAAAGAGGTAATTATTTTTTTTTTTTTTTTTGAGTATATTTTGCAATCCAGGAATGTGGATAGTATTTCGCGGAACTGAGGGTATATGTTCAAATTCCCAATCGTTACAGGCTTTCTGAGCATTTGTGTTATATATTATGTTGTTTATTTTTGAACGAGTTGATAAGCTCCTGTGGGTAAGCCATGGCCTGACAAAGCAGCACCACGCTTCTTATGAGAAAACCAAGAACTAAGTAGGCAAACGTTAAACGGATTATAAAATTAAACATTTATAGAAGAATGGAACATTTGACGAGGATCTAGTCAAATGTTCTCCAAAATTCCGCTTCCTATACTCTGGTGCTATAATCATGCGTTTTCTTTAAATTAGTTGAGTGATAGAGGATCTAGAAGACCAAAAAAAGATTACCTTCATCACAAATAAGTACGAAAACTATTGCAAAATAAAATTAAATGAGAACACATTTTATGTGACAGTAAGATAATTACTATTTATTTACTTTATTTTTGAGTAAGATGGTTTCCTTTTCAATTTTCTTTATATCCACAATACTATTTTTATTAATACATAAATTACAATATTTAATCATTCTGGAGACATGTATACATTATGTTTTAGTACAGCTTAATTATACTGAATCTATCAACCGGTTTAAATAAACATGGGAAAGAGGTCATACATAAATAATTGTAAATAAATAGAATTACTTATGTATTTCTACATACATACTATTACCTACCCATATTTTTTTTGATTTATAGAACATTCATTGTTTTTGAGAGAGAGATTCTGATGAGAGTGTAGCCTCCGAGTTTTTAAGAAAGCAAAACTAATTGAATTTTTTTGTTTTTTTTTACAAACAATAATTTAGTAACAATATAAGAAAAAACAAAACAATTTATTTCATTCAACACGTTTCAACGAAAGGATACATTTTTTTTTGTTTGGTTTGTTTTGATTAATGTTCTACAATCAAACTCCATCTGACTAAAAAGCTCGCCATCAAAAAATACATCTTTTTTACACAATGTTTATATAATATATATCTTTATTTTTTATTCAATTTTTGATGGATTGGATTTTTTTTATCAAGTTTTGTCTTTTAGTGATTTTTTTTTCTATAAACTTTTACTTACATTTTATAGTATATAAAGGAAAGAGAGATAGCCCGTGAGAAGATTTTTTTTTTTTTTGAAAGCAAGATTCCTAAATCTAAATTTGTTATATGGTTGCTTTGAATTGATTTTATTTAAGTCGTTTAATATCGTTTGTTTTTCATCCACTATCTATTATATGCTTATTGAGTACATTTACACCAATTTGATATATTTTTCTTTTAGTTTGTTTTATGGAAAGTCTGTTTATAATTTTGTTAGTTTTTAAAAATTATTTTTAAAGGTACCTTACAATTTTGTATGCATACGTATATATTTTGTTGATAGGTATAAAAAATAATATCTTGTGCTGAATAAAAAATATAAATTTTCGACTATTTTACATAACTACAATGGATAACAAGAAACAAATTTTGTGGGATAAATATGAAAGGGAGCATTCGATTGCTGTCACAATTGCCGGTGAGTTGTTGTGCTGTTGCTCTGATATGAACTGAATGACGGAGTCTCTCATAAAAAAAAATATAAAAGTCACTCCAAAAATAAAATGCACTTCTACTAAAATGAATTCTAGAATCATATCCATTCTAAAAAAATCATGACTCTCCGTAGCTCTTTTAAGATTTAACATTTCTCAAAATGGACCATCAAAAAGCCTGTAGCTGAGATGTCATCCGCAGATCAATAAAAAGCATTAGTAATTCTTGGTAGGATCTTAGATCTTGATCAAAAAGGACCCAAATGGTCTTTTTTTTTCAGCAATTG
Source organism: Syritta pipiens (assembly GCA_905187475.1). Taxonomy (NCBI): domain Eukaryota; kingdom Metazoa; phylum Arthropoda; class Insecta; order Diptera; family Syrphidae; genus Syritta; species Syritta pipiens. The sequence continues at coordinate 67,099,144 of LR994572.1, read as the reverse complement.
TTTTCTTAAACCTGTTCGATCTTACTTTGGCCAATCGAACACCAGATCTGTTTCATAACAAAAATGACAGGGCATAAGTGCCATGAAGCAAAAAAGAGACAAATGAACATCTAAGCATTTAAACAAAGTGGGTCTTCGGGTTATTCTTAGAATTCTCAAGGCAAGACTCAAAGCTCACAGCGTGACATTTAACATCCTAGTTATTATGGTTTAAAATGGGATTGGTGCGTTGAGAAGAAATAGATGAGATCTAAAATATTTGAGCAAAAAAATGACTGCGTAAAACTGTAGTCAAATTTTAAGTGGTTTACAATTTGCAGGGTGACATTGGAACACATAATTCGAGTGCATAAAGGTTAGTACGTTCTAGAAAAGATGTATATATTTGTTTTTTTTCCTTTTTTACCGATATTAGGAGCCTTCGGTATACAAGATAAGCATATAATTTTTATGTATACATGTGTTGTTTCGTTACTAGATTCTGTTGTGTGAAATGAAATTTTATATGTTACTTTCAGTACGTTGTTTTCCATGTGTATGTTTTGTTTTGTTATTTCTGTTGAGAATATTGATCTTACAAATACATATATATATATATTCATTATTTAATATCCTTGTTGAGCGTAACTGCCGTTCTAAATAAGGACTTACACTAAAGATCTCATTTAATTTTGTTTGTTTTAAATATATCATTTTTTTTTTAATAAGCTCCAAATATACACATACATCTAGTCATTTCTATTAATTCATTGGTGTAGCTAAATAATAGCATATATAGCGTATAGCACGAGTATATAAACATCTTCATTTTATTTAAACTTTTAAGAATACGTTTTGTTGTTAAATTTCTTGTTTGTTTCACTGACACGGAGATTCTAAATAAATCAGCTTTGACGACGATGTATATGTTCTTTTTGTCCAGTGGGTATACATACTTAGACATGTACGTATATATATATATTTTGTTCTATATATTCATTTAATTATACTTAAGCATATGTATTATATATTAACCGAATAATGTTGAAGTTTTTTTTGTTTTGTTTTGTATGCGTGAGTGAATTTAAGAGGTAAGGTGGCACTTAGTACATAAATATAAGTGCCACTACCTTCGGACACATGAAATGTTACTGTTTCTTATAATTTTGCTACTCGTTTACATGTAATAATTGTTTTTTTGTTTCTTTCGGTTTATGTGAGAATTCTTTTCTTTTTTTTTTTCTTAATTTCATTTCAAGTTAAATTTAATCATCTTACTCGTTAAGTTTATGCCATTCGGCAATTTGCCTTCGCGGTGAATTACATACTTCATTCCAGTGATTGAGGGCTGTTCCACCGGAGTTCGGTCCTCCAAGTTCAAGTCGACCAATAACCTAGAAGATTAAGAGAATAAGCGATAATTAAAAGAAACATTAATACGGGGTGACGTGTTTGAAAATCAAACGAGTGGAACATGTTTTGAGTTCTTTTGAAAATGCGACTGAAATACTAACCAACAAACTAAGCAAAATTTTGTTTTCTACTTTAACTACTGGGGGCGCCGTTGGCTCGATCGGTTAGTGCGTCGGACTGTTGAGCGAGAGTACCCGGGTTCGAATCCAGCTCGGGGAAAAAAATAACACCACAAACATTTTTCACGGCCCCGCCTCCAGCGAACGACTGACAACCTTCCTGGAGTACTTCTGTCATGAAAAGCTTTCGCAATTCGCCGTTCGGAACCGGCATTAAACAGTAGGTCCCCTCCACATGTGACAAAATTATAACGCGCACAACACAGTGGAGGCGCGAAAAAAGCTAGGCTCTGGCTCTCAACGGGCTGTTACGCCGCCCCATATATATATACTTTAACTACTATTAAGAGAGCAAAATAGACAGGATGTAATAAGTATTCTCCAAAATGAGTGCAGCAAGATTTTCATACATGTCATCACCAGCTCAAGAAAGCTTCTATGGACTTTTATCAAAACTATTCGTGTTTTCACTAAACAGAACAACTTTTAGTGAACAAGAAGTCCAAAATAGCTAATTGTATTAGTATTATATTATTAACATGAATACTTGTATGGATGCTTGCTACTCTTTCACTCAAAAACAGTTCAATCGAACATAAAAACTTATACGTTTGTAATATTAGTAGAATTAAACTCGATTTAAAAAAAATAAAACTGCAAAAACTAAGACATGATTTAACTCACTACTTGATAGACAAATTTTGATTTTATTTTGTAGCCATTTCTACACATTTCTTCGAATGCCTAACCAAAATAAGTAACAAAAACTTGATGTTCATGGACATCTGTCAAGTGACCGATACAGTATTGACTAAAGTATGACGACAGCGTTCTAAGAAATCGTCGCTGATCCACGAGGACAGAAAGATGCAGTAAAAATGAAGAGCAGGACATACTGTCAACCGTATTTTCGAAAAAAAAAAAATTAAATTCAAGGTCGCGTATGACAAAATTTTTCGAGGAAAATTATACGAAGCCATGTCTGGTTTTGGCATCCCTGCTAAAGTGATCCGAGTTTGTAGGATGACCATGGAGACAGCTCGCTGCTCCGTAAGGGTCGGCAGTGACCTTACCAACACCTTTGATGTCAAACAGACAGGGCGACCCGCTGTCATGCTACTTCTTCAACGCAATGGACACCAATGCTCTCGCCCGGAGAGTCTTCGAGTCTACCACCATGGGGAACCGCGGCAGAGGAAAACCCCACCTCAGGTGGCGCACCCAAGTGGAAAGGGACCTCAACCAACTTGGTGTGCGAAAGGGAACCAACAGCATGTTGGTTGAGGCCCAGGTTCCCCCGGACTGTAGCGCCACCTAAGTAAGTAAGTTCAAATACATAATGCGTACTGTACACATAGACAACAAAATAAATGAAACAACTGATATTCATTCTAGAAATTAGCCTACGCGAAATATTAATCCTGCGCATTCGAAGTCGCAGGTCAAAAACTAGTGCGCCACTGCTTCGATGTTTTTAAATAAGTTTAGAATTGTTGAGTTAAGGTTTGAGATATAGCTATAACCAAAAGAATATACAGACAACCAAAAACGTTTGATTTTATGCGAATAGCAATTGGTAATGGTTCTACGTTGTTTGAAGATATATAGAAAAAAATTAAACAAGGATTCGAAGGGCAGACAAATAAAAGCTTTCTTAAAAATACAAGAGCCTATATAATATAAAAACTATTATTTGGCCCTAGTTTTTTAATGGATATTAAAGTGGTTTATGCACAAATGGCCAACTAAGGTATGATATGAGCAATTCAGTGCATGAATTGATTAACTCCACTTTGTGAAAAATCTGAAATTTGAGTGTCAAGTCATAACTTTTTATGCTTATGAGACTTTTCCTGTATAATAAAAAAACACTATGTATTAAATATCAAATAGCCATTGAATAAAAGTAATTTATTTTAGCAACAATGTACATTTTTTCTACATTACTTTTTCTGTTTTATAGAGATAATCAATTTGTGCACTGAACGGCTTATATGACGTTTAATTTAATAGCTGGAATCCTCAACGAATTTAAAAAAAATCCATTAAATGAAACGCTATATCTAATATTTATAAGTATTCATTATTCCAATTATTATTATTTATACTATCGTGTAAGATATCAGAAAATGCATTTAATTATAGTCCTCGTGAATGCACATCTGTTGAACCTTTGAAGAGATTTGTCACGAATAACAACCGATCAAACCAGCAACACTCTGTAGTGGTAGACATTCGTTTATACACATTCATAGTTTTTTAAATAAATGTACTAGTACTGGATTATTTTAAGGAATATGTTATATTTTTGCTTAACTAGGCGATCTATCTACTTTTCCTATAGTTTTGTATCGCTACTAAAATAGCGAATATAAAGAATTTTTGTGTAAAAAGGGTAAAAACAGGAAAGTTTTTAGTAAATCCAAGTTGATTGAAGCGCATTTTACCAAATATATCAAAGCAATTTTTTTATTTTTGTATGACCTAAACAATTCCATAGCTTTGCAGCCATTGACATTAAAAGAGTAAGTTGTGATACGATCCAAACGCAATTTTGGGGGAAGAAATGTTATGATATGGGGAGCTTTTTCGTATGATGGAAAGACGCCCGTTTGTTTTTTTATCACAAGAAAGGATTCGGAAAATTATACGGAGTTGTTGGAAGACGTTTAAGATCTTTGTTATGAAAATAACCGAACAGAAATTACTGCTTTGTTGCTTGAAAAACAACACAACGGCGTGCAGGGCCGATTGCAAACCTATCGAGAACTTTTGGGGCATACTTTATTCAAGTGGGAGCAATACAACAGCGTGTCTGAGATCCACGCCATATCGTAATTTTTCGATCATAGAGAACAAGGGAAGTCACACGAAGTATTGGAACTTACATAAATATTAATAAAATTTATTAAAAACAAAACTAACTTGAGTGCATATTAATTTCTACATTTTTATAAAAAAAAAGTTTTAAAAATTATGGAAATATTTGCTGTTGCTGTTTTTTTTATTAAGTGATGATTAAATAAACCCAATTAAAAAAAAAACAATTTTGTGTAGAAATAATCGCAAAAAGTTATGTGCGTATAAACGAATGTCTACCACTGTAGTTCCAATATGCAGATAGCTTCAAAACTATGACAAACAAACAACAGCAATAAATTATAGTAATATTTTTTTTTATTACTTTCACGTTACACACATTTTACCCGTTTTTATGTGCACATACCAACTGACAAAATATCATGGCAAGAAGAGTTTTGTTTGGGTTTTCTAAAACAGCAAACTTTTAATTAGTTTAGCAGAAACTTGCGAATCTTGTAGTTGTCTTAAACAAAGACTTATTGCCATAAAAGATGTATACCGTTTTTCGACTTTAAAATGGGTTTGAATTTTAATAAATTTAAAATGGGACTTTTGAATAAAAAAAATTATTTCGCAAGACCTATCAATCGATATATGTAGCTAGGCTCTGGGCATCAACGAGCTGTAACGCCATTCAATTTATATTGGTATCGAATGACTTATTCGATGGTTTCCAATAGAATTTTTTTTTCAGAAATTAATACTAACATTTCGCTAGTAAATAATTTGCAGTTTGTATCAACTTGAAACAAAAAGTACAAAGACGCAGACGTCCAAAGAAAGTTTTTTCCATTTTCTAAGACAGACTTACCTCATTTTTGGTCACTCTATCCCAATCAAGAAGCATTAATTCAAGTGACACACCTTCCAGAGTAGCTCCAGTACCCTAAATAAATAAATTTTAGTGTCAAATCCTGCCGCCATGACTTTTAAGGACTTACTTCAGCCGTTGGTATATCAAAAGCAAAACTTTCATTAAACACAGGACTCAGGGTCCTCTTCTTAACGTGAGTCTTCTTCTTAGCAATCCTCTGACCGTTGTACAGTAGATAAATTTTCACATATGGATCGGCAAGCCCTGTGACATCCATTCGCGGAAGATTACGAGCCTTCAGAAGAACAACAGTCAAGCGTCCAGCAGCGGGTTGCCAGCACAACGAGATTAAAAGTTCACCACGACCCTGTGCCCTTATCTTCAAGCTTCGTGGTTGGATTTCCTTGCTAATCGACATGTGTTCCTTTTCAATTTCCCTCAGATTAATCGATGACAACGGCCACACCACCTCGCCGATAACATCGTCACGCGAATAACGATCAAAGCTCAGTATTACAAAATGCAAAGTCATTGATCCAAGCTCATGAATATTCAGTCCGTAGAATGTGAAGTCTTCATCGTAAACAGGATTCCTGGTGTTGCGCACCACCCTTCGAAAAAAAGCTCATTAGATGTTTCACTCAATTTTTAGATACACGCCACTCACCTGGTCTTAACCTTGTGCTGTTTGTCTGGCAGCAGTTGGAGTTTGACGTAGGGATCGGTCGCAGCTTGAGTGCGGCCATTCATGCCTGGGGGAATGTCATGACTGCCAGATGCTGATGAACTTTTGCATGGTAGACCACGGCAGCGGATGATGGAAACCACCAAAGCACTGCGCTCTTTGAGGTAACGCAGCTTGAAGAAAATCGTTCCCAGTTTTCCGTACTCCCATCCTTCGGACGTATCCTTGTCGGGACTTTCGGCCTCGGTCGGTGATTTTTTGGCAACAATGTCCTTTTCGTTAACAGTCTTCGGCTGGACTTCATCTTCCTCGACAAACTTTATTGTCTGCGGGGCTATCGGTGTGGTTGTGTTGGATGCGGCTTGGTCTTGAACCGGTTGGATGATGCCGATTTGTTTGGTGCCAGTCGGTGAAGGAGACTTTTTCAAATAGTGTGGCGGCTGACCACTTGGTGATCGGACTGCTGTCGGTCGACGCGTTGGTTGGAATGGGTAGCTCGCATCGTGAGCTGTCTTCTTGTTCCTAGCACGTAGATGCTTAGCACAAATGCACGCTACTGCCGACAGGACTGCAGCCGCTGTGAGTCCCAGAATCGCTGGAAGTACTGAAAAAGAAAAATCATCAGAATTGTGATGTATTTTGAAAAAAATTCATTAAGTTGGAAGTATTATTTAATACTTCCAACTTCTCCACGACTAGAAAAATCAAATATATGATGTGACATGAGTACCGAACAAACTGAAATAATGTGGCATCACTTTCCCTCGTAGGCCTAAGTAAAAAACGAAAGTCATTGCAGACGTATTGTTAAAAATTCTTCACAAGAGCGCCACAGCACTTTGCGTTTCAAATAACATACTGCAGTTTAAATTGGCGTGAATCAGAGTTAGGTAGAGTCATGTGTGCCTATGGTAGTGGCTGTTAGAGAACCAAATTAGCACTAATTGCAACCACAGCTCTGAAAGCTGGGTGTATATTGGGATTTAGAACCATCGTGCTGCGTTGAGGAACAAAATCAAGTCTAAGTTAAAATCATATCGAATTCACGTTTTACGCTAAAAAGTATTTAACAGTTTCCTTTTTTCATCAAATCATATTAGGTGTACAACTTGAAAGACGCGCATTGTTACTAACTTCATACATATTCACACGCGCTATTTTTTTGACAGTGACAGCTATTGTATGTTAAAGAGCGTCGAAAAATCTAGTTAATTCCGTCTGTCAAAGTATAAACAAGTTGATTTACACAGGTTTTGTTTTCATATTCAAAAAAATGGTTTTTTTAACAAAAAAATACGCGTCTTTCAAGTTGTACTCCTAATATAATTTTTGTAAACAAAATATTAGGTTGTCAAATATCTCCCTTCCGCCTTTTTGTCTTTTGAATTTTCCGGCTATGTACAAAGCGCTACAGAGCTCGTATCCAAACTAATCATACATAGCGTCGTTTTGTAGGTTATGTCAAGACTTTTCCTATGATGTATTGCCAGATACGAGCTCTGTAGCGCTTTGTACATAGCCGGAAAATTCAAAAGACAAAAAGGCGGAAGGGAGATATTTAACAACCTGATATTTGACATTTACACGTAATGTGCTGTACTTATAAACTATAAATTACATCAAGAAAAGGCACATCGTATTTTTAACAAAAAAAAAAATAGTGGACAATGATTTTCCCAAATTCTTAAAAAAGAAAATACGCCAGATATAAGCCGCTCAGTGCACAGAGCGATTAACTCCACTTTTTGAAAAATCTTGGATTTAAGTTAAAGCACATGGTATAGTCATCACCTTTTATGTTTACAATAAAAACAAATCAACAGCATCAAACCACAAGGAGTATGTAAACTATTTCATAGCTTTTTCCAATTTTTTGGTTTTTGGAGTTAATAGATCCTTGCTCTGAACAGCACAGTACTTAACCCTTTCAACTTTATGGGAAAAGTAAGGCAGAGTCAAATTTTGTATAAGTCCTTACTTTCTCTTTAATGCAAAGTGATTTTTTTTTATCTTTTAAAACCCACAACTTTATTAGACTTTTACTCCTCGATTCTAAGAGGTCATTATTTAGGACCAGAAATACACGACGCAGGTCGAAGCGACACAAATCGAATCAACGATTTCCATGTATGTATTTTAATTCTATATATGATTTACATATTATAATTTAGTGGACGACGTAAAGCGAAATAAAGCTGACGCAGCTTCGAAACGACTAAAATTTTTAAACGAAGCAACTTCAAAACGACTCAAACTGCGTATTTAGGTGCTTCACAATCCCTACAGTTCAACGTTTCGAACCGTAACGGGTGTCAAATTATACCACTAGCACAACCGTTGCGCGAAAAACTGGGCTCTGGCCCTTTAAAGAGAAGTAGAGGTGATAAATATTTGACAGAGTTGTAAAAATAACTGCCGACAGATTACCGGCATTTCATTAGACTATCAGATTCCACTAATTTCTGTTCTTATTCAATAAGCAATGCAGAATTTAATTTTAAATCCAAATAATTGAAATGGAAAGACGAGTCTAAAATAAGTGCAAACAAGCACTAAAAACAATTAGTGCGTTATACCCCTCGATGGTTCTGTTAATTTTGAAAAGTCGTTAAACGAACACATTAGAAGTGATGTCGAGTAAGTGATTGTCTATGGTCTATTGCTGCAAATCTATACTGCAACGTACCACTCGAGATAACGACCACTATTAAACTGACTGTAGTTTAGTGTCTTAAGCATACGCATTGCTTCTTAATAGCAAGTGCATTGGACTTCCAGAACAGGCTGTTTTTTCACAGCAGCCAATTCGTTGCGATGGTGAAAATAATCTACTATAAACCTCGCATGCTATGCCAAATGGCCAGAGTAGTATAAATCGAAGTAGAATTGATCGAACATATCCGCGTCTTGCAGAGTTCCTGTCTTCGGACATGACCTCATTTTTAAGAAAAAGAGATGCCCAGTACATAAAATTCGATAAGAACTATTTCTGGAAGATGTTCCTATTTAGTCTGCAGAGTTTCCTGTCGAACAAGCGCTGTAAACTCGCCGTAGAAAATCGCGAAAAGAAGGTATCTCAATGAAGTTATACCGACGTAATTGCAGGCTTAAAAATAAGTTTAATTGAAGTTTATACATACAAAGAAGAAATGAAAAAAAAGCTGTTTATGAACGATCGATGTTAAGGTAATTCTGTCGAAAGAGTGAGCCATCAATGGTTTCTTTTTAAATCATAGGTTATTTTTATTCTGATAGCTGTTTGACAGAAAGTCAGTATCATATCTCCGCGGAACGAAATGAGTCGCTAAATTTTTTATCAAGGTTGGGAAATACTGAAAACAAAAAAGAAATAGTAAAAAAAATGAGTTATCAGCCGTCTCCGTCTCCGTCCAATGCCAATTGGTCTCTTTAGAACTATGACCATTTTTTTTTTGTAGCGAACTGTAAAGTACTGATTCTATGCCAAGAATCCCCTTACGATTCAAGAATTTTAGGCCAATATCGTCGAAGCAACCCGTGAGCTACAGCCCGAAAATTGGAGTAACAGAATGCACTACTGCCACGGTAGCTGAAGCAACCACTTGAACGACGATGTATTCCATAATTTGATGAATATGTTTGCTCTTTTAATCTAATTTTGTTTATTTTATTGCATTTGATAAAGAGAAACTTGTATTTGGCCAACCCTGTTACGCCTCAAGAGATTTAATTCAGCCACTGAACTCTGTTTTGTATTTATTTTTTTTTTTTCATCTGAATAAAGTGAGCTATTTAAAGTTAAATATTAAGTCAAAAGACTTAGTATATGTTCTGAGTCTTTAATTTGACTAAGATAAACTCACATGAATATCAGTACATATTCGAAACAAAAACATAGAAGTAATGTGCATAATTTTTGCTTTTAAAAACCAATACAATACCAATTTTATGATTTATTTTTTTTTTACGAAAAATTAAAATTAATTTAGTTCTATATGTGGAATGTATGTGGATGTTGTTTGTCTTAAAGAAAAAAAAAATTATTTGGTTTCAATCCGAAAAGGACCAGTTCTTATCGACACAAATGCAAGCAGTTTGGAGAACTTCACAGTGCTCAGAGGCAGGGGAAAACGCAGATCTTTTTAGTTTTTTTTTTTTAACTACTACTAGTTATTGGTAGTTTATTAAAAGTTTTGGATATTGCAATCGAATACTAAAAATCGATTTGAAAAATAAAAAATGTTGGATATTGCAATCGAATACTTAAAATCGATATAAAAAATGATCTTTTATTCCAGTGATTCAAATAAGATTCTTTGAAGACGACTAAGAATCTCTCCGCATAAATTGCATAGAAGGCTGGTAATTCCCGAGGCGATGTAGAAAATTAAAAACACGTCAAACATCCCGGTTACAACGAAAATAAACTCCGACTCCAAATGTCATTTATTCCCCTGGAATAGCAAGCCCATCGAGTTCCTGGTATCAGCTCACCTTAGCAGTCCAATTTACGTGAAAATAAAATCACCACCCCCTCAAACACCCACTCACATTACGTCCGGAATTACTGGAGATCCAGTCATAGAGAAATCACTCAGTAACAGAATGGACCGCTTCAGATCCAAATAATCCCGAACTATTGTTTAACCTAACAATGTCAAGGTGGCGTCTACAACCAATTGGTTTTGACATAATTATGTCCAACTGGATAAGTTTCTGTTCACGATGCAAGGACATCATGTATTGCAGAGCGGCCTACAAATTTGTTTCTGATAATAGCAAAGACAACACACACATATGTACATGTTTGTTACAAAAATACAAGAAAATAGAAATAAAAATACCCCACCACGGCGCAATTATTTCAAAACTCGATGCGGACTTAATTTTCCCCGGACAAAGGACCGAAGTGGATTAATTTTTATTCGCAAGCACAAAAACACTAATAAAAATCGCAATATCATTTGTGGTGTTCCAGCGAATCAGTGGAGAGAAGAGAAATAAATAACTATTTGCGTGCCTATCAGGGAGAATGGTAGGTGATGGATGGATGAATCACCGACTTTTCCCAATGACAAATATCCTTAACATCCTTGCCGCAAACCCCAGGGCGTTCAAGAACATTTTTTTCTCGCAGACAGAAATACGAACGGAGAAAAAAAGACTTTAAGAAAATGTTTTATTTACCAGTTTCCATTGCGTTCATGTCCGGACTATAATCGCCCATATTGAATTCGGATTTTCGATCTACTTCCTTCGATAGCACAAGCACTGAAATCTATTTAAATTAACTTCTTAACAAAAAGAAAAATGCACTTAAAGAGTTAAGTGTAGAGTAAAACTCAGTGCCGTATTGGCTAATAACACAACTTTATTTTCGTTTTCGGAGATAAAACTTTCTTTCTTTCGATGGAAAATGAAAAATTCTTCTTTTCCGTTTCGATCACAAGGATTCACTGTTTTTTTTTATTTATTTATTTGTTTTCTTTTTTTAAGTCGTCAACGAAACTACATTTTGTGTGCAAAATGAAAGGCAGTTGATTTTTATTAAAAACTTAGGTGGGAAGTATTCCCATTGTGAACCGTTTCGAGAGTGACAAATATACGTGAATCTCCGCAGCCAGAAGCAAAATCGATGGTTTCGAGTCGACGCATTGGGGGATGTTGTTGTTATTCGATGTTTTCCGAGCACCCCACCCCCGTATTGGCGGGCTCTCTCTCTCTCCGTCGGTGTATGTATCGGTTTTGATTGTGTTGCGTACAGAGCGGTCTTTCTCTCCCCGGGGGAGGGGGTGCACACACTTGGAGTGTATCCTTTATGTGGGATGTGAGAAGATTGAATTTTGTTTTCAACGCGTGTCCCAGGATCCACAGTAACTTTGGTGGCGAACTGATGTGCGCTTTAGCAGACAAGTGAGTCATAACATTTATTGTGAACGTACTTCACTGGTGTGGGAGGTTGTGAAGGAATCTTTTGCGAATTGCGTTTCTCGTTATCAATGTGTCATATTGATGGGGTTGGGTTGTACTCTAGGCGGCACTAGATGGCGTGTGAATTGAGTATCATGGTAGAAGTGCAACACCATTTTACAACCCTTGAGTCAGGCTTTCATTTGCCAGCTGAGAAAAGGATGGAATGGGTGTCGGGTGTTAACCAGTCGAGAAGGCGCCAATCGAACGGGCAGCCGCCTACTGGTCGCCAGTCCAGACCGAGATAGTCAGCTGAAAGCAGAGTCTAGCAGTCCTTGTGTGAAGCGTATCAATTTTTTCACGTACCTTGTGATATTTTGCAGACTTTGTTTGTAGCAACATTATGGAATACTTAGCAATTAAATCGAAAGCCGTCACGAAACCTTTAGCGTTAATCACGAGAACCACTTCATGAGTTCATGACCCTTTTTTCTGCCCGTTTTACTGAATTTGAAGGATTTTTTGGTTTTGTTTATTGCAGATGTATGCGTTTATGCTTTCAATTAGTAAATACCCAAAGGTCACAGTCAATTTATGAGTGAGGAACTTCTTTTGTTTGATTCATACTAATCAATTAAAATTTTTTACTCACAACAAGAATACTGGCTGAGAATTTGAAAACATAAGAAGCAATTTCTTAATCTAGCATTTTAAAGCCAATTAATAATCCATAAGTTCCAACAAAAGTATGAAAATAGACACAAACCCACTATTGATGGCTTTAAACCTGTTCAATGAAACAATCGAAATCAAGTCCAACCAAAAATATGTGTAGACTGCCAATCGCTCATTTCAATCATCAATCTTCAACCACATTCTTCGAGTTCCGGTTCATTTGTCATTTAAGTCAATCGCATTCCACCACTTGCATTTTGCTAAAACTAAATCTACGTTCAAGGTTGATGTTTTGTTTGTTCTGGGCTCATTACATATCCTAAACATATTCTTCATTGCTGTGCGAGAAGTTGCAAAAGTGATTTGTCCGTGAAAATCATATCGATCACCCTATTCCAACTGACTGGAATATTGGTAACAGGCAATTCAAATTATGTAGATCAATAAATATATTGCTTCATCAAAACAATTTTTTTCTGCGGAACTGCGAACTCTTCAGTAAATAAGATAAAGCTAGACTTTTCAGAGAAGAATTAGTTTTCGATTTTACTGAAAATTGCACACTAAAAATTAAAATATTTTTATTTAAACAATTGCACACTAAAAATTAAACAACACAATTTTTCTAAATATTATTCAGCTGTTGCTGTATCAACGTTGTCGGCGCCGTGGCTTAATCGTTAGTGCGTCGTCGTCGGACTGTTAAGCGAGAGTACCCGGGTTCGAATACAGCTCGGGGAAAAAACACCACAAACAATTTTCACGGCCCCACCTCCAGCGAACGACTGACAATGCTCCTGAAGTACTTCTGTCACGGAAAGCTTTCGCAATTCGCCATTCGGAACTGGCAATAAACTGTAGGTCCACTTTATATGTGTCAAATTATAACGCACACAACACAGTGGAGGTGCGCAAAGCTAGGCTGCGGCCCTTCGTGGGCTGTTACGCCACTAATAATGATGATGATGATGCTGTATCAACCCTAATCTTAAAACTAATTTGAAAGGCCAAAATCTATGGACAACATCGGACTAAGTAAGCTAATTAAGTCTTTAAATCCAAGCCTCCTGATTCGAAAAACAAGACTACACCTGTAGTATGAAGACATCTGTATTAGAACATTTTTGCTTTTTAACAACCTAGTCTTTCACATTCACAGTTGTTGTCGGGACCACCAATGGTAGAAATGTAGCCTAGGCCAAGACATTCAATAACTTACTGTCGTAAAGAAAAGAAAGCCACTCGATGACAGGACATTACCAGGCATATCATTAAAAAAAAAGGGATCGGTTAGGTTGGGTTAGGTTGTGTGGGCTGCCCAAGGCAGCGAAGCACTTAGGCCAGACGAGGCCCATTGTGATACCACATGAAAAGAATGCAAAAACATCCCACTACTCCAGAAACCAGCTGGAGCTATTGATATAGCTGAGGATACGGTAAAGGGATAAAACCAAAGGTACTACTCGAAAAGGAACTATACTTCTTTTCCTTTAATTCCAAGGCAAGTCTTACACACCATCTGTTAACACTTAACGGTTTTAAGATCACACTCAGTTTACATTCCAACTTGTTTTAATCAAAACACACTGACTGATTGCAAACAATGTAGCTTAAATACGTGCCGAACAAAATCTTGTCTATCAAACTTCTGACGATCGTCTTTGGAACCTTGGATTGTAGTGAATTCCTAAAATTTGTCATCTTAATCTAAATATTATTTATTTCCGGCATTAGCCGTTTGGGTTTTTTTTTATTCATACCATAGTTTTTTTGTATCAATCATGATTCCAAGAGACCAAGAAAATTCCGCATTAACGAAAATAAATCATTTAATACACAGGATTCTTAAAACACAAATTTCTTTTTACTCTCCGGGATAAAGTTGTGTGAACACACTACGGCATTTCCTAAAGAAGCCGGCAAAAACCAGAAATCCATATAAAGCCAAATCAATGAATCTAGATAATGTTAATCTCTTCAACTGCATTCCATAGTCTCTTAGCCTCTCTTCAATTCAAGATTGAAATTGAATGGACGACTAGTATGAGCGTCCAAAGAAAACTGAAGATCAAGATCAACGCTCGTTTTTCCTCACATCAATCCAAAGATTCCTCTTGATGCCACCTTTGGCTTCGGAATTCCCTTTCATTCCCATTGACTCAGTACCATGAAGGTGCTTACAATCAGTTGACTTTCCAGCACGGAGACGCACATTCTAGCAATCCAGCGTCTATTTTCACATCACTGGTGATAAGCAAAGCCAGTTGTGAGGAGGTGATAACACATTCATTGTAGCCTAATTAATAATTTCGCTTGGGCAGTCTCTCGCTCTCTCGATTTACTCATCAACACATTACCATTAAAACCTGTCCGCTGAATAAGAGCTCTTTCCGGGCTCAGGCACACTCTTAAGCCCGCTCTGAGCGGTTTGAAACAAGTATTTCTTCGAAGACGAGTTATCATGGCCGTGAGTGTAGAACGACAACGAGCTAAACAAGATTAATCTCAGTCTATCGTCGTCGCTCAATTCGGGTTGTTTTTGCTGTTTGCGTGAGTACTCCGGGGCCAAAAAATTATCAAAAAAAGATCTCGATAGACGTCGCCATTAAATTAGATTTTTGAAACGCGAAAATTTCGTTGTGAATTTTCTAAATTATTTATTTTTCCCCCTAGTCTAAGAATGGATTAAGTTAAGATGTCGCGAAAGCAAACTCTTTTTATTATAATCGCTCTGGCGTCTCTTTCACTCGGTAAGCATCAAGCTTCGGGGATTTTTACGTGACCGGTGACGTCGCATGCGGCGGAAGAGAAAATACTCACGGGATTATTTATTTCTTTTAGTATCTTCTTGCACCGACATGGAGTGGAAGTGCTCGTCAGGTCAGTGCATAAGTTCAGACGATCTTTGCGATGGCATCACAAACTGTTCCGATGGATCTGATGAAACAGCAGAGTTTTGCATCCACCAGTCCTGTCCAACGTACGCTTTTCGATGCGCATATGGTGCGTGTGTGAACGGAGAGGCTCCGTGCAATGGAAAAAAGGACTGCGCGGATAACTCGGATGAAACTAGCGCCATGTGTGATACCAGTGATCTGGCATCCAGGAACTCACGTTGCCTGTAAGTCTTAAAAGTGTGTTGAGTGCAAACCAAGAATTATCTCTCAGTGAATAATTTCAAAATGATAGCTGATGCTGAAATATATTTCTTTTCGGAGAGGCGAATGATTAGTGAACATCAAAAGATTCAGGGGGGGGGGGGGGGGGGGGGGGGGGGGGGGAGAGAAGTGCTTTGTTTTTGACAATTGGGACTGTACTCATAATTTGGGAAATCGTGTCAAAACAACTTTTTTCCAAAAAACAACAAGATAAAAATGCTAGTTTCTTAGAACTTAACTTTGAAATGACTCTATCGCACTTGTCAAGGGTAACGAAACACTTGCTGGTATTTACTGTAGTGCTATGTCATAATATGAGCGCTTGCTGCTCTGAGGATCGGCAGTGTAGTAACGACCTAAACAACTAGATCCGCTTACTAAAAAAAAATTACATGTCTCATGTTTTAAATGATTCAGTTAACTGTCTATAATTCAAAAACCTCTTTAAATAAAAAAAGAAACCTCTGTAAATCGAAGACAATCTATGTAATTTGGTTCCCTCGTTAATTTATTTTTGTGCAAAACCAACATTAAAACTTTTATAATTTAAAAATGATGACTTGTTTACCTCTAAAATTCGAAGTAATTGTTTTTCTCCTTAGTTGAAATTCGTAAGTGACGAAAGTGAGCAAAAATTTTTTTCCTGAAACCTCCGTCATTCGAAATTTTCGAAAATTTACTGAATTTTGGAAAAAATAAAAATACTTTTGGTCAAAAAAACCCCGAGGAACGCTACATATTTTCTTTGCCATTTCTTAACAGCTGAACAATGAAAAAAAAGTTTGTTTTAATGAATGAAATGCTTATTTTCTAAGAAGAGAAGTAGACTACAGACTTTAATGCTTACTTTAATTTGAAAGCAATTCTAGATCTCATTACAAAGTAAAATTTCTAACATAACTCCTTTTTTTGTAGTTGGAATATGGTAAGTTTTTCATTTTAAATTTTGTCAAATGAGGAAATTGATGATGTGTTGCCTGCAGTTCGCATCTTAAAGGTCAAATTGCAAGCTTTGCGTCTATTGTTAGTTAGGCACTAAAGTAAAAGTTATTCATTAAACAAAGCTTAGCAAGTGTTTTTTATTGATGAATCAACTTGCGACCATTTTCTTTAAGTTCACCAAAGTAATTTTCAGGATTTTTTTTTGTTTAGTTTTATTTGAAACGATATGAAGATTTTTAGTCAAGTCATCTGACAGTGTTAATCTCCTTAAGATAAATAAAATAAATATTTTTTTAATGAAGTCCAAAAACTGTAAATTTGTATGGATTCCAGCTCGATTTTTATAAAGATTACTAGCCTCTTTAGCCAGACAAAAAACCTTATCATTTCATCTCAGATTTTTATTGTTTTCTTTCTTAACCTTGTCAATGTCGTACGACACAAATATTGCATAAATAACTTGTCAAATATAGTTCATTTATTCTAGTGCCAACTCAGGTTTCAACGATGTGATAATAATGATGTAAATATGTTTCATTAGAATTAGTAACATTAAAATTTTTTTTTTCAAAAATAAATTTCATCTGTCTGATTGGCACCTAGTAATTATTGTTACAGAGGAAAGTAGGAATACAATTTAATTTTGAGGCCATTGTCTTACAAAATCACGATTAACATTACGGACATTAGGATTGACCGACACAACTTTTAACGAACATACGAACTTGGTATTCCTTTTTATTAAAGTGAAAGAGAGGGTAGACTTTGAGGGAATCACAATTAAAAGTTTTAAAACTGGAGGTCAATCGGCTTGCCTCTTTTTAGCCGTATTCTCGCGTATGTTTCTTGTGCCGGTTGTTTGTTAGAGTTATACCGCAGTGATATTTGCTGCTAATTTTTTAGACTTCGTCTTTTACTGGAGGTATGTTCAGATCAAGCTATAGGTCTTCGTTGGTGATGTATCACCATCGTTTGGATGTTTTTTCCTTGTAGTCGTTGAATGTTTGAACATTACATTTTGAAAAGAGTTACCAGCGAAGCAAAGCATCATCTGTACGACATAATTTTTTAAATCCATTTTATCATTAAACTGCCAACTGTGGAACAATTTAAATTCATATCGTACTTACATTTCAGAGAAGGCGACCAATTCGAGTGTAATTCGGGTGAATGTATAGATCAAGACACTGCATGCGATGGCCACGCAGATTGCTCAGATCAATCTGATGAAACGGTGGAGGCTTGCGCATCCACGAGATGTGCAAACTTTGCATTTCGTTGCGGCTACGGCGCGTGCATCAGTAAAACAAAAACCTGTGACGGAGAAATAGACTGCCGAGATGGTTCAGACGAAAGTTTCAGCCTGTGCGGAACCAAAACACCAACACCAACCCCACCTACAATAATAACACCACCAGGACAACGACCGCCTCCGTCCAAGTATGTGCGACTGTCTGTAATCCTTGTTCCTAATCTAAACAAAATCTTTCACTAGACCACCAACACGCGCACCGCCGCGAAGACCACCAGTCGGCTGCAAAGCACCAAACATTCCAAATTCTGTTATTGTCTACGAGTACGACGAGTCTGTCCTTGTGAAACCTGGCGATTCGGTACCGGATCAGATATCGATATCCTTCAAATGCAAACCCCAATATTCGCGCGAGGGTCTAAGCTTCAATCTTTGCTACAACTCAACTTGGCAATTCGACGGACACACCGAATGCATAAGTAACTCGCATGTCTGCGTAGTGTTCTACTTTTCACTTAATCACACTTAAATTTTTTTTTCTAGAATACTGCCCGAACGACGTCCTAAAGGGGGTAACGTTTAACGCCAAATGTCTCAGGGGAAGGGAAAGCGTTGCGTGCGATAATCGAATCAAATCTGGAACTGTGGCAAAGGTTGGCTGTGCGCTTAAGTACTCGAAACCAAATGTGGACAGCCCAGATGAACTAGTGTGCCACGACACCGGCGACTGGGACTATCCGCCGTACACCTGCCAGCCGATTTGTGGAGAAGAGCTTATTCGCAGTCAGTCGTTCCTTGCCAATGCACCCACTAGGAACATCACTTACGTACCTTGGCACGTGGCAATCTACAAAATGTCCGACGAGGCGTACAAACACATCTGTGGTGGCACCATCATTAGTGCGAAGATCGTTATATCGGGTAAGGACAAGTTCATATGGGTCATCAAAAGTGGTGGGTTCGTGGGCGTTGTGTAATCAGTCGCTTAAGTTAATACCTTGCAGGCAACTATCGCCAATAAAATCAATTTTTTACGATTGCAAAACCACCAGCGGTCTTGCAATTTTATGTCCTGAAAGTTTAGTGTAAAAAATGCACGACTTATTTTTGGGTTGCTTAAATATACTTCATTCCAAATTTGATCCCTTAACTAACAGGGGCTTAGAAGTTATTATGTGATACGTAAACGTGAGAGACAGACGGACAGCGAAGCGATTTCGTTATTACTTTGGACCGAAACCCTTAAAATCAAAGCAAACTTAAGATGCATCTGTGAACCTTGCTGGATTTTGCCAGAGGTGATCGGTAAAAAGAAACCTAAAAATAGCAAAAAGTGATCTGCAATTCTTTCTGGATCCTCTGGGATCTACAAGATCAGGAGCCAAGTACAAGTTCCTTTTTAAATATGTAATAAAATAAAGAAAGTTAGTAAGTACAAACACTTGTGAAGCACAACGACATTTAAGTGGCTGCATTGGCTGGCTTCGCAGTAAAGCATTCGGGAATCTAAATTTTTTAAAACCTTGTTAATTGTTTTAGGCTTATGAATTGCATATGCTTGGACCATTTCCAGATTTTTAGTATAACATCGGTCCATCACAATTTCCCACAAAAAGAAAGTCCAGCTGCGAGAAGACTATTGACATTGCCAAGACGGCTGATAACACGATTTCTTTTCAACGGACATGAACACATTCACTTTGGCAATAAGTTTTCTATATTTTCTAAAGTGGTTTAAACGTTAAGCGGCTCATTTCCTTCCTTTGAAATTTTACACTGACTTTCCGTAAAGATTTCGAGTAGCAAACAGCTTTCAGTGTCAATATAACTGATTGATTTAGAAAGAAACCACTAAATGGACCACCTTTTATTAAAACATTTTGATACTATGCAGTTCTGAGACCTGTTTCTCTACGGGGACCAGGTATTAATATAGCATATTGTTTGACGAAGTAACTTAAATGGAATTCAACAAAATTTGCTTTCCAATCCTTTTTCACTGAAATGTAGAAGATCCTTGTTTGGTTGCGTATTTACTCAGATACGCAGAGCTCTAGCAAACCTAGTCATAGTCAACGAATCTTGGCTGCTTCTTAGGCCTGTTTAAAAAAACATAAACTCAATTGACCTTAAGACTTAACAGTTCCTCATTTTTACAGCTGCCCATTGTTTCTGGAACAAGGCGAAAACCAATGTGGACGACAAATCTTTGTTCAGAGTTGGAGCTGGTAAATACTACCGTGATTACTACCGCGAAGAGACGGAAGCAAGGTTTGAGAACGTGGCCAAAATCACAATCCACTCAAAGTAAATAACAGCCACTTTTATTTCCAAATCAAATCACTTAACCATCTTTCCTCCATTACAGCTACAAAGATGATCTCGATTACTTCAAAGCCGACATCGCGGTGCTCGTCCTAAACAACTTTTTCGTATTCTCACCTTTCATAGCGCCAATTTGTATCGAATGGCAGCAGGAAGCTGCGAAGGCAATTTCAACTTCAGTCTTCGGCCGCGTTGCTGGATGGGGTCTCACGGAGAATAGAGAGTTTAGCGAGGAGCTTCGAAGTATAGATCTTCAGGCGACCGGCTACAGCGACTGCATTAAGAAGATCGATCCAGAGTTAGTGAGCAACTTGAAGGAAGACAAATTCTGCGTTCTTAATGAGGCCGGTTCCACTGTTTGTCAAGGAGACAGTGGGGGTGGATTTACGGTGAAGAAGAGAGACGCATCGGGTAGAAATCGCTACTACCTGTGGGGCGTAGTGAGTGGAGGTGTGCCATATGGCAGAATATGTACTGAATACGACTTTGCTAGTTACACAAATGTACAATTTTACGAGTCCATGATTAAAAGTGAAGAGCTTACCAATCGGCCGCGGTAGAGTGCAATTCAATTCAACTGATGTACGTAGGTTTAAGTTAAATAAATGTGACTTTTACTTTTTATATAAGAAAATCTTTTTTTGAATTTCCGGGGCGGGAAAACAAACATTTTTTTTATTAGAATTATATTTCGGTAATAGGATATGAATATGCAATGGAATGGTTACCTGCAAAGCAAAGTGCTTATCTGCAGATGGTTTTACGGAATTGTATGTTGTCTTTGAGGTGACTTATGGATAATTGACTCATTTTATATAAAGTGAGGATTATTATGATGGATGTAAGCATGTTAAATGTTAAATGTAGAAATAATTAATATTGCTTTAAGGATTGAACAGGAAGATTTTTTTCAGTGACTATAGTTTACGGATAGACTCAACTCTTTCTTCCTTTTTTTTTTTAAATTTCTTATTAAAGATAGGTTATGGAAGAGAATTTACAAGTTTGGGCACAGTGCACAGTAGCTCCCGATCACCATACACATTGAAAGCTTCTGGGACATCTAGCATTCCTTGCGCACGTCTTCTTGTATTTAGGCCGTGGTTAATGGGTTGCAGAAAGCGGTGATCACTCATGTATTGCAGCAATGTTGTCATCTGGTCTGACATCTTAAACTTCAAAGTTGAAATTTCGAGGTTTAATGATTTTTAGCAGTTGACGTCTTAAGCTAGATACCTTCTCCAAGTGTGTACGAGGTCTGTTCAAAAAATAAGGTGAATTTTAAAATTTCGCGGGCTACGTACATTCGATTATCCATTTTTTTTTTTTATGTTGGTATACTCGTCTCAATCATATGTTTACAGTTTCAGCTAAATAACATTTTTATTTTGTTTGTGAGAGATGTTTGGGGGAGATGATTGGGAGATGATTGGATAGAAAAAACGCTGGCACAAGTATATTATATCTGAGAGGGACAAAATAGGAATTGATGAATAAATAAATATTTTTTGAGAAAAGTGAAAATTCACCTTTTTTTTAACAGACCTCGTATTTGCTGTATTTCCCCAGGTGAGGATCCCGTGTCTGTAAACCTGCCCTTGGACCTCTGGATGCGAGTACAATTGGTGCTCTTGCTTCAGGATCCAAGCTACACCTCTGAAAGCAAAGAGCTTATTTTTTAATCTCAAAGGAAAAGAATAAGTGCTACTTCAACTAAATTTGTGGTATAAATAATTGGGCTATTCAGATTTTAAGCTAGACAGCTTAATCCGAGAAATTCTCAATCAACAAATTGCTCACTTTAAGGTAAGAACTGATTTCTCAACCTAGTCAAGTTTCTTAGTAGCCTAGACCTAGACAGAAATTAGATGATGGACGTTAAGGTAAAAAAATGTCACATTAATTGTTTCTCAGAAAGTCAAATGAAGCACAAAATAAATGTTTAAATCTCATTGACGTCTTATACTCGCATGAGTTATGGCACAAAATATACACATAAGAACACGAGCTGCAGTTGTCTATGACTTAGCTATGACTCCCTGCTTCATTGCCTTCAAGCAAGCAAAACGTTTTCACACCTAAAACAGACCAGCGATATGTTGTGGAAAAGTAACCATTAACCGGGCCCATTCATACTCAATATTCAAAGATTTAACGAACTACGACGTCACAGAGTTGCTCAGCTAGAAGATTCAAGTTCCCATTTCATTATCATTGAATTTCCGCACCACAAATAAACAAAACAAAAAAAAATCACCATGGCTCACTGGGGTTTCCAATCACGCTCTTTTAAAAATCAGGTTTGCACCTTCTGCTGAAGTTCTCTTGCGCTGTCGGGAGAGACTAGCGCCAAGAAAAATAACTCAAAAGTGATGAAAAATAAATGATGGGGCTTCGGCTCGTCACGAAGATTCAGCGAACTTCAGTCTGTCACTGGCAGTTGTGGAATAAGCTTAGTCGATAGCGGGGGATCATAACGCTCGACAAAACACAGAGCCCGCGTTCGCAAACCGATCATGAAGTCACTGACTAATACGAAAGTGTATAGCTTAAGTCTTTTTCTAGTGCTTTCGGTCTTAGGTCCTTTAAGTAAGTTTGAAAATATAACTTTTCAGATTTACGTCAGTGATTGTTGATTTTGTTTTCATCGAAAAGAAAATAGTGAAACGCCAAAAATTGGTTCTGTTGCTTAGGTATCGGTTCTAAGGTTCTGGAATGGCCGTGTGTCAGTGTATCAGAAAGCATTGCAGTAGAGAATGTTTGTGATGGACGCCCTCATTGTCCGGATGGATCTGATGAGACAACAAGTCTTTGTATTCAGCGAAGTTGTCCGCCATACTCGTTTAGGTGTGCGTACGGTGGCTGTGTTGCAGAAACGGCGCGTTGTAACCGCACGAGGGAGTGTGCAGATGGCTCAGATGAAGCACAAGTTTTATGCCAACCGGAAAGAAGAAACTTCTCGTGCTCGTAAGTAAACGTGAATAATTTTGTTTTTATTTATGTTTTTGCTGGCGGTTCTCTTTCGGTGACGAGGTCTAGCTGGTTTTGCCGATAGTTGATAAGACCAGCTGACCTGTGATACCCTGGGGAAATTTTATGTTTTGCGAGCAATTTTATTGAGATTTGAGAGACTATCAAGAGACCATGTTGGCGCCAAGCTCGTAAATCATCAGCTGTTGATCTCACTTTCTTACTAATTTGTGTATATTGCGACAACAGATGCTGAAAATATTGTGTGATTGAATATTTCACGTTTCGATCCAATGTGAAATATTCGATTATTGAAGAATTTTATCGGAAGTTAGACATTTTTCTTGAGCAAGTAAGTGTGAGAAGTGTTAAAGTGTTCACACACTTGTGAGCCGCCCCGATCTACCACGAACTTTGTCCAACTAACTGAAGCTAATATTTAATCATTATCCTATACACATCGGTCAGAATTCCCCAACTACACCTTTCATATCTTCGGCACTTCCTTATATTTTTATAAAATTTCTTGACAATTACAGTACAAAAATAAAATATGCATTGTTTTTTGAAAACTTTCTGTGCCGATATATTAAGCGATTTCGTAAAACTTGTGTTTTCCCCCCTATGGAAACATATATACATTCTGCCAGCCCACCTACCTAACCTAACCTAACCTAGGTCAGTTACTCGGCTGACAGTTCTGCTTCACTTAGGTCCTTGTGGATCCCTTGGGGGGAATTGAGTCCCCCTCCTCACTCATGGCAACCAATTCTACCAATGCGTGTTCCGTCTTCCTAGTGGGAGAAACATTGATTCAAGCAGAAGTATCACGTCGAACGAAAAACTGTTTCAACGTTTTCAGGAAAATGATTCCAATAAGGAGTTCGCATCAAACTCTAGTTTTAGTCGTGGGCGCTGCTACATCTGCCCAAAACGTTCGACCATTACTAAATATTCGACAAAGTGCTCGAAGAGTGTCAAATTTAAATGCAAAAACCGTAATAAAACAAACAAAAACATGACAAAATTTCAGGTCTTAAAAATTCAAACTATCGGGCAAAATTGGCCCACTTATGGTATACCACTTGCGTTATTATAATATAACTTTGGCGTTATCAGTAACAGGCCAATTTTTCCTTGAAATCAAAACCACTTAACTCCACTTAGGTTCAAATCAAGTTATTAGGACCACAGGACTCATAATACAAATTTTGTATATTGCATTTAATAACACCCTCTTAATTTGTTACACGAGCGATTCCTTCAAAAAGAAAGTAAAACGCCTTGCAATTTTATTTTCAGAGGCTGGTTGGTTGTCTGATATTTTAGTTGTTGTTATTTTTTTCTATGCGCTGGCATCAACTTAACAGTGAGTGTGTGAAATCTGCTTAGCCTTTATCCACTTTAAAAGAATATTACGCTGTGTTAAAGTTAAAGTTATTTATTATTAGTTAAGCACAAATCAATCAATATAAGTAATAAAAAAGGCTTATTTTCATTTATATTAATTGTCGTAGTTTACATTTTGAAATATGCACATAAATATGTGGGTACATAATTATTTAAACGATAAATATAATAGATATGAATAGTACGTATATATTTTTCCTGTATAGTTACATTGGACAAATAAAAGAATTTTTTTTCTTATGTCCGTGGTTCGAACATAGGTAACTTTTTTTCTTATATCCGTTGCTCGCATATAAGAAAAACACGGATAGAAGAAACAAGGTTTTTAGATTTTCGAAGTTGCTGATGTCCGTAGTGTACTATATTCTTTTTTAATCTGCAGGCTTTTCTCTAATTGGGCCCCAAGCGTATTCGCCTATGATATTGGATCCCATTTGCAGTGAAATGATACCTGTCTCCATGCTCTACACTAATACTCCCCATATTTTCGCTATTAAAATTGAAATGGGAAACATGTAGCTTCAGCGGTTTCCTCCATCCTAATATTATAAACTTATCAGTTGATTCTACAAAATTCGCTTGTTCCGTATATTCTAGAAAGCCTTTTTTATTTTTCTGAATATTTTCTCAGCACTTCAAGGGCAATGCTCCAGGTACACTTTAAATGTAAATTGGGGAGTGTCATTGACCCACTAGTACTGCGACCTAAAAGATCTATTATATCCATCCTTTTTATGTCTAATATTTAAATGCTGCTGTCATGAATTTGATAACGTCCCTAGATGTTATGCTGTCGAAGTCAGAAGTCAATTTCTGTTGCATTTGATTCGTTGATTGATTAAAATTTGACTAAGCACACCTTGGCCAATCGGTTTAATGGCGTTCCATAGTCCCCTTAGCTAGCTTTCTCAGTCTAACTAGTCTCAGGTTAGCTTATTTATTTTAAGAGCTTCTTTGGCTGGTTTAGGGTAGTGTTTCAGAATCATGAATTTTTTAGAGTTTTTAATACCATCATGATTTCTCCAGCGCTGATTGTCTTGTTTGATGGTCCACTTACGAACGAGTTTGTTCATGTCCGCAGTGTTCAATCCATAAAGGGCCTATGAACTGTATTTGTCCTCCTTTTTTTGTCAATACGTCCGCCTTCTTGTTACCTTCATTATTTTCATGGCCTGGCACCAAAATCAGCTTTAGTTTGTTGTATTCTGTCAGTGCAATTAGAGTTTTGTGATATTTCCAAACAGTCTTGGAATTTGTGGTGTACCTCCTTAGAGTATTTTGAACAGACTCACTGCCTGAAAATATAGATATTTTTTTATTGACTAGTTTCCTTTTCAAAGTGCGGTGTATAGCTTTGTTATTTCAAATAGTACAGCCTGAAAGACTATTGAATCGCTACAAAGTGGAATGTGAAATTTCCATTTCTGTCGTACCTGCCACTTCCTTATTGTCACACTTCGTCTCATCTGTGTACCACTTCAGGGCGTCATCGTTCAATCAGCGTTGTTATATTCTTCTCTGCTCAGTATTCGTACCGTGTAGAGCTGAAGTTTGGCACAGGATGCATCATCGCTTACTTGTGTAAGTTCCTAAGCATTGCCAACCTTTTTGAGAACCTTTCGATAGTCCACGAGGTTCCCTTCTTTGAAGTTAAACGAACTTTGTCTAGCATTTCCTTGTTTTATTAATGTATAGTGTGTTATTGTGGGAGGTTCAATTGCTTCCATCTAAACCGATGCAGTCGTTCTCATTGCCCCAGTTGTACAATTGCACGCTAACCCTTTTTTTTTAGTTTGCTAATGACTCCATTTTTGGTAGCTCTTTTTCCACCATAATGCAGCGCCCTAGCACATAGCAATCCCTGAATTTATGGAAAGAATTTTATGATTTGTGATTCATTCAATTGACTTCATTTGATGACTTAGACTTTGGCATTGAAATCTCTCATTCTTTTTGAAGTTTTGATTGGAGCAATCTTTACGACCAATCTATTGTATTGGGCGGCGTAACAGCCCGTTGAGAGCCAGAGCCTAGCTTTTTCGCGCCTCCACTGTGTTGTGCGCGTTATAATTTTGTCACATGTGGAGGGGACCTACTGTTTAATGCCGGTTCCGAACGGCGAATTGCGAAAGCTTTTCATGACAGAAGTACTCCAGGAAGGTTGTCAGGCGTTCGCTGGAGGTGGGGCCGTGAAAAATGTTTGTGGTGTTTTTTTTTTCCCCGAGCTGGATTTGAACCCGGGTACTCTCGCTCAACAGTCCGACGCACTAACCGATCGAGCCAACGGCGCCCACTTTACGACCAATCTATTGATTGCAAATCAATTAAATGGAAATCCTTAAACTAATATATTTGGGACTTCAAAAATTTTCGTTGCTTCGCTTCGTTTCCGTTTTCGATGAAGTCTTTGGGAGTTGTGAGCAGTTTTGAAGTAATCTATAAGAGTGATTAGAGTCTGAAGAAACTGAAAAAAGCCTTTCCACAGCTGCCTGATAGTAGTGTTGTTCCTCAAAAATGCTTTTCTCAGGGCTGTGTTTTTTTTTTTTTTCATTTAATTACTTTATTTGTCTTAGTACGACTCCATCCCCATCCCACCCCTCCTCGATCATCATCACTCTTATAGATTTCTGTACTCTGGATTTCATTTTGATTTCTATTTAAAATTTGTTCAAAGTTGTGATGTTTCTTTTGGAAAGCACTACTTTTAGATTGTTCGTTTCATATTTCTTCCATATTTCGAAATCCCGAGGATCGAAAAATTGAAATACGCACCTCTTTTAACTTATAATTATCCGTATCCATTTATTAGCTCACTGTAACAGTAAAAATTAATGCAAGTTCGTCTTTTTTCCTACATTTAGATTCAAATGCCTTTCCGGTGAATGTATAGAGGAAGATGACGTCTGTGATGGGGTTCCCAAATGCAAAGACCAATCGGACGAAACTGTCGAAGCATGCGCTGCGACCGTGTGTGAAGAACCATTTTTCCGCTGCGGCTACGGTGCATGCATCAAAGGCAATAAGAAATGTGACCGTAGAAATGATTGCCTAGACGGCTCAGATGAAAGTTATAACGTCTGCGGTATACCGCCGCCCAAAGGAGAACCTGCAAGGCCAATAGCCGGACCAGAACCTTCAAGACCATTATCCAGACCCCCGGTGACTCCAATGTAAGTGGAAAAGGTCAATGTAAGTCATCCCAGTCCCAGTCAATGTACATCTCGATACTATTGTAGGTTCCAAAGACCTCCAGAACCACCGGCGCCTGTGAGCCCCGTAAAACCTGCGACGCCAGTAATACCCGCACCACCCCCAACAACAGTTGTTATCCTGCCGAAAATGTCGTGCACGGCTCCCAATATCAAGAACTCTCGTATTGTCAGCGAAGTCGACCCAACTAGAGTCATTGGTCCTGGTGCAGAAGTTCCCAACTTGATGTCGATAATCTACCAATGCCAGTCTGGGTATTTCCTTGAAGGGCCGCAATTCAACTTGTGCCTCAACGGCTCTTGGTTCTCCACAGTTGAACCTGAGTGCACTGGTAATCCGAAGAGCACGAGAACCACAAGAGCCGTGACCAATTTCTCTCATTCGCAGTCTATTGTCCACATGAAATCCTGAAGGGAGTCACTTTTAAAGTGGCTTGCGCACGAGATGGTGTCACTGTGCCTTGCAACAACCGCATTAAGCCCGGAACCATTGGCCAAGTCTCCTGTCCCACCAAATACAGGATTCCCGACTACAATCCAACCCAAACTCTGTTCTGCGACGAGGCTGGCCACTGGGACTACTCGCCGTTCCGCTGTGAGCCTATCTGTGGGGAAGAGCTGGTCCCGAGCGTCCCTTTCCTGGTCAACGGAAAAGTCACCAACATCACATCAGTGCCATGGCACGTGGGAATCTACAAAAAAATCTCCAATGACTTCAATCATCACTGCGGTGGAACCTTAATCAGCGCAAAGGTTGTCATATCAGGTACAGAAGACCGTTGGGCTGTCCACAGAGTTCCTTCTCATGACTTTTCTCCACAGCGGCTCACTGCTTCTGGGACCAGGCTAAGGAGAGCATCCAGGATAAGGATGCTTTTGTCGTGGCAGCGGGAAAGTTCTTCCGAGACTTTAACACGGTGGAGTCCAGGAAGGCTCAGTTCCAGAATATTTCCCACATCGGTATTCCTAGCGAGTAAGAATTTGTTTGGTCGTCACCTGTCCTATGACTGTCTAAGACCGCGTGTCTTCTAGTTACAAGGGCGAAGATGCAAAGTATAAGGCTGACATAGCTGTTCTCGTGCTCACCAGTCCATTCGTCCTGTCCGAGTACATTTCGCCGATTTGCATCGCATGGCACAAGGACGGGGCCAAGTCGGTAACCAGCGGTCTGTTTGGTCAGATTGCCGGCTGGGGAAAGGACGAAGCAGGGGAATACAGCAGCGAACTAAAGACCATACAGGTGCCAGTTAATAGCCACGAGTCTTGCATACGAGAGATCGAACCTCAGTTGGCTGGCTCGGTGACGTCGGATAAGTTTTGTGCCTTGAATAACCTGAACACAAACGCATGCCAGGGCGATAGTGGCGGTGGATTTACGTTCAAGAAGGTGATCAATGGAAAAGTTCGTCACTATTTGTGGGGAGTCGTGAGCAGCGGAGTGCCTTACGGGTTGAGGTGTAGTCACTTTAGTTTTGTTACCTTCACAAACATTCAGTACTACGAGAGTTTCGTGACGTCTCTAGAGACTCCAAATAGACCGAAATAAAAGAAAATTTAGCTTTATTGTTGGTCTTTTGTGGTCATGGAAATGAAAATGTAAGAAACGGAGACACATCAAGATTCCACAGGACACAAGTCCTTGAAGAAACTTTTCTTGCTGACACACGCAGTGTGCGATGTTCGATGAAATTGAATTAACCACAAAAACGTTGCATACTTAGCGGCGTCTAGTAATTAATTCTATGAAATCATTTTTTTGAATACATCACAAATGACGGAGAAATTGATGAAAATCAAAAGTAAAAAGCACACCTCTTGGTCTACAGCTTGAAATAGCTTTTTTTAGCTAAATTCTCAAAAAATTGATGGGAATATAAAAGGCCTACTTCTTGGTCCTCAAGTTGTTCTCTCCGTGAACTTTTCAAAAGCTAATTCATAAAACCCACCACAGTTGGAACAACACTGTTGCACAAACTGACGTTTAACAATCACAAATGTCTGCTCGAAACGTCAGTTATCAGCTGTCACATGTAGCATTTCGAAGAAAGAATTTCGTCAACCAAGGAATTAGAATTTACTTTACGTGTTCTGTTTTATTTGAATAAATCTGTCTCTGTGATTGTTCTTACATCCCCTATGGAGGCTCTTGAAAATAGAATTGCCACTGAAGAGGTTTGGAATGATCTCTCCCACATAAGTTCTGACATACCCAATCGCCGGATAAAATGTGATAAGTGCAAGTAAATCAAATGGCTCACAGTAAAATCTTGAAATTTCCCACTACATCCTGTTTACAGGCGTCCAAAAACAGTCTGCTACTGCGAGTCTCTGCCGAACCCGCCACTGGACATAAAATCATCTGTTGTCATCCTTCAACACCCGGCTGAGGAGAAACGTCCGTTGCGGACAGCTCTCATGCTGCAGCTTGGTGTGACACCAGGAAAGTGTACCGTGTACCGGGGTAAACGATTTCCCACACCTAAGAATCAAGCCGAATTGGAAAGTATATTCAATTTGCCAAACTCCCTGCTGCTATATCCCAGTAAAGATGCGGTTCCAATTGAAAGCGTCGACAAAAGTCGAGGGCCATTCACACTGATTCTTATCGATGGAACTTGGCCACAAGCAAAGGCGATTTATGCAAGCAGCCCGATGTTGCACAATTTGCAGCAGGTGAAGTTGATCACCTCCGGGATTAGTGACTACGTCATTCGGACGCAACCCACCGAGGGTTGCCTCAGTACCTTAGAGACAGCGGCGGAGAGTCTGGCAATTCTGGAAGAGTGCCCGTCATACAAAACTCAGTTGGTGCAACCGTTGCACACATTGTGCAGATACCAGCTGGAGAACGGCGCCGTTGAGCATCAGTCGAAAGAGTTTCGCATCAAGAACAATCAGTATCCCAAGCTAATTGGACGAAGGCTGCACAAGCTGCTTAATCGCACGGGAAGTGTGCTCAACCAGCAGCCAACTCAACCGGAACCGCCGAGTGAAGCTGAAAGCGAAAAATAGCATTTAGTTAGTGTCGTGAGGAACCTCAAATAGTTGATTATATGTATAGAAGTGTTACTAGACAGGTGTACAATATTTTAATAAATCAATACATTTTCCAAGCCGGACAAAACCACAGGTTTTTATTTTCATTTTTATCCGAAATGTAGTCTGGGTACTGGGTAGCAGAAATATTAAACTTTAGTTTTGTAGTTGGGGTATGGGAGCTACAGCCGTAAAAACTAATTCGATTATCACCAGTAGCTTGATTCGCTTGAATCCTTTTACAGTCAACCAAATTCCTTACTCTTGTTTTATTTATGTACAATTTATTTGAGCAGTCGACTATTCTAAGAGTGAATTGGAAGACGCAATCAATTTTTGCCAGGAAACACTCTTAGATAATCAAAGCTAGAACACCTGCCAACTTATATAGGCGACTTTTATTTTGTGGACTTAAAAGCATAAAAAAAATGCCGGCCTAAGACAGGGGACGACTTCTATTGGTAATGGCAAGCAGGGTTTTATAGGAAAAAGGCATTCCTAGCTGAAAAGAGTGAATCAATTCTATTTAACTAAAAATTTGGGAAAAAAACGATATTAATACAAGCGTTTCGGTGAGGAAGTTGAACACTTTCCGTGTTCAGGTACATCCTAAGCCATCCGTCGTATTCTTTGCATTTTTAAAATGTATTGTTCTGATTACCACTTTTTTTCAATGAACGAAAGACTCATGGGTCTACCCTAAGATTTATAGTATACCAGGTTACGCATTTTCTCTCTTTATTCCGCATCTACGTTATAAGGGGCCCAATTTGCTTGACTCGATTCTACTTCATTCCATGAGTTTTGACTCTCCTATTCTATGAATCTTGTCTTAGGTCTACCCTACTAAAAACCAATTTTTCTAATAAGAATAACGAAAAATCCGACATGATTATTGTTATATTTTATATATTATTGTCATGTCAAGAAAAACTTCTCTATTTTGAGGCTCAATATCTCGAAAACAAAAGTTCAAAACAAAAAGTTAAAAATGAAACTTTTATTTTTTACAACACTTATCCAATGATACCTAACTCAAAAAATGCCAATCAATTCATTTTTATTTAAATTTAGTAATTAGTAAAACAAATCGAGATTGGCGTTATAAATTTGCAAAGGAGCAGATTATTTTGGGTGCAAGTACTATTTTCTGTTGAATCGAAATGCGCCATATGACACTCGGTTCCCCTCTACCGTGCCTCTGTGGTAGCCTCAAAGATTTTTCGGACCGGAGCGTTGGTCATCTCAGACGTTAGACTTTTATCCTCCTGACCAGATTAACGTCGCTGTACGTACGTTCGCTGATAGGCGAAAGACTCTCATTATCATCATCATTATAGAGTTTAAATATTGAGTTTTGCCTTTTAAGTAAGAATTTCGAGTTCAGTATTGTTTTTTAATACTTTTACTCTCTAACCCATCTAATTCTTCCCATTTCCAAATCCTGTATCATATCAACCGGCACTATTTCCGGAGACAATAAATTTCGTTTTAGTTTCGGCTCGATTTTACCGTTACGATCCATAACATACGAACTGTCCAAACTTGTTCAAACAAACGACTAAAAAGTTATTAAAATTATTTCATAACCGACTTGAAACAGTTATAAACGAAGTGTATACTAAATATTAATATCAAATAAGCTGTGATATTGAATAGCCGAATAACTTATTATATTAAGCTTAAACTGAGCCGTTCAGAGCACAAAATGATTAACTCCATGAAACACAAATTTTGAAAAAATTATGAAATAATTTACATTCGTCTCTAAACGACGAATTTCGAGTCCATCGAAATCGAATTTTCGCAGGACATCAAAATTAGTTCGAACAAGAGGGAGTTTTGGAAAAATTCGAATTAGAGGGGCAGATAATTTTTTGTTAAAAACGCCTGTATATTACCCTTTTTAAATTAGACTTCAAGTACACGCACTAAATAAAATAAAAAAGCGTCTCATATACTTCATATTTTCAGATTAAAAGCATGTTTTTTGGAGCCCAACAAACCACACAATAAATAAGCAGTGCAGGTCTTCTTACAAAGGCCCCCGGTTGTGTAAAGGCGGCCCTACACGATGACCACGTTCGCTATCATGTTCATAGGTTTCGACGTTCGCCATGTAGGGTTATGACATTTTTTGTTTATTTTTATGCAAAAGAAAAAAAAAAAATCGATTTGGAGCCATTGAAAATAGACCAAGGGCCGAAAGAATGTATTCGAGTTAAAGGGAGCTGGACTTAGAGGATGGTTTTTGTAGGAAAAAGGGGAATGCCAAAATATGGCGAAAAAATTCGAATGCATTCGAGTTAGAGGGATTTTCGACTTGGAGGGAGTTCCAACTTAGAGGGATTCAAATTTAGTTATCGTTTAATGGCGTAAATCCTTATTATTTGGAAAAGTTATTTTAAATACAAAAAGTTATTTAGATTAAATTTTTCGAAAACTGGTATTAATCAATCTCTGCACTGAGCGGCTCAGTTAGTAAATGCAGCTATTTTCCTCGTTTTTTCGTTGCTGATAAATTTTTCAACCTCAAGTTGTACAGGGCTATACAAATGAATTGGGACAAACATTTGTTCAAATGCAGTTTAAGGAAAGTAGCGAGAAACCAAACTTTGCATAATTGTGCAGCCTTGATATCTTTAATGTTCAACAAGGTAAAAAAGATATTAAAAAGATTATTAAAAAGATATAAAGATATTAGTTCTTATGACTAATTTTGTATGTCTCAATTAATTTCCACGGCACTATATGTCAGATGGTCAAACAAACTCTGAGCTTATAAAACCCCACGTACTCTTTATTGACAAATTAATTTTACATATTCTAATTTGAAACGTGTCAGGAATCATATGTCCAGACACTTAGGGCCGCTTTTGAACAAGGGCTTTTTTTGACTCCAATCCAATCGGCCAAACTTCTTAATTGCAATTTATTAAAAAAATTCAAAACAAAATTGGTTCTATACTGTTCGGCAATTCAACAGCAAGCCTACATCGAAGACTATCACCGAACCTTCCGCCTTGAAAAACAATGGGTGGCTACATGTACGTGATTCAAAATCCTCAATTATCAGCTTATTGACTACACTGCTGCTTAAGTGTTTCAACGACTTGATTTGGTACTATTTTTTCATTTGCTCTGTTATCTTTTTGTGTAGTAAAACAATTGCAAAAACTTATTAGTAAAAATTCTGTAAAATATTCTTAACGATAGGAGTGGCTGGTTGTAGAACATTTAGGCCCGACTAACTCTACTCTGATGTCACAATGCGAATAAGTTCTGCCCATCCCATTTAAAACTGTTGCGAGCTTCTTACGATATTGCGAGTCTGAACGACGCTGATGGTCCTCAGACTGTCAAAGAAGATTAGTTCTTTTACAGAACGCTAAAACCTTAGAGGGGAAGAAAGCGCCCCTCTTTACCGCCATTCTTTGAGATAACAACTTTGATTTTTGTAGTTCCACATCCCATCCCCATCTCATTCTTACAAAAACAAAAAAAAAACAGTATAATTCTATTGACATTGATCTTATCTGTCCGGTGGCTGTCAACTATGTACATTGTATGATTTTATTTTGACCTTAATTAAATAAACACAGTTACATCAGATATTAAATGTATTTTGTCGTCTCAACACACAACAAATTACTTTACTTTTGATATCTTCATTTTCGTCTTTGCGGTTCTTTTTACATAAATTGACATAAAATTAAATTAAAAATAAAAAATATTTTTTTTTGTTTTTTCTTAATTTTAGGTACTTAATATACTACAAGTTTAAGTTTAAAATTTAGAGTTTCTTTTTTTTTCATTTTATTTATTTATTTTTTTTTATTTAAAACTTGACATTTACACTTAGAATCATCTTATACGTAAATTAATCTACTTATTTCAAATGAATGTTCTGATAAATATTCTATCTATGAATATTTTTTTTTGTTTTTTTTTTGTTTTAATACATTTATGTATATGTTTTAATGTTACACTCGATTTTATTGTGTTTTTTCACACAGAGTTTAGTTTAAATTGATTTTTTTCTTAATTCGTTCATATCCTTTCCACGCAGATATGCTAAATATAAACACAAAGTGCTTTCAATTTAGTTCTTTACTTAAATTTTGTTTTTTATTAATCATTAGTTTTTTTTTTTGTTGAGTTACTTAGACTTTGAGTTCATATTCAGTCTTCAAAAAGAAAAGGTCTTAACTCCTCATAGGTATTTACAAATTATTTTAATTTTCTGTTTTTTTTTTTTTGTCTTAGTTTAAAATTTGTTAATTGAATTCAATTAATTTTTTATATTTAATTCACAGTTTTGAAAATTTTACATATCCGTGGGTCCATCTAGCACTTAGTATAAAGACATTTATTTACTTGTTTTTGGATTTGCAAGATGAGGACATTCAAGTCGGAGATTTATTCTTAAAAAAGGCAAAGTGAATTCCAAATATTACAAATAAATAAATTAAGGAAACCGAAAAAGTGAACTAAAAAAAACATACGTGAAATATTTAAAGAATTCTTTTTTAATAATCTATGCACACTTTTTATCGACTATTCGAGAGTTTGGGGCTGATGCCAATTTATACTCTGTGATCCTCTCTACAGCTCCTTATTTTTAGCACTAACTCCCACAATTAACACCAAAAACATTGTGGTCTCACATCATAAATCTCATGACTTCAATGGATGTGGATGCGGTGTTTCCAATCGCGAATGTAAAAAATCCACTCTTTAAAGGTTTAGCTAAGTTAGTTTTGAGTTGATGCTTAAAACCAGCTAAATCAGCCTCCGTTATTGTAGCAGAGTTTTAGATGGCGATTGTCAGTCAACTAAACTTTTATTAATGTTAAGGGTATCACCAGCGGATATAGGCTGCGCTTCTGTCCTTGAAAAGTTATGAAGTCGCCTTAAAGCTAGTATTGGATTGTCTTCAACTATTGCACCAGCCAACTATAGCCAGCACAAACAGAGTTCGTCTCATTTGGATACCTGGACACAGAGGCTGCGTTAGAAACGAAACAGCAGACCTAATAGCGGCATATCCCTTAGCATCGCTTTGCATAAATAGCTGGCTGAGGAACATGGCCACTCATTACTGGACAAAAACTGAAGCTAACATCAAATTTGAATCCAATCCATCTCGGGAAAAACATACGACAGTTTTCACAGCCCCACCTTCAGAGAACAACTGGCAATCCTCCCTGAGGAATTCTGTCATGGAAAACTTTCGCAAACAGTAGGCCCCTTCCAAATTATACTGCGGACAGTCCAGTGGTTACAAGAAAAGCTAAGCTCTGACTTTTCGCAGGCTATTACGCACATACATTGTGCGGCGTAACAGCCCGTTGAGGGCGAGAGCCTAGTTTTTTTTTCGCTTTTAACACCTCAAAAAGAAAAAGAAGTGAAAGCTGACAACAATCACATTTAAACTACACCGGTACTAACCAGATATGAAACCAACAAATTCATTTCTTCCAATACTAAGAAGAACTTGCTCAACATTTAATGAATATCTTCAGGTAAAAAAAAACAACGATTCACTGGCAAACAATGATAGGAGCGCGAACGCACAGGATACGACGAGAACGAGGAAGAGGAAAAGCAGAAATAACTCTCACGAGCTATTACCAAACAAAGCTATTTAAATATTCCACGTTTTCAACAAATCCTCGTAACAATCTTAAGTTGGTTTCCATAGAAAACACCGAAAGGATTAAAAAAAAAACAAAAGAGCTAAAAACCTAACTTAAAAACGAAAACCTGGAAACGAAAGAAAAAATATATTGGACGGTATACAGCTGAATATCACTTAAAACTTAAAATTAAGTTTGAAAAAAAAATTAATCAATCTGACTCATTACAACTGAGACACAACACTCACACGCTCACGCACCTAACACACAAAAA
Organism: Syritta pipiens; assembly: GCA_905187475.1. Classification (NCBI taxonomy): domain Eukaryota; kingdom Metazoa; phylum Arthropoda; class Insecta; order Diptera; family Syrphidae; genus Syritta; species Syritta pipiens. The sequence goes on along the minus strand of LR994572.1, from coordinate 67,062,493 downwards.
AAAAAACAGACGCGCACAAAAAAACGAAATATTCAAAACCAAATAGAAGATACAGAATTTAAAAAAAAATACACTAAATACATATTTCATATGCATTATAAATCCCCTCCCCCTCTTAGAAGTATAGCTATCCTTTGTCCTTGCCGGCTCCAACACTGACTCCAATTAAATGTTCACCGGCCATTAGTCCGGCTGGCTGATGGGCGTAGTTTCTTATTTGATGCAGCGATATCAGCTGATTGGGGAAACTATTGGCGTTGTTCTGATTGACGTTTTTATTTTGAAAACTTATTGCATCGTATAGGTATGGTCGCTGGGCCATTGGATGATGGCTTAAGGTATTCAGATGTGGCGTCATCGAATTGATTGGTGTAAATGCTGAATTGCTCGTTGTTTTTGTTATGCTCGCGGTATCGTATGGTCCGACGGTGGATGGTGTGGACACTGTAAATGAAAGAAGAGAAAAAAGTAGTTTGTGTTATTTGTGAAAATTTCCGAATTTCGATTGAAATTGTGTTTTGGATGAGAGATTTCGTGTGCATGAGAACAACTAAATGCATCACAGGCGTGGTCGAAACTTTAACTAAACCTTTATTTCTAATAGACAAGCTAAATGAAGAATGGCGCGAGAGTTCTGTGGCAAATCGAATTTTTAGCTGTGTCGGTTTTTCTTTGAAAAAGGGGTAAGTTTTTGATAACTGTTACAAATGCACTGTGTATAGAATGCAGGGGATATTATGAGATTTCAAACTCTCAAAGACGTTTCTTTTCTTGCATTTTTAAGCAAAGAAATGGCCTTCAATCATATAGCTGGCAAAAATCAACTCTTAGTGTGGTCACATCAGAACGCGGAAAAAGTTTCTTTTACGTCTATCGGGTAGGACCGTCTCAATTTCAGATTGATCTGACCGATTTTACGTGTTTGTCCATTAGAGTGTTAAGATCAAGGCATATTCTGGGGACACAGAAAATCCGCCAACAAATTTACACTCCTAAAAAGTACGCACTTAAAAAAAAAGCTAAGCTAACCAAAACCAATGCCATACTTATATGCATCAGAGCTCTGGTACGAAGCAGCATAATATGTAGAGTTTGGAGAGCCTTCAAAGATAAATCGTGAACAACCTCTAGGAACGGCCACATCAAATCAACAATGGACCAAGTCTAAGATTTCTGAAGAAAAGTCAAAGTTTTGGAAAAATGCAAAGCATTCTTCACTGAAAGACAAGTGAGTTGCTTTTTGAAATAATCTCCCTGCTATGACCACCAAGCTTGAAGCATACTCTGTTGGTTCTGGTGGTTGATATTAGTTCGCAATTACGATTCGTAGTAGTTCAACTCGGTGAACTGGGCCTAAATTCAATGCAGATAAATATATATTTTTGCCATCAACATAAATTGTGTTGTTGCACACAAACTAGGGCAGGATATCAAAACTTTATACTTGTGCTAGTTTAGGGGCATTCACCATTTTTATTTTATTTTTAAGTTTACGGTAATATACAAATGTAAGCAAAAGCGGCTACATTTTGATACTTTTTGCATGAAACAGAGAACAACTCCTGTAATCGACGCACAAAATTGAGCGTACCGACACCATGTGTGCGTGATACACACGTTTCGTAGGATTGGCACATGGTAATTTGTTAAAATATAAAGGCAATAAACAATTCTGATGATCATTTCTGCGCATTTCTATAGCTGAAAGGGCTTTATTACCCTGTTTGTGTGGAAAAAGAGAAAGTAAGCGAAAACAAACGGACTTGTCAACAAGAAGTTATTTCCTAATGGAAGCCCATCCGACAAATACGAGACATTGTTGGACGATCGTATGGAACGGAGAAAATAGTTCACAGATAAAAATTATAACTAGGAGGGGAAGAAATGTTACTCTTACATGTCAGATTAAAACGAGCGGTATTTTGTTTGGAAAATCAAGTCTAATCTAAAAATCATATTTTTTTTATTGGCGGCTGAGCTGTCATCTGTTACCAATAAATCCCTATCCGTAGAAAACGTTGAATCAGTCTTGCGAACAAATAAAACAAATGGTAGGATTGCCCAGAAAAAAGTACATTTCAATAGCAATTAAGAAAAAAAGAATAATTCCCATATATAAACTACTGTTGTAGCTTTTTTGAAGCTGCCATGTTTCTAAATAAAACAAAACTTAACTTATTTGAATCAGAGAGTGGACAAGTTCTTTTTAGAGAACCAAATACAGATCTAAAAGCCAAGAATATTTAAAAATATTTCTTCGCATCGAAACAGGCGAAATTACAACTATTCATTTGTGAGGTACTGTAACTATCAAGAACTCTAGTTACAGACTCTAGATATATAATAGTTCAGAGCAAAAGGCTAAATGAGAGCAAACTCCAGACGAGGGATCTTTGATTCCCAAAGCATCTCTAAGCAGATGTGGCCTAAATGGATAAAGTGGATGGATAAAAGTAGGACAAAACAGCTACTCTCGATCTGTAGATGGAGTAAAAGCAGGCTGGTATTTGCACCTTCGGCAAACACGTCAGAAGCATGAGTGTCCCCTTCAAATTCTGTAGAGACTACAGAAATGAACAGCACATTCTTGGAACGCTCCCAGCTCTCTGATAAGGAAAACTTTTCTAAGGTTAGGAAAACTATTCTGAAAAAAAAAAGTTGCGAAGACTTTGGTCAATTGGCTAATCTTGTTAAACGAATTAGTAAATTTATAAATAGGAGCACCAACTGGCAGCCAAATAAGCTTGTCAACTTCTAGTTATTCCCAGTTATTCCAGACCAGGTGTGGAACTAACCGAATGCGTAATAACACCTTCGCGGCGGTAACATCTATCTAAAGCCTAAGAAGAATACGAAATATGTGGAGAAGTTGAGCGCTAACGGCTAACAATTTATTGAATAATATGACTATTGGCTAATATGGACACAGTTATATTGTTTAGCGTGTAAGATAAACTGCAGTTCATAAAAAATAAAAATGCACTTAAAAGTATAAGTAGCTTTCTGCTTTTATTTCAAAGCAAAACCTGTTCTTAAGAACAAAATAGCACAACTAAACCCCGGTTTATGTCGTTCCAATTTGCGTCGTTTACAATTAACGTGTTTTCGAAGCTACGTCGGATTTATATCCGTTTGCATCCTTCACAAAAGTACAATACATAGGAACTTGAATTGAAATAAATGCATGGGAATCGCATTTGTTACATTTAAAACTGATGCAGAAAAAAGGTTTACCAACCTTACTTTACAAATGGACCATAGAATAAATCATGAATCAAATTCGAATGAAGTTAAAGCAATTTATGCGCTGAAGAGATAGCATCTCGAAGCAGCCGTTATATTACTCCAATCAAAAGGCGTTTTTCCTAATAATATTTGAACCGAGGCGCTAACACGTACTAGGACCAGGACATGTAGACCTCAATCGAACTAAAAAATATATGAACTGTTTGAGAAAAGGAAGTAAGGCGACCACCACCGGTTAGTGCTGGCTAATTGCACATCCTTTGATAGCTATTTTCGGAATAATGCAGGGGATAAAATTAATGTCGCGGAAAATTTATTAAAGATCTTGTTTGCTTTGATACAACTAAGCACTATCACACCTTCTGGTAAAATAATTGATTGCTATTCATTCTGTTTACCAATTTCCAGGGCTTAATTGAATTGAAGAATATGAGGTGTGTCATAAGCCACTTGTTCTGCGGCCTTAGAGATCTATTAAACTCCCTTCTTTACCGTTGGGCTCGTAGTTTTAGTTTTCTTAGGAGAGGTTACTAGCAGCTCGAGAACCTTGCTTAGAGGGGGATAACATCGCCATATTAGACAAGTTTTAAACAAAAACTTGTTACCGGCGGCCGCCACGAGAAGGCTACGACGGCACTTCCACCAGTTCGGGATAGAGGCGGCACGCACTCACGTACATGTTATTCCCTCTATTGGAATGGCAGCTGACCGCGTTCTTTGCGGAATACAGAGGACAGTACAAGACAGCGACACAGACCTCGCTTGCGCTGAAGGAATAGCGTAGACCAGAACGCTGGAAGTCTTGGGGTGTCTAACTAGAAGGCTCAGGACAGGTGGAAGTGCTTGCTGCAGGAGGCCCGGACCGGACACCGGCTGTTGCGTTGCTGATAATGCTACTCCCTTCCTTGATTTAGGAGTCGAGTCCCATTTTCATAAATTTTACACAATTCCTAGATGGGATGTCCTCGAAGTCACCCCTGTTGCGTTAATTATTTTGCATCTAATTAGTTCGAGACTTGTGCAGTTGGTTAGTAAGCGTTCAAGGGTTCAATCACAACCCAATTCAATTATAATAAACAACAGTAAGAATTTCCACAATTTGCTTACCAATATCTTCACGTCCGTTTTCAGCCATTCGATGGTGAGACTGCAGATCAGTGTGACCATTCGGTTGCGGTGGTTGATGGGTGTTTATCGGTGGAAACTGATCCAAGTGTGAGGGCTGAGTCTGTTGCTGGGCTTGCTGCTGATGATGCTGCTGGTGCTGGTGGTGGTGCATAACGTCCGACAGGTTTGCCGCCGAATCAGGACTCACTTTCGGCCAGTACGGGTGATCTCCCACCGAAACTGGTGGCAAAGATGCTGTATTCAGTCCAATGTTTCTGTTCATATTGCCGCCGTGTGGCGCAGGACCACCTCCGGCACTGCCGCCTCCACCGCCGCCACCGCCACCGCCGACACCGGCACTTGAGCCCGCAGCCGGACCATTCGAACTGGACGTTGTTGACGATGGTCCGCCAGTGATTGGAGGCCTCTTATCAGTACGCTCTGCATGCTTTTGCATGTGCTTGGTCAGATATGTCTCCTGGGTGTAGCTCTTGCCGCAGTACTGGCATATATGCGTCTTCAGATGCTTTGACTCCTTGTGCTTGGGAATGTGCTCCAGAAGCGATGGCTCATCGGAGAAGCACTTATAGCAGGAGTTACATTTGTAGGGCTTATCAGTCTGGTGGCAGCGGGAGTGAGACTGCAGGTTGGACAGTTGCGAGAATGCCTTCTGACAGCCGGGATGGCGGCATTTGTACGGTTTGTCTCCCGTATGCGTTCGGATGTGTTGCTGCAGGTGGGACAATTGAGTAAATTTTCGCTGGCAAATCTCGCATCGGTAAGGTTTGATACCCAAGTGTATTCGGGTGTGCTGCGAGAGGTACGAAGAATTCGCAAAAGCCTTCGCGCACTGTGAACATTTATAGGGCTTGGCTTCGCGCATATGAATTTGCGTATGCAGCTGCAGATCCGCCTTCGAGCTGAATATCTGAAATGAGAAAGAAAACAAACAATTCAAGTTTGTGAGATCAACGGAAATAAACTGCAAAATCACTGTCCAAGTGCCGATTTAATGACGGAAATCTTAATTGGATCGATTTAAATTGGAATCGATTGTCACCCGTTTGTCGGAAGAGCTTGAATGGGAAAGGCGGACGCACACGCCGTAGTCGCTACTTCCAGTCAGTGAACGTAATTAATGCAAAAAAGAAAAAAAACATTTGAATATGTAAATGGGACAACATAAAACACCGACTGACTCAAGTCGATGGTCGGAATGGCGAAGATCAATGGAAATATGAATGTGACATCAGAGACTGTATCCGGCGCGGCGGCTGCCGGTCTGCTTGAAATTCTCTGTTCATTGTCAGATTAAAGTGTAAGCAGCAGTTAATTGGGTTGTGAAGTTCATTAAGCAAGAGGCTTTGCTTTTGTTTTAGAAACCTGAACTGTTTTGTAGGTGGGAACCAAGAGGAATCTAAGGGAACAATGAATGGCACGATAAACTTGACGTGAGATGGACCGGTTAGCAACCTTTCAATTCAAAAACTAACTTTTGTATAATTCCAAAGACGAATTTTCGATTGAAATTTTGACAGGAAATTCGTTCGATCATACCTCCGCGGAACGAAATGAAAGGCTTTACGTTTGAAAAACTTTGGGAAATACTGAAAACTTTTTTTAGGAAATCGTGCCGTGTTAGCGAAATCAATCGCGTTCGACCACTTGGAACTTTTTTTTGTGGGGTAAAGGACCAAAGTTATGGCAACAATTCGTAAGCGATTCAAGCACTTAAGGCCAATATCATCCAAGCAATCCATGAGCTACAGCCCGAAGCCATCAACAAGGTCTTTAAAAATTGGAGCGGCAGAATGCACCACTGCGAAGCTAGCCAAGGATCCATAACTTGATCCATAATTGGATGGGAATGTTTGCTCTTACTCATTAAATCTTAACACATGTAAACCTTAAAGTAGGAATCGGTCGTAGGCAGCGTTATTGCATTTAAAAAAAAAAATGTTTTTAAAAAACCAAACTGTATTTGGCCCTCAGGAACTTGCAATTTTAGCTAATATTTTGCGGAGGGTACGATAACTTTGTCGAAAATTTACGATAGGCTTTTTTGTAGAGGTGCCTCGCTCGTTTAGAAGTTAGAGGCAATTTTACGAAAAAAAAAAGTGGAAAAAAAATGTTGGACTAACTTTTTTCAGAATTAGGAAGTGAAGTCCTAAATTGGTTTTCGGCAATCAATGCTTTTATCAATGCTGAATCGATTCTTTTGTGTTCTAGTTCTTAAGAAAATCAAAATTACAATTTTTGTTTTAATTTTTTGGCATTTACCCACTTAAAGAAACCCTTGCAACCCACCCCTTAATACAGACAGGTGCCCGCCTGGCAGTTGTGGACACACCCTTAGCGGAGCGATGAAGTTGCGTGATTGTCTAAACCAATCAGAAAGGAGGTTCAAACCCTTGGAGCCCGCGAAGCCACCCACCCCCTTATCTACGCCTGACAATAATAGTGACTTTCAACATTCTCAAAAACTAGAAGGCATAGAGCATTCGGTTTTTGTGTTCGCTTCGGAATTAAAATACACATCGAAAAAATTGGTTTAAAATATTTTTTTTAATTTTGTTTTATCAACATTTTTGCACACGATTTTTTCAAAAACTATTAGCGCAGTAAAAAAAAATGTAATTAAATGTAATATTAAACAACCGTTGCCGTTGGTTTTTAAAAATCTCGTTTTTCATGCAATATTTCTAACCGCCTTTGTTACGCTACGAAAGACAGTAAGTTCTACTTGTGCAAACCCTTGTACAAGAAATAAAATTGAATTGAATTGAATTTGATTTTTCTTAAATTGCTTCAACCTGCTAAACGGGGCGAGATGGGCCTGCCCCCGTTTTGTGAAGTTAAGAAAATGAGGGACTAAATTCCAGCTTCTTAATATTTGCTTGCCGCCCGCTAAAAGCGGAAATGCCAGTGTATTCACGGGGGGAAGATTAATTTTGCCCAATACTGTATATTGGTATATATTGAAGTGTCGTAATATTTACCTGAGATATCGTAGGAAGAAAAAAAAACATTCAGAAACATTAGTAATAACTTGACGAATATTAATACCTCGACATAATATCGCACTTCACATTACTACAATCAACTGTCTTCTATAGAACTTGAAGTTAATTATCTTTCTCGATATCTGATGGAGTCTCCCGTTCAAACTTCACGCCAAACTTTAACAAGCGATGCCTTAAATCGGTTCATTATAGTGTTAATCATTGCCCTCCTCCGAAAATTGCCACTTTTCTCATCCTACTTAAGCAAGGGACGATACTCTCCTGCTGAGTTGACTGAAAATAATTTCCAAACGTATGTGCATATGATGCATAAATGTAATGCTTTTTTTGGGAAAACCCTCTTAAAGTTTATGTACCGAGTGAAATGAAGTCATCTGTGAGTATTGTCCTTTGGTTCACGGAAAATTTCGTAAATTAATTACACCAATTATTTATGCAACGTGAATATTTAAAAATTATTCTTCGTGTGAAAATCGGAAAGTGATTTTAGCCGCCAATCAATGCAACTCAAACCACTACTTTACACTTTGCCGGAGAATTTTCGTCATTTCGGTTAATTAGACTAGTGAATGGTTGCAGTTAAAATACTTCCGAGAGAATAAAAGTGGAAGTTAATTCAATACTTGGTTCCAATGTAAAATGTGAAAGGACTTCACGAAAAGTTCTCTAACGAATTAGAAGTCGTCTGTTCACGAAGGAAAATCCATTTTAGTAGTCTGTGTAAAAACAGAGAGCCAAGAAATCAAAAACCATAAATAGTTTGCAATTGTTACTTCAAAAACAGAAGAGCTAAAAGTGAAGTCAGTTTAAATCAAGAAATGCAGTCAATGAAAACTTAGTATGTTGTCTCGGTTGCAAGACTTATTTAAGTTATTTTTTTCTATATTTCAAACTTGGCTATATCAGCTAAATTCGCTAGGAACGAATTCGAACGGTGCAAACGTTTTCGGACATTTTATTCTAATTTAAAAAAAATTCATGTATTTGAACTAGTTGACGACTCTTGCTACAGTCGCCACGTTCACTAATCGTCGGCTTTAATAGAGAATTTAAAAAAGAATCCATTGAAATCAACAATAATAACCATTATTAACTTATGTTTACTTACTACTTACTTCCCCGACTTAATCGTAGTAAACGAATTGAGAGAAAATTCTCTAGAGCCTATAATCGCTGTTGTTAGGGCTCTTGCAGTTTGTTATTAATAATGTATTTTTAATATATTGTTTATAAAAAAATAAATAAATAAAATTCTAAACATTGTCATCATATTTTGCTTTTATATTATAGAAAACGAAGGACAGCGTCACAGTGTGTTGGAAAAATTTGTAAAGTTTGCGTATTCTGATGCTGTAAGTGGGAAAACGAGAGCGAAGTGGTTTGCTCGTTTTCGATCTAATAATTTTGATATCAAAGATGCATCTCGCTCTGGCCAATCACCGAAAAGTCGATAAAAGCATGGACAGAATTAAGCAGACCGTCACATAAACAATATGTGACGTGGCTATGAAGCTAGGCATTCATCGCTAAACATTTATCAACCATTTGAAGAAATCTGTGAAGTAAGCTAAATATTTAGGTGCCACATGAATTAACAGTGAAAAAGTGGACCACGTATGCCAATAATGTGCGAAAAAGATCACGAACGAAGAATGGTGAGGCTTTGCAAACAGCCAGTATTAACATGACGAACTTGCGGCTGTGCCTTTTTGTTTTGCTTTTTGTTTCTGGAAGGGTGTTATTCACTTAAATCTTCTCGAATCATATAGAATAATTAACGAGATTGAAGAAAGCAATTCAATTAAATCCGTCGTACCAAACACATTTTTAATGATCCGGAAAACTAAGAGATCATGTAATCCAGACCTTGCGCCTTCAGGTTATCATTAAGATAAAGATGCATTTATTTGGTAGCACAAATTTACAACGATATTTGGTTATCACACATAATTAATACAGAGACATGATCCATTGATCTTCCTTCTGAGATATTATTTATACAAATGAGAATTAATAAGGAAAAACTGTGTAAACATTAGAAGGAAAACTACCAGTAAAACTTTCCATTAGAAACAAAAATAAAATTTAATATTTTTAATTAAAACAAAAAAAAAAAATAAATAGATAAATAAATAAATAAATAGAGAAATAAGTTAATAAAAAAGATTAACAAAAAAAAAAAACAAAAACAAAGAAAAAGAAATAGATATATCATATCCTAATTCAAACAGTATATATTATATAAATAAATAAATATGTACAAATAAATAAATTAATAATTAAATAAATAATAAATTAATTAACAAATAAGTAAATAAATAAATATATAGGTAAGTAAATAAATAAATAAATAAACAAATAAATAAATAACTATGAATACATAAATAAACCAGCAAAAATAAAGCTATTGAAATGGAAAGCCAGAAAAAATAATATCTGCGATTTCACATCGGTTATAGAACTTTGTGTTAAGTTTTTGAATTCTTTCCAAGATCAGCTCAACATTTGCTCTTTTATGTACATCTATAGTTGAATGATACCAGGGTAAATTCAACATCTTTTTTAATAGCTTATTTTGAGATCAGGTTATCATTTGTTTCTATCTCAATGGCACAGATGTGGTTCAATAAAGCTAATTTGAAATATTATATAAAAGGTGGTCTATTTTTCCTTAACCATCATTCGTCCCTCGGGTCATTTTTGACCCAAGCGACTGTACTTTGGTTTCTTACCACAACTGCTAATTACATACAAAAATCCCTTAATTTCAAAACTGTATGTCTCATATTTTTGAAGATAGTTGAGAAAAAGGACTACTTTTGATTCAAAAAGTAGAGTTATGTCTCGGCATCGTTCGTTCTATGGCGTTACCGTATATTCGGGAGTGGGATAGAACTCTGGTAAAACTTTCAGCTACTAAAAACAGATTACAAAAAAGCCTCGCTTTCCAAAAAATAAAAAACACAAAGTAAATCGATTGAACGATTCCCATGCGTTTTAATTTCCATGTATTGTAATTTTGTGAACGACACAAGCTGAAATAAAAACCACGCAGTTTCGAAATACGACAATTTTTAAACGAAGGAACTTTGAAATTACGCAAAGCGAGGCTTTGGTGTATTCGGTATTTAGCATACAAAGTTCGAAGATTATTATAACTTTGTAAAATTGTTTTAGTAAGGTAAGAAGAACCACTATCACTTCAATGCAAATCATTGGCTCTTTTTCCCTAAAACGTTGAACATGATATCGTCAATAAATACCCCATTCCTCCTTCTGCCCTAGTGGCGCATTATCATCATCTCCTTGACCGCGTGTTCCATTAATGGGGTCGCGGGGGCAGTGTACGCAAAAGAGATCTCCAGGCTACCCGATACCCCGCCGCTGACTCTAACTCATTAGGAGGTATGCCTAAACATAACCAGGCGGGCTATTGGATTTGGTCCAGCCATCTCATTCTATGTCTACCAAGCGGTCGCTTTCCTGACGGGATCGCATTCAAGGCGGGCCTCGGAAGTGGTGATGGGAACATTCGTGCTACGTGACCAAACCATCAAAGTATAGCCGTTACCGTTCGGAGAAACAGCTACTCAACATTGAGCTCTCCACTCACCGTCGTGTTAATCACCCTATCTCAACGAGTAACTCCCACAACAGCACGCAGAAATCTCAACTCTTATAGGGCAGAAGGGCTATTCGTGATCTTTCATTACCCAAATTTCATGGCCATAGGTGAGAGTTGGAACAAATGCCGAGTTAAAAACCGATAATTTGGCCTTTACACCAAGATCGGCCTTCCTGATTGCAGATCTGCTAAGCTGTTTCAAAATTGATCCAGCTAGGCCAATCCTACAGGAAAGCTCAGTATAGCGAATATACAGATAAAAATTTGTACGTAAGGGTCAAAACTGCATTGTAATAAAAAATATACAATCAAGAAGTCAAACATAAAGGTGGAATAACTTCATTGCTCTAAGAGGCTAATGGGGCCAACTGGTATGGGGAGTTTCGTTTTTGTTATTAAAGGAAACAGCGGAGATGAAAAAAAATCTGCAAAATGGGAAAGGTAACGTATAATATAAGATTTTAAAAATTGACTTAAGTAACAACTACATGTCCGTTTTGCGTTTCTTGTAACGCAACTTTTGATGGATAGTTCCTGTGTTTGTTAGTATAAATGTTAATTAAGGCAAAACATTTGGATAACCACACGCGTTAATGTAAAGTTTCTAAAAATTTAAAAAAGGACTACAATTTCAGTCACAGAAAGTAAAATCTTTTGATTAAGTGAGTACCAAAGCAGCTCAAAGCAATAATGGAAAAAGCTAGAGTCTAAAACATAAGCCTTTGTTGAGTATTTAAAATATTTTTTTCCATTGAGGTTTTCGTTTTTGTTGTGATGATGATGATGACAATTTATCGAAAATCTTCGACTAGAAATAAATGCTCACTTTTCGATTATTAATAAACGCAAACAGAATACAAAGCGCTGAACTCGGTACACATCTACCAAACGTTTTAAAAGAGTACTACCTGCTTAAACTCGCATGCATTTGGGTTACATTCCTCAAACAATGCATTGATCATTCTCTTTAATTCAAAGAACATCGCGTTCTCTAAAATTTGACTTTCACTTGATGGGCAAACTTTCACAGATATCCATGCCAGATGACACAGATATCCATGCCACAAGACAATTGTAATATTGTTGAGACTATTATTTTTAAAAGAAAAAAAGATGGAAGGCTTTCGAACTGGAATATCGTTGGAATCGTTGGATTCTTGTGCTTATTAAAAGTGTAGATCATATCAAACATCCCCATCCGCTAAAAACCAAACCTCTTACCTTTGAGTCCTTGCCGTTTGACCCATGATGCGGAGAGTTAGAATCCGAGGACGTATGATGATGAGCCTGCGAAACTCTCTGGCTGTTACTGTTTCCATGACAGACAGCGTGGTGCAGTGTCGGCGGTCTTCCTTTGCGTGTAGTCCGCTGCTGTTGTTGTGGCTGTTGCTGTTGTTGCTGCTGTTGCTGCTGCTCCTGACCCCCATTAACACATCTCATGTGTAAATTCTCCCCATTCTGTGCACTTAACATCCCACCACTCATCCCCTCCGCCGAACTGTTGTTCACAATGCCACCACCATCGCCACTGTCACCGACGGCAGTCGAGCCCATAATTACATCTCCATGCAACATGTCCTTGGAGTCATCCATGCACACGGCATTGCCGCTCTTATGATGATGATCCGTGCCGGTTGCCGTCGCAGACCGATGGATGTCGTAATGCATTCGATTTTCCACATTGTTGTTATTATTGGTCGGCACAGCACCGCCTGCTCCATTCTGGTGGCTGTTATATGCCAACACCGAGTTCCTCAAGTCGGTGGTGTTCGAGAAGACGCTCAGCGGTCCCAGAGTCACGCGCTCGTTCAAACTATTCCGCAGCTGGTCGATGGATCGGTGGACAACATGGCTATACTCGCCGTTTGGTATCTCCCCAATCAACGGCGAGTTGTGATGGTAGTCCAGGCCACCACTGATCGGACGGTATTCCAGAAGTCGTCCTTCCATTTGAAAACAAACAAAAAAAACACAAAAAAGGGGAAAAAAAAACAAAATCGAGAACGAAACACAATCAAATAAACCGCGCCGCTCTAAACCGTCTTAAGGACGAAGGAAAAAAACGTAAACAAACCAAGCCCTTGCACTGAACAACAACAAAATCACTTTTCTCATGTATTCCTCTATATCCTTGCGGTATACCCTAGATTCACTTTGGATACTTCTTTTTTTCTTTCGTTTCTTCTTTTGACTTCTTTTTTTTTCTTTTCCTATTTTTCTTTTCACAACTCAGTGTTACAATTGTTTTCTTCTTCTACTCACACATCTTGTTGTTCTTGGTCACACACATACACTCTACACTCTACACTCATTCATGCCGCGCGGGGCGCCTTGCCAGGATAACGTAAATAAGGAATGAATCAGATTTTCTTCGGTAGAGTGTTCTAAGTCGGAAATCTTCGGGAAACCCACGAAAATCCACCCGCCGCCGTCGACGTCGACGAAGGTAAATATCCCCATACACCCACCCACTGTCTGTGGATGTGAATGTGTGTGCAACAGGATATAAAGTGGGGTAGTCCAGATGGCTGGTGAAGAAAATGGAAAAGTCCTCTCCAGTAGACGAAAGCGATTCCCTAAGATTTAAGCACAATGCACGACGAGATGAAGACAATTCCCGCTGGTTGTGAACTGTTGTGGTGCCTCCTTTTTCCTTGCCATGTGTGTGCGGCAGTTGATGGAAAACCGTAAAGAAGCAAATCGCACAGTCGAGCAACAATTTGTGTCAGACACTCGCGACGCGCGTTTCGAAATATACGGTCTTTAACACTCGGTGGTTGATTAATTACTGATCGATTATGCGTTTTTAAAATTTTTAATTAAGATCACTACCGATCACGGACAGGTGGTGGCTGTCAGAGTGTTCGTCATCACCACATCACCACGACGGACGACAACAACAATGAGGGGAGGACGATACACTGTGAAGTGGCGATGCCGCCGACACGAGGTATTGGCCGCCTCTACTCGTACGCAAAACCAAAGAAGAATGTAATAAAGAATAACGAACAAAAGCCAACAACAACAATAACAACGACAACCAGACGACGACGACGACGGTGATGATGTTGATGATGATGATGAACCGAGGAGCCAAGGTGCAGGAGGCTCCGGCTCCCATTATTATGATGATTATGATTATTTTATAGGTCGTTGGATGTATTGGCCGCCTTTTTTGTTCCTCAAGTATGATCCGTCACCAATGTGAGAAACCGACTAAAGCAAGAAAAAATCTGAAACAATATATTTTTGGGGAGCCCGCCGCCGCCGCCACCGCTGCGACTGCCGCTTATGCCGCTTGTGTCCTCTTTCTCTCTCTATCCCTTTCTATCTATCGGTCGGTCTATCTGCAGTTCTTTCGTCGTTGTCGTTTTTTGGTTGCCTTGCCTCACACCCGATGCTACCACGGGCTTTAAAAAAAAAAAAAGGTTTGGGTTTTTTTTCGATTTTTTACAGCGAGCGAAAAAACTTTTTTATCCCATTTCCCACCTTGGCCACTCTCACTCTTGCTGGGGTTTCTCCAATGCACCCCCCCATTCAACCACCCTCTAGTTCTGCACCGCCGCTGATACTAGAGAACAGCACAGTTCGCACAGAGAGCTCTCGTTTCTCGCTTCTCGCTGGTCGTCTCTATCAGTCTGGAGCACGGCGGCATGGCATTCAAGCCTGTGCTGTGCCGCTTGCCGCCTGGATTCGGTTGGTGCTGCTGTCGCTGTCGTTGCCGCCGCCACTGACGATTCTACTCTCTGATGTCCTTCCGCCCGCCTGTCTGCCGTTTCTTTGTGTATTCTCACTACTACTCCAACTGCCGTTAGGTTGTTCTTCCTACTTCGTCCCGCTTCCCTTTTTTTTTTTTTTTCTCATGTGTTCTCTCCTCTCTTCTCTCTCTCGTCCCTCTGTCCCACCCCCACTCCCTCCTGTGGAGAGAAGATTTTTTTGCGATTTTTTCTAGAACTTTTTTTTCCTTCCCAATCTGCCTTAGTCTTGTTGCAGGGTTAATTTTTTCGGGCTTTTTTTTCTCGTCTTGTTTCCAACGAACACCATCATAATCATGGCAGTCGCTTTACCCCGCGCATCCTGGCTCAGGCCACCTTTGGTTGACGTCGACGTCGTCGTAGTTGTTGTTGTTGTTGTTAGTCCTCGCACAGGGAGAGAGAGCGCACAGAAAAAAGGAGCACCAAGAAGAAAAACGCCGTTTCGTTTTTTTTTTTTCGTCTTCACTTCTATATTTTTTAACTTTGATTCTAGTTGTGTGTGAATTTGTATGTATGTGCGTCCAACGGTGGAGCGCAAAGCACTAAGGGATGGTCTTTGGGAAAAAATTCTGTTCGGTGCCTGTGATGTGATGATGATGATGCTGTGTGCTGTATTCTGTGTTCTGTGTAGCAGCAGCAGTGGCGGCGGCGGTGGCGGCCGGCGAAATGGGGCGGCAGAGTCATACCTTCAGCACCCCCGAAATGTTTGTGCGCCTTTTTTTCCAAGCGCTGGTTGCACTAAACAGTTTAAATTTTTTTTTTACGCCCCTGATAATGGAACATTATACGAGACTGAATGTGTGTGAGTGTGTTGTGTGTACGCGCTTATATTTTTTTTTTTCATTTTGATTTTTTTAATACATAACTGAGTGGGTGGTGGATAGATAGCGCATAGAATTTGAAGTTCGTAGTCTGGTTCTTTTAGGGTTACCGTGTTAACATGTTTGGCACCAGTTTTAAATTGTATTGAAAGGGAGATATATGATGACCCCGTACCCGAGTGCTTGCACACAGGCGAATGTTAGAAAAGTGTTAGAATTTTTTAAAGCATCAATTTATCTGAATCCAAACGCAGAAACGAAGGATTTTTTTTCCTGAACAGTGTGACATGTGTTTGTGTCATCTTCTACAAGTATAAAAAGTCGACTGAAAGGATTTAAGAAAGGAAAGGATTTGACCTGCTCTGATTGTGATTGAATCAAGACCGTTGAAAATTTTACCAGCTTTCTATCTATTTTTTCGAAAGGTAATTAATTAAGTTAATTAATCTTTCAGGACATTAACGGCCGAGCCAATAACCATGTACTAGGAAGAATAAATTAGACCTATCAATCGGACAGTTCTAGCCTACGAAGCCAATGAACCAGAGCTTCTTTGAAGGATAATAAACTCGCAGCAAAAAAACAATAAAGCCTCCCTTTGCGTCATTCGGATTGGCATCTTCTCGAAGTAGTGTCGTTTAGAAAAGATCGTGGTTTCAAAGCTGCATCGTTTTTGTTTCAGCTTGTGTCGTTCACAAGATTACAATACAAGAGAATCATGGAAATCTTAAATCGATTTGCGTCGTTTTTTTCTGGTCCCAATTAACAACGTAAAGCGAGGCTCTGGTGTAGTTATGCAATCGCATTGGGAAACCTCTGACCAAAATACTTGTGTCATTCACTAATCTTACGGTTGCAAAATAAAACATCTACGGAAAAATGTGAACTGATAAAAAAATATTCTCGTTAAAAGTAAACTGAGCACCAAAAAAAGACAAAAAAGTAACATAATAAAATGAAAGCTTAATCCTGAGATCCTGTTAAGAAATTATGGGATGAGGCGGATATAGCTAAAAACAGATCTGGTGCTTCAAAATTTGATGAATTTAAGCAGGAAATTTGGCGAGACTCATACTCAGCACCTGTGATTACAAATATGGTGTAGCCGTTATAATTAATAATGAATTGCTTGAAAATGAGGAAAAACATAAAATACAACATTGAAAGATGTATTTCCATACTTCTCAATCAACGCAAAATAATTTTTCTGATATTTCCTTCTACTCAAGCTCGATGTTCACTCTCTGAAGTCAAAACAACAATGATCTAAAAAAATGCTCTAAAGTTGTACAACAGCTGTTTACACCTTACAATTTATCACCAGGCATTCGAAAAAGTTGAAAAAATTGAGTTTCGGTACGACAAATTTGATGACAAATTTGACGACAAATTGAAAGAGCGTTCACAGTCTACAATTTGGCCCCGTCAAGCATAGTCATCAAGCAAATTGTTAGGTGTAAACTCCGCTAATGACTTCAAGAATCCTCAACAAAATCTAAATCATCAATTTCTAAATTTTTAAATAGAACCTGAGAAAATAAGTATCAGTGAAATAAGTTGTTTAACTTGTCATAATTTTCTTTAGCTTAATGGAATATTATCAATTTAATCTTTGTATTAGCACATTTTGTAAAAGGGAAACTATTTCTAGATGCAATTTCAATGATAAACGAATTTTATAAGTCGTTTTGTAATAAATTTTTTTTACAGTACTACTGTGTAGAATACGAAGTTCAACTAATTTAGAAACAATTTCGCAAAACTCTGTCAACTCTGTCAACTTCGCACCACTCTTCCTCTCTCAACGCAACGCATGGTAACCCTACATCAGTTCAACTTCTATACCTATGCCCGCACTCGCTCTACATTTTTCCAGCATTCCTCTTTTTTTCGCTTCAACTACACTTTGGCTATATAGACCAAACAAGTCCTAAAAAAATCGACGCAAAAAATATAAGCTTGCACTCTATGTCGATGCCATCTATCTGTCTATATGCCATGTGCGTCGTCCTCTGTGTTTTTTCGACCGTCCCTTCCGGAAAACCCCACTTCAATATCCATCCTTCCCACCCGCGTAGTCATCGTCGTCGTGTGATGACCGAATCCTTTCCATCCACATACACATTTTTAGACTCATCACGATTTGAGCTTTTGAAAAAAAAAAAAAAAAATCTCCCGCCCAAAAAAATGAACAAAATAACTCGGACTACGACACGGGCACGAGTTCAGGCTCCGCGCTTCGGTGTATCCTTTTTTTTTTTTGGTTTTGCTTTTTTTGTTCTGCCGTCTTTCTCACGCTAAATAACATCGTGTACAATGCAAAATGCGTGAGGACATACCGTGATGATGGTTATGATGACGATGCCACTAATGTGGAACGCCTGTGTGGGTGTGCGTGGTGGAGGTGTGTGTTAAGCCGGAAGTAGAAACGCGTTAGTCCACCTGGGTGATGGGGAGGACAGGAAACAGGACGCGGAAAAAAAAACCGATTGGAAATCGGAATTCTGCCATCACGTGACCAAAGTCTGCTACCACACAGAAACGCAATGTCAACACTTGAAGACGGAGACGTAGTTCTTAGAAAATCATCACCGCAGCGGGAAGAGGCTGCCGCGCCGACATCTGGCGACCCACATTTAGTCGTCGTTGTCGTCGGCGCAACGTGACACATTGACAGGATGTCTTTATCTAGCATAGGAAGAGAGAGAGAGTGCCTGAAACTAGGAAAATGAGGCTGACGTGGATTCTATTTTTTCCATTTTTTGCTTTTTCAGTTTTTTTTTTCACTCCGCTCATCCGTCCGTCCTCCGGCACATCGCACCGAATCCAGTGGGGTCGTCGATGGCTAGCAGGTGGAACCACCGCCACTGCTACAAGAGGGGAGGTCTGGGCGCATTGGGTGGGTGTTGTCGGTTGTACTACTACATTTTTTCTCGTTTTTAGATTTTTTTAACTTTGTGTTTTTTTGTGTGTGCGATTTTTTCACTACTTTGCGCGCCGCGCCAAAGCTTCGGTGGCACGAGATAGAGAGAGCCAGCAGGAGAGGATGGCAGAAAAAATGTTGTGTGTTAAATACACACACACATATTCACGAAAGAGTTTGGACAAAATTTTTTCTCTTCTCTAGCCCTCTGGTGGATGAGGCAAAAAAAAAGCTCTCAGATCCTCATTTGCCAATAGTTAGGCGACCACATTTTCATTTTTTTTTGTTCGTTTTTCTCATTTTTTCCGTTTTGTTTTTTTGTTTTTTGACTCTGTTCCCCAGAGTTAAGTAGAGTGTGTACTTGTGTAGGTATGTATCAACAAAACATCAATACGTCGTCGTCCAACCCTTCTAGTTGGTGAGAGAGAAAAAAATTGTTTTTTTGTAAACTTTTTTTTTTTTTGTTTTGGGCCTCTGACGGAGAGGTGGGAGTATATGCACCGCAGGCTGTTTCCTAAGTATTCGGATGTTGTGCCCACTATGATGGCGATTGAAATGGAAATGGAATACCGTTGTGTTAGTTTTGGAGAACTTTTTTTTTTAGTTTTTAATTTTTTGTTGCTTTTTGACACTTTTGCATACGAATTTACAGCGAGAAAGAAGATCTAAATGTGTAAGTAAACCATTTTTTGCGTTGTATGTAAAAAATTTTTGAACTTTTTTTCTGTGGCATTTTGTGGTGTGTGCCGGAAAGTTTGGACAGAAAAAAAAGGGTTGAAATTATATCGAAAATTTTTAGTGCTATTTCAAGTGTTTAAAATGTGTTAAAGGGTTGAAATGCGGCGCGACGAGGTTTGCGTTTTGGTTCGCTTAGCTTTTAATTTTTTTTTTTCTGTATTTTGTATCCTTATTTTGTTGAGGGGACGTACAATTAGAGAGCAATTGATTAAAATGAAATATTTAAACGCGCGACGAGGGTGGAAAACCTTAAGTCAAAAAAAAAAAAGGATCAGGTGCGCTTTAAAATGGCTAAATCAATTTTTAGGAACAGAACTTTGCCTGATATTTTTGACTGCGGGTGAACAAATTTAGGTTTTGGAGAAATTATTTAATTCGTTCTCTTTAAATTCTCTCAAATTACACTTATTTTCAACTCTTGCGATACTTGTACTATTATTCCAAAAATATTTTGGGCTGATTCTGCAACTGAACATCTAATTAGCCTTGTTACCAGAGATTCGGAGTATGCTGTGTCCTCCGCTGGTCCGCTTTTTTCTACAACTACAAGTACACAAAAGGGGTAAAAGTGCTAGTGAGTCAAACAGCTAAGACAGATAGACGGCTTCTATCCATTATTGAATTCGAAACTCAGTGAATTAATAGCTCTGAGTGAATGTTTTAATGGAAACAAACAATTTCATTGTTCGACCCTAACTAGCCAATAACTAAATAATATGTAAAATATTAGGTTGTCAAATATCGCCCTTCCGCCTTTTTGTCTTTTGAATTTTCCGGCTATGTACAAAGCGCTACAGAGCTCGTATCTGGCAATACATCATTTGAAAGGTCTTGACATAACCCACAAAACGACGCTATGCATGATTAGTTTGGATACGAGCTCTGTAGCGCTTTGTACATAGCCGAGAAATTCAAAAGACAAAAAGGCGGAAGGGAGATATTTGACAACCTAATATACTTTTTTATTTTGTAATAGACTTTAAAGTGTTAGTGTGAACGTCAGCAAGTTTGACAGCACCGACAAGGCTCTGTTCCGATTCCATGCGGCGATCATCTACCGGCCTATTAAATTTGCTCTCGTCTGGTAATAGGATAAATAAGATTGCGTAAGTGTCCACAGTGCACTTCAGTCCAGTCGAGTTGAGTTGAGTTAAGTAAATGTGACTTGTGCAAAATATTTATTATTTTCAATAAAATCAACGACTTTACAATTTCTATGATGAAAGAGGATTTTCTTATACATCATAATCAATTTCGTTTCAGGAAAAACATTTGGACTCGTGCAACTTCTTGATTTCCACCTAGACTCGCGCAACTTCTTAAATTCCCCATCACAAAAGTCGTAGCACATCGTGATTCTTTTAGTGCAACTTTTTAAAAATATAGTTACTGAGTTTATTCATGTTCTTGCCAGTTCTCCTTCTTCCATTCTTTTAAAGTAATTTAGTCTTATGTACATGGTTAGAACTTTTGGTGCTAGTTTGGCCGAAATGAAGCATCGTCGCGCTCGCTGTACGCAAATTTGTTCATGAGACTGGCATGCGGACCACACTCATAGCCCCCGTCCATGGTTCACGAGAATGTAGCCGAGAGTGTTAGGCTCAATCCAGAAACATCAAGACACCGATCTCAACAGCTTAACATATTACTACTACTACTACCACTACCCTGAAGAGAATCCTGCTCAATGATCTTTGATTATTTGCTTGCAAGGTTCGAATGGCTCAGCAATTGAAAGCTAACAACCACCCGCGTCGTGAGCGCTTCGCAATTCGGGCCTTAGAGCAGCTTGAATTGGGCAACGATTTTAGGCGACAAATTATATTTTCTGACGAGGCGCATTTTCGTCTTGGCGGCTATGTTAATATCCGTATCTAGGGCTCGGAAACGCCGTACAATTTGTCGAGAAGCCAGTGCAATACATCCACTGAGACTGACGGGTGCGAATCGTGGAAGCATTATTAGACAATTTTTCTTCGAAACTGGAACTGGAAACAGCGATTCGGTCAACGATTGGCGTTACAAAACCATGTTAACCAATTTTTTTTACTGAATTTGATGACATGGATTTGGATGACGCACATAGGGGTATTTGCTTCAAAAAACCGCTCAAAAATCAATTTCTCAAAATGTTGAGTTGAAAAAAAAATATTTTTCCTAGCTATAGTTAAACACACTGAGCAATGTGCTGACATCTTTTTTCTATTTATATGCACGCATATTGTCATAGCATCAGTTGAAAGTCATCGATAGTAGGCTTGTAGTCTGAATCTTTTGATCTGTGTGAAAAATGCCATTGCTAAATTATTAAGTAAGTATTGGTTCAATGTTATTTATAGGTGTTTACTTTATTATAAAGCTTTTTTTGTGATTATTGGAGCTTTATTTCGACTCCCTCTAAGTCGAATTTCCCTCGAATTGTTTCGCCATATTTTGGCATTCACCTTCCCAATTTTCCATACAAAAACAATCCTCAAGTCGAACTCTCTCTAGGTCGAACTAATTTTGATGTCCCGTGAAAATTCGACTTAGAGACATTGAGTTTATTTGAAATGAGCACAAATAGATAGTTTTTTCCTTTCTTGATATTAATGGATCTTTTGTTAAGGTATTTGGTTTTATTCAGTAGCTCTTTTGGTATTATAGAGGACGATATCAAGAAGTAACATCAACAAAGAAATCCTATTTTTTTTTTTGCTGTACTCATGTCTTGTTTTGTGTGTTCTTTGAGTATGTCTTTCAAATAAAAATCCATATCTTTAACGCTTAGATCCGTGGAGAAAATTCAACTCCAAAATGGTTGGGTCGACTTCAATTTTCTTCTTTCAACTTCGTGACATAGTGATTGAAAACTTATATATTTATCTTGTATAGTTTGAAAAAAAAAGGAATACAAAAACAAAACTTTTTCGAACTTCGATGTGTCAGTTTTGTGGTGTTCGATTCGCTTTTCTGATCTTTTACTATTACACCATCGAATCGTATTTAATCGGATAACTAAGAGTGTGCCATCCATCGTCAATTAATTTTGACGTAAACCTTTTTGGGATCTCATTTATAAGAAATAATGAAACCCTTATGGAATCACTTCGGTTTCTGCCTGTCTGTCTGTCGACTTTTACTATCTTTTACTATCTGCTTAATACTCTACTCCACGACTCCACTGTGTTGCCGCCTTATTACTTTCCGAATCCTTTGCAAACAACACGCTTATGCCCGATATTGCGTTTAGGCTTTATATGTTTAAGGTTATTTCCATAATTTAAGTCTTTTGTCTAAGGTTTTTTTTTTCTCAGTATAGGTTGATATGTTCTACAAGCTTGTTTAAGGCGCATTTTAGTCTTCATCGACATCTGCACGCAACAAAATCGACGTAATTGCAGTTTATTTCTTCTACACCAGTCATTAACTTAATATTGATTTAAAAGATACCACTCGTTGCAGAGCTTTCTCACCCGCAGAGCCAGCAACCTGTTATGAATCACTCAAAATGAGACTAGTTACAAGAAAACAAGCGTCATTTTGCTGCATCTTTCGATCTCTGTACACCGTGAGAGATACATTTCATGGTTCCCCCCAAAAAACCAATCACTTAATGAAACACCTGCACGTATCTACGACCTGTGGCACCAACCACTACTACTCATCAGTAACTGGAAACCATCGAAAATCCCAATGGCCATAAACAGCTATCGACTCGACTCGACTCGACTCGGCCGTAACTCGATCTGAACATGTGACGAAACTGAGCAGAGTTCAGCGCATGGTGGATAAATTATTATTGGTCATCGAAATTTACGCAGCAGTGTTAAATGCGTGGGAAACCGCTTGTCACCTGCAACACATTTCGGCTCGAACCTAACACACCGACCACACACACTTTGTGTGGCTTTAATATGATCTGCCACACAAAATCAATCCTCCTGGCTAAACGGTCGCATGTGCAGTATGTCACCCAAAAGCAGTTTTCCCACAATCGTGCGGTGGTGACTAAAAGGCGATCTTTGCGGTTAATTGATACGCGTTGGAGGGCAGGTTTCAGGTAGATCTGTGCGGAGAGAGCCTATGGTGGAGAAAGTTAAGAAGAGTGTCCTGCAGGACGAACAGACGACGACGATCATGTGTGATATTTAACCCCGGATTGATTTTGTGATTGACAGATGTGACATAGAGAAGCCTTTGAAGATTATGAAATAGAGACGCTCGAGTATCGGTTGTCCAAACTTTTGGGTAAAACTTTCTAACTATCGAAGGCAGGGCCAACACTGAGCGAGCGAGTAAATGAATAAACAAATAAAATCAAACAGAAAACTTAGAAGAGTTCCAATAAAATTGTAGTCATTCAAGTTTTACACATCTATTTATTTACTCTAGTGCGAAGCTGCGTGTGCGCTTCTCGGACTGAAGCCACTGACCCAAAGGAGATTATATTACTGGGTCCGTGTTTAGGATTACCTCGCACCTAGTATGCACTTAGTCGTCTTTTCCTGACACCGAACAGATTTGGCTTTTTTAATTTTGATGATTGAAACAACTGCTTGGTGGTGCAAACTGGTGCTTATGGGCAGAGCTTTGTGATGATAGCCTAAACATAACCTAAAACACATTCAAATTTGAAGGCGAAATCAGCATCAACAGTATATTTTGTTCTACGAAAAAAACTGTTTTTTATCTCTCCTGTAAAAAATAAAAATGTCACTTATGTTTGTTTAACAATCATCAGTTCAACTATAAAGTTACCCAAACAAATTCGGTTTCCGTCGTCAAGCCGAACTCGACGGCTATGATGTGTTTAAGGAATTTAAATATAATGTGAGTTTTAAACTTACACTTTCAAAGAAATTTATAAATTTCGTCAAAATCAACCAAAATCTAAAAACTAATGTTTCTTAACTATGTAGCCAGTAAGAAAACAAGAAATTTTGATAAAAACAGACTACGAAAAACTTTGAATTAGTATAACGCCGAGTTTTACCAAACTAAATAATCAAGATAGACTTGATGCCAGATATTCGGAGTTTCTTGACAAATTTTATCTCAAGCACTCTCCACAGCCCTCGTTACTGATCCTTAATGTGTGTTGATGGCGTAAAATTTTATGACCAGTATTGCCCAGATATTTTCCACTAAATTTCGACTTGGTGAGTATTTTGTCAACAAAAAGACCGCTGGACGCTTGTCAATGATGAAAAAGCACCTGACAAATTTATACAGTGCAGTGCAAACGTTTTTGAACTACAATTCTATGTTAATTACAATTTCAAAGCGTAAAGTTTCGAAACTAAAGCGAAACGATTTAAATTCGGAAGTTAAATAGTTTTCTATTGTAGTTTAATTGACTTTTTCCGCCGTAGTCTTGCTTTTAATAATTATTTAATTGTATAGACTATAGAGTATAGTTAAGTAATAAAAATCGTAACAATATTTATGAGTTTGACTCTACATAAAGTCATTTACTGTGGGAACAAAAAAAATTGCAATTTGTCAGTAAATTATTTTCAAATAAAAACCTTGCAGATTTTATGATCCAGATCGCCTATATCGATTTGCCGTACTTCATTTCAGAAAAATAACTTTTATTCGCTTGCGTATGGTTTGTTTTTAATGTTTTTTATCCGATAAAATATTTAATTATTTTCCATTAAACTGTGATACTTATTCGATTGCTTTTATATATATAGATTCTTTGTAATAAATTCGAAAGTTTGGATGTTTGGATGTTTAAATGTTTAGATGTTTGAATGTTTCGATGTTTGTAATTTTTGTCTTTGCAGAATAGGCTCCCAGACCGCTTGACCGATTTGGCTGAAATTTGAAACGTATATTGTTTATGCTGTGTACTCTGTTTTAGTGTATTTTTTGTTTAGCTGCATTAAGTTGGACTTCAACTTTAAAGTGCATGCATCAGGAAAAGAACGCAAGTGTTCGAACTACCCTTTCGGTCCGATTTCCTTAAAATTTATGGTGTTGGTTTCTGAGTTGAAGTCAAACTTATTGCATCCAAGAGCAAATTAGTTAACATTTTACTGTAGGACACAAGAAATTTATATTCCAAATTTCATCGAAATCGGTTAAGCCGTTCAAGAGTGAGAAAAAATCCGATGGGCATTCGAATCGGCTTTATTAAAATTTGTGATTTGAAAGTTTGGAACTGGGTGAAATTTGGAACGTAGATTCCTTATGATGTACTGTGCTGTGTGCATTTGTAGAGGCATTAAGTTTAACTCCAACTTTGAAGTGCATGCAACGCATCATAAAAGGAAAACAGGTGTTCGAACTAGGCTTTTTCGTGAATTTTATGTTCCTGGATCCTATTCCGTACATTTTTTGTTTTGTGAAGTAAAAAGGGGTTGAAATAACTTTGCATTGTGGTTCACAGTTGTTACGGGAGATATTATTATTGATCACGTGTGCGTAATCGCTAAATTCGTTGCAATCTACAGTGTCTCTACCGACCTGTTTGAAGGAAAAAATAGCCATAGAAAAGAAACAGAACGCTAACAAATAACATCTGGCCTGGGTCAAAACTGTTGGATTCCGTGCCAAATTGATCAATACACATTATTTAAAAAAAAATAAAAAAAAAAAATAAATAGTCGGCGTAACAGCCCATACAGGGCCAGAGCCTAGCTTCTTCGCGCCTCCACTGTGTTGTGCGCGTTATAATTTTGTCACATGTGGAGGGGACCTACTGTTTAATGCCGGTTCCGAACGGTGAATTGCGAAAGCTTTCCATGACAGAAGTACTCCAGGAGGATTGTCAGTCGTTCGCTGGAGGTGGGGCCGCGAAAAATGTTTGTGGTGTTATTTCCCCGAGCCGGATTCGAACCCAGGTATTCTTGCTTAACAGTCCGACGCACTAACGATTAAGCCACGGCGCTTTTTTAAAAAAAAAAAGCTGGACCATTAAGATGATCCATGAGCTTGGAACTGAATTATTGCGAGGGCGAGCGAATACTTTTGGGAGATTAAAAGGAAGGACAAATAATGTAATAATAGCGAATGATGATTACTTATCAGCATTTCATCTTATATCAATAACTATGCAATCACCCCATATGCTAATTATTATTGCAATTTGATTATAATCTTGAACAACAATTAAACAATTAAAAAAACAAGTGTATTCTAGGTATAACTTGTTACTAGTTACTAATACAATAATTCAATTATATATTCACCTTAATAATGCATTCAACACTGCGGCTGGTTGTGGTAACTATTTCTACGAGTATTTGCTTAGAACATTTTGCTGTTCTAATAAAAATCGCCACAAAATACCAGTACCACATCACAGACATCGTAGTAAGACATCACAGACCCTTTTAAATTGTAATCAGTTCCTATCAGGATGGAGGCATAAAACTATCTGTCATACGAATTTATGCTTTTTTCTGATTGGAGCAAATTCAAATTCGTGATCTATGCTTCCAAAACACTGGGTTCGACTGATAAATCATTATGTATTTCTGTTTCAAATATATCGTTCGTATAAATTAGGGTAATAAAAAAGAACTAAAAGAAATGCTTAAAATTAACCAGTGCATATATAATCGTTGTCATAAAATTCACATATTAAATAAAAGTGATGTGTTATCGAAAAAAAATGATCAGCCAAGCGCGCAAAACGTGATTTCTAGCTGTTTACGTAATTTTTTTAAAAATGAGAAATCTCGTTTATCGCTTGGTATTTATTAAAATCATATGTAGCTCCTTCTGTGCGCTTAAAATTAGCAACCAACCGAAAATTCAAACTCACCTGTGGACACATTTTGCACTGGTACTTCCTTCCGGTTCCCGTAGCTCCCGGCCCAAGGCTGGCAGTAATCTTCGTGGCATTGATGGGCTGCGGCACCACCAACAATGCCGACGCGGCTGAAGTGTGATGTACGTGATTACCACCGCCTACGCCACCACCGCCGCCACCGCCCGGTGAGTTACTATTCGACGACGCTGTCCGAACTGGGCCAGCAGTTCCATAAATCGTCATCTGATTGCCCTGCGCTGCTCCTGTATGATGATCCAATCGCCCGTCATCAAAAATGTGTCCTGAAATGAGACGAAAATCATTCATAAATGCGACTGCTTTAAGCATCCACATCTACACAAGTGCACAATCAACTCGAACCAGAAGATCGTCTCGGAATGATTTATGCCACACGCACTCGGTAATTAAACCAAACTCAGGTGCAGACAGATAATCGATCCAAAAAGGACGCGCAAAAAAAGAGAGCCGCAAACGCCAACAACTACGTATAGCAGCGAACGGATAAAGCCTAATTAGAGACTAAGACCGGCGACAGAAAAAAAAACCCGCTAAACCAGTGCGCGCCAGTAATGATCGGAGAGCAAGCGGCCTGCAAAGTGATCAGGAATGCGCGCGCATTGTGCGCCGGCGCTTAGCCGCACGGAATCTATGGATACCATTCCCCGTCTGGACCTCTTCCGTCCATGGCAATTTATTACATGTCCATCCCGGTCAATAATGATAACATTACACACAGACTCTCGGCCACATGTCGCTGCGTCCGTAGATGGCGATCGGGTGGCGCTTGGTGTAAATTACCCCCGAGTTGGTGCGATAAAGGATGACGACGGTGTTCGCCGAGTACGGCACAGAGAAACCGGAGAATCCATCTAACGACTATTAGAACTCTAAACTCTCAACGTTAATTGTTGTTGTCTGTGTTATTGGCTGGCTCCGCTTAATCGGACTACCACGCACCGAGCTGACGGCAGCGGCGGTGGCGGTGGCGGCGGTGGTGGTGTTGGTCGGGCTTTTGTATCCACGTCGGACGTCGGTCGTCGTTGTTGGATGTATCTCGGCAGCGAATGTACTACAAGACTATGCATGTAACTGACAACATTTTACCATGTAAGACATCCATGTTCCACGATCCGTTTTGGAGTCAATGGCGAACGACGACGAATGCCTCTGATGAGCGTGTTTTTACCGCGACCGCGCGTCTCCACTGTGTATGTTTGTTAATCATTCAGAAGCACCGCCGCTGCCACGACGCGGACGAACACGTACAGCGGCCTGGTTCCGAAAATTATTCGTCTCATTTATGGAAATCTCGCCGCCGCGCCGCATCGAGAAAGTGGTAATGGAAAGCGGAGGATACCATATTGCTTAGAGGCCAACAACGGACGCAGCATGCCCGCTCCAACTCCAACTCACTGGAATGCTGGCAGATCCTTATCGTCGCCGCGATGACATTATCTCGATCCGCGATTCTCGATTCGCGATTCGAGACTATGAGGTCGATAGTTTCGATAGTAACACATGTAAACATGTTGCCGGAACATTGTGACTGAGATTGTTGCACGCTACACGACCGGTGTGGGCATTTGGTGGGAGTGATCGACCGCAGTGATCTTGTGTGTGTGTTTTCGGGGGGGAACAATATTAGTAAGTGCACATTACCTTTTTGCAGGTTTCCATGGTGGTCGTTCATTTTGGCCTGAAACGAAAAGAACAAGGAGAACAATTACATCTCCGGGTGCAGCTTGTCTTAAAAAACAAAACAAAAAAAAACGTAAAAATAAAAATGGACTGATCGTGTACATGAAAAACTAAAAACAATGCAAAATTGCCATTTTATGGGGAAAACAGTAAGAAAATTTTGTACCTCATATCCTTGTTTCATGGACATGTGGTTCCGTGGTGTTGGCCAACCATTGTAATCGATTTCTTTCGAATGCTGCCCACATTGCTGGAATGGTTAGTAAAGGGAAATTGGTTACAAATAAATAGAGAATAAAATTAGAAGGAAGGAATTTGTTTTTCTTAATTCTTAGACAAAAGCAGTTTTGAGTGTAAATGTTTTTGTGGTTAAATAAAAGTCATAAGATCTAAGAATTCTGTTTTTAAAATTTAAATTAATATTTATTTTAGGAGGAGTTCAATCTTGATTCGTTTTTGCTTTTTTACAATATAATTGGCATTAGACATCACCATCTAGTTAAATTTTTATTGACTGCACAAAACTCAAGTCTAAAAGTCCTTTGCTTATACACCAAAACCTCGAGTTTAAAAAAATTATAATTTTTCGGGTTCGAAAATGAGTCGATTTTATTTCAGTCTACAATACCTAAATGGGAATCATGAAATTAAAATACAGCCGACTCCTCTTAACTGAAACACAAATTTGCGACATTTTTTTTTTTCACTTAAGCGGTATTTTCTTTTAAGCGACCTTCATATAACTGGAAAAGAAATTATTTAACAGGAGTTCGCTTATATTTCTAGCCTGAAAATTAAAAAAGTTCTAACACCATGATTTTTAATATGTCAATATTTTATTAAAAAAAACCTCGAAATAAAACAAAGCTTCTCTAATGTAAAAATACAGAAAAACAAAAAAAGGAAAAATTTGTAAGGTCACTTTTCATTGCATATGTATATGTACTTTGTATATGTATATACATACATATCTACTTCAGTTATGCGGTGTAGTAAATTAATAATTTTTGTTGTAAATTAATTTTCACCAAGTTTTTTAGTTTCGGATTTCAGTTAAGCGGATTAGTTTGTATGAAGATTGTGAAAAAATGCTTCGTGACAAATTTTGTGTTTCAGTTAACCGATTTTTCCAGTAAAGCCTAGTTCAGTTAAGCGGATCGACTATACATAGAAACCATTAATTCGATTTGCATCTCTATTAACGACGCAAAAGCAAGGTTTTGGTGTAAAGGGTTTCCTAACTACAGCGGGTCGACGTTAAAATGTAATGTTTGCATTACCGACATTTTTTTATAAGACCGTCCATAATATATAACGATAAAGTTTCACACTCTAGCACAGATCCGAGAGATTAAATTTTCAAAGACTGTGAGATACGTTGAAATTTGAGATTGCATCGAGCGACTTTAGAAGTCTTATAGAGTCGAATCGAATATTCGCTAGGACTAATTAACTTTACTGCTACGAAAGATAACCCTACCCTAATATTGTTCAATCATGTATCGTCGTCCTATTACAAGCAAGGAGCGTTCTTGCTCATATTTTTTATTTCTGGTCAAATGAAATTGACTGTCTGTAGTGATTTGGAGTGCCCGCTGATGACAATGTCTTTGCTAACGTTATTTTCGACTCTGCAGCACAGAATTGTCAGCAAACAATGATTTTTTGTGAGCTTCATTGTCATCCTTTTCCAACACCCGAAAATACACTCAGCAAAACTACACAAGTTTCCGCAACGCCAAATCAAAGTGGATGATCTGACCGAAAAAGATTAAGACAATCAATAATTCTTTTCAATACAATTGTGTTAGTAGTTATCGTACCTTACTTTGCTGAAAAGTTTATTTTTATCTTCTTAGTAGAGAATAAGCTCCCCAAATTTTAGTGCTAATAGCGAATTGGGCTAAAATTGGATTAAATTGAATAACTTTAGTGGCATATACGTCTTTCAATTTCGTTTTTCGTTTTGTTGGCTGAAATATTAAGCTGAGCTGTAATTAAGGAAATTTAAACTGAATGTTAAAATTTCTTTGTCTTTTCTAAAGTACTTTCATACCCGTCGAAAACAGAGATCTATGGCACAAAGTTTGGACTTGTTCAGAACATAATATTAATCAATCTCAAAGACCTTTTTTCCGGAAACCTACTGCTGATCCCTTAAAAGAACCGCCAGTCCAGGGCTGTATTTAAATTACCACAGAGATAGTCATACATCGGGCTAAAATAAGTTCTAGGTGTACGCCATAAGTAAAGTTTTAATAATTTTTTTTAAGATAAGTTTGTATTAAAAAAAAACTGGAAGAACGTTATCAATGAAGTTCATAGATACCACTTTTTTCACTTTACCACAAATATAAAAAAAGGTTTATGGCGGGTCATTTTTGTTTGCTGCATTGGCCGAAATATTTTCAATTTAATGTTAAACAGAATATCGAGTCGGAACGTAGAAGGCTTTTTGATCACATCTGTCTGACCAGCCACACCAAAGCATTTTTTAGTTGATTTTTTGGTGAAATTCAATATTTTCCTTGAACTTTTCCCAGAGCTCAGCCAGAGATTGATTTTTGATCCTTTAAACATTTAAACGGATTCATTTGCGGTTCTGTGTTTTTGAGTTTATCAAATACATCAAATCTTCACTTTGCGTCGTTAATCAGAATCAAATGAACGGCTCTCATGTATTTTAGTTCCATAAATTCCATTCCATTCCATCCATTCCAGCTTTGAAACCATAATTTTTAAGCGGCGCAGCTTCGCAACGACGCCGATGCAAAGCAAAGCTTTGGTGAAATTTAAATAAAATTTTAATTTACTAGAACCAAAAACACTACAGAATATCGTTTGCATGTGAACTGAGTTCTGTAAGAACAACGAAATACCCTAATTGTTCTTCCAGAATTTAGGAAATTTATGAAACTGAGCCACAACCCCAAAAGGAGTCAAAGAAGTTCTAGAACTCAGCAATGTAGACCTGAGAGCGTTATGTGAAATACACGATATGGAGCATGCAACTACCACACTTCACAAAATGGATCTCATCATCACAAAAATCTGCAGACTCTGTGGCCAGACTAAGAGTGTGGAACATTTATTCCCGACTGTCCTGTAACAGGGACTAACTTTGAAGAAGTTATGTAAGAAGCACTCAAATGCTAGACAAAAGAACACACAATAGATCTTAAAGGTCGGGATCAATTATTTAATTCAATTCAATATTAACTGAGATATTCCCAAGGGTCGGTTTGTATTAAACAATTAAGTTTTTATATACTAAATTGAAAATGTTTTAGAACTACAAAAATCCAGTGGTGGCAAAGGTTTACGCAAAAACACGATAAAATGTTGTTTTACAATTAAATTGAAACTTACAGCCAAAATAATAAACGAGGTAACGATTAGCTTGGGGCTGTTCTGTTAACAAAGTGAAAATTGAATCATGATGTGGTACTCTCATTACTCAAGTAAATAAAATTCCTATAAGAGCACAGAAATCGGTTTAGTGGTGACCATGAAATTCTTCGAACCATTAACATACAGCTGGTAACAAAAAGGAGCTCTATGTATCGGTTTTTAATCTATCTCCCCCTACCTATGGGTTTCTTATCTGTCTAAAAAGCTTTCCACCCACATCTAAACCATTTGAAAACGTCAAAGATCGAGGACAAGGAATTTGTATAAAAAGTGGTGGTGTCATATTTGTGATAGGTTTTGAAAGGAATCTTTCTTAAAGAGTAACTTGCAATTGGCCAGGCGCTTGACTCTCAACCCAGCTATGAACAACTGGAAAGATTAGACGCAGTTTAGGGAAAGCACCCTGAACTGCTTAGTAGTGAAAATAATGCTTACATCATGGAACTGCTGTAAAAAATTATTTCCAATGACATGGCGAAAATTGCGAGGGTTTAGACATAACCACAGTCACAAAAGTAAGTGAGCAAACTGAAGAGCGATTTGTTCTTATCGAAATACAAGCTAAAAATATCCCTTACTAAAAAAATGCAATTGTGTACAGAATTTTCTTAATGAAATTAAGCAGTTTTCACCATGAAACATGAAACATAATCTTCTCAGCTTATTTTTCTTGGTAAAAATAGTTCTGAAAAGATTAAATCACAACCGTAATTAAACATTCGATGTCACTGCACTAACGGCGGAAAATGCTACCTTAAAGATAAATCAATCAGAAACATAAGCTGTGCGATACTATTCTTGGAACATTCACCACGGGACTATCATCGCACCTAAATGCGTCGTTCCTCCTCCACAAATTGCCAACAGAGAATACTGAGAAGATTGTTAAACGTTTTACAAGATTTGAGTCGATTTACTAAGAGGGTATGATATCTCGTAGTGACTTTATACCATTTTACCACCTGGAAATAGCGCTTCCAGCTGAACCATACAACTGAGCACAGCCTATCTCTGAGCTTAAAGAGATTAAAAATTTTACAATCGATTTCGAACTTTTTCCGCATCACCCATAAATTAAAAGCAGGCAAAAAAAAGAGAAATCCAATTAGCAACCCAACGCATAAACTGTCCTCAATTAATTCCACCCCCAGGGTTCAATGCCACCCCCAAACGCGTCAAGTCAATCTTTTTATCTTCCAATCAATGCTGTTATCCTCATAAACTCATCTTAAAGGCTGCACACAATTAATCCCAAAAGAAATGAAACTAAAAAGACCGGGATGGCGGTGGGGAGTAACACAAAAACCACCCCTTCCACACTCTTCTCCTTTTTGCTGTGTTAACAAAATACTATTCATCTCCTAGCCTGACCATTGTCACTCATCCTGCGCCCTACTATCCTACCACAAACACACATAAACACGTACACAGGCACACAGCGCGCATACACAGTCAAAGTCGACCAAAAAAAAAAGCTCTAAGTGCATAACGAAAAAACACAAAATTTGTGTGCAGTTTTTTCCTTTGTTTATGAAATCTCCTTTTTTACTTGTCTGCTTCTATCGATTTCCCAATCAACCGGCAACCACGACTTCAAGCTTCCTCAATAGGCAGCCACTTTACGGCGCTTCAAAGGATTTCAATTGCCAGGCGACGAATATTGCCACCAAAAAAATTCTGGGCAAACGGGTCCATATTGATTTACATAATGTGGCCATTCATTTAAATCAATTTTCACGCAAATACTAATCCATTCCACGGACGGAATTGTGTTCGGGGGGAAAGGGAGGCTCGACAGGCTGATGGAGGTACGAGTACGGGTTCAACCTCCTCACCGCAGTGTAGCTTTGAAAAAAAAGCTTTTGCCAGCAAAAAAAAGGGGGAAAACACACGAACACAGGGAAAAAAAACTCGCGGAAAAAAATTCTTCGAAACACATTTTTTCATCCCTTCTAACGGACACAACAACAACGACAAAAAAAGCGGTAGACATTGCGCATTGGGTCGCACCGCATGATCAATAGCCTCCATTCCACCCACGCAATATTTTGCGTCTCTCCTTCTCCTTAAGGACACCCCCACCGTCCAGGACACTTACGTCGACATTCCCATTCCACATGTAGTGCATTCCGACGGCAGCCGTCGGATCGTGATGCGTCTGGCCCGTCATGTGCTCGGCCATCACGGCGCTCATCCAATGCACTAGGCCCTGAGTCGGATTCTGGCCTTGCACTCCGCCGATTGGCATGCTGTTGCTGGAGGGTGTTATTCTGTTATTCGGTGAGCTAATTCCGAGCTGCGAAGGAGCAGACGACGGTGACGATGGCGGTGGGGCTGCTCCTTCGCTCGACGCTAGGTGTGTCTTTGAGGGTAATCCTTGGTCTTGATTGTTTGTGGTCCCTCCGCCGCCGCCGCCGACAACAGTCGGATGATGATGGTTGTTGTGATGTTGCTGGGCTGTCGAATTGATGTGATTCTCGAGGACACTGGGGGATGGGGCTGTTGAGCCGAGGATGTTATTGTCAGACGACCAGCCAAAGTTTGACGGTTTCTGTAACGAAGAAGAGAAAAAGAGAAATTTGGTTAGCAAATGGGTTGTTTGTGGATTATGGTGGTGGACGTGCTAATTACACGATATCCTGCGAGTTTCGGGAAGGTTTAGAGTTGGAGAGATATCTTTTGAGCAGAGAATTTTTTTAAGGCCAACAAAATTTGTTTTTCCAGGATAAAATATGAGTTTAAATTGAGGAAGTTTTTTAACTAACTGTGCAGGAATAAATGGATATTATCATCATTCATCATCATTTAATTGTTCTTCTTGATGGCAACTCCAAAGATAAATCGGGATTTAAATCAAAGTAAAAAGAAATCTAAGCAAAGCTGAAGTCAAATTAAAGAGGTGAATATGACAACTTGGCGGAATATTACTGATCTAGAATAAGTGTGAGAATCACACTTGCAAACTAAGTTAAAGTTGCATGTTTAATGGAAAATAGATGGAATGCACTCTTCACTAAAAGTTAAATGTGTAGAAATGATGAGAATCTTTAAACGCTCATGAAACAAACCAACTATGGAAATACTGAGACACAAATAATCAACAGAACGTCGTGAAAATGGCATAAGAAAACTTAGCAGCTTGTAAAATGTTGTCACGTATCAGTTTATGGCGTCAGAAGTTTTTGATATTGAAAAAAACACGATTTTTTAACCTTATAAATCAGATTAAGCGTAGCAAAAGAATTTTAATTTAAGCGAAAGAGGATAAATTGCATTTATTTTCTTATAGGGAGATGTAGATGACATCACACATCGCTTTGTATAAGTGTTTCGTGCCACTAGGTTAGTTTCTTTGACACGTTGAGCATAGTCGGTGGCAAAAAGTCGGAAAACAAAAAAAAGCAATAATTGCAATATTTCTGCATAAAAAATTTTAATTTAAAAATTTTACAGCAGCAAAGAATAAGAGAAAAGGTTGAAAAGTAAAGAATAAAAGTCTACTGTGATTTGTTAATTCGCATTTTGTCTTTCTTATTTCTAGATCTTGTTCTAACAATTCTGTCAGACATTGTGAAAATCAAGTATAATTTTGAAAAAACGCACAGATAATAGAATTGAAATTTGATGTTATAACTCGGAACACAGTTGAAATTGTGTTAAACAAAAAAGTTGTAGGAAGTCGAACATCTAATTGAGTCGTAAGACTTTGAGCAAACCACAACTGAATACAATAATTTGTTTATTCGTGTTGAAGCTAAAATTTGTTAAATTTTTTGTTTCAGGAGGAGCAAAACTGTAGCACTTCTATGGTTATGGTTTGCTGGCGATCACCGAAAAATCGTTTTATCTATAGCGTAAAATGTACAGGAAAAAAAAATATTTTAAGACGAAATTAATAGATGAGATGTTATTTTATTGACTTTTTCCGTCTTTCTTTTTACAGAAATTCGTTCTAGAAAAATTCAAATAATTCACTAGGAACCTCCATATCTATTCCGGAGTCAGAATCTTGACCTGCTTAATTACATTCTTAATAATAGACACAAACATCAAATAAAGAAAACGTTTAGGACTCCTTTGCTTGGTCCCACATGACGGATTGTGAGAAAAGAACACTATTAAAACATTCTTCAAATAAATATCCCTAGTTTTGTATACGAGTGCATGTACCCAGTTGAAGCAATCATATTCCGGCAACTTGGATAAAAGTTGATTGAAAATAGCTTCAAATTCAAGGATTTCATCACAAAATTGTTATTTTTTCGTTTTATAATATAGAAAGATTAGCTTAGATCATATGGTGCCTGTAGACCTATATAGGTCCATAGTGTATTACACCAACGCAGAGTTCCTATAAAAACACCCATTTACCTTTGGTACAAACAGAAGGATTTGAATGCGATAGTGTAGTTTATAAGTTGACTTGGTTTAAGGCTCGCCGTTTCTACCAACGAGTTGAGAAAGTGGTTGCCTATCGTCCTGAATCTGGTTTATAATTTAGAAGACAAAAATAAATTGTTTTACAGGCGGGCTTAAAGAAAAACGAAAAATCAAAGCGACATATCCATGGAAATGCAAAACAACTAAACAGTTTTCCTTCTCACTGTATATCCATTTGAACGAATTAATAAAAAAACAAAAAGAAATGAACATTTTAAATTCATTTCCTTTATTGTATGTATCAGATTTGTTAAGGAAATCTTATTTAATGCAATCCCTGAATTTTTGGAAACCATTTCATGATTTGTGATTCATTAAATTGACTAAATTTAATGAAATCTCCACATTCCCTCTAAGCTTCAAAGCCCATCATAATCCATATAAAAGTGCAATTCGTCATTACTTAAAACTTGTTCAAAACTATTCACATGCTGAACTCGCAAGGACTTTAATGAAAAATCTTAAAGTCTTAAAGATGTCAGCTTAAAGACTTTCATTCAATTGATTGCCATCAAAAGATTGATAAAAAAAAGCCTTCAAAAAGAAAGAAAGATTTCAGCGCTGAAGTTTGGTTGGCAGAGTCAAGAAATAAAATGAAAAATCAGAGGTATGAAGGCAATTGTTTTTTAAAGTCAAAAGATTAAAATCTCTGGTATGTAAACTGGATGTAAAGTAACCTTAAAGTCAGAGAGACGAGATTTATTACTTATAAATCACGTTAAGAATCAAGATCGGTACTATCGGTTCACAAGTGAATTATTTTTTTTACATAGAACAGTTTCTTTTTCTGTGAGTTGAAAAATATTCTAATGAATTACAATACTTTCTACATTCAAAAAAGCATAGACCAATATATAATACTTAGCGAGACGTTATTTGGAAATTCTGAGCTAACACAAGAATTGATTCTAAATAAATTAGGGTTGGCGGTTTGTTACTCGCATTCATCTTTATTCTATCCGTCTAATTTTACATTTTATTTGCAAACTACAGTTTAACTATTAAGTTTAAAGTTTTTGCTTCTGACCGCTACAATTATAGAGCACTTGCATAAAATTATTTGGTCGATTATCTGCGGCTTATATTCGTTTTTTTGATCCTTCCTGTTCGCGCACGATTTTCTGGCAAGATAAAGTGATCGTAAGATTTGGTTAGACTGAATTGTTATTTTTAGCAAATGTTTACTTAAAGAATGAGTCAATAAGCAAAATGCATTTAAAGCGGAAAAGCAAATGAAACTATCGATTGCATCCTGAAAATGCAGAACTTGGTATTGCTGGTAGGCCGCATTTTTTTCTTAAATGACGCTAGTAAGTTTGTTGGCGTCAACTGCATTTGCTATATAGCAATGAATAATCCCACTTTTGGTATGATGATGAAGCGCTTGTAATTCCGATCGAGCTACTTAGATGGACTAATAACCTTTTAGAAAGAAGCAGTTGAAGACCGTGGCATCATCATCATCATCACTGTGTTGTAATTTGATACATGTGAAGGGGACTTACAGCTTATTGCCGCTTCCGAATGGCGAATTGCGAAAGCTTTGCTTGACAGAAGTACTCCAGGAGGATTGTCAGTCGTTCGCTGAAGATCGTGTGGTTTCGTAAAGTCTCATCTAAAATCTTTTTTTCAAGGATAAGTAAAGTCGCTGATATATGTACGTTTCCAAAGTGACAACAAAGGAAAACATTTATGCTATGGACCCATGCCAAAGAGTCAAAAAATTTAATCAAAAATCTAGAACCGCAAAAACTAACACCTTATCAAAGTTTCAACCGACTCACTGTGCCGATTATATCTATCTTCTCACATCTCATAACTCGATAAGTGTGTCATAAAAAAAAACTTTTATCACATGATTTCAATCAAAAACTTTCAGAGCACACTTGACCCAATGCATACTAACACTCGTGTCCAAGTCCTTCGAAGGTGACTCCGTCCGCCTGGCCACATCTGGGCAGGAAAATAATAAATTTCGAGGGAAATGCGCAACAGCGCCCTTCTCGTCGTCCTCATCGGTCTCATGTTGCTGCAGCTGTTGTTGCTGTTGCTGCTTCTGTTGGAGCACTGCACTAGCAAATAAACTCTTGTAAATCTCAGCTGGCAACAGAAACGGTGACTTTGTTTTCCCATGACAATAACCCGGATGGAAACCGACTGCCAAACGATGCGTCGACGACTGCCCCCCATGATATCCGCTCATACTCAAAGGTCCCATCGCCGAAAACGGCTTAATATCCTCCAGCTCCTGCTGCTGCTCATCGACGACACTAATCGGACTAATTGAACCCAAACGACAACTGTTGCGCTCACCACCCCCGTGGCCGTCCTCCCTACTGAGAGCACGTTTAGTCCTTTTGGCTGAAACACCATCACTGCTGCATGGGTCTGCAGACGTCAATTGATCCATAAGTGGTCAGCACACATTCAGCTTATTCATATGAATTTTGTGTTCACCCCAAAACTTTTACCACCACATTTCGCACATAGGCAGGCAGCAGAGGGCGCCGAAAGGCGGTGGAGTAAGAAATAACTTTCTCTCAACGCCGAGAACGTCAAACTCTAAACAACACTTTTACTTTCGCCAACAAAAAAAAAAAAACAAAGTTTTCTGTCCCCCCGCCTGATGACGATGGCGTCGACGACCCACTGGTGGACTTGTGTGTGTGCCAAGTTGACGCGGTGCTCCGCCAGGTGGCAATTAACTCCGGTAATTTGAATACAGTGCTTATACGCTTACTAACACTACGTTTGCTAACACTACTCTTATCACTAAAATTTGAATTTAAAATATTTTCTTCTTATTTTTTTAATTTTATTAAACTTGCACTTGAGATAGGAACTTTCGTTAAGTTGAGGTTACGTTTTGAGACTTTTTTTTCACATTTTATCACTTTTTTGGATTTTAGGAACTTTTTGAGTTTGGGTTAGCCAAAGACGATGACACCAACGACACCAACAGCGACGATGTAGACAACGGTAAAGGAAAAGGTGAAGGCGATGGCGGTGCATTTGGACCCTTGCATTGTCGATGAAACGCCAACGTCGACCGTTTGATGGTGGCGTCCGCGCGCCAATACGTACACGTATCCTTTTCTAGGAAAACTGGTTTCCGAGTGAGGATTGATTTTTTCTTAAGGTGCATTTTCTTTTTCTGTATGTGAGTTTCGTTTATATGTTTTTCTTTCTTCGTTGATTTTTTTTTTCCTCCTTTTTTTTTAGTAATAATACTACATATACATGAGAGGATAGAGGATTGAGGAGCCCGCTGCTCTATGTGTGGTGCACTCACGGAGAGAGACGAGACACGAAAACGAAGACGAGACAAACCGTACCGAAGGACGTCGACGACGATTGTGAGTGCAATGATATTATTACTGTTTCTCTAACAAAAAAGAAAAAAAAAAGAAACCTAACATGGTACCAAGAAAGGATACACGCTTGCACTTTTCTCCTGCCACTCTCTGGTGGCACTCACACCCCCAACCCGATGGTTCACCTTCCTATTTTCATTTTTTTTTCTACCCAAGGTTCTTCTCAGTTTTTCATGCATTTGTATTTTCCTTTTTTTTTCGTTTTGTTATTTTGCGATTGCTTTCTTTTCGCTTCGTTTTTTTTTTCTTTCGATTCTCAATCCCGACCAACAAGCAAACGGCGAGGAGCACACATATCCTTTGCTTGGTTTGCTTGCAGGCGGCGATGGAGCACATATACAGTGTGTTGGAGATTGTTCCTTGGGGAAGATATTATGTTTTGCTCTTTAAGGACACGTAGATGAAGATTTGGTCGTCAGAAGAAAAAGAAGTTTGACGGAAGCTAAAAGTGTGACTTCAACGAAATAACAATAAGAATTTGGTGGCTTAACCAGCTGTTGGCGGCTACGTAGCTTTGCTAAATTACAATGTTGTGCGCGATTTGTCTTCGATACATGTGGAAAGAAATACTTAAACTACAAATCAATTGAAGCCAATGACTTCCACTTTAGATTAGTTGACCTCAGTGATTTCAACAGAACTTATTTGAATTAAATTTAAGTAAGTGGGCTTACTAACTTTAATAAACTTTTCAGCAATTGTATCTATATCAACAAAACACAAAAAAGCCGAGGCAAAAAAAAAATCGCCAGCACTTTTTTTAATAATATTAAATTCGATTTTAATTTTTTTATCGTTGAAAGAGGCGTAGAACTTGCAACCACTCTGCATTCTTGTTCTCACTCTCAAAATGAAACCCAATCTTCCAAAACCCCTACACCGACAAAATAACTTGAAGAAATTTCACCCCTTCCGAAAAATTCCAGAGCTAAATTTTTTAAATCGTAGACAGTTTATAGAGATTTTAATATCCCTTTGAATCGATAAGAAAGCGAAGTAAACAAAAACACGAATGATAAAGGAAGCTTGAGCCGTTTGTTAAGAAAATTATTTTTCAATAAAAAAAAAATAGGATCCAATTCTCTTGGTGCGAGTATGCAATAAATGGCTTCACAAATATTGTCCCCTGTATATAAACTAAATATCCGTAAAATAAATATAGGACGTTAACCATAAAAACAACATTTGATGGATTTGCCATGCGGCATCTCTCAACATGCGGAAAGGTATGTCATACTAAACGATTTAATTTTTGGTTTATCTCTTTGAAAACTGTTTGTTTCCTAAACTAGCTACACATTTCTCTATTTTCGAATAATTACCCAATGTTCAATTTTCGTTTAAGGTACCTTTTCTTTTTTTTTCTTCGGTTTGTTTAAGATATTAAAAGAATTCTTTAAAAAGCATCGGCATGGCATCTCTGCAAACTGATGTTTCTTTAGTTTAAAAAAAACTTCATATTCATTTTAATTTTTGCAGAATTACCCATGCTTCTCGAGAAAATTCATTCCTTTTTTTTGGTAGAATAACAAAATGTAACAAAACTTATCATAAATCTGCATCCTCATTTATGAAGCGTGAATCGTGAGTACTTTTTATTCTTTTGCCATTTTGAATAAACTTTTGTTGTTTTTGTTATTATTATTTTTTTTTTGTTATTGCTTTTTCATTATCACATTTACATAAATTTGCTGTTGTTATTTTCAATATAAATTTATCAATTTGTAAATTAATTCCAATTATAGGCAATATCAAATTATTGTAGCACTTCCCAGAGATGCTGGATAGAAGTTTGTTGTTTTTATTTGTTTCAATTATGAATCTGTGAAGTTTAATTGGATGGATTTTAAGAGATGTAAAGGTGATAAAGCCACTGCGTAGGGGCTGAACTGCATCATATTCATTGACTTCTTATCCATTGTATTCTAAGTATTTATAGATTTTTTTTAAGCAAACAAAAGGAACATTTCCTTGTTTTCAAGACAAGCCATCAGAAAAATGATTGTGCTTATTATAGTTAATCAGTTCTTTTTAGGTTAAATAAGAGTTACGTTTTTTGGGAGCTGACTTTTGATTTTGTCATAGAAGACTTAGTTGAGTAAATTTAATGTTTCAATGTTTTCCACTGCACTTAGACAACGCGACTCGAGATAATAAATTAAACGCTTAGATTTTGTGATGTCACACGTCTAGACGTTTTGCAATGCAAAATGAAAACGGCCTAATGGATAAGCCGAATACAAATAACAAATTAGAAGCGATATTCACTAAACCAAAAGTTTAAAGGCGTCCTCCTAAAGTGCAACTTCGAAATGAATTATGTTAATCGCCCGTGGTTGTGGTTGTGGTTGCCGTCTAAAAGACGGCTTTTCTTAAAAGTTCTTTGCTTTTGGGAATGAAACAAATTACCCTTTATTAGTGAAAATAAATGCGTGCATATTTGATTTGTATAATTTTATCATCCTCCCAACTAATAAAGAGAAATAAATTGAACTAAAGTTTGCGGCTTGGATTCTCATATTACGTATAAACGTATAAATAGCAGGTGTTGAAATAAGGAAAATGTAAAAAAATCCTATAATAATTCGTGCGATATTTCCACCAAACTAAAGCGAGGGACTGTTCAGATTGGAAAAAGACAAATTTTGGTGTTCAACTTTAAACTTAAACATGAAAAAAAATAGAACAAAATCTTAGTGTCAATTTTCAATTTGAACGCCAACATTTTTGCCTTTTCTAATTTGAACAGAAATTTGTTCGACGACGAAAATTATGTGTGTCGAAGTAGAGAACTTCGACACACATAATTTTCAATTGGAAGGCCAAAACTTTTGACTTTTTCTATTCTGGTGTCCTGTAAGCGTTCGTAACGTCGGACACTGCCTTATTTTGGGTGGCTATTTGTCCATAAAACGAAGTATTTGCAAAATAACAATATTTGCAAAATAACAATATTTGCAAAATAACAATAACAAACGACTTTTTGTCAAACATCTGTCAGGATTCAAATACAGGTCTGCACTATGGTCGGATCTCATTTAAGTTTCTCGTTTCGTGTTTGTCCTAAAATTTTTGACACTGAGTGTTGAATTCGCATATCACAGAAGGTAGTCTTACTTGAATTGAATTTAAGAGAGAAAGTATCACTGAGCCAGTAGCGCGACCTAAAAGATCTATTGTACCTTGTTTTTTGTCTAGGATTTAACATTGTCTTTATAGTTCTAGTTTAATTCGTTTCATTCCAGAGCTGGTTGTCTTCTTTCAAGGTCCACTTGCAGACGTTTAGATTTAGGTACTCCTACTTACTTACTCTACTTACTTTTGTCTCTTGGGTTTTGAGAACCGTCCACCTTGACATATACATGGTGCTATTGTTTTGTCCGATACTCTAAATTTTTATGTAATTCATAAAAAATGTGGAAGGGGTAATTTCTGTAAATCAGACAGTCTTGATTCTCATCTGCTCAACTTCATCTGGTTGGCAAAGCTCCATCTTTGGACTTCTTCGACTAACCACATTCTCGACCATTGTTAGTCACTGTACTGCATGACTACCTATATAAATCTATAATTTTTCTTTATGTGGAAAATGCAAGAAAAATGTAAACCCGTTATTTCCTCCTCTTTTTTTTTCTCGAATTTCTTCTTTTTTCATTTTTTTTCCTTCGAGACTATCCTTATTTTTTTGGTTTTTGCTGTATTTTCTTTTTTTATCCTTCAGTGCT
This sequence comes from Syritta pipiens, assembly GCA_905187475.1. Taxonomy (NCBI): domain Eukaryota; kingdom Metazoa; phylum Arthropoda; class Insecta; order Diptera; family Syrphidae; genus Syritta; species Syritta pipiens. Next base: position 67,018,839 of record LR994572.1, on the reverse strand, counting down.
TTTATTTTGATGTTGCTCTTACTCCTTTCTGCTAGGAGTACGTGTGTGTATGTGTGTGGCTTCATTTTTCTTTCTTAGAGCATCTTCGTCCCCGTCGTCGTCGTCCTTGTTGTCCTCGTGGTCCTGTGAAGGGAGAGTAATATGTGTATGTGGGTAATGTTTTTCTTTATCCAACATTTCTTTTGAAATGTTTAGTTCGATCTTTTTTTCCTGTTTTCCAATTTTTTTCCTTGAGCTTTCCTCGTTACTTTTTTTTTTTCTTTCTTTTTGTTTCTTTCTCGGAATCACATTTTTTCTTTTCGTCTTCGTTGTGTGGTGTGTTTGTCACTGCATTCGATATGGTCGCTGTTACTGCAGTTGTTACATGGGGAGGAAAGATATAGGACAATGGTCCTTACTACGATTGTCAGGCGATACGGTGGGTGGGTTGAGGATATTCGTTGGGCGCTAAATTAGTATACATAAACTCGGTGATGAATTATCACTGCCCGAGGAGGTTATGATAAGCGTTCGGGACAATAAATAAACAACAAAGGAGTAAAGTTAAGTGTGGCGTTCAAGGCACGCTGGGGTGTGCAGTCATAAAACGAGGCACAAGTCTGTTGCCGGGAAGGCAACTTTGGCGGCTATTGTGCCAAGAAGTCGTGTAAGTTCACCATTAAGGACTAAGAGTTATACGACGCCAAGTTTTATGAAAATTATCGACCACCTGTTGCATCTGGCTGCGTGACAACACGACGTCACTCATCCTCGTTCTTTTTACGCTTATGCCGTCTTGGTAGAGTCGTGTGGTGCATTTAACATTGCTTAAAGGTGCTTACGTGAGTTTCTGTCAGGTGGATTTTACGTCCGAACATTGAAGATGAAGATGAAATGAGTGGTCACAGGAAACGTGTTGTGGCTATTTGGGTGCTTGTTTTCGGGTCTTAATGATACTAAATTTTCATATTGCATACTTAAAGGAACTCTTGTCAAGAAAAGGTGTAGTTTAGAGCCGCTATTATTAATGGCTTTGGTGAAGGTGCAAAATCTTTCACTTACTCTTGTTGCCAGTTCAGATAGGGGAATAATAATGAAGACAACAAGGACCTAACGCGAACTGGAACAATTGGTTTGTGTCTTGTTATTTGCAAGAGCCTGGTCTTTGTCTGTCCACATAATGGAAGATTTTCTTTTTAAGGCTGGAAAGATTCAGACCCTGCAATAAGATTTTCTTTTTAACGTGTGCGAAATTAAGACCCTGCAAAGCCGATGGGCCATCGGTTGAAGTAAATCAATCAATGCCAAATCAATCGCAGTAAAGAGCAAGTGTCCCCTGGCAACTTCACATTATACAAATGGGATGATAATGAGGTGATTTTGCTAGACCGGCTACCCGATTAGGACAACTATGTTCTTTTAATTTTTAGTTTATTTTTTCCTTCTACAATTTTATTTTCGTCTAAACTTTGCAAACTTCACACCGAGTTTAGTTTCTTTGACTGCTTCGTTTTTTTATGCGTAATTGACATTTTCATCATAAATCTCATATATTTGCTGTAAAATTAGTTCGGTCTGTCTTCCTTAAAAAGAATCTAGTTTTTTTGCGGACCATCAAAATTTTAGATCCTGCTGGGTTGGCCCGTGGTAGCCGTTAAGTTAGACATGTCACAAATCTAATCTAATCTATACCTACAAACCAACAACGTTATTCGTGATTTTGAAGACAGATAACATTCATTAGATTCAGCCACGTACTGTTTACACTGTTACTGTTTACTGTTTACAGTAATTTATGATTAAAAACTAATTAAAAACATTTTCTATATAATTTATGACTACTTAAAAAATTACTGAGAAAGTTAATAATGACACCCTACAATCTGCACGTGTTTTGAGAAGATTGAAAAATAGAGTAGGAATAAGCATCAAATGTCTGGTCTGATGGTTATATTTTTTTATAATACATTAGAAAACAACGATCCATGCTTATTTTATTTTCTTTGTCCCTATTAACAAATTATTATGTCCCAAAGTCGCATATTCTTTACAAACAGATAAGCGATAGCAACAAAAGCCTTTTTTTTTTTATTAATGCATTTTTTATTTATGCATTTGGACAAAGTTTTATATCTTAAAAAGGATGTGCGAGAAGTTTCTGGCTTTAAAAACTGGTATAGTACTTCATTGTAAATATTGCCGTTGTTTTTTTTAATAATTTCTTCTTCCATGTTAACTGATTTTCTTTAAGCTAGCTCCTAAGCGGGATAAGATAGACCCCCCTCCCACATTAAAAAAAAATCCTTGTTTTTGACCCCTCGACAAAATACCGTTACGGAAATTATCGTACTCGTGCCCAATTTCTTATACTCATAAAGCTGGACCTTGTAAATTGAATCAAAAGAAATCAATCAATCAATAATCAGGTCTAGAGTTTCAGGTTGTTCAGGCTAAGTTTATATAGGTATTCCAATTCTGTAAAGTGCTCCCTTGCAAATAGTACACACACTTTGTTTTTCTGAAAAACAATCGTGCTATACATTAAAAGCTGTTAAACTGGAGCACCCTCGAAGCCGAAGAAAAATGGTCCGATTAGTAGGTGCTATGATTGTAGAGGTTCCTTTTTAATTGGACCGGTCCACTTACAAAGATTTTTCGCTCCACATACCTGTCGCATTAAAATGGGTTTAGAAGGATCTATATGCATAAAAACAAAGCTGTCTGTCCAATAACCTATTAACTTTTGAAATATATATATAGAAACGCCTCGCAATTCAAATTTTTTTACTTAAATCAAATATTTTATTTAATACTCTGCACTTCAACGATTTCTTTAAAGAACAAGGAAAGAATTTAGTTAGTTAAGTTTAAGTTTAGGATTGGAACCTCTTGTCCCATGCGGCGGCTGATCAAAAAAGAAAAAAGAATAGAAAGAAAAGTAAAAGGCAAAACGGACAACAAACTGCGGCAAAGCCGCCCTCTGAACGGACATCTTGTTTTAGTACCTTTAGTACGCACCTTAAGGGCGATCCTACATATATTTGACTTTAACTTTCATTAAAAAAATAGAAAGTAGGGATTTTTTAACATTAAATCTATTTTTATTAAACATTTTGATTTTCATCAACTTCACCCTCTCCTTCTGGGAGATATGGTAATATTTTAATTGTTTCACTTTCTCCTTAGTTGGTAAACCCTAAACAAAACAAAAGTAACATGTAGCGGGATCTAAATTTCCCTCATAGAAAAAACGGGAATTGATGTGTACATTTTTCGTATTACTTCCGCTTGGACTAGCAACGACTACACACAAGCAACGAAAGTTATACACTATCAAACTAGTGGTCCATGGTCCGATTAGCAGGTATCCCAATTTTACAAGGAAATTAATATGAAAAATAGCAAGGAATGCATGACATGCGGTCCGAGGAGGTGGTCCGATTACAGAGTGTCCCGATTAGCAGGTTTTACTGTACTTCTGAAGATCAGTAAGAACCCATAAAACATAGTTAAAACATGATTATCATTCTCAAAATAATTTTGTCCAGCCAAGTTGGCGAATTTGACCACTGTGCACCAGTCCAAGTATTTTCGACAACGGAAGTCGTTAAGTTTAGCGTACATTGAACGATATGTACGTGGACAACATATGATTGCAGGATGACGCTATGTGCCACAATACCTTTCGTATAAAGAATTTTTAGAGCAGACAACAAAAGAATAGAGCAGATTTCGTTTATCTTTGATAGACTTTATTAACAATAACAGTATTCAAAATTTTTCAATGTTCTACTATACCTAAGACGTTGAAGTAAATCAATCCGATATTTTGATTGTTATCAAAAGAAAGAAACTAAACACAAAAGGATCATAAAAGGCTGTTGTTATCAATCAAGAACAATACCCACTCCCACTACACGAATTTCGATTTGAGCGACACAAAGTGTAGCAATCCGGTAATTATTTGTATTTGAGGTTTTGATGTGCCGTCTTAGACTCTCGAAGAGCCATTGTTCTTGACTAATCAACAATCAATTGAGCCGTTCAGAGCACAGATTGATTAACTCCATAAAGCAATTCTCAGAAATACACTACGTTTTTTTCAAATAGTTGTCATTTAATGGTGGCAATCTTTATCATCAAGGGAAGATATTATAAACATAAGAAGTTATGACTGTACCAAGTGCTTTGACACTTAAATCTAAAATTTTTCAAAAAGTTGAGTTAATCAATCTGTGTTCTGGCTTAATTGTGAGTATTATTGTTTTCTTAGAATTAAAAAAATAAAAATAAACATGTACGGTCTTACGTCGTAAGATGATTTGCGACGATTCGAAATTGCGTTGTTTAAAAATGATCGCGGTTTCGAAACAAAATTGTACTTATTATAGAGTTAAAATACCTGGGAATCTTTAGTTCGATCTGCGTCGTATTTTTCTGGTCCTATTTAACTACGCAAAGCGAGTCTTTGTGTATCAGAGCGGGTGTTTAAGATGTAGTAGGAGCTCTGGGAGTAACAAATAATGTTCTATTATGATGTTGAAGAACTCTAATGGTAGGGCGACCATTCTTAGCGTCAGTATACAGTTATCTAGAACTTAAACAGAAAAACACCCACCCAAGAGATCTTCCAGCCAGCTATATAAAACATTCGATGATGCCCACGACCCAACGATGAATTTGTTGGCCAATGGTTATAAATCTCATAACTACTCTCCTTCACGTCTTCTTTCCACCACATTTTAGCTCTACGAGACAAATACAACAACTCAATTTAAGTGTGCGAAATGAGTGCGAACTCACTCCGCAAATAATGCGGTGTTGTCGTTTTCTGTACACCTCGTTAAACCCCATAATAGCTTCCTTCTAAGGCTTGACCCGGACCTTTTCACTTTAGCGGCAGGAAAAGGGATCAAATCCGGCCGACAGATTATCTGCCCACTTTGCTTTCTCATACTAAATAAACTTCAAGACTCGAGCGAGGGAAAATATTCGTGTGAAAATGGAAAGTTATTTTTTATTTATTTAAACCTCTCTGAACAATTGTTATATTTTTAAAGTGAATATGATTGAATATTATTGCGCTGAACAACACGATACTAATTAGGAAATATGAAGTGCTTAAGGGAGGAAAGAAGATTTGGAGGTTTATGGGCTGAGCTTAGATAATGAAGTGCTACTTTCTTGCGTACCTGGTTCGACCTCAACAAAGAAAACAAGTCAACAAACATTTTCGTCGATTGCAAAGGTACATTCCAACCCCAACAAGGCAGCCGAGAAAATAATTTACGAAAACCACATGAGCGTCTTTCAAAACAGAAAAAGGTGCATAACCTCCAACAGGTTCATAATTGCTGCCATAATCGAAGCACTTTTCGACTTTCGACGCTGCACAGGATAACTTTAGTCTCAAACTCACCACGACACCAAAAAGAACCGAAATCAATTCCCCAAAAATATCCCCAAAAAATCTGCTTCCGAGACCCAATCCTTCGGCACCAAAAAAAGAAAGGAGACAACGCCAAAAACTTTCTTCCAGTAGCCAGGACACCAACTCATAAGGAAGTTCTTGCAAAAGGATGACTCTGTCTTTTTTTGTGGAACACAATGGCTACGCACATGTTGTCCTGTCAGTGTGGATCGTAACAAGTGGTTTTTCTGTTGTCTTCGTCTGATTTTTGTGTTCACTCGGCGCATCTCTTTCTTGTGGCCGTTCCAATTGCTATGCCAACGCCCACAAGTTGTTTTTATGACGTCGTTGTTGATGTTTTTTTGGTGTGCAAATGTGTGATTGGCTCTGGAAAGAAGGGAGTCATTTCTAAAGTTGAGTGAATCGGAATTGAGTGTGAATGTTGGTGGTGGAATTTTCATAATTATCAAAGGAGAAATTTTGCAGATATATTGACACGCATATCGGGAATTGCAGTGTAACATATTAAGGTGTAGCTTATGGGGAATAATGAATCATCATGCGCCCAGCCTTCGAAATTTATAGGGTCTTGCGTCGAGTTTATGTTTAAAGTTACATACAGTAGTCTCTTCTCTAATTCAAACTTTTTATTGAAGACTCATTGTTCTTTGCAATTCTTATAGGTCCAATATTTCTATAGCTGCTCGAAGATATATTTCAATCGCTACTCGAATTTTTTGGGGAATTTACTCATTGACTACGTTTATTAGAAGCCCCTATTGTGACTTTACATTAAGTGCTGAATTTTGTGTAATATAAGAAATAGTCGTGCCAAAACCCAAAAGATATTACAGAATTCCTTAAAAAAAGAAAAACAATAGTTTTATTCCCAAGCATTTTGCGTATTTACAATAACTAGAAGCTTTTACAACTAAAAAATATTGCCTGGTCCCTTAAAATTTGACTTAGGGAGGTTCCAGTTACGTTTTTAAAAATTTAGCTTTGACAGTTTAAGTTTTAGTCAAGTTTTTGTGAAATGTGCTTTGTGCTTTGTGCTCGACCTTAACACTAAATTTAACTTCGTTTTAAGGAAACGTATGCTTTATAACTTGCCGACTTAACCACCTCAACCTTAGAGCTCTCAATTACCATTTTTTGCAATTAACGTATCATTAATTCCAGGACGGCCGGCGCCTGATTTGATCGATTTTGAAACAGTGCAATTTTCTGTAATTAATAGTTTGGTAAGAACAATTCAAACGATAAATCTGGTGATCTATGTAGTTAGTTAAACATCTATATTACAACAGTAAGGAAAAAGTAAATTATACTAGAAGACCCAGAACCTCTTTAAGCAATATGCCACTGGAGAAAAAGTATCTATACTAAGACTGAAAAATCTTTAAAATGCGCGAAAACGTTTTAATTGGAAATCCTATGTAACAATTTTACCGGATATTCTTTATTCGGATATTCTGTCCAGCCTTTGAGCAGGCCTAATAAAGGCGAAGAAATAGGCCGTTAGATCTACGAACTCTACGAACGAACGAAGATGTAAATAAACAGTTAATAAAAAAAGTATTTGCACACCCAGTTTTTTCATGACTCGCTGTAATCAAAAAAAGGGCAGAGAAAATCTTAAAACACAAAATAATTAAAATCGGTTAAGAATTACTTCAGGCATCCAGTCCAAAAAGTATTTGCACACTTAAGGTTTTGAAACAAATAAAATGGAAATAAATAAGTTACAGCTCTAAATGATATATTCAGTGCCGTCTTTTTGCTTTGATAATGGTTTGTGATCTCCTCGGCTTCGAATCGATGAGATTGTGAAAAACGTCACAGCTTATCTGAAGCCTTTCCTTGAAAAATGCTGGTTGGTTTAAATATTTATTTCTAAGTCCGGTGTTTAGCTTTTTTGGATCCGATGGAAACAGATTTGTGTGAAGTAAGTGAAACGCCAAAAAATAAAGCCTACAGTAAAACATGGTTATAGGCATGGAAGCGTGGTTTACAGAGGAGTTGGGAGTCTGGCTTTCATAGATACAAAGAAATTCCGCAAGGCTTACAAAGAATAGTTATTGCCCTCCAACAACTTGAAACGTCTCAAGAATCACAAAACGTAAAGCCCAAATCGCAACGGCGCGTTCGGTTGGTCTGACTTTGATAAGCTGGTACATGTTTTATTGACTTTACGAAAAAGAACGTCAACGCGCGCCACACTCAATTTTTCAAATACAGCACGCGCATTTGCTTTCCCCAAATCAGCTTAACCTCGAAATTCGTTCTGTAAGAAAACTATTTGATGTTTTACGGATATGGCTCCATGCATTGTCATGCAAGAACATCTTGTGCTAATTGTTCCTGCAGTCACAAGACATCCGAGTGCACAACACCGAACGCAATCCCTTGCGCCAATGGTAGCGGACCCAACAAATCATCCGGTCCGAATTGCACCAGCCGCGTTCAATATTTTGACATTCCAATATTTGGACTTTATCTACAATACCTCTCGATCTCTGCAGAACTCTCTCTAATTTAAAATTCCATAGAAACCTGTAAGACGCGCCTTAATCAGTTCAGAAATCACAGAAGTTCTCCAAAAACGGCAAAAAATTATTGATCAAAACGACACCAATTTAGTTAAATAAACTAAATTGGTGTTTCAAATATAAGAAAAAACTGTTTCATTTTTTCTTAAATTTTTTACCGAGCTTTTTGGAACGCCGGAATCTACAAAAAATCCTTAACTTTGTATAACATCATTACGCATATTTTTAAAATGTGTTTTAGCACATAACGAATGTTGCAAACATATCTAGTAAAAGAAATATTGTGAATATTTGTCAAGTAATAAAATTGTTGCAACAGTTTTCAAACAGAATCAAAATATTCTTGAGTTATACACATTTTTGAGATACACGTTTGCTCTTGATAGCACCTTTTCCCCTGCGTCGCATTTATAATTACAATATTTCTCGACGTGAAACATTATTGAATGAATGAAAAATAATACAACATAATCTGCTCAACGTCAGAATATTTTGACCGGCTATAAATTAACTCATCATCTTCAAACTTTTTATGTTCTTTCTTCTTCTTTCTCTCTGTTTTCCAAAATATAAACTTTAGTTTTTATAGCGTCGGTGGATAGCAAATCTAGCTCGACAAAAATTAATTGTGTATGGCAATCGTGTTTTCGAGAAATGTTTTTTTATTGTATTGGAAACCTATAGCCATGGACCAAGGTAATCGAGGTACCAAGACCTTTGGTACCCCAGTATATATTTGAATTTTTTTTAAATATAATAGATTTATTTCGAGAACAAAAATCATGTTCTAAATGATCTTATTGATGAAGGTGATTGTTTCCTAATAAGAGCTAAAAACAAAGAAACAAAACATGAATTACAGCTATCTATTGCATTGAGCAGCTCAACAAATAATCAGAAGTCATGTGGCTGAACTTTTTTTTAATTTTGTCCGGCTAGATTTGCGATTTACCACACTGTGCGTCCAAGTCGACTAATTGTTCTGTTGCTATTAAATGTAAATATTGTTTTTCAATTCTATGTTGAAATTAAATGTGTTCTGCAAATAAAGAAAACTGACATCTCTACGTGTTTTTCTTCACACCAATTTCAACTAATTATTGCACAAACAATTATCACAAATATACAATTAACAATTAAAAAGAAATTATCAATACTATGAGAATAATCGATTCACTTCACTTATTTTATCTCATGTGTAATTTGCATTTATTTTGATGTAATAATAAGCAAATTAAATCAAAATAAAAACTATAAAATTAGTTTCAAGCCATTGGTTGATAGGACGTATAATGTTTTTTTTTTATTGCATCGGGTCAGTAAGTAAAAAATGTTTAATAGTGGCAACATTAACACGTTTATAGTTACATTCACATAAAAATAAAGCTATTGGCGCAAGAGCGTAATTAACACTTAACTATTTTATTTATTTATTTTTTCCACTTTAAATGTAATGCAATTTTTTTTTCACACACACAGCCAGGTATCTTAGAAATTCTGCGAATAAGTTGATGGGATACAAGAAAAGTATACAATGATTTTAAGATAAAAGTTTATAGGTTGACTGGACCTCCTTCTGCTCGAGGAATTATAAAAGTTAAAACAGTGTAAACATTCACAATTAACATGGAAAATAATCGGCTACCACGCGACCTCTATGAAATGACAGTGAAGTGTTCATTTGCATTATAATTGTTGACGATAACCGTAAAATCATATTACTGTTAATATTTCTAGCCTATAACCATTACCCCTTACCAAGGTGTTGGATACAAGGGTAGACGAGCTCAATTATGTGGCTGGATGCTGTGGCACAGACCTCGCGTGCATGTCTGCAGTGCTCTTAATAAAATGAAGCGGCTCACAATTCACTTTGCAGGCTCTCGAAACCGGTTTGTCTTAAGTACAGTCATAATCTGTCAGCGGCGAGCCCAAATGAAGCCATAACTCGGGCAGATGTTATGTCCGACTGTCACTAAACTTTTTACAAGAGATCGATTTGCATGATCACGAATTCCAATGAATCACAATTAAAATGTCACTGTCACCACTGACAGATGCATGCCCGGTCACCACCCAACTACCAATATGTTCCGACATAACAATCCATTGAGATGATGGATTATTAAGAGCAAATGCAATTAATTACGGAACGACAAGACTCTACTTTTCGGACAGCGCATCCCCTCCACAGGTCATGGTCATTACGACAATCCCATTGCCACCTGTGTTCCCATAATTTTTCTGTTGTAGTTTTAGTTTTACGAAACAAACAACGTTCATGTCTAACTGTGCTGCTGGCTGGGAGGATTAATGGCCGAGAATAAATCCCGTGATGATAGTAACAAATGATTTGAAAAATTGCGCATTAGATGCGAACCAGAAGTTCTCGTTGTGCTCATAATGGGAAAGCAGCGATTTCGGGCAATTGGCTTGGATATAGCTGGTGGAAGAACAAAATACGTTTGTTCTTGAACGAATCCACGGGATAGACTGTGAAATGTTTTGTAGAGAAATTGATGTGCAGATGTATGCGAAGATTAACCAAGATAATCGACCGAATCTGCGAATAAATTGAGGTTACTGGAAGGCGGTCAATTTTTGTGGAGACGAAATACTTTTTTTTTTTGCGAAAGGGAAAGTTCATTGATAGCTACAGCATGTGAATGGAGGGCAGAATATGAAATCTTCAACTTAAAGCATCACTGTTGGTTGAGTTTTCTCGACCGACCTCAATTTTGTTTCACTTTACTACTTTTAATGTCTGTTTCCTTTAGGACAAACGATTTTGCGTGGCGTAGTTTCTTTGATTTGTTATTATTGTTTGTATTTTTCTTTTGAACAAGAGTTTGTATTTTATTTATTTTGGTGATATGGGTAGGTTAACGACAGTAAAAAACATGCCTCTTTTGAGGCAACTAACTCATTTCAATGCCTTTTCCTTGATTTTCCATTATCCATTATAAGGGGGTACACTCAGTAAAATTCAATAAAAGGCAACCTATTTTTCTTTAAAATATCAAAAATTGTTAACCATTCATGTTAAGTTTAATTTTGATGGACCAGACGATTTTAATTTATATTGGCATGATTTAAAATGTCATTAAAACTTCTGAACTAAGTGAAATCCTGGAGGTGGAATTTTGGTGTTCAGTGCTGCTATTAGCCATATCGATAACAAGCTGGAAAATCTGTCTCGGCTTATTTATCCTATTGGTCGCAAATTTGCTTTGGTGATTGGTCTACGGAAGGCTATTTCAAGGCAATGGGCTTTAATTCAAGCTCAGAAATTCAAAAACGTGTTTAATTGAATGACAAGTCGGGCTTTCGAACTAAAAACCAAGTCTCGAGGCTAGATTAATCATTAATTTGTTATTATATTGTAGGACATTCCTCTATTTACCCTGGCTGCTTTCAATTGAATTTCGAGTATGAACTGAGTTTTTTTTTTTTGGTTTGCCTAACTAAACAAATATTTTGTTTGTTTTAGACAGTTCTGTTCTTTGGTCAAATAAGTCATCGGGCTACATTAAATAAGTTTTTAAATAGTAGTATTTTAAGTAAGAAGGTTGGTTCAATTGACCAAAAGTGACTTCAAAGAATGCACATAATTCTTAAGACTTGCATTCAATTGATTTCAATTTTTAAAGTTAGTTAAAGTATCCATAAAAAATACAAATATCAGTAATCCATAGCTCATAAGGAACAAGAATCGAAAATAAAAATGAGACAACAAAATTGTGTAAACAATAAAACTAAAAGCAGTGTGAGTGTGGTTATTACGACGTTAAAGAAAAGTTGCAATCAAATGTAATTAGACCAAAACACAAAGCACATCAAGAATATCTTTATAATTTAAACCTAACTATCATGCTTTTATTTCCCTGAGAAAAATGGATTCATGACGAATACATACGGCAATTTGTTGTTTAGCCTTGAAGCAATTGATATAAAGACTTTAAAAAATATTTGCAGATTATGGTGTGGAACTTGCGCAAGATTCATTTCATTTACTCTGAGTTGATAATAAGAAGAACATCTACTTGAAGAATAATCCGATTTTACAAAGAATGTTTTTTAAACTTTATAGCAAAAGCAATGTTTCAAAGATTTATGCAATCAGGACTTCCAAAGGGAATGGTGGTCTCAAAATTCTAGTCCCAAATTGAATTCATGAATTAATAAATCAGCAACGTGAAATCAATTGTTTTATTAAATCAAAAGATTGCATCCTTTTACAGCTCTTGGTGTAACCCTACACTGCAAGAATTTCTTTTTCCCTAAAAAAAATATTCTTTTATTTAATCTATGAACTAAGCAGGTTTAACTTAAGAATTCAAATAATTAAAACTCACAGTGGTTTAATCCACCACTTCAAGAACAGTTCACAGTCTAAGAAATGAAAACGTGATTGAATTGCAACCTCCAAGGCAATTTCCAATTTTCTTTGACCCCATTCAATTAGCTTTTCTCTATTTCTCATTAACATAATCTTGTCACTTATTCAATTATTTGTTTATAAATAAAGCTTAATTGGCATGCATCGTTTACCTAACCTCATGAGTAATCATATAAGTCATTTATGGAAACGATTAGCTCTAAGCACGTCTCTAATTTCAAATCAACCCGGACACTTGGTCTGATTAAGAGATCATCGGTCTTGTTGTCATTTTTTTCTCCTCAATTAAATTATTGAATTTCTTTTGAGATACCGACTTCAAATAAAGACATTGTTAATCATTTTGTTAAAGTTTTTATTTGGTTTTGGTAAATGAGTTTTTTTTAGCAAGTAAGAAGCGAGTAAAAATGACGTGAAAATGGCTGGATTCGGCTGGGTACGCTCGCTTAACAGTCCGTCGCATTAACCATCAAGCCCCTTTTTTTCTTGTCCTTGTTTTATTTAAAAGTTTTTATCAGTTTGAACTTTTTTTGTAGCATAAACGCTTTTTATTTCCTACGTTTTTGCAAGTTTAACTTGCGTCTGTCATTGGATCTTTTTTGCGATTCCTCGCCTCGAAACTTTGTACAACACAAGGCCGTTCTGAATTTTCCAGGTCGAAATTCTTTGTTTTCAAAACGTCCCAGATAGTCACTTTATGTCATTCTTAGACTATACTCCTCTCATGACCTCACTCAATTCTAGCCGCAGGAAAAATGGTTTCTTCACTAAAAACGAAGTAGAAGATTTCGAATATTCTTATTGCACTAAGAAATGTCTGATGCAGAATTACATGGACAGAAATCGTGTTTTAGAATGAACTAAAGACACTTTCACTACAAATGCGCCAATATGTTTTTTGTTGTCAGCAGATGAAATTTGTGTTGTACACGAATAACACCGGGCATGAAAGGGTTAAGTCCTAACAAGAATTGTGTTCTTCAGCTGATAGTTTCTTTTGAACAAGGCATTCAATCAAACGTAAATAGAAGTTTTATTATTACTCATTTGGCACTGAAGAATTCGGATCCATTAACCTTAGGCACTAAAACCTGGATTATGTCATTTAATATAAATTTTTTTTTGTGAGTTATACCAGGTTTATACCAAAATTTTTTGAGAGCTTAAGACTCTGAAAACACTTAACCTCAACTACTATAAACTCATCAAAAATTGGTGTATCCTGATTGTACCCTGTAAGAAGGGACGATAGCGGATGTGTTAACATGATTGAACATTCGAAACATTATCATCATCATCGTCATGTTTTGCTTTCTTATTATAGAAATGGTGATGAAAAAGGTAGCCATCACAAGCTGCTGAAAAAATTTGTAACTTTATCCTTATGTAATGATGTAAGTAGAAAGACAGCAGCGAAGTGCTTTGTTCGTGTTCAATCTGATAATTTTGAAGCGACTCGTTCTGGTCAACCAATCACAGAAAGTCGATGAAATCATAGTAAGATCAGCACATAAACATCGTGGACGTTGCTAGTGAACTAGGCATTCATTATCAAACAGTTATTAACAGAAGAAAGCTTGTTAAATACGAGGAAGATCCTTGTTTTGGGGGCACATAAATTAGTGAAAAATTTAATGGACCGAATGTCCATTTGCGATTTATTGTTAAAACACAACGAAATTGAACCTTTTCCAAAGCGAATAATTACAGGCTATAAAAAGTGGATCACATATGACAATAACGTTTTTAAAAAATATCATGGACGAAGACAGAAAGGTGAAGTTTCACAAACGGTGGCAAAGCCAGGGTTGATATCAGGAACGGTAATCCTGTACGTTTGGTGGGATTGGAAACCAATTGTTCATAATGAGCACAATCTGGTCACTACTACTACTATTTTCAAAAATGTATGGGGTTGAAGACGGCCTGAATTGATCAACAGAAAAGGTTGCGTTCCATCATGGTGACGCCAAACCAAACATATTTTTGATGACCCGACACACACTAAGTAAGCTTATCTTCGAAGTTTTAATGTATCCACCATATAGCCCAGACCTTGTACCTTCGGATTGTCGTTTGTTTCAATCTCTGTAGACCTTTCCAATAGTGTAGTTTTATATTTCGTAGAGGTCTGCAAAATGCACCTTAATCAGTTTTCGCTTAGAAATTCCAGGAGCACTTCAAAAATGGAATAATGGGTTTACCGCAAAAATGGCAAGAAGTCAAAAATAATTGATTTAATAAAGTTCGTTTCAAATATAAGAAAAATATGCTTAATTTCTACTTAATTTTTTTTTCCAACTTTTTTGAATACCCAATACACAAAAGTATTGATACCCTATATTTGAGACCTCGCCTGAGCTAGCGAACAGATGAGGCTTATGCGGCATTAGCAACATGGGCTGCAGATTAGCCTTGTTCAGCATCAACCCAATTGTGTTTAGCAAAAAAAAAAAAACAAAAGCTGTCCAGTTGTCCAATACGAAATTTAACAGAAAAGGATTTACTTGCCTTCAATAAAGGGAGCACTTTTGATAATAAATTATTCCATACTACCAGAAACAACACTTTCGATCACTGTTTTAAGCACTAGGGTCTTGATATCATCAAACCTATTAATGTTCAATTCATTCTGCTCTGAATTTTTAAGGGTTGCCTCACAACTTAAGTATACTAAAATAAAATAATCAGCGGTGAAAAATCAAATCCTCCACACTCTGAAATTTGGAAGCCTTTTAACCAAGATACTAAAGTACATTTTTTTCATAACGTGGACGGCAAAATTCTAGGCTGTTGTAAACGAAATTGAAATTATGAAAGCTTTCAGTGACAGACGTTCTCTGGGAGGGTTGTCAATCCCTCATTGGAGGTGAAGCGATAGAAACTGTTTTTAATGTTTTCCCAGTAATTGATTCAAAGCCGGGTACGCTAGCACAATATTCCAGCGCATCTATTTTATGGCTAAATGTTTTATTAAACATTAAAGACATCTTTTTGCATTTTAAACACAATACATACAGAAAAATCGTTTAAATATCAAAATTCAGCTTGTTATCAACATTCTACGAAATGTTTTTTTTATTTTCCACTAGAAATGATTAGTCGCGGCACACTTCATCTAGAAGGAAATAGACGTTACTAGAAAGCGGTTATCGTGCAAAGTTTAAACGCTTCAATTAACTCCGCGACAGACTATTCTTCCAGTATCAAGCGGCTCATTAATTAACGGCCCAGAGAAAGTGCAGACGTGACGAGTTGGCTTTTAATCGAAGTTTCTCAAAGGCAAAGATTCTCAAACAGACAGAAGTGATTCAGAAATGATTAAATTGCGCACACGCTGAATAATTTATGAAAACGCTTTGACTAATTTGATTTTAATTTAAATTGCATTGATTTTGCTATAAATTGATCTTTCATTAAGTTTGCTTTCTGTTTTTTTTTTTTTTTTCTTTTCCTTTTTTGTGGTTGTTTGTAGCTTTTTATTGTTCCTGTTTCTAAGATAAGAATTCCTTTACATATACAGTGCTGATTGATTTAAATAAATAGCAATAGGTTTGTAATGTTGATCGTTCGATTGAATGCGGTTGTGAAACGCTGTCTCAGATTCAAAGTTTCTTGAAGATCTTGACTGAATATTTGTAAATGTGGAGTTTTATTTTCAGAAGAGTTTTATTGGAAGGACCTTAACAGTATTTAAGGAGATTTGTTTTGGTGGATCAGCGTGCATCGATATTTTTGTATAAATTTAGACGGCGTACGTAAAACAGTAAACAATTTCTTTATGTATGAGTTTAAAGCATTTTTTCGAATTTCGAGCAAGAACAAAAACTGCAACAACAAAAACTGCTTTCATATATTTATTTGTCTCGTAGACCCTGTTGATTCTGGGAGTTGTACCAACAAGGAGAACTTAGCAGTTAAAATATATAGCTAAGACAAATATACATAAAATATACAAGGAAGATCTAGCAGTGTAAAAAAATATATATACCTTACCCTTAAAAACAAAAAGCCAACTTGTTAAAATAAACAAATGGCCTTTATGCTGTGGTTTCAAAAGTTATAACTTTGGTAGGACAATTCTACTTTCATTGAAATACATAATCGAAAAGAGACGAACTTGGCGCTCATAGTTATGCGTGTTGGTTTCGGAACCAAGCATTTGAATTTGGACAAATATTTTCAGATAACTGATTTTGTGAACGAAAAAATTTTAAGGGTTGTTATGACAATGCCAACGATTTGAAGGCAAATCAAGTTTACAAATATAGAATACCTACAATCGTGTTTTTAGTTTTATTTTGCTCCTGACCGTCATGCTCAAGGGCAGATTTCAGTTTTTTGTCAAGAACATAAATAAGAGAACAATTGAAAAATGGCAGATTTCACGGATTGTTACAAAAAATATAATTTTTGCCAAAAAAGTAGAGAATTTTCAATGATAGCTCGAAAGAAACAAGCAAATGTTAAACTTGTGCTTAAGCAAAAATATAGATTTTTGAGCAGAATTCATCTTCATTTGATAAATGTGTGCCAGAATTGACTTAAAAGTAAAAAAAGTAAAATAATATTGGCCAACTTTTGTTAAAAGTTAGCGTACGTCCGTTAGATTCGTTGTCTATTATTTAATCACTCACTTCAGTCAAAATGTTAAGTTAGGGTCTGAGTAGTAAGTATAAATTATAAGATCTTATTACTAAAATTAGTTTCCGGGCATACGCTGAGATTATTTTATTGGATGCGCAATGACCTCTCAAGGTCAGGACTCTTTTTAGTGGTTATGTCAGAGCCAAGGGGTTTGGTAAGTTATCGAGCGTAGATGTTGGTAATCCAGATGTAAGGTGTCTGTGAAAGTATTTTAGGATCAGTCTGTTCCTTACCATGCATAAGAGCTTTTGTGTTTATAGACTTCGACTTGATAAACCTTGCGCCGGGACTTGGACCTGCATCAATGTGAGGCTGTCTAGATATGTTGCTTGACAATATTACTTCAACGTGTCAAGTAGTAGCATAGATCGTTCGCGTGCAACTCAATGTTTTTGTCAAGGAACATTGTTCCATTGATGAAAATCAAAACGGATTTCAATTTTCATTGTTACTCCTTTAATGATGCAGGATTTATCAGTGCTACCTGAAAATATTTTCATTTGCGAAATAATAATTGAATAGGCAGGATATCGGAGTTTTGTTTATGTACACGGGACAACATGGAGAGCATGATGGCAATAGCTTGGATGTTTTACTCCTTTTATTGTGTAGCTTTTACACTTTTTTTTAGTTCTTTCAACAAATTATGCGAATGAGTTTACTCAAGTTATAGTTTTAGTTATCGTCCCTCATCAAAGCATACACTTTTTTAATCAGGGGTGTAATCATTCACATTTTTATATATTTGAAGCGAATTACTTCAGTCTTCATTATCTAAACTTAAGATTTTTTCTTTGATTTTTCTGCAGCACTTGTAGATAAAAATTAGCGTCCATTCTCGTCGAGACACAATCAACGGATAAGCAAAAATTGTCAATGTTCATTGATAAGTGTTGCGATTTTTCATCAATCTCTTTTGGCAAAAAAAGGTGTTAATTGTATTTGCCAAGCATCTTTGATCATGTGTAGGGCGCTATAAGACCATCAACAACATCGTTAATAAAGTTGGCTAAAGACTGAATTATATGAAAAAAATAAAAAAACATTTGGCCGTAAAATCATCTTTAGTGACGAGAGCAGTTAGCTATATTAACGAGTACAACATACAAGAGGCAGACACTGTTGGTAGTAATTTCGGGCCGACGGAGGGCGACAGGATATTTGGTTCATATTTCTTCAAAAACGGAAGGGGAGCAATTGCTTTTGTTGTAAACCTAACCAATGAGTGGTCATCTACTTTTACCAGGCTTTAATCTGATTGGTAATTTCTAAGAATATTTTGATAGGCAGTCCCTCAAACGGAAGATTACAAACAAATTTTATTTTGTTAGATCCATTGCTATAGTTCCTGTTGCCTCGTTGCCTCTTTTAGAGAATGAATAGACCTTTTCAAAACTAAACAACTAAATAAATTCCAGAATCCGACCACCAGAGCCAGAATGATGTCGCAGTCTTCATTAGACAGAAAGTAAATAACCGGTGACAGAATAGAAAATAGTATTGATAGCAATAACACTAAGATTCTTAATCACTAACCAAGTCAGAATGTTGGTAATGAGGTTATGTATTTATAATCTCAGCAGAAACATCACAAATTCTTGACCTTCATACAATTACAGACTTTATTGGTCCTCTACCAAAAATGTGAAGTGATCATAGCATGAAAAGGATAGCGTCTTTAATGGCCATTTTACTAATCAATTTCGGAATAGTGTTTTTTTCTAATAGGAATTCATCGTTTACAAACTAAAGAAAACGAAAATGGCGAATAATATTGCGTTTAAAGATTTATTTACTTAAAGCTATGTAGCTACATTTCTTATAAATGTTTCTAATGATTAATAAAATTACAAAATCACATCTTCTAAATAGATAAAAATGGCAGGTCATTATCAATTAGGTTTACAAGTTTTACAACAAAACAACTAGAAAACTGATTTCGAATAATTACATACCTATAATATATAAATATGGTCGAACGCTTGCATCGGTGGCAATGCAAAAAGCCTAAGTTTAATGAGATCGAGATAAATGGATTTTAGACCAGAATACTTGCAAAAATTTTCTCATACACTGTCAACATTCCTAATATATGGTTCTCTGCAATGGGATCAGTAAAATTAAAAGGAAAATAGAGAGTTATAAGTTATATCTTTAAGGCTTAAATAAAAATAGTCTTTCTAAACTCGATCTATCAGGAAAGGATAAAATACAAATATGAAGGTACATACAAAGAATGCAGGATGTTGATTGTATGAAAATACATAGACGTGATCAATCAAAACAATTTTGGTTGAGGGTGGAATTAACCAGACGCTTTAAAGGAAACTTTCTCGCATTTTATATTAAGGAAATAAAATTAGAATGCATTTTTAGGCATACTGACTAAGTAATACTTTTATTAACGTCTTAAAGGAATATACGAAATTGTGGCGCTAATTTTGAACAAAACTTTTTAAATTTTTATTCCAAGAACTAGGATGTAAACCTGAACCACTTGCCGCTTTCATCCTGAAAGTCACGGCAGAAACACAATTCCCGCCAATTTATTGCATATCACAGAAAAATTTAACTTTTTCATACGAAAATAAATTTCACGAACCTAAGGAATCCAATGAAAACGGCAAATCTAAAAACAGGCCTCCTACAAGGACACAATTCTCATGCCATTGATGCCAAATCACATCACCGTCCAATGGTAATTCAAAACTCACCTTAAACGGCGACGCACACTCGAAAGCTAAATAATTCTCATTGTATCCAGACTCTAGCTTTATCGGTGGCGGGGCAGCTACAGCCAGCGGATGGCGGAAGTGTTTCTGATGAAACTGAGGTCCTTTGTACCATGAATGCATGCTCTATCCCAGAGCCATTTACTCTCGTCCGAGAGCGTGATTTTCTTAGAATTTAAAAACTTTTTTTCTTTCTTGTTTCACACTGCCACTACCTTCTTCACTTCACCCTCACGCGTCAGATTGGTGGTGAGAGAATTTCATTTTTAAAATCACTGGCAAATTCACTGCAATCACTATTTCACTGTTTCACAAATTTCCGAATTTTACTTTCACTAAACGGAAGAGGTAGTTTCCTCAAATGAACGCGGGGTTAGCGTAAAAAAAAAAACAAAACCGCGCGCAAATCACACGCGTTACAGAGAAGAAAACTTGTGGAGACAAAAAAACAGACGCACGAAACAATTTTGTTGTGGTTTTTTATGACTGCTGTTGGTGTCTACTCCTCCAATTGAAATTAATTTGAGTTTAACGCGTGTTTACACTTTTTTTCGATACGCTCTTGTTGTTGTTGTTATTGATGGCGTGGAAAACGCGGCCCGCATCAACGGACAGACGAACGAACGAGTGGACGGAACACACGAATGCGGGGGAAAAATGTTTGCAAACACGGCTCTCGCACTCGCATCAAAATACCAGTTTTTCGTTAATTTTTAGGCCAAAAGACATTCAGCGACTGCCTTCTGCCTCTTTGGCTAAAAGGAATCTCGCTCATCGGCCGAACGGATGTGTGTAAAACACGGAGTGGCGGTCCAATTGGAAAATACACGGGCGCAAGTGTAGCGCAGTAGCAGCAGTAGTAACGACAGACAGCGGCAGCAAAAAGCAGCTTCCAACTCGCTGGAATTCCGAACTCGAATGCTCGCGCTGAGAAGCATCCACAAAAAACGAGAATGCCTGGTGCCTGGTGTGGTGGCTTTTGGTGTGTGTCGGTGTTCGGTTTGGATGCCTGTTCGCATGGTATGACGTGTGACAACGCCAGAGTGTGCACTCACACAGACGCGCAGCCGCTGGCCGCATTGGCTGGAATTAAGTGCCCTCTGGACGGACGGACAGGTTGTTCTCGCAGGTGGAACAGAGAAAACAAATCAACTTGGAGTTTGGGGTTTTTGTGCTCGGTACGAGTGTGTGCACGGTGTTGAGGTATTTCTGCTCGACGATTGTGCTCGCAGTTGTGGAACGTAGAATGTGCTCACTCGAATCGAGTGTAAATGGAGTTTGTACTCCGCGAGAAATGTCAGCGTTGCCGTATTTGTTTTTAATTGTGAAAGGACTTCGCGAAGTTAGGTCCTGGGAGTTACATAAATACAGTCGACTCTCGATAGTTTGACACATTTGACATTAAAATTCAGCTTCTCGATAATTCAAATTTTGAAAAATACTCGATAAATTGGATAAAATTAATTTTAATTAGTCCCTCGGTAATTTATAACTAAAGGAAAAATATCTTGCCTGTGAAAATTCTAAAATTGAAGTCCGGCACATTAAAATTTGAAGCATTTTCTATGCTCGTTAGATTACAACAAGAAGATATGCATGAGTTGGCAGTTTGGAGACTAGACTTCTTTACAATCCTCTGCTTCTACACCCTTAGAACCGACACAAACTCATTGGACTATGATAGACAAAAGTAACTCAGTCAACAAAAAAAATTACTGCTTTCAAAATTAACATTTGTGAATAATTCTACAAGAGTTTAAAATAATAAATCACGGATTTTGATCAATTTTTTTTTGTTTTTCCTCGATTGTTCTTGCTTATTTATTTTCATTTTTATTACTTTAAATTCTTATTTAATTTAAAATGTTCTCTGGCCTTTTTAGCTTCAAATTATTATGAGTCGTCTGTTAAAGGAATTCTATATTAGTGTATATTTGCTTTTATACAAATTTTGTTTAGGCTAAGTGCATGATATATTCATTTAAAAGATTTAAACTGAATGTCTGACAGAGGCCGCGTCTTCGACTCATTACGATCACTTTCTACTATCCAATGTCTTGTTTATGTTAAACTAATCTTTAAACCTTCTTGCTACAATAAAACACTTGAAAATCTTTGCCAGAAAAAAGGGAATAATTTTAAAGTTGGCGCTTGCAGACAGGAAACAACTTGGCAAAATGCATTCGCCTCAGATGAAATCATTTTCAATATATTTGCAATGGTAATAAAGTGCCATTCATTTTCTGGCTTCGAAACAAAGTTAAATAAAACGCACACAGCAATACATTTTTGGTAAAAATTTCAATTCTTCATAAAGTTTGGCTATTAAGTGTACAGTATTATTTAAATGGCCGCCTAGGAAAGACCTGCGGAATGTGATTTTTTGAGATAATTTCTAAGCACTTTTTCGCACATTTCGGGCGGTATCTCGGCCATAACTTGAGTAATATGGGTTTTTAATGCGACTTCATTGTTGCCATTGATTGTTCGCGTAAACACGGTCTTTTGTGTAGCCCACAGAAAAAAGTCTAACCCTGTCAAATCGCAGAGTTTTTGTGATCAATTGACGTTGCCAATTAGTCAAGATGTGTAGCTTGTTGCCCCATCTTGTTAGAACCACATATCATCCATGTCATGATCTCTAATCGCCGGCTAAAAAAGAACCGGTTATCATTCGACTATATTGCGCCGCATTGATTGTAACCACCTGCCCATCTTCCAAGAAATAGCGACGCCTTTCGACCTTTCCCTGGATCCAGCGACACTTTTTCCATCACTTGCGAGTTTTCTGAAGCCCATATGCGACAAATTTCTTTGTTTATATACCCACCGAGTGAGAAGTGCACTTCATCGCCAACGAAAATGTTGTTTGAAAAATCAGCGTTTATTGTTTCTCATCACCCAAGAAACGTATCTCCGGCGTTGCGAATAGTCAGCAGGATTCAATTGTTGCGTAATTTTAACTTTATAAGGATAGACAGACATTGCTAACATTGTAGCGCTTAGTACAGGTCATTGGCCAATAGGAGATCATGCAGCTAGACTGGGGATCCTTCATCATACAAAGTACCGTCGTTGTAATAATTTACCAGAACCAGAATCATTGACACACTTCCTCTGCTTCTGTCCAGCGCTGGCCAGGGCAAGGCAACGGAATTTAGGCAATCCCTTTCCTGAATCTCTCGGCGAGATACCTCCAACGAACATCAAAGACTTGATTTGGTTCCTCAACGCCGCACGATGGTTCTTATTTCCAACGTACACCCAAATTTCAGAGCTGTCGTTTTTAAACGGCACTTAGTGCTAATTGTGTTGTCTAAGAACCACCACCTCACACACAAACATAGGATAGAGATGCAAAACCAAAATACGCCATGGTGAGGTGTACGACACGTTCAATTGATGCGAAGACGGGGAACCCGATAAATTCGGATCATCAGAAACCCTTGCACTTGCACCAGCAACATTTTCAACTGAGTGTGCATTGCGATGATATAAAGGCCACGCGACATCAGTAACTTTTTCACTCTCCTCATCGCCAAGACGGCTGATAACACGATTTGGGAATTTTGTGCGTAAGAGATCGATTGTGGCAAGGGCTGTGTGCTATGGCGTACCATCCAGCATAAACCCAGAGGTCGTCCAAGTCCATGTCATCAGTTTGAGTGAAAAAAAGGCAGTTAACTCGGCTCTGACGCGACAATATTGTTTGTTAACGTAGTCGCCGAGATGAAAATGTGCCTCGTCAGAAAAGATGTTTTTTCGCACAAAATCGGTGTCCAATTTGAGCTGCTCTAAGGCCCAAGCTGCGGAGCAATAACGAAGCTCGTGCGACTTCTACCGCTGAATTAATTGGACCTTGCAAGCGAATAAGCCGAATACTTTGTAGAATACCCCTAAGGCGTGAAATGTTGAACTGTTGATGTTCGTAGATTGAGTATTACGTTCTCGGCTACAGCAGCTACATTCTAATATGCACGCACCGTATGATGATAAGTACTATGACTGTTGTCATCGAAATTGTCACACGAAATTTTTGTACATACCTGTGTACAGTAAGAGTGAATGCTTCATTTCCACCAAAACTGCTTACCAAAAAAAAAACATACTGTTCGGGCTACACTGCACTCACTTTGGAAAGTTTTCAATATATCCCAATGCTCTTTGAGTGTCGCATCTCATTTTATTCTGCAGTGTCAAAATACTGACTTTCTGTCAAGATTTCGAGAAACAGCAGTGTCAAAATAACCTGTGATTTAAAGAGAAACCACTAGATGGTCCACCATTTACGGTGGCAGTTGTGTCTTTAAAATCTTGTTTTATTGAAGCTCAAGCTAAATCTGTCCAGAACAAGTGCTGTCACTGACCCTGCCATGCACCATACTCATTTGGTACTTTTGTCAACTCCTTCATATTTATCACTCAAATTACACTCCATTTGAGCGACGTTACTACAACTCGAGTGAACTCACAATGCACATGTTGTGTCTCGCACACATTTATGCATCAAAACAAACACAAAACAGCACAGCAAAAAAAAAGCAAATTGAATTTATATCAATACCCGGTCAACTGGATAGACAACAAGCCTGCACTTTACTGGACAAACGAAAGAGACAGAAAGTCAATTGGGGATTTTTTCCACAAGGACTTCCCAATCCGAATCGAGCAGATACACAACAATTACCAAATGCATCCATAACAATAATTACAAAACTGCGAAAAGGGCGGGAGGAAGCGAGTCCTTTTTGCTTGTCCTCTCCGCCAGGAAACAAGTCAAAAACAAACCAAGCCACAATATCAACAATCAGCCTCCATGTTGTCCGCTTGTTTGTTAGTAATCAATTAATTCAGCTCCTACCGAATGTTTTTCCCTTTTTTTGTATTCTTTTATTCATTTATCTGTATTTCACATGCACATAGACACGCCTTTGACTCGGTTTTTTTTTTCTTTTACCTCGCCACCGTAGTCGCCGTCGTCGTGTCGAAATGAAATTTTTCCAAGTGCTTTGCTTTTGATAAAACTAATCAGCGATTGTGGGTTTGTTTTTCTTTTTTTTCGTGTTTTGTTGTGTGGCTGGGATGCAGTCATTTTAAATTGAAGATCGCGATCACAGTTATTAGACTAATTCAACCAAATTGCCATTTGTTATGTAAAATAAATTTGTTTTGCCTTTAACGGGCGGGATGGGAGCGTTTACTCATTGAATCTGAATCTGAATTTGGATCGGAATCGGAATTGGAATCTATTGTTATTGTTCGAAACATGAGTTCCTGTAATTTGTGGGGATGGCGATTTTAATTGATTAACTAATCAATTTTTTTGTTTTACAAATTCATTCGACATTGCAGAGACGCTATTAGTGACGCCGAGGTAGCGACGCTCTCTCTCACTTCGCGTTGTTGTAATAAATTTGACATGAACACTATTTCACGTGTAATGATGTATGTTAGCTGATTATTATTCATAGAGGGCGTCACGCTGGATTCTTTCCATAAGTGAATCTAAATGATGATGCGATGATATCATGACTCCATGAGAATCTCTTGGGGGTTTGCTTCGGATATGGAGGTTGAATGAGGACGAGTTTGCATTTTAAAGAGACCCAGGCGGTGTTGGATTGTTTTCTTAAACGCTATCGAAATGATTCGCCATTTTGGAGAGTTGTTGCAATAAGAAGTCGGTAACAAAAATGAGGAGTTGGTATTTGGGATAAGGGCAACGGAGAACTTCTGGCAAAGTGTTCTGTAAAAGGAATTACGTTGTTGGGTAATTGTTTGGTAAGTTGGTACTGTGGTTGTTCTTAAAATATGAGGAGAACAAATCATGGTTGAAGTTTTGTGAATTTGAGGCAAATCCTAAATCCATATCGTCATCATCACTAGTGGCGTAACAGCCCAAGAAGGGCCAGAGCGTAGCTTTTTGCGCCTTCACTGTGCTGTGTGCGTTATAATTTTAGCACATATCGTGCATCTTTGCTATATACGAGACTACTTTAGCTCTCGCACCTTTCACCAATTTGGTCAGATTTACCCAATACTCATATAGACTTAAATTGCTTCTATAAGTCCATCGTACAGCTGCTTGATATTAGCAACGGCCTTTTTGTGGTGCCTTGAACTTCCACTTTGTTGATATTGTCAACTTAAACTAAGGCAATGGAAAATGGTTCTGTTTCAGCCCGCTTTTTGAGAGAAACTGATTTTTTTTAGTAGAAAAAATGGGATACATAGTTGGGTACTTGCAGAGGCTCACAATGAAAATGGGCTAGCCTAATACTACTACAACTATATAGAGAAAAGAAAACAGATACAAAAACGTGACCATTTTATTTACTATATTCTTAATTGAATTAACAATAAAGTTGTGTAATTTAAGTACAACATTAAATAACACAGAAGCAAAGAAATCCTCATTTTACAATGATGGTCTGGCGTTCGTGTGTTACAACTGATGTTGGTTTTCTGTTTTGATGTCAATTTGGATTACTTTTGGTACGTGGTGGATTAATTATGGTTGTTTTAGGACCAAAAACACGCAGTTTGGAGCAACGATATTCGAATTAAATATTTTTAAGCATTTTAATTCCATCATTCCTATGTATGGTAATATTGCAAACAATGAAAGCCGAAATAAGATCGACGCAACCTCGAAGCTACAATAATTTGACGCAAAACGACACAAGGCGAGATTTTAGCCACAAATGAGCCAATACAGATACCCAACTTCTTCTCTTGACCCTAAATCTTATTTGACAGCGTTTTTTTATTAGGTTGTCAAATATCTCCCTTCAGCCTTTTTGTCTTTTGAATTTTCCGGCTATGTACAAAGCGCTACAAAGCTCATAAACATTTTGCAGAAGACCTTCGGCGAGCAAGCTCTATCGAAAACAGGATGCTATAAGTGAGTGGTATAAAATGTTCGGAATGGGTCGGGAAAGCCTTGAAGACGAGGCACAGTCAGGACGACCATCCACATCATCTGATGAGCTACACATCAACAAAATCGGCTGCAAAATCGCCGATTTATATTGGAAGAATCAGTGTCTTTCATAGACATCACAACAAATTACTTAAAGGAGTGTCTTTCATTAGGTGCAATCATTGCAATACTGCCGTCGGAAGAGATTTCACCGTCGGAAGAGATTTCACCGTCGGATGATGGTGGCGGAGAATTGGTTTAATATTTCAGGTAATTACGATTTAATCAAATATACACAAAACTTTTGAGCTCGTTTTCACGTTTTTTGTTTGCACAAAACTTTGCGGATATTTTGACTACTATTTAAAGTGTACTTAAAGTCTATAGAAATTGAATTGGTTATGACCATGTACACTTTATTAGCACTTCAAATCGTGAAGAGGCCACCATTAACCTTCATCCGTTTTAGTATTTTTACTGTGACAAAACTAATAATCAGTTTGAAATAATTTGTTTAAAACAAAAGTGCTAGCTACACACAAAAACTAAAGTCACTTCATTTAAAAACTCTATGTCCCATATTTTAGAAGATATTTAAAAAAAAAATTCTTTTGGTTCCAGTGACGGATGGTTGAGTCGACGGATGAAGGTTAATCCTGATCCCAAACAGATGAGCATCTTCAGGTTAGTCTAGTTTAGTTGGGCAACAGCACCATATGTTAACTTTAATAAAAAAAAAACTTTAAAAAAAAATTAAAAAATTAAAAAAAACTAAAAAAAATTTTAAAATAATAAAATTCAAAATACAAAAATGCACGGCAAATTTTGTCAATAACTGTTACCTATTAATTTAAACAAAAGATTATTATGCTTATATTTATAAGATATATAAAATATATATTATCTTCAAAAAAAATTCAAAATCGGTTCATAATTGATGGAGAAATTCGTGAACATACACAAAAGGAAAAAACAGCATACATACAGGCGAACATAGAACCTCCTCCTTTTTGAAGTCGGTTAAAAAACCGTCGACGGCACCTTTTTAAAACTTTTTAAAAATCTTTCACCTCAACATTTCTGTTTATGATTTTATAGTTTTAATACTTTTTTTATGATAACAATGTGCACTGCTATTATTTTGATCGCCCAGTTGGAGTTGGGATGTTCAATTTTGTTTTGTTTTTGCGTAATCATGTAGTTTTTTGCATTTTGCTTTAAAGCAATATTATTGCATGGGCAAAAAAAAATGTCGTACCCGAAATGTGTGTAAGAGTTTACTAAACAAGCCCTTTTGTGGATTTTGCCACTGCGATATTTTTGCTGTTTGGGGATATGTCGTTTGCACTACAACTATCGATAAATGAGAAATTTAGATGTGAGCCTTTAATATATTGTAGAATAGTATTTTTTTTTTTAAAATGGGTTATGCAATCGACCCACCTATTCTTTTTATATGCAAAATATATGTCATCAATCTATACAATTGTGATTCTTTTTACTGCTGGTGTGACGTATGTATGTACGAACTTTGTAAAAAAAAAGAAACTAAAGTATGAAATAAAAGAAACAATTTTTTTTATCTGAGCCGTTCAAAGCAGATGATGGAGATTAACTCCATCAAAACAAAAACTTGCCAAAAACGATGAAATAATTTTCATTCGCCTCAGAAATAAACTACGTTTTTCATTTCATTTCATTTATTGTAGTTTGATAATTCTTACATTTACGTGTTTGGTGTTTTAGAGAAACAGGAAATTAAATTCGTTACAACTTCAATATACTTAATGCTATAATCAATAGGGAGGAAGTAAATACAATAGTTTTTAAGGGAAAAGCTACAAAAATAAAAACTCTCATATAGCACTTAAACCAAAGATTGCAAATAAAGCCAAATGAGAATAAACAGCATCTAATTTATGTACAATACGTTTTGTTCAAATAGTTGTGGTTTTAATGGTGGTAATCTTTATTATTAAGGAAAGATATTGTAAACGTAAGAAGTCATGATTATACCAAGTGCTTTCACACTTAAATCTAATTTTTTTCAAAAATTGGAGTTAATCAATCTGTGCACTGAGCGGCTAATCTATCAATGTATCTGAAACGCGTAATAAATGAATAATGATACTCAGCTATTCTTTAGATCGTGAATCGATTTACTATCACATGCTTTTTGAGTAAATCTGAGTCATTAAAGAGCTCTATTTGGCTCAGTTGTTTTGCTAGTGCCATCGTGCGCAGTTAACTTTTTTTATTTATAGAAAAACAAAAACTACAAGTTTTAATAGATCAGAATGCGCACCATAGCGATCTTATTAGACGATGTTTTTTTTACAAAACAACAAAGCAAAAAAAAAATAAATAAGGATCGTAATAGCAAATGGAGCAGAACCGTGCCCGATACCCTATAAATGCACGCCTTCAAGAAACAAAGAAAATACGCTGCTCTTCAACACCTTTCCAATCAATTTTCCAATTGAAAACTTGTCAATTTCCTGGTAGAATTAAAAAAAATTAAAGTCAATACAACCTCGGTTGCCCTAGTTGCAGCCACAATTGTTTGTACACATATCACTATCCCGATAACCATACATCCACATGCCCTTTGAACGCACGTGTCGAACCTGCCCCATTATCCACGAGGGGTCTTTGCATAGTTCAACTGATTTTCATTTTCCCAAGCGCATTCCTTTAATTGGCCACCAGCCCAGTCGCCTAACTAGGCAGACATCCTTCAGTTAGTAATAAATTTTAGTTAATAACACGCATTAGCAACCAGAAAAACTCGTTATAACAGTTACGCCGGACAAGTTTTTTTTGCCTATCCCCCCATCGAAATACCAATCTCTGCAGCAAGATAAAGTATCTCCCAGTAAACAACATTGGCGACATTATGCAAATATCAAAATTCAAACTTGTCTCTCCGACTTGCATTGATTAATCTCGGTAATTTGTTTACCGCAATGCATGGCAACGTCCGCCACGTCAAAATATTCGCACTCGACCAGAGCTCAATGCAATTTCCAAATAAAGCAATTTACTCTGTCTTGAATTTGGAATGGAATTGAAAAAGAAAGACACAAGAAAAACGCACACAAGCGAATGCATATCTATTGCAACTCAAAAATTCAAACAATGTGGGTTTTATGGTAAAACGTTAGCTTAATTAAATATTTCGGATTGCCCGCCGCCGACTTACACACCGTCCCCCACTCCCCAACTCAACTGCTGGCACCTTTCACAACACAATAACAACACGACTTTCTTCTTATGTGCACTTGAAGGTCTATGTATCCGAGATACACGCTGCCTGGCACTTTCTTTGCTGCACGTTGTTAGGTATCCCCCAGCGGAGCACCTACGGAGCGTCTCTCGCTCAATTGGTTGGGGAGCACATAACGCGCAATCGCTCGGCCGATTCCCCGCCTTCGAGTCGTCGTCACATGGTGTTAAGTGCCTCAAGTGCTCAGCTCCTATTGGCCGCCCGCCCACTGAGAGCAAACCTATCTTCCGAAGAAGATAAAATAAAAAACGCAAAAAGATACAAAAAGCCGATCTGACAGTAGGTGGTATGCCTAGCTGGTTTGTGTATGTGACTTGCCAACACACATGCACGAGAAGCTCACTGGAAAACTGGTTAGACGGGCCGGCAAAGCGCCTCTCTCTCTCTCTCGGATGCTGCTTGAGTGTGTGTGAGTGTTTGGGGTTTTTCACTCAGGCGAAAAGATTGAGTGAGTTTTTTTTATGTGCCTGGTTCTCTCTTTTGCAGTTTGCTGACCTACACTATGTTCCATTGATTTGTGAAATGTTCTACAAATTATTGGATTCTTTCTTTGAAGATTTGCTTTTTGTTGTATTATCGGTGAAAGGCTGTAGAAGCTACTTTAAATACGGTTAGGCACGTGCTCTGGTCGAGGACTCGTGGACTCATGAAGGGAGTGAATTTGACACGCCCTACGCGTGTAATTCGAAGAGGAGACCGAGGAGGAATGACAAGATTCAGATTTTGTGAGACGTCATTTGCGGTGATTGGTTTTTATTGATCGATTTTTATGAGGACATCAGCGTCGCCAGCGGTGTAGAGCATAAACTTAAACAAACTTAAACTCACCATCATTTGTTCGCGGCTGTAAGACAACGTTCTCTTTAAACATTGTCGTTTGTATTTAGTGCTCCTAGACATATTAACTTTTCTACGTCTTTGAATGATACGTTCAGTGCA
The DNA here is from genome assembly GCA_905187475.1 of Syritta pipiens. NCBI lineage: Eukaryota > Metazoa > Arthropoda > Insecta > Diptera > Syrphidae > Syritta > Syritta pipiens. The sequence goes on along the minus strand of LR994572.1, from coordinate 66,987,973 downwards.
TAAATTGATTAACTCCACAAAACAAAAAGTTGAGAAATTCGATAATAATGTAGACTGCTACTGAAATAAGTCTAATTCAAAAAAATTGTCGTTTGCCCACAACCTAGAGAATATGCAAATATTTTTTCCAACTTCCTTAAAAAAATAAAACGAATTCGTTTTCTCACAATCAAAAGGTATTCTTGCGTAAGCAAGAATTGCAAATAGTGAAAATAATAAAAAATAAAAAATAATCCAAGCATTACAAAATAGAAAACCGTTTTTACTTCTGGCGAGAATTTTACGAAATATAGTTAAAAAAAAGCGTAATGATTCATATATGAATCACCATGCACTAGAGGGTTAAAGTATTATTAAGTATTCAGATTACATTAAATATTAATGTTCTTTTAAATATTTAGACAGCATGCAAACTAATTTAAAGAAAAGTAGAGACATCTTAGGCTTCTTTTTTCAGCAGGATAATCCCCCAAAAAATGTTGCACAGATTGTGCGCCTATGGATATTGTCCACCATTACCCACACATTAAAGACCTGAAAACTTAAAAATAAATAAACTTACAAAATGAAAATAAATTGGGGAAGAACTTTCACAATTTTCCATTTATCATTGCAAATCTATTGAAATGTAGCATAAATGACAAATACTTTTGCCCAAGCAAATATGAGGTTTTTCAGGCTAATTAATTTTTGTATGTTTTAAATCATGTTATAAGAGCTTAAAGGAATGGATTTTTTTTATAAATGTTATTGAACGCTAGTCAAACAAAATGATTGATTCGGTTGGTTTTATGGAAGTTATTATGGTTTTCATCTAGTAACAGCTATAACCCGAATACTTTTGGCTATCAGTTTAAAAAGAAACATAAGAAAGATCGTCTTATAAGAGATCGAATAGATCTCTTGTGATTGTAACCGTGAAATTTTAAGTGTACTATCACAAAACTAGTTGACTCAAAACCCTCTTGTCTTCTGCTGCCGTCATTCTTTTCCATTTCTGTTTTTCTGTTTTTGTTCGACAGAGAACATTTTTGAGGTGTCAGATTTTATTTATTTCTGAATAAACAAATTGACGATTCAATATAATGCATATGTATCGGATTTATAAAGAAGCAGCAATTTCGACTGGCTTTTTGGCTTTTACTTTGTTTTTTTTTTTTTTTGTTTATGATGTGTTCAATTACGTGTAATAAGACCTATTTTCAGGACATTTTATCCTTCAAATCTGAAAATGACATTAATTTCAGAAAATCTTCAAAAGAATGTTGAAATAAAATCAAGACAGTGCTCTGGCTTTGACAAAAAGTGGCTCCTCGAAGCGAACGATAGATATGCAGATTAATGCAAACCAAGCTGCGACCATTGCAAGTTAGAAAAAGCGAGGATATGCGTCTAAATCGTAAGCTAATGTCCGTACAAAAACATGAACGGAAGTAGACGCACGTCTTATGATGATACAAGTGAAAACAAACATGTTTTTAACACCGAAGCATGCTTTTACAGCAGTAAATCGCCTCGTCTGTAAGCAGAGCTCTCTAGGACTTTGATTACGTAAAAATTTGAGTTTACACTTTTCCGTTTTTTCTTATGCAGCGCTGATTACACTTAGACCTGACTTTTGCACCTCACAGTATATAAGGAATTTATTGTTTGGTGATAGTTCCGAGCTTAACTTATATTTTGATTCATTCCCGGGAAAACATAAATTAAAAAAAAATACAAGGATTGTAACAGTTCTTAGGAAGCAAAAATTTGTACTTTACCCGCATATCAACCAGACGTCACATGGATTGCTTCATAAAATGTTCGGATATCCTTTATTTTCTAACATTGGAACAAAGCCTTGAGTCCCCATTTAGTTTAAGGGTGTGGTTTTTAGGGTTCTCGAGCTTTATCCCCCTCATGTTTGACTGCCTCAGATACTACAATGAAACGATTCTTTCAACATTTTCCACATCTCGAATCGCGACATCTGTCCTAGGATACCAACACTCAAAATGCGATTATTCAAATAAAAATTGCTTATGTTGCGGTGGGCAAGGGAGCCCACTTCGCACCCACCCACCCCGAGTCACATCGCTTATCAAACGTGACCATAATAGACAAAGTGTACCATCTGACCACGATGGATACCCAGAAACCGTGATTATGTCGATGATAGTGGTGAGCCCCTGCCACTCCACTCGTTCGGTTTTTTCCTGACCAGTGTCCTGTTTGTTTCTTTTTTTAGTCCGACCCACCTCCCTCTTGTCGTTGTCGTGTCCAGCGACGAGAGGAAGAATTTTCATCACACATCGTGTGACGACGGACCAGAGACTGTGTAAGGGACAAACCATAAATCATTTCCAAGTTTCTTCTTCTAGATAGTTTTTTTTTTTTTGTTTTTGCTTTTTCGATAAAACACCAGATTCACGATGCAAGTGGAACAAGTGTTGCTCCATTCGAAGTGGCGTGGCATAGATTATGCACAGTTTAGGAAGGAGGGGGTGTGGCATAGTGTGGTGTTTAGTCAGAGTGTACCGACGGACTTTTGGACACTCCTCGAGTTTGGATTTATTAAATATTTAGGAGATGATGACCATGTGGCTGACCGAAAGAGAGCGTAGCACATGGCGGTGGTGGTGCTGCTGTGTGTGGAGCTTTCTTTTTCTGAGGGCGTATTAATAAAACAGCGATTATGTGAGTTATTTGGAAAAGTTGTTCTTCTGTTGTTTGAACGTCGTCGTCTTTGTCTTCTCTTTTTCGGATAAGTATTCATGGTGGGTGAAGGAATAAAACGTGTCTAGATTTTGAGGATTAGGAAGCTGGATACAAGATGAGATTGTTGAGTGGACTAAATCAAACATACTGTTAAGGCCATGGCAGTTAGGACAGTTATTGAGTATTTTTTTAGTGTTTTTCAGTTTTGAAATACATTTTTCCAGTTCAAACTACTATAACTAAAGAACTGGCTTAACCTTTGGAACACTCTAACCTGTGTACCAGACCAATGTCATTAACACAACTTATAGCCAAGTCAATCTCTCATCAGAAAAAGCTAGAAATGGATAGCCTTTATCTTGAGAACGTGATATCCAGAATGATAAGTGATTTTTCATAATTAACATCGTACGGTTCACTAAGAAGTCGTAAGCAAACTTTAGACGCTACACCACCACACAGAGAGGTTTTGTTTTCAAAAGCAGCTTTCGCAGAAAAAATGCACAAACTTAATACACAAGCAGAGCAGAGACCAGAGCAGAGGTTTAAAAGGATATTTTGTTAATGCAACCCCCACTGAGTAACACAGGGGGTCCACAAGGACCTAAGTGAGGCGGGAGTACCCTGGCAATCCGCATAGCTAAAAATACATATACAATACAAATACAGATTACATTAACAACCTTTGATAATGTAATCTTTACCGACTTTAATTATAAAATTGCATTCATTTAGTTTACTTTGAGACAGTGATGTTTAATTTTACACTCACTATTCGTTTTGTGTTTCGATTAACATTAGAAATCTGGTCTCAAAATGTGCGCTTCCCTTCTCCTCCCTATTTTTTAACATGTGTAATGTCTGTCTGTATTGTTAACGTGTGTACTGTCATTGAATGAAAGGTTTTATAGAGAGTTGAAAATGTACAACAATCAAGTTGGTGTAGGTAGTTCTTCATGTGTGTCATAGGTGAGTTGGGGGCTATGTTTTCCGAGCGCCCCTTTTTGCTCGTTGTTGTCGCCAGGCTTAGTTTTTAGTTGCAATCAGTAGGTCCAGATAGTCTTAGTCTTATATATTACCTTCGCATGCTCCCTTAAAATTATAATCAAAAATTATCGTCAGCTGGTGTGAGGTGTGAGCCCTACAATTAGTTATTGAAATATTATAATTCTTTGAAATAAATCAAATATTAAAGGCATGGATCAATAATCAATAAAAATAAAGTTTTTGGAAATCAAATATACTTTATTCAGTTTCTGATTGCCGTAACTTTAAGAAATGTTACACATAAAATGTTGGAAAAGCATGCCCACCAAAACCACTAATCGTGGAACACGGCAAGGGTATATCGCAAGAACAGCGAGCATACAAGCAAGTACGAATGTTTTGAAGTTGCTACCGGAATGACTCAGAAAACACACAACGTTTAGATCGCCACATTCATGTCTGTAATCGGACACACTGCACTGGTATACGACTCTTTACCAATCTCTTTGCCTACTTTGCCCACCCTAGAACAGGTAAAACCCACCACTTTCGGCTATAAATTTCACAAAATCACCCAGAAGGAAGGAGAAAGCATCGACAAATTAATGTCCAAACCTCGGTTGCAGGCAAATAATTAAGAATTTGAACAATTGACAGATAGCTTGCTACGAGACAAACTAATTTTGGGCATACGAGACGAACTAAGAACAAAACTACTGTCAGTGGATATTGGACCTACCAAAGCAATTCAAATATATCGGTCCACGGAATTACAGCAAAGACTAACAGCTCAAGAAATGCAAGAAAGTGAACAAAAAGTCGATAAATAAATAAGTCTAAGCCTAGGACGTTCAACTGTCACAACCGCGGAAAAAACCACGCACTTCTCAACTGTCGAGCTTATCGACAGGTGTGCAAGCTATGCAAGTAAAGCAATCACTTCGAAGCCTACTGCAAAAAGAATAAACCATTCTGTTAAGGTAAGGCAAGGTAACAACATCAAAACATATAGATATATGCAAGGAACAAAGTTATGAGGAAGATTATCAACGTTCGTCGGCTGTAAGTCTTACAACGACATCGTCGAAAATGACAAATTCACGAATACGTGTTTAATCGACGGCGAAAGTCACAAAATCGAGCTCGATACTGGAGCGCAATGTAATGTTCTACAAAAGAAAATTGTAAAGAACACTGAATTAAAAATAGTTCCATTTAAAACAAAAAAGTTCAAAAAATATCTTTTACCAAACCACCGACTCAACGTACTTGGCCAATTAATAATCCAATGCACTGTTGCTAATAGGAAGTGCAATATCGCACATGCGAGAAACTTGGTCTAATAAATCGCATTAACGAAATTAATAAAGACGACATCATTTTTTGGGGATTAGGGTGTCTAAAAAATTTGGAATTTTAACATCGGCCTAATAGAAAACCCTAAATTCGAAATAAGTCCCGTCCGACGCATTCCATAAGATTATAAGAGCATAGCAACATATGAGCCGTGCAGACCACAGATTGATTAAATCCATAAAACAAAAAATTGAGAAAAACGAGGAATAATTTTCATTCGCCTCAGAAATGCACTGCGTTTTATTCAAATAGTTGTCGTTTAATGATGGTAATCCTTATTATTAAGGAAAGATATTTTAAACATAAGAAGTTATGACTAGACCAAGTGCTTTGACAATTAAATCTCAAAATTTTCGAAAAGTGGAATTAATCAGTCTGTTCACTATGCGGCTCATATATGAAGCAAAGTGAAGAAAGGGCTGGACAAAATGGTGGAACTAAAATTCATACAGACTCTTATGCCCAGTTTTACAGTGAGAGTTTAAAGTAATCTTCTGGTTAAAAAATTTTTCGGTTTCACAGTGCCCGTTTAAACGAAAAGTGAAGATTATCTCGACGTTTAAGATAAACGACAGAATTCTCCCGTTTAAACTTCGGTTTAAGTAGTCGTGTCAGTTGCGGTGATTCGAACCACTTTTCAGATTAAATTCTTTGTTTTTTCTAGGCTTTTTTTTTAAGACAAATTAATTGTAGATACTAGAACCAAAACGGCTTTTGTTGGAGATCCAATGACATCGGCAACGACAAACTAAGGCCACACACCCCGGGAACACGTCACATACAGTCCACAAATGCAAAGTGTTATAAAATAACCGACAACACAACGAACTATAACATTACATAAAGCTATGTTAAAACTCTATAAATGGCACTGCCAAATAAAGAATTCTTTGTCTCTCAGTTACCGCCAACACGAAGTTTTCATTTATAGATTTTGCATATATATTTCCTTTTCAACATATTCCAATACAGTTACAGTCCAACAACTTTCAAAAGCCGGAATTCGGCATTTCAAAACTCTACAATTTCCTTAGACACAACTTCCAAAACTGCGTTTAGTTAACTTGAGGTTTATTTTTGACTGTGAACGAGTTTAACGAAAAGCTGGAACTCATTTTGAAGTTTAGATGAACTGCAATTTAAAGATTTCTGGCAAGTGCAAGTATCGGATCAAACAAAAAAAATTTAACTTTCGCTACCCCATGGAGAAGGTACAGCTGTTTAAGGCTACCTTTTGGAATTTGTTCTGCTCCGGAAATCTTTCAACATATTATGCAAACTCTTTTTGGTCACTTGCCAAACATAAAGGTGTAAATGAATGGCATAGTCATCCACGCAAACCCAATTGCTAGTGTGTGACAAACTACAGAAATTGTTATCAACATTATGAAAGCAAACAGATTAATCCTGTAGCGGTAACTTAAACTTAAATTGTAAATTTTTTGAAGATAATAAAGATAAAGATAAAAAAGTCCAACAAATTAAATTTAATCGCAATCGTTCTTAATCATAGAAACTATATTTTTATAGTTGTTAAGAAAGCGATTGTAGAATCATTTTCAACAAACGTTTTTTTTATCTTTTTTCTTGAAATATTATTATTTTTGTATGCTAATATTATTGGAATATATTTGGAATATATTTTTGCACAGACGATGAAGAAACGAACAAGAAGGAAAGAACACAGAAACCAAGTTAAAGCTACGATTGTAACATGGGAAATTTTAGGTATATTCAGAAAAATAGCTTAAGATGCTCTTCCCTATTTTTTTAAATTTAGTTTTCCCTTTTTAGACTTAAGAACCTGGCATCGCTGGGTTGGTCCTGCCCCAACCATCTCAACCAAAATTATCAAAAAAAAAGTCGAACACTATGCTCCCATGATAATGATTTCAATACTTTTGGAATCATTTGAGTGCCTTTAATTATTTCATCTTCAAATATAATTGAATTAAACGGTTTCATTTCATTTCAGTCTTTGAGTTTACTAAAATACAATCAATTAAAGTGAGTGGTAGGTTTTCATTTTGTAGCTGGTTTATGATTATGGAACCAATTCATCAAAAGAAATACGAGAGTACATCATAAGACATTAACGATTAAAAAAAAAACATTCATTCTTGAACAACTTCATTTTAAAAATACTCAAAGAACTCTCAAAGAATCTGAGTAAACCAACAACCGCCCTATAACCTCCTTAAAGACCACTGAATAAAAAAACTCAAATCCAACTAATCGCAGCACGAGCCTCTTTAAAATCCCGGTCTTAACTTGAATTTAATTCTCTGGATGTGATTATGCAGCAGTAATTGTCCTTAAAAGTGGTCTGGCGAATGCCTCGTGTGTAGATACTTTTGCACTGCTTCTTCGATGACGTTTCGCTGGCAAAGACGACGACTACGCCTCCCAACTAAGCACTCCATCCGTTGTTTACTCCACATTACAGATGAGAGATTACATGTGCTCCTTTAGCACTTAATCTTACCCGCTAAGACGCAATGACAACAACAACAAGGGAACAAATCTAAGGCGACAGAGACAATCCGACTAATTTACAACAAAAACAGCTATCTTAATAAACATTTTATGGAAATGCGTGCGGCATACGACGAGAACCCAAAAAGCAGATCCAGAAGATTATCGCCCAAGTAACCTGCCCCTCCCCAAGCGGCCAAGACAAAGGGATGGATTTTCTTTGGAAAAGGGGTTCACTTTGGAAGAGGGCTCTGTCTGTCGTCTTCGGTCAAAGGAGGTTATGTAAATTTGCGTTACGTGTCCATGTCCTGAACCATTGCCTGAACGGCCCATTAGAGCCGCAGAAGTGTGAAGAAGTTCGGTGGTGTTTTCACTTTGAGCAATTGACCGCCCCGAGTTGACGCCATGCCTGAGCTCCCCCTTCATCCAACTGCCGGCATGGAACCCCCTAACCAAACACATGCTCGTCCATGTTGCGAGGTATTAATTTTAAAATTCCGGTGATTACACTACTGGCCGGCAATTTTCGATTTAATAGTCCGCTCGGTGGGGGTAATTTAATGTGAGTGCCTCCGCAATACACACATTTATCTCATTTGGTAGGACCAGGGTCTGAATTGGCGCGTCAGACGACGAGGATGGGCTCGTTTGATCATCACCATCACCGTCATCATCATCAGTAGCGGCAGCACCGGCAACAGCAGGAGAGTTGGCGAACCTACGGCTATCGGCTCCAATCGGTCGGTGCTTAGCTCAAGGCTGTCACTGTCTGGCCGAGCGTCAACGCGAACTCCAACTCGACGCACATGGATGTGTAATTGCACATTTTCATGTGTGAAATTATCGCACGCCGGTACTTCAAACGCCGACCGTTGTGCTGGCTGGCATCTGTGATGCGTTACGAGTTTTTAATGGTGACGACAATAGGTCTCGCATCCGTTTCGGTTGTGTGACGCTGCTGCGTGAATGAGTTCACCTCCGAGACAAAGAGGTACAAGTCTAGTTAACTCCTTTTGACCTGTGTCGCGTTTCCGGGTTTTTACTTTCTTTCGGAGGAAATTACGGCAGGTCGACCGTGATTACGGGGTGCGCTAGGCACATGCTGCGCGGCGTGGGTTTCTATTCAATTAGCGCCGGCCGGCAGTTGGTTGCTGCATTAGCTAAGGAAATCAATCATGGGGCGAGCGGCATCGTGACCCAATTTTCGAGACGGTTTCTATGACCTCACGGGCAGAGTATCTGGATGTTATTAAAGCCAGAGACGACGGACGCGGTGTGTAAGTGATATAATGAGACGCTAAGCAGTGCAGACAGCTGGGTAATGTGGAGCAGCAGACGAGAAGACCGGAATAAATAAATGATCCGTCTGCACGCTGGAGAAAAAGAAAATTAAACTCATGCTTAGACGAAGAAGCTAATTTATTTTCCCTTTCCGCTGCGACTTTGAAAATTCAAGAATATTAATCGAATGGATTTTTGAATCAAAGAAATTGGAGGGTGGCGCACTACGACCTAAGGCTTCTATTCTATCCTCTACTTTTGTCTATGACTTAAACGTAGCCCTCGTCAATTTGACAACGTCTCTAGATGGGTGCTCTGTTGCCGTAGATTTGCTGATTGTTTTAAGTCTGAGTAGTGCTAGGCTTGGACAATCGGTTAATGGATGGGTTCTTGCACGAAGCTGATTGGTTTGTAACTGTTCTTTCTTTTCAAAAACAAGAATCAATTCCTAAAAGTAGCTGTCCCTCCGTCTTAGGAATAATATTGATATAATCCGAAATTTTTTCCCGAAATTATGTTAAAGTTCCATGGAACAACCATATTTTAATTTTTTATCGCCTTAAATCGTTTAATTAGAGAACATTTTATTTTATTGATTCTTTCAACTAACTGAGGTGCTGCTACGGATTATTGTTGCCTAAGAAAATCTTCAATTTTTTGCTTATTGAAGATGATGTGATATACAGCCACCCTCAAAAATGTTCTGTTTTCTGTAGTTGAGAACGATTGCAGTCATTCATAGTTGTTACAAATGAAAATGCAGTATATTTTATACGATGAAAAGAATTTTAATCTTGATATTCATGATGAAGGGACTTGATTTTAATGAAAGACTTTTCGAAAGTAAACACTGACTTTTCAAAGCGAAATTTCATTTGCTAAAGCACAATAGTACATTGATAAGCTCCTGCTCCACCTAGGTAAGCTCGCTTAACAGTCCGACGCACTAACCATCAATCCACGGAGCCCCAATTAGGAAAATGAAAAAATTTTGGCGTTAAAATTGGCAAAAAATTTACATTTCGAATTGGAAAATAACAAAAATTTTGTGCGTCCACAAAATCTTGGGTGTGGACAAATTTTGTAATTTTCCACTTTAGATAGAAAATTTTTGTTTTTTTTTTTTTCAATTTGAAGACGATATTTTTCACGTCTTGTAATTTGTTTGCCGTGGTCAATGGGTTGATGGTTTTTTTAATTCGAAAACGATATATTTCGACGTTTTTTAATATGAACACAAATTGTTCGATTTCTTCTAGGTTGATCAGTTTCCTCAGTTTAGTTTGGTAGAAAAACGAGGTATATTAATATCGTACTAATTATAAGCATTTTTTTACTTTATTTCTTTTTTTACTAAAATCTGTTCTTTTACAGATCAGTCAGTAACGAACTACTTGTTTATTTCAGCTTCTTTTGATGAATTTTAAAAATTTTCTTGGGATGTTCTATTTCTGTAATCTTTCTTAACGACAGAAACTGCATTACTTCGGACTATATAATTATGAAAGAAGGTATAGTTTAATTGGACTGAAGGTGACTAAAGACGACTTCCCTATATGAGAAAAGTGGTCGCTTCCTAAGCGATTTGGACAACCAGTGATGATAAATCTGTGAGTAGCTAGTTTTATCAGCCGATAAATCTTATCGGGTGTCAATGTCAATTAGCCACCTCGAAACTGATAGTTTTTTTTGTGTGTGACTGCGAACGGCCGATATTATGCCAACAATCCGGAAACGATTCAAGCATTATGATCGAAGCAATCCGTAAGCTGCAGCTCGAAACCGTTTTGTTCTAAAATGGTTTTGCGACGACGTTTTGTGTTAAAACTGAGCCGTTCAGAGCACAGATTGATTAATTCCACTTTTTGAAAAAATTTAGATTTAAATGTCAAAGTACATGGTATAGTCATAATTTCTTATGTTTAAAATATGTTTTCTTAATGATAACGATTACCATCATTAAACGACGACTGTTTGAAAAAAGCGTTGTGTATTTCTGAGGCGGATGAAAATTATTCCATCGTTTTCCTCAAATTTTTGTTTTATGGAGTTAATCAGTCTGTGCTCTGAACGGCTCAATTATAGGGAATATTTGCGTTTACTAATAAAGTTGTAAAGTTCATTTTATTGCATTGATGGCTCATTACGTTTGAGAAAAATTATCTTTGATATTCAATCTGCTGCAATGGTTAGCTTTCTGGACTCCTCTTATTTGTCTTTATTTTCCATTTTCAGATTATGTCGCACCTTAAACCATATTTTTGCTGTTATTGCCACAAGGTTCACCTCGAAGAATTGAACGAGTAAGGATTTCTTGTTTGGTTTTTAGAATGCGTCATTAAACATCGTCTTATCCTAAGCTATATGAGTTGTGGGGTCTAGTGCTAGCTTGCGCTAAGCTACGAGAGTTTTCTCCAGAACTGAAAAGTTGACCTTCACAGTTTCGATCCAATACGTTATACATTGCTGGTTGACGAGGACAGAATCAAGCAACTACGACCCTTGGGGACATATGTCCAATTTTGATGCTGTAATTTTTGTTTTGTAGTAGTTGGTCGGCAGCTCTTGTATTCAGCTGTTTAACAAGAAGCTCTTAAACTATGCTGAACTACTTAAACAGTTGTAAGCTGTTTGATGAGCTTTTTTGTTAAACTAAAAGAATTTTCTGAAAAATAAAGGTACACTGAGGAAACTTTTAGGACCCACCTAAGCCATAAATTCAAAACCCTACATTCTAATCTACAAACATACAATGCCTACCTTTTAACGCTTTTAACCTAATTAAACATTCCGCATTACACTCCGCCAATGCGTCACTGGAAAATCTCCAAAAACGTACAGGATCATGGCAAACAGCCGTCCATGCGACGTCATCAATTTACTTCCTTTTAAACACTCAACGATTTGTTATCCCGCTTATTCCTCAACTTAAAGATATCTGTCATTAGCATTGATTAATTCTTCCAGGATATTTACATATAAAAACAATCAATCACTTTCTTAAGGCTGAGCGCATCAACCCCAGGATTTGGATTTTCGGTTTGCGCACCATAGGTACGAGTTTATCCTCATCAGGACACACAGCGCTGGCATTTAACATCCCGGAAACATACACAGGACTTCCACTCGCATCACTAATATACCCCGGAAGTAAACAACGACCGGGCAGACACTAAAAATGCCGAACGAGGAGGCTGGAGGAGGACGCACATCCTCCCCACCGACGACGACAACAACATCAACTACCTAGGAAAATAAAAACAATCAACTTAGAGAAGAAATTAGGGAAAAGGATATAATTAAGGCCATCATCGTTAAGTATCCAGAAAACTAATGATAGCAAAGCCAATTGTCTCCCACACAGAGCCCACTCCCACCCCTAGAAAGCAACGAATAATTTTTATGCGTATCCATCAGTTGTGTAGAAGTCCTTGCCGCCGCTTGTCCGTTGGTCGGACGGTCGATCTGTCGGTCGATGGGCTTCGGGGGATGGCTTTCGCTAGATTTGCCACGTGTGACGGGGGGAGACAGCCAGTCGTCTCGTGATCCTTTGTGGGAACTTGCCTGGGAAACGTTTCAATTAGCCCCGGTAGTCCTTGGTGCGCCCTGCACACACAGTGACCTTTTCATTACGTGGTAACAGAAGCGTTAATGGCTTTAGCATCAGGATACACATCACGAGGGATGTTGATGATGATTTTTCTGGTTTCTTTCTCTCGCTCGCTCGCTCTGGATGCCTGCGAATGACCGGGAACGGAGTCAGGAGGAGTTTTATCTTAATTTTCCGTTGTCGTTCGGTTGTGTTTTGTTTGCCGAGAACAGAGGCGAGTGTGTTGCGGGCTTTCTGCGGCAAGGACGTAGAAAAGGCGGAGCAGGAGATTATTTTGATAAATTACTTTGCAGCAAATATCCAGTTTGCCGTGGAAATTTACTTGGTGTTTTTGAAGTTGTCGAAGTCTGCTTTAGAGGACTAATACCGCTGGAAAGACACGAGGTAGCCGGTATAGTTGGAATGGTTTAAGTGCTGACAGTGCGGTCGAGAGGAGGATAAGGATTGAACTGAATTGATGAAATAAAAATAAATACAGTCCAAAATAGCAGCAAAGGAAGAAATATTAGCACGACTATTGTTATGAACTCTAGCCGTCGGTCGTCATCTGAATTATGCAAAGGGCAACTGACAGAATTCGTTTGACCTATTGACCGAAGATACAGGAAATATGGAGTGTGAATTGCGTCTGAAAACATTATATTTCTTTTTCCAAAATGTACAATCATTTTAAAGTAGAAAAAACACCACATATCTAAGGCATATTCAGTACCGGCACGCAATAAAAATAACTAAAAATGTTCTTATACTTACTTCATACTTATAATTTCTTGAAACTTACTTCATGCTTAGAATTTCTATTCATTGTATTAATGTTCAGAGGTCTAACCGATGTTGCTGAATATTTTTTTTATTTAACTTTATTGATAAATAATACACTGACATATCAATCATACAATAAGCACTTGCTACCAGGATCTTAGGCTAACTGAACTAAAAACTAAATTCTTTGTTTCAATTCGTTTTATTTCGTTTTAAAATTAAAGTAGTGTTATCGCATAATTTACAATTTATTTTACTCTTTCTACTGAATAATACGCTATAAAATTACATTTAAAAGGTCTAATGTATTTTATTACCATCAGTCTTGGTCAAATCATAGCAAAAGATGCCTTTGTCGGTTCAGGATTGATCGTTGAATAGTGGTGGAAATATTCAATTTAGTCATTGCAGTTTTTGTTTTCAATAAAAGTTTTTAGATACCTTGATAGATCGTTTTTATTAAATTGGATAAAAGAAATAAGCAGTTGCTTGAGAGCAGGTTTAGGTTTTTTTTTTTGCAATTAAATTGTACCGGATGTCGGCCATAATGTGGGAGAGAGTTACTGATGTTTTTAATTACTTTATTGGATGAAAGACTATCGGGGAATATAATTGTTTTTTTTTCTTTTGCTTGAACTTCTGAAGATACAGAGTAGAGTAGCTCTTTAATAATTATGCGGCCTTCTGCAGAACTACAGCGAATGAGATGGCTTTGTTTGAAGCATCCGTAAACAAAAAATTGTATACAAGCCTTATACTGCTTTCTTTCAATTCATTAAATTATGTTTTGTAGATATCGTTGTTGGTGTCTGATTTGTTATAATTCGACAAGCTGGTTAAAATGGATTCTTTTGTAAGATAACATGGAGGAAAGTTTGATGTTATTTAAATCTGTTGCCGGGTCGAAGCTATTATACAGAACGGATGGCTATTTCGGTTTCTTCGTTTCTGTAGCTTTTTAAAGTCATGATGTATTGATTTTGTGAATGATGCAGTTATTTTCAGTAGGATTTGCAAGTTTTTGAATAAGATTCTATTTTTAAGGTTGGGAGTCCTGCTAAGAAAGTGAAGGACTTGAAAACATCTTTTTTTTTTTAATATCATTTGAGATATTCTCAAAACTTCATCATCGGCTTGAAGTACAAGCAAAACATTTATGAATGGAACTCGACTTCGTTCATACCGCAGGTACGTTTCCGATGACTCGGCCACACATTTCGGCCGAAACGGCCGCTTTTTCGCGTTCAATGTTGGCTCGGAGCTCTTCCAACGGCTAGTTGGCATAAACCAATGACTTAACGTAGCCCCAAATACAATAGTCTAAGGGCGTTAAATCGCGTGAACGAGGCGGCCAATCGACTGGCCCATTTCTTGAGATAACACGCTCATCCAAATTACTCATCTATAAATCGATTGTAACGTGTGCTGTATGGCTTGTGGCACCATCCTGTCGAAACCACATGTCGTCCAAGTCCATATCTTCCAATTCGAGCCAAAAATGATGGGTAATTATGGAGCGATAACGCTCGCCATTCACAGCAACGTGACGATCGTTATCATCGACGGAAAAATATAGGCCAAAAACGCCACCGGTATGCAAATCGCGACAAACAGTTTTATGTGGATGAAGTGGTGATTCATGAAGCACATGTGAATTTTCACCCGACCAAAAACGCATACTTTGCTTATTGACGAACCCATTTAGCCAAAACTTAACGCTCTTAAGCCTGCAGCCCGGAGTCGGTGGCAGCCCAGAGTCAGTAGCAGCCCGGTAGAAAAATTTTATAATTTGCAGACGTTGCTCGAACTTGTACTTTACCGTTATGAAAATGTTGAGTTTACTGAATAAATTGACAATAACAGTTCGATGATTAGTGAAAGAGGCCGTTCACAAATAAAATTCAAAGTTGTCAAGTAGCTATTGGAAAACACTTTATATTCTTGGTGGGCGTTGACCGGAAAGCACCTTGACAAGTTCTTACAGCACTGTGGTATGTACTGACAATTGACATCATTTTCTATTGTTTTGTTAAAAAACAAAAATCAAAAGAACAAAGACCGACCTCACAAGATAGCTGTAGCTCGTCAATTTAAGCTTCTAGCAAGAGCTTCTGAAAGTTGACAAGCAGTTAATCTCTGACATTTAATATTCTTACTTGTTTCCAATGTTCCTTCTTCTTCGAACTGCACCAAACTCTGACCTGTTTCCACCTCGTCACCGTCCTCAGTTTGCACCCACTGTACGCTCCGCCACCGAGTCGACCTTTCACAAACCCACAATTGAAAGGACCGCGTCGGGGACAGTGTCATCATTAATATTTATGACAGGGCAACTGGCGATAGATCTGTTCTGCGGTCTGCTGGATATTTTCATTGTGTTTTATATTCACTGTGTCATTTCTGACTTCACCTCAGTGGAGGGGTTTGGGTTCAAGTTCCGCGGAGCTCACAATTGAATATTAACTTGGCGAAAGGATAACACGACACAAATACTCGTGAAATATATTCAAAATAACTCAACATACACCTGATGGATGGGGCGCGAGCGATGGCACAGCCAATCACCTGTCGGATGGCCAAATTAAATTGATTGAAATTCATCTTTTATCGGCAGCGCATATCTCTGTTGTTTTACGCTTCGATATTCCGACTGTATAATGAGTGAAGTGTTTTTGCTTTTCTTTTCTTTTCTTTTCTTGTTTGTTGGTATAATTCCTCCGTGAATCCTGTCAAAGTGCAGTGTGGGCGGAAAAGCAAATCGCAGATATCCTCTTCATCAATCACGCAAAATGACAAACAATTCACACCATTGGCCCGTTTTCTATGCCGTTGTCTACATCGACGTCGAAGTCGACATTCGTTGTCGTAAGCGTTGTCGTCGTCATCTTCGTCGTCGTCCATCAACCCCTCTCGGTAGATGTTCAATAATCATTTTTCTTTCTTTCTACCCTCGTGTGGCGCAAAGTGTTTGCAACTGTCAGGAGGATTATTCGCAGCATATCATCATCATCAGGAGCACATCCATTCCTCTGCCTTTGGGTGTAAGGAGAAAAGAAAACTGCTGATGCGTTTTGCGGATCGAAGATGTGGTCCAGTGGCGGTGGCAGTGGTGGTGGCGGCCACGGTGTGTGTGGGCTGGATGATTTCCTTAATCATCATCGGGGCTATCATCAATTTCTCGATTATCATTCGGCGTTTATTCGATAATAATTGCCTCGAAGGCGCTGGAGTGTTGCGGGCTATTAGGAAAAGTTTCATTTTTTTTTTAGGCCTTCTCATGCGGGTCAAGAAGGAAGGGTATTTGGACAGAATTCAACAAGTGGGTGGGTGAAAAGTTGTCAGTTTAGGGATTTTACTTTGTAACAGAAAAAAATCCTTATTTATAAGCTTATTCCTGCAGTTGTGATTTGACAACACTAACTAAATAAAAAGAGATAGAAATGACAGATGCACTCGATCAAGTACGAAATTCTGTGGAAGACAAGCTAAAAAAATACTTAAACTTTAGGCTGCCGGATGCTAAACAAATTAAAGACTCAGAAGCATTTCATTTCATTTTAAGAGCATTTTAATTTTTACTTCAATTAAGATTTACCTGCTGGGCAAATATGCTTGAAACTAGCTTAAAAAACTTAATACTCTATTGACTAACTTACTCGCCCTATACTCCAAGCTAAACTGGACAACGGCTCGATTTCAGAAACAGACTACCAACATTTCATTGCAGGTCAGAGTCTGTTGGTCCTTAAACATCACGAGGTTCAGTAAAAACGTCCACCAGTCTATATAAAACAATAGCATAAAACAAATGTCAAAATAAACTTGCAAAAAGATTCAACCTTAAATGACACTCCTGCACTCCTGAAAACTGTCACCGATCTCCTAATTCATCTATCTGTACAGCCGCGCAGTCTAATTAACTTATTTGTGACATCTGTCAAGGCACTACGTAAATGTCACCAACCTGTCTAGTCCGTCAAAGCAAAAAGCACCAAAAATAGCGAAATTCTATCACCTCCAACATTTAACAAACCGCCTCATAATTGCTCAGCTCACACCCAGCACTACCTTAAACTCCACTTAAAGAGTGACATTATTCAACGGCTGCAGCTTGAACAAAAAAAATACACTCCAATGCGTTAAATTCCCATGGCAATAAAAACATCAGCAGTCAGATTAAACCAATTTTCCCCGGCATTAGCAGCGTAAAAAAAAGAGGAACCGACCTCTAAGATACGTACGTCGCCTCTACACGAGAATGCCGGCCGTCGAAAAAAAACTCAACTTGGTTATGGATGTTTTTTTTCGCTCGTTTTTTATTGTTTTTTTTTTTTTTTTGTGCCATTTTTTCGCAACAAAAAGAAAAATTCCCACACGACTTTTTGCGGACACAGAGAAAGAGATTTTCCTGCTCCCGGTCCTGCGTCCCGTGGCAGAGCCCACGACGCCGCGCTCAGACGATTCCTCTACGCGCCGCAGGGAGAATGGGGCGGCACAGAAAAAAATTTGTCTGGAGCAATAAATCCCTTTTTTTTTCGGGGAGCAAGAAAGGCAAGAATGTTGCGAGGAATCGGTCATATTTGTAAAACAAATGCGGCCAAATAAAGAAACCACTTAAAGCGATGAATTTCTCCAGCTAGCCGAGCGGTGGAACAGTTGGAAAAAGAATGAACCCATCGACGGTACATTATGGTCTCGGGGGCTACATATGGCATATGCCGGTTGGGAGAGGGACAAAATCGCATCAAATAATCAAAATCGGAAGAGATGTCGTTTTCGATTTTCGCTTTGTTCCGTCTTTTTGTTGATGCTAATTGAGGGATGAGCAGCATGTGGAGTCGAAGGGAAGACGCTGGTGGAGGACATCAGTGTGATAATGACGCATAAGTGCTGACGTAAGGCAAGTGAATTCACGGAGCGTTTAGTGCACTCAAATTACTGGAAATTACCTATTAATTGAATGTTGGATATAAGTGAGCATCACTTTGGTTTCGGATGTAAAATTCAGTGGTCCTTTGGAGCGATTTGTGTGGAGGATGCAGAGATGAGAACAAAAAAATTCAATGCTTTCGGTTTCATGCATTAAATGATCAACACGCCAATGTATATTCATTCCCAATGATCTTAATTTTGAAAGACTTCAATGAGTTTAGATGACTTCAATGACTGCAAAGACTTCACTGATTTCAAGTGAATGCAATGAATGGTAGTGACTTCAAGGTGACTTCAATGAATGGAGACCTTTCAAAATGATTGCATTCGTTTTGACTTCAAAATTATGATGGCAAAAAATTATTGCTAAATCATGACTTCAGAATGAATGGTGATTAATTTTTTTTTTCATTTCGTAATGATTGCATTCTTTTACAGCCCTGGCTATCATTCAATACATCCACCCATTGGCCCCATTCATTAAATCGAATTTGAAGCCAATTTTTCTTGTTTCGGTTAAAACGAAATGCCTCAAATGAATTAATATCTGACAATAGCGGTAGCGTTTTAATCCATTTTGAGATATTTGTAGCCACATTTGGGTATTCTTAGATGTATGACTAGGATCGTTATAGTAAATGCAATTGCAGTTGGCATCACAACCCTTATGACCTGCGCTATTTTAGTGGTGTATCTTAAGAATGTTTCTTTACTCTTCGTGATCCATTACACTATCAAAAAAGTGCACTTTCATAGCCATACTAGCTCAAAATCTAAACCCATGACTCAATGTAAGCTTAAGGTGTTTTTTCCCAGAAAGGATTCCGAAATGTCTATAATGACTAACGCTAACGTAATTTCTCTTTTCTCAAAAAAGGAAAAACAGTGTCTATAACTTTTTTAAAAAAAACTTTGAACTACACTTTTTAGTCAGTAAAACCAAAGATAGGATAAAATAAAATGAGACGGTTGATTTTTATTATCTGCATCTGCATCTTCTTAAATTTCTATTGGAGATTTGGGTTGTTCTGTGGCTGTTGAATTCTACTTGTTTCTTGATGCAATTTGATGAAGCAATTCCAGCTTCAATTTGAGATAATTGTGGAAGTTAAGGCATGTATATTTGAAATTGCATTTGATGATCAGAATTGTCTTCAATGTTTACACATCTAATCGATTTTTTTTTGTCCAAGTTGACTTCGGCGAAACCTCGTTCCAGATGTATTCAGCGATGATGTTTTTAAGATGATTGAATATTTCAACCCAACGAAAAACAGCTAAAACATGGCGGGTGTGAGATTTTGTCATTAGTGCCGTCTAGTGTGCTGTGCTAGTGCACAGAATATATATTAGTGCTTTCACTAATATATATTCTGTGTCCAAATTTCACAATTATATTCTATGCGGATAAAAATTAATGTGGAAAATGTTTTTGCTCAGCGGTACTTTTTACGAATAAAAATAGTATTTTGGTTTAAATACTAAAAACTGTACTTTTTACGAAAAAAAAAGTATTTCAGTCAAAAAAGCAGTACGCAGGTTTTGGGTCGAAAAAACAGTACTGCGCTGCGAAAAACAATACGACGAGCCTTAATAATGACTGATGGTTTTCAACTACATTGTTCTCCTATTATTGTTGGTACCTCAATTCGACGGAAAACGAACTACATTCCAAGAAATTTGACAAGCTATGAATTTTAGTACAGAAATAGATGGCCATAAACCAAACCATAATGTCAGGTTAGTATTAACATTAAAAAAAATACTTATCGAAAATAAAAGTCAATTAACCAACTAGTGCAGAAATATTGTCGAGAGACACAAAAATGTTGCCCTTTTTGAGTGTTGGCCATTCGATTTCCCATTAGAGCTGTCTTACGAATCAACGAACTGTTGCAAAAAAGCATCATCCAACTTATACATGGCACGCACTTCAGCACCTCCGCGGCACTCATGCCACTAATCGACTGACCCACCCTTTCAATCTCCTTAAACATCACCCCCATTAACGAACAGGATGGGCACTGCGCTAATCCGACCCATCATCGCAGCCACAGCAACAAATGCAAATCATGTGCAAAATAATTAATGCAACGCCAACACCGACGTCGACATCTGTCCCCCACACACAGCCACGCGTAATTTAGGCAAGATGATGACAGACCGTCCGAAATATTTCATCAAATCAACATCGTCATCGTCATCGTCATCCTCATCGCCGTATTCGGCTCCAATTAAAGTGTCATCAAGTAGCCCCCGCTGCGATGGTAGTGCCACACTTCGGCACATTAAAAGTCAAAGAAATTTGCTTTTAATTGGCAGCAACGCCATGTGCGGACACATCGGCCATAGAAGATCAGCGTCACCAACGCCAACGACAACAGCAACAGCAACACGAGTAACAAGAAGAAAATGCGGACAAATGTGTTTCAAATTGCCACCCAACGACGAGATGGGCTTAAGCTTCCACCTGTCACTCGGAATTGGCCGCACCACAAGGCTGCACACGTAAACCGCTAAAAGCAATTTCCTCTCCGATTGTGCAAATTTTGTGGCTGAACGAGTTCAGAGAGACAGTTTACATTTGTAAGTCGTTCATTTGACCGAATGTAAACAAGACGAAGGGAAATTACGTCTTCACTGCCGCACATTGGAGTCGTCGTGAGCAAGGCTAACTAGATGGAGACGTAAATTGAATACGAGCCGCGGCAGTAATCTCTGAGCGATCATTGATGCAGCAGCATCCGCCCGAAAAGTTGAGTTACTCGGACCGAGGATCTGTTGCGCTTGAATGACTTTGCAACGAGATCGGAACTGAACCGCCGCCGCCGTTACGAGACCAGTCGCCTTAATGCAAATGAATCCCGGCAACGCAAATTGCCCAGATCGCCCTTACGATCGCCGGCCAGAGATTCAGAGCAACGATCTCGTCTCCGCATGCCGCAGATGAACGTGATTTCCGAATTCGATGATGATCTGCGATTGCAGATGCGTCCAATTCGTGCCACACATACAGACAGGACAGGCTACAAATGTCTCCAATTGAAGGGTAGTTAGCGTAAATAGGCGATCAATTCCAGCCAATCGCGATCGCTGCATGTGCATTTTCGGCCTTAAATTCGGACGACCGTTTCCCGCATCTCCGTGGTCATAATTTGCGGCGAGCGTACGCCTCTGCGCCGACTGCGTCTCGAAACGAAGAAACAAATAATGATAACGATCGTGGATCATTGGATCATGATCGTGGCTGTTGGTGCGGTGCATGGCCGTGATGCTGCTGCGGGGCGCACGCAGAGTGTGTGCGGTCGCTAAATGTGCGGAATTTCCGCCCAGCGATACCCGCCACTGTGGATGGTGCATTTCGCAAGCAAATGGGAATTGTTAACAGCCGAGGATACTGATAATAAAATGTGGTAATTCTCATTTTAACACGGCTAAGGAAACCTTGTGGAATCGTGCAATTGGCCATTATTACGCTGTCGCTTCTGCACATTGCAGTGGATCGAGTGAGGCCGGCCTTGGTGCGCTGGAAGAAGAAATACACGTGGAAGGGATGCAATTAGTGGTACTTATGGTTGGAGCAATAAACAGAAACACGTGCTGAAGGTGTAGGAGCAGCGAGAGGTGTCCAAACAGCTGAACGTTTAACTCAAGTGAAAGTCATTCATACTAATTCTAAGATTCACTTTCGTTCGAAAGTTAGTCGAAACTCGAAAATTGATTTGCAACCAACATTTAATTTTGTTGAAAATAAAGGATATTTTTAGATTTGAATCGATTGTCATTTCTTGGTCGTTCAAACTTGGATAATACGGAACAATTATTTTCTTTTTCTTGATGTCCTAGAAGTCGGTCATTGTTATTGTACTCGTTTTGTTGATTGTTTTGAATCTGATTTGGTCCAGGCTTGAGCAGGTGGTTCTTGGGCGGTTGGCCTTGCTCACGAGCACTAGACGTTGGCGTCTGCAACCTTATTACAAAATAAAGTAGTTGCACTTTTTCATTATTCCTGGGGTATTTTACGTATATGGAGTAGAAGAGTCCACTTCAAACATAGTAGGCCTTATGTTTATTATCGTGTTCCTGGTAACAATGGAAGTCGTTTGTTACACCATATAACAGCTAAATAATACTAGTGCTTCAAAATATCATCCATAAATATAATGATTTACAAAGCTTACTGGCCTGGGCTCTCATCACGTAACACGACTATCGTCTGACGATATCGTTTGAACGATAGCTGTGCTTCACGTAAGCATAAAAAAACGATATCGTCAAAACGATATCGTCAAAACGATATCGTTTTCTCTACTTCACATAAGCCGAGAACTGTCATTTGCTATCGTCTCGACGATGCTTTTCTGACGATACCTAATTCACTATCGTCCTAGAGCAAATTGTGAAAAACATTGTAAAATTTTTGGCTTAAATAAATGAAATATTGTATTTAATGCTGAAAAAATAGTTTTGCTAATGTTTTTTTTTGCATTATACATTGTTTTTCATACAAGAAATGCCTTTTTTATTTCTCACATTCGACCTGCAATCATATATCTAACCCATATTTTCTTTCCAAACCATGGAGAACTTTGGTTTGAGTCCTTGTTCAAGTAAATGCCAGTTGTGGGGAGGAAATGAAATGCTTATAAATAGATGCTAATTTAATTAATTCAAGCTTATAAGTTATTTTTATATGAACTGGAGTGCCTTATACCTCCTTAGCACTCATTACCTATACTTTTAATTCGGTCTTGGACTTGAAAATACAAAAGGAAATTAAAAGATGAAAAGCAGTTTTTATTTTGACATAAGGAATGTAGCATTTAGTAGCACTCAAACTGTGACGATAGACGAGACGATAGCGATAGTGTTACGTGAAGCAAACTTTTGACGATAGCGTTGACGATAGTCGTCTTGACGATGATCGTCTGAAAAGTTACGTGATGAGAGCCCTGTATATTTAAGAAATAGTGCGGAATTTTCTTCTCAGTAAGAGCATTCAACAGAAACATTTAACTAAAAAACAAATAAAACACAACTCCTCGAGATAAAATGCGGTAAATTGTGGCAGGTGGCGTACAGTTAGTCAAAAAAGAAAAGGAAAGATAAGTTAGGTATTCGCTGTTTTTCGTTTCTAGCACCAAGTACGATAGATACGAGTCTTAAAACTGAAAAATGTAAGCAAAAAATAGATGACTAAATTAAAAAAAAATATTTCATATTTCAATATTTCATTTTTCCGCCTCTTCATTTGTTAAACGTAAAATATACAGAAAAAGTTAAGAAAATGTAGGATAGATCTGCTGTGAGAAAGAATGTTTCTGTATTTCTTTTAAGGAAATGCGTCTATTGCCGTTGAGGATTACGTTTAAAATCAAAATTCATTTATTTCATCAGGGTTTCAACATAAAAGTAAAAGTGAAAATTATTATATGCCAAAAAAAAATAAAATGAAAATAATCATTTTAAACAAAATTCTTAAAAACTTGTTTTCAGATATAAGTTTTTTTTATCTTATTGGCACAGGTATACAGAAATATAATTTATAGAAATTTAAATTAAAGAAGTTTGAGTTCACCATTATAATTTAACTCTACAGCTCGTAATGGGTTTAGGTTTTCGAAAAATGTTATAATTTTTTTGCCGAGCTTCTAAGACATCTTCTGAAAGTTGTCCGTTTGGAATTGCAAAACTTTCAATGATGCCAACCCCATGCATAAGAATTTTGCGCCAATTATACTTTGAAACAAAAAAAATGCGTTGAAGCGCTTCCCTTTAATAAAGTTACTGAGTCAAGGAAAAAATGTTTGTTATGTCTTATTATTTGGGTATTTGACGTTGATCTCAATAATAGCAGTAATTTTGTTTCCACTTATGACCAGCCAGTACGGTACTAAATCAGCTACTGTGCAGGAGTCTCTTCCACCGAAAAATGTTTCGAGCTCCGTGATAAATATCTCTTCTTCCAACTTTCCAATCGGAAAAACTTTTGCAGTATCCACTTATTATTATCTTTTTTTTTTTCATTTTTTATTTCTGCAATTCGGTAACAGTTAACATTATCGTTAATATCTGCGAATGAAAGTACTTATTTGCAGGTGATTGCTCAGTGAAATATAATAAATTGTTTGGAAGAAATACAAATAATCATTAATTAAACTAAAGTTTTTTGTTAATGAACTCAGTAAAAATATGATTTAAAGCTCCAATTGGTTTCCTACGAAGTTACGTGAAGCTAAACAAAACATGTTTTTGATAAGGAAATCTGTTCAAAAAATAATTCTTAAGATCTCATTTACGTTTTTTTTTTTTTTAAATTTTGCATTTTTTGTCAACGCTTTTGGTAAGGAACTCATGTTTATCGGTATACTACAGCTGAATTGTTGTTTGTCGAATTTGTTATTAACCTCTAAAAAGTCTAGGAATTCTTCTGATTTTTTTCTGGTGTTTCGTTCGCATGGTGTCTTTTTTTCGAATCGTAAGTCATCTCGTATTCAAGTACTCTGAAATCAGTGAATTGAAGAAAGTCAAGTCAATATCGAATGATTTCGGAGCGTACTATCATAGACAACGTTTCGTGTTAGTCTACAGTTTCGACTTGAGACTATACAACTTTTACTTGGTTGTCACGCTTTATCCATCTATACATTATCGGGAGAGTAACTCCACATTTTACTTTGCTGACTTAAGTCAATTTCGTAGACCTCCTCGAATTTGCATTCTTACTCGAATTGTCCTAGATGACATCGACGGAAAGCTATAGCGAAGTTGGCGTAATCTAGCTCCAACTTTCCTTGATTCGGCGACGTTCAACATTTTGGAGCACTTCTTCTTCGAAACTTGTTCTTTTTCACTGAATCTGTAAATTGCTTGAACGATAATTGCTTAAGAAGGAATGGATTTCCTGTCTTTATTCTTAAGTCCTTAATATGTTTGAGTTAAATGAAATCACGTGCATGTTAGTTCAAATAAACTTAACATATTTATATGTCTTCTTCTCGAGCCTTCGGGTACAGGTACAGGTATGTCATAGTACAATACAGTATACAGAATACAGAATACAGTGGATACATGTTATAGTTAATAATACATCGAGAAGAACATATCAGTCCTCTTACTAGAATCTCAATGGAACTATCTTATAATTTTGGTTTGTTTAAAATATGTCTTCACCGAAGAAGAGAGAAATACTCCAGCAAATAAAGAGAGAACACGGCCTTACTGGCAAAATCAACCCTTCGCCGACACAGCCGGCCGGAAAAGCCGGGGTAAGATAACACCACTCTGAAGTAATGCGAAAGTGGTCCCGCAGTGGATGTTAAGATGTGGTTTTAGTGCAGTTAAGCCGGGGTAAGATAACACCACTCTGAAGTAATGCGAAAGTGGTCCCGCAGTGGATGTTAAGATGTGGTTTTAGTGCAGTTAAAGTCTCACACTACATGGAACAGAATGAGCCTGTTCTTCGTGCAAATCAGCGTTACACTTCGTCCTCAAGCCAAAAAAAATGTGTTCTGTAATTTTTTTGTTGCAAGGCTAGTTTCCTTTTAAGCAAGTTTCATTATTTCTAAGACATATGACTTATTTTATTTAGACCTTGAACCATTTTTTATCCTTGCTACAAAGATTAAAAATAAAAAGATCCTTGCTTGAACCGCTTCAATTTTTTGTTGACTAATTTTTGACATAACGGAAAAAGGGTTCTTCTAGATACAATCGACTCTCGATAAATTGACACTCATTAAATTTAATATCCTGATAATTCAAAAAATGTCCCCGATCCATTAAAAAATACTGAATAAAATGAATGTTAATTTGTATCCTCGGTAACTTAAACTCAAAGGAATGATATCTTACTCAAAGCCCGGGCATAATATAATTTGAAGAATTTTTCTTTGCACAGAGATGTCGTTTGTTTACAAAAAGAGGATATGCTCACAGTTTGCAGTCTAGTCTTCTTTTAAGCGTAGACTACCTTTCGCATTTGCCCCTAAGACTCAAGTGACAGTCATTGTAAAGATTTGTTTTTAACTCGCACCAATATCGAAAACTTATTGAACAACGATAGGCAAAGGTTGCTTATTCAACAAAAAAAATTAATCATTTGAATATGAACATTTTTGAAAAATTGCATTTGAAATAATAGATCACGAATTTTGATCAAACGCTTATTTCTTTTTTGATGTTCAATTGATGACAATGAATTTTCTCACCCAAAACGATGACCTTCTTCCCCAACAAGAAAGAAAGAAAAGAAAAGTCAAAACAAAAGCTTGTTAAAATCACAACCTAAACCAAATACCCTCACTCAGTTCCATGCACCTCCACTCGATTTTCTTCTCGACGTGCTTTGGCGTGTGTAATGAGACCGAAACGTGGGTCCACCTCGAAAAGTCCTGACACACACACCTGCCCGATAAATTTCATGATGCATGATTATCTGTTATCCCCTTTTACGCCAAAGATGTCTTCCTTTTCCGAAAGGTACTTAAGCCCTTTTACACCGAGAGACGCCAAGGGACGTCAAGAGACGCCTCCGTGTACGCGAGACTCTGCAAGTTTCGTTGGCGAAATTACCCTGATGGTCATGCCACGGCTGAAAGGTAATGGACGACGAAAATGTTGGCCAATCCATCGCGAAAGTCATCGTCGTCGTCGTTGTCGTCGTCATCGTCATCGCCGTCGCCGTCGTAAGTCTCGTGGTCGTCGACGTCGCCGCGGTTGTGGTCGTCTTCGTCCTTTTTCACTCGCAATTCTCTCGAAAACAAATGGCATAAATTTAAATTTTAATTTACTACAGCCGAGCATCGAGCTCATTTTACCACCGCCACCACCCGCCGCCGGTGGTGCTGATGGCGGGTTGCTTGTGGTGGTGGCTCGGATGGATGGATCGATGGTGGATTCCTGCCTGGATGGATGGATGGATGGCCGGCCGGTATTTTATACATCCACAGATACTCGCATATACTCGTGTTTTTTTATTTACCTACTACTTGTGAAATAATTGAATAAATACATATTTTAAAGGTTAGCTCATTGCGTTCCCCATTCGTGTCCATTCATGCCGCGGTCAGGTACTCGGCACCGTCGGGGTACCGCTCCCCTCCTGGGAGTACACTGGGTGTGTGTGTCGAACAGCAGCACCACAACCGGCGTAATGAAGGAGGTGAAGGCGGTGGTGGCAGCCCGATCTAAATCGCAAGAACGGACTCCGGGTATGTTAACAGACTGGGAATACAACGCCGGGCTTAGAGAGCCCTGGCGAAAAGGTGATGTCTGTGTTCCCTTAATTTGTTGAATTTTGATTACAATCTGTCTTTTGGTTGCGTGGAGTACTTTGAGCCTATTATTTTGACATTTCATCTCATGTCCTGTTTGACTTTATCGCGGTGTTGGTGAAATCAGGCTTGCCGAACGAGAGCCGTTGCAGTTGCAGGAACGCGCATAAATTTGTTTTGTTAATGCACTTTGATTAAAATAATTATTTAACGACATCGAATGAGTATTTCACAGAATGATACGAAAAGGAGTGAGTGGAGGACTGAGGCGGCGATCTCGGACATGACCTTGAGTCCTTGAATGGGGTGGTATGTGTGGCTATTAGCAAGCACATTTGGATCGACACGATGCTGACATATTGCGATGAATACAAGAGAAATTTTACCATGAAAAGGACATTTATGGGCGGGGACCACCTTGATTACTCTGGGGAGAGTGGAGAACTGTTTACTATTCATAAACGGCTGATGAGCGTGCTTAGCGTGGCATGCAGAAAATACTAGAGTCACACTACATTTTGCGCCGATGTGGCTTTTTTCACTTCATATTTAAATTCTCTTCGAGCATATTTCTGAGAAGAAAGAGCCTTTGGAAGAGTTAGAAGCTTATTATTAGGTACACATTCAAGTTTATGGTGTAAGAACTCGGTACAACTCTATTGAGGGAGTGCATTGCTGCCTGTAAGTTTTTGTGAGAATCAGTTTGCTTAAGTTTTTTTCGCATTAAAAGTTTTTGTTCGTACTATCCTCAATATTTAAAATATTCTTCCTCTTTCATTTTTTTTTGTATACAAATTTAACAATATTTCAATAAAAAAAAGGATGTTATCAATCTCTGTAAATTGTACTAAAAATGTATCAAATATGCAGACAATAAATATAAACATTTAAAATCTTCCTTCCTTGAACAACACAACTCACATTGACCTTAAACCATGCATTATGATAAGCTAAGCTTTGATTATTCATTGGTTACAACTGTGGTTTTGCGGCTGTGCACAATGATTCCGTTTCTGAACAAAGGTGACCGAAATTATTGTAAAAAAGTGAGCGTTGGTATCCATTTTTATTATTATCGTCTAAGTGAAGTACACAAATCGCACTTTTTAAATAAAATGTATTTACATATAACGTAAAATTGAGGAACAGCTAATTTCGAAAACGAATATGAATAAAAGCTGTGCAGATCCGTTGGATTTGGGAATAGGGGTGTCTATTTTAACGACTAAGAAAGTGAAAACGGTACAGAAATGCTGGACACATTGCGAAAAAGGAGACGAATTAGAGTCACGTCTAATCTTTTGGAAATAATGGATTCATTGTACTTTCGGTTCAATTTTACCGAGTTTTCAACTACAATTGCTTCTCCTATCCCAAATATTTTGAAACCTACAAGGGTTTAACGATTTTGTGCACCTTACCAAGTTGCCGGTCTAGGCCTCGCAGAATTCAATGTTTCTTTGGTTCTAAAAGAAGTAGTTTTAGTGTTGGAAGCACATTTTTGCCCAAAATGGATTAAATATATTATATGTACTCAGAACAAGACAAAAGCAGAGCGAAAATGGAATTTTACACAAAGTGGAATACAAGGGATAATGTTCTATGATGATTCCCACATTAAAATATTGTTCATAAAAAAAGCTTACAGCATGCGTATTCCAATTGGCAATGTTTTTATGACAAAAACTACCTAAACTACTAAGTCTGTTTGATTTCAAATTGTGTATTTTATGTATTATTTTATTGACGGTATATGATGTTGCAATGCGAATAATGCATTAATGCAAAATATAAAGGTTCGGTTAAAAGATCTTATCAGGGCGCTGAGACATAAATTAAGTATTAGGTAAAAGTAATATTTCTACAGTGATGAAAATAATTTTGTATACAAACTCTTCTTATGACAAATTTCTAGCTTGTGGGGCACAACAATGACCTATTCCTAATTTTTTTATATAAAATGAATTTGAACATTTATTTAATGTCTAAAAATAACAAGTACATCATAAAACTTAACTCTAAGCGCGTAATAACAATTCAAAAAATAAAATGCAATAAAATAGTAAAAAAATTTTTCATCATTTCATTTTTCCAATTGTCGATTACCGATTGCCAACCGCAATAGCAATTTAGGTCTAGAGTCTAGACAGTTCCTCAGGCAACTGCCTCCCCCACCAAATAAAATACAAACTTCCGACTCCCAAATTCAATCAACAAGCAATCAATTTGGTTTCCAACACAAAACAACAAAAACCAAAAACATTTAGTGCAACATTAAAATTCATAAGGCTCGCATAAAATTTCCCCCATCTCAACCATCATCCCGGACGGATGCGCGCGTAAATAGACATCCAAAGATCCACCGTCGCTGTTAAAGATCAGCCTCTCCATCGAAACGCATCACTTTGTGCGCTTGCTTTTTTGCGCATTCGCAACCGCGCCACTGATTCAACAATTTATCGTCACGCAACGCGTGTTCGTGCATTTAAATTGTGAGCACAAGAGCTACTGGTTTGCCCGACAGACAGTTAAACGATGAATTTTTGGCCAATTTATATAAATCGCTGGATTAGGTTGGAATTTTCTAAAACAAAGTGATTATTATAATGAACAAATAACGGATTGTATAAAATCGCTAAAGAAAATAGATGGATCGTGTTGAATATACAACCCGTCTAAATGGCGTCTGGCTAAAATGCTACTGGCGGCTTTTTTTTTGCGTTGCCCTCTAACCGAGACTTGTAGTTATGCAAATTTTTTAAAGGCTCAGAGTCTTCTTATCCTGTCAGAAGTGTTTGGATAAATATTAATGTCAAATTTACCGAATTTGGGTCCTGAAATCGCTTGATTGCTCACGTGCGAGCAGTAATCAAATGAGACTTAAATCGAAGAAATATTCAAGTGAGGGGTAGACGTAGGACTTCAGAGATCAGTAAAAGTGTACATTTAGCACGCTCTATGCGCGATTGTTTTGGATGATGGTGGATCTCTTTCTGCACGCATGATCATCAACATTGGATTGAATTCCGCACGAAGACCTTAGGTTAGTGCACTGAAGGCGAGCTGTGCTTTGCAGTGGTGTCCATAAAGTTGATTTTAGGTAAGCAAAATGCAAGAGCCGAAAGGTGAGCTGCAATTTTCCTTCGTGAAATCATTTAGTTTGAAAGTAGAAGATTAGGGTTTAGTGAATTAAAAAAAAAGAGAAATTAGTTCACTTATTGTAACAGGACGTTCCAATGACAACAAACCACAATAGATAGTGAACTTTAATGACTTTTTTCCTACAAAGATAAACTAACAACGGGAAAATTTAAAGACCACTATTCCTAGGAAAGGAATTGGTTGGGCTCAGGTATTTAGTGAAAATCATGGAGCAAAATACAAAATTTAACGGGCCACGGCTTATAATGAAGAAAACACTAAAACACAAAAGTCTAAATAAGGATGCAAAAATACCCAAAAAAAATACCTCAGAAAAAGTATACAAATAAATAGTAAATAGTATTGAAATGAACCATGCTGAAATAAGAAAAAAATTGCATTAAAGCGAATCCCTGAAACTATAATTTAAAAAAAGGCTAAAACGGTTGAAAAAAATGCGTTCTTCGGCTAAAAACTTAGAGTAAACGGCTTTATTTTGCTTTTTCCTGTTGAATCCTCAAGATCACAGATCAAACAAGCATTGTCGAACCCATGACTGATGAACCACGGAGATTGAACCACGCGATGTTCGTTCGTGGGTTTTTGTACTTTTAGGTCATTTATATTTTAACCAAGCAAGAAGAAATGGACAAGAGTTTACAACTCAACTGTTTCCTTTTCTTCAAAAATATATTTAGATATGCTGCCATTGTAATTGCCTAAATTATTAGGAAACTTTTTTCTAGGAACCATCGCTGCTGATTTGCTTGACATTTTTTTTATTGACCCGAACTGTTTTGACAAACGAAACAAGAAGCCATTCCAAAAAGTCAACAAAATTAAAATCGCGTAGTCAAAGAAACATTGCTTTCCAGCACAAAGGCAATGAAGCGTACGTGACGCAAATTTTTTTGACGTTTACGAGCTCAGCCCAACTGTCCAATCGAAACCGAATGAATCTACTTTAGTGACAGCAGTCATGCAATAATATTTTACAGTTCTCCTCCTGAAAGGGAAAGTGTAAGTCTCAAGGCCTCCACTCTTGACACGGATGAGAGACATACAATTTCCCTAGTAATTTTCACTTTTCCATCACATGACCACTTCCAGCGATCCATTTAAATCACACTCACTAACTCTCGGCCAGAGGTAATCGACGTGCATGATTCCCGACCTTCCCCCGAGGCACCGTGAGTATATGGAGCGGAAATAAGCTCGCACACCATCAGCAACAAATTATCGCGCAGTTAGTTAGCTGGAAAAAATAGAAAATATGAAAAACCTAAACAAATTAATAATTTAAATGTGTCAACTAGTGTTGCGGCTGTGAAATCAATTAAACCACACCACTGCCCGTACCCACTCGGCTTCGGGCAGAGGAAGTGATGCAACCAACGTCCAATTGTACGGAGCCTGTCAACCGGCACACCGTTTCTAGTTTTCCAGCCCCAGCACACATCGGAGAGCGGCTGCAATTATACCGCCATTGGCATCGCCATCGCCAGTCACAACGATACCCGTACCAGTTATGACCACTTGACAGCCGCGTTTCACTTTCGCGACAGCCACAGCGACAAAGCGACCGTGATCCACTGCTGCACAAACGAATTAGGCCCTCTTAGTGGCCGGCCCTCAGCTCTCGGTCCGGGTCCAGGTCGCGACGGGAAATATGACAAAAATTTTATTTTTGCCAAAAAATATTTGTCCCGCAGTTAGGTATGTGAGTGATTTTTTAAGTAGCCATCCTCCGCACAGACTGCCGGGGACATCACCGCTAAATACGAATTAGAAGCGACGACGCGGTGACGTAGCCCCCGCCACTAAACTGCGCAGCATCAAAAGTGCCCTACCAGGAGCCCCTCGGGGAGATGTGCGTCTGCGAAGGAAAATGAAAAAGATCGCCGCACAACAACTCGTGGGTTTTTGGAGACGCACGCGGCTCCGTCGGCTTCACTTTGATATAATTCATCACTTTCGCAACGGAATTGATTTGATTGATTTAATAGAAATCAAACGCGTTACGTGGCGATGGCCCGCCGGCTTCTGTACGTCTTCGCGACCAGCCACTTGGTGACCCAAAAATCTCCGCACGACAGGAGCCATATTCGGGTTTTTTTTTTCGGGGCTCATCTCGAGGAATGTTGGCTCCGAAAAGGTGGCGAACAAGTGTAGAATCAGCAATTAGATTGCGCTGAGTTTGTCTGTGGCTCCTGGCTGGATGTGTCCCTACGGGGATAGGGTCAATTACAAACAGTTATACCTGCTGACCTCCTCTATGAGGACGACAGCCTCCAGACGCGCAATAATTTCAAATGGCATGAGTAATTATGATCATACGGACAACGGTGGCGGCGGCGTCGGTGGATCAAAAGGATTGCAATGCAGCCAATGGCTTTTGCTTTTGTGGTGGCTGCTGTGCCGCTGAATCAGCGTCGTCTTCCAATAGGCAGGAGATGGGGATCCTTCCTTTAGCGGCGTGGAAATGTTGCCGCATTCGAGCGCGGCCCTTTGATTTGAGTCGCGTTGTGCCTGTGTGAGAGGACAAATTCCCAAAGGAAACTTACTGAGTGAGGTCTGGTCTGCGCGCCGTCCTAATTATTCTAGAATTTGGTCAACATAATTAGGAAGGGGAAGAGAAACGAGGTCTAGGCAATGGAATCCAATGTTTGGCATGTGAATTGTATTATTGGGACACTTCATTTCAAGCGAATCGATGATAGCTCTAACTACTTTTTTGATCTACTGATACAAGTAACTGTCTAGAAAATGTAGTTCTTTCTCATAATAAGGAACTAAAACATCTTTCAGCAACTTCGAATAGTTTTTCGAACAGGCGTCTTCTAGCATACGAAAAAGCTCTCCATATCATAACAATTCCGCCCTGAAATTGCATTTGGATTGTACCACATCTTGTTGGCTTAAATTATGCCAATGGCAGTCCGTCTAAACTAATCTTCTTTTCATTTTCGTCGAAAAATCATATTTTGCCATTCACGGGTTTATGACATGTACTTTCGGACAAACTCCAATCTCTTAATTTTGTGACTCTTAAAGTGTTTAGCTTTTGCGCTTTATTCATTTGATAGATGAAGCATTTAATTTTATCATTTAACACACGGGCGATATACCGTGCACTAAGGATCTAATCTGGCTTTCATTTGCCGAGCAGATAAACGTTTTTAGTAGCTTCACGAATTTGATCTTTTTGTTGGGATGAAAGCTTCGTATTTCCTTAAGTGGTTGCTTTAATCACATATTTTTTCGCCTATTTTCAAGAAGTTTCTTGTCACGCATTCTTCTACGGATTCTAATTGTAACTTTTCTATTTGATGGCCAAAAGCCCTGGTAGCTAGCGCTATGTTCATTTGATTATTATTATATATAGTATAATTTATTATGTTCTCGATAAAGTTATAGCAATAATAAATAATAATAATTATCGTGTTTGGAATTATTGAGTTCATATAAGAAAAAAAGCGTCTTACTATATTTGAAAAAATACACTTTACTCAACTTTGATTTACTCCAAAACTTTTTCCATTTTTACCTTTTTTACACTAAAAATCTTATATTCGCTACAAAAATGCAGATGTGCATAAACGAAAGTCCCAGAAAAATAAAACGCAAACTATATGCAAGTCCATCTGTTAGAGCTAAGAGAAATACAACTCAGCAATAAAAAGATGACTATTTATAAATATTTAGCACAAAACCACATTTATTATTTTAATAAGTTTAAACTTTCGTCTATGAAAACACTTTTAGTTTTACCAGACAAATTTCATAAACTTCTTGAATTTAATAATAATTGATACATCAGGTCTGTAGTCGTAATTACTCGTAACATTTTTCTAGTGTTGTTTCATCGAAAAGGCTTAAAGTCCTTCCTCTAAGAGTTCACCAATCCAATATTGGTAAATTTGCCCACATTCACCTAATTGTTGGAACCCCAAAGATGGTTAGCAGCACAATGGGCCTAGCTTTGGCCTAAGTGTACCAAAATTTCAAAATGTGTTTTAAAAAAAATATTGGTAATGTTGGTTAGATAATAAAATCCGCACCATAAATTTGGGCTTTGTGGGTTGAATATGGCAGATTATACCACGGACATTATTTAATAATTAGTTTTGTTGTTGCCAATGCGAATTCATTAAATTTTTCGAAATTAATATAATAACCTGAAGATAATGGGGTCAGAATGGAGTGCTATCTTTCAATAATGTGTGATTTTGGAAGAAATGAAAGCGTTCCTGATAGGTATCCGAGCCGTATTCCTATCATTGAAATTTCAATTCTACTTCTAGATGTCCCGCCAGGCGAGAGATAGTCCCGGAAAATGACTTTTGCCCCGCAAGCGATTTTCGTTTTTTCTTTGCCCGTTTCTACCCCAAGTTCTGAAGGAATTTTTAACGAAGGACTCGTGGCATAAAGACAGAAATAGGGTATCAATGTCCGTACTAGAGGCAGAACTGATGGTTAAACAAAATTATAATATTACCTGTAGAGAATTTGGCACAAGCAAATGGGTTTATAAATAAAATTACATCAGAAGAAAAATACACATGAATAGGTAATTTGTAAATTTTAAACTTTTACCAAACGACTGCAAATGAATTGTGAATTTTATTTTATGTCCAAAGCATTATAATGAATTAATAGTTTTTTTGAGTAATGAGTTTTTAATTTTTTACGTGGTTGTCCCGCAAAGAAATTTGTAAAATCACTTCCACATACATACTTCCATCACTTCGCGAACTGCCCATGATAAGCCTTGATTTCTGTAGAAATTTTCTTTCAACATATTTTTTTTGTTCTGTTAGTAAAAGTTTTTCTTGTTCAGATCTTATGTGCCACCTTTGTTCTTTGTATTCTATATGCTATACGAATAAAATACTCAAAAAATCGGATCCAAATGCAAAGCGGAAATAGACTATATTCTTTTATATCCTTTAGAAGCAGTCACTTGATGATGTTTCAGTTAAGTTACAACATACATTTTCATCAACGAAATTTGTTTTTTTTTTCTTTCGATTATTTTTTGTTATAAAGGAGGTAAAAGAATGAATTTAAAAAATCGCGTGTATCCAACGACTGGTGTTTTATTAATTTTGTCTCTATGATGAGTGAGCAAACTTCTCTAAAACTCGGTTAATTTTGACGAAAGTTTGATCGAACGGGCATTTTTTCCAAATGCAGATGTCCTTTGCTAGAAAGGTCAATCTTCTTTGCTTAGTCCTTTTACTGCAATCAACAAAGTCTGTCCTAGCTCGACCAGCTGAAGCTGATATTGATGAATAATTTAATTTTGACTATGTTTTGAAATAATTCAAGTTTCTTCGGCATTCAAACTTTATATATTTTTCTTTATTAATACTGTATATAAGTACGAAAAGAGCTAATTAAAAGAAGACACACAACAGAAACTTTAGAATATTCAGACATTTATTTAAACACGACCACGTTGGGCCTCTATTCCTTTTCGATTAAGTTTACCCTTCGTATGCGTATACCGGCAGCTGTTCTCAGGAATTTCACATTTTCGAATCTTTGGCCCTCTACGCTAATTCGCTTTTCGTTTTAATAGCATTTTTTTTTTTTTTCAAAATACGATGATTTTTTATAAATATGTATGTTGAATTCCGACTTTCCTAAAAACTGATTGAAGTCTTTATCACCACTACTACTAAAACAAAACTAATCCTGAAGGAATAAAACCTGTATATCCCACAAAGCTGTCTAAACAAAAATCTACAACTTTGTATGCTTAAGACTGGGACACACTGCAGCTACACATCAACAACTTCTTACTAATACCAACCCACCAATTCAAATGCCAAATAATCAACCTTATTATCAAAACCATTTAAAATCAAGCATTGAATTGTATTTATTACAAAAGTCCTCAATTGTATTAACGTTAATACACTCACTTATCGCTTTGCGTGGGTGTTAAGTGAAAGAAAAGTTTCGTGCAAACCGAAACCGCGCAAAATGAATTATGAACGTACATGGATGATTTTTAAGGGAAAAACCATAGTGAGCCATGATTCTTTGAAGGAAAAACGTTATTTCGCGCAAAGCAAAGTCGCGCAAATTGAATTTGGGTAGATATTTGAAAAAAGCGCAAAGGTGAAACCGCGTGAAGAAAGACCGCGCAAAGCGCAGGACGAGTATATTTAGCTTATTTAAATTAAATCAATAGTCTCTGCAGCTAGGTTTGCATATATTGTATATTATCGTTTAATTTTAATTATTTGTTAATAAATTACAGTAATAATAATAACTTTTAATTCGTCCGTACATTTGGATGTGTATTGCAGCAAAATAAATAAGAATCGTACTTCCTACTATGATTTCCATTTTAATTATAAATAGTACAGGAGCTGATCGTAGGATGTCCTAAGCTATCGAGTTAAACGATGAATAAATAACCAATCGAAAGGTTACATTAAATAGAACTCGAAGACAAGGTTTGCAGTCCCCATCTCCCCACATGTCCCTGCCAACCCAACTTTTAGTATCTACCATAATTTTTTTTGACTAATCTAAGGCAAGTTGAAAATGGTACCAAATTAAAGCTGACAACTTGCCATTTACGAATATATAGGGTTGGCTGCAATGAATTGCCCACATAGTCGTGATTTTAGCACGACTTTTCTATTCTCAGCATTTGGCTATTTTAATTTTTAACGTTCAACAGCAATAACAGCTTGCTTATTGTTCGGGTAGTCTAGGTATGTGTTCAAAATAACACAAGAAAACGAGGAAAAAATTAAGTAAATAAGCGTTTGGTCAAAATTCGTGATTTATTAATTCAAACGTTTGTACAATTATTCACAAATGTGTATTTTGAAATCAGTATTTTTTTTTGTTAGGTGAGCGATCATTGTCCAATGAATTTTTGATACTGATGAGAGTTGAAAAGAAGCCCAAAGGAATTATCGGTTTTAACAGCGTAGAAGCGGAGAGTAGCTTACGTTTGAAAGAAGACTAGACTAAAAACTGCAACCTAAGATAGATTTATTTTTCTTCATAGTATAACAGCTCGTAAAAAACCTTGTATTTGCGATGTTCACTGAAAAAATTCTAAATTTTTGGAAAAAATAGTGAAAAATGAATTAATAAATTTTTTTCCCAAATTGTAGTGGAAGATAACACACTGAAAATTCGGTCCTGTAAATTTATCCTCATCACTCTATGAAGATCATCACTGATCCTACTGATCCAGCGTTACAGTCCATAGTGGTTCGAGACTTGGTTTTCTTGTAACCACTGTGCTGTGAGTATTTTTACCCATGCTGAAGTGACCTCTCGTGGTTCAAAATGAAGAATGAGACGCAAACTGTGAAATGATTATGCGTAACTTAGAAGAATTGACGTTCGTGAGACTGGTCTTCTGCTCTGAAAAGTCAGCGATATAGGCAAATCTAAATCTTTCAACATACAAGGCAGAAACTGTATAACGCACTCAATTGTAGACACAACAAACAACGTAGAGTTAAACCGCCACCTTATGGATCATACACGTTAAGTGACCACGTAAGGACTTGTTCTCCAAAGCAATTTGTCCACATAGATAATGTTAACCAAAAGCATCCATCATCTCTTTCCAGTCCACAAATAATTTTCCGTCATTAATAAACAACCCTCGACCTCGGGGTTTGGCGGTCCTATGTAAATACAAAGATACCTTCAAACAACAACAAAAAACATCAAATTCTTTATTTGAACATCCCGGTAGACGTCCAATTTGTCCATCTTCATCGTCGTCATCGTTGACCACGACGACCGCCACAGCTATGACGGCACACAAGAGGATTTTCTCCTAATCCCACCAACATATGGGTCATTTAGCAAAGGTTGTGAGTGTGTATGGGATCAGGGCGGAGATGGGGTGGGTTTATGCGTTAACACACAGGTAACACAACACAACCCTCAGGGGGTGGTTCGTCTTTGGGGTGACGTTGCTAGAAAAGTTGGACAGAAAAATTAACCTCGGTTGTCACTTGAGGTTATCCTCTTTTGAATGCGATACACTCGGTCGCGACCATGGGACACGTGTGGGGTGGGTGAATGTTTATCTGGATTACTGAACACCGGAAAGCTGAAAGTGACCATTTAAGGGAATTGGTGTGTAAGCGGTAGGGGAGGGGATACAATGCGTTTGCCGGTTTGTTTGATTAGGCTAATTTTGACTTCATAACTCCGTTTTAAACTTGGTTAATGGTGTAGCTTACTCCATTTTAAAGCCTAAGGGTCGTGAGGTGCAACTAATTTCTCTAACAAATTATCTTGACTTATGATGAGCAATTGGAGCCATTGGCTCGATAGGTTAATACGTCGGACTGTTGAGCGAGACTACCCGAGCTCGAGTTCGGAGAAAAAAACACAACAAACATTTTTCACGCCCCACCTCCAGCGAACGGCTAACAACATTCCTGGAGTACTTCGGTCATGAAAAGCTTTCGCAATTTGCCGTTCGGAGCATTAAACAGTGGGTGCCCCTCACATGTGTCAAAATTATAATGCGCACAACACAGTGGAGGGGCGAAAAAGCTAGGCTCTGGCTCTCATCGGGCTGTTACGCCACCCATTGTAATATGATGAGTAATTGAACAATTGAACGCGACCACCTTTCAGAATATATCAGCTTGTGACGATTTTATCCCCAATTTTCTTTAAATTAGGTACAATATTAACCAAATTTTCGAATTTAAAAATACAAAATTGATTGATTGATTGATTTGCAAAGCCTGCTAACTATTGAATTCATGTTACCACTAGACCTTACTTTAGCTTATTAAGTTACTATGAGGTATTCAAAAAAAAATCGGTAACAAATTTAAGCAATGTTGAAACACTTTTTCGAAACGTGCTTTACAAAACCAAATATGGGCCGTTCTGATCAATAACTTTTTGCCATTTTTGAGCTAAAGTCATCTGTGTAGAACTTCTGAAATTTCTGCAGGTCTCTACGGAATTCAAAACTACACCAATAAGATAAGAATCAGTGGTGTAAAGAACTACACCACCACACTGCAGAGATCGAAACAAATGATAATCTGAAAATGCAAGGCCTGGGCTATATTGTGGATGCATAAACACTTCCCAGTCAAGCTCTCTTTGTTTCTACTAAGTACTGAAAAATGTGGTGGTCTGGGGTTGTCTTGATGGAACACAGCCTCTTTTTTATTGATCAATTCTGGCCTTTCAATTTAATTTCTTCCTTTAATCTCGTTAATTGTTGATAGTAGGGAACAGAATTTACCAGGTTCTATTAGCTCATAATGAGGAATTTTCTTTCAATCCAAATACTTACACAGCATTGCCTTTCTTGATGTTGATCATGTCTTTGCCACTTTTCAAGAAGTTTCAACATTCTTCGTCCATAATTTTTTCGCACATTATTGTCGTCGTGAACAAATTTTCATCTCCCGTAATTATCCGTTTCAGAAAGGGTTCGATTTCGTTCCAATAAACTATTCACTTCTAATTAATGTGGCTCCCAAACATCGAGCTTCTCTTTGTATTCAGCTTTTTTCAAATGGTTAATAATTGTTTGCATAGTTCTGTAGCAATGTCCACGCTTCTTGTGTGCCAAACTTACTTAGCTTTTTCCATGGTTCTATCGACTTTTTTACTGAGAGAGAGTCGACCACAGCGAGGCGCTTATCAAATCGAAAATGGACAAATCGCTGCTGTTTTTCTACATACAAATGCAAAATGCAAACTTCACAAACTTTGTCAGCAGCTTGCAACGCCTTTTTACCTTTTCTATTAAAGAAAAGCAATGTTCGAGTTTTTTCTCATTTTGTTAACGTAAATATCTCTTCACGGAAAAATCGAATTTTAATTGTATCTCCTAACAACTTTTCACACAAGGCAAAGTCAGATAGAATTTATATTATTATCTACTAACAATTTGTACCAAACTTTTAAGGCTCAATACTTATACCATAAAATATATAGTGCCTCACAAAAGTTTTCGTAATTCTATTATTTCGCCTTAAAATTATAATAAACATACTAACTTTAAGCGTAGAAACTTAATTCTTTTTTATTCTTTTCCGGCTCCTTTTCTTCTTAAAAATTAGTAAAGAGCGTAAGCATTACTAATTTGATCGTGTCAGAAAAAAATAATGATTAGGTATCTTCGTTTTTCGAACCGCAAAAGCATTCATAATTTTGGTGCTAAGATTTGCTGACGGTTTATTTTAAAGGGGTTAAAAACAAGCATTTTATACTATGGGAGGGTATGGTCTATCTCCCCTCGCTTAGGGGGTGTATTAGAAAAATCAGTTAACATGAAAAAAAATGTTAAAACAATGGCGACACATACAATAAAGTACTGTGCCAGAAAGCCAGAAACTTGCTCTTTAATCATACATTTAAGTTCAATTATTCATGTCGATAGTTTTTGGAACATTCGCATGTAAACTCAAAGTTTTGATAATACGAAATAATAGGATTACGAATACTTTCGTGAGGCACTGTGCAAACAGACAAATATCATTACAAGTATCATTGTTTAATGGATAAATAAGAAGTTATTAGTTTCTTAAAAAGTTTTATTGGATACTAACGAATACAATTTTTTTTTTTTGAAATACAGCACGTCAAATTCACATGGGTCTATTTATGATTGAACACCTAATAGCTATAGTTCAGATGTTCGCCACTGGTTTTTTTTAAGTGACCCCTAATCCGAGTTCATCTATCAGGCATTCTTGTGACTTTGAACACCAGCCAGAACCTAAAGATGACAGCCTTAAGCCAGCTTGATCTTGATCTTATTTAATAAGAACTGCACTAGCTGTTGCTCACTAACCTTAACTTTTTTCAAGTTGGTAACTTCGCTAGTCGCCATATTTTTTTAATTTCAATAAATATGGAATAGGGTCAATTTCAATTCAATTCAATTCAATTTATTTCGGAATACAAGTAAGACAATGCAGTCTTTTATAGTACAATCATTTAGTATTTAATATTACAACATATGTTTAATCTTAAGCTAGTTATTAGTTCAAGGAAAAAGGTAAAAAAAGAAAGAAGGGGGAGGAATAAAAAAATGGGGAGTATGTATAATGATCATTTAACAAAAGAAGTCGAAAATATGTTTTCTAAACTTCCTAGCTCCATTTGATTGTTTCACACGATTTGGAAGTGAATTCCAAAGCCTGACGACGTATACATAAATTGGTCAAAACTTTAAAACAAACGAGAACAGTTTAAATATTTTGTTATTGGTGTGACAAGATTGCAGGTCCTGGTGGATTGTGCAAATCGGAGCTTCTCAGACAAATACGGTGGCAGCTGTTGATGAATTATTTTATGCATAAAAATGCAGCATCTGGCAGACAAATAATCATTAAGGGTACAACCAAGAATTAGTCTTTGAAATTGGGAAATATGGTCAAATCTACGAAGTCCATAAACATACCTAGTCATTACGTTAAATGCTACTGTTAGTTTGTGAAACGACAGCGAATCAAGCCTACAATAGAAAACTGCAATGTTTTCAATAATTGGAAGCAACAAAGTTTGACCAATTTTAGCTTGATTTTGGTGGGTGTAAAATCTGCCGATAACCAAAGCTAACGAAGAACAGTATAGATATGACGGACAATATGGTTCACATGATCGGTAGAAGACAAGGAACGGTTTATTCTAAATCCTAGACTAACCACGCAATCAACATAAGGGAGGGTAACATTATTTAAGTAAAGAGTCGGCATTGTTTCAGTGTCAAATTTTTATTTAGATATTAAGATACAATGTGTTTTTATTGGGTTAAGATCAAGGCCGTTGCTTACTGACCAGTGGCGAATACGAGAAAGATCTTCATTGAACCTGCAAATCAGGTCTTCAACTAGTCCAATGGGTCTGGAAAAGTATGCTTGAACATCGTCCGCATATAAGTGAAGCGAGACATTACGGCACACTTTGGATAAGTCATTAATGAATAAACTGAATGAAATAGGACCAAGTCTCAATACTTGCGGTACTCCTGATAATACATCTAAGTACTGGGAAGAGCATTCACCAATCTTAACTTTTTGACTTCTGTTACTCAGATAATTCTTAATTAAACGGACTGATGACTCGGTAAAACCAAAATAATGCTTAAGTTTTTGGCATGAGATTACGTGATTTACTTTATCAAAAGCTTTGGAGAAATCAAGCAAGCACAAGATAGTAATTTTTTTGTAATTTTGTAATTTTGTCTAGGTCAAACTGAACTCTGATGTCGTCGAGAACCTTAACCATTGCAGTTGAGCAACTATGATGCGGTCTGAAGCAAAGGATCCGCAAAGGATACATCAAATCAACCTAACATCTAAGAATTCAAAGGTTTTTGTTGCGTGCTAAGTACCTTTCGCAGCATTCCACTCCTAGCGCGTGAAACAAAGAAAAAGAAACATCCGCCAGACCTTTCTCTTCCCAGCTGCTCCCCGCCATCAAGAATGTGTCTCGTCTTCATGGCGCATATGCCGAATGCTACAAATCGCATCTTCCTGCCACACGGAGTCCAACACGACTTATGCACGTATAAATCACACATCACACCAGAGTCCGACAGAGGTCGTTCCGACACCGGACCCCGGACCAAAAATGCTTTTCCACACCTCTGTCCGCTCAGCTCAGGGAAAATCAGTTGTGCTGTGTCGTTCTTAATGTGTAATCGCTCTTAATTACTCCAGCCCTTGCACAATTACCGCAAAATGCCGTTGGCCCTTAAGGTAGCACTTTGCAGTAGCACTTTGCCTGACATCCGACGAAGATAAATGAAGAATGCATATTTGCGGCATCACATTAGTCAACGTTGGCCGAGGCCTGGATTGGAGTTGACCGCAGCGGCGGAGCCGCCACACGGCACCGCACGGCATGGCACACAATCCGCTAGAGCTTCAGAGCTGGAATCTGGAGATGTAAAGATGCTGATGCCTCTTCGACTGCTGCTGATGATGATGATGATGGTGATAGTGTGGTACGAGGATGTGCTCTCTCTTATTGAGCTGCACTGATGTCTGGGGTCGAAGAAAATAAATGATTATGAGCCGCGCTGAGATGTGGTGATAATTTCGTAGAGGCGTCTAATAAACACATCACAGTTGAGTTGCGGCGGAGTCAAATTGACTTCTTCTAGACGAAGCCTGCTGGAGGTGGCTGTGTCAGTGGCATCGAATTATGATTTGGAACAAACGTGTGAGAATGACGTACTCCGGCGCAATATTTCTTTGAACATGCAGCCAATTTACAAAAACTCCGAAGGGTAATAATTGCTAAGCGAAATTCGTTGGGGGAAGTCTCTTTTGGGTTTCGGTCCAAATTATAAATGTGTTTCTTTGGAATTCGATTTTTAAGTCTTTCTTTCTCTAGATCAGCTGATCTCCTCAGCAGAAGAGGTGGGTGGAAGGCTTACGAACAAATGAATAATGTGTGGCAATTTAAGCACACCGTTTAACTTCAAGCTACTGTTTTAAGTGTTCGACTTAGGGAGAAGTGGTTTAGTGCCACATCGTCGACGTCTTTGATTTAGAATTTGTTCATTCAAGTGCACAATTCTTTTGTTTATTATCGAATTTTCCGAATATATGGAAAAAGAAATTTTTAGAAAAAGGCATCGTGGCAAGAGGCAGTATAAAGCAATAATTCATTTTGATTTTAAATATTATTTTGGCAGCTGCAGTTAACAGTTTTCGTATATTTCGTATATTTTAGGAGCACTGATTTGACCTTCGTTACGCTTCAACTGCTATTCAAAAAGTCAACTATACTTAAAGCCCTTGTTTGTAGCTACTCCAGGAACTTAGAACCTGCTTGAAAAAGAAACTTTTACTAGCTCAGACGTTCGACGTAGGCGTCATTGAAAGGGTGGTGATGTCTATATTACGAAAACGTCATTTACATTTCGTCATTTACTTACATAATAGCAAAAAAAAGTAATAATATGAACTTTTTCACCATTACGAAAGATATTATAAAATAAATTGAAATTCAAGTATTGTAAAATTTTTCGATATCAATTCGTGTATATTTCATCCTCAATCGAACTTGATAGGACTCATAGTTATCGAGACACTTCGCCCACTGTGCGCCGTCTGCCGGCCAACAAATTATTAAAATGTCTACAATTTCTTAACTATTAGAGCTATAAGAATTAAAATGACGAGCCGATTATTTCGATGTGTCGACGTATAAATAAGATCAAGCCAGAGCGAAGAAAAAGGGGTTTAATATTTTCCAAGGC
This sequence comes from Syritta pipiens, assembly GCA_905187475.1. Classification (NCBI taxonomy): domain Eukaryota; kingdom Metazoa; phylum Arthropoda; class Insecta; order Diptera; family Syrphidae; genus Syritta; species Syritta pipiens. Next base: position 66,943,203 of record LR994572.1, on the reverse strand, counting down.
TTCCTGCACATTCTTTTAAATCTGCACAACCGAATTCTGTGAAATTTGGCTCAACAGTAGAGGAATGTCACCTACAGATCCTTAAGTTGAATCATAACAATCGGGCCACCCTAAGTGGAGTTATGGGCGTTTGAATTTTTTGTCGTCTCCGGAACGATTCTTGAAAACCGTGCTTCAGAATTTGTTCAAATTTTACCTAAGAATTGCGTTAGCCCTGTTCTTAATCCCTGTAGATTAGATAACAATGAGAGGAAAATCGAAAATTTTCTGAGTTTTTTTTTCTTTGTTTTACATTTCATCTTTTTTTTCTCAACATGAAAACCTATCGAAATTTGAAAATGATGGCTCGTTTACCTCTATAATTCGAAGTCAAGTTTACTTTTTGTTCTGAAACAACCGTTAATTAAAATGACCAAAAGTGAGCGATATGTGTTTTCTGAAACCTTGTAAACCGAAATTTTTTTCTGGTCCCATGAAATTCGAATTACCGAGAGTTTATTGTACTTGCAATCTTTTGTTAGCAAAATAATTTTTCGTTTCAGGTTCTAGCTTTTTTTCATCCACAGGAACGCGTTTTAGCTCATGAAAATCTCTCGTTAATTCTTGAAATTTATTCGAATTCTAGCTGTAAGTTAATGAAATCTATTTCACTATATTTAATGTAGTAAGTACTAAAAAAGATTTTCATCTTATTGTACATTCCAATGAATTAATAAGATGGAGTGAAATGAATTCTCCTTCCTCCGATCATTCCGAATTATTGTAACTACGCAACTTTTAATATACGTTTAAAAAGTAGTTCTGGAATATTGTAGAAAAATTACTTACTGCAATGGTTTTAATTATCATAAGCTGCCGGGCTTTTCTTAAGCACGTTTCCATAACTTAACTAACTTTTTTAAATTTTGGGTCAGCAATACTCACAAATGTATGTATGTATATGTATTGGGCGGCGTAACAGCCCGTTGAGAGCCAGAGCCTAGCTTTTTCGCGCCTCCACTTTGTTGTGCGCGTTATAATTTTGTCACATGTGGAGGGGACCTACTGTTTAATGCCGGTTCCGAACGGCGAATTGCGAAAGCTTTTCATGACAGAAGTACTCCAGGAAGGTTGTCAGGCGTTCGCTGGAGCTGGGGCCGTGAAAAATGTTTGTGGTGTTTTTTTTTTCCCCGAGCTGGATTCGAACCCGGGTACTCTCGCTCAACAGTCCGACGCACTAACCGATCGAGCCAACGGCGCCCTCACAAATACAGACTGCAAATGAACGCCGTAATCTGTCTCTTGATTATGATGCCCCAGCCTAAAGTCTCCCCAACATACTGAAACCAAAACATATCACATTCGTTATAACTTAACAAAACCTTTGGCAGCTCATCATATAAACTTCCGCCTCCCACCCATCACCGAGAACGTCAATTATTGATGACCCTTTCTTTATTCCCATCGGTTTCCGCATCGCCATCGAAAGAAACCTCTCGTCATCTCTCATCTGATTAAAACAGAGACGTACCCGTCGTCACGTCATAGCTGCGAACCAAAACGGATTGACGCTCATCGCACAATTGATTCAAAGCCGGAACGCAAGCACCGCCAGGACGATTCGATGCCTCAGCTAATCCAAATAAATCACTGAGCACATTGATTTGGATTTCCTTTCCACTCGCGTCCGCACTCGTCCTCCACTCGCAAGATGAAGCACGAGAAAGAGACTCCCAAAGTCTCTTCTCCGTTGAATGTGTCAGAGCAACACAAAGACGCCGGGTGTACAGGCTCTCCTCTATCTGCCGACATGCCCTGCTCTGTAATGAAATAAATCGAAAATTTGTCACTGTCGCAGGGCTCGACATCAAGTCGCCGGCCCGCTTCCGACGTGTGCAAAAATTGTTGGGGTTTTATTAAAATTATCCCGAAGAGATCGAAAATGAAAGTTTTCTCTTCCGCCTTTCCTTCTCGCCACCCACCCAACCGCGTCATTTTTAGAAACCCTGCCTCACCCTCCCATGGAATGTGAACGGTCTCATTTTTGGGAATTTAAGGAGCGCCATGAAAGTTGAAATCGCTTTAAGTTCACACCCCACGTCCTGCTGGTGGACAAGTTGGTGCAAAGGAATGGCCTCTGGTGGTCTGGGGTGGTTTTTCTGCCGCTCGACCACGACCCACGCCAGTGTTTGGGTGGGTGGAAAAGAATGTTCCACCTGTGTGTGCACATGCTTTGTTCTTCTTCTTGTGGCATTTCCACGTCTTTCTTGAGGCCATGTTCTCCTATTCTTGTTTCAACAGCTTACTCTTGAGTTATTATCCACGGGAGCAGCGATTTATGCTTTAAACACTCGGAGTAGGATGCACGGAGTCGTATATCAAGCCTTTCTGTGGAACCACTTGCCAGTGGGGTGGATAGATACGACCAGCAGTTGCAAAGGGGCTGAGTGTCAGGGCGGCAGTGGCAGAGGCGGCGGCGGCGGCTCATTTTGCATAAACAACATTCTTGCGGATAATTTAGTGTCGCATATGAAATAAGTTTATCTGGCGGAAATACATTCCCCATATTTGGGTGTGATGAGGTGTGGTGGAGGAGGTGTGTGTGTGTGTGTGTGTGTGGTTATTTATCATGAAGGCCGTGAGTGCCTTCCATGCCTCAGTGTTTAGTGTGCCGCTTGGCAGTTGAGTCGTCGCCGCATTCCTGTTGTTTTTCTAAGAGGGGAGGACCACAAAATTCGCCAAAATTTTAACAGTTTCTTTTTTATTTTTAAAAATGACTTCGAAGACGTTTTAACAAGTGCAGTTTGGTTTAGAGGGGTTGCCTGCTGATGAGAAGGACAGGATTGTGAAGTATGAAGTGCAAAGGGTGGCAATGCTAACAAGAGCTGCAGTCATAAACGAGTTACTAAATGACGGAAGACTTGGGGGGTTGATGGGTCCTTCCATTCTTTCTTTTGATTCTGTTATGAGAATTTGAAGTCAAAAGCAAAAGTCATGTTGTTTGTTGTAACATGAATGATAGAGTGTCGTATTAAATATGAATCAATAATTCATTCTGCTATGCGGTAAATATAGACTCTCGTTGCCCTTTAACATGCTTACAGCAACTCTTATTTGCGATGCGCAGTGCCTGTAAATTAAACTTTCTATTATATTTTATTAATCTAAGGGCTTATAGTCCTTTTGAAGCCAAGTCTAATATTATATTTTATTCGACACTGACAGTGCACTCAGGAATTCCACTAAGAGTCAGAAATACAGTTACAGACAAAAGAAAGTGTACACCCAAATTTCGAATATTTAAAAACTCATAAAATAGATTCTTCAAATAGGTTCATAAATTAGGAACTTCTTTAACATTTGAAAAGGCTATAGCTTTTTTGCGCCCCACTGCGTTGTGCGCGTTATAATTTGCGCATACATAGAGGTGACCTACTGCATAATGCCGGTTCCGAACTAATTGAGAAGGCTTTCAATGGTAGGAGTACTCCAGAAGGGTCGTCACTCGTTCGCTGGAGGTGGCTCTCCACCTTAGATTGTGCTTACTCTAGATGGATTCAGGATTAAAATACGCATCGACCACAAAAAGTCAATTTGCCAATTTATTTTAAAATTTTGAAGAAAAATTGGGTAATACTTTTTTTCATTCTTTTATCAAAATTTTGTGTTTGCAAGCGAATTTTTCAAAAACTATTAACATAATTAAAAAGATTTAAATGGAGGATTAAAAAACAAGTTTCTGGCTAAAACTGGTGTATAACTTCATTGTAAGTGTTGCCGTTGTTTTTTAATAATTTCTTTTTTCATGTTTATTGATTTTTGTTAAATTGGCTCCTAAACGGGACGAGATGGACCTGCATAGTTTACCTTCTAAATTGTAAGTAGCCATCAATCTAGAAAGCGTCTCATAGTCGCCGAGACTTCAACCGTTTTGAATTAGATTTTGAGAGCTGTCATTGTTGCGGCAGTTTCTCGGCTCCATGAACGTCCCACTCCTTCACTATCTGAAAATAATGACACCTGTAGGAATCGCTACAAAACTTTTATTATTTGAAGTAGTATTACAATTTAATTAAAAAATAATAATTCAAATCTTTTCTTTTGTGCGCGTAATTCCGCTCAGACAATCACTTTTTTTTTATTCAATAGTTTTTTTTAATCTGCAACTTTCAAATCTGGTATTAAATTTTTGCGTTGTGTCAGTCGATTTTCATTGATACAAATTGCACACTAAATAGAAAGGGTTTAGTGTTGTCGCTGAGATAAAAGAAAATCCGCTGGACCACATCCTAAGCTCCGTTGGAAATCGCCAAAATATGTCAAGGGGAAAATCAGTCTTTAAAAAACATATATCTATTATTTATTAAAATTTGAATTGTTATTAAATTATACAAATAAAAAAACAAAACAGTGAACATGTTCAGGATCTTAAAAGAAGCTAGTCCAATTAAAAAACTTAAATATGCCTTAGGTATGGATATAGTTTTAAATCCACTGTGCGATTTTTTTGTCTTTCCGACTTTAACTGTTGTATTGTTTGGCAGATCAAAGTTACACCCCTTTTCCATCACTTAGAATTATTATAATTGAATTTAAGGTGAACGCTAATTACAAAACTTCTCGCCACTATTTGGGTCGATTTTTAAATAAGTTTCTTACTATGGTCAGTGTTATATAGTCTCAGATGCAGCAGTGAAAAGTCGGTAGAAGGCAACAGATTTTAATTAAGCATCAACAGTTTTTTCAAAATTCGACAAGATTCGTAAAAATGCCCTAGATCTAGGAACAAAATCTCAGCAACGTCAACCGTGCTTAGGAGTTATTGGCAGTTTTTTTAAATGTGATAATCGGACAGACAGACACGGAAGAAATTCTATTGGGGCTCCGTTTATTGCCTTCTCCCTAAAACCCAAGTTAACTATGTTTTTATTCTTAATATACTGATATACAGTATTTGTCAGAGAATTAACACACTTTCCTGCATTTACTTGGAATTAGCGATGTTTTCCGATACATTTTGTTTTTAATTTTCTTTAATGCAACCATAAATAACTTAAATAAACAAAAAAAATAACATCTCAACAAAATAATAAAGACAAAACCCTTAAACAACTGGTCACCGAATTAGCACATTGGAAAAATAATTCGTTTTCTGCTCTTCATTACTCCAAAGATTTTCTATTGAATTAAGGTCAGGACTCTCTCAGGCAATGATAGAAGTTTTGATTTGGTGATCACTAAAACACCAACCGGGAAGTGTGCTTAAGGTTATTATCATGTATGAGCGACGATGTTATGACAAAATGTCGTCTGCAAAGGGCTTTACATGGCCCTCCATTATTATCTTACGATTAATCTGGTCCATTCGCTGCTCCATTTTCACGATAGGCCCAACTCTATGCCACGGAAAGGTAGCCCACACCATGTCGAACACTCTACTACTTACTGCGTTACTCTTACACCACTGTATGATCTGTCCATTACATCCCTCAAAAGTTCAGAGAAGGGGCAATTTAATTTTCAGAACTATGACAAGTCTGTGAATGCCGTTTCTAAGGAGCAACAATTCGATTACTTTCATAAATAAATTGGTCGCTTGTTCAAGAATACGGACACATGTTTTTTAATTAGTGGATTTTTATTCTTGTTGAACTCAAGAACTCCTGTGCTCTGGTTGTTGTGCTCAGAGCATTGATTGAAGTTCCGTTTGCGGGTACAAGGTACTAGGTACCGAAATTAAATTTCCTTTTTTTACTCTAACTGCTTAGAATAGGAGCCCCACTCAATGCTTTTTTATCCACCGCTGTCTGTTAAACTATTACCCTCTCGTATAGGATTCCATCAACGCGACTCAACATTTTCCATCGCTACTGTCCATCGTAGCCGCCACCAATCCCGGCCATAATGTCAACAGATAAATTGGCAGCGCAAATAAATCCTCGTCAAGATGCGAGAATATATTCATTTTGTAAATTGGCATCGGAATTAGAGATTCCTCCATAATTTCATCGTTAACCGTATGTCGCGTCTGCCTCATGCGACTGCGAAACGTGCTCGATAGGGATCGCGGTTTGGCGTGAAAAAACAGAGCACACACAACCTGAGGGACCATACAAACGCATCCGTAGGGAAGCAGCGCACACACGCACACAGGTGAATTGAATTTTCGAGACCTTTTCGGGCGAAATGCAATTCTTAAAGTTTCACTAATTCGTGATGCGATGGGCTATTTAGCAATGATATCCCTCCGGAGTCTGGTCGCTATGAATGCAAGGAGTCCCCTAAAATGGGACGTCGCGTCATCGTCGTCTGTCCATCGGCCGTCGACCGTCCACGTCCATTTGAAATATAAAAGAGTCCTTAAGTGTTTCTGAGATTCAGCAGTAAAATTCCCCATGTCCTCTCTCTCTCTGTTTGTGGAAGTTTGACGACGATGGTATCACCTGATTACGGGAGAATTTATTTACCTCCCTTATATGGCCACTGGAAGGATCGAACCGACCAAAAAGGACTTACACTTGCAGATGCGGCGCGCGAATGTCGTCTACGGCTGTGTGTGTGTGTGTGTGTGTGTGTGTGAGGACGTCATTCCCAGTAAATCATGGGTGCCCTAGACTCACTGTCGTGTGGTTGCTGCTGGCTATATACCGCCGTGGGGATGTGTAAAGGCGTGGTCTGGCTGGCAAATTTGGCAGAAATGCATTCCCTTTCTATGGTGGCACAGCACATTCTTCTTTGCGCATTGTCAAGTGTCATGAATGGTGGCTGCGTTGTGAAACGCCCACTGTAAACAACCTGGGGCAGCACATATGCACCACACTCCTGAATGGGAATCCTTTTACATGGATTCTAGAGTTGCGACTTGGTCGTGTGCACACGATGACGCAGACACCCCGGTCGGGGCTGGATGGATTGCTTCTGAATAACGTGTCGAATAATAAACAGGTTAGGGCAGTGAGTGAGGTGTGCCACAACACCAGAACACCGCAACACAAAGGTATGACAATGGAGAGAGAGAAAGGAAAATGTGGCAAATGGTGACTGCACCGCGCTGTCGCGGCGACATTTCACGAATATATCCGATGTAGGTCGTGACATTAAAATGGCATCGGACATACAGGCAGAAACTTTAAACTTCATTTCGCGGAGCGCGGTTGGAAACTGAAGAGTGATGGACACCGGCGTGGTCGTTGCAGGAATAGCAATGAAAATTGGATGCGGCTGAAATGTGGACGGAGATGTGTGACACTTGTGCTGGTGAATGAAATGCAGGCGAAGGGATTTTGTTGGGAATTTTTCCAAAACGGGAACGTTCTCTATTCAGAATTGTTTCCATAATCTTAAAGAAATGTGCCAGTCATGCATCGTTGCCAATTAAATAGAACCGTTCTTCTGTCATCTGTTGACACATGCGTAAACGATCGGGAGACAGCCAGAGATGTCAAGGTGGTCAGCTTTGGACTTGGGCTTTATGCTCCAGGGTTACAATCGCTGTAAGAGCATAAACATGTTCTATTTGGTCGTAAGCCGGCCATTACACTTTCTAAAACAAAAAGGTCTTCGACTTAGTCTGCCAACACGCACTAGTGTAGAGAGGATAGCTACAGTTGTGTTCAAAATAATAGTGGGGAAATGTTAATTCCTTTTACTAAAACTCATAACGGATGTTCATCAAAAATAAAAGAGTCGTCTAGATCCGAGTAAAATAGGTGTCATATACATAAGGTCAAAATCAAAAAAAGTGTACACTTACATATAATGTGTTTCGAACATTCAAATACTTATAAATAGGTTCTAGTGCTCCGATTTGAAAACTTCAAGTCAAAAAGACTTCAAGGATTGCGTAGTACGAAAATATAATAAAGAATACAGCAGACAAAACTAAGGAATGGTTGCTTTTTTGGACATCTACGTTTACCAGACTTTACTTTGACTGGTAATTTGTGGGAATATTTTGATAGGAAGGTCCGTTAGCGGTAGATTATCAGAAAAATATCATCGACGTCAATTTTAGTGGACGGATGGCATAAAATTCTTGTCGAATTGATTTAAAAAGTTAGTGGAATCAAAGCTAAGATATTTCAAAGTTATTTCAGACACAAAAAGGTAAAAGTCTTAATTTTAGTTTAAAGATTTTGGTCTTTTTATTAAGGTGTACATTTTATTTTGATTCGAGAAAAATGGATTTTGGTTGTTTTGCCGTTAAATTATTGTTGTTGGATTTATTGTAATAATTCTTTTTACAACTTTTGGAGTATGAATACCCCTTTCCAAAATTGAAAAAAATCGGAGCAACAAAACCTGTTTTATGGGTCTTTGAATGCTCGAAACATGGGTGTTCACTTTCTTCTGACTCTGACAGCATAAGTGCGTGGTTTTAAAAATAACACATTTTGAAGTAGTCTAAGATAATTAGTTTTTAACTTGATTTTGACAGCAAGAAAAGATGTATTTGTAGTTGGTTTTAAAAAAAGCACAACTTACTGGGTTCTCCATTTCATTTCTTACAATCGAACCCAAATACCATAAATCGGCTACTTAATTTATCAAGCGATTAATTTATTAAATGGTTAAACCTTTTATATACTAAGCCGCTGCAATATGGTAGAAAAAGAGCTACCCAAAAGAAGCCATCAATAAACTAAATAAAATACAAAACTAGCGTACATTTGTGTAACTGAAGCAACACGAACGACTCCAACTGCAGGGACGGAAGCTATTCTAAACCTTCCACACCTATACACTACAAGTGACCTATAACTTAAAAGAAAGGAACCTTATAGGACATCTAGAGATTCTCGAGATGTTTGACAAGGTTTGGGAACTTACAGCGATCCCCAGTCCACGCTGCCAAATCTACACTGCACCAATACCCAGTAGAGATAAGTGGAATCCCGCCTAGTTGGACATTGACGCCCAGATGTGGTATAGAAATGTGTCACAGTCTGACAATAAGATTGGAGCAGGTGTGATAAAGTCAAGATATAGCCTTCATATCTCTCTCAGCGATTCATCAATATCTCATAATTTCAACGAGCTAAAGAAGCTCTAGAACTCAGAAAACGCACCCTGAGAGTGCTATACAAGGCACAAACAGTGCATTGAGCATGCAATTACCACCTTCATACGACAGGTCTCACCAACACGGAAAGTCGACACTAGGGCCAGGCTAAGGAAACTGTGGATCACGCAACTACCTAAATATCTAACCACTTAACCAACAGCCAAGCATCGACCTAAGCAGAATAAAAGAAATGAATAACTTCGAGGACATCCCATTTAGGAGTATTGTCAAATTTATAAAGACAGCACTCACATCACAGATAATGGAAGGGTATGCAATAGGTATTTAGGGTCGGAGTAAAAGATGCTCTGTGAGACTTTCCATTTCATCAATCAATCAATAAGTTATTTTAAATTAAATTGGAGGACATAAGAACTAAAACCTACTTGATATCGTTTTGATTATTTTATATCCGAGAAATACTCGAATGAGCTCAAAACCTATTATAATGAAACAACAAAAAACATTTTTTGAACAGAAATTTCTTACGTAGTCCAAAAAACTGAGGTACATCTTAAAAAAAACTAACTATATTTATCTCCGTAAAATTCGAGATCAGTTACAGTTATTTTCTCAAAATCTAATTGAATCCGAGATAGTTTGCTTATATGCTATTCATCATTCAATAATACAAACATCGTTTGAAGTATAAAATGAACTTAAGGTCAGCGACTCAGACCCTGACAGGAAGACCAATATTATCACTGCTCTTTCATTCGTACACATAGCTTTCAAAAGCAAATAATTTGTTTCTTGTTGCCTTCCGTGTTTTTGAAAATATCAGATGATATTGGTAAAACATGAAACAGTAAATTAATTACTAACCTAAAAAAAAAACCTTATGTTTCATTGGGCATTTTACAACCCTCATTGAACTCATGACATTAATATTCCCTTAGTTGATAACTTAGCTCTTCAACCATTTAAAATAAACTCTTTTTATTTTCCACCGGACTGTGGAAAAAAAATCAAGTAATCGTTAATTTCCCAGCAAAAAAAAAAAAAGATTCTAGTCTTCTTTCTCTTTCAAAATCAAATCTTTAAAATTAACTGCAAAATTGTTCCCAGCAATCATCTCAAACTAACCACCAATTGGAAAACACACACTCCTTTCACCACAATCATCGCGCTTAATTCACAATTAACAGGCAAATCATAAGCCCAAGCGTGTCAAAACCAATAAACCAACTCAACTTTTTCGCCAGTAACGCCAACAATTACTTGATCGAAATTATTTTCCCTTATCACGAGTTCCCATCGCTCAAGTCAACGGCCTTAAGTTTTGCAAAATTTCTAAAATGCCCCATCCCCATCTTCCACTTCAGACTTTACACAAAACTGCCGAAGTCACAATGACGACGCCAAAACAGACTGCAACTCGATTCATTAAACAATGCCGTGAACCCCTTTCACAATATTTAATTAAGGAAAGGATATCCGCCGCCTTCGTGGTGGTGGCTGAAATTCTGTGGAGTCATCCTTTAAAGGGAAACCCTCCTCTTTCCCATCACCGCACACGTTTTCGGTGGTAAGGAGAGCAGAAATGGGTCACAATCAGCGACCACATTAACTGGCTATCAAAGCGGTACATGAAATTATAAACCATCTGAACGTGATTAATGCAATGGAACGAGTAATTAATGCATCCCTTAAGAGTCGACTTATCCATGCACTTTGCTTTGGCTCTGATTGAGGCGAAGTGCCCGAAGGCGTGCAACGACAAGCACACACAAAAAAGGCTACGCAGCTCAGAGGTGACATAATTATCACCGCGCCCCCTGACTGATCGTGTAGCCACGTAATCCGCCTCCCAGCTACCGCGGCTTAACCGTTTTTACACTTTTTTTTCCGTCTTATCCCCTCCCGAATACTTCCTGTGGACCGACGGACGAACTTTGCAAATACGCGGCGCTTTAATGATAGGCTCCCAGGAGAACAGCGGCGGTGGCCGTTGTGGTAGCTAGGACGCGCCGGTGGCTGATCTGCCTGTGAGAATGCAATTTTTGTCATTGCTGACCGCTGTGTGTAATTGTTGAACTGGAATGACCGACGACGTCCACGGCGGCGATGATGTTGATGATGATGATATTTGACTTCGATGTTCATTAGTCTACCCTAATCACCTTGGCAATTAAAATCCCCCCCTTGCAGGCCGGTTAATAAATCTCTCTTCCTACTGTACGCGGGGATGCGGCTGAGTTATCGCTTATGATTCGCGCGGATGGAATGCATTGGGAATTATGTTGCCGAGGCAGTCTAATGCTGCCATTGGAACATTTATTTTGAGAGTCCAATGAAGCCAGTTTGAGATCATAATCAATTTGTTTGGAAAAAGAAGTGGGACATTAAGATCAAGTCGTTTCAGGATTCGAGAGCTGCAGTTGAGGCCGTAATAAGGCGTTAAAACTATTGAGAACTTTTCGGCATAGAGGTTTCGAACGGCAAATTGCGAACTCTTTTCATGATAGAAGTGTCCTAGGAGGATTTTCAGTCGTTCGCTGGAAGTGGGGCCGTGGAAAATGATTGTGGTGTTTTTTTTTACCCCGAGCTGGATTCGAACCTGGGAACTCCCGCTTAACAGTCCGACACACTAACCAAACAAGCCACGGCGCCGACGGCGCATTTCGAAATCTTTCAACTCTCTTCATCACATTCATGCCAAGTTGCGCGGAGTCCGAACTATTGGCAAAGCCATGGCCGACACTTGTCCATGTCGATCTCCCATGGCTTGCGAAATGGTACGTCATGACTCGTTCAAAAATGCTCAAGAGCACTCAACTTTAAGCAAATTCATCTTCATGAAAAAAAATCCAACACTTCCTCAATCGATTAAGAATCCACTCAGCGTATTTCCACACCTGTTTGGCACCCGTTCACTGTCACCACTCCTACCCATAAGCCACCTAAGCACATTGAGCCGCCCTCTCCGGGGTGAAACGATGTCAAGTGACTCCCGGTGTCAAATGAACAATTGGACGTGGATTTATGCACACCACCTCTCCTCCCACTGCCGCTTTTGTTGCCCTGCTATAACGGATCTGCAATTTCCGCTGATTTGTTTTTAATGATTTTCCTCCTGTCTGACGGGTTGGCTGCGAAAACGACACACAAGAAAAGAAAAAAATATCGCAGCCAACGATATTTTTATTTATTTTCGAAGCATAAAAAACATTCGATAGAATAAATTTCACAAAAAAAAAAAAAAAACATCCACACACCCCCTTCCAAAACTTTCTCGCGCGTCAACTAAAGTCTAGAGTTGGATTCGGAATCGAAATCGGAATAGGAATCAAAAGTCGAAGACCGCTTCAGGAAAGGGAAGCATTTCCTTATCTCTCACAATCGCTGGTTGTCCTTACGCCCCAGCAGAACCGGTAAAATAGACAATTTAATCACAGCATGTGGTCGGAATATGTAATTCGGATCGCATCGATACTAATAATTCAATCTGTTTAGAAAAAAAATGGAGAAATCGGAGCACCACGAGGACACAGGTCCATCGGTAGATTTGTGCTGAGCAAACGGATAGTTTGCCAATTACACTGAGATACTTGCTGTTTGCTTGTTTTGTTGTGTCTTGAGCAAAAAGGGGCAAACAGTCAAATGAACACATAAATCAAAGCAAAGGATACAGCAGGACGAAACAAATGGAAACTTACATCGGGGGTGGGCTATGCTGAGTTTTAGAGATTTAAATTCGTAGCTTCGAATCAGATTTCGATAGGTTGGAGTTGAGAGTGGCGTAGCCGAAGTCGTTATGACAAAGTAGTTTTGGGAAAACAATTAAACGGGGCATATCCTTAAGTCGGCGTTATGTGGTTTTGGGGAGCGATAAGGAACAGGATGTCTGACCATTTAGTAATGGCAATGGCAGGCGGAAGGCTCTTGGGCGTCTGCATATGGATTGTCGAAGCGACGGATGGACATGACGTGGATGCAATCAAGTAAAGGGTGTAATGCGGAAGGAATTTGTTATATTGTAAAGTTTCTATTTTTATTTCTGTATTTAACTTCATAGTACGAGTCGGGCAACGTTGGACTAAAACTGAAGAAAAGGGAACAGAATGAAGAGAGAAAATTGATTTAGACTAGTTTTATTTGAAATGACGTGATACACTCAGTATTAACTTCTGCTAATTATAAAAAAAAATTATCTTCGTAACAGCCTATGCTGGGCTAGAGCATAGCTTTTTCACGCCTGCACTGTGTTATGCGCAATATAACTTGACACAAGTAAAGGGGTCCTACTGTTTAATGCCGGTTCCAAAAGTCGAATTGCAAAGTCTTTCCATGACAGAGGACAATTCCAGGGGAATTGTTAGTCATTCGCTGAAGGCGGGGTCGTGAAAATTGTTTGTTGTGTTCTTTTCACGGTCTGCTAATTGTAGTATCGAACACGAAAATAACATCAAATTTCGCAAATATTTCTTGTTTCATGATTTTCTAAGTTAGAAGTAGGAACACTTTTTTATAGTTCACAAACAACATCCTGCTGTTAATACTTAACTACATACATACACTAAAACCTGCCACTGTAGACCACTCTTGCGACTGAAAAAAAGTGGTCCCATTATAGAGGTTCCTTTTTAATTACAGAAAGATTGAAGAGAAATGTTCATCTTCGAAACGCAAGCTCACTGTTATTTCGTTTAAAATTTTTACTTTTTTTTCTTTTAACGTTTTAATTTATTGAAAATTTAAAGCCACCACGTTTAATAAATCAATTGTATTCGTTGAAGAACTTCTGCCAACAAAAGTATTCGTAATTTGTTTATTTCGTCTTAAAAATGTAATAAACTGACTAATTTTGGGCGCAGGAACCTAATTTTTTTATTTTTTCCTTGTCTTTCTTCTTTAGAAATTCTAAAGACAATAAGCCTTACTAATTTTATCGTGCCAATAAAAAATAATGAGTAGATGTCGTCACTTTTGCGAATCGTAGTTTCTTGAGACCAACCGATACAACAAGTACGATAACTTTGGCGCCAAAATTTGGTAACGATTTTTTGTAGAGGGGTCAAAAGCAAGTATTTTTTGCTATGGGGCCTCGTTTAGGGGTAGTTTTAAACACAAATCAATTAACATGAAAAAAAAATTACAAAAAAACAATGGCAGCATGTACTATAAAACGCTACACCAGTTTTGAAAGCCCGAAACTTCTTTTTTCACTATGCATTCAAGTTAAATTATTCATGTCTACAGTTTCTGAAAAATTCGCATGCAAACTCAAAATTTTGATGAATAAATATGGAAAAAAAACGTTAGACCATTTGTTGCAAAATTTTGAAATAGAGTGCTGCATGGTTTTTTGTTTTTATCAATGCTCACATCAATTCTGAAACCGAATTGCTTTATGTCTCCGAGTTTGCGAGAAAATTAATCTTCGAATTCACCCCAGAGAGTCGACGCGGTAAAAAGATCCAACAACAAATGGCGCACCCAAGTGGAAGCTGACCTCAACAAGCTTGGTGTGCGGCGCTGGAAGCGCTGGTTAAAGACCAAGCTGGCTGGAGAGCTGCGTGAGGCCCTAGTCCACCCCAGACCACCAAATAGGAATATGACTCACAAATGAATCGAAATGTTGATCACATGCTCGGCAACATTTAAGTAATGCACAGTAAAATTGCAAGCCTTACTGAGTATTTTGACAGCTAAGCATTATTCGTAACTTAACCAATATATATATACTAAATGGAAGCCATTATAATATGCTGCTGCATGACAACTATAAGCAGAGCCTGCAAAAATGGGCGGCTGTAATCATTAAAGAGTCTAAGATTCGATAAAGGTATAGTTCCATAGAATATCAAAAATTACTACAAATTCAGTTACTGTACATAACATTTTTTTATGTAGTGTATGTTCTTTTTCTTTTATTTTTTATTGGAAAGCTAAGCGACAACCAGAACATAGTCACAGGACCTTAATCTTTTTCCTAAAAATATGTGATTCAATAAATTCAAAAATAAAGATTAAATTTATTGTAATGCCCAATCTAAGCAACGTAAATCTTCTCTCTTTAGCCTACTTGATAACATGGTAGATCAAACCTAGCTCTCAGTTCATTAGTTAGAAGTCTCTTCAAAACATCTCTAATGACATTTTCCCACCATGAAAGGATATCCATTTACTCGTTGACCCTGTTCAGTCCCTCATCTTCAGTGGCTTCTTCTCTCAGTAGCAATAGGCTCTCCATTACACCGCAATGAAACCGTCAGCGGTAATTGTAACTAAAACCCATAACATACAGGTTCATTAGACTTAGCTACCACCTGCACAGCGGTCCACTGGCCATAAGTCATTAAAATTTACTCCCCAAAACAACGCAGCACCAGGCTCTGATTGGATCCTCTACTCGCAACTACTGTGCTCGTCGCTGCTGCGGGGGAACACACATTGTGCGGCACAAACAACAGCCAATATGGCCAATAACTCTTCCGACAAATCGAGAACCATTAAAACCTATCATTCGCCTGATGATTGAACGGAATTGCATCCGTCTGCCACGGATGAGGCACCGTGCATCTCCCCATTCATCTCTTCCAAACCTAATGAGACGATGAGCGGTTTATCTGCATTGAGACGGACGTCGACGTTGACGTCGCATTGTTGTGGGTTCCTTCCTTTGAACCCTCAGCCCGAAGACCGGACAACGCAAACCGTCATAACTCGTGGTTTTTTATTAGACACAAGTCAATTAGTAGGCAGGTTTTATGAATCCCCAGATCACAGTGGTTTCGGTTTGGGTTTGAATCCAGTTCGGGAGGAAGACTTCCTTCCCTCCGTCGAGAGTTAATGACTCGGACAAAAAATGTCCGGTGGACGGTACTTTAAAATTGAAGTAACAGGGGTTCGCTTTCTCTTGGCTTATCTCTGGGGGGATGAAAATGAAATATCCTCGAGTGTTAAAAATGACGACGACGTTTGGTCAACGATTTTTCACTTCTGCTCCCCTGCTCCACGACCGAGATAAGCACTTACAAATTAAATTAATAATTTTGTGGTCAAGAATCCCTTGGCGGCGCAGTTGGAGCAGCATCCGAGATAAGCAGCGTGTAGCAAAACATGGAAGAGATTTATTTCTTCACAGGATCTGCAAGGACCTTTTGCTAGAGGTGGGATGTTACCAAATCGGGCGACCAGGAGTGGTGGCGTGTTAGTTTTAGAGAAAACCCATTTACTATTTGCTAATGCAGCAGCAACAATAAATCTGACCGTTTGTTGGTAGCACTATTTTCAAATGGGTAATTTATGAGAGCACAAGTTTTACGTGAAGTTTGCTGGTCGTCGGTGTTGGTGTTGAGGTTTTTGTTGAAGGTTTTCGGTAATTGAATGTGTTCTGAGGCTTGGTGTGGATAGGAGGGTGCATTGATTGCAGGGTCAGAACATGATGACGCCAAGTCATGTCATGCGTAATGGGAGTTATCGAGCCAATGGCTTACAAGTTGAACCACAAATCGGGAATGAGATTAGGTCTTAAGTGATACAAGTGCTATTTATTGTATCCTCGGATGTGGTCAGTGGTAGACGCTAGTTCTTGATATTTTAAAAGAACATAAACACTTATGTATTTTCAAATTCCATTAGCAGAAACAATACATGAATGTAGGATTCACTACAATTTTATTAATTCATTGATGTATTGGTAGAATTTGCAAAGACTTTTAGTAGCGACTCCTTTGCTTCTGTTAATTTTTAATAGTATGTAATAGACAAAATATTGTAGATTTTTGCGAAATGTGCGCGTTCTTATTAACATGTGAACTTTTTTCTATTCTAAAAATAAATAATAGTGGGGCAAATACATTGTATTTCTGTATCCCATGTATTGGGTTCTCGTTTATTTCGCTTTCAATGCTCTGAGCTCTTCCAACGCCGTCGGCGTATTGGCATACCCCAATGACTTTACGTAACCCCAAAGAAAATAGTTTAGAGGGTGTTAATCGCAACGAACAACTGGCCTATTTCTTGAGATAACAAGCTCATCAAACTTACTCTTTAATAATTCGATTGTAAAGTGGCGATCATGGCGCAATAACGCTGGCCATTCACAGTAACGTGACGATCGTTATCGTCGACAAAAAAATATGGCCCAATAACGCCGACGGCATGCAAATTGTAATCGTCTAAGACGATTAGTAAGCATAAATTAACTAATCGTCTTTCACTTATTCGACAACACTTGGTCTGGTTGGTTTCCCTTTGCAATAATCGGATGTTTTTAAGAGTTTTTAACAGGATTTTTTTAAGAGTATGTGAATTTTAAATTTACATAAAAACAAAGGTTTGAAGAGATTATCAAAATTCGGCAACAATTTTAAAGTTATGTATAGTTATAACGTCAGGAGAGTCAGAGAAACTTTATATTTTAGGCATTTAAGGACTGCACTCCGAACTGGCTTTCAAAACTTGGGCTGCTATTGATTCGTTAGCGCAAACCAACAGTGTGAGATAGCCCAATAAAAATAATACAGCAGAGAGACATCGCACTAACTTCGACGCTATAGGAGATAAGATTGCCCTGTATATAGTTTACAACATAACATTTTTTCTTAAGTCGCCAGCAAATACTTCTAGTAAATATTCATTCAAGTAAACTCTATCATGTTTCACTTTGAGTGGCTTAAAAAATAGGAATTTCGAAACGTTTGAGTAAAGTTATACGTTATCGTCCTTTCCTGCTAGTTAAAAATGTTTAAAGAGAAGAGATTGAAGGTCGTAATCGACTTTTCCTGAAATTCAAATAAAGTAAAGTGGCCATATTTACTTGGAGCCAGGGCACACCAAGGGCAACGAGGGTTACCCATTCGGATGTACAGCTGCGAGCAAAGTACCACAAAAGACCATGTTCAACTAATATGCAAAAAAAACTACATATTCACGTGAATACAAAATTAAAAATAAAATTCAATATGCCAACGTAAAGTGAGCAATCAAAATAATAAGCGAGCGATAAAATAATAAATAAACGCATTGCGCGTTTTTTGTCACAAAGAAATGAAAAAAAAAACATAATATCAAAAACAATAAAAGATGATAAATTGATGTTAATAGTTTGTTGTAGCCTTTATATTGAACCATTGCCTAAGATCTGTGCTTCATACAGACAGCTGAGGACTGCCACGTCCCTATTGCTTTTACCTTCCACGAGGCCTATGCCTCCATAATTGTTCATTATTATTATTATTACAATTTTGTTAATAATGAAATAAATTCATAGTTAATATAAATTAGCTCTAGCTGCTTTCGGCTAAAATTGTTTATTATTGTACGGTTTTGGTTCAAAAATAACTTTTTTACATCCGCCCAAAAGTTTTATAATGGGTTGAGATCAGGGTGTTGATCAAGCCTACCCCAGTTCTGTTTGTTTGAAACTATAATGTTTTTTTTTCGTTTTTGGTGGACGTAATCTTCTGGAAACATTTTACGCTTTTTAATTAGTTTGTATAAATATTCTTCATACTTTTAAAACATAAATCGCTGATTTCAAGTATCCTACATGAATTATCGCACACTTAGTTTCACCATTCTTGGATACAAAGCTCTTTTTTAAACCAGATTTTTAGGGCTTTCTTTATATTTTTCAGCATAAGAAACCGTTTTTGTGAATCAGGCGAGATTTCTCTATATTCCTTAGAGTGTTTACGCATCGCCGAGAAAACTTTGTACAATAAATCGTTTACAAAGCTTATACAGTATAGTATATTATAACATAATAATTTTTGTCTCAGTAATTAAAAAAATGTAGCAAAACAAAATTAAGCAGAAAAAGTTGTCATAGCCGTTTCATTTTTTCTTATTAATATGTTAATAATAAACCATAGACTAAATTAGTGATGAGTTAAATTATATTCGGATTATTCACAAAAATAAAACAGCTACTGTTTGTTGTTTTTAATTCGCAGCTGTATTTCAAATCGCGTAACAAGGCGACGAATTTTTGTTACAATATATTTCGTATACATGAATATCGTCCCAAATGACACTGCCTGTTATAAAGCAGATTCAAGTTCACAAGACTAACAGCATGTCTTACTTCCAAACTAATGCCCGCACATCTGCAAGTACTCACGAAATTCCTCGACCGATACAAGACACTCCAGCATGACGTTGCTCTATCTGTCAGCCAGCACTCACAAAACAAATGACTAGAGCGTTGTTCAATTCCTCTTCCATAAATCGATAAAAACAAACAAACTTAAACTATCTCGTGAACTTGCCACATAATTGTTCCTTCCGGCCGTTAGAAAAGTTTCGCTACTTATTCTCTCACCTTTTATCTCCCCCTCAACCTCCCTTGAGATCAATTCACAGACCCCTAGTCAGGGTCTTTTATAATCTCTTTATGAGATAGTGTCCCTGCCCAAATAAAAAAATTCAGCTCCCAAAAAAAGGAAAACAAATCTCATTCAACTTAAAGATACTTCTGATAGTTGGACGTGCCACCACCATCGCCTCGGTATCTCTGAGGACGCAGACAACATGTGGCACATAAATACATTTAATTTTGCGATTTGTCAGAAATACTTTCGATGTGGTGCTACGAATATTGTGTCACCGAGAACAAGCAATAAATTATGTGAAACATATTTAATAAGCATTAATATAGGAAAATTCCCGAGCCACCCCGTCCTGCCGTGCCAGTGGAACCAAAATGAGCTCTCATGTGAGCCTTGAACTGCTTCTTCGTCTTCGCCTTGTTAGTTATCCGTGGCTGTGTGCTTTGAGTTAGATGAGACGCAATGTTGTTTTGGTTTTCATAAATCATTATCCTTCAGTGATTATTTTGTGTGCGTTGACACTGCGAAACCAAACGGAACAGAATCGGTATGGGGGTAAGAGAATTCCTTTTGTTTTCAGAGTGATCCTTAATCCAAAAGAACAACAAGCCAAGCGGCAGCTTTCTGATGTTGATGTTGATGTTGATGTTTAGTGGTGTTTGTACTGGAATTACATCATATCTGAGGAAAAGAGTGTAGTTGAATGCCGTCAGAAGAACAGCATGCACTCAATTTACAGAATTTCAATTCTGTCTATCAGGGAACCCTGATTATAAAAATGTCTGTCATCAAACTTTAGTCTAGGTAACTGGTAAACAACTTATTATTAATAAAATCTCTGCGGATGATGTATTCCACTTGCCAAAAACAGTTTCGGAAAAAAAGTTTTAACATAGCTACATATTAGCGAAGAAGTTAGTACTAATATTAAATTCGAAAAACAAATTTAGATTTTTACAATTTTGATATGAGTACTATTTGATGATGCAGCCAGGAAAAGCTGTAGGTACTATAGTGACCACTGGTAAAAAGTTACTATCCAACAAACTGCCAGAGTTGTAAAAGACTGCAATCTTTTGTAATGCAATCCCTGAATTCATGGAAAGATTTTTATGATTTGGGATTCATTCAATTGACTTCATTTGATGACTAAGACACACATTCTCACATTCTTTTTGAAGTCTTGATTACAGCAATCTTTACGACCAATCTATTGATTGCAAATCAATTGAATGCAAATCTTTAGATTGGCATTGCATTCATTGCAATCACTTTGAAGCCTTTGGACTTCAAAAATTTTCGTTGCAATCTTTGGGACTTTAAAAATTTTCGTTGCAATCTTTGGGATTGCAAAATTTTTCGTTGAAGTCTTTGGGATTGCAAGGTTTTTCGATGAAGTCTTTGGGATTGCAAACGTAGTAATAATAGCTGATCACAAGTCCCAAAGACTTCAACAAAAAATTTTGCAATCCCAAAGATTGCAACGAAAATTTTTGAAGTCCCAAATATTTTAGTCTAAAGATTTGCATTCAATTGATTTGCAATCAATAGATTGGTCGTAAGGATTGCTCCAATCAAGACTTCAAAAAGATTGCGAGATTTCAATGTTGCAGTCTAGTTGCAGATTTAACTTATGAATTGAAAAATCAGGGGTATGAATTCAATTGATTTTTAAAATCAAAAGATTGCAATCTTTTACAACTCTGCAAACTGCCAAAAAATTACTTACGTACCATACCATCTTAATCTTAATCTTCATATTATAAATTCGAAAGTTTGGATGTTTGTAATTTTTCTCTTGTTAGAATTGGCTCCCAAGCCGCTTGACCGATTCGACTGAAATTTGGATCGTAGATTCCTTATACTGTGTACTGTGTCCTAGTGCATTTTTTGTTTAGCTGTATGAAGTTTGACTTCAACTTTGAAGTGCATGCAACGCATCATAAAAAGAACACAGGTGTTCAAACTACGCTGTTCTTGGATCTTATTCCGTATATTTTTTGTTTTGTGAAGCAAAAAGGAGTTGAAATAACTTTGCAGTGTGGTCCACAGTAGCCGCTGGGGGTATACTTATTGAACACGTGTGCGCAGTCGCTAAGTTCCTTGCAATTTATGTAAATGTCCGCCTTCTGTATGCTAGTGTTACTTTTTGAGTTGAAGTCAAACTTATTGCATTCAAGAGCAAATTAGTTAACGTTTTAGTTTTGGACATAAAAAATCTATATTTCCAATTCTATCGAAATCGATTAAGCCGTTCAAAAGTTAGAAAAAATCATATGGGCTTTTAAATCGATTCTATTAATATTTTTTTGAAAATTTGGAACGGCTTGACCGATTTGGTTAAAATTTGGAACATAAACTCCTTATCTTGCAATGGTAGCTTTAAGCAACATTTATCTTCGCATTGAGTTTGACTTCAACTCACGAGTAGATGCATCGAATCATAAAAAGAACGCTGGTGTTCAAAGTACCCTTCTTCTAATTTTCTCGAATCGCGCATTAGCGATCGATCTATCTAATTTTTTTTTCCTGAAGCAGGGGTTAAAGGTGTCGTGAATTAGGAGTTTCTTTGCGTGCTTTGTTGGCTAAGCAAAATTAATAAGAAACGATTTTACAATTCGCACAAAGAGTAGATAAACCATTTTTGGAGTTGTATTTACCGCTTTTGCATAAGAAGAGATATCAAACTGCAATGAAAGGAAAATCAGTGATCGTTTTTTGAAAGCGCTAACTCAGGCAATGTACTAACAAGTTCTTTAAAAACAAATATTGATCAGAAATAGTTTTTAGATTGTAAATTGTATACATTTTTAAGCTGAGGCGAACGAAGTCGTGGGTGCAGCTAGTATTTTCTAAATGAAGAGGCTAAACAATTAGAAAAATTGTAGTTATGCGGCGTCATGTAGTAGCATCCCAAAAATACTCAAAAATCTTGTACGAGTTTTTATTCGTTCTAAAATAAACTAATAACATTTTCCTTTTTCATTTTTACCTTGTAAAATAAAGATTTCATTTTGAACTTTTTGCTGAGAAGTTCAGTTTTTGAGTTCAACTTTAAAGTCTCAAAAAAAAGGAAAGTAGGCCTTGAAGTAAAATTTAATTAAAATTTGTAAAGTAATCTTTAATTAAACTTTAGCATTTTGGCTTTAAGAACTTTGAAGTTTTTAGACAAAAACCGAAGCGAGTTTGAAAGGTCCGGGTATCTCCATTTTATAAATCATGGCTCGATAATTTGTGTCACATAGGTCTACTGTAAATTTCTTAGCGGTCTACGATTTGGCCAACCCTGGTGTAGACCTAGTACCTATAAATAAAAAAAATTTTCAAAAAATTTCAAAACGTCAGGTGTTTTGAGCTGGTTAATGGCTGATCCACAATTCATCACAACCATGGACAGATCCTCAGAGGGAAGCGTGGATTGCCTTTAAGAGGTCTTAGGCAAATTTTAGACTACCTAATGAGTTTAAAAGTAAAAGTTTGTTTATCGAGGTGGGAACTCGACTACTTTCCAGAAAATTTAGATGTGAGTGAAGCAAGGTAAGCGATTTCGCTACGATATTAAGGAGATGAAAAAAGACACCATCAAAGATGGAGCGTCTCAATGATGGCACACTACTGTTGGACGCTTCCAGACGCTTGCTACTAGCGAAAATCTACCAAAAGGAGTCTCACCGGGTAAAAGAAATAAAAGTATTTTAGATAAAAATAAAAAGTTTTGTTATGCAATTATGAATTAAAAAAAGACTTCCAGTCTTTTATCTTTTACCTCTGTTTTACACAAATACCTACTTTGTTGCAAACTACTAGACTTTACGTATCTTGGAACTGTTAAGAAATATATGTACATTCGTTGGATACTAATGAATTATATATTTTTGTTTTATATAGACTCTTGTTTTATATAAACCTTTTCCCCAGTTTTTGTTCGAAACAACGTGCAAAAGTTATGTCCGGTGCTGCATGCATGCAGAAAAAGCGATGCATTTATGAAGATCACAGGTAATAGATGAGAAAAAATATTAGTTTTATAAACAAAAACAGTTTGTAATGCGTAGTTTCCATCAACCGTTTTCATCAGAACTCAGTCAGTTTGATTGATTTGTGTTTTCATTAATGTCAAATACCCATATAGTTTTATTTGTTTTTTCCTTTTGTTTTATTTCAATATTTCTCTTGTGTTTGTTTTGACCTTGTCAAAATGTTGGCGAACAATTTGTTAATTAACTCCAACATTAGTGGCCCATTAAACGTTGTCTCGAAGAGGATATTGCAATCACACTACGCTACTGCTGCTGACTTAAGAATATCCATGAAATGTTTCGATGGAGAACAAAGAGTTTATACTCATTATTCGGATATGACTAAGAGCAGAATGAATGTCGGCGTGTATCTACCACCAAAATATATACTGCAAAAAGTAGACTGTCCTGTATTGTATTTTCTAAGCGGCCGTGATTGCACATACGAAAAATTCATGACCCAGTCTGGATATGGAAGGTTCGCAGCGAAACTTGGAATTTGTATGGTATGCCCCGACACTTCACCACGAAAGGTTCCAGATCCTAAGCACCCTATACTCGGCCCAGGCTGTAGTTGGTATGTTGATGCCAAACAAGAACCTTGGTCCCGTCACCATCAAATGTACAGCTATATTACGAAAGAACTTATCGAACTTACGAATCACAATTTTGGCGTATTACCTGATAAACAAAGTATATGTGGCTATAGTATGGGAGGATATGGGGCAATGATTGCTTTTCTAAGAAATCCAAAACTTTATAAATCTATTTCTGTTTTGGCGCCCGCAATTGATCCTGTAAAGCATCCTATCTTGAAATTGACACTATCCGAATATATTGACAAAGATAAAGAAAAGTGGAAAGATTGGGATCCCAATTGGTTAGCAGCCAACTACGCCGGTGAGCCGATAGAAATTTTCATCGACCAGGGTACAATAGATGAGTACACAAGTGGAATGCCTGAGAATTTTATTGAATGTGTAAAAAGGAGTAAAAACGATAGAGTAAAAATTATTTACAAGACAAGGGAAAAGTACAATCACAGCTATTGCTATGTTTCTACGTTCATTGAGGAACACCTGAACTATCACGCAAGTTTTTTGAATTGCAACTAACTGAAAACTGGGAATTTGGAAGAAGGTCTTATTTATATTAAATAAAATAAAATATATATTATAAGTTTCCACAGACTATTTAAAGTTTTAGTTTTGTCGTTGTATTTTAGTTTCGCTTGTTTTGGGACACCGATATCTATGACCATAACAATGGATGTAAGGTTCTATATTTAAAGAAAACAAAAATATATACAATCGAATCCCGTCGAAGTCACTTTTCCCTCTAAGTCAAATTTGTTCGCCACATTTTGGCATTCAACTCAATTTTCCATAAAAAAAACCATCCTCTACGTCGAACTCCCTGCCGTCGAACTCAAAAATCCCTCTAACTCGAATACATTCTTTCGACCCTTGGTCTGTTTTCAATACCTCTAAGTCTAATTCTTTTCTTTCGCACAAAAACAAAAAAAAATGTCTTCTCACAACTTGTATCAAGCACACACGCTCGCATCCTCTGACTCTTTAAAATGGCCCTAGACGATGAAAACATTTCAACATTCATTTCGTGTTGATACTTCTAGTGCAAATACGTCGGAGAATAAGGCGCATGTGGTTGCGCTTATGGTTGTTTGTTTACATATGCTCGAAAGAGAGAGCAGACGATGTTTACAGCAAAAATGAAGATTTGGTCGCAAACATAGCCCCACATTGCGAACATCGAAGCGAACATGAAAGCGTCGTGTAGGGCCACCTTAAGTCGCATCGTGCACTATATTTTTGTTTCATACAGTAAAGATACGTGCACATTGATGTTTTCAAAAAAAAACTAACGAGTTTTACGAAATCTGGGGAATCTGGGGAATTTTTTCTATTCGAGTTGCAAAAGTTTTGTCCGGTACTGTATGGACATAATAAATCGATGTATTTATGAAGATAACAGGTAATAGACGGGCTGATAAAAATCAAAACCTTAAATAATCTATATTTTGTAAATTTTAAAATAGGTCTGAAAAATGTTCATTTCATCATCGTCAAATTTCATGACCATAGGTGAGAGTCGGAAGAAATACCGAAATAAAGACCGATAACTTGAGCTTCACACCAAGCTCGGCCTTCCTGATTACAGATTCCATCCAAGCTGTTTCAAAATTGATCCAACTTGGCCAATCGTACAGGAAAGCTCAGTATTGCTCCTCCCATCACTCGTGAAAAAAACCCCGAGATACTTGAACTTTTCCACCCGTGTCAATGGGACTCCATTAACATGCAGAGTGCATTAAATAGGCGTTCTGTAAATAACCTTAACCTCAGATTTGTCCTCATTAACTTTCATCCCAGCATCGGTACAAACGGCCACAAACCTATCTAGCGCGGGTTGGAGTTCCCTCTGAGAGGATGTGAGGATAACTAAGTCATCTGCAAAAAGCAAGTGACTTACTCTCAGCTCTCCCAGTGTGAAACATTCTTCGCCTCGGCTGCGTTGCAACATCGATTACAGAACAGGAGAGTTGACAAGACGCACCATTGGCGAAGTCCAACGCCCCCACAGTTTATGTGTCAATCCAGAGTTGACGTCCAGGGTCATACGCCTTTTCCAAGTCTACAAAACAACTGTAGATCGGTCTAGCATATTCCCAAGCCATCTCAAGTACCATTCTTAGAGTGAAAAACTGGTCGGTAGTACTTCTGCGGGAACGAAGCCGTACTGCTCGTTCCCCATCCTGGATTCAACCATAGCTCTAGAACGCTCATTTTATAAAGAAAAACAGTTTGTAATGCGCAGTTTCAAACAACCGTTTTCATTAGTAGTAGAAGTAGTGACTTTATTAGAAATCAGTCAGTTTGCTTAATTTGTGTTTTCATCGATGTCAAATAGCCACACAGTTTTATTAGTTTTTTCCTTTTTCAAAACAATATTTCTCTTGTGTTTGTTTTTTAACATGCCAAAATGTTAGTGGACAATCTGTTAATTAAGTCCATCATTGTTTGCACATTAAAGTTTGGTTTGAAGAAGATATTTCAATCGCACTACTCTACAGCCGCTGACTTAAGAATATCCATGAAATGTTTCGATGGAGAACAAAGAGTTTATACTCATTATTCGGATATGACTAAGAGCAGAATGAATGTTGGCGTTTATCTACCACCAAAATATATACTGCAAAAAGTAGACTGTCCTGTATTGTACTTTCTAAGCGGCCAAGATTGCACATACGAAAAATTCATGGAACAGTCTGGATATGGAAGGTTCGCAGCGAAATTTGGAATATGTATGGTATGCCCCGATACTTCACCACGAAAGGTTCCACATCCTAAGCACCCTATACTCGGCCCAGGCTGTAGTTGGTATGTTGATGCCAAACAAGAACCTTGGTCTCGTCACTATCAAATGTACAGCTATATTACGAAAGAACTTATCGAACTTACGAATCACAATTTTGGCGTATTACCTGATAAACAAAGTATATGTGGCTATAGTATGGGAGCATATGGTGCAATGATTGCTTTTCTAAGAAATACAAAACTTTACAAATCCATTTCTGTGTTGGCGCCCGCCATTGATCCTGTAAAGCATCCTATAGTGAAATTGGCACTATCCGAATATATTGGTAAAGATAAAGAGCAATGGAAAGATTGGGATCCCAATTGGTTAGCAGCCAACTACGCCGGTGAGCCGATAGAAATTTTCATCGACCAGGGTACAATAGATGAGTACACAAGTGGAATGCCTGAGAATTTTATTGAATGTGTAAAAAGGAGTAAAAACGATAGAGTAAAAATTATCTACAAGACAAGGGAAAAGTACAATCACAGCTATTGCTATGTTTCTACGTTCATTGAAGAACACATAACCTACCACGCGAATTTTTTAAATTGCAATTAACTTAAAACTAGGAATTTGAAAGATCTTATGTATATTAAATAAAATTAAATACCTATATAAGTTTCCACAGTTTTAGTTTTGTTTTTGTGGGTTTTATTTCGTTGTGTTTTTGAGGCGCTGTCAAATTTGCAAATATTATCCATTTACGTATTCTGTATACCTATTTAACTAATAATAATTGGGTGGTGTTACAGCCCGTCGATGGTCAGAGCCTAGGTTCTGAATGACGAATTGCAAGAGCTTTACATGACAGAAGTACTCCAGGAGGGGTAAAGCCATGGAAGCTGTGTGTTTTACCTCGACCTGAACGCGACCCACTATTTACAGTACTGGACAAAAATAAAACCGCACATATATTGGGAGTACAGCTTGAAAGACGCGCATTGTTACTAACTTCATATATATTCACACGCGCTATTTTTTGACAGTGACAGCTATTGTATGTTAAAGAGCGTCGAAAAATCTAGTTAACTCCATCTGTCAAAGTATACACAAGTTAATTTACACAAGTTTTGTTTTGCGTTTAAAATGTCGAATTTTGTGCCTTCAAAACAACATTTGCGGGAAGTTTTAATTCACTACTTTATTTGAAGAAAAGTGCAACAGATGCGCAACGTTTACTCATTGAAGCTTACCCTGACTATTCTGTAAGTGTCAGAATGTGTCAGGAATAGTTTGCACGCTTTAAAAGTGGTGATTTTGACGTTGAAGACCAGGAACGTCCTGGCCAAGTGAAAAAGTTTGAAAATGCAGAATTGGAGGCATTACTGGAAGAAGATTCATGTCAAACTCAAGAGGAGCTTGCGAAATCATTGGGAGTTACCCAGCAAGCAATTTCCAAACGTTTCAAAGCATTGGGAATGAGCCGCGCAATCAAAGAAAAATGCCCAGAATATGCGACTAGACACGAATCGATAATTTTCCATGATGACAATGCTCGGCCACATCGCACTCAACGCGTTAAAAAATACGTGGAAAATGTTGGATGGGAATCGCTACCCCACCCGCCGTATAGCCCAGACTTGGCCCCTTCTGACTTCCATTTGTTCAGGTCCATGCAGAATGCCCTGGCTGGAATACGCTTCACTTCAGTTGACGGTGTAAAAAATTGGCTCGATTCATTCTTCCGCTAAGCCGGCGCAGTTCTTTTGGGACGGAATCCACATATTGCCAGAAAGATGGGAAAAAGTTGTGGCTAGCGATGGGCAATACTTTTAATGATATGTATTTTCATTTTCCTATTCAAATAAATGGTTTTTTTAACAAAAAAAATACGCGTCTTTCAAGTTGTACTCCCAATATTTAGTGGTGTATATTTATAAATACAAATTTCTTTGAAAATACAATAAAATCAACAAAGCTATTTTTTTTTACATATTATGGCGTAGTTAATTAAAGCAAACATTTCCATTAATTTTAAAAATGCAATGTCATTCAAGTAACTGCCTCGCCTCTTCAGCTTTCCAAGACCTTGTTGATAGTTTCGGACTGAAGCTTACGGATTGCTTGGTTGATATTGGCATAAAGTTCTTGCATCGATTCTGGATTGTTGGCATAGTATCAGTCCTTCACGCTTCCTCACGAAAAAGGGATCAAATCTCAGCTCTGAAACGGCTAATTGATATCGCCCAGACAACTGACGATTTGGGTATTTGGTGCACAAAAGATCGACTGTGCGAGTTAATATTTTTTTATTTAAGTCTCACACTCTTGGCTACAGTAACCACATTCTTGTCTATGCGCACCGTATGATGCGGGGTCCGTGAAAATTGTCTTCTAGCATGCCAGTCTCACTCAATCTGGTGAGTGGTCGGATGGCGCTACATGCCGCGTCACCAGACAAATCTGGCCTAAGCTAGATCCTGAACGCTCATTTAGTCTCCTTAGACTCAATAGATTTCAAGTTAGAAACCTCATCAGTGTCATAACTGACACTACTTTTAACAAACATGCCACCCGACTGGGCCTCCCGGCCAACGACTTCTACAGAAGCTGCAGAGACGAAGAAGAGGACAAAACCTCGCTCCATCTTTTTGGGGACCTGCAGCGCTCTGGCGAACCGTAAAAAGAGGCATCTTAGTCACTACTTTCTTAATAATCTTGTCGAGCTAGCTGACACCAGCATGATCTATATCAATAGCTCCAACTGTTTTCTGGAATAGTAGAATGTTTCGCATCCGCTCCATGTGGTATCACAATGGGCCTCGTCTGGCCTAAGTGTTTGGCTCTCTCGCGCAGCCCACCACACAACCTAGCCTAACCTATGCCAGTTTCACGAACTTTTTGCACAAACTTGCGTACAGCAGGCGCACTGGATGCTTCATTTCGATTAAAACTTCTTTTCAAAAAGCGAACTATTTGGGCTACACATCACTCACTTTGGAAATACTTCCCAACCTTTTTCAAGCCTAA
The DNA here is from genome assembly GCA_905187475.1 of Syritta pipiens. NCBI lineage: Eukaryota > Metazoa > Arthropoda > Insecta > Diptera > Syrphidae > Syritta > Syritta pipiens. The sequence goes on along the minus strand of LR994572.1, from coordinate 66,913,510 downwards.
ACAGCTCATTTCGTTCTATGGAGCTATCTGTCAAGATTTTGAACGAGAAACAGATGTCAGAGTCAAACTATCCTATAATTTAAGAAAAAATGCACTGGATGGCCCACTAATCATTTTTTAAGACCAACTCGCAACAGCGCGTTCGGTCGGTCGGACTTTGACATTTGAAGTAGAATATACGTAAGGCATTATACAAATCGAAATGGCGTGCTCGGGCGTTGCACGTCGCAGGCCGTAAGATTGTAAGTCCAACCGACTGCGTGTACTTACTACTGAATGTTTGAATAATTTTTTTTATTTACAAATGAAATTTAAATAAAGGAAAGGCAATTTTTTGCCTAAGTAAGAATTGCTTTTGATTTTAGTTTCGACGTCAAATAGTTTTCTTACAGAACGAATTTGGAGATTAAGCTAATTTAGGGCTCCATTCCGATTTCAAAAATTGAGAAAGGCGCGCGTTAACATTCTTTTTCGTAAGGTAGATAAAACGCGTACCAACACCTGGCCGTCCGACAGACCGAACGCGCCGTTGCGATTTGGGCTTTAAGTTACGATAAATTAAAATTGTCTTTATATTCGCAGCCAAGAGTTTAGAATCATAAAAAAATGTTTATGCTTCCATTTATTGCATAATTTGCAGAACATTTACGCGTCAACCTTTATAATTGATCTATCTCCGGGAAGAACATCATCTGCTTCACAATGTTTTCTTTCATTTTCATTCAAAATGATTACAATTACTTTAACTCACCAAACAAACTACAAATTAAATCATAACATACCTCCACTCTAGTTTCATGCCCAATGTGACTATCTCCAAAAGCGCTTAGAAAACTGAACACAGATTTAAAAGTCTTAAGGAAAAGATTATTTAAGAAAATGTGCAAATGCATTCTTCGTCCTCTTGATCCCATTCTAACAAAACTCAAACAATGTTTTTTCGTGTGGTCATAAACAATCCCACATTGTGGTTTACCTTTCAGAGAAGTAAAAAAAAAACCTTCCTCTAAGCTCCTTCAAACGAAACCACACGCAAAGGTCTCAAGATTTACTTTAAGACTCCAACCGCAGAAAACACAAGAGCGTGTATGTGCGTGTGCTTATGCGGTCGACAACGCACTCAATTTTCATTTCGATGATGACACAAACAGAACACTAGTTCATCAGCCTCTCCCATCCTCACAACTAACATCATCAGAGTGGGCCTTTTTCGAGAGTGTTCCATGCTGCTGCCATTGAGAACCATAATAAATCATTTGTCTCAATGTCACAGATCTGTTCTTGAGCCTTGGGTGTGCGCCGCGTTCGGGATTCACCACGAGAAATCACCACCCCCCCAAATGACCAAATTATGGCCGAACGATTTCTTAAAAACCCCCCGACGACGAGATGCTTCTTAGCTTTCCACCGAAAAGGAGATCCCGGTGTACGTCAAAGGACGAGCGCGTTTGATAGGAACACATTAGCAATGCCAGAGATAAACATGACAGGGCGCATTTTCCCATTTATATTGTGTGTGACGTGGTGACTTTGCCACCCCCATCTGCGGCACACACGAGAAGACGGATCGAGACTGGCGAGTGGGAGTGTGTGGGGCACCCACGGGCTATTCTTGCTCAGCATCACGACGACAGTCATGGTCATGGACATTTTTTATTGTTGTCTGTCGTGTTTTCTGTTTCTTTATCGGATTCGTTGGCTAAGTACCGTGAAAAATGTTATTTCAAGACGTTCGTTGATAAAAAAAAGAACTGAGACGACTACACACAGTTATTCAAAGATGACATCTGTATGATGGATACGTGGGAGTAATAGGTGGGAATTCAAGACTCCAGCAGGGATGAGTGGTGGAGACGTTCGGAGAAGGATAGACGAGATTTGGCAACCTGACAGGAGTCGCTTGGGTCACGCCTTCATTGGGGAAGGTTGTTGTAAGAATATTTTTCTGACGACGGAGTAACCAGGAGGGTGCTATACACTCTAGAAAATTCATGAATCTAAGCCATAACTCCGAATAAGCGTTAGAACTGAACAAAACCAACCTAAGAGAGCTATGCGTGGCACTCATAGGACACGGAGCATCCAATTACCACGTTCAGAAAAAATGGATCCCCCCAGAACGGACATCTGCAGACACTGTGGCCAGGCCTTGGAGACTATGGAATTTTTGTTAATCCAAGTCTGGACTTAATCAGATTGAAAGTAGTCAACAAAACGAACGGAACAGGGATGGACGTCGAAAACATCCTATCCAGGAATGTCATCAAATTTATGAATCATCAAATCAAATCCTAGATCAAAGAAGAGAGTACAATAAATCTTCAAGGCACAGTACAAGTGGTTCAGTGACAATCTCCATTTTCTTTAATTCAAAACAATTCAACGATTTCGCTATTAACTGTCGAATTTTTAAAAGCAGTGCGCCCGAAAAAGACGAAACTACCTTGGATGATAGTAAGTATATCCAATTAGACAAATCATTTATGGATGAGACACCTCAGTTTTATTTGAGTCCTTATATTTAAGAAACCCAGTCTATTTAAGGTATATATGTCCTCTTCAGTCATATGTATGTCCTCCTCAGTCATACACAGAGAAAAATATAACTTGAGGTAGATTTGAACAAATTGTTGATTGCTTTGTTGCAAGCGAAAAAAATTTTAGGAAAAGTTCATACATGAACTATTTTCTTCGAATTCTACCATAAAATCTGCAAAACATTCCAGTACTTTGTGCACAAACCCCAAGTGCAACAAGTATTCACGTTTTTTCTTGTAGCAAATTCAAGAACCCCTTATATTTTTTTTTTCGAAATTTTCATAAACAGTAAAACCTGCTAATCGGACCGCACTGCATGCATTCCTTGCTAATTTTCTTCCCTTTCCCTTCTTCCCACTATAATCGGGACACCTGGGCTTTCATCACGTAACACGACCGTCGTCTGGACGATGATCGTCTGAAAAGCTACATGATGAGAGCCCTGCCACTCGCAAAACATGTAAATTCAGATATTTTTGTTACAATTTTAAATTTTATGAATTATATGTTGGTTTTATTAATGTATGTAGGTCGCAATCACGAATTGCTGATAAGACTAATGGAGGAAAATCCCGAGAGAGCTAAGGGATTTTCAACTAACTGAATTGATACCGATGCATCCATTATCCTTTTTTTGCAAATCTGCTCCTCGCCGTCCTGACTGTTTAAAAATAACACAACTGCCATATCTTATATTCGTTGCTCTTTTTGATTTTTGATTTTTTTTAAATCCCAAATTCAATAGATTTGAAAAATTTGCCTTCAAACAGCCAACTTCATAAAATTAAATTCATTGAAATTCATCCGACAATGAATACTATTCGTTCGAATCTCAGAATACGGAAAATTCATTCGAAGGAATAGATATTTCGAATAGAATAAACGAATCGTTCGAATCTCAGAATAAGCGTGCATATTCCTCACAGGACAGCCATAAAGTCTTCTAGCCCTCTAATGATTCCAATTCAATGTAATTGGAATAGTCAGTCTTCCCATTGTAAATCTACTACAACCCAATCAGCACGCAATCATCTCTGTTCACTTTCGGCGAGTATCTTTCCTTACTCTCTTCGCGACTTCCATCTATGTATTGGTACAGTAAACGCACTGAACAAGCGAGAGAGAGCAAAACTCAAATCAAAACACACAGAGCAAGAAAAAAATTCAGCAACACATTCAGGAAAAAAAAACAACTACACCCATGTGACACCTCTCCCCAGCACCCTGCCCTTTACCCAAAAATCCCCTAAAAAAAGAAACTACACACCAAAAAAATCCAACACACACGCACGTACCCCGTCCCAACCAACATCAGCAACTCAGCCACCAGCGACGAACACGACGACGACGACGATGATGTCGATGTCGACAACGGCACCGACACCAACGACGTCGACGATGGCAGCAACACACCAGGGGGAAGGGTCACAACCATTTTTTTCTTTCTTACATCCACATGGAGGGGAATTTTTTTTCCGTGGCGGAGGTTCAAAATTATTTTTTTTACAGGCACTTACCACACCAGTCTACTTTTTGCTCTGATGTGGTAAACACGACGAGAGCAAAGCAAAAAAAAAGAAACACCGACCTCCATACAGAAAAACCTGAGGAAAATCCGGAAAGAGCAACACACAAAACAAGAAAACCTCACAGTTCTCAAAATTTTTTTTTATCTGTTTCTGATTGTTTTCTTGTGCATTTTCCCCCAAAAACAACAACAAAACCGCCTCAGAATCACGAAGAATAGAAAACTGTCAAACACGGAGTGAAAGAGCGGCAACACCGAACGAAACACGTGGTTAGTAGAGAAAATAAAACTAAGAAAAAAATTATTCAACTTTTTTTTTGTTGGCTGGATGGTTGGATAGTTAATTATTGCGGGTGGCGCAAGTTTTGCAATTCGAATTCGCGGAGAAAGAGGCAAAGTGGAATAGGAAATTTACGGCGCGACGGTGACACGGAAATGTCAACGAAAACTCCGATCGACCGAACGACGGTGAAGTAAATTTATAAAAGTGTGCCGATGAATGATGTGCTACGTGAAATACGCGAAACGAAAACCAAGAGCGAGGAGGCGAAAATCAAAATTGGGATGAAATAGGGAAAAGATGTCAAAAATAATTTTTTTTTTTTAGTTTTCTTCATCTTTTCATTTTGTTCCTTTTTGATTTGAGTCTTTTCTTTTTTTTTTGTTAAATGTTCTGTGGAGTGTGATGAAAGAAGAAATTAATTGAGCGTTTGTCCGTGTCCAAGTCCGAGTCCGAGAGAGTAAAAGAAGAATTCCCGCGAGTACTACACTTCACTTTCGTGTGTGCGTTTTTTTCTCATATTCATTTTTTTTTTCTTTTTTTGGTTTCCTTTCCGTCTTCATCTTTAACACACATCCTACACACGGCAGCAACAGCAGCAGAAAAATACAAGTGTATGCATTGTTTACATGCCCACCACTCTCTCTCTGCCTCTTGACTTGTTGTGTATGTATGGTTTTATTTTGTCTCTTTTTTAAGCTTCTCTTCTTGCCACACCACTTTCGTTATAATCGTCACCCGCGCGCGTTTGTATTCGCTTTTTTGTCCATTTTGTTCTCTCGGTTCGTTTTTTTTTGGTTCTTTTTTCGCCTTTTTTATACATTTTATTTGGCGTTTCGTTTTTTTTTACGTGTGTACACTTTTATCCCGCACCGAGCCGGTTCTACGGTGTTTTCTGTGTATTTTTCTTTTTTTTCGCTTGTGTTTGTGTTACGCCAAATTTTCTGCCATGTTTGCATTTTTTTCCTTCCCCCTGTGTGTTATATTTTTTTATTGATTTTTTTTGTGAATTTTTTTGTATGAAAATTAATCGCGGGAGAACACTGCCGCGAAGAGAGTGAGAGAAACGGGCCACTTGCAAAAAAAAAAAATCTAAAAAAAAAAACATATTTCCAATCTGAAATAAAAAGTTCTGAATTTTTTTTTATAAAAGAGAAAAAAAAAAACCTTATTTTGTTTTGAAACACATACAGTGTGGCCCAGCAGAAAAGAAACGCTCATCCACCACCATCCCTGTGATAGGCGAGGATACACTTTAGCCCACCATCATCAAAATCATCGACATCATCTCTCGTTGGTGGAGTCGGGAAGAATAAGCTGGAGGGTCGCACAATAGAATACCGACCCGGAGGTGGGTTGGATTACCATCATAGCTCTCCACTAATGGCAGAAATCCCGACCAGTGATTACCTTCATCGGTCCATTGATCAATTACGTTCGATGAATGAGCGCGGAGTTCTTAGTTCGCTTAGTCACTTAACGACGGCGGACTTACGCACCGCCACACTGGTGCATGACTATAAGCCTTTCAACATAAATGATTTTCGCCAGACTGTGGAGAGATCGGATTATTCTATTAAGAATGAGCGAGGAGGTCAGCAACAGCAGCAGCAACAACAACAGCAACAGCAGCAGGTTGTGAATTCAGCGGGATCACCATCAGGTGGTGGACGACAGGATCATGATCAGCAGCAGCAGGTGCAACAAATAGAAATGAAACAATCGTACAGTGCTCCATCATCACCGCCAACTCCACTGTCCGATGGTCAAGAAGTAAAGGTAAGTGAATAAAGAAAAATGTTCTTTTTTTGGTTTTGGTTACCTCTGTGATTTGCGAGAGAGTCATGCGTTTCCAATTGGTTTGAATTAAGAAAGGGTTTCCATTCCAGTATTTTGCAACTGACCCAAATTGTTGGTGTTTAATGGGCCTCCATTCCGTTTTTCTTTTATTGTTACGGCTACCTGGGCTAAGAAGTTAAGGTTCGACTTCTGGTTGGAAATACTTCTTAGTTTTACCAAGTATAGGTGGAAGCATTATTCCTGAATGCATGCTTATTTATTTTAGTTGAGTTTTATGAGAAGTCTAACTGCAGTCTAATTAACCTAATCTAACCTTACCTAGAAGAAGTAATGGTAAAAAAAAAAGATATTCATCAAGATCGCAGAATCCATTAACCCGAGCTCTGTGTGCAGATGTTTCCCCATCATAACTTCACTGTTTTATTAAGAAACAAAAAATTATATTAGTCAAATATTGATGAGTTGATCTTTCAACAATTGCTATCTTCCATCATGTTTAGGTCAACGCAGTATTTGTAAAAATTATGTAGTATCAGTGAGTCGCCTCGAAATGTATTTTATATGCAATGTTGTTATCAGCGTTTGTTAAATTTGTATTATTAAGTATTATAAAAGTTTTGTGAAATTGTGAAATGGCATATGTGCGTATAATCTCGGACAACACTTCTTATTTCAAATTCTCCGGCGGGAATCGAGATTACTTGCTAAACTACATAACACGAAAAATTCTACAAGGAAAGACCCGTGCATCTTGAACTATAAAAATCTGCGCAATAGCCAGTAGTATGCCAGAGCCTAGCTTTTCGCGTTTCAACGTTAACAATAAAATTATATTTAAAGATCTAGGATATGACCGATGGATGATGATTATAATGCGAAATATGTAAAAAACATTCCATAAGTTATGTTTCCCATAGCTTAGGTTTAAGTAAACGGCATTTACTTCCACGTTCCTTTCCATTGCCTAGGCACTTATTCCTTGCATCTTTTTGAAATTGTGTCCATTAAGAAAAAATACTATTTTCATCACGGTTTTTGGAAAAAAAAAACCAGCAGATGTGGCCCCTATTACACTCTTGACTTATGTGCAAACTTGGTTGTAAGAAATCTGCACTGTTACATAATTTTAATAGGGTTAAATCATAGTTTTTAGATAAACGAAGACTGACTATTTCTTCGTCAAGATCTAGAATTTTCCGCAATACATTTTGATTTATGCAATTATCTTCTTTTATCTGTTATTGTTTCTTTTTGTCAGACTTTCTAAAACTATCTAACTAACTAGACGAAAGCCGCTAATATTAGTTCGTTAAACTTAGGTCATAACAGCAGATGTCCATAATCTTCGTTTTGAGATAAATGCATTTAAAGTTAGAAAAATTCCTACAAATCTAGGTAAAGTGTGGTTAGGAACAGGGAATATCTTTGGAATCAGTTTACTTAGAGTTATACTGTTAGGACCAAACGAAAATACATTTTTTTAATAGTTCTGCATACTTAACTCAATTTCGAAAAAAAAATGGCTTATGCTGTTATGACCAGACTGCATAGAGTTGTACTAGGATTATATGGCTGCAGAAAATTAGCAGCTGCACTTAGGACAGATTAGGTCCATTGCAATTCTACATTGCAGATTAGACCCCGCGTCACTTGTTAAATCCAGTTAGAGCTTCATACGAAGCTGTGGAGCCTTATTATGCTGACGCAGCTCAGGTTGGACAGTCTTTCAAAAAAGTTCGGTTAGCGAAATTCAATTAAATGCAAACTATTTTTTTTTAATTATCGAAAACAAGGTTTCTTAATGACCGGTGCACACTAGCGTTTTTTGACGCGGCGGCATCGGGCGTCATGCGGGGATAAAATACTCGCAGGTTTCAGCGAGACCTCTTGCTGACTTCCACATCCACGGTTAATGTAAACTCAAAAATCCGACTTGGTTAATTCCGATCGAATTAATCACGTTTTTGGGCATTTTCTTGGAACAGCCTTCCGTAGATCATCTGACGATACAAATTAGCGACAGCCAGAATAATTATAAGGAGACAGATTTGCCTACATGTCTACGATCGGGCTTAAGTCCGTTGAACGTGCTGGACAATTAAAAATCGGTTCTTCTTTGCCTAAAAACCGCTCACGGACTACACATGAACTTAGGCATTATCTTAATCTGGTCCATGCTCGAAAATTTCCGCCAAAAATTTTGGCTGCAATTTTGCATATTGGAGTCCTACAATAATGGCTAAAAGCAGCCCAGACCCTGATATTTCAAGAAAAATAGGTTGGCTTTATTTGAGTTTCGCTGAGTGTATACGTCGAGATGTGTTCTTTTACGAACCACTAAGTTATCGCACGATAAAAAAAAGTGAAATATAGATTCCTCCTTCCCTTCTCCCTGCAACGTCGACAAAAATTATTGGCTGGACATCCTTTATCTGAAAATAGTCGTATTAACTTAGTTGACGAATTATAACTTCTATATTTGGCCTCTCCATGTTAAACATTGTTGCTTATTCCTTTTTTCTTTCGGTTCAACTGGACTAAACTCAATTCTCCGAAGGCACAGACATGCACAAAAAAAAAAAGCAAAAATACGTTCTTTTTTATGAGAGGACAGACATTCCAGTATTAACCATCTCCTCAATCAATCAGTAATGATTTATGAATAATGTGCAATATTCTAAACAACAATGGCTCATTGTAATTCAATGACAATATTTGAATTATAAGTAAATATACTTTTCTTCTCACCTTCATTCACGTGACATATGGGGTCTCATTCAGTTCTTTGTCTTCACTTTGTCCCCATTGAAATGTCAGAAGTCTTAACCCTTAAATAAAACAAACACTAACTTGTATACCCCTTGTGTTCACATCGTTCTTCCCCCGTCCCAAAAAATCATCCCTTAAACTGCATGATCTTTCCTGTTGGTTGGTTAACCACAGTGCGGAGATTATCATTAACCTGTCTTGTATGTGTTGTAACTCCTTCCATTAAATGCAACCTCATTAAAAACCACTTTCAATTGCTCTCTTTTCAGTACAATCCAAAATCGGAAATGCTAACAGCTCGTGACACTAAGCCATATAAATGTGCACAGTGTACAAAAACCTTCGCCAATTCCAGCTACCTTTCCCAGCATACGCGCATCCATTTGGGAATCAAACCATATCGTTGCGAGATCTGTCAGCGCAAATTTACCCAACTCTCCCACCTGCAACAACACATCCGAACACATACGGGCGATAAGCCGTACAAATGCCGTCATCAAGGCTGCCTTAAAGCGTTTTCTCAATTGTCTAATCTCCAATCACATTCTCGTTGCCACCAAACAGATAAGCCCTTCAAATGCAACTCCTGCTACAAGTGTTTTACCGATGAGCTAACATTGCTAGAACACATACCTAAGCACAAGGACTCTAAACATCTAAAGACGCACATCTGTAGCTTTTGCGGCAAGAGCTATACTCAGGAAACGTATTTGCAAAAACATTTGCAGAAGCATGCGGAAAAGGCGGAAAAGCAGAGTCGTAGTTCAGCCACAAATGGCACTGCGCTGGCCGCCGGCTTAGGTCTGAATATCAATAGAAATATCGTGATGAATGTTGCGGCAGCAGCGGCGGCTGCAAACAGTGAGCATCCTTACTGGCCAAAAGTTAGTCCGGATAGTGCGGCAGCGAGCCTGGCAGAAGCTATTCAACAACAACAGCAGCAGCAACATCAACAACAGCAACAGCAGCAGCAACAACACCAGCAACAGCAGTCGAATGGCTATGATTTCACTCTGACGCCGCAACAGCAAAACGAACTGCAGAACCACCAACGCGCCCTACTGGAGCACCATCGAGCGATAGTGAACGGTGGCGGTGGAGGTGGCAGCAGCGGCAACACACAAAGTGGTAACGATGATGGGGGCGAAGACCTGGTCATCACCCGTCAACCGCAACACCAACAGCAGCAACAGCAGTCATCGCCGAACACAATCGTTGTTGTAAGTTCATACGATGGCGGTGCAAAAGCCACGACGAACTCAGCGTTTACTCCAATCAACACAATTACGCCGCATCTGAATGCACTGACTCATCATGCGGCTGCGCAGAGGCCTTATATCTACGACGCCTTACAGTTCCAAACAACAGCGAAAGCTCCTGGCGCGGGTGGAATTAATCAAAATATCGGTGCGGGCGCTGCGAACGCCTTCCCAAATCAACTGATATCACTGCATCAGATTCGTAACTACGCTCATCAACCCGGTGCTGCCGCTGGTTTACTGGCTGCTGGTGATCATCTTTTAAGCATTGGAGTGCCTGCGGGAGGGAAAGAAAAGAGTCAATAGTACATTTTGATAACCCGGCGTGATTTGTAGAAAGCGGCAGGAGTGGGAGTAAAAGTGTGTAGTAGTAGTAGGTAATGGTGAATGAGAATATGAAGAAAGGAAATCTCTTGACCTCAGGATTTAGCATAGCCACGACTTTTTCTCTGTTTTTCATTTGGCTTTTGAAAGAAGAAAGCATGAATAGGTTTTTTACGGCTCGAAATTTCGCAGAATTTGATAAGTTTTACAAAGCACCGATAGCTTTGTATCGAGCTTGATTATGGCATAATGGGAAGTCGTTATGTTAGGTCGATTTTTGTTAAATATGTCTAACAAAGCAGAAGGTGCGTTTTTGCCTAGGTCTATGTGTGCATGTGTACGTCTTTAAGACAACACGTCCCAGTTTGAAGGTTAATTTCCTGGCCTTTGTCTATTTGTACAGTACGATTATTCATAAAACATTTTTGTTCTTAATTATTTTTGAAAAGTTACTTATGGAAAGTCTTCAAGAGAATGGATCCCATTCCTAAACACTGCCAGTTTTAGACACACAGTCTATTTCTTTAGGCACAAACGTATCTTCTGTGGAACTGGCGGTGATAAATCAAACCACCAACCGCCTCGAGCAACAAAAAAAAACCTATCAAATTTTTCGGAAATTAGGCTATATCATTTTTTAAATATATTATTAATATAGTTTTAAGATGTAGAATTGTAGATTTTGTAGACCCTAGGCTTTACTTAGTTGTATCGATTTTATTTTATATTTTTATCGATAAAAAAAACAAACGAATATTTCTATAGAAAAAAATATTCACACAGCAGTACAAAGTACTGTAAATGTATAATATAAAGAAACAAAATGTAGACAAATGAGAATATTAAATTTAAAAGAAAAGAGAATCATTATGACCAACAATAAAGCATAAAAAAACCCAACTCAGGAATTTCTTAACCTTAATTCAATAGACTCACAAAAAGCGATGTCTGTTGAATTGACGAAAAAGAAATTTTTTTATACAAATTTCTATTCACAAGGATGCAAGGATCCTTCAATATTTCTATTTCACAACAGAACAGGCTTTCGTCGTGGAATAGGAAATATAAAATGAAAATATTTGTTGCACAAGTTGAAACTTTGACACAGTATTTTAAGAAATAATTGAAACGTAGAATTTTCGTAGAAATTTAAAATAAAAGAAAATGATTTAATATAAAATACCCTCGGTACTGTCTATGTTATATGTAATATATAATTTTGATTGCCACTTTTTATATATGAATAGTTTTTTGTTTCCGATTCATGGACACATTTTAACGTGTTACGGTGAGGATTTTGATAGGGAGAGCTAATTTTTTTCTGGAGAAAAATGATCTTGCTTGATTTGAATAAGTTTCTTTTAGTTGAGTCATATATCCAACAAATTAATCAACTTTTTCAAAATCTTTAAAGTGTGAAAAATGTCTAACCTTGCGAACCGTATTTCTCAGAAGTAAGACCCACTTCTCTTTTTTCCTCACCGTACATAGTGTGCCTATTCTCCTGTACAGAATTTTCAAGTTTAAGTAATAAAATCATAGTGTTTCCGAATAAAACAAAAACAAAATAAAATAAAGAAACAAATGAGTTCATAAGTAAGAGGAAATACTAATTTATAAGAAAATGTAAAATTATTAATTGAAAAAAATAATATTTCAAAATGATTATATATATATGAAAAAAACCAGACGTATGGTTAAAGAAACCATATCTATTTGTTAATAATTTATTGATGCCCTTCTCCCATTTAATTTTTTTTTATGTCTTGTCTCTCAATTTGCACCTAGTTTCTTTTGTTTTGATTCTTGGATAGATTCTTTTTTTATGATATAAAATATTACTAAGGTTTAACTTAAATAGCATTAATCAATTATTATTATTTCTTTTTCTAATTTTTGTATACTATTCTTTTGTGATCGATTAAATGAAACAACAACAAAAAAATCCAATAAAAAACCCAATTTAAAAAGTTTACAATATTCGTTTAGTTCTATTTTGGTAGATTTCTTTTTTGGTGGGTTGTTATCATCGTTGCGTACAACAGGTTGTGTGCAATAGAGTGCAAGTGCTCTGGTCCTCTCATTGACATTCAATGGTCTTTGTTTGGAGGTACAATTGGCGCAATTGTGCGAAAAGAAATCCTAAACAAAACGACTGAGATAAGGGTGACTGAGAATTTATTACTTCTTTTGGAATTTTTTTTCTTTTCGGCAGCATCAATTGAAAATAGTGCAGGTATACGAAGTGAAATGAAGAAGGGAGAAATTTACGTGAAAAGCAACCATAAAACACTCAGTCAGTGGCGTTAGCGTGAGGCTGGTTGCTTTTCCCTTTTTTATAAAATGTAGTTTGAGGTTTGTTATTGCTTTCTGCGCTTTGTTGGACTATATGACACTTCTTCCCATATTTAGAAGTAGTAGGTGCCTTAATTGTTCCAATTGTTTGTGATTTCACAGGCTAATTGAAATTGCAGGTTTTTTTATAACTCGATTTTTTTGCCATATTTTGGCATTATCTTTCCTCTAACTCGAACTATTTTTATTATAATTTCTTAACAGATAATTAAAATTACATGCTCACATAGTAATTTTGATGTCCCGTGAAAGTTCGACTTAGAGGGATTCGACTGTATTTATTAATTAATTAATTTATTATTTTATTTATATATACTATGTATATTTTTATTTATTTATTTATTTAGTAGAATGCATAAATTGTTGGCAGCATTTTACTTAACATCTAATTTTTGGAGATCTAAGAATAACATTATTTTTTACAACTAAAATGTTCTATAATTTTAAGAAGAATAACTAGGAGACATGTATGTTTGAGGAAAAATCTATCATTTAAGAAAGAAAGAAAAGCGATTTTAAACAGGTTCTCTTAAATTTGTATTTCGAGCCCAAGTTCTCTAAATGAATAAACAAGTATAATATTTGGTGCTATTGCTAAGATTTTCGATAACGCAACGCGTATTACGCGATTTTCTTATCACTGTTCTAAAAAAAGTGAAACTGCAAGGCCATAAGCAGATTTATAGCAAACGAATTAGTTTTTTTTAAACCTGAACTTAACTAGAAACGTAGATTATAAAGTAAAATATAACATTTCTGAAAAATTCTTACATCTGCACAATGGTTGGTTGGATGGTTCTCGTCCCCTTTGGATAAAAATTTGACCGTGCATACAAAACTAGTGAAACGAGTTTCCTATTTCTAACGATTTTCTTATTATGTCCAGATAAATGTCAACATTGGAAGGAAATATAAAACGTTTAGACGCAGTCTTGCAACTTTAGAAAACAACTAGGGATATTGTTTTTTTTTTAAGACAACGCAGCTTAGTTCCGATAAGCCGCATAAATTTGTATAATAAATGTATATTTATACAACCGCCGGCAGACAAGCGTCGCCAAAGAAAGGGATTAATTCACACTGTAATTGAACCGATGATTGTTAAAACAACATAAGTAACACCTTTTTCCTAATCACTTTTATTTTGTTTCTGTGCTGCTTAGTGTAGCTTTATTTTGAGAGCAGAAACGAAATAATTTAATATCTGAATACTGACTCACTTTGTCTCTATTATGGATCACAATTCAACTCCATTCATACATTCGTTAATAAAAGCGGCATTAAGACCTTTTATGCCTTACATAACGTTCAATGGGTTGGCTGTCTTATTTCTATTTTTTGCATGACTTGTATTTGTAAAAAATAAAATGATTTTGATAATATTTGGAACATCAAAATACTAATTCTATTGCATAACTAACATTGAAAGAGATGAAATTCAATTTCAGAAGAATATACAACAACCCTCTCTTGGAGCTGCCGAGATGATAGAAAAAAACCAAAACCGCACCAGGCACGTATGCATTTTCAACAAGAGCATTCAATTTAAACCTACGATCGATCTCAGCGGTTCATGAAAATTAATTAAAATCCACTAGTCTATGGTAATTTCACTAGCCACTCTCAGATGCGCGACCAGTAAGTAATTCATCAGTGATTTCTCCCCCGAAAAAAAAACTCTCTGCTCAAGGTCTTTTCTAAGCGACTTTCGAGTCATTCATCTTATTGCGTGTACCTTTTTATTCTTCTCTTCCATTGCTTTTCACAATCTTCTTCTGGGTTGTGTCCACTCTAGTGCGCTGCTTCGCATCTTTACATTAGAAGAAGAGAACAAGTGGAAGTGGGTACTTGCCGTTTTTTTTTTTCTGTTTCTGTTTTTGTTTTGTGTTTTCGTATCTTACTTTATTTTTTTTGTATGAGATATTTTTGGTAGGTACCTCAAAATTTTTCAAGTAGCCATTCTCAGCGGATGTGTGCGTGAGTGTAGGTTCGGTACACTCATGCACACGTGTAGCTCAGAGAGTTTTAATGGGTTGGGATGGGAGCCCTCCATACGACACACATACACTTGATTAGGAACCCATATTGATGCAGTTTTGAAGCCTGTGGTAGTAACTTCTTTCTTTTTTTTTCTTATTCGTTAGTTCGTCTATTTCGGTTTTGGCTTCGTCTAAAATTCAAGCTCAAGGTTATGGGTAATGAGAGACTGGATTTCCTAATGTTTTACAGGAAAAAAAAAAAATAAAAATAAACGTGCGTTTTTGTGGACCCTATGGGGTGCGTATATCCGTCACGATCGGGACTGGCTGTGTGATGGATTGACTCTAATAAGTGAGCCGTACGATTCTTTGCGGATTTGATTATCTTCGTTGAAGAATGATTGATTTTGTATTGTGTATCCCAGCCGCGCTGTTCCTTACTTTCAGAAAATTCGAAACTCTCTTTGCAGGTATGCATTTTTTTTAAGGAGAAGAATTGGTTTGATGGAAGAGGGAGGAACCAGGGATAAAGGATATGTAGGTATTTCGCACTGAACACTGGGATTTGGATTAGTTGCAGTTAGAAAATGTTCAAGAAGGATGAGTGAAAGTCTGTTCTCAAGCAGTGGTTTTGAAGATTTAAGACGATACAGGGTCTGTTTTTTAGGCTCTAGTTCGAATATTTCATGATCACTTAAGTTCATTAAAAACAGAATACAGTGTTTGTGGTGTTACGGACAACGTCATTACGATGCGTTTGTGTTAAATTCAATGGCTTCTAATTATAGACTCTGTTGAAATATGACAAGTGGTTTGCAAGTATGCCAAATCTGAGTGCTAAAGCAAGTTCTGCGTTATTTTGTTATTTTGACCACATGTTGTGGTGATCTTACCGCCATAATATTTTAATCCAGGCCTGTCCAAACTACATACCTTCGCGGAGTAATTAAATTCACTACAAAGCTGGAGGGCCGCAGAAAAAAAAAATATTTTCAGTTTTGAAGTAAAGACCAGAATTACCGGCCATGTCACTAGCTACAACCAAATTAATCATAGCCTTAAGAACACCAATCACAGGTGGCAAGAAGGCTCAACATGTTTGCACACCAAACAGATTTGGCCCGCGCTGGATGCTAAACGCACTACCTGACTCCTTCGGATGGACAGACCGGCGATTAGAGTCATTATATGCGTCATTACGGGACACTGCACGGCCAGCAGACTTAGAATCCCTACAAATGACTTGCAGAAGTTGCCAGTAGATCTTTAAATTGAATAAACCAAGCAATTCGAAAAAGAAGAGTGCAAGGTTTACTTATTACGAAATATTAATATTATTATAATAAATTAATATTAAATATATTAAATATTATATACTTTAAATATTATACTTTTTTAAGACAAGTATTACATAATGACGCAATGCACATAATTCGAAACATAAAGAGATTTTTTTTGTTTTCCTCATAACTAAAAGATTTTTGGTTTTAATTGTACCTACAAATGGCATCTATTAGGAAAACTATAGACTTCATAACAAGTATCACAAGTATCTCTACCCAGCATAAGATTGCAAAATGCAATCAGCTTGTCGTCTACTCCTCCTTTTGTGACATTGTTATCTAAAATGAATTTTGGTTTCTTTTTAGGATCATTGCTGCCTTCTTTTGTGATATGTTTGATACCATTGTCGTAACACAATGTTGCCAAATTTTTGAAGATCTTCATCGTCATTTTTTGGGGCTTATTGCCTTTTCTCTGTGATACAGTGGACTCATCACTTTTTTCTTGGTAACATTTAATTAGGTAATCACCAACCTTTTTCAGTCCTACATTCTTGAGCATCATTTTTTTTGTAGATTCTAATGATAGCAAAACACTTGCTGGTATTTTCGGTAGTCTTGTGTCAGAATATTAGCGCTTACTGCGCGAAGATTAGTCTCCGTATTTATTCTTTGAAACTTATTTGGCTGCCTAAGAGACATATTTATCATAGGCAATAGTATGTTTTCTAGGTTTTCATACTTTCGAATGTATGAATGAATTTGATGATCATTTATGAACATATAGTCATGGAAAAAAATGCTATTTTCGAAATTAAATGTGCGACTATAATTTTGTTTTAGACTTTTCTGAGAATTGAGAAATATTTCGCTGGATCGCTGGATTTCAAAACTGTCTTATACTTTAGAAGATATTTGAAAAAAGTTTTAGGCAAATGTGTAAAGGCGACAGACGGACATCGGAGTGATTTTATAAGGTTTTCGCTAAAAACCTTAAAAAAGTCTTCTTCTGGATCAAAAAGGCCTGAGCGACGGATGAAGGTTAACCTAACCAATAAAACAGAAGATTAATTATTAAAACAAGTCAAAAACGCATACCTCACACGTATTTAACCCCTTCCAAACATCGAATGTACTTTTCTTTTTACACAAAAAACAGACACTTTTCCCCAAGTTGAATCTGAAGTCAATCAATATCATCTGATTATCTCATCACTCCTGTTAATCATCTAGAATTTCCTTTCATGCTCGCCACTCCCTACTTCCTTATCCTTTAAAGAAAAAAAAAAATGTGAAAATCCTTTTCCTTTCAGATATTTTTCGCCTAATCGATTTTTGCATACAATGAGCCACACGCTCGTTCTTTGTGTACGGTCCCACCAAACAAGCCGTTCAGACTCGTACAATGGGAATAATAAAAATATTTCATTACAATCGATCGGCACTGTTGAACACCGCACACAATCGACTCAATTTCATTGGCATTTACCAAGCAGATTTGCCAAAGCCTCCAAGGCTCCCTTGCAATTTTTAATTGATAATAAAAGTGAATAAAAACACGGTGGTTGGGATAGGTGAGATATACCTGAAAGAGGTTATCCCTTCTCGAAAGGGGTTGACACTCATTAGCATATGAACACGAACGATGAACCCTATCGAGGTCTCGCACACCTTTCGTTGAGCAGTCGATGATCGTGTCTCTGGCATTTCTAATCGGGACTCTCTTTTTCTGTCGAAGTCATTAAGGATCTGAGAATAAAGCCGATAGAGATGGATGGGCTCAAAATATTCCATGCGGGACATAATGGGACAAAAGGATCGTCGAATAAAACAAACTTCCTTCTCCATTGGATTTTGGTTTCGTCGTCGTCGAAAGACGAGGCATTGGGACTCCCTTGAGAACAGATTATTTGTATTAGGTTGTGATAAAATGAGAGTCGAAGACGGGAGAGGGTCCTCGGACTTTTTTTTTCGCACCACTCAGAAATCGTCGTCGTCTTCTGTGGCAGTGATGATAGGGATCACATTGTTCGTATTGTATTGCGAATACCATGCCACGAAGACGCATAATCGATATTAGCATTATAGCGCCTATTGTGCACCCTTGTATAGTGCGGTGGTGCTAGAGAATGGGCTTCTATTATTGTGTTATTGTGTTCCTATGTGGCTATGTTTTCATTGGCAGCGGTTGTTGGGAAATTTATGTTGCTTTGAAGATAGCAATCAATGAAGAGTTTATTGCCAATTTTTATTCGCACTTAATTGGTTGGTGATCATGTGCCACAATGAAAGGTTCTCTATCAGGTGGCTATCGGATGTGGGTTATTGGCTGAAGAAGAGCTCCGGCTGAACTCACAGGCAGAGTTTATGAATACGATTTCAACCACGAACTAAGTTGAATTTATGAAAGTTTACACGGAAAGTCCACTCTCGAACGCATCAAATAATGACAGCACTCATCACACTCAATCCTGAAGCCTGAAAAGAAACTCTATACTAAAAATTTACCCGTGAGCGCTTGTAATGAAAACAAAACCAATCGCACTCGCTCGCGAGTATGCGTTTTTGGAAACTATCGCTTTTCACTGGAGCGACAAGAACGAAACTAGAATCAAAAGACATTTGTTGGCCAGGTGCTGAGAAATAGTAGCTCTACAGGGCAGAGTAACCAGATGGAACCCAGTATAGCTTTTCCTAGTATACAAAATTTGGTACTAAATACAGACTTAAAAACTATAAAAAGCCATGCCAATAGCCAATTTCATCAAAGATTTTTTTTATGTCGAAGACCCACTGCCGAATAAATGTTGTTTAACTCGATATACGATTTCTCTCTTGGAAGCATTTCATAAAATGCAGACAACATCTCAAGCACCTGCTTCCCATTCCGGCATGAAAAGAGAATACACTCAACCACCAAGAAGCTTGTTGAAGTGGACACGAAGTAAGACATGATTTGAGATGTTTTCCGTCGCGAAATCTTTTCGGTTTCAACCTTTGAAATGCAGATAATCATCGCTGAAATGTAATACAATTACTCTTGACACAGACTCTTGCGGCATAGCCCACGCACTACACCCTCCGAAACCATCCCTTAGTGTACACCTCTCTGTGTGTTTTTTCTAAAGGACTGGCTCAAGTTGCTGCTCCCTTACGGCAGATCATATTCGATTTGGGAAAACTATTTCAACCACATTCATCGAAGAACAGAATGAATCAAGGGACCCATGAAGGATGCGATTACGTGAAACTGCATCTTCGCCGGCATGTGTGTCCATGGTCCGTGTACATTGAAATTATGCCACAACAGGAAGAGAGTGCCTGCGTAATATGCCATACGGTGTTATTCCCACGACTTGCTGTGCATCTACATCAACATGGAACAGGTTTTGTATAAAACCACTTGATCAGCTGCACTGATTCAGGATTCTTTGATTCGGCATGAGTGCATGCAGAGGAGAAAATAAATTTCATTACAACTCACACAAACACATTGCTGCTGGAAGATGAATTGGGTTTTTGAGAAAATCTCAAATAAGAAGGAAAATAGCTTAAGAAATATTTTTATTTAACTTGTGCAAGGGGCTGGTGATACTCTTTGATTTGAGCTTAATTTCTTATTGCTGTTGACCTAATGATCCCGGCGAAAATTATTTTTTTTTAAATCCAAGTTCTTCTACAGTGGCTCCAAGCCAAACACGGACACCTACTCAGTAACACAATTGAAGATTAATAAATAATTAAGGAAAGGAAATAGACGAAATTCATAATTAGTTTTTAATAATACATATGTTCATTAGTTGTTTGACAAAATTTTATAAACAAATTCAATTATTTAAAAAAAATACAACTCGATTCTACAGTGGCTCCAAGCCAAACTCGGACACCTACTCAGTAACACAATTGAAGATTAATAAATAATTAAGGAAAGGAAATAGACGAAATTCATAATTAGTTTTTAATAATACATATGTTCATTAGTTGTTTGACAAAATTTTATAAACAAATTCAATTATTTAAAAAAAATACAACTCGATTCCTGAGAGAACTCAAGAAAGAAATACTGATTGTGTCAGAAAAAAATAATGAGTAGGTATCGTCACTTTTGCGAATCGCAACAGTATTCGTATTATTTTAAGGTACGAATACGATAACTTTAACGCCAAAATTTGATGAGTTTGATGAGTTTTTTGCAGAAGGATCAATCTTGTTTAGGAGGTAGGGGCAATTTTAAAGAAAAATCAATTAACATGAAAAAAATAAGTACTATACAAGTTTTGAAAGCCAGAAACTTCATCATCATACATTCAAATTAAATTATTCATATCCACAGTTTCTGAAAAATTCGCATGCAAACTTAAAATTTTGATGAATAAATATGAAATCCTTTAGGCCATTTTTTTCAAAATTTTGACATGGAGCGCTGAATTGTTTTTTTGTTTTTGTCAATGCTCACGTCAATTCTGAATCGAATTCAAAACATCGAATGGTTTTATGTCTTCTATTTTGTGGATATTTAATTTGCAAATGTTTGCCGGAATCTGGTAAAATTACCAAACGTAATTTTTCATTACCCTTAATACTCAACCTTACTTCTTTTTACCCAGCAGATTTAGGGCACATTGTTACAACTGACAAAGTATAATTGCCATTAAAATAAAAATAGTCGGCGTAACAGCCCATATAGGGCCAGAGCTTCTCCACTGTGTTGTGTGCGATATATTTTTGACACATTTGGAGGGGACCTACTGTTTAATGCCGGTTCCGAACGGCGAATTGCGAAAGCTTTCCATGACAGAAGTACTCCAGGAGGGTTGTCAGTCGCTCGCTGGAGGTGGAGCCGTGAAAAATGTTTGTAGTGTTATTTCCCCGAGCCGGATTCGAACCCAGGTACTCTCCGACGCACTAACGATTAAGCCACGGCGCCCATATAATTGCCATTATACAACGAAATTTTCTGAAAAGATTATAAAAATATTTATAAATAAATTAAGGTCAAAAAGCTTCAAAATGTGATTAAAATAGGGACAATTGTAGCTGC
Source organism: Syritta pipiens (assembly GCA_905187475.1). Lineage (NCBI taxonomy): Eukaryota > Metazoa > Arthropoda > Insecta > Diptera > Syrphidae > Syritta > Syritta pipiens. Next base: position 66,892,354 of record LR994572.1, on the reverse strand, counting down.
TATTGAAAATTGATAGGTGTTGCTATTATACAGCCGTTTTTTTTTTTTTTTTTCTATTTCTACTGCGACGAACCTAATAATCAATATACCATCTATTTCACCAGAACTACTAATTGCACACAAAAACACACAAAAGTCATTTAATTTCAAAACTGTATGTCTCATATTTAAGAATATATTTGAAAAAATGACTGCTTCTGATTCAAAAAGTAACGGCCGATGGATAAATCTTAAGCTGAAAGAACAATTTGGTGCAAGTAATTTATTTACCTAATACCGTTGCAACACATGGCGTGTCATTGCCTGAATTTTACCTTCTATCGTTGGCAAGAAGATCTATCTCATCCCCAAGATCACTTGATGATAGCTCGTGGAGCTTAGATTTGTGAAACCGCTTCGAAATCATAACCCTTAACCCTAGTGTTAGAGACAATATCTTGTAGTATATTCTACATACATCGACGGGCTTCCAAGCCCTCCGCATAGCCGCTATCATGGTCGAGTTGAGCCCTCGTGACTACAGCGATAACTCCAGTTCCACGCTCCACGTGTGAAGGTTGTTTGTTCTTATCATGGCCACTAGCAGGGATCATTACTAGAGTCTCGCCATGTTGAATTCAATCAGCAACCCTTAGGCGGCAGACCGCCTAAAAAATTATTTATTTGACTAACTGCCCTCTTTAACCCGCAGCAAAGTTACCACCATCCGCAAAATAATTTATTGCAGCCCAGGAAGCTTATTTTTTGTCACATCAACTACCTCTAGGTCGGATCAACGTTATGCGTATGATACAGATCTTTTAAATTGAATTCAGTACTCTCACCCTCAAATTCACCAAAAATTTGTTCCAATTGTTTAAAGTTGACTGAACACGTGTCTCTTTCGAGTAAGTTCACTTTTTTGCTGCGACTACGTAATCAATTTCAGGCGCTAGAACTCTAAATAAACATGCCATTTAGCTGGTCTTTTTTTTTACTGTCATTCAATTACAAAAACTGCGTTGCGTAACCGCTACGCAATTTAATATGCGTCACAAAAAAGGATTGCTCTTTCCAGTAACAATAACAATCACCAGTGGGATGAAAAAAAAACTGCCCCTTCTCCGCTCCCGAAAAAACAAGAATAATTCATAAAAAAAATCCTGTTCTTTTTTTACGGTTCCAGAAAAAAAACTGATTTAATGTAACAGTTTCAATTACTCGCATGTAGCAATGGTAAAGACAATCGCAGGCCTCTGAATTTACCGTTTGAATCCCGTCTCACAAAAAAACGCGATCCTTGCATACTAATAACTTCCACCTAATACATCACTCCTAAAAAAAAAAATTCAAAAAAAACTTCACAACCCATACAGCACGGTAAGGATGCTTTTTTTTTTCTCACGATTTCATCCTCCTCACCCTGACACATAAGGACACCCAAAACATCATCAGCGCAATCACTATCGCATCTCTCACCGTGAGTCACATCATCCTCACCTTTAACTCGTTCCTGTTTTTTTCCTTTTTTCGCCTCATTTCCATCTTAGATTGAGAAAAAAACTTAAAATTAATTCAAGAATGAGAAAATAGGATCCCTCAGGACAAACAATAGACACTACAGCAGATTCCATCGTTCACAGGCATAGAGAGAAAGAAAAAAAACAGGACGAACCGAAAAAAATCTCGCGAGGATAACATTATGTATGCATATCACATACAAAAGGGATCGCCGAGTCCTGCGAGTCATTTGCATATTTGATCGCGCGAGAAAGGTACTGTTTGGTGGAAGGATATTTCTTTTTAAGCAACAAATCGCTGCCAACAAACAATAGCTACGCGATCGGGTGTGTGCGTTGGGTCATTACCCGAGATAAAAAAAGGATTGTTCACTGTCACGTTATCATCTTCCTTACCTACTGTCACGTTTTTTCTTCATTTTTTTCCTTCCTAATTCCATCCGAGTCATCTAAGGAAGGGAGAGTCGTCCTCCCGGAAGGACAAACTCACCCTTGACGCGTATAAAATTGAAATTTACTTCCGACCATTGCCGTGTAAGAATCGGGATAAAATTGAAGATGAGCTTAACGACCGAGAGAGGAAAAATGCCTTCACTTCTCAGTAGATATTCAAATGAGACGATCGCCTTGGGCAAATAATCTATCTATGATAAATTATCTTCTACAGCCCGCAGCTAGAAGTGATTTCCCTTCGAGAAAATTAGAACATTATCATTTAAGGATGCACAACAAACATGCGTCGATGATGAAATGACAAAGGTTGGCGATCATTACCATTCAAGGAGCGAAGATTTGCATTTTACGTCGAAAACCGAAAAATGAGAAAATAGAGATCAATTTTTCAATGTCAAAGGCCGGAAAAGGCTGGGAAAATAACAGCTACTCCACCAAATACTGTGAGGAAATAAGGAACGTTTATAGCTAAAGATTTTTAAATCGTTTGTTAGTTATGTTTTTCTGCCATACGAACATTTGATCAGCTTATTGTATTCGACTGATTTACGTCCACGTAGCCCCAACTTCTTTCAAAATAAATTGTTGATGTCATCTGTTCATAAGCTCATGTTAAATTCCAATTTGTTTTTATAGAAAAGAACAATGGCCGCACATAACTAAAGGTAGCTAAACTTAGTTTGGCAGCAATATGCAAAAAATTGACAGTGCTGGATAACAAACCCTAGGTTTGGAGCACAAATTAGCCAATATTAGGTTGTCTGTGGTTTGGAGTTAGTACGATTTAGAGTAAATAGTTTTCGGTGGCTGTATTTTTTTGTAATGTAGGATTACGTGTCAAAAATTAAAAACATGTACACTTGTGCTCATTTAATTAAGCTACTATGAAGGCTACAATAATTTTACTTAAAAATACAATAATTTAAGCTTCAAAATTTGTAAATTCATCATTTTATAACTTAAATAATTTCAAAGATACATTATTGTAATTTCTGCCAAGTAGCACCTTACTTAATAAAAGAAGCCAAGTGCTAGACAAATACGCTTTAAAGAAGCTTAACTAACTTAAAACTACAATCACTTACCGGGCTTTTGCGGGCCCCCTAGCAAAACAGAATATCTTTCGACATAAGCTACTTAAGCACAGCATGTTTTAGGAAAAAAAGAAATACTTGACTAAAAAAATTTCATAAAACAGTGCATAAAGGATTCAATAAATAAGACTTATGCAAAAAAAAAATGAATTACAATTAAATTAATACTCATCTAAACTGAAACTGATTTAGTCGAGTTAATAAAAACTTAGGTAGCTAACTTTTTCCTTAGATCTATTTTAAACGTACTCATAATCACCTACAAAACTAAATTACAACTCTGAAAGCGGCCAAGCCATTAGCAAAACATACTCAATGCTGCCAACTCTTCCCCTAAGGGCTACCAGCTATTTAGTTATTTCTATCACTTTAGTTTTGATTTTAAATTCCTTACATTCATAACACACTCTAAGTTTGTTTTATAGCTGTCTACCAGATGCATTGTTACATTTAATGAATCTTTGTTCTTGATTTTAAAAAAGAGCAAAGAATAACACATACATTAAGCATTAAAAATCTTCTTGAACAATACATTCTAGTATGAGTAAAGTATGTATATGCCGCTGTCGGGCTCCATTTAAGACTTTAATTGCTTCATTTAATTCCATGGTATTCGAATTGCACTGCACTACGGGCTACCATCTCTTAAAGCATTCTACGTCGAAGTTTCACACATCACTTCCACGATATTTCTCCGCGATACCGTTCTGCTGCACCTAAGATTTTTCTCGACTCTTTGAGCTTCGTATCTTTTGTACGTGAGCCGCCTATCTACAGCTGACCAGGCGAACGGATAGATCATCGGTACCGGCAATCGGTCTTGTATAAGTTTCCCGCTGTCAAGGGATAATGCACGCTGTGTATGAAGAGTTCTAAATTCGTCTTCTTCAAATAGAGGAGCACGAGCCAGAAGATCCGCTCCAATCAGTTAGCTTGTGTGGTTGGTTACAAAAAAAAACACCACAAACATTTTTCACGGCCCCACCTCCAGCGAACAACTGATAACCCTCCTGGAGTACTTCTGTCATGAAAAGCTTTCGCAAATCGCCGTTCGGAACCGGCATTATACTGTAGGTCCCCTCCACATGTATCGAAATTATAACGCGCACTACGCAGTGGCGGCGCAAAAAAGCTAGGCTCTGGCTCTCAACGAGCTGTTATGCCGCCCAAATGCAATTAATATTTTGCTACTGGATAAGTAGAATTTTTTAGGGATACAGGCTGGAGTGCCACTCCAAATTCGCTATAGGTCTTGTGCAGAGCGACGAAGCGAGTTTCAAACGTTCTTATGTACATTTTCAGTCAGGTTTCTTTAGCTGTCGCAGAAAAAAATTAGCAAATATGTAAAGGCGACAAACAAACAAGGACACCGAATTGATTCTATAAGGGTTTCGTTATTCTTTTGGAACGAAACCCTAAACACAGTTGACAAATATGCAATCAAGGGAGAACAATATGCAAACATAGAAGGGAAACTCTTATGAGGTGGCGGTGTCTGGGAGGCAACTAATATGGATATTATTTTTAGAAGAAAATCTGGTATCTACAAAATTGAAAAGTTAACTTATAGAAGAGGTCTTTCAAAATTGCTCTTAATGAGGGCTACATGTCATACAAGGGATACCGATCCTAAACATTTTTCAAGATAAGTAAAGAAATGGCTTTTCTATTATATTGCCTCATCTCTCTAAAAATCTTGGGAATGTTTTGGAAAAAAGATCCGAAAATCTCAAATGAGTAGCAAATTCATTTCAAGTCAGTAATCCTAGACGATTGGACCAAAATTTACCTGGAAGTCACGTCAATACTCGTCCTTCATATCAGGAGTCGTCTGCAGAACGTAACAAAATCGTAAGGATGCCAGACTCGGCTCTAGTATTTAACATGTTAACCCTATAATGCATGATTATTCGAATATGAATCATTATGCTTTCTTAGGATATTTTATAAAATTCTCGCCAGAAGGAAAAATGGCTTTCTTTTTTGTAATCCTAGAATTATTATTTTTATTACAATTTTATTAAAAAAGAAATTAATTCATAATTAATAGAAATTAGCTTTAGTTGCTAGGGCTTTCGGAATTCGGAAAATCCTGGAATTGTTCTCTATTTATTTTTATTATTTGCAAATTCTGCTTATACAGATTACTTTTTCTTCTGTAACAAATACAGTGCAGGATGCATGCGGTGTGAATAAAACAATTTTGCCAGTGAAAAAACGAAATATTTTTTTATATTCTCCGGGTATTTGGCTAAGGATTTATTTTTATATTTCATAGATCAAGTATAATATATTTAAGTCAGAGTTGCTCTGAGTGCATGGTGATGCATGTATGGATCACTACGTATTTTGATTTTTATAATTCTAAATCACAAATTTGTGAATTTAGCTAGAACATTTTCCTTTTTCCTTTCTGGGTCATTCCAACGCCCAACGTTCTGAACGACCCCTCTCCGATTTGGCTCAAAATTGGTAGAACTAGTTATTGAAGTAGTTCAAATCATGGGACAAAATATTTTTGCCCAATTCAATACAGTTCGCTAGCAACGGGGGTTCAAAAATTGGTAAAAAGTCAAAATTTAAGATTTCTTTTAAATTTCAAAAAATCATAACTTTGGTTCTACTTATCCGAATTTTGTAAATTATATCTCATTGAATTCAGAAAAACTGAACTGAAAATATTTAGATTTTCTTAAAAAAATACTTTTTGGTCGAACCCATTGGGATCCCAACCTGAAATTTGAAGTGAAGATAGGCGAAATATTTTTTCCCAATGTATAAAAAAATTAGGACAATTAAAGTACCATTTTTTGAGATATTCAAGGATATGTTACAAAAAGGACATTTTTAACTATCCTTCGTCATTGCAAACAAAAATTGTGTGAATTACTTAAAAGTTCAAGTTTTTCTGAATTCAATGAGACATAATTTACAAAATTCGGATAAGCAGAACCATTCGGATTATTTTTGGCCCCGTTTGCACAGAGGAGAGTTTGGAGGAGAAGGCTAAACGATGAAATCTACGAGCAGTACAGCGAAATCGATCTAGTTAAACGAATTCGAGTGTCCCGACTGAGATGGCTCGGTCATGTGGAGCGTATGGACACTAACGCTCGTAGTTTTCGAGTTCAACCCTGATGGACAACGCGGTAGAGGAAGACCTCGCCTCCGGTGGCGTGACCAGTTGAATAGGGACCTAAATCAGCTTGGTGTACAAAACTGAATGTATCTAAATGAAGCTAAAACTAGCAATTTTTTAAAGCCCTGTTTTACCTCTTCCACCTACTTCCTCTACAAATTTATCCCCGCCAATAAAAACTCCAAAGTTAGTTTTTCAATTTTTAAATACATTTATCCATAACCAAAAAGTTTAAGAACATGTACATTTTTAAACGAAATATATAGTCGATGATAAAAAAAGAATTAACATTAAATCACTTAGGGTTTCACTAGTTTTTTTTCTTCCTCCGGTTGGACTTTGGCTGCTCCGGTGGTTGTTCCGGAACGACAACAGATCCAGATACGATTTCATCTTTCATATCTGACTCGGCGATTTGACTCTGCGCCTGCATGTAGAACATAATATCACGTAGTTGCTCCTTGACGTCAGCCAATTCTGCTTCTCGCTTCGCCGCATAGTCCTTGTAGGTCGCCTCCAGGTCAGCGTATTTGGCTTGCCATGAACTTTGGTTATTCTGCAAAGCCTTCGAGATTTGGCATTCGTCGGTGAGTTGTTTTTGAAGTTCTTTTAATCTGAAAACCAAGAGAAAATGTTACACCAATTCTTGGATTACCCTGCATTTGGTTTACTTGTTTGCATTTGTTGCCAGCTTTCTTTCAAGAGATTGTTTTTCCTTGGTTAGACTTTGAACCTTTTGCTCCAACGTTGAAAGTTTACCCGTCATGCTTTCCACTGAGGTCTTAAATTCCTTCCACTCATCCTCTAACTTCTGCATCTTTTCTTCATAGTACTTTCTTTGAGTGTCCAACTGAGATGTCAGTAGATATGTAAATTCAAGCTGCATAGAGTCAATTTTCTCCTCTCCCTCGTCATTGGGTGCTTGGGTGGCCACCAACTTGCCATCAGTCTTATTTTGAAATAGGCGATGAACGAAATTATCCCCAGCATAATCCCACACACTGGAGGTGCCCAATTGCATAGCAAACGTGTGATTAGTTGCTCTGTAGTGTGCTGCTGCATGCCCACCGTGATATCGACCACAGCCCACGTGCCCGCAGATAAGGCAAATCCATAGGGCCTCTGTACCTTCACACTCCATGCATACAGAATTCTCCATCAACTCTGGGATCTGCACTTGTCGACATACCGGGCAAGTGGAGTCACCCCATTTGATGAGGCAATTCGTGTGGAAAGCATGATTACAGAGTATGGTCAGTACACCGTCTACGCTCTCGTCCATCCTCTCGAGACATACTGAAATTAGAATGAAATTAAATGAAACTTTTTGCAGATAATAAATGTCACGTTACCAGGACATGTAGGCAATTCAGTGTGTCCAATAGGCGGTACTCCGTCTTCGCCTCGTTCGACTTCCGACACCCAAACCGCATGACACACGGAGTCCGGCTCCAACGTGTTGTATGCGGCTCCGTTGAATGTTTGATAAAATTCCAATGCGGCTTCATTGCACCGGAAGCTAAAAAAAATATTTATACGACTTATAGTTTCGAAGCACTTGCGGTTGTACTTACACCAGGAGGACCATGAACTGGTTTGGGCTCCCATCCCGGATTATTCTGATGTGCTGAATGTTTGAATGGCATGGCGCAACAAAGTTAAGTAAATCGTGGCAGCTCAGACTCGCTGGTACGGCCAATAGACACAACTGATTAGAGGGTCCTTCTTTTATTTCCTTGCGTTCGCTGAAAACGATTAATAGTTTGTAGCAGAACATTTTGATTGACAGTAGCATGCAGTGCAGAGAAGAGGGAAAGTTGTAATTTCTTCACTCCACAACAAGAATTTATTTATAGAATATGTCCCCTTCTTCTGAAAGCTTCGTATCTGCATTTTGTATGCAATTGGGCCTTTTATATAATAGTGCCGGGAATCTCTGAGTCAAGGTCCACCTAGTCCATTGCAACATTAATTCGTAGTTTTTGCGGTTCTTATTCCTAACCTCTTTATAGTGTCTTCGACAATAAAGGTGCACAATTGTATCCAAATTATTATTTTTTATTTTTTTTTTTTACTTGTATCCAAATACTTCTTAGGAGCTGGACAACTCAACTATGAAGCTGTCCCTTGAAAATAAAGTCTGGCGGTGGGAAATTAACAAACTTAATAAAACCCAAAAGCTAGTACTCATCTGCCCAACTGTAGCAATGAGAACGACTTCAACTGCCGTGAGGGAAGCTATTTTGAATTTCCCACAATTGCGCACTGTCGCACAAGCTAAGGCTGCAAAGCAATCTATTGCTATATAAAGAACCTAACTATAAACATGGGAACCTCGTGGGCCATCTAGAGATCCTCAAAAAATGGATAACATTTAGGAATTTACTTGAATAAGTGGTCTGATGTCTGCCAAAGTAAACTTTAACCAACTGGACCTACAAAACTGAATCATTAAACAAAGCAATCAGTTTTGAGAGAACCAAGAAGGCATTAAACACTCAAAAAACTGAACCTAAATGAGCAAAACTCTGATATGGTAGTGGAGCTCAGTAAACGAACAATCCTTGTTGTATTCTTTTTTTTGCAAAAACAACCTACACCAGCAAAACTCGCCGTGTCCATATCAAGTGGTTCCACGATTCAAAGATCAAGCTTCCACTGGTGCAGAGAGTATGCCACAAAAACAACAGGAAACTTTTCTCATTTTTTTATAAGTGAAAAAAATCGAAGAAAATCTTTTAGAGAAAGAAAATAATTTTATCATCGAGAGAGCAAGGTGCTTCATCCTTACTCGAGCAGTGAAATCGTGCTGGAAAATAAATCTCCTTGGTCAGATGGTAGATATCGAGAGCAATTTTGAAATTTATTTAAAGTTTACACAGCAGCAATTAAGAGATTTAGACTTAATGGCCCAAACTTTGTATTTGGGTAGTGTGCGAGGGTAGTGCGGACGAGGATGTCAAATCACGTAGTTTTTACCTTTTCGACCCGAAACTGGTCTAGTTAAATGCAAGATCTGCGTTCGCACAATTACATCCCACACAGACTTCTAGTCGAGTTACCACTAAAATAAAACTCCACATATTCAAGTCAAATGTAAAGTGTTTTAGAGGTGAGAAAGTTGGAAAGAAATGTCCAGCATAAAATCTCGGATGCAGATGTTTGTAATCCGAAGTCTAAGAAGAGCTTTGCGAATTTGGTGGCCCCCAAACGAATCTCTCCAACGAATAACACCGCTCGACAGGCTTTCCGCTGAAGCCCACAATGTTCTAGAAGTCCCGAAACTCCGTCTAGTACATTCCATGTACGTACAACTGCGAAGGAAATGCGAAAGGTCATTTATACCTGCTACGACGTCAATGCCAATGCTGGTGACAAACGCAGATTTAAATTATTTATTAGGCTCTATACTCTACGTAGGTGTTAAGATTATTACTAGTAGTAGTGGCTATATGGCACAAAAATAAGTCGCGACATATTATCGTACTTTAGTCGTGTAGTTAACTTATATAGCTTGTCCGGTAGAACTTACTGTTCTGTACCATTGAAAACTTACTTCTTTTTATAAAGATGAATTATTCCATTAGTGACCTCAACACTTGGATTTCCCGAAAAGAAACAAATCTCCTTGGGAAACTCCGAAGCCACCTGAGCTTCTTCCAATGGAGTAGCCTCTCTGGAGCTTGTCGCCTGAGATTCTCTACAGCTCATGACACAATTTGTATATGTTTCAATTTTGATTTCACTTGACACCCGCAGACCACGATCTCGTTCTCTTTCCTTTACAAATTTTGGATTAGTCGGATGTTCTGATGATACAGCACCAGGCTCTACCAAAAATAACAAATTACAACAAGCAACATAGATAACAATCACACAAAAAGTTTACCTTGATCCTCAGTTAAAGATGCATCAATTTCGATCTTTATTATGCATACAGACACTTTATTTGGCATTTAGACAAATTCTACGCATTACCAAATCAAATAAAAGAAACAAACAAACGATTCTTGATGACAGCAGTGCAATTTTCAACTCGCAGGAAATTTTACAGCTGTAATTTTTTAACTTTCTGTCGATTTTCACACAAAGAAACTACCAAATGTCAAACGCAAAGTGTTATACTGTCATTGTCTGTTGTGTCTTTTACCGCATCCACATGTAGATGGCATTTTATCTTCTGCTTTCCCTTTCATTCAACCAAAAATCCAATTGTCTTCCGTTTCCTTCACACAGCCCATACAAGAAAATCAACTGAGTGCTTTTGCTTCATATTTAGTTGTAGTTGTCATCGTACAAGACGGTAGCAATAGTTACTATCAAAATAAAGTTGTTTTAAATTATTAAATAGAAGATGTGGAAGTTGTTTGCGAACTATTTAACATCGGCGAAAAGCTAAAGTTATTGTTTTTCTTAACCTAGTAAAATAATCCCACCAAATTGCCATCGGAATTGAAATCACAATTAGCTACAGTTGCTGTTTGAAAAATCAATGTCTTGCAAAACTAACCTAAACAGAAACAACAACAATCATAATAACAACAGAGCCACACAGAGCCGACTTTCACTTTCGAAAACCTGTTAGGCGCATAGAGATGAAAACTTCCTATTTGGATGGAGCTAAAAATTATAAGTTGCATTCGGAGTTGTTGATGTGACCGACATTGGTCGGTCGCTAGCGATTACACTTGAAAAATTGCGAAACCCGTAAACGATGGTGAATCTATTATTTTTAAGGCCGATTAAATGGCTCAGATGGCCGACTATCGTGGCGATAATCTTCTATTTGTTCTTTATTGGGATTGTGTTAAATAGTACTGTGGGATCTATGGATAAATTGGTTTATTCTAAAAAAGATACTTCATCGCCGGGGGTCACAAAGAAGAGAAATAATGCGTTGGAGAAGTCGAGTGAACGCCTGCAACCGGAAACTGTGATTATGGCGGCAAGCTCTACAAATGAAAAGCAGATTTTAGAGAAGGCTTTCAGGAGGTAAGTAGATTCTTCCATTGGGATCACATTAAATGTTAAGAGTCACAGAAGAGGTACTGGTTGTGTGTCAGCGAAAGACTGGTTTCCAGTGTTGTGTGAAAAAGTAAATGTCAGAATGTTAATATTATTTTGATGAGTGATGTAACACACTGCGGCTTTTGTGAGACGTGGGAGTTATCTGAGTAAATCTTACAAAAGATATGTTGCCGGCACTTGTTAAAAGACTACAAATTTCTCTCTTTTGATTTGAAACAAAGTTGTTATTCAGAAAATATTAGTAGTTGACGGCGGCGGCGTGCTATTTGTTGGTCTCTAAACTATTATTATTATTATAGTATATAATTGAAATTATATACTATTTTGAATACAGTGCTAGCTGCCTTTAGTACAAACTTAAATGTCTATATTTAACTTTTTTTTTAATTAAAATTTAAGATAAAGGTGATTTTCATTTGTGTACGGCGTTTCAGTAAGCGGTAGATTGGTGAATGTTCATTTGCATTGTGGTGCGTGAGTGGTTTGATGTTACATTTTGGGGCAGAGATGCCTTGAAGCAAGTATTGGTGTGTTAAGGTTATGTGTTCCTATCGTAGTCTTGTGCTGATTGTTACTGATGTTTTAGAGGTGGAGTTGATATACGTTGGGCTGGAGTGATCTGAATTGGCAGCCGAAGTTAAAGCGGCGCGCAAGTCCCGCTTTTGTGTCAACTAGTTCGTTTCCCTATATACCTACATATATAGCCTCGAACCCACTTTAACTTGATTTTTTTAAGAGCGTTGACCATACTGTTGCGAATCTGTGAGATTACTTTTGCAAAAAAAAAAAATTCTAAGGACTACAATAAGATGTGTTTTTTAAATATGTAATTTCAATGAAATATGTAATTCAATTCAATATATAATTAAATTCTTTTTATAAATTTATTACTTGTCTTATCATGAATAAGTCACTTACAAGAAATTTGGTTTTCAAAACCAGATGTAATTCATCCACCTGCTAACAAACCATTGAGTTTTGCAATTAACACATTTAAATAAATGAAAATGAAAAATGAAATGTCTTTTTAAGATTTCTTATTGTGTTGATCATGGAGAGGCTGTCAGAGCAGATCACATGCCAGAATATTTAATAGTGGCAACTTGCATCTATGGCATTGTAGGTGGCTAGAACCTTAGTTGTGAACACAGAGGCATATGTTGGTAGTAGAACTGCGCTGATTACTTCCCCATTTTTTCTGATGACTGCAAAGGACGTGCTCTTGTTAGGCCCACAGCCGTCCGTAAAGATGAATATCCTACCATTCTTCTTTAGTGATGAATGAGCTAGATAGACTTTTATTAGTGTTGTTTCTGTTGTGAAACGCTAAGTTTAAAATTAGTGATCCTGGTTTAATGGTCGACGATGGTAAGAATGAAGTCATTTAATGCGCACTTTATTTGGGAGATCCAGACTTTTGGCAATAATTAGGGGTCATGTTATAGCTGCTTCCACATGAGTCAAATTAATGCAGGCACAACGTAGTGGAGGCGCAAAAAGCTGGACTCTGACCCTCAACCGGCTGTTACGCCGCTACTTCGACTCAAATTTTATGATTCATGGCTTTTCCTGAACCAAAATCAGTAAGTCATTGTTGGTAATGGCATTGCTTGAGTGAAGAAGCCTCATGTAGAGTTTTGCACCAGAAACTTCTATGTGTTCTTAGAATGTGGGAAGTCCTGCTTTCACGAGAACATTCCTTGCCTCTCTACACTAGAACTATGCATTTCTTTCCGGTGTTGAATTATCTAGTAGTTTGCAATTTGATTGCTTAAGCTAGCTTACTTTCCTCCCCCTTCCAACTCATTTGAATTGAGTTACATCTTGCTGTTGAACTGTTAGGCACTAATTGGTATGATTGTGAGACACTTTTCGAATATTTTTCATTTACTTGATGCTATGACTGAACTATTCACCAGCTTCCAACAACGAAGAAGCGCGGATTAGTAAACTAATTAACTTAAAGATAGAAAGGCGACAAAAATCATCGTGTTAAACTTAACTGATGAAGCAAATTTCGTAGGTTCGTAGAATGATTATTATTGCACATGTTATGCAGAGTTCTTAAAATGTATTAATCCTGCTATAAGAGTCTGAGTATTTAGCTTCAATTAGATTGAGTGACATTTATTCTCTATTGAAGATCCCGAAATGAGTTCTTATCTCTGCTTAAGGTCCTTTTCTTTTTTTCTAATTTCAGTGCCGACACGAACCGCGACTCCTTCTTGGGCATTCAAGAACTAGCCAAATATATCAACAGAAAAATAATCGAACACATAGACTGGGCAATTCACATGAACCCAATCGAGTTTAGTAAAGTAGACAAAGAGCCTGGTGATGGGCTAATAACTTGGGAAGAGTACCACACGTATTTTTTAAAAGAGCACGGATTAGACGATAATGATATAAAGGAACACAGTGAGGTTAAGCACACCTCACTCGATCGTAAGGCAAAAGAGGAAATGATGCGTGATAAAGCACGATGGTCGGAGGCTGCACGAACAGATCTCTTTAGCTTAACACTGGATGAATTCCTAGCGTTTCGCCATCCTGAATCCAGTACGTCGAATCTATTGAGTTTAGTTGACGATCTGCTGCGCCTGTTCGACACCGATGGTGATGATCAATTGTCGATTGAAGAATTCTCTGATGTCACAATGGACGACGATGATGATGTGTATCGCAGGTCGGTTATTTCGAAAACTGTGGAAGAGCGTCGAGAAGAATTTAAGCGAATTATTGACAAAAATAACGACGCGCGAGCTGATAGAGGTGAACTACTTAATTATGTGAATCCTAGACATCCAAGGTACGCTGTTCAGGAAGCTGCCACCTTGATAAGTCTCACCGATGACAACAAGGATGGAAAGCTATCCTTGCAAGAGGTACATTAAACAATATTTTTTCTTTCTTCAAGTATTAATCATTCATTCTTTCTCAGGTCCAAGAATCAGCAAAAATATTTCTTCAATCCAAAATGATCGACACCGCGAATAGTTTTCACGAAGAATTCTAAGCAATAACTCATTCACTTACTCTTTATACTCTCACTGACTATTAGCACAAATTTTATTCTCGTGTTCAATTTCAATCACCGTCCTAGGTAATGTGTATCTATATATCTGTGTACATCATATGCATTTAAGTATTAAAGCGACTTTTACTTCAAACTAATCGGTCAAGTGATACTAATGGGATCGAAGTTTCTAAGCAAGAAATACATTTTAATTTTGTTATCAATGTATTTTTGTTATACTCGTAGTTATTAGTTGTAAGCGAAAAATATATCTCGAAAAATAAACGTACATAATTTTTAAATTGAGATATTGGTTTCTTTTATGTCCCTAAAGGGGGGTTAAGCTGTGGCTAAAAAATTAGACTGTAAGTTCGACGTAAGGAAACGAAAATCTCTTTTATTGTGATAATGAAGCGAACATAAAAAAATAAATAGACAAAACTAAAGCTGAAGAAAAGTTAGTATTTTTAGTTTGTAAGCTTTTTCATCTATCCTACTCTTCTGAACTCTTCCCGGGTAGATGAAAAACAGAATTTTACCAACCGGTCCCTAAAAAAGGGAAATCTTTATCATCCTTCGCGTACCGACCTATAGCACTTAGGTGACTTCTTTCCAAGGTGAAGAAAACGCCGATAAATCGTCAGCTCATGAACTATTTCGAATCGCAGAAACTTAATCTCCTTAATGTGTGTGTGTGTGTGGTGGTTCTTAGAGAAACGCAATTAGGACTTCAGTAGCACAGCTTTGAAAGTTGGGTGTAGGTTGGAAATTAGAACCATCGTCCGGCGTTGAGGAGCAAAATCAAGTCTCGATTCGAGATACATTGCCGAGAGATTCAAGAAAGGGATTGCCTAAAGTCAGTTGCTTTGCCCTGGCAAGCGCTGGACAGAAGCGGAGGAAGTGTTTCAATGATTCTGGTTCTGCTGAGATACCACAACTACGGCAGTGTGTGTGATGAGGGAATCCCAGTCTAGCTGCATGATCTCCTAGTGGCTAATGACCCGTACTAGTCGCTAGAAGGTCGTTAGTTCGTGATATGTTGTACTCCAGCCAAATCTCCCTAGACACTGCACAGTTGGTTAACTGACACCATCTAAAGTCAGCCATTTCCTGAAGTGTTGTTAGTCTTGCCAACCTTACTAGCCCAGGTGGCTACAGTCCTGCGTGGATCTTGGCCTCAACCAACATGCCTCTCCAACCGGCGGATTGTTTTCCAACTATTGCCGCACGACTAGTTGGTTGAAGTTACCCTTCGCTTGTGTGCGTCACCTGAAGTGGGATCTTCCTCTGTCGTGATTTTCCATACTTTCCTGGTCGAAGAATTGATGTCTATCGCTCTGCATAGGTCCATGTGGCTATACAGGACTGTGACGATCAAGGTCGTGTAAAATGTTAGTTAATTGAATTGAATTGAATTGAATCAGCCGCGGAGCCTGGGTAGACCAAGTCTCTGAGTACCTCGGAGTTATATCTATCAATATTGACGCATTGTCCAAAACGTCGGTGTTGAGTGTCCTTCATTGATCACACTTCGCCTTTCCGTCGTTGACCCCTAGACCCATTGCGCGTTAGACTGTAAGTCGGAATAAAATGATAATTTAATTTCCGCATGATGCAATTATCGTAAATTTTGCTTAGATTGAACATTGAAAAAGGGAACATGGGCATTCCAACATCTAAATGAATTTTTTTAACTTCGAAAATCCATTCCATTAAACTTCAATATCTTAATTCACATCTTTTTTTTCTATTCATAAAAAAAATAAATTATGTTTTCGTCTTTCTGGTAAATTAAGTCTAACCACTGATGTGGTTCTGGCTCTCATGGAAAATAAACTTGAAATAGACTTCTTTCCATCTCTCCCTCGGTACCTTCGGCCCGTGCTGTGTCTTAAACAGGATACTTAAGGGTAACCCCAACCCCTTTAGCACGCACCAATTATAAAAAAAAAAAAACTAAGCAATGATAAAAATTAGTACATATATGTATAATGCTTGAAAACACCTACATCCCCTCTTGTATTTTTTTTTCGCCTCATTCATCCTGTTGAAGATGCTAGAGGATTAATTTAATTTTTCCTGTACCGAAACTCATACAACGCAGTTATACGAACCCACTGCCTGTATCACGTGCGATGAGGTATTAAAAACGTCAGAGCTCCCATATTTGTCTATTTCACAGTTGAGCTACTATTCAGTGTCAGGTTCAATATTCAAGTTCATTTCATGCGAAAGGACCTAATCATGCATGCAACATCTCAATGCACACCGGAACTTAAAAACTTCCCTCATCTCAGCATGACATTCGTCCCAATCATTTCAAATTTCACGGAAGAATGCATTTATATAAATATCGATGCCCCTGCAACAGCTTATTCCATATAAAATTTCCCTTCTAATGTTTACCTTGTGACAAACACACTCAACGTGACCATTAAAACTTTTACGGTTGTAGTGCAAAGAAAAAAGTTCTTCCTCTGAAGATCTCAAGCAAACCATTCAGCAACAGGACTGCATAACCCCTGTCAGTAGCTTGCGTACAAAGACCGTTCGCTAGTGGCTTCTCTTACGTCAATTGTGGGTTCTAGTTTCAGAGAAAATAGTTACTAGCCACCCCTGAATCTGTACCTTATTCCAAGCAGTTCGACGTCGTTTGGTTGTTGGCTTCGCGTATCAATCCAACAAGTGCATCTATTGAAATCGTCAGAACAGCTGTAAGCCACAAGGGGAGTGCGACTTATGCAATCTAATCAGTGTGTGTGTGCGGTGACTAGGTATTGGAACTTGTTACACCCTCATACGAATACATTTGCTGAGAGAATTTCTTATAAGTGATAGAGCCTCTGGCGATGTGGTTGCATTCGATTGCGGGTTGTTATCGGCGAAAGGTGGTTTTTGCGAGAGAACGAAAAATTAATTTATAATTTAAGTTGTTAGTGGATTCACCTTTATTCGGCTAAAACTTTGCTAGTATTTTACAAGTGAGTAAAATGACAACAAACATTATTTGGTTCCGGCATGGGTTGCGAATCCACGACAATCCCGCTTTGTTGGAGGCCATCACAGGAAGGAGAAATGGATTCACTCTCTTGCCTGTATTTATATTTGATGGAGAGAGTGCAGGTGAGTGCACATTGTGCATTATTAATTTCTAGTTTAAGATTTGCATTCATGTTTAAATACATGACCTTGAGTTGATTCTCTTTGAGAGCCGATAAGAGCGACCATTTGCCGCTAATGGCGTAGTCTTAGTTTTTTTTTTTTGTTTTCAACTAATCTCCAATTAAAACTGCTAAGAGTAGAAAAAGCTAAGGAAAGTGCAAACAGGGGCTAATGTTAAACTGCATGCCGGCTGTTGTTGCATTTCTCTGCTGTTGATGTGCAGCAGAACTGCATTTACCCCCCCAATCTTAATTTGAATTCATGAATTCGAAATGCTCTATTCACCTCTATAAGAATATACTTTTCGCGTTGATTGATTAAAAATATATTCTTTCTCATATGAAAATTGCACTGTGAATCAAAATTAAAAAAAGAAATGACTAGGGTATGTAAGCTGATTTCAAAAATACCGAAAGTATCTCTTAGGTGCTAATTTTTGCATTAGAATTCGGTCATTCGGTTCATAGTTCGTGTATTCAAGCATTTATGCACTTTTGTGAATTAAATAAAAAAATATAACCGACGAAAATGTTTCTTCAAATTTCATTACCTTGTCCATACAAAAAAATATCATCAATTGATTGCATGCCTCTGATTTTTTATTTCATGAATTCACTTTGACTTCACTAAGACTTTGACTAAGACTTCAAAAAATACCATTCTGTTTTAATGTTTCGATTGCGACAATCCTTTGAAATCAATTGAATGCAAGTCTTTAGAACTATGCAGCATTCTTTGAAGTCACTTTAAAGTCTGCATCATTCACTTGAAGTCCCACAATTAACTTGAACTCAACTATTTGAAACATTTTTTGTCGAATTTTTTTGGGAATTCAATTTTTAGTTCGTGTTTTAGAACAACTTCGGTGTTCGTCTGTCTGTCCGTCTTCTTTGTCAATTGAAGTCACATGTGGAGGGGACCTACTGTTTAATGCCGGTTCCGAACGGCGAATTGCGAAAGCTTTTCATGACAGAAGTACTCCAGGAGGGTTGTCGGTCGTTCGCTGGAGGTGGGGCCGTGAGAAATGTTTGTGGTGTTTTTTTTTTCCCGAGCTGGATTCGAACCCGGGTACTCTCGCTCAACAGTCCGACGCACTAACCAATCGAGCCAACGGCGCCCACGAGAGTCATTACCGAACTATTTTTCAAAGTCTTTAATATAATATCTTTCTAAAGTTTAGAAAGATTAAATTTGGCTCTACTGTTAAGCTAGGCTGCTAGCTGCTGATTTCGAAAAATCGATATATGGAACACAATTCTAAACACTGAAAAAAAAAAAACATTTCCGATTTTATCACAATTTTATTAGAATTTTGTAAAGAAGAAAAACTAAACTACACACGTGAAATAAAATCGGTTTCAATTGCACTAAGCTTGCTAGGTCCAAAGCTAAAATCTGAATCTTATAAAAGGCCTATTTTTATTTTCATTGTTTAATTCTTTGAAATAATAGTTTTAACCAATTGGCAATTAGATTTTTGTTAATAATTGTGTGTTCGTCTTTCATTCACTGCATTTGATTCTAATTTTTTTGTTTCACATTCATTTTTAGCAAATAATAAAACCAACACAATTTAATTTTTTGTTTCTCTTAGGCACCAAATCTGTAGGTTTCAATCGAATGCAATTCCTTTTGGAGTCCCTGGCCGATATTGATATGCAATTCCGAGCACAAGGTGGTCAACTCTACATTTTTCGGGGCAATCCAACAAATATCTTTCGTCAACTAAACGAACACCTTAAAATTGGTAAACTCTGCTTTGAACAGGACTGCGAACCGATTTGGAGTAAGCGTGATAATGCTGTGAAAGAACTATGCACCGAATTGGGTATAGAAATTGTGGAGAAAGTTTCGCACACTCTCTGGGATCCACGAACCGTCATTGATACCAATGGAGGAATAGCTCCTTTGACATACCAAATGTTTTTGGTGAGTTCATCTTCATACATTCAAACGATTCTATTTACAGTTCTCTGTTTCAGCATACTGTGAACTCTATTGGACTTCCTCCGAGGCCAACACCAAATCCCGATTGGAATGGCGTTAACTTTGCTAAACTCTCCGATCAGCTATTAGCTAAGTTGAATGTCTTCAAGGAGGTAAGCGCACCACATTTTTTTCATCCACCTAACTTGAATTTTTATTCCTAGGTCCCACACCCAGAAGAGTTCGATGTTTTTCCTGAGAGTTTCGGCTACGTGGCTAGAGTAGTGTGGAAAGGTGGAGAGACTCAAGCTCTGCTTCACCTCGAGCAGCGTTTGAAAGTTGAAGAGAACGCTTTTAAGAACGGATTTTATTTACCAAATCAAGCCAATCCAAATATTCTGGAATCACCAAAATCTATGAGTGCCCATTTGC
Organism: Syritta pipiens; assembly: GCA_905187475.1. NCBI lineage: Eukaryota > Metazoa > Arthropoda > Insecta > Diptera > Syrphidae > Syritta > Syritta pipiens. Next base: position 66,872,605 of record LR994572.1, on the reverse strand, counting down.
GTTTCGGGTGTTTATCGGTTAGACGATTCTACTGGGGTGTTCATGATTTGTTTAAAAATGTCCAGCTAAAGTATGGTTACAGTTTTCCGAGTGGAGCTCATATAACTGGCCAACTAATTTGGCGAGAGTACTTCTATACCATGTCGGTAAATAATCCAAACTACGATCGCATGGATGGCAATGAGATTTGTTTGACCATTCCGTGGGCCAAGCCATGCCAGGAGCAGTTGACTAGATGGAAAATTGGCCAAACCGGATTTCCATTGATCGATGCTGCTATGCGGCAGTTGTTAGCCGAAGGTTGGCTACATCACTGTCTTCGTAATATGGTGGCAACTTTTCTTACACGTGGTGGACTTTGGCAGTGTTGGGAGCATGGTCTTCAACATTTTCTGAAGTATCTTTTAGATGCTGATTGGTCGGTTTGCGCTGGCAACTGGATGTGGGTATCGTCATCGGCCTTTGAAAAGCTATTGGATTCGTCTATTTGTACCTGTCCTGTGGCTCTTGGAAAACGATTAGATCCGAATGGAGAATACATCAAGCAGTATGTACCGGAGTTGGCAAGCATTCCTAAGGAGTATATGTAAGTTTATGAAAGAAGAAAGATTGCTAAAAAATTGTGCATACGATTGCTATTTCAATCTTTTTTGTTGTATACACAAGCTGGTGTACATAAACTATTTCTATTTTCCAATTATATCTTTAACTTTTGTACGGTTACGCCTTCCGAATTATTTTTATTTCCTTTCAGACATGAGCCATGGAGAGCTCCGCAGCATGTTCAGGAACAAGTTGAGTGTATTGTTGGTATTCATTATCCAACACGCATCATAGATTTGAATGCAGCTTCAAAGCAGAATAACATAGCCATGAAAGCTCTACGGAATGCGCTCATCGCAGATGGTGCTCCTAATGAAGGCCCACCACATTGCAGACCATCTAATGAAGAAGAAATTCGGCATTTCTTTTGGCTTGAATAAATATACCAAATACACCAAAAATTATTCAAACAGCATAATAACAAAATAAACAAAATAATTCTTTTTAAGAATAATAACAATGTTTGTTTTAATTTTCTTTTAATTGCTACATTTTCAACATATTAATTTCTTTTTGTTAGATTTTATAATTTATACATTTCATTTGTTTTGTAATTATTTAAAACTTTACTTAAAAATGGAACTTGTCAATTGTAAATACCGAACCTTTTTTTTCAAATTTTCCTTTAAAAACTGAAACTAAATGAATAAGTAAAATGCTTTAGTACTCCAAAGTGAGGTCATTCTTTAAAAGAAGTGTAAACTATTGAAAATATAAATTAAGGTCTATTAGGACAAACAGAAAGGTCTACGGAAAGAAAGACAGAGGTCTGTGTCTTTTAATGTATTCAAGGTTTTGCTGTTGCAAAACAAAATTTTTGTGCTGAATAACTAAAGCTTAGGAAATATGCGAATATGTGTCTAATACGGAAGACATGTTTACGCGAAGAGGTCCATATCAGAGCGTTGCGCATTGAGGTTTTGACGAAAATCAACGAGGCCCACATTCCTGTGTGTTCAGTGTTGGTTGACTGGGGATTTTTTTTTAACAGCCGTGATAGCAGTTTTCCGATTATGTCCAATTTTATGTCGCACTGGCTGTCGACGGAACTGCAAACGTCGTCAACGGAGTTAGTAATGGAGGCAACTTAGCCTGCTAGTTTTTAATGAGGTCACTAAGTAATGAAAGGGACACGTTAACACTTTCAATATGGCGCTTGAACGCCAGAAGAAACACATAAGAACTTAAATTAATTCAAATAATCCGAGAGGTAGATCACGGATCTTTTTCGGAGGCCAATACACTGCGCATGATATTGACGAATGCCGAAATCGAACGATTGGTTAAATGGGCGGTGGAATAACAACTTGCCACTGCTTAAAAAAATGGCGGCTGGGGTGAAAAAGGTAGAGAAAAACCTCATTCCCTGATAATGTCTGTTCACAAACTCACTTTTAAACCGAGAAGAAGGATTTAACGTTCTTAAATCTTGCATGAATTCATGTCATGTCATGTTCATGTCATTTGTTATCTTATTGCACTAAGAGACCTCTGATGCATTAAATGAGATTAAATTGGGTTTCAGAATGAAATTAAGACACTCTAACAACAATTGCGCGAATATTTTTAGTTGTTAGCAGATAAACTTCATGTTGTACACCATACCGGGCATGAAAGATTTAATTACGTTCTATTTGTATTCAGTTTAGATCACATGATTTCAATCTGACACAGAGACCTAAATTCATTAATAACATGGCAATGCTAATCTAATCCGCTAGTGCGCTTTCTATCTAAGAGTCTAATCTTAGATTTAAAGCACACTAGCTCTCGAAATTCCTTACTTATGTTTACAACAAAGAATATATTCGTAGTTGAATTAAAGAAACACAAATTTATTTATGAGGCGGCTCTCCAGAAAATCTTTTCAGCTCACGACAATCAATTAGGCCACGAATGAATGTGCATAAACACACGTCCAATTTAAACATCATAAACCAAGTTTGAGAAATCAGAAATAAAATATAATTTTTAACATTTGAACAATGTTTTAAAATCTTAGAAATGAAATAAATCATTGTTCTATTATAAATCTATTTCCCTTAAAAGAATGACCTACAAAAAAGAACAAATAAATTGAAAACAAAAAAATATATGTTTACGTAAAATTAAATACTATGTTAATAGAACACTTGTTTTTTTTTTTTAATTTATATTTAGTGATTTTGAATTTGTAATTATTGATATATATACTATATATATATTTTTTTTAGAAAAGTAAGATTTTGCAATGGAGAACTGTGAAATGGAAAAAATGCTTTTGTTTTTTTTTTCTTTTCTTCTCATAGTTATATATATATATGTATATCTAAAATTTCTTTAATTTTATATATCAAAATTTAAAGAATACGTGTGTTTGTTTTTTTCTTTTTCTATGAGTGTGTTATGTGGCTGCTTATTGATGTACAATTTTAAAGAGCTTAACAAAACATGAAACATAAGGGGAAGAGAAAAAAATACATAGCAATAGTCGATAAAATTATTTTAATCAGTTTTATCAATTAATTCATTTTTGTTTTTTTCCTTAAACATTCATGTATACTATTAGCATTAAAACACTACAAAATAAAAATATATATATATACGTATATCATATCTTACAAGTGACCAGCGCAAAAATAAGAGCTTTTTTTTGCCATTTTTTTTTTTTTTTTTTTTTTTTTTTTTTTTTCTTTTTTTTTATTTATATATATATAGATTTTATTTAGTTCTTTTTTTGTGTTAAGAAGAAAATTGATGTAAATATATTTATTTAAATTTTTTTTTCTGCTTAAAATGTCATTTAATTTGTTGATTTTTGTTTTCAGGCGATTGACGTTAGATTTTGTAGTTAAAATAGTGGATGTTTCCTTTTTTTTTATAATTTGAGAGTGGTGGTGGTGTTGGACGTTCGAAAATACGTTTCGAAATATATACAGCATTGCACAAGGTAAAACAGTATGTGATTCATAAGGGAACTGTTTCTTGGACTCTCAGTAAAGAATTTGCGACGATTTTATATTTATTTTGATATGGATCAGCCAGGCTCTTTTCAAAATTTAAAATAAAAACCAGAAGAAAAATTAAGTAGCTTAAGTGCCAGCGGTAACAATCAATACGCAATAGCTTCAGGCATAGCTTTAACTCAACTTTCTGATTGTTGTACAAATGAATTGTTTAGCCCACTGCGAGAAACATTTTCACACCTCTTTTAAATAAATTAAGCTTCGTAATGGAAGGCTGTTGCATTTTTGACTAAGAATTTGCTTTCTTGAAAAATATTGTTACACCAACGCTGTTGGAGATATACCCATAAAATACCCATGTGCATGATGAAAACACACGTGTATTTCTTATTAGTGCATAGTTTTTAACAAATTCTCATCGTTGTATTAACCCTAAAATGTCCATATAAATGTTCATTAAAAGCATAATGTTTGAACATTATCGTATTAGGCTTAAAATGTTTATATGAATGAAATGATTGAAGAACAAGGAATATGATCTTTCAAAATCTACTCATAACCTCTGAAGATGAATATGAAGATCTAGTTTACGCGAATAATAAATCAAAAAGCTTAAGCAAACATCTGTCGATTTCAGAAGCTCCCTTAAAATATGCGGATTGTGTACTTTTCACATGAAATACATAGATTGGCCATTTAATGTAACATACATTGATATAAAAGACACGCTATACAAAATAGCTAAATTATGTAATGAACAAAAGCATTCTAACATCCATATTATGCCACAAGGTTCAAGTTTATTCTAAACTGTAAATTAAAAGATTAAATCACATGTGTGAAATAAATAACGAAAATTAGATGAAAAACTCTACACAAAAAGCTAAGAAACGTTGTTCACCATCTAGAAACTAAAACTGGGATTTAACATCCCACCAAACCTCAATTAAATAAATTCAATTGCAGTATTTTTCTTTGTGGATTCACATCCGTTCTTCAATGAATTTTTTTTGTTACCAGTAATTTTGTGCCAGGTACGTTAAGACTCATATCACAAATTGAAGAGTAAAAATAAATTAATTTCTGCACATATTAAAACGGATGAAAACTAAAAAAATGTAAATAAAAAACTCAATGAAAGTGTACTCGCTAACGTCTAACTTAATACAGATACATTTATTTAGCAACTGAGGTTTCTACAAATTTCGCAAATATTCTAGCTTTCTTTTTTCAAATATTAAATCAATGCTAAGTAGTTACCAGTGTTTTAGTTTACAAATTCAATAAAAGTTTAAATATTAATAGCTATAAAATTCGTTACAAAGTAAAATAAAGAACTATAAAAATATAGATATAAATCTACTAATGACATTAATTTTGTGTCTGGAAGGAAGTTGTTTGTAAAAAAAAAACTCGATCGTATGAAAATTTGAGTACAGATCAGATGAATGCCAAAGACTCACACTGGATCATGTAATGGTTGTAGTTATCATGTATTACATACAAATATGTCTCTCACTAAGGGATAGCGATTAGTAGTCTAAGTATCGTAAACGTACCTAAGGTTCCACCGAGAGCCGTATATTTTTTTTTCTTTGTCAGACAATAACAGCAAAATATTTTCCCAAAGTAGGAATAATGTGTTACCTTGTCCAATACCTTGTCATACATATATATACACATAAATATATACATCTATGCTCTTTTATGTATATAGTAAATACGTTTACGAATAAAATACTTATTTGTTTGTTTCATATATATGTCTAATAAACACTTTGTTTTGCTTTGCATTTTTTTTTTATTTTTCTGTGTTGGAATTTATCATATTTTAATATATTTAATACTATTTTTACTTCTCGTTACGTTTCTTATGAATTTAGAACGGTTTTTAATTAAATATCCTCTTATCTGGCATGTTTTTTTCTATTTTATTTAATAAATTTCTTCTTAATTTTCTTTATTTCATTGTAACTTTGTTTTCCCACACATATTAGAGTATAGAATTTACAAATAAATAATTAATATATATGATCAATATATATAAATATATAGATCAATAACACATTTATCTTTTTTGTTGTTGTTGTTGTTGTTTTTAAAATCGTTTTTACCGGTTCCAGAATAATTTCTTTACTTTTTTTTGTATTCTTTCATTGCTTTATATATTTCAGCCTACTTTCTACTGCTCTTCAGTTTTGTTGTTGTCGAAATGTACTCTTTAAACTTTATTTAATTATTATAATGCTCAGTTTGTTTTGTTGTTGTTTGTTGGAAAATACATAGACATGGAATTTAATCAGAATCAGCACGCATACCTCGCACCTCACCGACTTGACGTTGCTTATCTAGTTCTTCTTTGGTTTTCTCTTCAATGGCACGAATATCAGCCATTGTTAGACCATACCAACGATCCGTCCAACAGAACACTTGCCTGAAAAGAAACAATAAAATAATGAGTTACTATGATAGTAGACGTACATATTATATATTTGTATGTTTAACACTAGATTTACCAGCTGTTTAAATATATCTATTTCTACCAAAACCACTTAGTACTCAGTGAGGTTTTTAGTTCTTATTTTACTCTTAAAAAATAACAAATTTCAATAAAATTCATTGTTATACATAAAAATGATTCATCAGTTATAACTAAAATTCATAATATCATTACATGAAATGAGCTCAGCTCCCTAACTGCGCAGCTAAACCGCCGATATAATCAGTGGAAATAGTATTATATTTACCCCTTTCATGTCCAGTGTTTTTTTGTGGCACAACATGAGCTTCATCAACTCAGAACTCAAAAGAATATAGGCGCAATTAGAGCAAAATTTTAGTTAGGTTCCTGCTTAAAATTATTTTAATTCATTTAATACTGCTTTAGACATTTATTGATGTAATAAGAATATTATATTCGGGATCCATTATTTTGGTTTTGGTCAATAAAAAGTTACATTTCAACAGATCCCATAACTTGTTATAAAATCACAAAAGCATTCTGGAATTAATTCGAAATTGTATGCATGTATTTTAAAAAAATTAAAAGAGACTTTTTCAGTTGAAATGTATGGTTTGAATATGATGCACCATAGATGACCAGCGCACCAGCTAGATTCTAACAAACAATTTTTACTGTACGTACGAAGGCAGGCTTGACGGTATCCTGATGACCATTCCTACCAAATAGAGTTTTGCGGGTGACTGTTTGAAGGGTCCTCCCCTTCATGCAGTTGGCTAACTCACTCGAGCTTTGTTTGTCAAATCAGAAGGGGCGAAATTATTTATGTATCGGAAACCTAGAATTCTTTGCGACATCGAATATATTTTTAAGTTCTTTAAGTTCTAAGTTTTGAATTGACGCAGATGCCGAGGATGAAAGTTTTTCGAGGAAAGTTTTTCGATTTTGTTAATACAAGCGCTATTCCGGTATAATGGCTGATTGCTGGGTGTTCACTTAGATGACAGTGGGCAGCATTGGGTTTTGAAGGCATTAAATTCCACTCTATCGGTTCTATCCCAGTTGATTATGCTGTCAATGTCTGAAGGGAAAAGCAAGAAAAAAACGAAACGTCTTCTATGATGGTTTATTCGTTAGAAAAAAGCGAGTTACCTCTGGATTTGCACATTCATTTATATTTTCAACTTAAAGAAACAAAATGGGTACTGTTGGCTAAATTTACGGGAAGATCAGATGATCAGGTTGGAAGGGAAAGTAAGTAAACACTGCAATGGGAATGAAATACCATACAGTGTGATCAACAAGTTTGAATATCAATTTCGTCGAGAATATTATTATTCTCTTCATGTCGGAAAATGTGCTTTTCATACGGGTCCACTCCAATTCTGCCACCGAAAACCTGGGTCATGAGTCATGAGACGAAAAGCAAAGGGTACTTTCATAAGCGAAGGAATAGATTGGACTAGAAGTAGAGAGGAGGTCATTTATAAAAATGAGGGAGAGTAGAGTCTGGGGGAACATCAGCGTTTATCTGGAATCTGTCCAAGACAACTCGGATTAAACGGTCTAAAGGAAATTTCTAATACGTACCGTACCGACAAAAGAGTTGGATGCTATACTCTGTCAAGTGCTACAGAAATATCGAGTGAAACGATTTCGCTTTTCAGCTGAATTGTGCAGATTGGTTCCACATTTCGGTGTGACATGCCATCAAATCACCAGTGGACCGAGTGGTGCAGAAGCCAAGCCATTTCTTAAGCTGGCAATTTAACAGCGTTTCCATGATCTTGGAAAGAAGCGACTTAAGTCCTATAGGTCGGTACGAGGAGGAAGATTTGCCTTTTTTTAAGGACCGGTTGGGCAAATGCTGTTTTCCATCTACCCGGAAAGAGTCCAGAAGAGTAGAATAGATGGAAAAGCTTACGAAATGGTTTGCAACCGAAGAAGAACACCTCTTAAGAAGTATAGAAAAATATCATCCGGGCCAGCGAATTTCTGCACATTGAGATATTTGAGTACTTTTGCAAAAGGAGTACAAAAATGAAAACCATTTTAAAGTTCATCATCTTTGCTTCCACAATCGCTGGTTACGTCGGATAAATCATTAAACATTTCTGTTTCAAATATATCGTCCGTATCCATTGTGGATTTTTTATTTTTCCATAACAGTTCTTAAATATGTATTCTTATAAGAAAAAAATAGAAGTAAAACATCTGGAAATGACCTTGTTTGTAACGAGAAAATAAAATTTACTTTTTTTAAGCTTGCTCAAATGTTTTCTCCACAAACTGCAACTAAAATAAATATTTATGCAATTATAACTGTTGCTAAAAAGAAAAATATCAGTAAATTGTACAAAGCAATAGTGAGATTTCTGCGTGCTGTTGTGGGAGTTACTCGCCGAGATAGGGTGAGAAACACGACAGTGCGTGGAGAACTTAATGTTGAGCAGCTACTTCCCCGAACGGAAAGATCCATACTTCGATGGTGTGGTCACGTGGCACGAATGTCCCAGCAGTACGACTACAACGGCGTGCCTTGTATGCGACTCCGACGGGTAGGCGACCGTTCGGTAGACCCAGGACGAGATGGTTGGATCAAGTCCAAAATCTCGCCTGGTTACGCTTGGGCATACCCGCCGAGGAGTTAGAGTCGGCGGCGGAGGATCAGGTTGCCTGGAGATCTCTTTTGCGTGTACTGCCCCCGCAACCCCTTTTGTGGAACATGCGGTCACTGAAAATGATGATGATGATAATGAAATTGTACCAACGCGACTTCTCGTTTAGTGATGTTCATTTTTTTTTTTTCAAAAACGAGAAATGACTTTTCGCCTGGAAATGCATTAATAGCCAATAAAACCTGAGCTGCACTCTAATTATCATCAAACTTCAACTTTCAAAAAAAAAGATAAGTATGTTTCGGGCAAACAACCTAAGATTTCATAACGACGACGCAAAACTGTACAACTCAGTGGTTTTGCAAAATGTTGTATTAAGGTTATAAGTAATGTAAAAGGTTTAGTAAAGACAAATGCTGTTGTTGCATATTTTAACTTATGGTAAGGCTAACTGTTTGCTTTTCTGGCTATATTACCTCCAAAGTTTCTGCTGGCATACAATAAAAAATAAGAAGAGATATTATGTAAAGTAGCAACACAGGTTTCTATTCCGTCTTCTGTCTTGCATTGTTTTTAAACCTTATTCTTTCAAGGTTTTAAGAATATCATTAGTTAAGTAGAAAATATTTTTACTTACCGATGGAAATTCGTAAATAATCTTCGCTCTGACTTCTGGATGAAGTTCTCTATTCTAGACTGCAATCCAAACCATTTGAATTCACAAGTAACTAACTTGTAGCATGTCATCACTGGTTTGACTTTATGTTTCCAATTTGGATCAACCAGTGGACCTCGACCAGTTTTGGCTGACTTGAATCTGTCGGTTGAAAAGATAAAAAATTTAAAAATACAAAATACACACTATTTGCGTCCTCTTACTTTGTTGGGTCTTCATCAGCTTTATAATCGGCAGGTTGCACAGGATCATTGGCAATATCAATATGAACAACTTCACGTGCTTTTAGTTTCTCTGGTGGCAATTGATGAACCTGACAATATTAAATGATGATAACAGGAAGTTTCATAATTATGTTCTAGTTTTTCATTTAAACGCAACACACACATACTACATAGGACACACAATTCTACGTTAGAAGATGTTAGCAACTTACATTATTTTGGTCTCCCTTGTCGGCAACATGAAGCGACTCAATGCAAATAATAAAGTTCTCTTTCATGTAGCCAGGGTTCTTATCATTAATTTATAATTTTTCATTGCACATTATTTACAGTATTTAGCAGAAATATGAAATATGGATAAAAGCAGTTTTTTTTTTGTTTTGACAGCACCCAAAGTTAGATGAATATACATTGCATTAGCGTTAGTGAAGAGTTTGTTGTTTAACATAGAGGCAACCACCATACAAACCAAAAACCATGTTAAGTTCAGACATGAAAGTATAACAAAAAGAAAAAACTAAATTAGAATCTATCATCTTGATAACTTACATTTTCACCGTCTCCGCAGTCTTCTAAGTGTAATGAGTCTATAAAAATTCTAAATCCGTCTTTCATAAATTTCGGGTTCTAATAAAAAAAATTATTTTCAAAAAAAAAAAGAAGAAAAAAAATTAAAGAATAAAATTTATTTTAAGGAAGCAACTAGAATTACAGTTCTATAACACTCTTATCTTCCTTAGTTGTTTTGACTTCGCAGCAAATAGTTTCATACGATGACACAACACACGCAAAGAGAAGCCTTGGTTTAATACATAACAATCCAACAAGCGTCATCGGAAGTTCGTAAAAATGCAAAACTATAATAAAGTACATAATATAGTTCGAGACAAACGTGAAATCTACGAACTACATCTTACTGGAAAATCGCCACTGACGATCGCTTTTCCTACTTGTGACAAACCTCTTTTCCCTTGTTTTGTCAGTTCTGCTAGACAAAGCCAAGAGCTTGACGACTCACATTTCTTTTCTTATCGCCCCTAAAACCCAGTCTTTCATACTTCGACCTTCCTAATTAATAAGATAACTTAACTAAATCTGAATTCTTTTGTACTATAAAAGAATCTTGTCTTGTCGTAATAAAATGAAAGTGAACTCAAAAGAACAAAAAAACTTCTCGTTGGCGCATTCAAGAGTAGTTTTTATTGACAAACATTCTGTCCTGCTTGCGAGGAAAACGATAAAAAAAGAACTCAACCCAAATTCAATAAGCTGAGCAGGTGCGTGTATACAGCAACTTTCTTTTTCAGAAAATCTTCGGTCACCTGTTCTCAATCTCGTCATTGTCCTTGATTTAGGAATCCCAGGGTCTCTGACAGAGAAACTCTATGACCTCAACAACGCCGACGACATCTGTCTGATATGCGATTCTTCAGCCGGCGGTCAGGGAGCTAGGTCACGGGCTAGACATCAATACCAAAAGAACTACTCTAAAAATCAACGTTGCCAAGACAAAGCTGATGAGAATCGGTTCAGATCGGAGTTCAATTAAGAATGCTAATAAATTCTGCTCGGAAGAACTTTGTGCAAAGATGGGGGTGCAGAAACCGATCGACGTCTTGTCTCGCATAAAAAATGCCCGCCACGCTTAACAACATCTGGAGATCAATCTTCGAATATTCAATTCCAATGTGAAATTCGCACTGTTGTAAGGATGTGGGGCTTGGCAGACAAACACCACCATTGTTCGCAAACTTCAGGTCTTCGTCAAGAAGTGCTTGAGACTAGGGTCAGAATGTGTTCTGGCCTAATGCATGACAAACGAAGAGCTGTTACGTAGAGTCTCATACAAACCTATCGCAGAAGAGATCCAAAACCAAAGAAGGAGCTGCATAAACCGGGAACAGACATTGCAAGGATGGCCCTCACTCAGACACCGTAAGGAATCCACAGTCGCGGTCGACCACGCTCAACTTGGAAGCGCACCGTAGAGAAAGAGCATAACAGGCTGGCAAATCCCGGCAAGAAGTAACTAGACTAGATTAACACAGAGCCGAGATCATTCACAGAATTCCTGTTACAACTATATGGGCCATATGAGCAACGTTTCATTATATTCAAAGAAAATATGTCGTATGTTGTATTTAGTTTTTTTTATTTAATTAAATAGATATATACTTCGATTATGAGCCTGCTAAATAGTTCCAGTAGGAGAGGAATAGAACCCAATGGCTCACAGACGCAAGACAACTTGGCAGCTCTTTCGGACTGGAAGCAGTCAAAGGTAGGACTAGTTCTGGCGCGGACTTTTCAGCGCTCGCAAGTATGCACTTTATACAGAAGATGCATAACGTCGGAATAAAGAGTTCTCAAGTTAAGTATGCACTTATTGCAGTATGGCAGGTACATGACTAACCTAATCTACATGACTTCGAAGTAAATAATTCTCAAGCCAGTCCGTCCCGAAAATATTCAATATAGACAATTGCATTTACACAAGTAATACTTAATATGCATGACCTTGTTAGATGTAATGGCTATCGAGTCACACACGTCAAAGTAAATATTCTGCCTCTTATTTGTTTGTATTCAAGATAATCAGTTCTCATTCCCATTTTCTTCATACCCAAAGTATCTGTGTTCAGAAGGGCGTCCGATAAAACTTTTTCAGTCACAATATCAACCGCCCTTGTGCGCACAGATGCCACACAATTACTGCATATGATAATGAGTATATTCAAAATTTATTTCTGTGAATATGACACCTGCTAATAACAACATAAACTCTGAGACAAACGTGTTACAATGCGTCATTTTGGGAAATTAACAACGAGTGACATTGCATGTGATAATTCTCGATTGCAGACATCCAGACAGCACGACTATTTTCTTGCTAATAAAAAATGTGCGTACAAGGTCGTTTGAAAAGAAAATTTTACTTTAAGACCCATATGGTAAGTCTAATAATCTGAAAAATAAACATCCAAAAACCCTAATCGATAAGATAAAGTTATTGAAATTTGTCTCCACAAAACTGATTACCTTATTACTTTGCGTTGGACAAAATTTGGGTTTCAAAATAATGTTTAAAGAAAAACACTGGCAGGCGAAGATTAAAAGGAAATATCTGTGATCACAAGCAATAGCCGCCAAAGCCATTTTTTACGCTTTCCAGAAAGTGAAGGTCCTTTCTGGAAACATGAAAATCGAGAAATACAAAAAATGCATTGAATGGATATTTCATTGATTTTGCTTTTAAATTTGCGTTAAGTAACTTCAGATTCTATGAGGTTATAACTGAAATAATGTACATGCCATTAATCAAATCCCCTGTTTAAAGTCGTTCATAACAAACTTTGACTAAATCGCAAATGAGCCAATACAGATATACAACTCCCTTTTCTGTTGCCCCTTGATTTTATTCGACACATTTTGTGTCTGTGAAAGCTTTGAACAGCAATCGAAAAAATGTGAGCTAGTGTTCGATGCTTCCTGAACTACTGTCAAAATGTTTCCTGTATTTCAGATAAATTTGGTAATTACTGTCAAATTCATCAATGGGCGAGGAGAAATAGCAGTTGCATAGATAAGTGTCTATATTGAGCTGCCTGTGGACTAAATAAAAATCTCCTTTGGGACTATTTTTCCATGGTGCTTCAGTCTTATTCTGTTCTCTTGCTCAGATAGCTCATAAAATATCTGAAACAGTCATAAATACTAACCGTGATAACAGTTCTACAATATGGATAGGCATTCCAGGCTTCCTCATGGATTTCTAATGAACCTTTTGGGGCCAACAGTCTTATAAAAGTTGGTACTTTTGATGCCAAGTGATAGATCTTGTACGTATATTGCCCGGACTTATATTTACCACCTGAAAACGAAATGAAAAATAAAAACAGCACAGATTTATAAAAAAATAATATCATGACTCGAGTTCAATGCGACGACTTACCCAGCAACGGATAGTTAGTAAATGGCTCATTTTTCTGCACCTCAATGCCTTCACCACCTCCTGTCTCATTTTTGGACGCCTCTGCTACAGAATAAAGTTGTGCAACTTGATACTGAAAAAAATAAATAGATCTTTTTATCTAATCAATTTCAAGAGCAATTGCTGTAGCCTACCTCTTCAACGGTCAATGGCAAGGTAACGCGGCTGAAAATAGAAAGAAAAATATTTAGTACGAATTACATAAGAACTCTCTCGTTTATTTGTTTTTATCATTAACTTTTATCTCCTTGCATTATCAGGAAAATCTAATAAAATAATCAAATGGTGAAAAGATAATTTATGTGTTCCATTCGATATCAATGTCCGTGGCCCGATCACCTCGTGCGACTCATACTTGCATCGAATAAAAAAAAGAAATAAATGCTGACGCAAAAAATACAATATAAAACCTTTAATATTCGCCTCACGCAAAAAAAAATTAGATTACAACCTTAATTGGCAATTAAAGTTCATTTGAAAGAGCAGGTTGTTCACAAAACACATATCTTGGGCCATGACATGGCATATGTTTACCTAACAAAGTCTGAGTTTGCAATATCTTAGTAAAAATAAGATTAAGAAATATTCCACTCTATTTTGTGTTTGAGGGAAATTCATTTATCGATATCTTATCAGTAAGCTTTATAAATAATCTAATAATGGCCAATTACAATTACTGCTAGCAGATATTTATATTTCGACAAGTGCACCTGTTCCAATTGTAAGATATTTTTTTCCAGAAATAAAGCTGCCGCAGCTGCGAATTAATGCACGTGCATATATATACATATAACCGGGTTTCTATATATGTCAGTTCAAGTTATTATTTTGCAATTATACAATTTAACTGTAATGACGTAAATTTGTTCATTTAAGAGAATCACCATTATGCTTCGCTCTGGTCGAATAACGATAGGTAATGATATTTGTGTTTAAGTGCATGGAACAGTTTTTTTTTTAGGTTTAGTAGTAATATGAGATATGTAATAGCAGTCAAATGCTTTAGGCAACAGTTTCATAAATCAAACGTTGAAGATCTAAAATGAACTTGAGCATCGTTAACGATAGCACCATGAACTTGCGATGGCCGATTTCCGTTCGGCAGATGGTAAATCCACGTTTAATGATTTTGTTTGTATACATGTAGAATTACTTGAATGAATGCAATCTTATTCAATTTAAAGTACATTGACATAGCTTGCATTTTTCTACACAAGAATAAAAAATTGACTATATTAACCGTTTTCCTTTTGTTCTTTCATACATGATGCAGTAATAACTATAAAATAAATGAGTTGCTACAACTACAAAATATACAAAATTTTATCTGAGAATCGTGATTTGGAATTAATCGCTACGCCGTGCTTAAGTCACAGGCCATTTACCCGCAACACTACCCACGGTGGTCGTTTCTAAATATCAATAGCGCCTTTTATATTAGAAAACTATGATATATGAAATACAACCGAAACTGATTGTATGCATGGCTACATATGCGAACATACGGTTTAAAGACGAAATTTCACGTATGTTAAAATAAACAAAAGTATTTGTGGCACACTTTGAGGAGTGATTGCCAAGCCTTGAGTAAAAAAAAAAACCCCGAAGTATAAATACTACGAAAAATGAGGACATGGCACTTCAATGAAATAGAGATCACTTATAGAAGATGGCTTACGTTCCATGTGTAGCACAATTTCCGATCAATAATTTTGCCTGGAGACATTACATTGTGTAATAACAAAATGCATGTGCCATATTTGGCTTAAACTATTTTTTAGCGAATTACTAATAAATAATTTAACAGAACTTAAAATTGTTAATGAAGAAGTATTTCTATAGCCAATACTAAGTTGGGATAGTTTTTATTCAAATTCAGAAAAATCATTCATCTAAAGGTTACCAAATAATTCAATATGCAGGCATGGACACAATAGGTCACGGTTACCAAAATAAGTTACAGTAGCTAATAAGTAATAAGAGACAAGCAAAAATCTGGAACATAATGCTTGGAATTTCTTCAAAATTTCAAACCAAAATTTAAATGCAGTTTAAAAGTTATAAATATTCGTGAACATAAAAACCAACAAATACTTCAAAACTGAACTTTATTTGTCCCATTATTACTTTAAGCGACAATGATTACTAATGTGGAAAACTAGGCGAGGCAAATATTGAAAAATAGTTGGGATTAAAATGTATTAGTTTAAAATGTGTTTTCGTTATTATTTTTTGTTGCTTGCACTATTTCAACTCTTCTTTTCAAAGCTCTTTAAGGCCAGTAAGAAGTGTTTCGTTGACTATTTCTTCTTGTAATCAATGTAGATAAATCGTTTAGCAGAATGCATAAAGACAACATTAACGGATGGAAAATGTGGTTGAGCTTTCAACTAACGTAACTGCCAATAATGTGAATTTATCTAATATGTGTACCACCAAAGGTTTACATTGTCATCTCTATAATGTAAACTATCGAAAACAACTGGGAAGATGATAATGTAATTCCACTTATCCAATGGCAAAGGACACTACCCGAAGTTTCGCTTCAAACAAATCTACAAGGAATTAATGATCTCCTTTGAATTGTAGATACCGAACACAACATGTCAATACAAAAAGTTAAAGGCTAGGACATAGTTTCAGGACACTACGGGAAATAAAAGCGACGAAGCAACTCCAGCTGCTTCCAAAATAATTAGTTCGCAAGCGATCAAGTGCAAAAATATACTTCCTGTGTATGTCGATCAAAATGTTAAAGTTATACGCATTAACAGCTGACAATAGAAATATCAAGTCAAGTTCTTTGCCAGTCCAAAATAAAAGAATATTTTATTATATTATATTATTATTAGATAATTTTAATTTTCCCGGTATACAGTTTGTCAAAATAGTGTTTACACAAGCTAAAAAAAACAAACAATTTCTAAATTCGCGTTGCAAATTAGGTCACTTTCGGATATTGTGAGACTATATATTTGAGAGCTAAGTAACAAAAAATAACACTTCATTTCATTAAGAAACAACACCAAAAAAAGGAAAAATTAAAAAAAGGCTGCAAAAAAAGTGTTTAATCATCCTAATAATAAAAAGCTTTCATCCATTTTCGCCTAACCAAATTGAAACCTAATTATTGGAGCGGCTCAGCAAAAGAGATCCCAAAATGCTCAGGTATTTCCTCACGTCCATGGTGTTTTCAATAAAAAAAAAAAACAGCTCTCCAAAACCCTTGCTTGGCATGCACCCCCATACCATAGCCGATAGCTTTCCAAATTTTATTATTGGAATGATGTTTTTATTAGATAATGCTTTTAAAGGTTTTCATCACACTCGGTTGGATCCTTCAATGTAGTAAAGCATTATTTCAGTTTCATTATTCCAATATTCGTTTGGTTGAATGCCATACACTTTAGCGAACGACAATCGTTGCTCGTGCTAATTTTTAGGTGAAAGTAATGATCTTTTTCATGCAGCTCTTGAGATGTATTCATTTTATTTTTTGTATCATTTGTGTTATAGTTTCATGAGAAACTTGAATACCATATTCTGGAAGGATCTTCATACTCATTAGGATAATGTTAAATATAGGTTTTTATCAAAATTGTTCATTAAATAAAACTCACACCTGTGATACACTATTTAATTTTATGATATTGCAGTAGTAAGGGGCAACCATATCTGTGTACAGTACTTAACGGATATAAGAAAAACTGAAAATGCAAAGAATCTTTTTCTTTTAAACGTTTTTTTCTTATTTGATTGACAAGCTTTGGTGATTGTCTGCAAAAATATTTTATGCAGTCATTGAAATGAAATATTTGATTGAATGAGATAAACGGATATAAGAAAAAAGATTTCTTATACAAGAACAGCTTATATAAGAAAAAAAACAAAATTTCGAATAAGCATTTCAAAAATTTGAGAACCGAATGAAAAATGTTATCAAAACCAACTGTAATTTCGTTTGAGCTGGCAATGGCCAAGTTTTATATTTAAGGGGGTATTAAAGTACAGTGTAAAACAAATTTTTCTGGATATTTTTTTTAATGAGCTATTGTACAGTAAAAAACAGCATGGTTTTTTTTAAAGACAATTTCTTATAAACATGTTATTTTTCATATAATTTCAAATATTAGTGTGAGAAAATAGTTTCTTTTATCAGTTTTTTCTTATATCACTTTTATTTAGTGGTAATTAATATGGAAAAGGACACTGTGCATTGTTCTTTGGTTCCTTTAACCGTTTTTTCTTATACATATATGATATCCATTAAGTACTGTCCTTTCCTGTCCTTTAGGATGCATAAGCATTTTCTTGAACAAAAAAAAATACTAATACTACTACTTCACACAACATCGCAAACATTTTCTTGACAGTCTTATTTTCGACTTTTTTTTTTTTATATTGTTTCTTAATGAAATGATGTAATGAAATATATAAATAAATGTTCGTACAAGAAATAAAATAAAAATTTAAGTAAAATATATGGAATTGTCCTACTTTGTAAAAAAAAAAAAATATAGCAATTGTTTTTTTTTTCAGCGTTTGTAAACACTTTCTTGACAAATAATGAAGGCTTTTTTTCTTTTGTAGTTTTTGAAATGAATAAAATTCTTTTATTTTCGTTATTCTTCTGAATTAATAAAAATTGAAGCTGCTCGTTCAATTCCCTTTAGCACTATCTGCAGAGTAATGTAACTAACAAACATTATTTGTATTAGCCATAATCGAATATAAACAGATCTTCCTTCTAGCACAATCAGTTGATGTGCTGAATATTCTTGAATGCTCCACTTACAAGACATCATCTTAGATTTTCTCTGTGTAAAAATTACTATATAACCGTCTAGGCATAAGCAGTTTCACCGAAACACGCACAAGATAGATGAAAGAAATATTAAAAAAAAGGGCAACATATCCAGGAAAAGACCTTAGCTATATTTATTTGCCATCCGCAATGCTTGCATTACCAAAATAATGTATAAACTATTCCTGCTTTTCGAATATAATTTCTCGAAATGCCAAATTCATGTGATATCGCTTTTGGCCCGCCATTTATACAGTTAGCCACATCACCAATCTGATGAAAAAATAAATTTAACAAATCATTTCTGGCCACCTCATTTACACAAGTATATGTGAAGTAAATAAATGCTAAAAAAAAAAACTTACAAAAGCAAACCTTTGTACTTTGAAGCGGATAAATACGGTCATAAGTGAGCCGTAGCCTATTAATCAATAACTGATAAGAGGTTGTTTTATTTGCCAACCCAACTTAAAGGGGTAAAATATGCAAATTAAACTACATTACAATACATTAAATATACATACACGTATATTGAGATAATTGTAAGTTTGTTGCATATTCCTTTTGCAAAGAAAAAAAAAAAACACTGGCTATTGATCGTACACGTTCATAGGTTACTCATCGTTACTTTGTTTTATAACTCTCTTAGGAACTTTCGCACGTTGAAAGTTCCGCCTCGAAGAGAATAAAACCAAGGTTGAAATCGAGCGACACTAACAAGTCAAATCAAATTAATTATCTTTTGAGATCTCCCCTCCCCTGACAGTGCGTGAATTAACAAGTTATTTAAAGCTGGCTATATGACGCAAATGAAACACTCAGAATATACATTATCCAAGATTCATCACGAGGGTTTCACAGAATAATTAGATGAACTAAACTAAGACAATATCTCTCTCAAAGGGATGCAACTTAATGTAAGTTCATCAAGTGTACATAAGTGCATGCTGCTATTCTTTGCCGCTGAGCCAGTAGTCTTGGAGTGAGCACGAGAAACAAAAAAAGCAAAACCCACTTAATAAACTGCCATCATCGAACGTGCCGTGCCTTCCCACCCACTTTACAACTTAATTGCATATTTTTAACGCACTTCGACGCCGCATGAAGAGAAAAAAATAAAAACAAATTAAAAACCGGAATCTAACCAGCTCTCGCTTATGATTAATATTGTACTTTTCAGTTTTCAGTTTTACATTACCTACGGTCAGAGATCGGTACAGGGAGTGAGAGAGAAGTCTTGCATTTTAGGTTGCGTGTCTCATCTTTAGCTTTCTTCGGCAGAGGTTGGCCAAGTACACACTGCACGATGACACGTCTCAGTTTATGTATTCTCTTTTGTGTAGTATTCTTGGAATCTCACCTATCGCTTCGCCGAATCGATGTGTGATTCATAAAGCCTTTCCAAAATGTCCCATGAATGTGGCTGTGCACACATATCTGGGCATCCCACGACCACGGCCACGACCCACGACCACTACAACAGCGATTTTATCAAACCGAATTATGTTGTAGCCTATGTTCGCAGGCACATTAATCATAAACCAAACTAATGTTTGCTGAAGATAAGACCTCCAGAAATAGGCCACAAACCACGGCGTAACAGCTAATTACCAATTGCACGCACATTACTTCGTAATATTAAGTTTTGTTTTTCGCTCTGAATTTAATGAATCAATGACAATCAATGACACATCAATTAAAAGTGAAACACTGAGATTTAAGACGACGGTTCCACGTGCTGCAGTCATTGCCCAGCGTCAACAAACTTTGTTCGCTGACTGGCATAGTGGTTAGCCAATAAATCAATGCTGCATCACCTGATATTATAGGTCACTTGGTCGTCTGTTCGTATATTCGTCGATTGCAATGGCAATAATTGAAGGAGAACTTCAAGAAGCTGCATGCGGAAATAAAAGAACAAAAAAACAAATATCCTTCAATCCTTCCCTCTGCGCTGGGCCAGCACACAGGAGATGGAAACGTGGGTGGAACAGCAGCCTACATCCTTGACACAAACAACTTATATAATAAGATGAAACTTGCCAACTGACAGTGATAACATGCTCTAGCAACCAAACCAACTCTCCTTTGAATTTTCCCACTTGACAAAACGACTAAAAAAGAACAACACGAAAACACTATCTCTGGCAAAAAAAAATTATTTTACCCCATCGACGATAACAGTCGTTCCAATTGGGAATCGGGTGCAATGACAGGACTTGTGTTTGGACACCCATCACCAGAGGAAAAGATTTAAAAACAAAAAGTCTCAGATTTATTCACAAATTTACTGAAGTTTCCTTTAAAGAAATTCCTACTTGTGAAAAGGGTGATCGCACCCCCTTTTTTATGATTCTCCCCCTTCCGAAAATGAAAATCGATCAAATCAACATCGTTTTGTCCTTTTTCATCGAATGCTCTCTCATCCATTCGAATACGACAGTTGCCCTTCTCTGACTTATACACTAAACTTTCGGCCATAGATTCAGAGATATACGTATGTTGGTCATTGTGTATTACTTACTATTCTTTGATTAGCATTTTTGCACTGAATTTACTGAATTTTTAGCTCTTCACCGCTCGCTTTTTTCCGATTATTTGTTTTTAACTATCTAGCACTTAACGGGATACTACACGATTGCGTGTAAATATTTTTTTTTTGTGAAGTGAAGAGGATTTATTGTGTAGTGGACTTAGAAGTAGAAGAATTTTTTGCAGCCGCGAATAGACTTGCTCAAAAAACGAATTCACATGGACCTCGCGGAGAACACGACACGAACCAAGCAAAAAATGTCTACTGAATGAAAATGCCAAAATGGCAATTGGCGAAGTGTCCAATTGGACTACTATGAAGTTAACGTCAATTGAAAATGTGAAGTGGTGGTTAAGTTAAGCTACTCTAACACTAGATTTAACATTTTTTTTTTAGTTTCGTTTTACTAGTGCAATGTGATGCTACTATTTCTTTTTATACAAATTTCTTTGAAATTGTATTAAGAAAATCTATTTTAATAAGAAAGTTTAATTTTGACAGTTTGACTTCCTTAAGTTGTAATAAGACCATGATATGTCCACAATTTGGCTTGCTTTTTTTATTAAAAATCGTTTTAGATGTTTTTGAATTCTTTAAGCAAATTTGAACTCACTGATTATCAAAAATATTCAATTCATTTTATTGCAATTACATATTCATATTCTTCGGCTTATCAAATAGATTACGAACACTCTACTTATAAACACCTCTCATAACCGGACAATTTCCTCGGTCCCATTGCCAGTCCAGTTATTGGAAAGTTTACTGTATATAATTTTGTTTTAAGGTCTTCTGGTTGGAACCAAAAGCAGAAACCTTAAGTGCTTTATGGAATTCATGTTGAATACAGGGTGGACCAAATACAAATTGCTTTTTAAAAATGCAATAAAATGAAAAAAATAATTTTTTTCAAGCACACTGAACTCTCTTCTTACGGACATCTCTCATAACCGGATCTATTATCGGGCGAATTTCTCAATGCCGCCGCTGTCCGGTTATGGGAGAATTCACTTTATTAGTAAAAGAAAACTGTATGGCATCGGCTAACGATCGGGATAGGTGCAAGTGCTTGCTGCAGGAGGCCTGGACCACAACCGGCTATTGCGCCGATGATGAAAATGAGTAACATGGTGGCAAAATATATTTTTCCATTTTTTTTTTATAATTGGTGCGTGCTAAAGGGGTTGGGGCTACCCTGTTTAAGACGCAGCACGGGTCGAAGGTACCGAGGGAGAGATGGAAAGAAGGTACCGGTGCGCGTTGGTTTTAAATGTCACCGTGTTATATTCAGATGGGAGAACTGAGTTTGGAAGAGCATTCCATAATCGTGTGGTGCGGCTAAAGAATGAGTCTCTGAACTTTACCGTACGTCCGAAAGCAGGCTTGAGGGCGTACTGATGAGCATTCCTAGCGTGGCGAGTATTGTGGGTGAATGTTTGAAGGGGGGGAGTGCAGTTGAAATAGCGATAAAACAAAGAGTCTGTCGAAACATTTCGACGATGTTCAAGCGAGTCTATCGACTTCGCAATATCATTGTCTCCTATCAGTTTAATCGCTTGCTTTTGTATTCGTCCTGCAAGGAGGTCTTAGATGCACCAGACCAGATATGAGCGTTGTACTCGAGTTTGAAGGGGTGAAGGGGTGAAGTATATCTTGAATCTTTTAAGGAAACCTAGACATTTCGCAGAATATATGATCATTCCAACTGAGTGTTGAATCGACGCAGATGTCGAGGATGGAAAGTCTTTCGGTTTCTTTGGTACAAGTGCCATTCATGGATAATGGCTGGTTGTTGGGTGTTCGCTTAGATTACAGTGGACAGCATTGGGTTTTGGAAGCATTAAATTCCACTCTATTGCTCAACATACGCTGCCGTTCCAATTCTACGGCCGAAGAGCTAGGCCGTGAGTCTTGAAACGGATATGAGAAGCAGTGGGTACTGTCATCAGAGAAGGAATGGATTGGATTAGAAGTAGCAGACAAGAGATCATTTATAAAAACGAGAAAAAGTGTCGGAGACAGAACAGAGCCTTGGGGAACACCAGCGTTAATGTGGTGGATGTGAGACTGGAATCCGTCCAAAACAACTCGGATTGAACGGTCCGAAAGGAAATTTCTAGTCCATAGAAGAAGAGATTCATCGATACCGAAAGCACGCATTTTCGACAAAAGAGCTTGATGCCAAACTCTGTCAAATTTAGAAATATCAAGGGCAACGATTTTGCTTTCACCTGAGTTGTGCAAAGCACGGTTCCACTTTTCGGTGAGATATGCCATCAGATCACCAGTGGACTGGTTGCTACGGAAGCCATACCGCCGGTCATTAAGAGCTTCTGTGATTCAAGATATTTCTTAAGCTGACAATTTATAAGCGTTTTCATGACCTTGGAGAGAAGTGAAGTAAGTGCTATGGGTCGGTACGAGGAGGGTGATGAAGGTTCGCCCTTGTTAGGGACCGGTTGGAAAAATGCTGTTTTCCACCTGCTCGGAAAGAGTCCAGAGAGTAGGATAGATGGAAAAGCTTACGCAATGGTTTTGCCTCTTCAAAAGTATAGGTGAAATACCATCCGGGCCAGCGGATTTGTGTATGTTGAGATCCTTCAGACTCTTGCAACTGTACGAGTGCGAAAATGGATTTGTCCCATGGAGCAGTTCACGCGCTCAAGTACAGGCGGAGACAAAGTGCAATCAGGTGGCGTTGAGCTGGCTGCAAAATGCACAGCAAGCAGATTGGCTTTGTCAGAAGGGCTGACAGCTGGAGTCTCATTGTAAATGAGCGTAGGAATCGACGACGAAGCTGAATTCTTAATGTTTTTAACAAATGACCAAATGTTTTTGCTGCCCTTGGGACATTGCAGCACTTTTTGCCTCAACTTTTGTTCATTTAAGAATTTAGTGCGCCTGATATGGGCATTGCAGTCATTAGAAGAATTTAGTGCGCCTGATATGGGCATTGCAGTCATTTCTGGCTCGTTTAAAGTTCTTCCGGTTTTCCTCAGAGGGGTTGGCCTTATATATACCATGGATGAGTAAGAGAAAATATTTTCATTAATTATGGAACACAACCACCGTTGCCAGTTAAAAAAAAAATTGTATCCAAATTTGTAAACCCAAATGAGCAACTGTAGCTAAGAATGACCAACATTTTTGTCATTTAAACCATATTTAGGAAAACTAACTTTTTTCCGAAATTCGCTTATGTCCATTTTATCGTTGAGATTGTGATTATTTAAAAATCTCTGCGTTTTCCACTCCATTACTATATTTTTCGGATCACTTTGAATCAGGCTAGGAAAACTATCAATTAAAGAAGATATAGAAAAGGAGATTCGTGAAAAAATTACCAAATGGAAGAAGAAATGACAATGTGACCAAGAGAAAAAATAATGACCAATGTGCCAACCGTAAACACAACGTCATTCAAGTGGCTTTGCAGAAGCGCATTCTATCACTCTAATTTTCCAAGACCTTTTGTTGATGATTTCGGGCTGTAGCTCACGGATTGCTTGGATGATATTAGTTTTAAGCGCTTAAATTGTTTGCGGATTGTTGATAAATTATTGGTATTTCAAGGTTTCCTACGGGAAAAGTCCAAAGGTGTAAACTTCCAGGTTCGAGGCGGCCAATTGACATCGTCAAGGCGGCCGATAACATGATTTTTTTTTTATTAAATGCACTGTTTGGTCTACAGAGCAATTTCTTTGGAATTAAGTTTTAAATGTTTCCTAATTTCAAGTTTAAAGTAACTGATTTCATTTTGTGAAGATATGATATTGACTTGATTTAAAAAGAAACCACTAGATGGCCTACGCTCTGTTAGAAAACATGTTATTAGGCTTATTGGATTTTAGTTACATGAATCGAAAGAATACTAAGGTTCTTTGAACTTCTCTACACGTATTTGTGGTAAATCATAAGTTTTCGTTTAGGAAACCGTAAAAGGCAGCCCTCCTGATATATGAGCCGCCAAGCGCAAAGATCGATTAACTTCACTTGTTGATAAATCTTAGATGTATTGTCAAACACTTGGCATAGTCATAACTTTTTATATTTACAATAGCTTTCCTAAGTTATAAAGATTAACATTTTCAGAGGCGAATGTAAATGCTTTTATCGTTTTTCTCAAATTTTTGTATTATGGAGCTGAGGCTTTGAACGGGACATATTCAGATCGAAATCAAGCTAAATTGATTAAAATTATTATTCATTTTGCCATAAAAGAAATTAAATAGTTACTAAATCCTTCTTTTCTAAACAATTTTTATTTCATGACAAAAGGTGGGGAGCTTTATTTATTTTTTTTTTTTTTTTTTGAAAACTTCGTTTTATATTTATATTTACCCTAGTAAAAACATAGACGCAAAAAAAAAAGTATTCTTTAAAGATGGCAACAACGCAGGATAAAGGATGAAATCAATTCAAACTTTAAAGCTCAACTTCAACTTAGTTATCATGAATCTGCATTTCGAGTTCAACATCTGATAAGTTAACCTCACGTAACGAATTAATAAACATATAACGAGAAAAATAAATATAAAGCCATCGGAACCATTTCATTTGTGATTTGTGTTCTCGCATAGCGCGACGAATAATTGACGCCTCTTTCCAGCTTAAAATGCACCTGTAATTTATATTTCAAAATTAGTTTAGCACACACATATAAATAATAATGCAGTTGGGATTTAATGAGTACATTGTGTAAGCCATTTGAGGTCTAATTGCAATTACTTCTAATTGGAATTGAAAAGACCCCAATTACTAAATACTGTAATTAGTAACAGATATCAATTTCACTTGGTAATTGTTACTCCTCAATTACTCAATAACTACAATTAAAAGACTTACAACTACAAGCAATTTAAAATTTGCAAATTCCTTGTATTGAATTTTCAATTACAAGGCAAAAGTAATTGAAAATATGTAAAAAATTAAATCAGTACATCTCCTTCAATTACATAAACATAATTGGGAAAAAACTAGTTGATATTTTCAATTACATGAAATTCGTAATTGAAGGTTTTCAATTACAATTATAAGTAATACTAATACAATAAATTTCAATTACTAATTCAAGTAATAAATAATAATTTTTTGTAATTATTACATCCCAACTCTCTCACAAACTTACCAATGCGTCGACATTAAGCATGTACAGAGTAAATCAAAAATAGATAAATACTTTCTTAAAATATTTATAGAGTCAAGGGTATAAAATTTACAATCTGCAATTAAAAAAGAACAGATTATGTTAGTGATCCGCAGACCGCAACACTTGGGCGCCTTACCTTTGGGCAATAAATTTGCTAAACATAACGATGCCGTAGCATAGTACACAGCGCAGTGATTGGGATGTTGACTAATTCCATCCCGATCAAATGTGAAAATTGCTTGAATACCAAGACTTTCAACTGTATTTCGAACTAAAGTTGATATCGATTCAGTTTTCCACTCCACATTGGGATCATCAGGCAGATGCGTTGCAGTTACAAGTGTGATATTTGAAGCAGGTATACCGAGGTGATGGCACGACTTCCAAAGCTCTCCTCGTCGCAGCTTACCTTGTTTATCGTAATTACCTAAAGGATAAATAGATCGACATCAAAAAAGGCATTGTAAAAAACAAAAGCGTAAAGACAATTACCATTGGACAGGCAAAGAACATACACTTGGCAGTCTAAACGACTCGTTAGAGCCAATATAAGAGGTCCGAAGAACATGCATTCATCATCCGGATGCGATGTGACAATTAGTACTCGCTTCTGGCTTAAAGGCTTCGGAAGACGTATATTGTTTATAGGCCGGAGCAGTTGAAGAATACGACTGCTCGTTTTCATAAACGTTATTTTGTAGATAGAAAGGCATACTAGTAAGTATACCAAACAAATGAAGATAATATGCTCCAGGGCTTCTGTTGATGTGGCCAAAACAAATGAATATACTGACTTAAAAGAAAAATTACTCAGGAGTGTGGCCAGATCTGTTGGACTACTACTACCACTACTACTACCAGTTCCACTGTCGCTGAGCCAGGAAAATTTCATTTCATTTCATTCAGTCAAACGATGCTTGGTGGATGGATTAGGCCGCATTTATTTAGAATTTTGAGTGTATTTTTTTGTAGAAATTTTGAGTGTCCTTAAGGCCCCACATTTGCTGCAGCTTATAATGGCAGCATTTAGTAAATCTATGTTGAGTGTGGAGATGAAAAATAGAAAATTAGGCATTGTTCTTGTTGTTGTTGTATCAAATGATGTGAAGGCAGTAATTATGAGTGATTTGGTTAGATTACTCTATTTTTTTATTATTCACCTGATTGAAAGCAGAGAAAAATATTTTGGTCCGAAAGACGGGGTAAAGGAACGGCCACATTGACATTTCATTTGACATTTGATGGTGAAGATATTTTGTGAGATGCTCAAACTGGATTCTAGTTTATGCTGTGTTCAGTAAAATTGTTTAATCTTTTGTTCGTTAAAAAAACACAAGCAAACTTGCTGTGTCGTAAAGAGGAAAACATGTTTGTACTAATAGATTTATTTGTGAGTTTTCTCTTTCTCTATGACACCAATTTACATTCTCATGCGGCAAAACACAAAGAACGTTTGTACAATATAGTCGCTAACAATTTATTTTGATTTAGGGGCCGCAAGCAAGTGTATGTCAGTCTTAGATATGCCTTCTAATTATCTTCTGTTTAATCCTTCGCTCAGCTACAGAAGGTGAAAATCATCGATGATGAAAATAAAAACAGCAGATCTATTTACATTTTGGTTTAAGAAGTTCTGGTCTTTGTTGAGACTTTTTTTTTGCACTATGAAATGCCAAATTTTTTTTTATTAGCTGCGTTCATTAGGTTGTTCCTTTATTTGTCAAAGTAAATAGACATCGTCTAGGTTTAGCAAGTAATCCATAAATAAATGGAAATCTATTTTAATTTTTTTCTTCATCACTGGCATTTGTAGTTTTTTAGTTAAACCATATAAGATTCATATTTCATTTGTTTGGTTTGAAAGTTTATTCGCAAATCCATCCATCAACACAGACAATTGTCATTCTTCAATCTATTTGTCAGATTGTATCTCATGATTTTTGTTCGAAAATCAGTTTTCGGGATATTTCAGACATGGCGCACCACGTGCATGATACGGTCTTCGAGCGAAGATTGCGGCCTATTTACGGTACTTAAGAAAGAACAATTAATGAAAAATCCAAGAATTCATGTTAAACAATGTAAATAATGTGTTTAACTTAAATTTTTCCATCTAGACTCATTCGAAGTCGGTAACAACAAAAAGGCGCTGCAGGAAGCCGAAAAATTGTTGAAAAAACAACCCTCTCTTATATGTGCACAAGCATTAAAGGCTCTGGCGCTTTTACGTCTGGGTAAATGTAAAGAAAGCAACACTTTCCTCAAGAGTATATCACTGGAGAAGCCTACGGATGACTCGACATTGCAAGTGTTATCTTACTGCTACAAAGAGATGGAACAATGTATGTATATAAAGTGTCTTTCATTCAATAAGTAATTATCTATTGTGCACTTTTTTTTATAGTGGACAAAATTTGTGAGTTATACAACTATGCGGCAAAACAGTCGCCCGGCAACGAAGAAATTCTGGCCCATTTATTCATATCATATGTCAGATTGGACGACTTTAAGTCTCAACAATCGGTAGCACTGCAGTTGTATAAAGTAAAGCCTATTAATGCATACTATTTCTGGGCGGTTATGAGTGTAGTGCTGCAGGTATGAGCTGATATCTGATAATGTAATATCATGATAATATGTTGAACACTATCAACAGGGTATTCGTGGACCGGAGAGCAAGAATGAAGAGAAGAGAAAAATGTATTTAGCACTGGCGCAACGTATGGTCGATAAGAGGATCACCGAAAATCAACTGGAAGCTGAACAAGAGGCTCTTCTCTACATAAACATTCTGGAAGAACAAGAAAAATATCAAGAGGCATTAAACTTCCTCAGTGGGCCTGTCTGTGAAAAATGTTATCCCGGTGCGCCTGTGTATCTAAAAATTAATTTGCTGAAAAAAATGCAAATGTGGGAAGAAATTAACACCATGCTGAAGGATCTATTAAAGGATGAGTAAGTACTGCAATGTAATATTTTTGTTTACCTTTGAGGACGATGCGAAGCACTAAACGCGAGCATGCACGCTCGATGTTTGCGAAAAATTTCGATTTTCTCATATTCGTTGACTACAATGTTCGCAGTGTAGAGCCATGTTCGCGAGCAAACCCTCATTATTGCTATGAACGTCGCCGGATCAACACAAAATGAATGTTAAAGCCCAAGTAGTGTGGATAGCTCTGGAAACACAATCAATTAGATCAAAGATGGTTAAACAATGTCGCCAATCTGTGGGTGAGATGGCAGACAGATGTAGTCTCACCTTGTCCTGGGTCCTTGGATACACGGGTATTCTAAGCAACGACACGGCTGACGAATTAGCTAGATCAGGAGGGGAAATAGATTGAAACAATAACCAGGAGACTCCGATTCCCTCCATGCAAAAGGTTGCCTCCCAGCTACTTGCAGAAGTGATATTCATATTGATGAAAATAGAAAGTATCGCTGAGCTACTAGAAACTGAAAGAGCTAATGCACCGCTTTCTTTAATCTAGAATTTAAGTGCTGTCTTGATAAATTTGAAAATGTCCCCAGATGAAATGTCTTCGAAGTCGGTCCTTGTTATGTTAGTTTTTTTTAAATTATTTTGAGTATCCATGCGGGGTAGTGGTGGTGTTCCATCGTCTCCTTAACCTAGCCACTATGTCTGCAGGTTTCCATGCTGGTGAAACCCATCTTGTTAGGTGGTAATGGCATGCTCCGTGCCGTGCAAGTGCTTCGCATAGTACTCTCAGGCTAGCTTTTCTTAGTCCCAGAGCTTCTTTAGCTCATTTGGGATTGTGGTTCAGTTTCATGAATTTCCTACAGCACTCTAAGCGCTCCCAGTTGTTCCAGAATTGAAGCTGCAGAACCCATATCGGTAGTACAAATCAGTTAGAATAGATATTCAACTTCCCTTTTCCAACTTGCAATTCTATAGCAACAGGGCAAGGACAAACAATTTGGACTTGATAAGAAAAATGTTAAATGCGTTTTTTGATTTATCGTGATGAGTTCTTTTTCTTTCTTAGTGTGAGGTAAAAAAAAAATAAATAATCTGCGTAACAGCCATACAGGGCCAGAGTATAGCTTGATCGCACCTCCACTGTGTTGGGCGTGTTATAATTTGACACGTGTGGAGGGGACCTACTGTTTAATGCCGGTTCCGAACCGCGAATTGCTAAAGCTCTCCATGACAGAAGTACCCCAGGAGGATTGTCAGTCGTTTGGAGGTGGGGACGTGGAAATTGTTTGAGGTATTTTTTTCCAAGCTGGATTCGAACCCGGACCCGCTAGTGTTAGCTACAGATCAGTTTGTGTTAGGATCAGTCAAAAAGCCTAACCATTGCATGTTGCTTTCATCGTTAGTTAAGGTCGCAGTACAAATGACTCGGTGATACTCACCATTTTCTTCAATTCCACTCCACAGAATTAAGCATTCTACTTTTGCTAAGGGGTTTTTGGTAGCTGCCAGAGCTCCTTTCTTTTCCTCGTAGAACGTTTTTCTGGAAGCTTAATACAATCGCAATGCAAAAGCAGAAAAACCATGCAACACAGAGTTTCAGGGTTAACAAAAAATATTGAATGGGTTTTTAAATCTGTATTTTATTTATCGTGATGAGTTCTTTTTCTTTCTTGGTGTTAGATACAGATCAAATTGTGGTGGAATAGGCCAAAAAGCTTAATCATTGCATGTTGTTAGTTGCCAATCACATAGGCCTATAGGTTGCAAGTTGCTTTTGTCATTGAAAAGTTAATCACTATTTCATTCCGCTTAAAATTGTTTTTTTTTAACCTCTGACTATAGCCGTGATCGTTGGGATTATTATCAAGACTTTCTGACGAGTTGCTTTGAGCTCCACAAAGCGCAAAGTGGCACGGAAAGCACAGAGGATGGAATCGTTAACATGGATGAGTGTCACGATTTTCTGTGTCAGGTAAAGTAATTTGTTTCTTTTTTTTTATGAAATTTCATAATTGTAATGAAATTTGTTTCCCCAGCTGATTGAAGGGGATGGAAAACGTGTACGTGGACCATATCTAGCTCGGCTGGAATTACACAAACGCATGCGCGCTAATCAAATGAACGCGCAAGATCTTTTAGGGGATTTTATACAATTGATAATTGAATATTTTAGACTTTTCGGTGATAGATCTTGTTGCACGCATGATGTTACGCTCTTTCTTACATCGATTCCTATCGAAGAGCGGTTAGTTCTTGCGAGTAAACTTCTCCAGGAAACTGGAATATCGCCAACACAACTGCCACAGAGTGTAAGTCTAGACAAATATGGTTCTTTTTTTTTCACTAACGTGTTCTGTTTTTTTCAGAAGGAACAAATGCAAAAGCACATATGCTCCCTGCAAATTTCTCGGATCTGTGGGCATTATGTGAATTTGGAAACCGAACATTTGATTGCGTTTTATACAGCTTTACGTTTACACTACGAACATGGACTGAGTACTTTCGGCAAGAATCTACTGCCTACGGATATGGGACCTTCGGATCCATATGCGCTATTGGCTGGTGAGTTTATCTTCGAATATTTATTTTGTCACAAATATTTATTCACAATTTGTTGCAGCCAATGTAATGTATGACGTTTGCATACGGGAGCAAAAATCGAATCATCTCTTCGAGGCTTTATGTTTACTGCAGTACGTCCTGAAAAACAGTCCCAGCAATTTTCACGTTAAGCTGCTCTGCCTGAAAATCTATCACATTTTCGGTTGCATAACCGGGGCACAGCAAATGTACGAATCTATCGATATAAAACACATACAACTCGATTCAATGGGTTATATTCATTGCAATCTACTGCCACTGTGTGGACGTCCATCTATCGCCAGGGTAGTGTTCGATGCTACTCTGAAGTTCTTCACCAACAGCTATAAGGAGCGCCTGGAATATATCGCGTTAAACTACCGTTTTTGCTCGTTCTCCAAGTTACAAGAATTCTTGAACTTTAAGGATCGCCTTACAAACAGTTTTCACTACGTCTCAATTTCGGTGGAAACACAGCTAGCTGATTTGGTCTCGCTGTACGGATCAGTTCAACAAAATCTAAACACGTACAACCTCATGAGCATAGAACCTCAAGAGGATAGAATCAATTGGAATGATCTGTCGGACAATCGAGATCTGCCAGCAATTGTTCGTTGGGATCCAGTTCATATGGTTAACCATGAACAGCATCAGAGGGAGACTATCGAGCAAGAACTCGAATCCTTGCAGCTGCGTTCATTGATGCTCAGGTTAGTGGCATCGTTTGTTGACTTGTACCACTTTCCAAGTGGGAAGACGAAAGACGATCCCGAGGCTAAGGACACTGATACAATTGAACTTCTACGCGAAGGTTGGCATGGACTATTTGCACGCATTCGCCTGATGAAATATGAGAAGATCTCAAATCAGTTTCTAGTCAATTTACTTCCATCGCGACTGAATCTAATGCTCGAGCTTCCATACGAAAAGTTCTTTGGTGATTTGGCAGAATTTATTTTGCATTTGCACACTGGCTCCATCAAAGTGGAACAGTGCAAAGTGGTTAGTGATAACGTTACTGAGGTGGCGCAGTTGTTCTTAGATGCGATTAAAGAAAGCAACAGTAGTGATGATAATCTCTGGTGCCGACGGGACGTGCAACATCGGATTTCAGTTGTCATTGAGGTATGCTCTTTCGGAGTTCAATGTATTTTCTTTTTTTCAAATTCAACTTTCTTGATTGCAGATTCTATCACTTTATGCCTTCATTTTGTCGATGTGCCATGAGAGGTTTGCGATGTTGTCGCAGAACTCTCAAGCCAAAAAGAATAAAAAGAAAGAAGGCAAAACAATGCAAAACGACGAGGTGTCCACAAATATCATGAACGAAAAGGAACGGATGCAGCTAGTGGTCCAGTTGATGCGCCATCTCAAGCAGAACCTTCAGAACTGTAATAATGCTCTTGGTAAGTGAAAAACTTAGATTATTTTGGAATTACAGAATTACACTCGATCACCCCTATAAAATTGTTCTAAGAAGCATCGTAAGATTCAATATCAAATTTGTATTTTTGCTCGGCCATGGGTCAGAAGCTAATATTCTTACTTTCATCTATAAATAGCACAGGTCTGAAAACTCATAACTTCCAGAAATATAGCATTTAGCAAACTTGGCTTGGTTTTTTTTGGTTGACTTTGCTGATCAAAGACTTTTTCCTGTGAACTCTTCCATGAAATCCTTTAGATCATAACACACTTCAAACTTTTTCAGGCCTATGGCAGTTGCGATGTCTTTAGCCAGTTTTCAAACGCTGGTCCGAGAGTTGCGGGTTACCGAGGATGATCCTTACATTTCGGGTCTTAAATAATTTAGGAAGCTTAGTACAAGATTTATTTGAGGAGCTACATCTGTCATGGAGTGTTTAATTACAGACAGGTCTGTTAGAAAAAAAAAGAAAGGACTGTTACTCGAGTTTTATCAACAATCCTTGCAATTTCAACACATGTTGTCTTAATTTAACAATGCAATTTTGAGTTTCTAAAGAACCTTCTTGCTGTGGGCTTCGTGACTCGATGCTTAG
This sequence comes from Syritta pipiens, assembly GCA_905187475.1. Lineage (NCBI taxonomy): Eukaryota > Metazoa > Arthropoda > Insecta > Diptera > Syrphidae > Syritta > Syritta pipiens. Next base: position 66,839,056 of record LR994572.1, on the reverse strand, counting down.
TGCGTCGGACTGCTAACCAAGCGTATCCAAGTTGCCATCCAGCTTGGGGAAAAACACCACAAACAATATTCCCACCTCCAGTGAACGACTCACAATCCTCCTGAAGTACTTCTGTCACAAAAAGCTTTCGCAATCCGCCGTTCGGAACCGGCAATAAACTCTAGGTCATCTCCGCTTGTGTCAAATAATACAGCGCATGACATAGTGGAGACGCGAAAAGGCAAGGCTCTGGCCCTGCTCGAGTTTTATCAACAATTTTTGCAATATCGAAATAACCTTTAACCTCTTGTCATGGTTTAAAAATCAGATTTTAAGTTTTTAAATAAACTTCTTTTTTGTAAGTGATTTCTCCGTTGGCTGTTAGATTTCATACATTTTCATTTGTATATACACTTTTGTGACTGATTATGAGTATATGTCCGTTATGAATCATTGAAGCCGATAAAGCATTTCGATTAGAAAATATCAAGCCAAATTGACCGCCAATAAGATTATTTATCGGCTTAAAAAAGCAAACCAAGGGTTTACAATTTAATTATGATAATATAGAATACAAGAAGTCCAACTATCTAGTTGTCTTGTGACACAAACAATTGATGTCTGTTTGATCGATGAGTTCGACAAGTCACGCGAACGTGATGTACTAAACAGAACATATTAAATGAAAAAAGGGAAACATTTTTTGTCGTATTTATAAGTTCCGCTTATTTTTCCAACAATTATTTCAAAAACCCAACCACTTATGGGATACTTATTGTCCATCCTGAAAAGTACCGGTTGGCAAGCCAATGACATCCCGTTAACTTAATTTCTTATAATTCCTGATTTCTAGTTGTCAGTAGAAAATGGTTAACCCTCTCTCGAAACTGCATAAAAGTAGTTTTGAGATATTTTAGCGGAAGCAATGCAATTGTCCAGCAACAGTCTGTTTAAAATACACAATCAAGACTATTTTATTCAACAAACCATACCTGACAACCTCTTCTTTTTCTCCTACCTGTCATCACAGACAGGGACATAATACCTTAAAAAGTGGCATCAATTCGTTAAAGGCAGAAACTTAAAAATTGGCATAGTTACTCTTTAGATAGATTTTTATAATTTGCCCAAGACATGTCCACTCAAACATTTACTTTTTAGATACTACATACAAAATACATTTATCATCATCATCATTTCTCGTTTCTGTCTGTCTGTCTGTTTATCCCTTGGTTTATTTGTCAGTCCCTCTCTCGCTTAACTGGTATGAGGTGTTTAATTTTTTTTTATTAAACAATGAAGAAGATAAAGAATCTACTAAAGAAAAGATAACTTAGAGGGCAAAGCCTTAAAAATTGATTTCAATGTCGACTACATATCAATGAGGGATACCGCCCTAAATATTCTTAAGATTAGTAAAGGAAGAATTTCTCTATGACGTTGTATCGCACCTAACTTATCTCTAATCCCCAGATATTCAACCGATCAATTAACCTAAATATATTCCGAGAATTCAAATAATGCTTTTTTATTTAATGTATGCACTGAATTTAGTAAATCTAATTTAAGCTATGTATATTTAGCCGAAGCCGCCCTACCGTACTAGAGCTAATTTTGTATCAATTATGAATTTATATCATTATTAATAAAATTGTAATAAACCAATCAAAAATGTTGGCGATGTTTTAAAAAAAAAGTTTTAAAAATCTCAAATAACTAGCAAAAAAAACTTGGGAGTCTGACAAAATCCCCAATTCCAAAATCTCCAATAACCAAAGCCACAAAGACAAAATCCCCCAGAATTCAATTGCTGGCGCAAATGATGCATTGGAATAATACTCCCTCTTAATTTTTTGAGTTTTCGCCGGTTTTTCCTGTATTTTGTCCAACTGATCGTCGAAATGACTAAAATTTTTCTTAATTAGTAAAATTTGCTAATTATTATTATTATTATAAATTGACGAAAGATAACAAATTTTATGTCAAACGAAATTGAGAAAGAGGCCTAGCAGCAAAAGCTTTCTGCTTGAAATTTGCGAATAAGATTTGAGGTAGATAGGGGCATAAGAATACAGTAAAACCTGCTAATCGAGACACTATAATGGACCACCTCTAATCGGACCATTTTTTTCGGCCCCGATGGTGGTCCGATTTGACAGGTTTTACTGTGGAACCAATTATTGATGCTTGTATTATACAAAAGCTTGCAAGTTTGACTTCTTCTATCTTATTAAACTTATAATTATTGATGATTTTCTTTTTTTTTCAGCTATGTGGAAGGGACCACAAATACAAACCGACTTAGTGACTTGCATGGCAGATATGTCCCTTAACCCAGATATTGAAACAAGTCTACTCAACGAGGTTGCGGCCACATTCAAAGAAAGCCACGAACAAACCATCACAGAATTGAAAAACCTTATTAAAGATAAAATTCGCATGGTAAATAAATGATAAACGACCAAATCCAGTATAAACCGAGAGACATTGAAATGAAAAACACACACACACCAACACATAGAAAGAGAGCCATGAAAAGGAGATGAGAGAAATTGATATAAGGAAGAATCAAAATTTGTTAACAATTTAAATTTAACTACAGAAATTTGTTCAATTTATTACATACATATATCACTTTAATAGTATTGTTTGTACCTAATAAAAATGATACGTTGTTTGCCAAAGGAGTTAAATTAATGCAAAATAACAACGAAAGTTTGTCCGAAGATGTAACTTCCGTTTTATTATTTTTTTTTTATTTTCCTATATATCTTGTTGATTCTTCTTTAGTTAGGCATGTTCTCCCATCCTCCCAGGAGTGTATTGCACTAAATTGGATATACATAGAAGAATAAAGAGGGGGAGAGTCCTATTTATTCGTAATTATGTTAATTATACCCACAACACATTTTCGTTTTTTTAACGTAATAATTGTAAGAATGTAGCTTTTAGATATTTATCATTTAAGTCAGTTCACAAACTGTACGTCAACGTAAAATAAAAGCAAAAAAAAAAACACAATTTCCTTCGATAATGTTTTTAATTTATCCGCTTTTTTTTTTATTTTGGAACATTATGATTACAATGGAGATACTAATTTATCTTGGTGAATTGAATCAAGGCTACTTTAATGTGGAAGTGGGGGAGACTACTAATAAGCAAGTTGTTTCGGCTAGTGGTTATGTAAATGGTTCACTTTTAAGTATAAGCTTTCCAAGAGCTTGATCATTTTGATGTTGCAGTGTTTGCAGATGGGCTCGTAAGTGATGCAGTTGCGAGAATCGTTTTCCACACAGTTCACACCTGGAGCGGAGGAATAATTGAAATAGAAAAAAATTTAAATAAATTCACAAACTTACGTGTATGGCTTCTCTCCAGTGTGGGTCATTAAATGTACTTTTAAGACGTTCGAGTAGGTAAAGGATTTTCCGCATGTATCACATTTGTATGGGCGTTCATTTGTGTGAATTCTGAAATGATAAAAAGGTAATGAAAGTTTTTAATAAAAGAGGCGTTGGTCAGTAGTCAAACATCAGAGCCTGTTTAGTCTTTAAATGAATAAAACTAATTTAGTTCCGACCTTTAACCACTTTCAGTCCAAATTTCATGCCTTAACTAGGAAGGACTCAAAAGTTATAAGCGGTTTTGTGAATCGGACAGATAGACAGACAGATACCGAAGTGATTCTAAAAATAAACTGAATTTAATGATTGATGGTTTAAAAATAAGAAGTACACTTACACAAAATAATTAAACAGCTTTCAGTCTAAAAAAAATTCTACAGTAAAAAAAAGGCCCTCTCAAAAAAAAAAAAAAAACTAGAAATTACTAAAACCCTTAGTTCATCATTAGACTATCGAAAATGGTGAAACATCATGTGAACGGGTGAGTGTTAAATTATTTTCGTCGTCGTTGAAGTCGTTGAAGCAACGGTCTTAAACAGTGATACAAAATAAAAGCTTTGCTACAAAATATTAACTTAAGAGTTTATCATCTCAAAAGTTCCGCTTACGGATTTGTTTTTTAAATGTTTTTTTATGATAAAAAACATTCTGTTAACATTTTGATTTTGATTGAGTTGGTTCGTTAAAATTTTTTCTTTAATAATTTTTAATGGATGTGAGACTTGGATCTTAGTCAAAGTCACTCTGACCTCCTAGCCGTGTTCGAGAGTGAAATCTTTCAGAGAATAGTTGACCCTGTGAGAAAGGACAATTCCGGAGACGATACAACCGACATCGTAATCTATCTCGTTGCAGACAGCATAACGAATATAAAGCTCGGTAGACTCCGATGGACACCTAGTTCGTATGTGCGAAGAGAAACCTGTGCTTTGCGGTACAAGATACCGACGCAGTCTGTGCTTGCACTGGAAGGATGATGTAGACCAGGACTTCCAAAGGCTTAAGGTGCTTGGATGACGTTGGTCAGCGATCGGTATGGTTGAAAGTGTTTTTGTAGCAAGCACGTTCATCTTTCCCGATCTGGATACCAGGATGGCTCAGACTCTATAACAGTTGTTGTGCCGATGTTGATGATCAAACTCAGTGAGGCTACCAACGTATTGGTCTAATGCTACTAATGCGTTAAACTAATGCGTCCGATTCACTTCAAAATATTTCTAATTTTCTAATCATATCTTGCTTTCAACCACCAACCAAAAAGTTTTGTATAGGAAACTCTCCTATAACCCGACAGATACGAAGCCGAAACAAATTTCCAATTATTCGAGGTGCTTGGTTATGGGAGGTATCCATAAGATAACCGGGTAGCGGAGTTAGTGAGAAATTTGTCCGATTATTAGAGCTGTCCGTAAGGAATGACTACATTGTATTTGTTTTACCTTTCGTGTTTAACGTTTGTCGACCTGTCAGCAAACGTTCGGTCACAGTATTTGCATTTATAAGGCCTTTGTCCTGTGTGTGATCGCATATGGCGCGTTAACTGAAAGTTCAGCGCAAACGCTTTTTTACAAATCCTGTAACAGACAAAGCAATTAGAACCAAAAACACGAAAGACAACATTCACAAAACGTACTCGCATTCAAATGGTTTCTCTCCTCGATGTCTACGCATGTGGGCCTCCAAGCAATACCTCCGCTCGTACGTGTTTCCACAAACTTCACAGATATGTGTCTGCTTCCGACTGGTCTCAATGATAGCCGTACCGTCTGCACACATTGACAAAGTTTTTGCCGGCTCTATGTCTTCTTTGCTTTCTTCTAAGTCACTGTCATCCGAGTACGCCCCATTGTCGTTATCCTCGTTGTATGACTCGTCAGAGTTATTTTCCTCGTCCTTGTCTGAAAGATCTCTTGAAAATCCACCTTTGTAATCCGAGCTTCGAAGCTATGCACAAAAGAGATTTATCACACAGACACAAGACTCGATTCCAATACTCAACTTACTTTGTACACGTTTGCGCCGGGCTTAGGAGATGACTGCCTGTTTTCCATGCGATTTGAATCAATAGTTTCATGGTTTCCACTCTTTGCAACAAACTCATGTAGGTAATCATCGGAGTTTCGGCAAATTATCCGAAACTTGTGTGCTATTGATAAGAAGGCGTTACACTTCTTGCAGATTTTGGTGGGAAACTCTGAATTTGTGGAAATCTGAAAAATAAACAATTGGAGACTGTGTCAAATTCACAGGGAAGGTTTGTTGACAAATTGGTTACCTTGATACCACCACAGGACTCGATTTTCATGGATATTGTTGTGTTATTTTCGTCTTTGTCAAATATTGAATTCATTTCTTCATCACTGCCTTGCAGACATATTCGACACACGGCTAAATCAATGTTAACTTTCATTTTTAAATTAATATAATACACTTAAACAGAGTACGACTTTTTATTAAAGAAAAACAACAAACTATTCTGACTAACAACGCTCACGTTTGACAGATGGTGTAGGGAGTTAGAGTTTGGCACCATTTTTATGGAAATAATCAAACCGCTAGATGAGTCCGGATCATGAAAACTAAAATGTTGAATTGACAAATCACTGCGATTTGTTTGCGGTGTAATAAAACTCAAAATATATATGTACATAGAGAAACTGACACCATTGGCATCATTAAGAACAAAATATACATGCATTTTCGTGGATGTACTACTTTTGGTAATCGCCTCAAATATCGGACATGATTGTGATCAGTAGCAGTAGCCGTATGTCGTTTTCGCGACTCACGGTTTAATATTATTTAGCAAAGGCATTATCCAAAAAGTGTGCCTATTACCTTTCAATTTGATTTAAAATTCATCTGATAAAAATGATTAGTTTCCATGTTGAAGGGGTTTTGCACACAAATCAGCACACAAATTATTCAAATAAATAAGATATCGTCAAAACGATATCGTTTTCTCTGCTTCACGTACAGCCGAGAACTGTCATTTGCTATCGTCTCGACGATGCTTTTCTGACGATACCTAATTCACTATCGTCCTAGAACAAATTGTGAAAAACATTGTAAAATTTTTGGCTTAAATAAATGAAATATTGTATTTAATACGGAAAAAATAGTTTTGCTAGTGTTTTTTTTGCATTATACATTCTTTTTCACAGAAAAAATGCCTTTTTTATTTCTCACATTCGACCTGCAATCATATACCTAACCCATATTTTCTTTCCAAACCATGGAGAACTTTGGTTTGAGTCCTTGACCAAGTAAACATCAGTTATAGGGAGGAAATGAAATGCTTATAAATAGTTGCTTATTTAATTAATTCAAGCTTACAAGTTATTTTTATATGAACTTGAGTCCCTTATACCTCCTTAGCACTCATTACCTATACTTTTAATTCGTTCTTGGACTTGGAAATACAAAAGGAAATTGAAAGATGACAAGCAGTTTTTATTTTGACATAAGGAATGTAGCATTTAGTAGCACTCAAACTGTGACGATAGACGAGACGATAGCGATAGTGTTACGTGAAGCAAACTTTTGACGATAGCGTTGACGATAGTCGTCTTGACGATGATCGTCTGAAAAGTTACGTGATGAGAGCCCTGAATACATAATATAGACTCTTGACTATACATAATATAACAAAAAAAAAAACACGACTGCGCGAACGCGCCATTATGGATAAAATGCCAAAAATAAAATTTCCTTATGTAACGGTAGCCTTAGCCAATTATACATTTTTTTTTCCAGCATGACATTTAGAATGTCGTATTTCGATTGACAGTTCAATCAAAAAAATTATCAAGACAACAAAACAATTTTTTTTTGTATACAAGTTACAAACTATGGAATCCGAAGATGAAATAAACTGGTCCGTGGTGTGTAGAATATGCTTAAAGGGTACAGATTCAGATATGAAATACATTTTTGATGGTTCCTGCCTGTCCGAAGATGTTGTTACAAAAATCATCAAGTGCGGTGGGATCCCGGTAAGATGGGACAAAGCTCTGAATTTTCATCAATTTAATCCACCCTATTTTACTTTTAGGTGGATATCATGGATGGATTGCCGGATAAAATATGCAGTCAGTGCCTTGTTGATCTGGACGTAGCTTATAGGTTTCGCAGTGTTTGCCAAGAATCTTATTATCAACTGCATAAAATGCTCAACAATCAGGAATTGTTACAAAAGCAAAACGACGACTTTGTGCTGAAAGAAGTTAAGGAGGAACAGGACATAAATGACTTTGACACGATTTCTGAAAATCTTGTAATATCGAGAAGGAATTCATTTGACACAGTATATCTCAGCGAAGAAGTCCTTTTAGATGAAGACTTCACCAATGACGATGAGTCATTTGGCGCTACAAATAGTCTAAAATTGGTAAAAAGCGACAGTGTCGACGGTGGCAATAGTAATGTAGTTAAGAAGACTGAACCAAGTGCTTTGAATGAAATGAAAAGATTACGGAAGGGACGAGTTGTTGATCAAACGTCGACTCACATTTGCTACTGCTGTGGAAATCTTTATAAATCTCAAGCAAAACTTAACCAGCACATAAAGCGACATAATGATGAGAAACCGCATGAATGCGAGTAAGTTTGTGCAACATTTGGTGAAAGACGCATCTAAGACCTTTCCATTTTCAGAATTTGTAAGAAAAAGTTCGCACAAGCCGCACAGTTGTCCAGGCATATGAACTCACATACAGGCAATCGACCGTACAAATGTAAATACTGCCCGAGCAGTTTTGCTGACCCTTCAACCTGCATCAAACATCAGCGGTAAGACAGAAGATAGACATCTTTCTTTTTTTCTTCTTCGTGCGGCGCTACAGTCCGGCGTGGACCTGAGCCTCAGGAAGCCTCTTCACCCAGCACGAACTCGTGCCAGCTGCTTCCAATGGCGCACACCGACTAACAGACTTACTGGCTAAAAATAACTAATGCAACTCTTTCATTGTAGAATACACACGAACGATCGGCCATTTAAGTGTCTCGAATGCGGGAAGGCATTTGCCTATTCGAACGTCCTCAAAGTACACCAAAAAACACACACGGGCGAGAAGCCATTCAGGTAGACTACATTTGTTCAGTTACCCATCCATCATCATACAACAATTTTTGTCCATTTCAGCTGTGGGATATGTGAAAAGAAATTTACTCAGTTACACCATAAGAAGTCCCACGAACGAACTCATTCCAATTACTTGCGGGTGAGAAGCCTTAGAGAAAATCCGGAGAATGAAGCTGAACTTTGAATTATCGAAAAGATGCATTTGTGAAATGTTGGAATAAATAATTTTTGTACAGTTAAAGAGTTAAGTTTTCTACTTTGCCTTTTTAAGCCTGCGAGCCATTAGAGGGTCTAAGGTCTCATGCACAGTGACAAGGTAAAAGTTGTTTCGCTTTTCTTGTATCGCTTTTCGCTTTTCGCCTTACTGCGCCTGGATTGAATTGTCCATTAACCACAGCTGTTTTAGGGTGAGAAAGCAAGGAGTAATCTTTGTAATGGAGATTCGGTTTTCTCTCTTTGTTTTCCATGCATCTGGTCTGCATGCTTAAAAGAAATACATTTAAGAATCACAATCTTTTCTAGTTTCTAAGAAAGCGGATCGCTAAGTTATCAGGGTGATGGATAACATCATCAAGGGAAGGAGAAAGGCGTAACTAGATCTTAACAGGGGCCATTGTTCGCCTTTTGCAAGCTTATCAAATTTTTAGGTTAAGTCTAACCTAGAATTCGGAATATTTTTGTCTTTTGCAATTCAATGCAAGGAAATGAAAAAGTTTCACGTTTGCTTTCAGTTTGTATTTAAATGATTAAAGTGTTACACACATTCTTTCCATACAAAATTAAATCAATAGAGTTCACAAATTAGCTTTCTTAAGCAAATAAATACCCAATATTTTATGCTTTTAAGAACTTAGCATGGTAGTCAATGTGTTCCCCAATAAACGTAGCAATGTAAAAGTAACTATGATCGTAGCCCTCTCTCTGTTTCCAAATCGTCTGTAAGTGATCATTATTAACCGTTACGTCAATTAAGTGCTCTGGTAAGAGTTGCTTTTGCTTTAGGAAATTATCATCCAACCCTTGATCAATGAGAATTTCGATAGGTTTGTCAGAGTACTGCTTTGCCAGCTCAGTTGCATCCCACTGCTTCCAATCGTTTTTATCTTTACCGATGTATCCCGTAAATGCCTTTTCGCCCCAAGGGCATTTCATGGGATTACATATTGGAGCGAATGCTGACACAGATTGATATAATCCAGGGTTTTTAAGTGCACAAATGAGCGCACCATGTCCACCCATGCTATGACCCATGATAGATCGTTTATTCGGCTCTACCGGTAAGTTATTATTCACCAATTCAATCAACTCTTTGGTTACGTATTGGAACATCTTATAATTTTTAGACCAAGGCTCTTGCACAGCGTCTATGTAAAATCCAGCACCAGAACCAAAGTCGTAACTATCATCTTCTCCTGGAAGTCCAAGTCCTCTGGGTGAAGTGTCCGGATTTACAACACAAATTCCTTTTTCTGCGGCATATTTTTGAAAACCTGATTTCTGGATGAAGTTTTCATGGGTACAGGACAATCCACTAAGAAAGTAAATCACTGGACACTTTGCGTTTTGTATTTCTAATGCTTGCGGTGGCAGGTATACACCTAGTTTCATTTCGCATTGTAATGTATCGGAGAAATGCGAGTAAACTCTTTGCTCGCCGTTGAATATTTTTACAGATGACACCAAATTCAAAGACATTTTGGGTGTTGATTTTTTATGTAGAAAGGTCCGATGGTTTATTGAAAAGGTTATGAATGTACCTATGAAGCGGAAAAGAGTTTTTAGTATTTGTTTTAACGAAATATTTGATAGTAACACTCACTTTTTAGAAAACACCGTGCTATTCTGCAATTCATTAGCTATTCGCTTATCGCATTCTTTTTGTATGACATTTACTAGAGTTTTAGATTCGATGCTAACTTATATTTTGGTTGAACAGTTTGAGAGCAACTCAATAGGGTTCTATTACTGCCGTTTATTTTAAATTAAGGTTTCAAATCGTAAGTAATTTTATTGGCACATTGCTTTTTCATATGAAAACAGTTTACAAATAATAAGTATGCTACAGCGTTTGAAGGTTTCGGTTCGGAGTTGTTGCGAATATAAAGTTGCCGTTGAGTTTACTGAATACTTATAAGGTCCAAGACAAGGTTACCAAAATTGTAATGGTCAACCTAATCAATGTAAAAATAACTTCTAATTGATTTTCTAGTCAAAGTAGTTAAAAAGGCAGGCTTGGTCGTTTGTGCGTCGGAATATTAAGTTAGCGTCTCCAACCCGCGGAAAAACATCACAAATAATTTTTATGGTTCCACCTCCTACAAACGATAATCCTCCTGGAGTACTATTTGTCAAGAAAAGTTTTCGCAGTTCGCCATTCGAAACCAGAATTATCAAACACTATGTTCCTTTCACAAGGGATAAACTGCACACAGAGCTAAACTCCGGCCTTACATGGGCTGTTACGCCACCGAATTATTTTTAGTTGAAAATGTATACGAACAACTTAAACAGATAGTATTTACAAATTTGACCGCGTCTCAAATCAAAAACACAACGCCAAAAATTAAACTCTAAGTAATCTGTGTAACTTACATATATAATTTTATTTAAAAGAAATAAGGCATTCTTGCGAATTCCTAATTTTCAGTTAAATTGCAATTTAAAAAATTCGCGTGGTATTTCAAATGTTCCTCAATGAATGTAGAAACATAGTAATAACTGTGATTGTACTTTTCCCTTGTCTTGTAGATAATTTTCACTCTATCGTTTTTTTTCCTTTTTACGCATTGAATGAGATTCTCAGGCATTCCTCCTGTGCTCTCATCTATGGTACCCTGGTCGATGAAAATTTCTATCGGCTCACCGGCGTAGTTGGCTGCTAACCAATTGGGATCCCACTCTTTCCACTTTTCTTTATCTTTGCCAATATATTCGGATAGTGCCAATTTCACTATAGGATGCTTTACAGGATCAATGGCGGGCGCTAATACAGAAATAGATTTATAAAGTTTTGGATTTCTTAGAAAAGCAATCAGTGCACCATAACCTCCCATGCTATAGCCACATATACTTTGTTTATCAGGTAATACGCCAAAATTTTGATTCGTAAAGTCGATAAGTTCTTTCGTAATATAGCTGTACATTTGATAGTGACGTGACCAAGGTTCTTTTTTGGCATCCACATACCAACTACATCCAGGACCGAGTATAGGGTGTTTTGGATCTAGAACATTTCTTGGTGAAGTATCGGGGCATACTATACACATTCCAAGTTTTGCAGCGACTCTACCAAATCCAGACTGGGTCATGAATTTTTCGTATGTGCTATCTCGGCCGCTTAGAAAATACAATACAGGACAGTCTACTCTTTGCACTACATATTTTGGTGGTAGGTACACGCCAACATTCATTCTGCTCTTAGTCATATCCGAATAATGAGTATAAACTCTTTGTTCTCCATCGAAACATTTCATGGATATTCTTAAGTCAGCCGCAGTAGCGTAGTGTGATTGCAATATCCTCTTCGAGACAACATTTAATGGGCAAACAATGCTGGACTTAATTAACAAACTGTTCACTAACATTTTGACAAATAAAAAAAAAAGGCAAGAAAAATATTGAACTGAATAAATAGAATTTCGAATAAAAATACATGGCTATTTGACATTATTGAAAAATGTTGAGTGAAACTGCGCATTACAAACTGTGGGTAAGGTTTCCATTTTACACACTAAGCAAATTTATTTATTTTTTTTTTTTGTTTCAATTGACTTTTTCAAAGATGTACTGTAAAAGGATTCTCATGAAAAAAGTTTTTTTTCTTCTATTTTTTTTTTCTCTACCTACAAATGCACAAATGGACGCGTCAATGCTTGTGATAAGTTATTTCCTTTATTTCTGGTTATTTCTGTTCTCAAAATATTATACTGCTGAATATAATACTGTAAATAAAATAAAACTTTAGCTCCAGGCGCTTGCCTGGCAGTTATTGACATACCCTTGACACAAGTCAGAGAGTGAGTTGAAAACCTTGCGATCAGCGAAGCAGGCAAAGCACTCCCTCATGCACGCAGGCGCCTGCCTGGCAGTTCTTCACATACCCGTAACCACAAATTTTTTTCTGAAGAAATTAAAACTATAAGTGCCAGTTCACATAGTTTTTTAACTGAAAAAATTGTCGAAGAAAATATTAATCCAAAATTATATACAAACTCATCTAGTCCGTTAAAAGAAAAACTAGCTAATTGGTTTATTTCAGAAAATATTTCATACAGTGCAGAAAGCAAACTTGCAAATATTAAAAGAAAAAGGTTCAGATGTTTCGTTGTCAGTCCAAACATTAATTCAAATGTTCATGCAGGTAGTTGCATAAACATTGATGTTGTAAACATTCAAACAACACCATAAACATTGATAGAAACGTAGACGACCTTTCGTTATTTAAAAGTTCGGGTACTGCAGTTTGCCCAATATTAGGCGTGTTTGTTGATCGGTTGGATCATAGACCTTTTATGATAGTATGTTTTCTTGGTCCTAGCAAACCGACCAATTTAGAAGACTTTTTGGCAAATTTTTCAGCAAGGATAGAGAGCTAGACGTCAGTGGGATAAATATTAAAGATATTGTTTGTAAAAGTTAAATACCAATCAGATAATGATGTAGTTGATAAAACTTTAGTTTTATAATACCCAAAAACATTTGCTCCGTAAATGGTATTTCGTATATAATTACTGCACTAGGAATTAAGAATGGAAAGTATTATATCGTTGTAAAAAAAAGCTATTAAATATATCGCCAATTTTTTCATATCTGGTTTATTCCTTGAAGATTGGTATTATGCAGACTAGCAGGCTCTCACACAGATTGCTGGAAGGCGTACGTCATGCGTTTATTTATAAAAAAGTGAACCACAGTGATCCTGACATCCTTTTGTTGCTCCTGATGGCATACACACCTAAAAAAATCGAATCTCAATGGCATGTCAATAAAAGACCATTTAACAATGACGATTACACCAACAAATAGCGAAAAAGAAGTCAGATTCAAGTTGTGGTGCATATTTGTGTTAATTTTGGAAAAAGGTTTTACTCTGATGGACGAATCACATACATCATGGTTGATTAAAAAAGGTAAAAAAAATTTGCTTAGGGCGCATAATGGAAACCCGCCTTAAAACTTCGGAAAGGTATCGGACCGATTCCAAATTTCTGTTTTAAGAAACAGAAGATAAAGAAAACAGCAGTGGGATAGTTCTTAACTATAAGTTTATTGAAGCTCCTAAAAATGGAGTAGATATTACTTGAGATAAAGATAATTTGCGTGAAACTCAATGTGTTCATGTATAAACGTAGATGTAAAAAAATGGCTGTGATTATATCCTTTTCTTTCTTTAAATACCGTTCTCACGAGATCGTTTTCAACCGAAGCACAAACAAAATTTTCAACTCGTAATTGTTTCTCTACATCATACTCATCGATGGTGCCTTTATCAATAAATATATCAACCTCTTTACCACGGTAAGACTTCAGCAACTCAACTGGATCCCATTTCTTCCATTCGTCTTTATCTTCCCCAAGGAAAGTCTTTAGTCCGTAGTTTCCAAGACCACCCAAAATAGGATTGCATATTGGGGCCATAGCGGAAACAGATTGGTATAATCCTGGATTTTTTAAGAAACAATTCAAAGCACCATAACCCCCCATACTAAAGCCGAAGATGCTCTGATGGTTTGCTTGTACGGGAAATTTTGTATTAATAAGTTCAATAAGTTCTTTTGTGACGTACGTGTGCATTTGATAGTGCTTCGCCCATTCTTCCTTAGTTGCATCTATATAAAAGGCAGCAATTTCATCCATAGGAATATTATGAGGCATGGTATCGGGACTTACGGCACAAACGCCTAATCTTGACGCAAACCTCTGAAATCCGGTCGATCGCATCAAAGTCTCATAAGAACCTGTGTAACCATTTAATAAATACAATACCGGGCATTTAACGTTGTCGTTAATAGTTATCGGTGGTAGGTAGATGCCAAATTTCATTTTGCATTTTAAGATGTCTGAATAGTGGGAGAAAAAACATTGTTCGCCTTCGAATGACTTTGCTCTATAAAACGCTTCAATGGCCATTGAGAATAAAGGTGGAGCGGATTTAAAGAATCGCTTGGTTAGGCCATTTGTGGCATTTGATGGTATGACGGATTTCAGCATTTTGCTTTGGAATCTTTTTTGCAAACTCATTATAATATTTTTCTACATGAATATTTTAATGTGTCAATGAGACATTTATGTATTATTATTTTGATTATTCTCTTATTAATTTGTAAATTAAATTTAAAATATAGACAGTAGTCGTTGGCGCTTCGTTCCGGTCGCATTAAAACCATTTGTAATAGTTAAAAATTCTATTTTTTTTATTTCTATTGTTAGTCTTATTTTAGTAATAGTAGTTACCAATAACAATATTGCAAACCAATTAGCTGTTTCGAGTTCTCTACAACCAACGCACCGTGAACCCAAGTGACAATACAAAATTCGATACCTTTTTTTTTGTTTTTTTTGCTTTTTATAGAAATATAAACAGAGCTGCAGAAACAACAAAAAAATAAATTTCTGATTTTTATTTTGGCTTCTAGAGCGTTGCAAAGTTGGTCAATTTTGCTTAAGAGTAAAAAAAAAAGAAAAAAAAACGAAATTCTTTGTTTTCGTTTCAGCAATTATGTATCGTTAAATGTACTTTAGTTATTTGATATGATAAAAACATGAAAATATATGGGTATAAAAAGATAAGAAAAAAAATAGTAAATTAAACTAAAAAACATGTCTTAGGATTTTTTTTGGTTTTGGGTTTGTAGTGTTAAAAATAAAACCGAAAAAATAATGTAACACCCCTGTGTGAGGCAGCGCCCTCTGGGAGTTGACGAAAGCAATGCTCAACAGAGATCCTTCAGCTGACAAACTCCATCATGACAGATCTCTCTGTCACTTGCCTTCCGCCTTTAAGACATAGGAGTTGATTCCCGTGCGAAAAATTGTTCGGTTATACTTTTAATATTGTAATAAATAAAGAAATATTTATAAAAACTTAAAGTACTAAAACTCAGGTGTGGGGTTATCCCATAAAAATAATAAAAATATACCGGATCGCTGAAATTTTCGCGGGTCAGTACAGGATGAGCCGGTTCACGATAAAACACATGGCTGATGCTTTGTGAGAGACCGGACGAATCCGAGCAAAATACGATGGAATCCGCACCAGCTTCCGCACCAACCTCCGCATCAACTTCAGCACCAGCAGAAATATCCGCGTGCACTAGACCCCTGGCATTTTTCGTCATCCCCGCCGGGAGTGCACCACCTTCGGCTGATGATGGCCAAGATGAAGATGACGTCGATGAAAGTGAGGTTATCGAGTTTATCATCGACGGGCTCAACGACTCGCCATCAAATCTTTCTCTTCTGTATAAGTCATTGCCCCGCTATGAGAAGAGGAGAATTGCTAAACCATCTTCAGCAACTGTGTGCCTCTGCGATCCAGTGAAGACTTCCGACTGCCAACTTCAGAACAACTTCAAGCCATCAACTTCAATCACCTCCGTACCTCAAGCATCAACCTCCGTTAAAGTGCGGTGCTTCAACTGTACAGCACACGGTCATCGTTCCGTTAGATGTCCGAACGAGCGACGTCATCAGTGGTCCCGTTTACGCCGTGTGAACCGCACTCATGCACCTAAGGATTACCCCAAGAATACTCAACAGCAAGAAGTTACCGTAGTCGAGCCATCCGAAGACGACGAAGAAGATGCAGAGCCGACCTGGAGTATGGATGCTGTCCAAATGGTGAGTGTTGCCTTTAGGAGTGGGAGTAAGCGCATGAGTGACAGTGATATTACTTCTTTCTTGGACACCGGTAGTCCAGTTAGTTTTATCCGTTTTTCATTAGTGCCTAAAAACCTCCGTAATAAAATTCCGGTATATTCAAAGTTCAGAGGAATGGGTGGAACAAAACTTCACACTTACGGTACCGTTGAAACTTATGTGAAATTGCATGACAAATCAGAAATTATTCCGCTTTTAATAGTTTCAGACGAAGTGCTCCCATTTTCGATCCTCTTGGGCCGTGATGCTCTTAAAACATTTGAAATAACTTGAAGTATGTCAAGTAATCTTATTGATAGTAAAATTAAACTTCCGCAATCAAATGTTAATCCGTTTAAAATTGATCTTAAGTCCTTATCGCGTACGCTCTACTCATGCACTTACGACCCTACGATAGAAAATAAGACGACTTCCTCTTCAGATACATCCATCGGTATGCGCCCTCAGCTTGTGAATGACTTAAGAGGACCTTACGTCATTCACAAGGTGTTGCCGCACGACCGGTATGTTATACGCGACATCGAGAACTGCCAGATTACACAGCTCCCTTACGATGGAGTAGTAGAGTCGCGAAATATTCGAAAATATGTTGAGGCTTCGACTGATAATTGAAGAGGTGGTCGTCCAGGCAGCACTCATCATCGATAGTTTAGTGCTTAATTTTGTTTTGTTTTGTTTTGTTTATAAATTTTATAAAGTCACTTATGTAAAGGGGTTTGTCACTTGAGGGATGCTCATATTGTTCTACTACTCGGTTGATCAGGGACGATCAATTCTCAGGCTGGCCGAGTTGTAGTGTTAAAAATAAAACCGAAAAAATAATGTAACACCCCTGTGTGAGGCAGCGCCCTCTGGGAGTTGACGAAAGCAATGCTCAACAGAGATCCTTCAGCTGACAAACTCCATCATGACAGATCTCTCTGTCACTTGCCCTTCCGCCACCAAAGAACTAAGTTCGTTGTGTAAACCACATTTTATAAAATAAAACTTGTACATATACCCCAAAAATATTAATAAAATTGTATAATACTAAAGGTTGGTTATTGTTAATCCTCTTGTTCTTCTTCCTAAAATAAACGCAAGCATGGATTAACTGCCAAAAAGGAACTGCTTGTTTTGGCCCCATCAAACACGACACACGCGTGTTGACACTTGTATTCGTGCGGAGTGAAGTAAGACGTGTAGTCTAGTATGCACTCGGATTCAAAGCGGGGCTTTCGATCTGAGTAAAATTAAAAAAAAAATGATTTTGTGCCGTGAAGTGTGGGCTGGTATACACACTTTGATCTAAAGTGTCACTCGTGCTCCGATCCTCGTCGGACTTACATCACTGATAACGAACCTTTCGAGGTGGCAGGTAGCGAACGATTTTTGACGGACATTAACGTTGTTGTTTGAATTTAATTTGTTTTCTTCTTTCTTACTGCACTGTTTCGTATAAAATATATATAAAGGGCTTTCTAATAAGGACTTGACAACTTTTTTTTTTTAAATAAGATATTTAATTTAGATTTTAATTAAGATATTTCAAAAACTCTACCGGTTTTTATCTTTGAGCTCTTCCAACGTCGTTGTTGGCATAAACCAATGATTTAACATAGCCCGTAGAAAATAGTTTAGAGGCGTTAAACCACACGAACGAGGCGGCCAAACTACTGGCCTATTTCTTGAGATAACACGCTTATCAGACTTACTCTTCAATAAATCGATTTTAATGTATACTGTGGGTGGCTTGTGCCACCATCCTGTTGAAACCACAAGTCTATATCCATTCGTCCAAAAATAATCGTGATAACAGCGCAATAACGCTCGCCATTCACAGTAACTTGACGATCGTTATCGGCGACGAAAAAATAAGGCCCAATAACGCCGTGGGCATGCAAACCCCACCAAACAGCTATTTTTTGTTTCTCATATGCTCTACGAAGTGGTGATTCATGAAGCATGTATTAGGCGGCGTAACAGCCTGTTGGGAGCCAGAGCCTAGCTTTTTCGCACCTCCACTGTGTTGTGCGCAATATATTTTGACACATGTGGAGGGGACCTACTGTTTAATGCCGGTTCCGAACGGCGAATTGCGAAAGCTTTTCATGACAGAAGTATTCCATTAAGGTTGTCAATCGTTCGCTGGAGGTGGGGCCGTGAAAAATGTTTGTGGTGTTATGTCCCCGAGCCGGATTCGAACCTAGGTACTCTCGCTTAACAGTCCGACGCACTAACGATTAAGCCACGGCGCCCATGATTCATGAAGCACATGTGGATTTTCACCCGACCAATAACGCATATTTTGCTTATTGACGAACCCGTGGAGCCAAAATTAAACTGGAGTTAGTGCTTTTAAAATTGCGGTCATCGATTCCGATTTTCGGTAGAAAATTTTTGTAATTTGTAGACGTTGCTCATTCGTGTACTTTACTGAATGGAGCTTATTGAATAAATTGACAAGAACAGTTTGGTTCGATAATTAGGTAAAGGGTGCGTTCACAAATTAAATTCAAAGTTGCCAAGTCCCAATTGGAAATTCCTTATGTAACATAAAATTTTGCATAAAAAACAAATAACGTTTATTCGTCTTACTACCCAGTGCACAATGGTATCCCTCCAGTTACGCAGTTAAATATTAAAATGACGCAGATGTTCTTTATAACTAATCCCCTCATTCTGCTCATCCTCGGATTCAAGGATTTCATCCTTACTCTGACTTCGGTCGCTGGGGAAAAAATACCATTTTTTTTCCATAGAAGCACGTTTTTTTTACTGTTAAAATGTCAAAATGTATAAACAAATATTCTTATTGGATGATGGATGAATGGATTAAGAGCTATATATGCAAACAGCCAAAAACAAGCCAGCCCTTAAATAAATAATTGTATATTTGTCATACATTCTCGCATATTTTTTTGAACAGTTTATGTTTGGTTTTTAATAATAAGTACTGTTGGAAACAACATTGTTTAGGATTAAAGAAATCCCTAAATGCGAGAACTAATAATATTAGATACCTAGCTTGAAAAAAAAGGAACAAATATAAAAACTGTTTTACTACCATAACGAAAACGTTAGTATTAACTAAATTAGATTACGATTTTATCGCATATGGGCACTATATTTACACTCAATCTATCAACCTAAAAAAGCGTTAGCGCCTTTCCCACCACCCCTATTAGAAACAATTTTGTTGAAGCCAGACTGACAAGTATTGTGAAACGCAAAGACATATATGCTAGTTTTGAAACAAATTTCTAAACGCATGTTATTCAATTATTGAAATTGACATCAAAAAGACAATAAAATCCAAACCGACAAGAATACCATTAGCAATCGCGACCATAGTCAAAAAGGCAATAGCTAACAATCTTTCCATAAGACCAAACAACAGCACTACACAGGGCGTGGTCCATGGTTCAACTCCGACTCCATTATTTTGACCCTGACAGACAAAACCTACCTAACTCAAAATATTGGCATAATTTTGTGGACACCAAATTGGTTCCTTGTCTAAGACATCATTTAAAACATCTTTAGCCGTACAATATGAAAAAGGAACAACTGCTTGTATTGATAATCTTTCCGATATCGCCACCATATTTACTGTTGAACCATTTGCATTCTACAAGCTTTAAAAACATTTATGTATTATATTAAGGAAATGCCACAATTCAATAGTGGTATTTGCATGATCACATCGATATTCAATAAACGTGAAGGTAATTTGCATGGTACTCTATGTGCTCTTTTATGAAAGTAGTAACATAGTAATAAGTATGATCGTAGCCGGGTCTTTTTTTGAATAATAAATCGACGGAATCTTTTTTTGCAGCTGCTTTAATCATATTGTACGTCAACAAAGTTCCATTTATAAGGTACTCATCACCAGTTCCTTGGTCAAGCAATATTTCAATTGGTGTGCTTTTAGAGTAATTCGTTATCAGCCAAGTTGGGTCCCACTTTTTCCATACTTCTATATTTTCTCCGAGATACGTCGTCAGCACGTCCTCACGTAACCATTTGCATTCGATGATATTACAAGGTGGACCAAATGCAGAAACTGATTGGTAAAGTCCTGGATTCTTAAGATAACATAACAATGCGCCATACCCGCCCATACTAAAGCCAGCGACACTCTGCTTATTCTCGACCACTGGAAAATTTGTATTAATAACTTCAATTAATTCCTCAGTCACGTAACTGAACATTTGATAGTTTTCAGCATATGGTTCTTCTGTAGCATTAATGTAGAAACTGGCACCTGGCCCACAGTGGTCATAGTCAGGAACGTTAACACCTCGAGGTGAAGTGTCTGGACACACTACGCAAATACCAAGATTTGCTGCAAATCTTTGGAACCCGCCAAATTGTATTAGGGTTTCATAAGTCGATTTCATACCATTTAGTAAGTACAACACTGGACATGGTGTGTTATCCTTAATTGTTCCTGGTGGTAAATATATGCCGATTTTCATGCTGCATTTTAATGTATTGGAAAAATGTGTGTAAAACCTTTGTTCGCCTTCAAAACATCTTGCTGCGTAAAAAAGGTCAACATTCAAGGCTAAATTTGTTGCGGCAGTGTAAAAGTTGCGCTTGCTTACGGTTTTCTTGAAAATTATTTTTAAAATCTTAGCCATTTTGAAGGAGAGCAGGTTTTACTTATCGGATATTTTTATTTTAATGACAGCTGCAAAAAATAAATTTCGAATCATCCGAACGAGTCAATTACACAAGCTCTACATTGTTTAATTGTTTTGAATGGCACATTTAAAGCAATTATAATTTGACCAAAGCCATGATTGATATACGGCATTTCTTGAGTTAAGCAAGCTTTCCATTTTTTAGGGAATTCTTAATAATTAGGTAATACTTATGTGTCCACAGTAAAATAGATACAGAAAAATGTTAAATTGGATTTATAATACAATGCATATGCTATGTATTATATCATATTTTCTATTAAGCTATTAGTTCACATCAATATGAATGAGAACGCTTTTTTTAGGACGATGAGAAATGCCTGCATATCTAATTGTATGGTATACGATTAGTTGGTGTTGAAGGCAACAAAATACTTAAATTTCAGCAAAACATCTGGTTTGTTAAAAGCTTACAATTTTACTCATGTAAATCTTTTAACGCAGAGTTTTTGCAGAAGTTTGGCAACTCAATCATTAGTAGGCTTTCTGAGCGCACTGTTACTCCGCGTAAGTTTCCGCAGGGGAAGTGATTCTTTCATTTGAATTTGTATTTCTTAGAAAAAATTCAAAAACCAAACTTGACCAGTCATTTCAGAGCAATTAACTGCTGCGATCATTTAAATGAAAACTATTCGTGAAGCAATGGCGTATTCTACAGGAGCTGACCATGAGCTAGAAAGTAAGATCTGGGAAATGTCAAGCTATTTGGATAGGCTGGTGATGGGAGAAGAAAAAAACCATCAATTTGGTCCAGATTGTGCATCTGGTAGCGCAGTTGTGGTAAATTCGAGGATTGGTTTCAGTAGGAGGGCACCACCTGGTGCTTATGTCCCTATGTTACCACCACAAATTCCCTTATTGGGCTCATTCCCTATCAGGTAAGAGAGTTCTTTCATATTTTAAAACAAGTCTAATGTGTAATATATGCAGCGCTGGAATATCTATGGCACAGCAACCGCCACTGACGAGAGTTACAAGTGCGTTGGCGTCTCGTATGAGCACCTCAAGTTCGACACTACGTTTTGTTAATCCTGCACCTCATCCAAGAGCTAGGAAGTGGGGAAATTATAAGCAATCCGAAAAGGAGCCTGATACATCTGAAATCAATATAAACGCTACAATGGCGGAATTAATGCTTACTCCAGAGTCGTAAGTTCTTGACGAAAAATAGCCTCATTTATTCAATTTGTGGTTTTTGCAGACTCACAGATAATGATGTCTACCGATTGTTCTCCACATATAACAAATTGGCATTCTATATCCACAAGGACTACA
Organism: Syritta pipiens; assembly: GCA_905187475.1. Classification (NCBI taxonomy): domain Eukaryota; kingdom Metazoa; phylum Arthropoda; class Insecta; order Diptera; family Syrphidae; genus Syritta; species Syritta pipiens. Next base: position 66,816,746 of record LR994572.1, on the reverse strand, counting down.
TATTTGAAGGTATCACTGAGACTAGAACACTTCCAAACACTATGAGTGCATCGGTTCAAACTAGACATGCTATATGGAGTAGCAACAAGCTGCTTCGGCAATTGCGTGATTCATTCAAAAAATTTAACCACATACCGCCTGAGTATCAGGGTCCACACGGTGAATGTAAACAATCGTTAGAAGAACTACATGCGGCCATTTTAAAGTTGGAAACATTTAAATATTGTGTTCTGGAGCATCGCAAGGGTAAATTTGTTTCATTGGAAGCATATGGTAAGATGGAAGATAAAATATAAATTTGGTTTAATTGGTATTTTTAATTTATAGAAAATCTCGAGCCATTGATTGCTGCTTTGAACATGGTAATTAATTGTGTTGGTAAAAGTCGAGTGTATATTCAAGTCATGGAATGGGTTTTGAAAAAATACCAGCAAAGGGACATGGCCGTTGATCGCAGCCGGCCCTTGCAACCCATTTCAGAAGACTGCCATTTGGAGTCACAACCAAAAGGGCGTCCGGCGATGGCTCGACGATATATTGGGTAAACCTTCGTTTTGAGTCAAATTTGAATTCTGCCTTTTTTGTGAATTAAGTCAATTTATATGAATTGTTCATGAACGTAAGGACTGTAATTATTTTAAATTAAAACAAATCGTTTATTTGATGTTTTTTTGTAACCTTAAAGTTCAACCAATTGAAAACAGTGAATTCTAATATATTGTACTAATTATTTAAGAAATAAAATGTTTTCTTGAATTAAATTTGCCTATACTAAAATTTGAGTTGTATGAAGGGGGCGAAATTTACGGCAGTTGATCTTCAAGTTAAAAGTTACAAGATAAAAATACGAATAATGTTTAAATAGTTATAATTTATTCAGAAGATAAAAATAAATCAGCATAAGGAATCTTTGAAAAGGTTCCATTCGCGATATGCAGTGCAATTTTTGCAAGAGCTTCTACAACAACTGGTTTCATTTCTGAATACACTACCTCCCAGTTTTCATTCAGGAAAAGATTCATGTTGTCTCCCAACTCTTTGTTGCCATTGAAAAGGTTCTCTAGATTGAAAACCATGTGCTTTGGTTGTAAATCAAGTTGAACGTTCACGATTTTCAAATAGGTTTTTCCATCCTTCTCAACTGTAGTGCACTTTGCTTTTGCCTTAGCCACTGTGTTTTCTGAAAATATTTATTTGTCATAAATTAGAGAATATTAGTCAAGGATTGAGTAAAAGATGAGTTAACTAGTGAAGTTGGCTTGAAGCAATTTTGTTTGTCCAAAGTAATTAAGAACTGCAGTTCTTTCTTTTTTACCTACCAAACACAATTTTGCTGTTTCCTTCTCCGACAATCGGTAAGATGAGTACCCTTCCATCAATTTTATACGGACCATTGAGTTCTATTCTTGGCATATCTGCATGCAGTTCGAACACCAAATCGGTAGCCTCCTTTGTAAATCCTCTAAAATAACCAGAAATACACTGAATGACATTGGGGCATTCACAATTCGATATTAGTACACTAACGTAAGTTTAGTCACTGTTGCCTTGCTTAGGCCAGATAAATTGATATCATGGAACTGGAACTCAACATTGACAGGACTGTTGGGTAATCTCTGGAGGACTAAACTCTTTAAGTGCAACGGATCGAACGGGATTATATTAAGACCGTGGTGACCCTTGTAATGTGATCGCAAAATGTCTGTCACCGTCGATCGTAGACATTCGTTATCCGCATGTTTACACCGTTGAACATCCGATGCTAAGAGAGAGTCTATATTAACTTCGGCGAATATAATTAACTTCAAACACTACTTACGAAAGCCGTTAGCACTTGTTTTAGAGAACAAAACCGAGCAACAAATTAACACTAATCCAATTCGTAACATTTTTTTGTTTTGTTTTTAATTTCAATTAACTTCACTTTTAATTAACTTTCCTTGTTGGCAATATGCCGCCTAGTGGCTCAGAGTTATTTAAAATCGCTAATGAGTTGCGAGCGCTTTTATACGATATTTTCCAGATGTGAACCTGTATCCAACGATTTGAAAATCACTTCGGAAACAATAAAACAATGCAATTTGTTACGGTTGTGATATTAATTTTTTGTCGTTTTGTTTCAATACTATCGAAGTTAATACAAATGTTTAGATATGTTCACTCCTCTGCGGCTTTTTATCAACGAAGCTTGCTTGGGTCGTTCTTCGCTGTAATTATTGAATTTATTTGTGATCAACTATTGTGATCAACTTTGTGTGTGTTCCGATGTCGAAGACAGGCTTGCTGTGCCATTAAATAATATATGGAACTTGTTTGATTTCAGTCCAGTCTTACCGGCTATTTTAAATGTTCCATTTCTGCTTGAGCTAAAGTGCTACCCAATGATGAATTCATTAATTAATTTTTTATAACGTCATACTGTTCGACTGGTAGAATCAGTGGCGCCGCTACACCGTTAATTGAGCGTTCTTCAACTCGTGGTTGTAATGTCCTTGGAATGATGACTGAAGTGCGTTAGCCAGGCTTTATGATTATGGAGAAAATTTGCAAAACAATCTGGCGATAGCATAGTTTTTAGGGGGGTTTAAGGGTGATAGGGGTTTGACACATCGTCGAGATACACGAAAAACTGGTTGACAAAGATGAATTTAATTTTATTTCTGATAATAAGATTACGATTTGTTATAATTATTCAATTTTCCCAGAAGATAACACGTTTGCGGTTCAGTTGTTGGCCAGTGATATAAACGTGTATTTTAATGGGCGTAGACACGTGTTTGTTAATGAACTGTTAATCCGGGTAGGATCAACTCGAGTGTTGTTCGGCATTTTCCCTGACTTTACGTTTCCTATTCGAGTTAGTACGAACACCCACAGAGGTTAAATTAGATTAAAAGTCAACTGCATAAAGCTTAAAGCTGTACAAAGATATGAGTATAGCCTGGAAGGCAAAAATCCGTCGACTATAATGGCTGGACCACATCGAGCGTATGGACAAACATTTCAGGTCAAAGGGTCTTCGAATTCGAACCTCCTGGTTCGGGGAGAAGAGTGAACCCGCGCCCGCGCCCGCGATCACTTGGTCTCACGTCCGGTGCAGAGACCAAGTAATCGCGGGCGCAAGACAGCTTGGTCTTCCGGACTGGAAGCATCATGCCCGGGTCCGTCAGCGTTGGAATGCGGCTTTAGCTCAGGCAGAGACCGTGCAAGGGTTGACTGTCTGATAGGTCAGATTAGGTTAGAATGGCTGGCTGTGGTATCAAAGGCCCGCAACCACACTTAGGCCAGACTATGCCCATTGTGATACCACAATGCAGAAATCTATTCCGCACCCTAATGAAAGCAATTAGAGCTTCTTACGAAGTTGCAAATCTGATTGATGGTGATTTTACTCAAATCGCTCAGACTGTCAGGAAAGTGTTAGCCCAGATGAGTTCTTCTACGAAGCGCCAAGGCCTCGTATGAACATAAGAGATGGAAGATGGTCTCCTCCTCTTCATCCTGGCAACTTCTGCAAAAGTCATTGGCAGGGACTCCAAGTCTGCTGGCATGTCTGCCGATGGTGCAGTGTCCCGTAATGACGCCTATAATGACCCTAATCGCCGGTCTGTCACGGTCTATCCTAAAAAAAACGGTTGGGTTGGATTGCGAAGAATGATCTTCAAACTTTGTCACGTGAACATTTGTCATTAAAAACACGTTTAAAATCTGGAGCTCTACTTCAAAGCATCTCACACGTATTCATGGTTCATGGGACAAGCAAATTGTTTTAACAAACGCTATCAAAAAAATGAAAGCGCAAAGAAAAGAGGAAGTTAAACAACTATATTGCGTCATTTGTAATTAATATATAAACATAACAACAATGTGATCCTTATTAGAAACTTTTTATGAACATTTTTTATGAACACGAATGCTCATGTACACATATTCAATGCTGGCACAATACCGAATGTAAAATATGCTAAGGGAGACGTTGTATTTACCCAGAATACAGATAAAATGTAAAGCCGCAGAATCGTTTGTGTTTTAAATGTGAACAATTTAGTAGAAGCGATCGAATCGGAAAGACAATGAAAAATATGACGAATAAAAAATGTTAAATGGTTGTGGGCATTTCAGAAACCTCACGCAAATATAATTGGTACAAGAAAAAATTAGTTGCTTATGCATTATGAATGAACAACAAACAACAAAAAATTAATTTGTAATACATTCTGAATAAAAATTAAACATTGATCTAAGATTGAGATAATTCCCACATTATTGCAGCAAAATAGACTTAATTTGAATTTAATTAAAAAATTGTTTGGTTACGTCTAATATTCTTGATTAGAAAGTAGATACGTGTACTTAAGCAACAAAGAACGTATCTAAACTGCAGAATATTGGGTCTATAATAATCAAGTTCATATTTTTATTAGAACTATTTTATAAATTTGAATTTATATTTAACAATGGGAAATGACTTTTTGGTGATGCAAAATGTTCATCTTGTGTTAATACATCTTCAGTTATTAAATTAAATTATTTACATGAACAACTTTCGTGCAACAACAATGAGTTAAAATTGAATATTCATTCCAAAATGGTGTGCTTTATTTATTGGAATTTTCTCATCATAAAATTTTCTATATAAGCCGACTGAAGATTCACCTTTAAAGCAGTTTTCAAATCGGTGTCTAAGAATTCTTCAAGTGAACAAGTACAATGTACAAGTTATTGGTAAAATCTACGTTTGGTATAAATTTGATCGGAATTTATTTAATTTGATTTATTCTTTCAGATTTTCATGGTAGTTCTTGTATTATTTGCGATGTTTTCATCGGCCATTCCAAACTATTGGAATGGATATGGAGGAGGACTCGGTGGCAGTTATCACCAAGGCGGGTATCACCACGGCGGAGGACATGATGGTGGACGCTATCATAATCACGGCCATGGTCACAGCTATGGTCATTATTGATCTTTCCTGCATGTTGTTACCACTGCAGTTCTAAAATAAAGGATTTTACATTTACTTCTTTCCTTTTATTGTAGTTTGCTAATCGACATTGTGCAGAACTAAATACTCAAGTTTCTTTTGTGAGAGAGAAGCTTTACACCACAACGGTAGGTACTGAGAATTAATCTCCAATCATAAAATGTTTATTGAAGTTTGCTGGTGTCAAATGTTGCACTACGTGATTATTCGTGCTTTTTTTTGTTCGTACGCCCTCAAAAAGTTCAAATGCTTGCTATTTAAATTCCGATAAACGCTATTTTAGAACAGGGAAAACATATGTACATATGTGTTCGAGTGTAACCAGGTTTTTATTGAACGATCTGTAAATTGTTAATTGCATTTAGGGAACTCCGTTCCGCATTTGGGAGCAGACTGCAGTTTATCTGTCGAACCTAATATATTGGCGACTGGCGTATGGTAGGATTAATTCGCTTAACGAATTTAAATTCGTTTTCGAAACAGATTTGAAAACTAGTTTATTCAGTTAAAAGCGGCTAAAATATAGCTCAGCACTGTAAAGGTAAAAAAAAAAAAAAGACGGTAAGGTGTTTCTCCCGTCTCTTTGAACAATAATAATGAACGAATGGCAGAAGAAATTGAGTATCCTGCTTAAAGCCACAGTAAGGTAAAGTATAACAACTTTTTATATTACCTCTGTTAAAATGGAATAAATAAAAGGTTTGAAATTAACTTTTTACTGCCTCAATGCATCCCGTGATAAAAATTGTTCTGAGTGAGTTACATGTGCTCCGTATGCATTAAGAACACTTAAGAAAAAGTAGGCTTGGAATTTAATTTACATTTTCAGAGTAGCAAAAACGTGTTGAACCTTAATACGGTAGTCCATGGCACTAAATGAAAGATCTAGTAACAGCAAATAAGAAGTTCTAGTTAAGCAATTTGAAATTAAACCTTAATCGAATTGCGGCGTGTCGATATTTGTTATTGAATATCTTGTTTTTCTCTTGGCGTTGCATTCCCTTTCCTTTCAAATAAAATTGCTTAGTCTTACCTTAGAGTAATTCCAGTACTATCCACAGTTAGACCTAATTACAATATCAGACTGTATTATACACCTTTTATTGCTTTGGTAATTAGGTGATGTAAAGTCATACGGTAATTCTAGCCAATTAAACAACAGAACTTTTGTTCTCAGTTTTTTTATTTAAAACTAGTAAGGTAAGCTAATGTACAAATTTTAAAGAGAACTAAAAAATATAACTGATTACTGATTCTTTTTTTTTGTATTGTATTGTATTTATTTCCAATTCATCTTACATACTGTTACAATTTACGATACTTGCAAAGCTTGGTTTGTCTGCAAACTTTTTAACTAAACAAACGAAGCTGGGTATTTTCCTCCATTCGCCACACCCACTAACATAAAACCACACTGCACACAATAAAAAACTATTTAATTATCAACAATTTATGCCTAATTCTAGGCTGATATTCTTTTATCTATGGCTAATAGAACATTTACAGTAAAACCGTTTAAATTAAAGCCACCAAGTTTAAGTTGGTATGGTCTTATTTAAAAAAGTAAATGATATATACCTAACAACGATCAATTGTCTTTTACTTTGTAATCGAAGTTAAACTCAATTTATGAGTAAAGTTAAATTCAAAAAATGTATGGCTACACAGGCACCCGTTTTCAGTTCTTAATTCAAAAGGTCGAAAATAACGAAACGCTTACAGTAGAGACCCCTATTTCACATGTAATCGTGTACACGTAGTACAAGTGAAATTAAATTGTCCGTACTGGAATACGTGTACTTAGATCTCACATGTAATTAGTAAAATATGTGTTGACAGTACAAAATATTACAAATTTAGATGAAACAGTTGTTGCCGTATAATACGACAACACGTTTCAAGTGCACACGTGTAATTAGAAACATGTTTAAAATCAGGTGCTTTGGCTTATATAATCAATTCGGCGTTCGTATGCCTGTCTGTTTGATTCGGAATTATAATTCTGATTCAATTGTAGTAGCCAACCCAAAAATAAAATATTTTTTTTCGGAATTAATAATTCATTAAAAAAAAAAATTAGAGCTGATACTAACGCTCAAAAAAAAAATTGGTCATTGTGTGTGTCATTGGACGGTTATTATGAAAATGTTTGCCTATCTATCAATAGGCTTTAGTCTTAGTAACTGAATTTAAACTAAATTTTTAGGTGATTAGAATTCTGGAATGATGAGCAAAATTTATACCACGCGGAAGGACATAGGCCAAAATTTAGTTTTTGTGAGGTTTATTCTGAGAAGAGTAGAGAAATGACGATAGCAATTAGTCCAAATAACTTTAATAATCTTTAAATAATTTAAAATCTACCTTCATTTATTTTTAGCTTAAAATTAATTTTTTTTAAGCTGTTCCAGCTGTGTCATGCTTTTATTCTGCGATTCAGTATTTGAACGCACTGGAGCGACGAGTTAATGCAATTTACTTTTTCGGTTAGAATCAATACAATACTATAATTTAAATAAATAAAAACAATATTTGGTAGATCCAATGGTGGAAAATATGATAAAATGGAGATAATGCCAGAATCATATGTAGTACATTACAGTTTTTGTAGGACTCTTGACTTTTTTTTTATGATAATTTTTTGTCCTTTGAATTGGTCGGTGAGTGAATTTTTCTTGGAGTCACTATACATGAATACAGTTGAATCCCTCTAAATCGCATCTTCACGGGACATCAAAGATAGTTAGGAGGAGTTTTGAAAAAAAAAAGTTAGAGCGAGTTTTGAAAAAAAAAAATCGAGCTAGAGGGACTAAGGTTTGTTTTTTTTTTTTGTTAAAAAGCCTTTATTTTGGATTCAATGTTTACAATTGTAATCTCACTATAAGAATCAACACTAAATGCACTACAAGAATCATCAATCAAATGAATGTTCGCGAAATGCGACGACCAAGGGTCGAAAGAATGTATTCGAGTAAGGAGGAGTTCGACTTAGAGGATGGTTTTTGTATGGTAAACTGAGGGGAATGCCAAAATAGGGCGAACAAATTCGAGTTAGATGTAAATTCGACTTAGTGGTATTCGACTGTGTCTCAAAATTTCTCTTATGGGATAGATTTGCGTGAGGAACCTTTGTGAATAATCTTTACAACTAAAAAGGAACCTCGAGAAGAGTACTATAACTTTGGCGCTTGTACGATAATTAATGGGCTTTTGTAGAGGGGTCAAAAACAAGCATCTTTTAGTATGGGAGGGGGTGGTCCATCTCGTCCCGTTTAGGAGTTAAAGGCAATTTACGAAAAATCAATGAACACGTAAAAAGAAATTATTAAAAAATAATGGCAACACTTACAATGAAGCTATATACAAATTAAAAAGCCAGAAATCCAGTTCTTTAATCCTACGTTTAAATCTTTTTAATTGTGTTAATAGTTTTTGAAAGATTCTCTTGCAAAGACAGAATTTTGATAAAAAAAAATGAAAAAAGCATAAACCATTTCTTTTTCAAAATTTTGAAATGGCAAAGTGATTTTTTGTAGTCGATACGTATTCTGGATCAAACACAAAAAACCGAATGGTTTTATCTCTTCTTCAAGGTAAGAGGCTTGATCAACAACGATTTTTATGATAATAACCATATAAATCGCCATGCAGTGACGGAAACGGGTAGGAAATGGGCGCTGAATTAGCCTTATTGACAAATCCTCATATCTATGGTGTTATGTCCAAAATATTCGTTTTGAGATAAATGCATTTAAAGTTAGAAAAAATCCTACAAATCCAAGTAAAGTGTGTGTTAGGAACATTGAATATTTATGAAATCAGTTTACTTAGAGTTACACTTTTAGGACCAAATGAAAACCGATTTTTTTTAATAAATTTACTTTTGCTGTTATGACCAGACTCCATTGATATTATACATACACTCATGGAAAAAAATTTGGGTACAAATGCGATTCTCGAAAATAGAAGTCGTTAGTTTTGAAGCGACAATGCTTTTGTTTTCTATTTTCCTGAGAGAAAACTGGGAGGTATTCTTATTTCTTGCAAAAAAAGAAACATGATTTTAATAGTTTTAAACTAGAGACACTTGTTTATGAAAATAGCATCTGTGTTAATACTTTTTTCCATGTTGGTGAGATAGGTGTTTTCCTCACGCATCGTCAATAATCTCTGTTGGTGGCGTTTTGAATATTAAAATTGATTGAATTTGTTAAACAGGTGAAGCTTCCACAAAATAAATGATTTATAGTGCGGAGCATAAATGATGATACCCCATTATCATTTTTGAACAAAGTAAAAATGTAATCGATAAACTTCTAATGGGTTTCTGTTAATTTTACTTATAAAGAATGTGCTCCGTTATCTTAGTAACCAAAAAGAAAAAAAAAATAGACAAAAAAAGGTAAAAATAGTTAAGTTTATGGCGCAAAAATGTTGTGTCGATTCCTGATCACAATAATTTAATTTTACGTAGAAATCGTATACCGTTTATAGTTATTTATAACTAGTATACAATTGCAAAAAAATAATCTTTCAAGTAGTTTTTCTTTATATTTTCTGCACATGGTTCTTCCTCGACTTGCACCAATCACCAATTAACAACTCAAGAAAGAAGCAAAAGTGTAAGCAATTCTAAGAAGGCATATCATATAGAAATCGGTGATATTGTAAGTAGATTCAAATCAACCATGCAAAAAGTAGCAAATCGTTTCAACAAAATAAAATTGAAAATGAACACAAACCAGGCCTTAAGTTCAATAATAAGGAATAAAATAAATGAGGTGCCTTTATTTATGCTCGTTAGTGTAAATGACTTGTTTTTCTAGTTTTTGTGGTATTGCACCTAAACAAAAGTTTAACTTCCAACAAGGTAATAATTTTAATCTGAAACCAAATGTGTTTGATGAGAGTGATTAATCATTTGAAAATAAATAAAATTTTTCAAGTGGTTGGTTTCATAACTAAATTTATTATTCAGTCGACTAAACAAATTGTCAGCAAGAACTTGGAAGAGGCTCTAATTTTACTTAACTGCGCAACATTTATCTTTTTTTATCAGCACTTATAAGCTTCAGCCTAGATTTTGGTGGGATTTAAATAATAAGTTAGCCCATTGGGAAATGCATATGTGCCATTTATGTATTGTTTATATCGGTACATTTATCTGAAAAAGAAGAGCAATATCACAAGAATTTAAAGGCTGTCATCCTTACTTTACTACATCGATAACTTGTAACCAATGGAGAATAGAGAAATGACCATAAGAATAAGTTTTTTTTTTTTTTTTATAATTGGTGCGTACTAAAGGGGTTGGGGCTACCCTTAAGTATCCTGTTTAAGGCGCAGCACGAGCCGAAGGTACCGAGGGAGAGATGGAAAGAAGGTACCGGTGCGCGTTGGTTTTAAATGTCGTCATGTTATACTCAGATGGGAAAACTGAGTTTGGAAGAGCATTCCATATTCGTGTGGGGCGGCTAAAGAATGAGTCTCTGTACTTTACCGTACGTCCGAAAGCAGGCTTGAGGGCGTACTGATGAGCATTCCTAGCGTGGCGAGTATTGCGGGTGAATGTTTGAAGGGGGGGAATGCAGTTGGCTAACTCATTCGAGCATTGTTTATTAAAATAGCAATAAAACAAAGACAGACAGGAAACATTTCGACGATGTTCAAGCGAGTCTATCGACTTCGCAATATCAATGTATCCTATCAGTTTAATCGCTTGCTTTTGTATTCTATTCGGCAGGTGCAAGGAGGTCTTAGATGCACCAGACCAGATATGAGCGTTGTACTCGAGTTTGAGGCGGATATATGCCTTATAGATGGAAGCCAGATTAGAAGGGGTGAAATATTTCTTGCATCTTTTAAGGAAATCTAGACATTTCGCAGAATATATGATCATTCCAACTAAGTGTTGAATTGACGCAAATGTCGAGGATGGAAAGTCTTTCGGTTTCTTTGATACAAGTGCCATTCATGGATAATGGCTGGTTGTTGGGTGTTCGCTTTAGTGACAGTGGACAGCATTAGGTTTTGAAAGCATTAAATTCCACTCTATTGGTTCTACCCCAATTGATTATGCTGTCAAGGTCGGAATTTAATGTGCTCAACATGCCGTTCAAATTCTAAAGCCGAAGAGCTAGGCCGTGAGTCTTGAAACGAATATGAGTAGAAGAGGGTACTGTCATCAGCGAAGGAATGGGTTGGATTAGAAGTAGCAGACAAGAGATCATTTATAAAAATGAGAAAGAGTGTCGGAGACAGAACAGAGCCTTGGGGAACACCAGCGTTAATGTGGTGGATGTCAGTCTGGAATCCGTCCAAAACAACTCGGATTGAACGGTCCGAAAGGAAATTTCTAATCCATAGAAGAAGAGATTCATCGATACCGAAAGCATGCATTTTCGACAAAAGAGCTTGATGCCAAACTCTGTCAAATGCTTTAGAAATATCAAGTTCAATTAAGATAGATATTCTTTGATTAATTCAAAACCTATTTTTAACTACTTTTAGGTTTTCAATTTTTCAATTGCAATTGAGCCAAATTAAAAAAAAAATGTTTACAACTGAGCCTCTCAGTGCAGAGATCCATTAACTCCACAAGTAAAAAATTTAAAAAATGCGATGAAATAATTTACATTTGCCCCTGAAATAAATTACTCAGTATTCAATGGCCAAAAAAAATTGTTGTTAAATAGTTTTAGTAATTATTATACAGGAAAGTTCGGTTATAAATATAAAAAGTCATAACTGTACTAAGTGCTTTGACTTTTAATTTAAGATTTTTCAAAAAGTGAAGTTAATTGATTTATGCATTGCACAGAGGCTCAATTATAAGCAATTTTTTTTTAAATTTGGATGACGTACCTAATTACAGTGTTTGGGAGTTTAATTTCTAATTATTTATAGTTCAGAGCTCAACGAAAACACAAACACTGTTGCTTTAAGAGAGTCGTGTCGGCTAGTAGCTTGATTATAACATATCAACCTTAGGCGTTGGTTAGGAAAAATTAGTTTTTACACAACTTCAAAAAAAAAAAAACTAAAACTTCTAACATATGCGAAAATTATCCTTCATCTGGCAGGCTTAACACTCGAATGTCCTAGCCTACTGAAAAGCTGATGTCATTACCCAATTAAATAAAACAAATATCACCTTGACCAGGTCACAAATCTAATTCAATTGGTGCTTGTTTCATTGTTATGGCCCCTCACATCATCAATGTCTTAACAAGCTCCTGCTGACTCCAAATGATTTAAAACTTTATTTTCTTTTTGGTCTTTAAGACGAATTAAATATTCTCAACAACTTCTACCGGCAATCAAGTGATAATCGCTTGAATATAACTTATGAATCATAAAGTTGTTTGCCTTCCTCCTCGAAGTTCTTTAATTTCCATTTTTGCGGCAGCAGATCACAATACACACTAGTATTTCTGAAAATATTAAGTTTCATTTCATATGTGTACTCACACTCACGCGAAGCGTGTCGCTTTTTCGTTTCGTATATAAAATAGAACACTCTGCAGCTCCTATGATATTTGAGTTGAAGATTCAACGCGAGTCTAGATAAACAAACGCCAAAGATGTTCCGACTTATGGATTCTGCATCAGCGAGGGTAATAGTGACGGTGGTGGTTGTTTTGTTCGCGGGTGTAACTGAAGCGAAATTTCGTAAGAATTACAATTGAATAGAGTTCTGAGCGGTTTTTATGGATTCAACTTCACTTCTTAGCAAATAATCCTAAGCCTTGTGCCTACGGAGACAGCAATTGCATCAAGAGCATAATCAATTTTCTGATCAGTGAAAAAGTTAATGGTAAAAACGATCGTCGTGGTTTTGTGGTTGATCTGAAATGATTGTGTTGTAGGTTACGCTTCATTGAATGTGATTTCATTGAACCCGCTAAAGATTTCCGAGATCAATATCAAGCAGGGGAAGGAGAGTCCAGTGAACATCGAGTTGAAGTTCCGAAACAGTGAACTCTTCGGTATAAAGGACGCTAAAGCTGAAAGTATTAAGTGAGTGATGTTTTTTTTTTTTAATTTGCTGGCATAAGTCCACTTCAACACGGTCTTCATTTTCAGGGGCTTCGGAAAAGAATTAGCCGGGCCTCATGAGGTCATTCTTAGAACAGACTCTGTGTCGTTGCTCGGCGATTACACCATTAACGGAAAAGTCCTAATCCTTCCTATAAGTGGAACCGGAAAAAGCAACATCACAATAGGTAAATTGTTGGACACTTATATTATCGCTTAATTGCATATACCTATTGATCACCTTAGATGATGTCAAGTTAAAGATGTTAATTCACGGAGAGCCGATTGTCAAAGGCGGCGAGACTTACATGGGCATCAAGGACCTTAAGCTCATTTTGGACACTTCAAGAATGCATTTTGATTTCACGAATCTCTTCAACGGGGACAGAGCACTGGGTGATAACATGAATCTGTTTTTGAATGAAAATTGGAAAGACATCTATGGCGAGGTGCGCGGATCGATAACCTCAGCATTTGCATCGATCTTCCAAAGTGTGATCGCAAATGTTTTTCAGAAGTATCCCTACAATAAGCTATTCGCTGCTGAATAAAGTGTGGAGTCGGCTACTATCCAAACACAAAATTTTTGGTTTTTACTTTTTGTTATTTTGATTGACTTAGGTCTAGTGACATCACGTGTGGTATGGAATTTAATTCATGATAATCAGACGCTGTGGCGGCGGCGGCGGCAGACAATGAATAAATGTATAAGGTCAACTTTGGGATGCTCGCTATACTGAGGGAGGTCAGTTGAGCAGTCTGAACTTGACATTGCTAGAGTCTCACGTTTTTGCGTTGTAAGTCGGCTCAATATTATGAGCAATTACATTCGAGGTCATTTAATAAATAGTAAAATTATACCAGTTTCTAGCAGAGTATTTTATAATTGATAATGATAATTAAGCTAGATTTTAGCTGGTGATGAATGTGACCTGGTAGTAAAGCTTCAATGTAAGATCTAACAAAATCTAAGGATTTTAGAAAGACAAGATACAATTTGTTCGCTCTGCGGTTCTCCTACGAATTAAAAAAAAATACACCAAAGCATCGCTTATTGTCCTTCCGATTTACTTCGTTTTGAAGTTATGCCGTTTACATATTATGTGGTTTTGAAGCTGCGTCATTTTATTTCAATTTGCGTCGTGCAGAAAAAAATAATACGTGGGAATAATGGAACTAAAATACATGGGAAACACTAATTCAATTTGCGTCGTTTTGATTCAATTTTTAATTTTTGAGGCTTTGTCGTTGTATTTCTTCGATTCAAAACTTTTTTTAAAATACTCAAATAATGTTTAAAACCAAATTATCATACAACACTGGTTACTAGCTTGAAACATAGATCCAAAACTAACTCCTAAAATATGTATTAGTTGTCAACAAAAGATTAATTCATGCATACCACTGAAAAATGAAAAAAACACTTATTGTAGCTGTGCTGTGTCTTCATGGCGGTCGGAGAATTTCTTTTGCTCACAGCTTCTGTAAATTATTTTTTCTAAAAAGGATAAACTAAAGACACACTCACAGGTTAGCTTTTGTGATTGAAATTCTCTTCTTTTCATCGCATCGAATCAAATGATTAAATTGAAGTACAAAATATTCCACATGAGTTCAATATAAAGTACTCTTTTAGTCTATTTTAAATTACGTTCACGACGTGTGAGGCAGTAAATTTCCAATTTCCCCTTAGAATAAACAAGAAAAAACAAATATGAACAAAGAAATAATCGTATCCTTTGTTAGCAATAACCACAGACATTGAGTCAGCAAGGAACACCAATAAGTCGGGGATATTTCCTGCCATTCTGACCTTAGTCGTTCCATCAGCTTTCCGAACGATTCGATGGCACTCGCTTCCAAATCTCTCGACCGATAAGATCTCATAAATTTTCTAAAGGATTGAGATCTAGAGATTGCCTTATCCATTCCAAAGCTTTAGCATTCTGCTCTATCTGGCGGATGAAAAAGCACAAGCTTTTCTCGATCTGGACTTTCATCCACTTACTTGACACAATTCAATTCCACTGCTTGACGAGACCATGAACCTTCTAAAAAAAATCTTAAAAGAGATTTGGTTTGAATAGTTTAGATTGATTACCCCCCACCATTAAGACCTCCTCATGTTAAGTTGTTAGAACTTGATATGTGGGTGCAAAATTTCAGAGTATTATCATGTTAAATGGCAAAGTTCTTATTTAAGATAAGATCATACTATTTCTTTTGCATTTGTTTGCTCGTTATTATAGGCAGAAATTTTGAGCATGAGTGCACAAATATATTTCTTTTTACGGTATTTAGAAACCTCGTAAATAAAAAAAAATGTCATATGCTATCACACTGTTGTTTTGAATTTATGTTTTTTGAATTTCAATACATCCACATTGTACGTATGATGCTCATCGGAGAGTACCTTGAACGAAAAATATATTCTTTTTTTGTTTTATTGTTAGTCTTACCTACAGAAACTTCTTTTCTTTGCAAGACTCGAAAATTATCAAATGGTGAAAATATTGATCGTTGTTTTGTAAGAACTTCCAAACGATTTTAGCGCTTTACCGCTTAAAAAATTAACTAGTTTTCATTTTCATAATTAAGATGTCATTTTTCTGAAGTACAGGTTTTCTGTTATGCAGGCTATGCCGTTGACTCTAATTGGGGATATTTAGTGCTGAAGATCCAAAGGCTTACGCTACCCTTCAATCAAATAATAAAGCTAATGTGAGTAGTTAGCAGAATTGATTATAAGCTTGGTTACTATTAAAAGTAATTAGTTATGAAATATTTAAAATCTGCAAATATTTGCAATTAAAATCAAAAAATAATTACAACACTTTTAATTGAAATTACAAGTAAGGAATAACGTCCATTACTTCGACACACACATGTAACTCGTTTTTTAAATAAAAATAATTACATATTTGTTAATTGTTAAGAAACAACATACATCATTAATTTATAATTATTTATTTTTTACTTCTGGTATCGGCTGAGAGCGATGATGACTGACAATCTCAAGTGCTTTTATCAAACACTATAAAACATTATGTCTTGAAATAGCTTAGTAAAATTTAAAATATAAAACCAACATTTACTAAGTTATTAACACTCATTCCACAGCCCAGACTTCGCTCTGTAAATATATGTATAACAAATAATTTCGCACAAAAAATAAACAAATGACCAGCACTTATTTTTTTTTAACAACTTAAAGTGAGATGACCAATTAAAATGTTTGTATACTCCATCACAATATCACGCTCTCAATTCAAGTCTCATGCCAACCTTAAAGCAGTTTAACGGTGAGACACGAGCTAATTCGCAGTAATACGACGAGTGCCAGCGTTCAGCTTTTTATTACTCACAGTCCATGTCATATTAGCGAAGGCATTAAAGGCTATTATTACTCTCGTTAAAAAGTCAAATTTAATTATCATATGTTTACTTTAAGTTCATCATACTTTTAATCGATGGGACCCCGAATATGTCCTAAGCAGCCGTGCTGCTGGCAAAACTTGTTTATTTTTGTTAAAGCACGACGACAATTCATGCGGAAAACACTTGTTTTAGAAAGTGCGATAACTCGGGTTGTAATTAGGAAGAATCTTATGACGTATCGGGTCAGAAATCGTTTTTTCAACAATCTTGAGAAATGGTAGACTAGTCCTAAAATAATAAAGTCGACATTGGAACTGTATAGAAAAAAATCAAGAGTTCGAGTCATCATAGCGTAACTCCGTTTAAGAAAAATTACTTCAATCAATAAGAATGTTCGCAACTAACTATGAGACCGAATATTACATTTAAAAGTAGTTTTATTCACCCTGGGTGTAATAATAAGAAAGTAAAAAAGCTACACCAGTTCGACGCAGCTGGCGCTAAATTTTATTGTGCTTATTTTTCCACCATAAAAACAAAAACGCTTATTCAATTTATGAGAAATATGGTCACATGAGCAGTTCAATGAACAAATCGATTTAATCGGCTTTTAAAAAAAATATTAAATTTAAGTGTCAAAGTTTTTTGGTATATTCATAACTTTTTATATTTTTAGTAGCTTTCTTGAATAGTTAAGATTAACACCATTAAACGACAAAATGGCTTTGCCCATTGAATAATAACTAATTTATTCCAGTAACAATGTACAAGTAACACAGTATTTATCGCCATTTCACCTCTTTTTATTTTATTAAATCAATCTGAGCGGCTCTTATACATATAGCTGCAGAAATGTTTGGCAATTTAAAGAAGACAGCTATTAATATTGATATTCGATTTTAAGGAATGCTGGAATAAACCAAATTGCAAAAGAAAAAGAATAAAATGGTTTTATAGCCAGTATGGTAAAAAAAAATAATAAAACATAGATTAAAGCAAATTAATTGTACAAAAGTTAAACAAAAGTTAAGGTTCGCAATGTTTATTTTGCAAGTTTAATTGGTACTGTCTTTTTATTCCTCAAATTATGTTCATAAAGTTAAGCAGTTTTTGATTCAATTGCACATTGCTTCGTTTAATTAACACAGTAAATCTTACCTTTCGTTGCATGAAAAAATAAAAAGTTTCAATTTAGAGCTACAAGATAATATCTGAAACCTCTTCATTTGAAGGTCAACAGTATTCGGTTGCCCTTCGTTTATCTTAAGAATTCAGCTTAAAATGTCTCGGCTTTAAGAAATAAATTTGAAGTAACTTAAAACTATTTCGCTGTCCAGAGAACTGGTTCAGTAATATTTCGTTATTCTGGACTTAAACTTGTTCAGACAATTGACGGTTGAACGAGATTTTTTATCTTCTAAATCATGCTATCGTGTTTATGTGCACTGGGTTAAATAGCTGTAAATATTTAAGTTTTTAGCTAGCTTTAAAGAAATAAATAAATAAATAAAGTGATTGGCGACAAAACACTTAATAAATATTTTTGTGTAGTGGATCAAGGAACACATAATTTTTTCTGTCAGTTTGGTTGTCATTATCAACATTTTCAAGCTTTCAAGCATGTTTTACAAATAAAATTATTTTTTACGGAAAATAATAGAAACGGTCGAAAATGGCTTTGTACATCTCCTGACATCATAAAATATCGGAGGGTTATTATTAAAGTCAGACTCGAGAAACAGGATTGCACAGTCAACAGGAAATAAGAATCTTTGTGGTAAATTGCTTTACATTTAAAGTATTATGTAGCCTTAATATCTTTCTTTAATATAAAAGCGAGTTAAGTTTCTATGACATTTTTTTTATAAACATATTTAAAAAATATCTCAAAATATCATAATTAATTTGCTCAGCCCAGTAGACGTTGGTTGTGGAATTTGTTTCTGAAAAAGTTAAGCAAACAATTATTGCAATTTTTTTTGTTGCCGATTCTTAGCCTCGCAAAAGCTTTTGGCGAATTAATACAAAGTAATAGTCTTCGTCTGTCAGGAACACTAAATCGCACATTTCATTAATTTGCCTTTTTTTGGTTAAAACGGTTTACTTTTGCTATATGGTACCCCATACAGCAGGGGTGGCCAAACAGGTTATGTGGTCGACTTTTCGCTGAAATTAGCTAAGCGTGTTACCCATTATTCTGACTTAAAAAAAGAAACATAAGTATGCACTAACAATTCCACCCGTGGCAATAGGATTTCGAAACCCTTATCTTAAGAACTAGCACTAGCACGCCTTCGCGCAGGTAGCACTATATATCTAAAGTTTTTTTTATTATTCCAGTAATAGAATACCAGAAAGTGTTAATGAGTTTAGAAATAATCTGGCGCAATGCACTACTTCTTCTACATCTAAAACACTGTCAACTGAATGATAAACTTTTGATAAGCCTCACATTTGGCTAGAATTGAGTCATTAACTTTATTGATTTGCTTATTTGTATGCGACAAAATAGCCCTTCCCTCAAACCAAATAAATTAGTAGATACTAAGTTTGCAATATCCGGATATACCTTCCCAATCATTTCTAAAATGTTCGGCCCTAAAACAAAGATATTTCTGAAATTTACCTTCCCATTTCCTTCTTACAATACAATTTTTCTGCTCGTATTTTAAGTATATTATTTGAAAATGATGTGTTGTCTCGTCCATATGCAGCACTTACATTCGTCTAAAGTTAAGATTTTTTATGAGCAGTCATAAGTGTGACTTTTTCCGTGAAGCATTGACTTGCTTTAGTGCGTCTTGCTAGACGTTTTGTGGGGCATTGAAACCTCGTCCCAAATTATTGAACTACAATTCCCCGTCAATTTTGCCACCATTACTCCATTACTGCCATTACTCGGCAAACATCGGCATACAAAATTTTAATGGAAGTTTAAAAGATATCGCGAGTATTTTAAAAGTGTGCATTTATGTTCACCTATACACATACATATATGCATCTACCTTTCACATCTCATATGCCTCTAACCGTACAGCACCGCTTCTGCGCGATCATCGTCATGCCAGCTGTGTGCAAATTTGAGTTAAACAAATAGGGGTTGAAATGAATATGGAAAACACCACTGAGACTCGCGTCGATTTCAGCCAGAATTTTACAGATTAAAAAAACTTGTAATCAGCGATTTCTCGGATTTCGGATATTTTAATACTTATTTTTTCTTGGTGCTACAAAATTTTTTGGAAGCAAGTTTCACGGAAATCCATTAAGTGAAATATCATTGCACACGTCTTGTAAAATAAAATAGATTTCTTATTTTAAACTTTTTGTGTAGAAATTTCGCTTTCGAGACATTAAGCTCCGAAAAAAAAAAAAAAATTAGACGTCCGCCTATCTAATTTCCACACCTATAGGTCTAAAGAATTTAAAAAAGTTTGTAAAGTACGTCTTGAAATCATCTTTAGTGCGAGATTAGTTTGAGCATTTTGGTTTTAATAGCTTAGAAGTTATAAAGTATATCGAACAACAACGACATGCGAATTGGAAAGATCCGAAAACGTCATTTTATGTATCTCGGCGAAAAATAAAATAAAACTGTAAAAAAAATATTTGTTTCACTATTTTTCGAGATTTTAACGATTTAAATTACATACATCCATTCATTTTCATCCATTTTCTACTAAAAAAGATGGAATGCCGATTGTCCAAGTGGGCTTGCTTGCGACCATTTGATCGCTTAAGTGACCCACCACAATTTTTACACGGCTGACACTATTAATAAATGGGAAACGATTGTCTTTTCTTAAATATCATTCGAAATGAAAGGCAAAATTTTACTTACTAGTAGTAGAGACCTGCATACTAAATATAATCCTGAGTGGGTGAGTAAAACTTACACTTAACACTTTTTTTTCATTATGTATTAATTTGTGATGTTAGTAGAATAAAATCAACTATTTTTATGTATCACTCACTTACTGTTTGTTGCATATTTTTACGCAAAACACTGGTCAAATTCTTTCCAAAATTGCAATTCTGTTGCTGCCTTTTAGCCAATTTTATCTGTGAAATTTGAAAAGTATGAGAATCCACAGAGCTTCTTCAATCGCTTTGCTAAACAGTCTCGCTGATCTATTCAAACGGTAGACTGAAATGCAGTTACAATTAGCTTAAGAATGGTTTAAAATAAACTAAATGGAAAAATTCTCTTCCAAAATGTGTGTGATAAACGGAGTTTGATGGTTACCATGACCAGTTTTGTGTTTGATTAGCTAAATCTATTAGTTAGGGAATGGGAATTAAAATAGTGTTAACGTAGAATCGTTATCAATGTTAGCTGACATGTTCTTTTAAATATGTATTTCCTTATAGACCAAGAGCCCACAGAAAGTTTTGGGCATGGAATGATAACCCAAAATGACATACATATACCAACGTAAAAGTCTTCGGAAGACGATATCAAATTCGCAAGTCTGGCAGCGGTCTGTCGCGGCAAATGGTTGTAATGGTCTGATAAAAACATTAATTTTTCCAAAATCTGAATTTTTTATATAACCACATGAAAGTAACATCAAATGAAAGGTTAGACTGCCACGATTACAAAAATGTTATCGCCAGATGTTGTAAGAATGTAATCATTACAAAAATGTGCGTGGAAGACGTTTTGCATGCGGTCTTACCTCTGCCAGACGCAAATACAGGTCCGTGCACGTAATTGGAAACCGCTAAAGTTATTTGTTTGTTTTAACCCTTATCAGTCTAGGCCAGTTTTCTTCCTTATCCACCCAGGCGGTGACCTAACGTCACCATATTAGAAAATATACAACTATTGTTTGAAATAATATTCTTTGAAGTTGGTTTTACATTCTTTATTTATATTGAAATAATTATTTTAACTCCATTTGTAATTTGTTTGATTTGTGTTTTTTATTATTTGGTCAATTTGTTCATAAGGTACAAACTTGACATGCAACTGATTTTTCTCAGTGTTCATTGAGGCGTTTTTTTGATCTTTGAAACTTATTTGTTTTAAAGTGCGGCTTATATCATAAGACTTCCTGTTACATCGTTTCTTCTTTCTAGATATGTCAGCCTTGTCAACTGATATTATTTCTCCAATGATACGCTTAGGGGACCATGATAAAAACCAAAGGTGACTGTGAGACACCGCCTGGGCGGATTAGGTTGGAAACCAATAATGGCGGTATATGTTTCTTACAGTAATACATTAGAAACTTTTTTTTTATTGCTATGTAGTGTTTCCGTAGAGAAACAAAGTCAATAACTTTTAATGGGTTAACTTTTCCAAATTTTGTTAAAATTGCTCTCGAAACTGAAACGGTGACCCAAAGTCACAGAGTGGGCGGATTAGGGTTAAACATAACCCATGTACATTTTTGTAATCGTGGCAGTCTAATCTTTTTGAGAACATTTAGACTGAAATTGTTTTTCATGGCGCTTACTTACTATTGTGACTGAGTGTAATTAGATCGTCATAACTCAAGTACTTTCCACACTAGAGAGGTAATTTTCAGATTTTATTGAAATTGGAAACAGGATGCGTTGTATTTTATCCCAAAAACAAGTTGGGTTCAGAAAAGCAACAAAGGTGCCTGCTGGGTTTTTGTAAAAATAATCAGCTTTATTCAAAGTTTCAACATTTTACAACGACCTTTAAGCAAATAACTTCTCGTAAGGATACTTCTGGAAGACGTTATTGATCACGCTCTCAAAAACTTGTCCGAATGCATCCTGAATGGACTTTTGTACCTCCCGGAAGATATCCTGCCAATTTTCATTGATAAACATATTCATATTATCGCCTAGTGCCCTATCGTTGTTGAAAAGACTAGCGAAGTGGAAGTAAACTCTTTTCGGTTCTATAGTTAGACGTAATCGCTTGATCTTCAAGTAAGTTCCATCCGGCTTGACTTGTGGGATACCAGAGAAATGAATTCCTAGGTCGGTGTTCACTAAAAGACATATTTGTTCAAATCAGTGTTTTTTGAAAGTGGTGTTTGTAACATACCGAGTGTGATGTTGCTTTTTCCGGCTCCATGCACTGGCAGGATGAGCACTCTGCCTGAGATTTTGTAGTCTCCGATTAGACTTAGGTTCTCGATTTTGAGGTGAACCTCATGATGCTGAGTTAGGTCTTTGCCAAAACCTCTGTAAGAAGGGAAATCAATAAGAGGATGCTCTGTATGGACATTTTTGCTTTTACTTAATCTCAGTGACCACTGCAGTTCTCAATCCCAAGAGCTCTGTGTCCCGAAATTCGAGGTCAATGTTCACTGGGCTCTCTTTTCCCTGTTTAATGTCGATCGCTGCGATGTGTAGGGGATCGATCTTGACCAGGTTCAGACTGCTATATCCTGCAATCACTCACCGAATTATGTTTTTTTTCTATTTTCGCCATCACATTTACTTACCACCGGTCTTTTCGCCAAAAAGGAAGTTTACTAGTTCCTTGATGCAGTTGCCGTCCTCGAACTCACACGGCTTAGGGTTATTAGCTGTGGAGAAATATTAAGTCTAGTTAGTTTGCCAAATCGAATCAAGAAAAGAACCTACGAAACTTTGCGCTTGCTGCGGCTAATGTTACTGCGATGAATACGCTAACCACTAATCGAGTCATCGTTTTGTTGCCGGTTTGAGTGATAAACTAAAAATGTTCTTGGCGGAAGGAATGTGTGTCTTATAAATAAGATTTTCACCGTGCGCGTTAAGCACTCTCTCATAATGCTTATGCCGGTAATTAAAAAGAGATCTTAGTCTACAATGGCTTGCTGAAGGTTAATTGAGTTTTGGTTTAGCTTGAGAATTGTCATTTAGCTTGAACGAGCAAAAAGCAACACGTTTTTTGGCAGAAAATTAGAGATTTTTGTTTCAAATCTAAGGGTTTTCTTGACGTCATCGCTGGGAAGAAGTAATAAAGTGGCAGATTTTTTGCTAAGTAACAATTTAATAGATTTCAGTTTACATTTTATTTTATGGGCCATTAAAGTGTGACAGCTTTATGGGTGCTAAATAGATTGACCGGCGGGTCGATGTTAGTGGAAGTTGTGTGAGCATCAGGGTGCTTAGGTTTTAAAAAATAGTTTTTGCGGTGTGACTGCAACTAATGATTCAACTCTGTGACAGAGCTTCATGCTATGTCTGTAAGTGGAGTTCTCATATTTGCTGCATCTTTTTCGATTTCGTTGGATCACGATTTTACTAAATATGATTGTATTTCCAGTGACATCGGCACTGCAAGATTTCTCTTTTGGTTTCTGGAGAGAAGTAAATCAGAGAGAGAAAAAGCCAAACCTGAAGCTGTTATATTTGTCTGCCGAAACAGCAACACTAACAGCTCGATTTGCTAATAGCGTCTCAGACGTCAAATCAAATGAATTCTGCTTAGTAGGACGGCTTGTAAGGTTGCCTCTGATTCTTACTCTCAACCTTGTAAATAATAAGAAAATGGTAACCTTCGGAGTACAATGATTAACGGTTTTTATCGTAGATATTTTGTGTTCGGCGGGCGACGAATATTTTACCAGACACCAGTGCCTTCAAGTAGGACAATTATGCTTCGGCCGTCTAAAGAATATTACGTCATTTCGTCGCAGGCCAATTGGCATGATTTTTTTTTTTTCGTAAGTTGATGAGAATCTTTAAAAGGCACTATGGGACACCGTGTACTCATAGTAGTGCCAGATTTCTACTGACTAACCTCACCCTTTAATTTACTACGACTAAGTTTCCTTAATAAGTAGTTTACGCGTCTGGGAGTTTACACGTAGGGCGGGTAGATTTTCGTCAAAACTACCTGCAAAAACCCTCATTAAATGCGGTTACGCCCTTATTGCGCTAAGTCCAATGGTTTAATTCTTTGAAGACAAGGTTTCTTTCGTCCAGGGTATGAATTACAGCATGGTTGCAATGACCATGAATGCGAGTCCAGAGCTTGTGTGCAAAGCTCGTTACTTCGTCTACTGTTGCGATCCCTAGGTCTCTATGTATATCATTCTTCCTTACATACCAGTTCGTATACTTTATTTGTATAATTTCACGGTTGCTTGCTATGGTACAACCCCAGAGTTGTATTCCGTATAGGTTTAAGCGGTTGCTTGTAAAGAAGCAGTTTGTTATATATAGAAAGCTTGGAGTATTTTCCAAGTAACAAATATATTTATCTGTAGCAACTTTCAAGCTCGTCGCGTTTCTTTTTAACGTGGGCCTTCTACTTGAGTTTAACGTCGAACGTCATGCCCAAATATTTAACTTCGTTTGCATACGGTATTTGTACCGAGTTCATGAAAACGGGTAGATTGTCTACATTTCTGTATGTAAAGTTGGTATGAGTTTTGGTAAATTTGATCCGAACTTGCAGATGCTTATTTCTTAAGAGTGGGACCTTGAGTAGGTTTTGGGCGTGAAGTTTATTTTCTAATAGCCTTCTGTGAATCGTTACATCACTAAAAAGGAGGTAAATCTCCTCTGCTATGACCTTGGAATGTGCCGGTTGTTCTTCGATAGACGTACCCATCAAACCTGTCATAAGCTTTGGACGTTTTGCTTTCTCTTCCTAGGGTTTCTGGCTTTTTGACATAGCGTAAGGCAATGACAACAGCCAAGACACAACACACAACTATTTCCTCCTCAATCTAAGTCTCTTATTTTCCTGTTTACAATTATTATTTAAAAAAAAAAATACTAAAAACCTAAAACAAGTCTTAGCCCTTTCATGCCCACTGTTGTTCCTGTACAACATGAACTTTATAGGGCCAGAACTCGATGCAATTAAATCAAAATGTGCGTTAATTTCATACTAAAACTAATTTAATCTATTCAATGCTACATCAGAAGCTTGTTAGTGCAATAATATATATTCGGGATCGTTTATTTTTGTTTTGGTCAAGTATAATTTTAATAAAAAGTTAAATTTCAATAAATCTCATAACTTGTTTTAAAATCACAAAAGCATTCTGAAATTGACTCCATGGTATTAGCAAGATCTTTTTTTATTATTAAATTATAAAAGGTATTCGAAAGTCCATATTGTAACATGTTTTGTTTATCGATAAATTTTCATGTTGGCACTTTTGGGCACTTCTCATAGACAAATTGTTAGGCAAAATGTACTACTGTCGGTCTACGGGTCTTACAGATGCCTACATAAAAATGGTCTTGTAGAGGAAATATGATAAGTCTGATGATAAGGGTGAAAATGATAGAAATAGTTATGAAACCGAAATAAGTCGTCTTTGAGCATGGCTGTGAAAATCAGGTTCAGTTGGGATACATCAATAAAACTAATTAATCAAATGGAGTAAGGTGCGGTTATGAAAGGGTTAAGCCAGAAGCTGTTTGTTTCTTACTTTTTGGCCCAGTAGACTTAAATTATTTTTATTTAAATAAAATCCGCGAAAACGCACAGAACAGAACAGAAATAAAGGAATCGTGAGGTCGTGGTGATCAACCGTCTAAAGCCAAAAGGATGCAGAATAAGCAGCATTTTTAGTTGTTTCCTGCACGTGACTACAAATTGCTTTAAATTAAAATTAAAATGCCTACCAACTAATTATCTTTTGTTTTTCGGCCCTCCTATAATTTTATTTACTGCCTCATTGCAAATTTGAGCCCCCTGCTTCCTTAATCGTCTTACCTCAATTGCGAAGGAGAGAGGTTTCCATTAATTATACCATTTTCAAACTGCCCAATGGGCTCTTTTGGGATCTTTATACAAAACAATTTAGATTGCTTGCGAAAAGAAGAAACATAAAATGCGCAGACTGTAGCAATTAGAAAACAGAGGGGAATCCTCTAAAATGAGTCGCCAGTTCAACAATCCTCTAGGTTTGATCACTTTATTGTACTAATATTTCTAGAAAGACAACATTAAAAAAATTCCTTTTTGTTTTGCTCTTCGAGAACTGTCTTGGAATAAATTTGCTTACTTTTCTTCATGTGCCAAAAACACACAGTACAGTAGCTCAAAGAAATAATGGGGTAAGCAGAAGTCTGGAACGTACTGCTCCAGATTTTTGCTTTTCACTTTATCGGAAATCTTAAAAGTTACAGAAACAACAATTAAATGCAGTTTGAAGGGTTGTACTATTAGCTTTTTAAAACAAAAAATCATAAAGATTTATCAACATAAAAACCAAAAAATAATTCAAAACTCAACAAAGGTTTATGTTCCAGTGTTAGCTTGTCTCATTGTTACTTTGAGCTGCTGTACATCTATGATGTAATTTTCTCATCTATTTTTTATTTCTTTTTTACTCACGTCAGACAAGAAATATCCACCGCCCCGCACCCATCAATCAATCGTAGGTCTTAGACTACTTTTCCACATCGAGCGAAAAACAGCCTACATACGACACTTATAAAAATACTACCAGTAGCATAAGCATCTTTTCCACATCTTTATTTTCAGCTGTTCAGTACAACCGGTGAAATTTCCTTTTTTAACAAAGTCATTTTTAAATTATAATGACAAAAACTTATTGACAGTTAAACTAGATCGACAAAAATAAACCGAAGCTTCGAACACTTCGAATTCAAAATTTGCTTGAAGTGTTGTGTGAAATGCGCCTAAAAGCCTTCTACGAATTTACAACAAAGGTGGATATTTAACCTGAATTCATAGTGATAAAATCAATTTGGCAGCCGGTCTTTATCGGGGATTTCACCTCGAATTTCTACTTATTCGCCAGATTTTGAGTGATCAAATAAGACAACAAATTTGGTTTAATTAATTAAATTTGGTTTTGGCAGCTTCTTAACCCAATTGCTTCTAATTTTGTAGCAAGAAGTACATCAGTATCAATCAATCATATCAAATCATTTTCCACTTAGTCGCCGCCTTCCACCAACTGATTGTATGGAGTGGCATCAAAAAATTTCCGCATAAAGTTCGTAAATACGATTCCAAAGGCATTCAATATGCCCTGTCTGAGTTCCACATAAATGTCGTGCCAATTTTCGTTCATGAATTTGTTCATATTATCTCCAAGGGCCTTGTCGCCGTTAAATAGATTCGTAAAATCGAAATAGACCCTTGTCGCGTTAAGATTTAGCTTCACTTTTTTAACGTCCAGGTAAATAGCACCATCTTTTACCTTAGAGCCGCCATGTACGTTCACCTTGAAGTAAATGCCACCTGAAGAAAAGCAAGTCAGCTTAAGACTTTGATATTCGATCAAAATTTATGCTTACTTATGGTGATGTTACTGCGGCCATCACCTCGAATTGGCAGGATAAGAACTTTTCCATTAATAGTGTAGTCGCCAATCAGCGAAGCAGAGGGACCTGTCAAAAAAATTTCATGCTTGCCTTCGGGACTTTTTCCAAAACCTCTGCAAAAATAAAGTGAAAGAGAAAGTGATTAGAAATACATACTAGTGAACTGAATCCAAGAATCTGTTAAGCTTCAAGAATTGTAACTGATACGAAGAGCTCTAATTATGTTGGTTAGTAACCGTTAATTTGTATGCCCCAAAGAGCGAACCATTTACAATAGAAAGGAATATGTGCTGGTCATACTCTTGTGAAGGTGAATGCCGAGTTAGTTTCAAAATATTTTACTGATCTCCAAATTGATCTCGTTTGATTACAATTAAAGCCTTCTATGACTTGTGATCATATAAGAAATCATGCAAAATAATAAAAGAAAAACGTTGGTTATTCTGACGCGGAAACTGAAACTTTAATACCCCGTTGAGGTACATAGTAAATTTTCACAGCACTTCAACACAAGAAATTCCATAGCCGTTCCCAACTACTGCCGATTAAAACAACTGGTATAATGGGTGTGATATTCAATGTGGTTTTCTTTAAGTTAAGTCACAAGCACGCACGACAAAATATTTCTCAAACAAAATAAAAAATGTCACAAATTCACAAAAGGTTGCAAGCTAGTAAATAAGTCATACTGAGATCTCTGTACCTAAATTTGTTGACTGAAGCCAAAAACATTATTTGAATTTATAAGAAACCTTTCAAAGAATTTAACCTACTTGTTTTTTTTTCTGTCTTTCAATCGTACTTAAATTAAGGTTGTTGCGTACGAATTATATAAGGCTCTAATTTTTAATAAATTAAGAAACAATATTTAATTCCTTGTAGAATACATTTGAATAGACGATTGTTAATACAACATAAGTGACATTTTTATTTTTTTACGGGAGAGACAATGTACTTTGTTGAACAAATTATACTGTTGATGCTGATTTCGCGTTGAAATTGGAATGTCTTTTGGGTATCAGATTATAACTTATTGTTCTCTACGTACAGCTCTGACCATGAGCAATACAAAAGCGTAAAAAAGTTTCAAAGAAGGTGTTACTTATGTTTTTTTAACAATGATCGACTCATTTGACATCTAGTTCTCGAGTTCACTAGATTACTTTTTGTCTAAGTAAAGGAATTGTCAACAGACAGTAAAGAAACTGAACAGCTGTTTTACCAAAAACTAAAGTTAATTCGTAGGTTAATGAACATAAGCCAGGGACTAACAGATAAAAAAAAAAATCTCACCGCACATCGTAGGCTCGAAAGTCTTTATAACCGAGCACGTCAGAGTTTCGGAAATTTAACTCTACATTCACTGGACTGTTCTGCGTCTGCTTCACGTGCATTTCATCGATTCTCAAAGGATCAATGCTAACAAGACTCATCTCATCATCACCTAAAAAGGAGAAAGTTCATGAAATTTGCAATTTGAGATTTCATCCACTCGTACCCTTGAACTTCTTTTCGATGACTTTGTTTATGGTCTGAAGGACGCAATCTGTGTCACCTGCCTTACATGGCTTCAGGTCCGCAGCTAGAGATGCAGAAAAATTAAAAAAAAAAAAACTTAATTGAATCCTTCTACCGCGACTTACGAAGTTTTCCAACAATCGGACCGACTGTCATTGCAAATAGCAATGTCACCGCGTAGAAGGTAATCATGTTGATTGCGTTTGATCTCACGGGTGATCAAATTGACTTTATAAGGTGTACTAGTGCACTGAGTTGTAACTCGAAGACAGTGCTTGTATTTATAGCAAATCTTAGAGGAAAAAAAAAACTTAATATGGTTCCTATTACAACTCACCAGTGGCACTAAATTCATTATCTGTTAATGGTCAATTATAATAAATCGGTTTGAGAGTTGTCTAGCTAAGTTGTTGGCGATTTATAATGGAGCTTATGAAAATTACAAAATCCTGATTTTATTTATGGCAAAAAACTCTGACGGTAATCTTTTGACGGATTGTATTTGAATAACTTAGTTTATGACGTGAGTCCAACAAGGTGTGGTATTTTGTTCTAATGTTGTTCACAACACTATTTTTTTTTTACTATTTCCGATTTGAATTGCAGCCATTTCGATTCGGTTCGCAGTTTTAAAGGCGAAGCACAGTGGGAAAAATAAGAGATTTTGGTGGACATTAAAACTTCAAAATTTAGCCTAACGAGTCTTTTTTTATGTTTAAAAACCTGGTCCACCAAGGTGACTAGTAATTTTGGACATTTTCATATTTTTGCCAACAACTTTTAATTTTCAAAAAGTCACTGATTTACAGCTGAACAGCTTCGTTGCTTCGTTTGTGGTAAAAAACTGCTCCACACCTAAGTTGAAAGATATTATGATGACTTTGAAGATTTGCGAATCCATTGCAAGCTTAAAAAAAAAATAAGAACAATGTTATTTTATACTTTAAACCTAATAAACTCTAAACCTTTAAGACGGATGGCTCTAGATGGTTCTGAATTTTATATGCCTATATTCGTTACGAATTCCTTTTTCAAATGCTACAAAGCAGTAGGTGAGGTGAGGTGTGGTGTGAGAAGTTACAGCTTATCAAACATTTGCTTATAAAAAGAATTTAGGCAGGCGTAGTTGAAGAGCTAACTTGGTAGCTTCTTGTATCAAAGCAAGCTTAAAAATTGGCTATATTTAAAGTTATTACCTTTGGAAAAACTTCTTAAAAACAAAAAAAAAACAGTTAGCATCATACCAAACTCGAATTCGATCAGTTTAGGTTAACCACACGTTGTGCAAATTTTTATTTAATCTTTTATTGTTCTCAAAAGAACGATTTCTTTTTGTAAGTCATCATCCATTTCTTATAACAGTGTATGGTCCAAAAAGTCTTTTTTTCGACATGAAATTTTAAATGTCCACCTATTTTACTCATTTTTCCCACTGTGCGAAGTGGACGAAAATCTTGTGGTATATTCCTGTACTCTTTTAGTAAATGCTGTTGACATTTAGAATTGCCTTGTTGATTTATTTGATCTAAGATTTCCAGAAGTATTTTTTCAAATGATTTATTTGATTAAGTTATTTGATCTAAATTTCCTAAGTCTTCCTATAGCGATCGGAACGTGACATATCATAGAACCTATGATAGAGTTATAAAAAGAGCCGGCAGCAAATTGATTGCTCATTATACAATATATATTTTATACATTAACAACGAGATCCAGTCTATTGTCAATGAAACATTTCAATGTTAATCACATACCATTCAGGTGATGTTTTTTATCTTGTATTTGATACAATTTTTGAGCAATTACTAAAATTGCCTAAATTATCTGAATCCTTTTACACTGAATCCATTAAATTAGAAAAACAACTAAATTGCAGTGCTTATTGCAATAACATGATAGGTTACAAAAACCAAATAAAGAGAAAACTAATCTACAAATAAAATTTGAATAATCTACAAATGAAGGTCTAATACACACTGCAATCTGTTATTATTTTTAATTTAATTTTATTTATTTTTTTGTATATGAGTGGGCAAGTAAGAGTTTTGTTAGAGACGCAAGTGGTGAATGCAATTTCAATCTTATTTTTTGCGGCTTATCATGTTATTGCAAAAATCCCTTCAATTGTAAACGATTTAAATATAAAATTAATGTAATAGTGTTTAACAAAACTACACCAACAGAAAAAGCTGTTATGAAAATCACACAATCCTAAGAGTGAGTAAAAAATAGATGCAACTTACTTGACAAATGGTCTCTAATGCTCACAAGGCACTACAAGCTTGGCTATTGCTGTTGTGACTGAAACTTAGTGTTATTGGTTGTGAGTTTTATCATTTATAAAGTGTTAGAAATTAACCAAGAAATAGAAATTACTGTAAAATTTCATAATATGCAATGTGCCAATGTTCACTCAACAAAATCAAAGTGAAAAATGCTCTCGGACAAGAAGCGTACACCACATATTACTAATCATTCAAGCAAGAAAAAAAGTTGAGAAACTGCACTTTCACACTACAAATCATTCAGACATAAAATATTAGTGTTCATGTTGATCGGTTCGATCCATTAAGCAAATCGGATTGATAAACTCGATAAACAGAATGAATAAAAAACCGGCAAAGTGCGAGTTGTACTCACACGTAGAGGGTGTCATTCTGACATCAATAAACCAGCAGTTAGGATTTGATGTATGTTAAGAAAAGCATTATTATTATTATTTTGACTTTATTGAAATATTAATAAATTATATAACAATAAAAGGAATTAAGCTCTACCTACCAGGGGTTTCAGCTAAAGAAAATTAAACTGAAATTTGATACTAGAAAATCTTTTCCAATTTGCCCTTTCCAACTGTAAACTTGAAAATGGCAGAAAAACGTTGGATAGCATTCAGTTTTTTTGTACCAGACTTATTGAACAATATCTTATCTGATAGAATCAAATGCGAAAATTAAAAAAAAATTGTAATTGGAATTTGAGGCGCAATCGATTAACTCCAATTTTGGAAAATCTTAAATTTAAGCATCAAAGTACTTGGTATAGTCATAACTTTTAATATTTACAATAACTTTCCTGAATAATAAGAATCAACACTACTAAGCGACAATTATTTGAATAAAAAGTGGCATATTTTAGGGGCGAATGTAAATTATTCATCGCATTTCTAAAACTTTTTTTATGGAATTAATCGATCTGTACACTGAACAGCTCATTTTTCGCTTATCTGATTTTTTTGAAATACTTTTCCTTACCTTTCATTGCGTAAGTGAAAGGTGGTTGTTTTAGTAGTTCTTTGTGGTTTATTAGTTACTAAGTTTCTACTCAAATAGCAGACAAAATGACATTTCAAAAGTTCAATCAAGTATCAGTACTTTTTTGAAACGAAAAAAAACTAATAGTTTTTATTTTTAGGCTGCGAAGTCACAAACAGACAGTCACCAAAGTGATTTTGTATAAATTCTTAAAAACACTGTGTGAGAATTCAAGGAGTAGGCCTGAATCTGACAGAGTACAGAAATTAATTTGAAAATATTTAAGAACAGAAGAGAGTAAAGTTTCCTCTTTTCTTTGTATTTAGGAGTCAGAAGCCCTGCAGGTAGTGCTCTTGTTTATTACTTATAAATTTTAGTTTTAAGTTAATATATTGTAATAACAATAAAAAGTTTTTTAGGTTGAAACTAATGATGCTAATGATGATGAAATGAAAAACCGAAGTTTCATTCAATCAGAAAATGTCTTTAGAATGTGTGTATAAATTATAAATCGTCTCTAGTTTTAGAAGAGGGAACTTGTAATCATGAATGAATCGTGTATGCAAATGATTTTAACCCAGCCGCAAACAACGACTATCTATGCGGTTGAGGATTTTAACTGACTATGAACGTGTACAAATTTTGCAGTCATTTTGTGTTTGATTTATGCTGCTTGTTATGTTAAGATAACAATATGGGTTACATTAAATAATCTCTTGTCGTGGTTCGGAAGCTAACCCGCCTAGTAGAGGTAGACTCCACAGGACTGCCCGTTTATCTATTTGTCCATTCTTTCTCACATATTCATATTGCACGTTGTTTGGGGGTCTCTGGCAAATAATCTCAAAACATACAATAATACTATGAAATCGTTAATTTAGTTTGCATCGCGTCGCACATAGGGTCGAATAACCGCTTAAAAATACCTATTTTTTGTTTTTAATTAAGTGAGATCTACCCAACACAACGTTAAATGCGTTATTAAACTTATTTAAGTCAAATTGAGTAACTTGATTTATATTTCCTTCTGTCCCAAGTAATGATGCAAAGCAATGTGATCTCGCTTACGAAGTGATGATTTAAAAAAGGTCCTTTTAGGTCCGCAGAAAAAATATTTTGTTAGTACCAGCATGAAAAATTACAGAAATCTTAACAACTGCTAATCTAATACGATTTTAATCTTTATTTTTTATCAAACGTACTTCAATGCATTGCCCTTAAACTATAATTTAGTCACCGCCTTCCACTAGCTGACTATAGGGATGCGCGTCAAATAATTGTCGTAAAAATTCCGTGTAAACGATCCCAAAAGCATCCAAAATGCCTTGTCTAAGTTCTACATAAATGTCGTACCAATTTTCGTTCATGAACTTGTTCATACTATCTCCTAGAGCCTCGTCGCCGTTGAAAAGATTCGAAAGGTCGAAATGTGCTAGTGTTGTGTTGAGATTTAACTTCACTTCCTTAACGTCTAGATATGTTGCACCATCTTTTTCCTTTGAACTGGCGTGTATGTTCACCTTAAGATAGACATTATCTGAAAAACGAGAAGTGAGTTAGGCACCTGAGATTTGATGAAAAGTGGCGCTTACCTATTGTGATGTTACTGGGACCATTGCCTTTGATTGGCAGGATTAGAATTTTTCCGTCGATATTGTAGTCGCCGATCAATGAAGCAGAGGGACCTGCCAAAAAAATTTCATGCTTTCCTTCGGGACTTTTTCCAAAACCTCTGTAAAGTGAAAGTAAAATGAGACTTGTGAAATTAAAAGTGAACGGAACGGTCTCTTGGATAAAAAATAATTACAGTCAACTCTTGATAATTCGAATATCATTGGACTAGAGAAAAATGGAGGTTTAAGAAAAAAATATTTTGGACATTTTGCTCAGGTTGGTTGAAGAAAAACAAATAAACTTGACTTAGAATTATAGAGACAAAAATCCCATCAATTTCAAATTAGAGAGATTTTCATGTTGTTTTGCTCAAAAATAAATTGGAATTTATTTGGGGGAAGGGGACAAATTGCATAGTTATTCTTCGATTTACAGAGGACTGTAAGAATTTTTCTATCTACAGAGGTTTGTGTATGTTTATGTAAGTTCGAATTATCGAGAGTTCATTGTATTAACACTACAACTACCAGCCGGTAAATACGACCGTGCTTGCAAAGTATTAAATCTATTGTATTGTAGAATTGTAGAAAATAGAATCGTTTACAAAAATTATTTTTTTTTCCTACCTTTATTGTGAATACAGGTTGTTTTTCAAACAACGGTCATACAGGCCGAACAAGACTAATGCCCAGTTTCACAGAAAGAGTTTAAGCTAATCTTTTGGTTTAAACTTCTGCTTGAAAATTTTTCGATTTCACAGTACCCGTTTAAACGAAAAGCGGAGATTATCTCAACGTTTAAGTTAAACGACAAAATTCCCTGTTAAAACTTCGGTTTAAGTAGTCGTGTCAGTTGCAGTGATTCCAACCACTTTTCAGATTAAATTCTTTGTTTTTTTTCAAGTCTCGAACCAATTTCAGATACTAGAACCAAAACACGTTAAAAGCCGTAATTCGGCACATCAAAACCCTACAATTTCCTTAGATACAACTTCCAAAACTGCGTTAAGTTAACTTGAGGTTTATTTATGACTGTGAAACCGAACGAGTTTAACGAAAAGTTTAAATTTATTTTGAGGTATAGCTAAACTGCAGTTTTAAATTTTACTGTGAAACTGTGCCAAGGGCGAAGAAGATATTCTCTTTTCTTTTAATTTCTTTTAATCGATAATAAGTTGACTTTTTCAGATGAAATATTTAAGTTTATTAAATTTGATTGGTACTCGTTTATTGAATGTACAGTTTTCAACGAAAAACTAATTTCTTTTGTTAAAATCCAAAGATTTCTGAAATCAGTAACCTATAGCTTGGAATAGATCGAAACTTCGAAATTGACGGAGGCCGAAAAGTTAAGTTGGGTTCAAATTGCTGACTGCAGTAGTCGCATCTGCGTTTAGAACAGATCTAGCTAATTGTAATAGTACTTCTTTCGAAACTATGGCGAGCTTACAACGATTTGATATTGATTTTCATTATATCAGTATTCGAAGAAGTACTCGCTTCGGCTTATTTTTATAAGTTTGCAGCGAAAAATTTGTCTCATAATTTTTTAAGGATAAAAAAAATCTTTTAGACAATGTAAATTAATTATTATTACTATTGTAATTTTTTTGAGAATATAATAAATTATCCTAGCAACAATGAGAAAAATATTGCGCCATCAAGGCTTTTGGCTATAATCAATCTAAATTAATTTGCATTGTACCAATGTAAAATAAAATAAAATAATTTTAAAAAATCTTACCGCACTTTATATGCCCGAAAGTTTTTGTAACCGTAAACTTCAGAATTCTCGAACATTAAGTCCACATTCACAGGACTGCCCGGTTGATGTTTGACTTCCATTTTTGCTATCTTTAAAGGATCGATGCTTATAAGACCCAACTCATCATCACCTACAGATGTAAAAGTTAATTTAATCAGTAAGATTATGATTTCTCGCAATTGTACCCATGTATTTCGTTTCGATGACTTTGTTTATGGTTTCCACAATGCAGTCCGTATCACCTGCCATACAAGGCTTCACATCCGGAGCTGGAGATGTAAAACAATCAGGAAATGTATGTAATTTATCCTTCCACATCGATTGACTTACGAAGTTTTCCACAAATCGGTCCGACCAGAATGGCAGAAAGCAACGCCACTGCATAAAAGGTTATCATGTTGCTTGCGTCTGTTTTCACGGATTAATGAATAAACTTTTAAAAGATGCACTGGATTTTAACGCAAAAACTTTGCCTGTATTTATAGCAAATTTTAAAAGTGAAATATAAATTGGTTTCTATCACAGTGCCGTGGTATGGCGGTAAGTGTCCGAGTTTAAATCGTTCCCAATTATATGGATCAGAGAGTTGTTTATCATAGTTAAGTTGTCAGAAAATGAAGATGAAGCTGGTAGACAATACGAAGTATGGACAGTGATTAATCACGCACACCTTTGACGCTGGAACAGGTTGTCTATTTGACGACAGGGATATTTCACCCAAACAGATTAGTTCTTTGATCTAGGTTTTTAATGCAGTGTTATGGGGCACTTTGAAATGAAACGCAAACCATTGAGATATTTCAAAAACCATGAGATATTTCAAAACTTTAATATCGGCTTGAAGAGTACAATAAAAACACTCAACTTCGTTCATATAGCCACCGCGGGCACGTTTGCAGCGGCCGATTCGTTGGACCCAATTTTCGATGACTCTGCCACACATTTTGACCAAAACGCTATTTCGCGCTCAATGTTAACTCTGTGCACTTCCGACGTCGTCGGCTTGTTGGGTTAAACCAATATATTACATAACATATTTTCAATAAATCGATTGTAACGTGTGCTGTGTGGCTTGTGGCACTATCCTGTTGAAACCACATGTCGTCCAAGTCCATATCATCCAATTCGGCCCAAAAATAATCGCGATAATAACGCGATAACACTCGCCATTCACAGTTACGCAACGATTGTTATCGTCGATAAAAAAATATGGCCCAATAACGCCGTCGGCATGCAAACCGCACTAAACAGTTGTTTTTTGTGGATGAAGTGGTGATTCATGAAGCATATGTGGATTTTCACCCAACCAGTAATGCATATTTTGCTTATTGCCGAATCCATTGAGCCAAAAATGAGCTTCATCACTGGAGATGATTTTGCCCTTAAAGTTACGGTCACCAACTCCGAATTTCGGTAGAAAATTTTTATAACTTGCAGACTTTGCTCGTTCGTGTACTTTACTATGATGAAAATCTTGAGCCTACTGAATAAATTGACAATGACGGTTCAATGATTAGTGAATGGGTTCGTTGACAAATTAATTTCAAAGTTCAAAGTTGTCAAGACTCTATTGGAAAACCCTATATAACCATTCAAACAAAAGTGGTTACGAATTTTGAGATATCTTTGTAACAGACAAATCTTTTTAAATGGGGGTAAGACAGAAATTAGGAATTCAAATGACTCAATATCATTGAAAAATAGTGAAATCGTTTATGTCGACACATGCTACTCTGTCTTATTGCCACAGAAATATTAATACATATGTATATGTTTGTTTAAGGCAATATAAATATATGTATTTCGTTTTGTTACGTGTTTTCTGTTGCTGTACTACGACCATGTTGTACAGTCTTTTTGCATTATAAAACAAGCCATTTTTAATTTAATTTTTGTTTAAATTATAAAGAATTAAAATATTAGACAGTTTTATAGAAGGCGACAAACAGACAGACACACAACCGAATTTGTTTTTCATTTATAATCCTTATAAAATCACTGTATGAAATGTTAAATATCAAAATACATTGGTAGATTGTTTTTTTTATTTTATTTTAATTTAGAATTTAAAAAAACATTCATATGTCTTAAAAAAATGCTTTAGTTTTAAATTAATCTCTCTTAACGCCATAATAAAAAAAAACTCAAAAAAAGTGCGAACTTTTTGAGGAACTTGTGTAGTTGAAATATTTTCTTTAAAAACTATTTAATTAGATTGAAAAAGGTTAATGGCGCAGGTCTGGTTGTGCTTGAAAAATATTTAATAGGTTTATATTGCCAATTAGTTGAGAATGGCATTACAATATACATACTTATTAATCGCACACAGAAAGAGTCCACTGTAAATAATAAATGAAATTTGTGGCAGTACGTCGTCGATGTTGTAGTCGCTCGCTTAATTTATTCCTGTTTTAGTCTGTATGTCTATCATTATAATGCGTAGTTGATCCAACTCCATTACAACATCGTAACGTAGACATGTCTATATCACTCGATCTCACCTTGTTGAATTAGTCAATTACTAGAGTAATGATACTAATCAATCCCAACTAGTAGGGAAATAAAATACGTTCGACTGGTTTACGATGACATACCATTACAACAGACGTAATAATCGCTCTAAACGGGAGTTCGAAGATGTTTACCATTTGCTCTGAACTTTTTTTTTATTAGATAATATATGTTAAGAGTTAAGAGATTATACCATTTAGTTCAAACAATGTTCAAAGATTATTCAAAACAGAGACTGTTACAAGAGTTTTGTGGAAACGGTTCTATGATCTAATCTATTGAAAGTTGTAATCATTTTGTACCGTTTTGCCAGACATGGTGTTGATGTAAAGTTCCATGAGTGGTTTAGTTCGTCAATTACTCATTGGCGGCCCTAGTGCAGTGTATTTAAATAATGTTTGCCCTTTTTTTTTTGCAAAAGACTAAATTAATAATACATTTTCAATCTCATTTAATAAAGTTTGAATAACTTGTGAATTCAACTCATCTCATTTTGAAAAGAACGAGTCTGTAAATGAATGAATTTGAGTTCAATGAATCAACTCTTTTACTCTGGATTTAATCGGAAATAATTGTTTTGAAGTTTTCGTATGCAGTGTATTCGTTATCCATTTGTAATTTGACTTTAAATTTACTTGAAGTTGTGAATAATAATACCTCGAACTTTATCGAATACTACCAACTTTGCTCCATATAAATTTTGTAACTACCCGGACCTATTCTACAAATCTTCATTTAGAAGGCAAGTTTCTACAAAAGTCTTATTCTGCTAATTTTACGATATGGAACCTAGTGCTACATAGCAAGTTTGATCGAAAAACTTTTTTAGGGTTATTTAATACTCTTTGCCAATAATCTAAGGAAAGGACATTGGACACTGGACGTACAATAGTGTACAATGAAGTCATCGAAAACTACACTACAATAACTCGGACAGATCTATACTGCTAATGCTCCATCTAAGTAAATCTTTCAGTTGTAGTCTCCAATTAAAAGACAGAAAAGACTGAGTCGCTGATATAAAGTCGTAGTGTATGTC
This sequence comes from Syritta pipiens, assembly GCA_905187475.1. Taxonomy (NCBI): domain Eukaryota; kingdom Metazoa; phylum Arthropoda; class Insecta; order Diptera; family Syrphidae; genus Syritta; species Syritta pipiens. The sequence goes on along the minus strand of LR994572.1, from coordinate 66,777,412 downwards.
AGTTTAGTCCTTCACCACCAACGACAAGACATTTTCATGCCATTTAAACCTTTGAAAAAAGTTGGGAAAATTCATATTTACAACCTACCGCAATAACAAAAAACACTGACAAAAAAAAATAAATCAATAATAAAAACGGTCAAAATGGTATTAGTGCAATGGTGATTGCGAATTTTTAGTAGCTCGCCTATAAAGACCAGAAGCCATTTATGGCTGCTTACGCGGTAAAGGGTTACTTGTGTGGCAGGATTAGTTGTTTTTCCATTAACGTTTATTTGAACCTGACATATTAAGCATCTGTCTAACAATGACCTGTTCGAGTTCAATAAAGTAAAACTTGTTTCAGAGATTTTTTAAGTCATCGAATAAGAACTAGTTTTTGTCACCAACTTATCTGACGTTAATGACTATCTTTAACAATCGATTTAAAAGCCAATTTTGCCTGAATGCTTTCTTTTTTATTTTTAGTTTTTTAAGGTTTTTTTGTAAATGAGTCAATGTTAGCTTCGTTTCAAAGGCAGATAATTGTTCGCAGGTGTAGCGTCTTTCACGCAAAGATTTTGGGAACTAAGGGAGAGCTTGTTTGGCTAAAATTGAAATGTAATATCCTCATGTGCACCGACTCCTTCATATTTACTTGTAACACCGCCTTAAGGTGCCGCCAATTTATTTAAGAGATGGCCCAGTTCTTCAAAATTAACCTTTTCCGACAGGCGCGCCAAGCACACGACCTCTTCTGCCCTTCTTCTTCTGAGCAATGCCAATGCCGGCTAACCTCATTGCTACATCCAGACTAACAATTAGGCTCCACACACTTGAGACCACCAATCTCATGTGACAACATATCGCAACGTGTCTCCACAGGAGGGAAATATGGCCATCGTTGAATGTTAAATGGACAATCTACCTTCTATTTCTAATCAGACCAGCCATTCGAGCCATGATAGCCAATACAGTGACAGTGCGCTGACCAACAGATGATCTGTGGCTGATGCAGGCATGAAGAAAAATCTATTTTTCACCTTCTTTGTACATACGATGTCTTAGTTCTTCGGTGTAGAGTACCGAGTACTTGCCGAGTACTTCTTTGGTAATTTATCCTTCTGAGCTGCGTCAGCATTAGGCTGCACCACAACTTCGATACTAGCTCCAATTGGTTTAACCGGTAACGCGGTCTGCAGTGTGGGCCTGTATAAGTGTGGTTGTGGATTTTCTGCAGTCGGTCACATTAACCTAACTTCATGTAAATAAGAGCTAGACATCAATTTCAAAGCCACCTTCTTGAGACATTACTATGAATTTCACCAGAAATGTCGGCTCAAACTAATGTAAGTATTGGACATTCCATTTCATTTAGCAAATTCCCATTTCATTTTCATAAACAAACTCTTTCATTTGGCCATAAAATTGTCATTCAACCGTCATTCAACAGACCACACAGCCACCGCATCTCTTCAACATGATTCACAAAAGAGTCACCAGCAGTCTCGCATACTCAAGTTCAAGTTTACTCCCATCGTAAACTTGAACTTGAGTTACTACCACTTTCCAGATACATGTTATGTTATGTACGCCATCGGATCCATGGCACACGATTCGAGATCCGATATTGCTTTTAAATAAACGTGTTACAGAAACCAGTTCAGTGTTTACACAGCGGTGTGGTCACGTTCTGTTTAAATGACATGAACAATTTACATTCAGAGTTTTATTGATTTTTGATTATTTTAACAGCCACGTTACATCAATGGCTTACGCTTGATTTATGTATTGGCATCGCTGTTAACAGAACCACTTAGGACAGGAGGAGATGTGTGGACTCGGGGGGATAAGCCACTTTGGAATTTAATAACCGTGGCCCAACATTAGGCTTTTGATTGTCTTGGCATTATAGGCTGGTATCAGTTTGATTGGAATCCTTTTTGCTATGTTGTTAACAACAATGACTTGACGGTTTACGATTATGACGCAGAAACAGATTTAGCTCTGTTGTTAGTGGCTTGCTTTTGTGGCCAAATAAATGACTGCTAATAAGTGGTTAGGAAAGTGGTTTTCTATCTGTTAACACAAGCAGGTTTACGGTCTTAAGTCCAAATAGAGAGGAGAATTTGAAGTATTGACAGACAATTCCAAGAAAAATCGTTCGGGTTCTAATAGATCTAGTTGCTAATTCTAAAAAACGTTGTTTTTTTTTTTACAGAGGGATGTTTGAGAAAATAACAACTAAGAACGTCTGAAATTATGTTTCCTGCACTTCATTTCAGCTTAAAACAGAATTGATGTGATTGAATCAATCAACGATAAAGAGCAATATTTTTTTTACTTAAACCGCCGCATGGCTTATCTAAAGGCGGGACATTTAAGAGTTTAATAAGCACCAAACATGGCTGTAATTGAAATTAAAATTCTTTTGAATTTTTGCTTTATTCATTTCAGTTTCCAGTATTGTTTTTTGGCAGGGCCTTCAATATGACTCTCAATTAGAATACTTATTTTTGTCGTCTTGAAAGGACTCTATTTGATGAGGCATAAAGGTCAGAAATAATCAGATGCTTCAAAAGATGCATTTCGGATTGACGATTGAAGGTCTTAATGGATAAGGTATAGGCTTTGGAATCGAAAAAGACAAAACACCAGCAAAGCTTAATTAAAACTAGTAAACCACGGCAAAAACAGTGCAGCAGTTTCATTTAAATGGTAGAGGATTTGAGGACAATGGGAGACCTGATTGTCTAGCAACAAGAGGTGTAAACTTCAAAAGGTTAGTTAAAGATTTATTATTTATTATATAGCCTTATAGAAAGAAAAGTTTTATTTTTTCAGACCGAAGGAATAATGAAAATATCTTCAAGATAAAAAATCTTGGAAACGTGAGGATAGTTTGGAAAAAGATAGACCTCAAGATATGTGTTTACGCTGCTATCCCACACTATATCTTACGTCCAAAAAAATCTCATGTTTAAATGGCAGAAAAAAATTAATGTTTTCGAAGATTGCTAAAAGTTTATTCGATAGTCATTGAACTCTAAAGAATATTAACTTATATTATCTTAAAGTCACTTTTACCAAAAATACTTCAAATCAATTTTTATGAATTCATTTAGTTTACAATTCCCCAAGATTTAATTGTTTTATAACTCTGCGTAAGGGGCTTGTTTATCGACGCTAGCCTTTGCCGACTTTGATGTGATATTTACATCTTTTGAAAAACTGAACTTTGATATTAAAGAAACGTCTCATGTAGAAGAGAATGTACTTCAAACTTTGTGCACTATTGATATGATTAAGCCTACAAAGTTTCTGGTTAGGGTGCAGTAAAATCTTTGTTCCTGGGCTCTTCATATGGTCACAAGGAGGACTAGGAGGACACAAGGAGGACTAGTCTATTTACGAGTACAGTACTTAACGGATATAAGAAAAACTCATATAAGAAAAATACGCTTAAAAAAAACAAAGAACAATGCACCATGTCGTTTCGCATATGAACTACTACTAAATTAAACTTATATAAGGAAAACGTTTATGAGAAAAAAAACTGATCTAAGAACGTATTTCCGGACACTAATATCTAAAATTATATAAGCAATAATACGTGTATAAGAAACTGTCCCCCAAGCAAACCATTTTATTTTATACTGTACAATACCTCCTCAAAAAACATGGCTGGAGAGATTTGTTTTATACTGTGCATACAATTCCTCCTCAAACTTAATATAAAATTTTGCCATTAATAGCTCAAACGAAATGGCAGTTGGTTTTGATAGTGTTTTTTATTCGGTTCACAAATTTTTGTATTGCTTACTAAAAAAAGATTATTCTTATATACGTTGTTCTTTTATAAGAAATTTTTTTTGTATCCGTTTATCTCACAAAAAAAACAAATAAAAATAAAAGTTTCTTTGAATTTTTAGTTTTTCTTGTATCTGATAAGTACTGTTGTTGCAATTCTTTTAGTTGGGACCTTACTGTACTTAATACGGACATGATATTGCTTCTAAAAAAGTTACTTATAAAAACTATGAATTCTTCTTCCAAGCTCAAAGTCCTGGTATAGCGGCAGGGATAGTGATAAAATTTTTATTCCAAATGAAACTTAATAATTAGAAGTCTCAAGCCATTTTTATAAATAGGTTACGGAAAAAAAGAAATTTTCCACTCTTTGAGCAAATGTAGGTCGATTTTGAAGATTTAGACGATCAAAATTATTTCATGCTTTATTTTAACTCATAATCATCTATTTCAATGGAAATGATTGTCTTTTTTTAAAATACATATACATTAATTTTCAAAGAAAAAATAAGTTCGTTATAGTAAGCTTAGATCAGGGTAATCTTACTCAGGTGTTTTATGCCTTGTAACATCTGAAGTTAAAATAATTAGACTTTACCTCGTTTTTGCAAAAAGAAATATTTCTTTTCTGTGTGCGGCCTTTTTTACAAGAAGTTAATAGTTTTGTAATTAGTAGGTATTAGCAGCTACATCTTACATCATTACTGATTTGACCTAGCATTGAATACAAAAACAAATTTGCGCTATCGGGAGCTATAATCAAATAAAATGAATTACATAGATGATTTTTTTTTACAATTTTACTAAACCCGACCTATAATATAAAAAAATAAGTTGTACAAAAAATTGTTATTTTTATTGAAAAATACCTGATGCATTTATTCTGGCCAAAGTATTCAAATCCGTCATTACATACATTGGGTGGCTTAATAGCCCGTTGAGGGCCAAAGCCTTGCTTTTGCTATCACTCGTGTGTTTTTTCACTTTAAAGCTTTATCTCAAAAATGAGACACTAGACCAAAAAGTTGAAAGTTAAACAAGACCTATCCAACGATATCTTATTCGATGAAATTTAATGGGCTTTTTTCCAATTTAGTATTAATACTAACTTTTTCGTTAGTATTACATTTTTTAAGCATTTTTTCTTAACTTTTCTCCCACAAGTAAAGTATATCATTTGATGAAATTTCTTTTATTAGGTATATGCGGGTTATCTTTGACTTATTCAAAAAAAAAGAAATAATTTGTTTGGGTTGGCGAAGTTTGTACATCTTCAGTCCAAATGTTATCCAAAGAAGTTATGTGTTATGTATAAAACGACAGACAGACAGACACCGAAGTGATTCGATTTCGTTTTTCCTTTGAAACTGTTGAAAATTTAACTATGACATATTTAACGAACATTATGTTTTTTTTCCATTTTCCACTTTAAAGAAGTTGGTCGCTTTTCATTTGGCGGAAACAAAACCTTAAAATTTCAGTTAAATACAATATTTTACAATAAAGACTGGAGTTTTAACACTTCGATAGGTGCATGGTCCACCTAGATGAGATTCCAAAAGCCTGTGTATTCGTCTTGCTCTGAAAATCCTTTCATTCGGCTTTTCTTACGGTTGTGGGATCTAGCTCGCCTATAATTGAACGGTCTTATTAAACATTTTTTTAAGATGAAATGAATCGCCTCCTATTAAAACATGAGCCTCATATTGCCGTCATCATCATTGTACAATGGCACAAAAATTTTGAAACTCAAATCATATTAATGGTTCGCTCCCGTTCCTCGTTTGGTGTGAATTGGGAACACGCATTCGTTCCCGCATATTGCAGCGTGGAATTCGCTCCCGCACCCGCGTTTCGCTTTAGCTTGAGTAGGCCTTAATGCCGGTTCCGAACGGCGAATTGCGAAAGTTTTTCATGACAGAAGAACTCCATTAGGATTGTCCTCCTCCACCTCGCTGGAGGTACGGCCGTGAAAAATGTTTGTAGTGTTATTTCCTTCGGCTGGATTGGAACCCGGTTACTCTCGGTTAACAGTCCGACGCACTAACCGATTTAGTTAGGGCGCCCCCATTCAAATCCATCACCAATTATTAAAATGATTGGTTGACGAAATAAAACATACAAATTTTACTCTTCTGCTCTGACTCACGTTTATGCTCAAATTGACTTTATGACTACCTGATCATAAATAACTACGGCCACTATTGTCGTCTAGGTTTGTGACTAATCAGCTTATTGAACCAGGATGCACAGGGAAAAAATCACTCTAAATACATGACAAAACACAAAACAAAAGAAACTCATCAAACTTAATTGCTAAACCAACACAGCTCGTAATTTGTTTTATTAAATTCTAAAATGGACACATGAGTATCTCGATGAGATTAACTTATACAACTTAAAAAAATCCTTCAATCCACGTTAATACTATTCAAGGTACAGTTCTTCGTATGGGAATTTTTTAAACACGTTCACAGCGACACTCTTAACGATTTCCGCGATTGCTATATGTATCGATGGCTGCAGCTCGGTCCAAACGTCACGCCAATTCTCGTTTAAGAACTGATTCAGGTTATCTCCCAGATTTCTATCACCGTTGAATAAATTCGACAGCTTAATTTGAACACTGCAAAGAGGTGGGAGGTGAGTGAGTCGGCTACGTTAAAGCCTGAGTTTGGTGGTACTTACCCCTCTGGCTCGAGGAGAATCTTCAACTTGTCAATACCGAGATAGGTTTTTCCACTCTGCACATTCAAACTTGGCTTGAACTTGACTGAGAATTTTGGCTTAATGAGCGCGATGTCTGCGTCTCCATCTCCCTGGATTGGCAGGATGAGAATACGACCGTCGGCGGTGTATTTTCCGCGCAGAGTCAATTTCGGAAGGCTGCCGTAGAGCTCGAATTTACTTGTCGCAGGATCTGCTGTGAAGCCTCTGCAAAAAGAAGAGACGGCTGTGAGTCTTGGAGGTAATTGAAGAGTCTAAAACCACGGTCTTACACCATCCGGTCAATGTTGACAGTGGACAAGCCACCAACCAGGAGGTCTCTGAATTTTAGCTTCAAACTCAACGCTCCCGATCGCCCATCGGATATGTCGAAGCGCTTCATAGCGAACGGCTCCAGCACGGGGAATCCTGCATCCGCATAACCCGTCTTGGAGTACTTCCGAATAAGACGTTCCGCTGTCTGACGAATGCACTCAGTGTCACCCACATGACACCGCTCGATATCGGCAGCTAAGATACAAAAAAAAACATTTCACTCACTTCAGACGCTTGAAAAGTATAAAACTTCCGGGCAACTTACGGAAACCACGCACAACGACAACGCTCACGAAACACAGCACTGCTGTTAAGACACCACCTCGCGAAATCATTCTGCTAACTGATACAACACAAAATCTCTACTCCAAGGGTCGATGCAAGGGTGGCTTGTGAACTACTTTGATCGCGAACTCCACTCAAGATCGACGCCTCAACCTTCCAAGTTCAATGCGCAAACTATAGAAGCCTTCTTGCGTTACATGCGCATTTATAAAATTTCGCACCGTCGCTCTCACACACCCACCCATACCAGGAAAATAAATTAATTCTAGACAACTTTGTCTGTGTGTGGTGGGCTCTCCTATTATATTTCCTTATATTGGTAAATATCTAAACACGCTAAAAGAAGATGACGAAAGGCATGAACAAATAACGCAAACAATAATATCAACAAAAGAAATATACAAAAAAAAAAAAACTCCCCCAGAGTTGTTCAGTTGCTGATCTCAAGGTGGTCAAGATATCGGAGGGGCTCAGCAGCTTGCAGAGAGACTGGCTCAAACTGATTGCCAAAACAGTTAACGAAAAGAAAAAGGCGACTGACGTAGAAAATAGCAAAAATTTACAAAGTGAACAAGACGAAAAAAAAAATGGAATCGATATGTTCACCACTATACAAGGCTGGATCGAAGGGAGCGCCTTTTGGTGTCATTGAGGATGGACCAGTGCGTCAGACGAATCAGGTTGTTAAGAAGGGAAAGGGCTTGTGAGTGGAAGAGATTTTACGTCACGTTGACTGAACGGGTGCCTGCGATTAGTCACTGATTTTTTTGAGCTTACTCATTCCTTTTTTTGGTAGTTTTCCACAATGGATGAGTCTTGGTTTATGCTGCGAGAGGTGTCATGCGTGTCAAAAATCTAAAGGCAGCTAAAAAGAAAATAATTTTCATCATCACATCGCCGAAAATGAAAGTTAATCACTTTATTCAAAGGAATGTTTCGAATGGGGATAGATTCTGTTGAATGTGATCAAAGGCTTATTTTGGGCAGAAGGAAATGTGCCTGCCCACAAGTCGTTTTGTCTTTCAGTTAACGATTCGTAATAAGATTCCCTAGCATTTTTTCTAGCTAAAAAAAACTCTCATTAGAGATATGAGAGTTGTAATAGATGTATCCATAGGACACTGGTATAAATCACAGAGTTGTTCCGAATATTTTAACCATTTTAAAAATTTACTTGATGTCTCAACCTGACTGTTGTACATGTTTTTGTTCAAAAAACTCTCAGTCAGTTCAATTCAGTCAGCATTTTCAGCTGTCAGCTTTCTTTGTATTGTATTCAACAAATTTAAAGTTCGCTTATTACTTCTGTATTAAGAATGTTCTCTTTCTAATTTAATCAACAAAAAGCAAGAGTCCTTTAGGATGCATTTTGTGGTTACTCCAGACTGTTTGGTTCATGTAATCACTTTCTTTGATCGTTGATAATTCTTGAATAAAATATTAAATATTAAAAAGCAGTAAAATAAGATTTGTTACACTTGTGGTGATTGTTATTTAATGATTCCAAGCTTTATAATTAACTTGTTTAGAATCGTTTGTGATTAGTTAAGGATAAATTAATTTTCACAAATGTGACATTTCGTTCATACATATTTATTTCTTTTTTTTCAAAGTATTTAAAGTACCAGCCACTTTAAAAGTTTGGGTTTTCACTCCACACTCTCTTTGTTATTCGCGTTCTTTGTCTTCTCATAAATTAACTCTCAGCTTATCGCTTCAAAAAGCTTCTGTCTTTGCTACTAATAACTCAGTGTTATTAATTTAAAAGATCTCTGTATGGACCTACATAGGTCTATGCGACTCGCAACCAGCCTATTCCACTTAATATAATATTGCCTTCTCTTTAAAACTATCATTCAGCGAGCCAAGGATTTAAACCATTGACTTATAAAGAGCCATTACCTATATGTTTCCATTTTTACTCATCCACAAGTTAAGGATAATGAGCGAATACCTCTCGAAATGCTATATACAAGTTTGTTTACCACCAGGCTAAAATGCTGGCTCCAATGGCGTCTTTCGATACATTTATGTCGTTTTTCTTAATGTGAAAATGCCCTTCAGACAGTCTTCAGTGAGATACCGCTCGAGTGTGAGATACTGAAAAATGTCTGTCATCAACAAGGAAAAGGTTTCATGCCAATTTAGGATAACAGCCAACAATTTAAGTTTAAAATATTCAAACACATTTCAGTGTGCTGTTTTACTTTCACATCAAAAACATTTAGAAGTTATGCAATGTATAAAATTTTTAAAAATCAACTATCAACTTCTTGCGATACAGGTTATATTATATAGCTAAAAAAAAATTCCCATCGATAACTTGCAATCTTCTTCTAGTTTCAGCTAAAATAAACCAACTTAGTGGCTCTTGGGGGATAATTCATTTACTTTATTGGACACAAATGCGAAATCAATTCATTTTTCTAAACCATAAATATTAGTTGAATAAATCAAATAACTGTGAACAAACTGTTAGCAATCATTGTACGTCTTATTTTTTCTTGGCAACGTGATTAAGTTACAATTAGCCACATTGTAGCAATAAAACTTACAAAGTGGCGGACAACATGATTGGTGGTGATAAGACCGCTGGATGGTACCATTTTACAATAAAAAGAAAACGGGTTAATGAGCTATTCAAACGCAGTTAAAAGAATCCAAATTGGGCTTAAAATTTTTCAAATTGAGTAAAATTGTAATAAATAATGTGTATGTATAATTCAATTCTAATATTACAGTTGTTGCATGTAGCAGTAAGATTTCATACAATTTTCTCAAATTTATCAATTGAATAAATTTATGAGTAGAGCCGATGTGGATATGTTAGATGTGAGATCTAGTTTTCATTTTAAAGCTGCATAGTCTAGTCTAGGATAACAAGATAAGTGAGTCCCGAACTAACCATAGCAAAAAGATTAAGAAAAGGTGAAAAGAAATAATAACCTAATAGTGTAAACTTTGAAACTGCATTTAAACTTTTTTTATTTTTGAAAGTTTTGATTTTTTTTTATATTTACACGTGTATTTAGATAGACACTTGTAATTATATTTACACGTGTATTTAGTAAATAATGTATTTAGTAAAATAAAATATGTAGACAGTTTAATTACGAATTCAGATGAAACCGCTGCTGTGAATCCTGTGAAAAAAAAATACTTTTAATATTCTTTTAATTGACGATCATATCGGAGCCATTTTCGGAAGCTAACATATGTTATGTCTAACAACTTATGCATTGATGCCGATAAGTCTTCATCGCTCACGATGTTTGTAAGGACGTGCATAGGCTCAAATACGTTTACGAGTTCTTCGATAGATAGTCCTGTTCTGAAATTTCGAGCTTTGTAGCCATTGCAGAGACGTTAATAGGATGTTGCACTGTGCCTACGCAAGATGGTTAAATACACGTGTAGCCCTGTTTAAATGAACTACACGTGTACCCGTGTCCAAGGTGCCGTGTAATACGACAACACGTGTCACGTGTACTTGTGTAAATAAATACACGTTCAAAATCTGGAGCTCTAAAAAAAAGCATTATATTCTAAATGTGTCAATTATTAGATACTTCAAGCTACTGTAATGCAGTAGGAAAAGAAACATTCCAAAGTTAAAAGGTTAAAATAATCTTCAAATAACGCGCCTTTTTTTTATAACAAAAATGAAAAAATCAAATTCATTCCAACACAGTGCGCAAAAGCAAACTATCGTAGTAGTAAACCGTTTTCCAATTCGATATTTTTTTGTTCTTGTCTCCTTTTCTGTCAGTTTTTTTAATTGATTTTATGTACTATAACTGGATTGCAAAATAAAAAAAGCCAACTAACAAACATCAAGCTAGTGGTAAAAAAATAAGCGATTATAGCGCAGAATGGTTTATTTCTTCTTGGTAAGTTGGGGTGTTAGCAGTCAATATAAAACATTTTTAGTTCAAAGACTGCTGTCCTTCCTATGTCTACTATAACATTAAATTTTGAAGTTTTTAGCTGGTATTTAAAATAAAGATAATCAAATAGTTAGAAAAGAATGTTTATTTGTAGTTGTTTCTTTAGTTTCGGGAAAAGTAAAAAATTTAAATAATATTGTGCCCTCCTAAGGACTATAAATTTGCAGTAAATGAAAGTCTTACTTCAAATAGCTAGACCACTTTGTAGACGTGCATACATCGAAATTTCGCATTGCAAAATGGGCACAGCTGATATGATAATATATGAGTTGTATTGTAACCCGTTAACGGCCAGAGATTAGCTTTTCGTGATATAGCCATATCCCAAAACGATACGAACGTACAGACTTTGATTTTTTGAGACATTTAAAATAGATAAAATAACACTAGGAGCTTAGAACTTAGATTGTGATAAAAAGGAGGAAATTTGTTCATCTGAAAATATCGGAGCATTTCTTTTCTCAGTTGTTACAGTTAAAGTAATAGTCAGACATTAATATTAGCTAAGCAACTTCTGGGCGGAAAAAGAAAAACAAGGAATGTCATGACGAAACAACTATTGTTCATGTTGGTTTATGTGCTTGTACAAGGAAGGCTAAATCTTGGGTATACTCTAGAATAAGAAAGCTCTATTTAGATTATTAAGTGGTTATTATTATGCTATTATTAAAAAGTAACAGATCGGAATCAGAAAGCATTGACCTTTCGACCTAATCAAATTTCACTAAAAGCTTTCTATTTGCAGAGAGTAGTAGAACATTGTTTTGTGGATTGTAAAACAATTACTTGACTGCAAAAGACAATGACGAGACTATGTTAAGTAAAAGCAGAAAAACAGAAAAACACACCAAGATTGTAATTAATTTTATGTCATGTATGTCAGTTTTGTTATCCTAATAATTTCTGGTAATTAGAAATAAAAGATTTTGCTTAGTTTTACTGATACACTTCCGATATTACATCCTTATGCATTTTTTTTCTCAGAAAATTATTGCCTAGTTTTTGATTTGATATACCCAAGTTCCGAGATCCTATTCACAAGCAGGGAGCGACATTTTCGATGCCATTATTATGCAGTCTGCGACCGTTATTTTTATAGATAACAGTAAAGACGTTAAAACACGTTTGTGTGACTGTTCTTTTATGCGTTGCAAATTACGGCCGTGGTATTGAAAGTTCTGACAGGTGAAGAAGAAAAAGAAACCCCTTCAAGTCCAATTGCTTCGCAAACTATCAAATCCAGCCCTGTTGATAAACTAATAATAACAACAACAAGAAAAAAACTTCAATCTCGACTAAGTGTTGACAGCCAGAGACGAGCACATTTTTCCATCTTCTAGCCGGTTTTGTTAATTAACATTTTTCGGTGAATTGAATTCGATATCTTGGAGATTACTAGACACTTGCAAATCATACGAAATTGTGTTTGGTGAGCCGGAGCTAGACATGGAGAGGTTTAAACCTGCTCGTTTGTAGTCAATAGGCGGCGAGGCCTAATCTCAATCTTAAGCGCATTACCGCTAAAAATAGAGCTCTGCAGCTGCCGCACACGTGTTGTCCGAAACGAGATGAAGATGCTTAAACCCGATGCCAACTCTCATCGCTGTACGTCATGGAGTGGTTTCTTTGACATTCAGTGGTATTCGCATAGATAATCAGCTTAACGCCACCGGAGGCGAAGGCGGTGTCGCGGGACTGGTATCTTTTGTTTTATGTTGATGTATGCGGCATGTGATTTGTAGCCTGCTCGACTGAAGTGGCTTACAGTCAGCGTCGACATTATATGCTTCGTCATGATTGTTTGTTTGATTAGCATCTTCGAGACGGTTGTTTTTTTGGGGAAATGCGACTCAGATGTGCTAAGTGTGCGTCCAGTTCTGATGCATTTGATAGATCGCGGTAAGCGGTTAACACCTTCATGGTTATGTGAGGACTCAACCTTTGCAGTGAGATGCAAGCTTTTTTTTGTTCACAGAAGAGTCAAAAATGAGTTTTGTGCCCATTTACAATTCTTTAGCAAAGGTCTTAAACAAGGCAGTCGTCCAATGCGGCTATGAAATTTTTTTGTGTTTCGTTGTGATTCTGTTGTTTCTGTTCTTAAATGTGTGCTTGTAATTTTCCAATGTGTTAGAATTCGGCAGTTAATTCTAGCAAATAAAATCATGTGCCAGTCGTCTTGAATTTCTAGACAAATTTACAGCTTTTTGACTAACTTTTTTGTATTTTTGTTTTTATATTTTTACTAGGATGTAATACAAGTACGATACGGTCCGTTCGTAAAGGCGGTAGATTTTAGGAAACCGTCTACATTACTTTTTGCCTTGAATCTTGTCAATGCAGTCTTCTCCGAATGGCACATATTCAATTGCCGAGTATTTGGGGACTTAGTCATTTGAAGGAGGTACGTGAAATTTCTCAGCTCATTTACAAGATTTTAAATTCACAACTGGTTATAATTTGATTATCAAGGGCGTGACTCTGCAAAAGATGATTAAGGCTTTGTACCATTTTTTTACTGATTCCGGTTTGATAGCTTCTCATATTTTACTGGTTTAAATTTGTTTCGTTTGGTTCTATTTATATTTCTCCGAATTCAAATATTTGGTGAATAACATTACACCAGAACTTACCTACTGTACCTACCTGTTCGTGATTCTGCACACACTTTATTAAAACTTTTAAAACTTAAAGTTCTTCTTAACAATACTGCTTTAATTCTGGGATTTAATGTTACACATTTTTTTTTTGTCTAAGACTTCTGCGACTGGCTAACAATCAATCTTTTTGTTTCTTCTTTCGCCACACTCTCGCATACAGCTCCAAATTTTCTGATTGAACTTCCGACATTCTGTTAAAATTCAACGTTTAAATTGTCAGGAACATATAATGCATTAATTTTAATTATCACTGCCCATTTTAGCACGACTAATTAGCAGACACTTGGCAATTAATGGAACAGCCTAAACGATACATCCGTATGCACACACTCCCTTGCCGACTCTTTTAACAGAACAAAGTTGAGGCACGGACAATATTTGACCTTTTTAATATTAAAATGTTAGACTTTTTTTTAATCTCGGCTTGTTAGACAACCAGGTGGTCGTTTTTAATTAAGTGTGTCATTTAAATGAATCATCATGCAGTTGAGAGCTGCCGAACTCTAGCCAATGGCGGAAGTTTATTTTTCAATCAGAGAAAACAAGTTAAATTTTTTATTATTCAAGAATTTATTCAGATTGTAGTTCATTTTGGAACTTCACACGCCATATTTTAAAATAGACAGCAAGTTTCGCTTTCGTTTCATAGAATCGATTGAATATTCCGTTCACACTTTGTCGCTAATTTTTGTTATCACAAACTTTATAAAAAAAGAACTTGTTGCTGGTATGGTAATTTGAATGAATTTATTGTGCAATTCTGACACAATGCTCCGGCATTATGTGTGATGTGACTCATTTTATATAGAGTGGTTGTCAAATATTCATTGTCGTTTTTTTATATTGTTGGCAATTCGTTTTATAGAAATTTAGGGAGTAGTTCAGAACTCCTTTAGAGAGTATATTCTTTGGACAAGGAACACATACTGCTGCCGAATGGTTCTGTATTCTAGGTTCTCTAAATATATTTTACAGAAAGCTAGGAATTCTAAATGATCGACGACAAATTTCAAGTAATGGGTTACTTTAGTCTGTGCTTCAAAAAATCACATTATTTCATCTCACAATGTGCTGTAAATTGATAATAAAAAAAAAAAAATAGACTGCTTGATTAGAGATGCAAAATTCATTTAATTGCACTTTTAAGACTGAGAATAATAAAATGAAAGATCTCACCCAAATGTTTACTGACTTTTTAAAACCATAAAGAAATGTAGTCATTGAACTTTCATTTAATAATTATTTCAACAAGCAAAGGAAAGTCCAATTCAAAGAAGGATATCACCTATAGAACTACAAATTTTAAAGTTGTACTATATTGCTTTAATTAATAAATACTTAGAAAAACTAATTTTTTTTCAGACACAGTCTTGTACTCCGCTTTAAGGGTAAGTAATGTTTTGACTTCTGGTGCGATTATCCGCTTAGCAGCCTTTTTAGAGTTCAACTTTCGGATTTTATTGCTGTGCTCTTAGAATTCATTCAAAAGGTCCGAAATGTCTGATTCTTTTGGAGGTAAGTCAGCCTTTACTGCTGCTGGAGCTGTTACACCCGCCTTCCAAACATACCTGGTCAGACTGTTGTAATCTATTTTTAGAGCCCACAACAATTTCATTTCAGCATCTAAGGCTACCTTGGCGGTTATTTGTGCCTTTAAATCTCGGACTCCTTACTTCGCCATCTTATCAAGAGCATCAACTTACACCGCTGAGCTGTTGTTTGGCAAAAGGAATCCATCTTTAGTGCGACTGCAACGGAGCCCTTCTCAGATTTGTAGTCAACTTTGAGTTGGAGCAGCACTATTACTTTGGTGTCAATAACTTACTTCAGTCGAATCAAATCGAAAGTACAGCCACAAAAACGAAGAATGCGATTCATTATTTTTATATTAAACTTAACTTATTTAAAATCAAAAGCATTTTTTTTGAGCTTGGCTACACAAACTTTCATCAGCCTATTTTTGGTCAAGGTAAGTACAGAGTTTGGTAAAAATGATTAGTCTCTAGACTAAGCTAGTAACACAACCTGTTACTACAGAAGCTGGTGGAGTACAGGATGTTAGGTATACTAAACAGGTAATGGAAAGTACTTCCAACGTGCAAACTGCAATGTGGCTCAAATAGGGCATTACTTAACCTAACCAACTCCTCCTAAGTGACAAAAAATCGCTAGTAAACGTAGTAAGAGTGCGTAAGTAGTCATCTGCTCTAAAGCTCTAGAGCTTGATATTTAAATTCCTCTCGTCTGCTTTTTGTCTATGCCATAAAGCTTTGTAATTTACTTCCAAACATTATCGGAATTATCTATACTCTCTAAAAACGCAATTTGAACCAGTTTTCTAATTGAATTTAATCTATTTCTGTATTAGAAATTATAATTATTATCTTGTGTATATTTTATATTATCTCTAATAATTATATTTCTCAGTAGGTACTATGTATGTATTCTTATTGCATTTTATTATACATCCAGTTGCTGCTATTAATAATAATTATTGGCATTATTGAAGAGGTATCGATTGCACCAACCTAATTACAACAACCTGAAAAGATTTTTCAGAGATATTAGTTTGCCGCTATTAGACTGCTGCAAAAAAATCTTTTCAGGTTAATGAGGACAACAGGATATATGAACCACACCATTACCTAAGGAAGACTGGTTGTGCTATGTCAGCGTATTAACTTAAGCTAAATTAAGGTTAAGGCTAAATCAATAAGTCTGATCAAGTTAGTTGGAAGAAGAAGAATCGAAGATATGTGCTGTCAGTCTCTGTGGAATTTCTAACTTTCAGGATGCATATGATCTTTACGGGTGAGTTCATTTTCACAACATATCGTTCCCTTTCTGCGATAACTTCGTATCTACATTTTTATGAAATTTGGTTTTTTATGTAACAATACTGGGCACCTCTCCCAAAATATGTAGGCAAAAAGTGGAATGGCTAAATACAACAACAAACATATTTTAAAGTTAATTCTTTTTTCTCATAACTACATTCATGTTATTCAGTTTCGGCGAAAACCTCGTAAGTACTGTTTTATACTGATTTGTAGTTTGTGAGGTGCTTAACGCTAACCTGTTTATCGTACCCTAGCTCGACAATAAAGGTGCACATTTATGTCCATACTTCTGAAGAGCTAGACAACTCTATTGGATTCCTAACAAATTCAGTTTAATCGCTCTACTATAAAGGCTGGTGGTAGTAAAAGAACTACTAACAAACTTAATAAAATACACAATGAAAGCGACTATAACTGCCGTGATCTAAAGTATTTTGAACCTCCCACAATTGTACTCTGCTAAGTCTGTAATGCAATCCATTGCTCTGTAAAGAACGTAAATGGAAACTTCGTAGGCATCTAAAGATCTTCAACAAAGCGACATTTAAACACTTAGATGAATAAGTGATCAGATGTCTACCAAATTAAACTTTAACCCTCTACTGCATAGCAGCCATATAAGGCTTTTAAGGGCATACAATTTTAAATATGATAGCAGAAAACAATAGGTTAAGACTGACCTGTTTATTTATTTATTGGGCGGCGTAACAGCCCGTTGAGAGCCAGAGCCTAGCTTTTTCGCGCCTCCACTGTATTGTGCGCGATATAATTTTGCCACAAGTGGAGGGGACCTACTATTTAATGCCGGTTCTGAACGGCGAATTGCGAAAGCTTTTCATGACAGAAGTACTCCAGGAAGGTTGTCAGTCGTTCGCTGGAGGACTGACCTGTTTGCCAGGACATAAAAAGCACGATCTGAAGAAGAAGGCGGGCGTACTAGGCAGAAGAAGCTCAGATACCGTTTATTGGTCCTTCACCCCTCTATGGATTCAATAATGCAGACTGAACTAACACCTACGAAACAATGATCATGATAGGCAAAGTAATCAGTTCTGGAAGAACTAGGATGATATTGAACACTCAATGAAATTCCTGAAACTGGGCCACAATCCTAAGCGAGCGAAACAGACCGAAGAGTGCGGTTACAGGTCATGGAATATGCAACTACCACCTTCACAACATGGGTCTCATCAGCACAGAAAACTCAGACACTGGTGGCTATAAAACACGTACTGAGCAAACCGCGTCGTATTCCAATCAACAAGACAATTGTAAGAGTCCAGGATCCCACCTACCAATGTTGTCAAATCATAGACAGATTGCTCAGAATTTGGTTGGGATAGATTCTTAAGGTCGCCGTACAACTGTCTCAAAAACATATCTCAACCATTTCATAGTTTTTTTTTTTTAGGAAATTCTTATATTATTTACTATTCACCAGCTTGGCTAGGTTGAAAATTACAGTTTTTACCATTTAAAAGTGTTTCCAAGCACGGAAGCAAAAACCTCGTATCTACTAAGTCTGCATCGAAATTATACGAGAAAGAACCTCGTATCTACCAAAATCCTTTATTACATGAAGGTATTAGTATTTTAACGGAAATGCAAACTGTAGATCATTTACCAATATGAAATACAGGTGAAAAAGACCTAAGTTTTCAGTATTGTGCTAGATGGAGCGATACCGTTCTTTTTTTTTTAATTCCTGAAAAATTTATGTTGTGTAGATACGTGCTTATCGCAGAGAGGGGACGATATGTTGCTGCTGCACTGCACAAAATATTTCACAACACTGTCGCCAGTTTGCAGCTGTACAAAGCAACAATAAAATCACGGGTAGAGCTAATAGTCCTAGTACCTAAGCTCTTATAATGTAATTTGGAATTGTCTGGTAATAAAAATAATAATAAGATCACTGTGAATTTGATGGCAGTGTGACAGTTACAATGTTTTTATGAACGCAGTTGTCAACTGCTATGATGCCTCAGTTTACTTAGGCTTTCGCAGACAATGATTTGCAGGACTGCGTAGTTTTACCTTTATGAATCTTCCCTGCACATCCCAGTGAAATCAATTTCATTTGATTTTCTCCTGAAAGCATCAGAATACATCAACTGTTATAATTGGTTATTTTGCAAGATTCCATTCGAAAAGAATTTTATCAATTATTTCACATATAAACATCGATGAACTTTTTTTTATTCACGAAATCTCCACAGCTCTCGTATTCACAACAAAATCCTTTCAATCAGAGTAGAACTCATCGTATGTGATGGTTTTTAGAACCTGCGAGATTAGATTTTTGATAACTCCCGTGACTGCATTATTGATTCCGTCTTCCAGCTCCGACCAGATATCCTTCCAGTTTTGGTTTATTACATTGTTGATCTCATCACCCAGTACCTTGTTTCCATTGAACAAATTCTCAAGTTTGACCGTTACCCTAAATAAAAACATGACTTGTCAAAAGTGCATAGACGATAGCAAACATCACTTACAGCTCCGGTTCACTGTGAACCATAATTTCATCAATTGATAAGCGCGTCTTGCCGCTCTCATCCACGGCGTTCAACTTCGCTTTAACAGTGGCCTTAAAGTTCTTGCATCGTATCACAGCGTTTCCCTTGCCATAGATTGGCAACAGCAGAATCTTGCCCTCGGTCATATACTGTCCACGAAGAATCAACTCAGGTATTGTGACTTGCATCTCGAACTTTGATTTGGTAGGATCCTTCTCAAAACCGACCGCTTTGTTGACTATCGTCTTCGAAAGTCCGATTACTTCAAGACTCTTGAACTTTAAGTCTAAACTCAGAGGGCTATTGCCGTTCTTCTTCGCCACGACCACTTCGTCCAAGTGTACCGAATCGAGTCGTGTCAGGCCTAGCTCCTTGTTCCCATTAGGGTACTTGCGTAAAATCTCGTTTGTGGTATTGACTATGCACTTCACATCGGCTGCTCGGCACTTCTGAATATCACTAGCTGTCGGATCAAGTTAGACACCAATTAGACTGGACGCAGGACACCGAACATACTCACGTATTCCACTGGACACTATCTGGACGAGGCACAAGGCAATCGCAACTGCGGTAAATGATACTCGGCTCACTGCTGATTGATCCATAATACTCACGGAAACTGGACTGGACTCGGTAAACCTTTGACGGATACTAATAGTATGTTCCAGCAGACTTGAGGGTATTTATACAATTTAAAAGAGTTGCACAACATTTTTTTCTATAACATTAAAGTCGGTGTGTAAAAATGATTTATTAATTGAATTAAATGGCAATTGTAGTCAGCACGTGGAAGCTGCAGTTGTCACGTAGACTGAAGAGTGTGCTGAGAATAATTGTGACCTACCTCAAGCCATGGAGGTCATCCGGATCTTATGAAAAACCAGCTAAACGTTTAACAGTATTTCAAGGGACTTCCTGGTCTACAAGTCACCATTACGGTGCCAGTGAAGGAGTATTTTTAATAATTATATTCAAATAATAAAAGTAATGAATTATGAACAGCAGTCCCGCTATAATGTGAATTGCTGATAATTCACCTTTAAAATGTTAATCGGCTAGACTTGAAATCGACATCTTTATAATGTAAAATTCCAACTAGTGATATCTTTAATGCGATCTTCAAAAAACAAGTGGAAAGATGATCATTCAATTAGACTTATCCAATTATAAAGGACACTACCCGAAACTCAGCTTACAGAAATACTGAAAGAAAAGAAAACAGAAAACAAATGATTTCCTTTCAAGTATAGACACCGAATACAACATACCAATACCATAAGTTAATTGCTGGGTTATCGTAGGAAGCATTGGTGAACCTGAACAAATTGAGGACTTTTCAGGGAACGAGAGCGACGAAATAACTCCAGGTAGGGTTGGGCAGGGCTAGTTGGGCCACTTTTTGTTTGAGGTCCATAAATACCAACCTAATCATAATACAACTATGAGGCTAGAATCAATTGAAGAAATGAATATTCGGGTTCTTTATGCAATTCAGATTATATTAAGTGGCCAACTTGCCCCACTACGGGGCAAGTTGGATCAGGGGCTTAACAGTGGGAAAATGAGCTCCATAATGGACAAAAACGATAAATTTATAATGGAAAATTTTATTCGACAATACAACAAGTAAGAAACGATCGCTATTGCAGTTAATTCAAATCAAAATGGCGTCAAGTTGTTTGTGTGTTTGTGTTGTTTGTGATCCAAACTCATTGGAATACTTTGAACTCTTCGGACATACAATACTGGTTGTCTTTCTTCGATGTAACCACGATAGCATTTTGCAAGTTCTTACACGAATGGAACCGAGCAAAGATTTTAACCATTGTTTTAATTCCGTTATAGTTCTACGGTCTAATTCTAACTTCTAATTCTAACGTCTGTTGCATTCCCCAACTTCCAATGTAGATTTGGGCATTCCGTGGATAAACAGTTCAGGCATCGTAACCCACAATCTTATTTCTCGCATACAAAGTGTATGGACTATTTTGTATCAACCCAGGAAACAACTTAATCTTGTTTCTGCGGCTTATAAAATATACTTAAGAAATGTTGCGCAAGATTTCCACACGTAAGTTGATGTTAAAGGCAGATCTTCTGTGGCGCATATAAATCTGTGTTGCGAAAGCAATTGAACTGCAACATATAAATGGTTATTAAAATATAATCGCAGCAATTGTATAACAAATCTATTTAGAAAAACAGAGAACAGACAGCCCTGTTGCGAAATATCTGCACTCAGTTTATACATTCCCTAGGTACCATTCCCTTTTTGTATTTAATTTCGAAATAGCAATGATTCAGAAATATATCTGAAGTTTGCGATTTTCTTAATGCCGCCTAACACTGCGAATTCTGTTTTCTATTCGTTAGTAATATTAAGCGTCATTCAAGTGTATGAGAAAAAAAAAACGGTCATGTGTGAGTTTTACTCACCCGCTAAGGGTTTCGTTCGTAAACAGATTAGTAATATGGACTAAATATAAGTCTAAGAAATTAAAAATCAAAAGCTCCAGTAAAATTCCTCATTTCGAATAAAACTCAACAAAAAAAAATCCTTTCCCATATGCTGATCGCGCCAGTCCTGCGAAAGTTGCTTTGGTGCATTTAAGAGATGAAATGCCGCAAGCGACACTGAGACTGCCATCAGTGTATCGTTTTTAGCATGAAAGTGATTCGATTTAAATTGTTAATATTTTTAAAAATCGTATTAAAATCATTTTTTTTTACATTATATTTATTTGTTCTTCGCCGGATGTTCGAAATTCGAATGTTGTTGTTTTTTGGTTTTTGGCCAATATCTCGAAAACTATTAAAGCCAGAGTGCTCAAACCAATTTTAACAGCAAGATAACAAGACCTACGTCTCAGACTTTTAGACCAGCAATATTTTGAAAACTTAACTTCAAAATGAAAAGTTCAAAATGAAAACTCTACTTCATTCTATAAGACAATAAATTATTAATAAAATAAATAAAATAAATGGTAATTAATTTATTTTAGTATGAATAAAAAAATCATACATAATTTTTGGATAATTTTGGGGTATTTCGATTGAGTTGTCCCTTTTTTCAGATTTTAGTCAAATATTTTAGAATTTGAAGGTGGGAGACACGGTACACAAGTCAATTCTTAGCAGTTTATTGGCTTTTAACTTCTTACCAATAAGAGTAAGATGATTTCCATGGCACAACTTTTTCATCTAACTGTCATCTTCTTTCCAACGATACTCATATCAAAAAACTAATAAAAGAAATTTGTTTTTCGAATTTAGTATTGGTACTAAGTTGTTCGCTAATATGAAATTTTCTTAAATTTTTTTACCTGAACTTTCTTTGGGCCAATGAAATACATTTTTTGGCGAAGTTTTATTTCTTAATACTTAGTGGTTCGCCAATTACCAAGATTAAAGCCTAATGACAGATAAAAAAACCGCTTATATAGATTGGATGCACACTTAACAAAATCGAAATTCTTTAATTTTTCGCATCACATACGATTTTGGGGAGGACGGATCATCATCAACAGAAATTGCGTATCCTCTCATTAGTCAGCATTCGAGATCAACTGAAGCAACTCCAGTGCAAAGATCAGTAGCTCAGATTGGCAACCAAATATTAGGTTGTCAAATATCTCCCTTCCGCCTTTTTGCCTTTTGAATTTTCCGGCTGTGTACAAAGCGCTACAGAGCTCGTATCTGGCAATACATCATTTGAAAGGTCTTGACATAACCTACAAAACGACGCTATACATGATTAGTTTGGAGACGAGCTCTGTAGCGTACATATCCGGAAAATTCAAAAGACAAAAAGACAGAAGGGAGATATTTGACAACCTAATATTTGCAGTTGCTAAGGCTCGTTGTATTCAATGTTCTGCCCTCTGGCTACCGTTCCGAGTAATAAATATAAGCAACAATTGTTTTTATGGACTAATAAAAATTGCTGACTTAACGCTTTGAACCCATTGCACCTCAACTTGTTGATGTAACGAACGTTTAAACTATTTCGGAACACGCGACTTCGATGTAAACAGAATTGTTGTGGCGGTTGAAAAAGGGAGCTCGCAATGCCAAGGTCTTTTCGTTCTGTTCGCCGGTTGTTTGTATGCGCGTGACCTGATCTGATTTGTTGTCTTTATGGTTCATTGACGTTGAGACACTTGTAGCAGTTTCACCTCGCCTCAACTCAATACCACCTGTTGTAGCTTCAATTGCATGCGACGGCGGTTTTTTGGAGAATATTCGTGCTACATTTTTAGGACCTTCACACACAGAATTTATTTTAAACTTAATCTAATTACTATAAAAATCATCATAGCTGACTTTTTTGAGAACATCGTTTATCACGAACTTAACAATATCAGCGTAGCCTTCGTTGATTCCACTCTCTAGCTCCACCCAGACGTCCTTCCAGTTTTGGTTTATCACGTTGTTTATCTCGTCGCCCAGTGCCTTGTTACCGTTGAACAAGTTGTCCAGGCGCACCCTTAACCTGCAACGAATCACGTGTAAGAAAACTTTCACCACCAACAGAGTCTACTTACAGTCCCAGGTCGTTGAGTACCTTCATTTTCGCTACTCGGAGGTACTGCTTTCCGTTCTCCTCTGATACGGCCACCTTTACTTTGACGCCACTCTTCAGATTCCTCAGCTGAATTTCGGCTTCTCCCTTTCCAGTGATGGGCAACAGCAAAATCCTTCCGTTCGTCTCGTATTGCCCACGAAGGGTGAGCTGAGGAATGGTCACGTAAACCTCGATCTTTGACTTCCGAGGGTCCTTCTCGAACCCAACTACCCTCGTGACGTTTGTCTTCGACAGCCCGTACACATCCACACTAGTGAACTTCAAATCCAGGTTCAGTGGGTTGTTTCCGTGGGACCTGGCCACAACTAGCTCGTCCAAATGAACCGGCTCCAGGTTTCGTAGGCCCATCTCCTCGTTTCCATTGGGATACCGATGCAGGATCTCATTTATGGTCTTAGCAATGCAGAGCACGTCGCCCACGCGACATTTTTGGATGTCTGACGCTGAAATGCCGCAGTTTTGATTGAATCGAGCTGGATTCTGAATACTAAGTAGGCTACTTACGTATGTCGGCCACAGACTTCTGAAAGACGCACACGAGGCAGAAGGCGAACGCGAGAAAGGGTGCCGTTTTCATTTCTAAAGAATTCACGAGAACCGAGTGGAAGAAGAACCCGCCGGAGACTAGCGCTGGTGTCGAGAAGCCCGTCGCGTTTTATACGTTGTTGAGAGGTTTGTGTTTTTGAGCTGCGGCCGATGTGCGAATGAACGCTAATCGCGTTTTATTCGTGAATCATTAAAAATAAAAATTATTCGTGGACCCATACATGCAAGAGAAGAAACAAAACAGAAAAAAGATGTTAAGTGTTTCAATGAGCAGATTGTTTAACTACTTAACGAGGTGTCAACGCTAGGTGAAACCCTTAAATCGCCACTTAACCTTTGGCTCATACCAAGTTGGGAAGTTACGTCTAGATTCTTTCACAGAAGTGCGACCGATGCGTAATTGCGGTTGTTAAATCGGGAATTGTCTTAACCTCGTGCTCAAAGTGGCACCTAGAACCGCCAGTGGATGAGAGCATTCGTTCACATCGAAAAATGGAGCTCTTCATATCCATCGTTTTTCAGCTTGCATTATTCAGGTTTAATTATCTTTGATTTGATTTGAATTTAACATTAAGCTCGTAGGTAGTCTCTAGACCATAGCCAAGTTTCGGCGGTGGAAGTCTCATGGTGTAGGGAGGGTTTTCATAAGCGGGAGCATTACCATCCACTATGATGAAAAGCGAGGAACATATCGGTTTCCTTGAAACCCAACTTTATCTAAAAGGTTTTCTAATAGAGACTTGACAACTTTGAATTTAGTTTGTGAACGTACCCTTTCACTAATCATCGAACTGTAATTGTCAATTAATTCAGTCACTCCACATTTTCACCATGAGTACACGAATGAGCAACGTCATAAAATTAAAAACATTTTATACCGAAATTTGGAGTTGGTGACCGCAACTTTAAGAGCGTTAATTCCAATTTTCGGTCGTAATTCTCGCGCTAGTAGACAGGCAATAACAAGTTTAGTGCCAAAATTTGAGTCTATATATTCGCTGTGTAATGTTGCCTTTTCAGTGAGACAACGGTTGGTCGAAATATTGCTGCCGTTCAGGCGTCCGTAACAAACAACCCAAATCAGTCAATTCCACGGCGTTCTCAAGAATTGGGCATCGCTTAGAGCAGATTTTCGCGTATTTTGGGCAAGGATCTTGGCTTGGATCGGAATTGAAACCGATGGACCATTTGAAGCGACGTACGTTCTCCGATTGGGTTCTGGAGAAGATGCGCCAAGATGATGAATTTTATTGCAAAACCATGTTCAGTGAAAAAGCTCATTTTTGGCTCAATGGGTTCGGCAATAAGAAAAATATGCGTTATTGGTTGGGTAAAAATCCACATGTGCTTCATGAATCACCACTACATCCACAAAAAATAACTGTTTGGTGCGGTTTGCATGTCGGTGGCGTTATTTGGCCATATTTTTGGTCGACGATAATGATCATCATGTTACTGTAAACGGCCAGCGTTATCGCCATGATTACCGATTTTTTTTCGCCCAAAATTGGAAGATAAGAACTTGGACATGTGGTTTTAACAGGATAGTGCCACAAGCCACGCAGCACACGTTATAATCGATTTATTGAAGACTAAGTTGGATGAGCGTGTTATCTCAAGGAATAGGCCAGTCGATTGGACGCGTCTTTCGTGCGACTTAAGGCCTCTAGACTATTTTCTTTGGGGCTACGTTAAGTCATTGGTTTATGCCAACAAGCCGACGACGTTGGAAGAGCTCAGACCCAACATTAAACGTGAAATAGCGGTCGTTTCGGCCTAAATGTATCGCTAAGTCATCGGAAATTAGGTCCAACGAATCGACCGCTGAAAACGTGCCCGCATTGGCCATATGAACGAAGTCGATTTCCATTCATAAATGTTTTGATTTAACTTCAAGCCGATAATAATGTTTTTGAAATATCTCAAATGGTTTGCATTTTATTAAAAAAAAAAAAACGAAGTTTTCAAGTACTTATTGGAAAATTCTTTACTTTCTTAGCAGGACTCCCAACCTTAAAAATATAATCTAATTCATAAGCTTGCAAATCCTACTGAAAAGCTACTGAAACGAAGAAACCGAAATACCCATCCGTTCTGTGTAAGAGCTTCGACCCGGCAACAGATTTAAATAACCCAATCAACATCAAACTTTTCTCCATGTTATCTTACAAAACATCCATCTTAACCAGCTTGTCCAATTATAACAAATAAAACACCAACAACGATATCTACAAAACATAATTTAATAAATTTAAAGAAAGCTGTATAAGGCTCTTATAGTATTTTTTGTTTATGGATGCTTCAAACACAGCCACCGCATTCGCTATGGTTAAAGTAAGAAAAATCCCAACAGGCGTTCACTATGACAACCGTCAGAATTTACATGCCCTAAAAATTCTCCTATTTATGTAATTTTGTTTATTATCGCACTGCTCGTGTCTTTTTGTTTCGTTCGCGTTTGTGTTTTTAACATTGTTATTTGTTTGGTTTCTTCTTTTTTTAACCCTAACAACATGAATTTCATTTGTTGACAACTCAAAAATATCTGCGCTATTGCAGTAAAAGCGTGCTAAACTCACTCTTAAACTCAATTTCAGTTAGTTTAATCCTGCTTCAGACGTTTCTTAGTGCAAAAAGAACATTCGGGATCGCTTGCTTCGTTTTTGATGAACTCTAAGCAAATATGTTTCTTGTGGCTGGCATTAAATGTGGTCATGAAATTGTTAACATAATAATGATTATTAGGGTACCTACCCCAACTTTTAGATTTTCTCCTACCGGAGTAGGTAAGTAAAGTTTTCTAGTCATTGAGTATGCATCCATGGGAAGTGGCACTATACGCTTCTGCGGGTGCATTCCTTGTGGAATACTTTTTGCCATTTTGCCATTTAATTTTTCGCACAACATTTTTATAAACAAACCCCGTACTAACGCAACAACTATGCTGGGTATTCCTGTTTCATGCATTTGAAGTATTTCACCATGCATGAATTTTACTTCCTTTCTGTGTCCACAAGCTACCGCTCGTCTGAGGTTTCCTTTTCAGTCTCCTATGAAGTGAGCAATCAATTGTAGGTTCTTCTAATTACAGCTAAAGAGTCTACTCAATGCAAATAACAACTCAGCTTATCCAATCTAAGGCAATTAATCGACGGAAACACCCATCCCAACTGCCACAGGAAGTTAAGCAAATTGAACAGACCCTACCATACCCAACCTGCAGACATGCTACCAACCTCTTTACCTGCCTTACTAATTGCCTGACTTCGAACAATTGAAAAACTTTTTCGATAAAATCGCTGCCCCCTCTCACAGGCTTTCGTACCTCAAACACTACACTAGCTCATAAAGAGTGAGCTCAACAAGTTGCATTTACAATATTTATAGATCCAACTTTCCACAAAGCCGGTGAATGAATTTGACGAGCACGCGAGTGGCCTAGGTCACAACTGCTAATAAGCCAACAGGTGTCTTCCTCTTTAGCCACCTGTGTACCTTGACAGTGAAAAAATGAAAAAACGTTGACTGAATGTCGCAGCCCAGCTGCCGGCGTTGTTTACCAAAGCCGCACACGTGACAGTCTCCGGCTTCTTCCGTCTTTCTGTCAGAGAAAAAGTTTTGTTTGCTTTTCCCTTCCCCGTGTTTCGTTTTTTGGCACGAATCCGTTGCATAGCAAAAGTTATTTTGTTTGTTGCGATTAAATAAAATTGTCTCTCTGTCGTGTTTTGTCATCGATAAAATATTTGATCTGATTTTGGACTGGTGACTGCGCTTATTCGGTAGAAATCCTTACACGCGTGCAGTTCTGTTACCGTTAAGGAGAGACATTCTGTGGGTGGTTACATAACCGCGTGAAAGTGAAAAGTGAAAATTTCTCAAATTCCTTCTTTTCTTTCAGGAATTTGTATTTTCTTTTTGAAATAAAACACTCCTAAGCCTTTCAATGGAAGCCTCGACGAGTGGAGAGGGTGCCAATGGGGTTGGACCCGATCCTCGGCTCGAGTTCATGGGGTCTTACGTAATCAAGTCGCTGAAGCTGAAGCCGGAGAAGTGGACACGGGTAATCACGGTAGAGGAACACAAGGGAGTAATTAAAGAATTCCTGGATCGTCCAATTCCTGTGGTTCTGGTCATAGTCCTGACGCCCGCTGCTCAGCTAGTGCCGTCAACGACGTTTCCACTGTCGCAGCTGAAGAGCAAGGGGGTCTACTTTATCAAGAAGCACCCGTTGCCCGTGCCGAAGGAGGACTGTGAGAATTTCATAATCGTTGGAGACCTGGCCACTAGGACAATCGATCAGTTGTCGGCGCTGGTGGAGGAGGTGTTGGTCCCGCTCTTGTCGAATGAGGACAATTACAAGTCCTGGCCGGATATGGTGGCACAAGACGTCCAAAAGCATGTGCACAGCCTCAAGAGTACTGTGCACCAAGTGAAGGGACAGGTTAGTGGCGAGACCATTCTTGCGATGCCAGTGGGTGTGGAGAAGATTGTAAAGGCTGCCAAGGAGCTGTCCGAGACAATGAGATGCAACATTGATTTGTACTTGAAAAGCGCCATTGAGGGCGTGGTTATTAAGTGGGCCACCCAGGTTCACGATGTTATTAAAGAGAGCCCATCGAGCGCCTTTCTAAATGGGCAAAATCCAACGCCTCATGTTGGTAAGTAAAGTTTAGCATGTAGAGTGACGTGCAAAAATGGATACATACTCGGCGGTCGTTTGTAAATAAAAAACCTCCCATTTGACCGATTTGAATGATTTTTGTGTTCTTTTTTTCCTTCATCACCAAAAAAATGAGGTACAAACGATTTTGATCACACGGTAAAAATTCACAATGGTTCATCTAGACCCCAATGTATCCATTGTATCCAAAAAAATATATGTTTTGATGTGCGAGGGGAGTAAAATAACTTTGGCGCCAAAAATTGATGATGGTTTTTTATAGAACGCCCGAAAACGAAACGGCGGGGGTCTAACTCACCCCGTTTAGGCGGTAGAGGCAGTTTAAAATCAAACCAAAGAACATGAAAAACAATGGCAGCACCTACAATAAAGTACTATACCCATTTTAAAAGCCAAAAACTTGTTCTTAAATTATGCATTAATTATACATCTATTTTTGCACGCCACTTTATGTTGGTTTAGATTTTTAGTAACTAAAGTCAGCTTTAGTAAAAGAACGAAAATAGTTATAAGAACTGATTCACACGTAGAACCAGGCTCATTAACGAATTGCAATCGTTGCAGAGATAAATATAACAAACACTTTCTCCTGACAGTTTGCAGGGATTGAGACCAATGTATGGTGATAATGTTGAATAGTCGTCGATAAAAACTTTTTGGCATAAATCAAAAATTTAATGTAAAAATAGCCGAAAATCGTTTGTACAGAATGCGAATTTCTAGCATTTACTGCTGCTGCACTGGAGCCACAATTTGTCCTTAGTTACAACATTTATATTGAGCGAATAGAAGGTCGTTATTATTTTCCCCGGGCTGGATTCGAACCCGGGTAATGTTGCTTAGCAGTCCGACGCAATAACGATAAAGCCACGGCGCCCATACCTTTCACCTTGACTAAAAGGAAGCCATAAATTCCATCTCCAAATGTGCAACTTGCCGTGGTGATTTGACATCAGTGACAAAATAATGAACACGTTGGACGGACGCCGCTTGGTGTCCAACAAACAAAACATCATCGAGGTACATCGATTTGCACCCATCCGAATTTGAAAAGCCTTATTAAGACTCGAAGTTAAGAACAAAGTTTCCTCAATTCACTTTCCAGATGAATCTATGATTGTTAAAACAACAGAAGTAACATATTTTTCGAAATCACTTTTATTAGGTTTTTGCATTGCTTAAGGGCAGCAAAAAGATATAATTGGATACCTAAAACACATTCAAATTTCAATGCGAAATCAGCATCAACAATATATTTTTAAGTCCACTGTTTTTTCTCTCCCTTAAAAAAGGTAAAAATGTTGTTTTAACAATCATCGATTCAAGTACAACCCGTATGAGAATTTTAAAGAAAAACGTCACAAGTGAGACTTGGTGTTTTTTTAATTTTCCATTTCCACTTTAATTAAGCATTGAGCATTAAACAATTTAAGCATTATTATTGCCTTAAATATAGTACAATAAAAAAATAAAAATAAAAATTTCTATAGAATACCTTAAAAAAAAATTATGATCAGTTTTGGGCCCGGCCACTGTAAAAGTTTAGATCCTTGGTTTAAAAAACGGTCATGACTGCCCAACATGAACTGGAGTATTATCTTGCCTGGATTTTAGTCCAAATCATTTCTGACAGAATACAATGGGTAAATTGGTATTGTAAAAGTTATGACTATACCAAGACCTTTGACACTTAAACTTAAGATTTTTCAAAAACTGGAGTTAATCGATTTGTGTACTGAACGGTTCACATATTACAGATTGGACTGTCATTCCGCAAACGTCTTTTTATTAAGTTGGTGTAGTCTCATTTCCTAGATTTGCTTTAACCATCTCATTCTTTCTTACAGAAATCGCCTTTTGGGCCAACCGCTTGAAGAATCTCTCGTTCATCTTTGATCAGCTCAGAACCGAACGCATTCGGTCCATGGCACTTATCCTCGAGTACTCACAGAGTGCTTATTTTCCCAGCTTTCAAACACTTTTCAAAAATGTCGTTATTGGTGAGTTTCTTCTTGGTGAATTCCCCAACAACCTCTAACCAATTTATTTCAGCACTAGCAGAGGCAAAGGACATCACGCTATACCTCGAACCGCTTAAGAAACTCCTAGTCCAGTTGGAGGAAATCGACTTCTCTGAGTCTAAGACACTGCTCATCCCACTCATGCACGTAATCTGCTGCCTTTGGGGCAATTCTAAATACTACTGTCACTCATCAAAGATCACGGTTTTGTTAAAGCAAACGTGCAACCTCATTATTTGCCAGGTACATCTTGTCTCCCAGGTCCCAGCTGTTTTTTTTTTGATTCGAGTCTTTCCCAGGCTAAGCGGTACCTAGACCCCTCATCAATCTTTCACACCGACATTGACGAGGCCATGCAACGTCTGACGCTGTCTATCGAGATCCTGAAATTCTTTCGTGAGCTCTTCGACCACTATCGGGAGAACCTAGCCGACTATTTCACCGAAGAGGATCGTCCGCCGATTCTCTGGTCGTTTCATCCAAACTCGGTGTTCAAGAGGTTCAACGCCTTTGTGGAGCGCTTGACCACGATCCAGTGGTAAGTTCGAGGGTGGCAAACTTAAATGTGGCTTGAATCTGCGTCTTTGGCAGGTTTTTCTTCACGGTGATTGAGTTTCTAAAGTTGGAGAAGGTGGAGATCGGAGGCCTACGAGGACGTCAGCTTAGTGCACGTATAATTTCAGTGTACGTCGAGTTCAACCAGTACTTCACTTCATTTGCTTCGAAGACCTATGACGTCCTGGACCCCGACGATTGCGAGTTTGACGACGACTTTGGGAACTTCCAGGCACAGATTTTGGAACTCGACATGAAGTTGGCAGCAATTCTGTGTCAGGCCTTCGACGACTGCTACAACCTCGAGAGCATCTTTAAGGTAAGCCTGCCATGAAGTATTTGTCATCTCACTCCCACGCGTTTGTTTTCTTCAGCTCATCAGCATCGTTGGAAGCGTCCTCGACCGACCTAAGATCAAGGAGGAATTCACTCAGCGTTACGCCGAAATAGTCCGAATGCTGGACGAGGAGCTGACTGTTTGTGAAGGAATTTTCAGGACGCAGCTAACGCTCAAGGAACAGAACGTCTTTCTGTATCCAGACTACAACTGCCCGCCAGCATCGGCGTTCATTCGCTGGTGCAGTCAGCTCGAGAACAGGATCACGCCATCAGTCAAGAGCTTCCAGGCACTGCAACATCCGTAAGAGATCCCACATGCTTCTCGCTATCTCCGCTAACCGCCGTTTCTTTTTAGAATCATCAGCTCCCAGGAGGCGCTGGACATAATCGAGCGCTACAATAACCTCATAAGCGCACTGGCAGCCTCTAGGTCCTGCGTCTTCACAGAGTGGGCCGAGAAAATCTCGGAGCAGATCGAAAAGAAGCTCGAGAACTCTCTGATTGCTCGGGATGAGACCAACAACATGCTCATTCTCAACTTCAGTCCCGAGCTCTTCTGCATTCTGCGTGAGGTGCACTACCTGAAGCAGATGGAAGTCGAGGGCATCCCTGAAGTGGCCATAGAATTCTCGGAAAAGAACGAGATCTTTCGGACGTACACGCTAAACTTGGAGAAGACCATCGACTGGTACAACGCGATCCAGTCGAACAGCACAGCCGTGGAACTGATGTTGATCCAGAAGGAAATCGAACAGATCGACGCCCTTGTGGAGATCGGGGTGAAGGACTTGGTATGGAACTCAGAGGACATTACCGCGTACCTTCAAACGCTACGAGAACCGGTGTCCGCTTTACAAAACCGCATGAACCACACGCAGGGAAACCTTAAGCGCATCCGCCAAATTATGTCCGTGTGGGCCAAGGTGCCGCTTTTCGAGAGGAAGGACTCGAAGAAGGACACAGTTCTCAGCCTGGACGAGCGCCCCGATCGCACCACCAAGCGATACGCCGAGATCCGCGCCGCTTCGAAACAAATTCACGAGCTCTTGCAGGACAACATGGTTCACTTCAAGATGACCGATCGCCAGGACGCCGAGATCTGGGTGAACTACGTGGCCTTCGTCGACAACATCGTGTACGAGAACGTCCTACGCACCGTCGGAGTGAGTGTGGGCTACTTGGCCGAGAATATGGACCCGGACAACAACTATGCGCCCCTCTTCGAGTCCCGACTCGAGCTGGTCGAGCCCAATCTAGTCTTCGTGCCGTCACTCGATCCCGAAGACAAGCACGGCTTCAACAGCATGCTGATCGAGCTGATGCGGGACATCCTGAAAATGGCAAACCTCGTGGAGCGGCTGAAGAAGAGTGACAAACGGACCTACGGCGAGATGGTTAGCCTGAACTCGGACATCATCGACATGCGGCGGGAGATTCTGAACGGCGTCGACCAGGTCATGGAGGAGGCCTCAGAGTTCTGCCGTCGCTTTGAGCGATACTCGTACCTCTGGCTGGATGACAGGGAGGAGTGCATGTTGTACTTCTTGGACTATGGGCGCATGCTCGACGCCGACGAGGTGGACCTGATCATGTCCAAGGACCCGAATGCCCCGCCAGAGTGTCCCCCGACGATCGAAGCATTCCGCGAGCAGATCGACAACTACGAGTCGCTGTTCATGGAGATCGAGGCAATCGCGCCATTCCAAGTCTTCAGCTCGTGGTTCCAAGTTGACGTGAGACCGTTCCGCCAGGCCCTTCTCAATACGGTCTGCAAGTGGGGCAACATGTTCAAGGAGCACCTGGTCAACCGGGTCACCAACAACCTCATGGATCTGAGTAACTTCATCCGCAAGGCTGACGAGGGCCTGCTGCAGACAGTGAAGGAAGGCGACTACGACGGTCTGGTCAGCATAATGGCGTACCTGATGCAGGTGAAGGAACGCGCAGCTAACACCGACGAGATGTTCGAGCCGATGCAGGAGACAATCCAGCTGCTGAAGTACTACGACATGGACATCCCTGAGGAAGTGAACGTGCTGCTGCAAGAGCTGCCCGAGCAGTGGGCGAACACCAAAAAGATTGCCACCACAGTGAAGCAGCAGGTGTCGCCGTTGCAGGCCACTGAAGTGGTGAGCATTCGCAACAAGATTACTGCGTTCGAAGCGCATATCGCGCTCTTTCGAGAGGTCTTCAAGACGTACGAGTTCTTTCGGTTCGATTGCAAGGAGCCGTATGAGCTGGCGAACCGGGTGAACTCCGACATGTTTCGCATTGAGCAGGATATGCGGGACATTCAGCAGTCGGGCAGTTTATTCGAGGTCAACATTCCGGAATTTAAGGTTCTCAAGCAGTGCCGCAAGGAGCTCAGGATGCTAAAGGTAAGCGTTGGAAGGTACTGTCGGTTGTTCAGTGATAGGTTCGGGAAAATAATAGGGTATCACTAACAGTGCCATCCAAGAGTCAGTTGAAATTATTATGCAAGTCAAAATTCAAGATGTTCAAGTAACATATGCAGACATGATAGGTTAATAGATTTTTACACTTTTTATTCAATTATTTTTTTATTCAAGAGGAGAAACACATCTTCCGAAATGTTTTTCTTTATGTATGAAATATTTCTACGATGCTCTAGATTCCGTTATTTTCGCTTCAAATGACTGGGGTTTCCCTAACAATTTTACATTTTTATTTATGCGAGTTTATGCGAGCCATTATGTGAAGAATAGCCAAGAATTGGTAGGCAGCAAAATTGGCTGAGCTTTGCAATAGAAATTGCCAAACTTTATGGTATAAATGTTTTGACTGCAGTGACAACAGATTTGACAGCCGCCTGTTATTCATCGGACTACCTCTAATGTGTGATTTGCAAAAGCAACGGCCTACCGTCTCTCCAAAAAAACGAAAAACTCAGCTTTTCAATGTCAACTCTAGCTTGAATTACTAAAAAGTCGCACATTTTCCTCTTTATCAGCTAAGCACGATCACTTATCGAATACGCTTAGTGATTGATCACTTATTTAAATTACCCTTCGGATCTCGTTTGAAATTTTCACTCACTCAATGCTGACAGTTGATGAATGAAAATTGGTTGACATCCCAAGGTTTTAAAGCACCGATGAAGAGCCATTCAAATGTGAGGCGCACACTCACCGCCATTAATCCGAGTTCGTTGACCTTTGTCGAGAAATGTGCGGAAGCCAACTACTTCGACTGATCGTTAACATATTTAAATAAACATTTTGCAAATGACTGTGTCTCATATGTGTTTCATGTATTCAACCGGGTAGGCCAGATAAGCGAGTTGGCGGCTGGAATTCTGCTCGACTGTCTGTGATGGCAAGGTTAGAAAATTGGCAGAGATTATGGTACATCTGGTCAAGAGAATCGGTGTGTAAAGCATTGGAATCAAAGATGAATGACTGCCTTTTAGCCGCCAAATGGCCAGTGAAAGATTTAGAGTCAAAGACGGTAATGGGTGTATAAAGCCCGGTGCATCCAAGCGATTTTTTTTTGACGCGGTGGCAACGCTTTAGCGTCTTTTAATACTCGCAAATCAATTGAGTGGTCCACACAAGCGGGCAATCATGCTCAATTGATTTGTAAGTATTGTAAGACGTTGAAGCAATGATGCCGCTCGTGTGCACCGGGGATAAATTTACAAACATTTCAGCACAATTTTTATTTTTTTACAGGGACAAAAAAATGTATTTAGGGGAGCAAAAGCGCACAAAATCCTGATGTCGCTTTCAGATTTGATATCAGATATCTGTGGTCGCAAGAAATAGCTGCCTAAGGATCCTATACTTTTTTTTAAGAACCAGTGCAATGTACTGGAGCAAAAAAATTGAAAATCGTCAAGTACAAGTCTTTTTTTTACTTGAATATTTTTAAGCACAAATTCGGTAATCAAATTTTTACGTAGCTTACACCATCGTTCGATTGTTAACGTTCCGTTTTTCTTAACGTTATGAACTATTTTACTAATGATTGCCAACAAAAGTAATGTTTGGTTACGAATTAAATAGGAAATATCACTCTTTTACGAAGTTCCAGCCATTATCTGTTATTGTGACAACTACATAGAAATATGCAAGTGTTTCGTAGCCCAGTAATAATAATGGTATAAAAACAACTACTTTAGAGTAGAAAACGCAACGAAAAACACTTTTATTGTCTATATCCTTTCTCCATCCCCAAGTCACAATTTTAGACTAAAAATAAACCCTTTACAACATATCCTCTTCACAAGAAAAACATCGCCTGCTGAGTTGTTTGCTCGCTCAGTTCGATACGCAAATAAAAAAATACATCACCTGCTGAGTTGTAAACTCATGCAGTTCGATACGGTAAGACTGAACTCAGCATTGATCTCTGCCTGCGGTTTTTGTTTCTGCGGAATGAACTCCAGGAATACGTCTACAAGCTAGTACTGAGTATCTGTTGAAGTTCGGGTCCAGTCAGTGGCAAGGATACCCGAAGATGCTAAGACGAGTAGCAAAGCAAATGTCATCAATTGTACAGAAGCAATTGGCAGACTTCATTGCCACATTTATAGTGTCTAACATATTTCTGTATTGGTAATCCTTTCATGCCCAGTGTTTTTTCTGTACAACATGAATTTCATCTACTGACAACTCGAAAATTCTGGCGTAATTACAGTAAAACTTTATTCTAAAACACGATTTTAGACCATTTAAGTCCGTATCAGATGTCTCCTAGTGCAAAAAAAAAAAAATATTGGAATCTTTTACTTCGTTTTTAGTGGATCGAAAAATGAATTATTTTCCTTGCGGCTGGTATTGGACGAGGCCATGAAAGGGTTAAGTTATTAAACACATAACTTTGGGTCTGCTACACACTTTAATGTTAGACCCTTTCAATAAATTAATAAACGATTTTTTCCACGATGGACAGTGGTAATGTTAAATCAATAATGAGAATTTTCTTATTGACTTCCAGTATCCTTATTTGCATAAAGGTGTGATATTCCTTAAAGCCGTTAAGGTAAACTCGTTTAAGATGTTTGTCAAAGTTATATACGCAACAGTTGACCCTCTAATTTTTTTCTTTTACCTATTTGGTAGACTATAATCACTTTCGGATACACACAGAAGATTAAGTACATTTGTTTCATTTTTCCAGTATTATAAAAAAAAAAAGAAATAACCACTTTAAAGTGGAACACAAAGGAAGAAAACATTTTTATTAATCAATTCCCTCCTTCATCGCTATGTCTCCTTCGCAGAGTCCAATCTTACACTAACTAAAACCTTCACAATACATAATCCTTTTTACAGAAAATCCATAGCCTGCCGAGTTGTGTGTGTGCGAGGTGGTGGTTCTAGAAGAACCCAATTAGCACTAAGTGCCGTTTTGCTACCACAGCTCTGGAAAATTGAAAAGTCAATTAGATTGGAAATTAGAACCATTGTGCGGCGTTGAGAAACAAATTCAAATTTTTGATGTTCATTTCAGATACCTCGCGCAGAGATTCAGGGAAGGGTTTGCCTAGAGTCCGTAGCCTTGTCCTGGCAAGCGGTGGATAGGAGCAGAGGAAGTGGGTCAATGATTTTGGCTCTGCCGAGTTCTTACAACTCCGGCAGTATGTAAAGTATGGGATCGCCGAGTTGTATTCTCGCACAGTTCGATGCGCAAATGAAAAAAAAATACATCGACTGCTGAGTGGTAAACTCATGCAGTTCGATACAACATTTTATCTGTCAAATGTACTTAGCGAAATTACTTAGAAAGTAATTGTACTTGACAATTTTCAAGTACCCAGTACACTATGTGTATTTACTATTTTTTTCTGATTAATTACTCAGTACGGCAGTACAGATTTACATAAGTACTTAACGGCTCTGCTTTGATATGATTGCAGCAGGACGAAGTGCTATTCTTGCAATTTAATTTTTTATCAGCGTTAATCCAATAATTTAGATCAAATTCGCTTGTCATTTTACATTTTACATCAATTTAAAAGATAATTTATCTTATAATAGATCTAAATAAACAACCAAACAAGACAAAAACAACGTTGGGAAATACTCAAAACTTAGTTCCAAAGTAAGTGCTCTGTAGCCCAAACAGTGGGTTTTTTTTTGGAAATAAATCGTGTCATCAGCCGTATTGCCAATGCCAATTGGTTGCCTCGGAGCTGCGATTTGATCCATTTAGACTTTTTTGTGGGGAACCGTGAGGGACCGATGTTATGTTACCAATCCGAAAACGATTCAAGCGCTTAAGGTCAATATCATCCAGGCAACCTGTGAGCTACAGCCCGAAACTATCCATAATGTCTTGGGAAATCGGAGTGACAGAATGCGCAACTGCGAAGCCGGCTGAGAAATTCACTTAAACGCAATTGTGTTTCAAGAGGAATGTATGCTCTTACTAATAAAGCCATAAAAGCCATAACACATGGAACAAAATTAAATTAAAATTTGTTCATTTTATTTGCATTTTTAAAGAGAAACTTGTATTTGGCAGATACAGCATTGCAAAAAGTTCTAATACTGTTCTGCTTTCCAAGAGACAAAAGCTACAAATTCCTTCAAATTTCCGTCTCAATATACAAAGTTCTGTGAACCTATCTTGTGTTTCCCATTTGCCTCTATCAGGAGACCTCTCTTATAAACCTTTCCATTCCAGCAACTCTGGGACTACGTCCACATCGTGCAAACCTGCATCGAGGACTGGAAGACGACACCGTGGCGTAAGGTCGACGTCGAGAACATGGATATCGAGTGCAAGAAGTTCGCCAAAGATATCCGCCTGCTAGACAAGGAGATGCGCGCCTGGGACACCTTCATCATGCTCGAGTCAACCGTCAAGAACATGCTGACTTCACTCCGAGCTGTCGGCGAGCTGCAGAACCCTGCAATCCGTGAACGCCACTGGAACCAGTTGATGACATCCACGAAGGTCGTACTTTTGTTTTGAACTCCCTCTCTCCTTCGCTGTACATACAAAGCTAAAACCTTTCCAGTTTGCACCTGACAATGTCGGCGGTGTGCATCTCGCGGAGGGGAATCCGACACCGCGAGAGCACCTGTCGATCGTTGTGTGTGTACAGTCACAGTCAATTCGATTAGTTTTACTTTTTAATTTGGTTTTTGTTCCTTTGTGTACCTCTTTCCCATCCCGTCGCCCACCTTTTTGTTTCGTTTTTGTAAATACGTTTCGTTACAGAACCTAGCGGCATTGCCCAAGGAGATAACCGTAAGTGAAAGTGACAAGCGACAAGTATCTTAGTTGTTGCATATGCATGAAGTAGAAAATTGCACTGTTTCAATTTTTTTTTTTGTTTCTGTAGCCGTAGTTGTGGTTGTGGTTTTCGAATGGTTGTTGAAAGTTCGCTGGGTTTTAGGTGAAGTTCATTATGGACAAGGAGACGACGCTGGCGGAACTGCTGGGTCTGAATCTGCATGAGTGCGAGGAGGAAGTGAAGAACATCGTGGACAAGGCGGTGAAAGAGATGTCAATGGAGAAGATCCTGCGAGATCTGAATACGACGTGGTCGGCAATGGAGTTCGAGCACGAGCAGCATCCCCGTACTGGGTGCAATTTGCTGAAGGCATCCGAGGAGTTGATCGAGACACTAGAGGACAACCAGGTCTGCCTGCAGAACCTGATTACGTCCAAGTACATCGCGCACTTCCTGGAGGAGGTGTCCGCGTGGCAGAACAAGCTGATGATCGCGGACCAGGTGATCACCGTGTGGTTTGAGGTTCAGCGGACTTGGACCCATCTCGAGAGCATTTTCATGAGTTCTGAAGATATCCGCAAGCAGCTGCCGGTGGACTCGGACAGGTTCGACCGTATCGACTCGGAGTTCCGAGTTCTGATGAGCGAGATGTCGTTGACTTCGAACGTGGTCGTCTCCACGAACCGAGACGGGCTTATCGAGCGGCTGGAGAACCTCCAGAAGGAGCTCACGCTTTGTGAGAAGGCCCTCGCTGAGTATCTGGAGACAAAGCGGCTTGCTTTTCCCCGGTTCTACTTTGTGTCGTCTGCGGATTTGCTGGATGTCCTCAGCAACGGCATCCAGCCCGACATGGTAACGAAACATCTCACCAAGCTTTTCGACTCGATCGCAAAGCTCAAGTTCAACCGAGACGAGGGGAACGAGATCGTGTCCGCGTCAGGAATGCACGCAAAAGACGGTGAGTACGTGGAGTTCAACGAAATCGCCAATGTGAAGGGACCCGTAGAGGTTTGGTTGAACCGGATCCAGGATGCCATGAGGGCTTCTCTGCGACACTACGTCACAGAGTCCGTGGTGGCCTACGAAGAGAAGCAGCGCGAGCAGTGGCTCTTTGACTACCCCGCGCAGATTTCGCTGTGCGTCTCTCAAATCTGGTGGTCCACGGAGGTGAACATAGCCTTCAGCCGCCTGGAGGAGGGCTACGACAATGCTATCAAAGACTACTACAAGAAGCAGATCTCGCAACTAAGCCTTCTGATCACCTTGCTCCTGGGTGAGCTCACTAAAGGCGATCGCCAGAAGATCATGACGATCTGCACGATCGACGTGCACTCCCGCGACGTGGTCAGCAAGATGATCCAAGCCAAAGTGGACTCAGGATCGGCGTTTATGTGGCAGTCGCAGCTCCGGCATCGGTACGACGACAACGAGAAGGCGTGCTTTGCGAACATTTGCGACGCGGAGTTCATGTACTGTCACGAGTACCTCGGGAACACACCGCGTTTAGTGATCACCCCGCTCACAGATCGGTGCTACATCACTCTCACGCAGAGTCTACATTTGGTGATGGGCGGCGGCCCTGCCGGACCCGCGGGCACGGGAAAAACAGAGACCACGAAGGATCTTGGCCGGGCACTGGGCATCATGGTCTACGTTTTTAATTGCTCGGAACAGATGGACTACCAGTCCTGCGGTAACATCTACAAGGGGCTCGCCCAGACCGGGGCGTGGGGATGCTTTGACGAATTCAACCGGATCACCGTCGAGGTGCTCTCGGTGGTGGCGGTGCAGGTGAAGTCTGTGCAGGATGCCATCCGGGACCAGAAGGAGAAGTTTAACTTCATGGGCGAGACAATCTCTTGCGTGCCGACCGTCGGAATTTTCATCACCATGAATCCCGGTTACGCTGGCCGAACGGAGCTTCCCGAGAATCTGAAAGCACTGTTCCGTCCCTGCGCGATGGTGGTGCCCGACTTCGAGCTGATCTGCGAGATCATGCTGGTGGCTGAGGGTTTCCAGGACGCCAGGGTGCTGGCCCGAAAGTTCATCACGCTCTACACGCTCTGCAAGGAACTGCTCTCTAAGCAAGACCACTACGATTGGGGCCTCAGGGCCATCAAGTCGGTACTTGTGGTTGCCGGTTCCCTTAAGGTGAGTGACGTAGAATTGTCAGTAATAGAATTTAAGAAAAGAAGAAGAAACTACAAAATTGTGAGTCTCGTCCTAGGATTTTTAGTAATTTTCTTCTTTACAGAGAGGGGATCCAGGTCGTCCAGAGGAAGAGGTCCTGATGCGGGCACTTCGCGATTTCAACATTCCCAAAGTCGTAACTGACGACATGCCCGTGTTCATGGGACTCATTGGCGATCTGTTTCCAGCACTAGACGTGCCACGCAAGCGAGACCAGGACTTCGAAAAGACCGTGAAGCAAGCAGCGTCCGACCTCTTGCTCCAGCCGGAGGACAACTTTATTCTCAAGGTGGTGCAGCTGGAGGAACTCCTCGAGGTTCGTCACTCAGTTTTTATTGTCGGTAACGCTGGCACGGGCAAGACTCAGGTTTGGAAGACACTCCTCCGAACCTACCAGAACATCAAGCGCAAACCGATCTTCAACGACCTCAACCCGAAGGCCGTCACCAACGACGAGCTCTTCGGCATCATAAACCCCGCCACGAGAGAATGGAAAGACGGGCTCTTCTCGGTCCTGATGCGAGACCAGGCTAACATCACCGGTGACCAACCGAAGTGGATCATCCTGGATGGCGACATCGACCCCATGTGGATCGAGAGCTTGAACACGGTCATGGACGACAACAAGGTTCTTACACTGGCCAGCAACGAGCGAATCGCACTGACTCCGTCCATGCGCCTGCTCTTCGAGATCTCCAACCTACGGACAGCCACACCGGCGACAGTGTCGAGGGCTGGAATCCTCTACATCAACCCACAGGACCTGGGCTGGAATCCGTAGGTCAACTTCGCTCACTTCCAACCTCCAACTGACACTGCTCCATTCCAGATACGTCACGAGCTGGGTTGAGACGCGAAAGGTACCCGCGGAGAAGTCCAACCTGGTGATGCTCTTCGACAAGTACATCCCGTCAGCGCTGGAGACCATCCGAACGAGGTTTAAGAAAATCACCCCCATCGCTGAAATGGCACACATCCAGATGCTCTGCCATCTGTTGGACTGCCTCTTGACACCCTCGAACACACCGGCCGACTGTCCAAAAGAATGGCACGAACTGTACTTTGTTTTTGCTTGTATCTGGGCCTTCGGTTCGGCTATGTTCCAGGATCAAGCCATCGACTATAGAGTCGAGTTCAGTAAGTGGTGGGTGAACGAGTTCAAGACGGTCAAGCTACCCCAGGGTAAGTGTTTTCAGGTTTCCCTCCAAACTCGAATCTAACAATTCTTTCAGGAGGAACAGTCTTCGACTACTTTCTCGACTCTGAGACGAAGCAATTCCTTCCGTGGACCGAAAAGGTTCCCAAGTTCGAGTTAGACTCCGACCTACCGCTCCAGGCTGTGCTCGTGCACACTTCGGAGTCCATCCGCGTGCGGTACTTCCTCGAGCTGCTGATGGAGCAGAAGAATCCCGTGATGCTTGTCGGCACAGCCGGCTGTGGAAAGACCGTGCTTTTGAACGAGAAGCTTCAGCTGCTCTCGGAGAACTACGCAGTCACTACGATCCCCTTCAACTTTTACACCACTTCCGAAATGCTGCAGAAGATCCTCGAGAAACCGCTCGAGAAAAAGGCCGGACGAAACTACGGTCCGCCGGGAAACAAGACCCTCATCTACTTTATTGACGACATGAATATGCCAGAGGTGGACTGCTACGGCACTG
Organism: Syritta pipiens; assembly: GCA_905187475.1. Classification (NCBI taxonomy): domain Eukaryota; kingdom Metazoa; phylum Arthropoda; class Insecta; order Diptera; family Syrphidae; genus Syritta; species Syritta pipiens. The sequence continues at coordinate 66,734,548 of LR994572.1, read as the reverse complement.
TTCAGCCACACACGCTCATCCAGCAGCATCTGGACTACGGCCATTGGTATGATCGAAACAAATTGACCCTCAAGGACATCCACAACTGTCAGTATGTCGCTTGCATGAACCCCACTTCGGGAAGTTTCACAATCAATCCCCGGCTACAGAGGCACTTCTGTGTGTTCGCTGTGAGTTTCCCCAGTGCGGATTCCATAGGCACGATGTATTCGTCTATTTTGGCGCAGCACTTTGCAAATGCGGAGCAAAAGTTCAATGCGGCAGTGACGCGACTGACGCCAAATATTGTGGCCGCCACGATTGCGCTGCACAATAAGGCCTCGCAGATATTTTTACCGACGGCCATCAAGTCGCACTACATTTTCAATTTACGTGACATTAGCAACGTTTTCCAGGTGGGTACGGGTTTCGGATAGTAATTATTCGAGCTTGGTGGTGGATTTGGAGTCGTGGTAGTCACTTGCATGTTTGCATGTTAATTTTTAAGAGCACCTTTTAGTCGAGGTTGAAGTTAGAGGCTGCGAAAGTGGATAAGAACTTCAATAAAGTGTGCATGCTATCCCAGTTGTCAAGTTTTTATCTACCGCAGAGCCACCTTCCTTGGTCCAACTGCACTGTGTAACAGAATTTTAAAAAAATGATTGTTTTTTTTGTTTATAATTGAGGTATGTCAACTGATTCAAAAACACAAAGTTTCAAAGGATAGCCTTCGCTTCAGAATTTGATCTGAAAGTTCGTAACATTCAGATTGTAAGATTAAAATTTCTTGTATGAGAAATATGTTATACTATATTAATTTACTCAGCTTTTCTTAACTTGAATTGTTAAATTTTAAAATTAATGTTGGCTCTGTAAACATTTTCTTCGATTTACTACTAAACAATAATTGTTTTAAGCTTGCTGGTAGTTAAAATGATTTCTTTTCTAATATAGTCGTTTAAAAAACCAGAATTGCATTAAAAAATATTGCATGATATAATATCTTATTTTGATAATGGGAAAGTCAAAAAAAATTTTACACACCCCGTCCGTGTTTAATATTTTCAGTTGACAATTGTACTTGTTAAAACATTAGTACATTTCTGAACAGTTTACGCAATAATTGGAACCACCAAGTCTCCCAACCCAAATTGAATCGCAGAATATAAACTTTGCTCTCATCACCTGCATGCTGCATGAAAGTCACAAAGGTTTTCCTTGGTCGTTGGTCATACAAAACTTAATCACTTTAAAAACAATCCTCCTAATTCTCTCCCTAGGGACTTCTTTTTAGCACAGCCGAATGCCTGGGATGCCCCACGGATATGATTCGCTTGTGGCAGCACGAAACTCAACGCGTCTATGGCGACAAATTGATAGACGACAAGGACATCGATAGTTTCTCGAAAATGCAACACGACATTGTCAAAAAATCTTTTGAAGAGATTGACGAGTCTGTGATATTCGAGAAACCGAACATATATTGCCACTTCGCTGGAGGAATTGGTGAACCTAAGTACATGCCCATTTCGGGGTGGACTGAGCTTCATAAACTCCTTCAGGAAGCTATGGCTTCATACAACGATTTAGTGGCTGCAATGAATTTAGTGCTCTTCGAAGATGCCATGATGCATGTTTGCCGGTAAGACAGGGGGATCTATTCCAGGAATCAGAGGTAAACCTTCTTTCTACAGAATCAATCGAGTTCTGGAGTCACCGAGGGGCAGCGCTCTGCTGGTCGGCGTGGGGGGCAGTGGAAAACAGTCGCTTTCGAGACTGGCAGCGTTCATATCCAGCCTGGAAGTCACTCAAATTCAGCTGAAGAAAGGCTACGGGGCCAACGATTTGAAAGTAAGTGGGATATCCACTCAGTCCAATTACTCGGCTAAGTTTTGATGGTCTTTTCAGAATGAGTTCTCAGGTCTGTACCTGAAGGCGGGGCTAAAGAACGTAAGCACCATGTTCCTCATGACCGACGCCCAGATTCCTAACGAGAATTTCCTGGTTCTGATCAACGACATGCTAGCCACTGGCGAGATTCCTGACCTCTTCCCGGACGATGAAATCGAGAACATCATCGCCGGGGTACGTAACGAAGTCAAAGGAGCTGGGATGGTGGACTCCCGGGACAACTGCTGGAAGTTCTTTATAGACCGAGTGCGGCGCCAGCTGAAGGTGGTGCTGTGCTTCTCTCCCGTCGGGTCAACGCTCCGGGTGCGTGCACGCAAATTCCCAGCCATTATAAACTCGACGTCCATAAACTGGTTCCATGAGTGGCCACAGGAGGCCCTTATATCGGTGGCGATGAACTTCCTCGAACAAACCCAGGTCCTGCCCGAGACACACAGAGACTCTGTGGCAAAGTTCATGGCCTACGTGCACACTTCGGTGAACACCATGTCAAAGATGTATCTTCAGAATGAGCGGCGTTACAACTACACCACCCCGAAGAGCTACTTGGAGCAGATCAGTCTCTACACCAAGCTGCTGAACCACAAGCACCAGGACCTACAGAGCAAGATCCTCCGGTTGGAGAACGGCTTGGACAAGCTGCGGACTACAGCAGAGCAGGTGGCCGACTTGAAAGTCAAGCTAGCTGTGCAGGAGGTCGAGCTGAAGGAGAAGAATGAAGCAGCCGATGCACTCATCGAGATCGTCGGCATCGAAACGGAGAAGGTGCAGACAGAGAAGGCTGTTGCCGACGAGGAGGAAATGAAGGTGGCTCTTATAGCAGATGAGGTCACGAAGAAGCAGAAGGACTGTGAAGAGGACTTGACTAAGGCCGAGCCTGCACTATTGGCAGCCCAAGAGGCGTTAAACACCCTAAACAAGGCCAACCTTACAGAGCTAAAGTCATTTGGATCACCGCCCGGAGCTGTGACCAACGTTACAGCTGCGGTCATGGTCCTCCTGGCTCAGAACGGAAAAATCCCGAAGGACCGCACCTGGAAGGCGGCTAAAATTGCGATGGCGAAAGTCGATGCGTTTCTGGATGCTCTTATAAATTACGACAAGGAGAACATCCATCCTGAGATCATTAAGGCCATTCAGCCATACTTGAAGGACGCTGAGTTTGAGCCGGAGTTCGTTCGAACTAAGTCCGGAGCTGCTGCAGGACTCTGTGCGTGGGTCATCAACATAATCAAATTCTACGAGGTGTACTGTGATGTTGAGCCGAAGAGGAAGGCTTTGGCAGCGGCGAATGCGGAGCTTGCAGCCGCCCAGGAGAAACTTGCTGGCATCAAGAGGAAGGTTTCGGTAAGTGATAACTTAAGGCTGTAGACTAATGGTTAAAGACGGTTTGAGATGAAAGAATTTTCGTGGAATGAAGGATCTTCCTGGCGCCTTTTCTTGCGGGCGCTACAGGCCTCATCCGCCTCCTATTTCGTACATCCAGCTGTATGAGGTCTCTCTCTCTCTTTCTCACAGTGACTGTATGTTATGTATTTCTGTTAAACTTAGCCTTCATCCATATTGAAATGTTGTTCTTATTGAAAAAGATACATATTTTCAAAAACAAACTGAATTAGTGCAATAACAAATAATAATTGCACTTATTTTTAATTGTAATTGATATACCAGCTCAAATTGCTCTCTAATTAAAAAGGAATTAAAATTACGCTTCCATATCAATTAATAAAAATTTAACAATACTGGTTATTTGCTTGCGCCATTTGATTGTAAAGCGAATTAAGTATGGTATACATTTTTTTTTTGCATAAAATGACAGAATGATAATATATTACACGTTTTATTGCAACCATTCTGCATCAGTCGTTCTTTGGATGTGTTTTTGTTCCGTATATCAAGTGCGCCAACTACAAGTTTCTTTTTAATAATGCAATAAAATGAATAAAATTAAAATGTTCATGTATTATGGCTTTGTTACTCATTGGGTTATCAATATGCTCAGAAGTAGGATGATACAATCCTCGCTAGGAAACTGCGAACTAACCAAATTTGCCAGCAGAGGAACAGCGCAAGGAGGTGTTATCTCACCCCTTCTCTGGCTGATAGTGTTAAATAAGGTACTGTTAGAACTAGACAGGGATGGGATTAAAGTAGTTGCGTATGCGGATGATCTGGTGATGGTGAGATGGTATCAGGCAAGTTTCCCACCGTGATCAGTGAGATCATGGAGTTTGCGCTGAAGAAGGCTAGTAACTGGGCTGCAAGCTGCGGACTAGGCATCAACCCTGGCAAAACGGAAATTATGCCATTCACCAATAAATACAAAATACCCAATTTTAACCTTCCCCGCCTAAAAGGTCAACGTTTATCACTCTCAGCTAGTGCTAGGTATTTAGGAATCTATCTAGATCCCAAACTTAGCTGGAATACCAATATTGAACAGCGGGCTAAGAAAGCATGAATAGCTTTCTATACCTGCAATAGGACTTTTGGGAAAAGATGGGGTCTGAGACCAGACCTTACACGATGGATGTACACAGCCGAGGCTCGCCCAATCCTCACATATGGATCACTTGTTTGATGGCCAGCACTTAAGAAAAAATATAACATCGTGAAGCTCAATAAAATACAAAGAATGGCTTGCATAGGTACTACAGGCGCGCTGAGGACTACTCCCTCAGATGCTCCAGTTGCTACCCATTGACCTTCACATTAAAAGCTTAGCGACACAGAGTGCAATCAGACTCAGAGAGTCTCACATGTGGAAATCGAAACCATTTGGCCACAGCTGCATTATGGACTCGATACCTAGACAACTCCTAACGCTGCGAACAGACTTCCTCTTAAATTAGACTTCATAAAATATGCGGACGTGCGCATCCCTTCCAAAGCAGATTGGGATAGCAAGCGGATAGGCATCACACCGGATGTGAGCGTCTACACAGACGGCTCGAAGATAGAATGTGGAGTGGGCGCGGGCATTTACTCGGACAAACATTTCCGCATCCCACAGACTTCCAAATCACGCCAGCATTTTCCAAGCGGAAATCCTTGCCATTAGGGAGGCGTGTCGTATACTCAAATCCCACCCTAACACACAGTCAATCTGCTATCAAAGCAGATTGCTGTACCAAGCAAAACTGGTAGAGGAATGCCGTAACGAGCCTTCCGACGTCGCCGAAAAGTTCAAAGTTGCCATAGTATGGGTCCCAGGACATACCAACGTCTATGGCAACGAGCAAGTGGATGAGCTGGCCAAACAAGGAGCTGCCCTTCATAGCTCGTCAGCTTTGGAGGTACACGTTCCACTAGGGCTAGTCAAGGCACAAATTTCAACTTACTTCTTGGAAATGGCTAACCTCAGATGGTCTCAGTTGACCAACTGCGCAGTGGCTAGCGATACTTGGCCAGAGTACAACTTATCACGAACCTACGACCTTCTTAATAGGACTCGCACAGACATTGCTGAAATTATAGCGATTAGTACGGGTCATTGGCCGATAGGGGATCATGCAGCCAGACTAGGAATCCCTTATCGCACACACTGCCGTAGCTGCAATAACACGGCAGAACCAGAATCTCTGACACACCTCCTCTGCTCCTGTCCGGCGCTTGCCAGGGAAAGGTTACGGACTCTAGGCAAACCCTTCCCTGAATCTCTCGAGGCGAGGTATCCCGGATGAATATTTAAGATTTGATTTCATTCCTCAACGTCGCACGATGGTTCTAAATCGCAATTTATATTCAATTTTTCAGAGCTGTGGTTACAAAACGGCACTTAGTGCTAATTGGGTTCTCTTAGAACCACCACCTCACACACACACATGGCTTTGTTATTAAGAGCAGACTTTCTTATTAATTACGCGGTGTAACACAATTTGAAAAAAAGAAAAACGCTTGTACTGTATTTTGTTTTGACTATGATTGGGGTATGTCAGCTGATTTCTAAAATGCCAAAAGTTCTTCTACATGTCTTTACTTTAGAATTCGATCTCAAAGATCACATTTTCCAGCATTTATGCACTTTTGTAAATTAAACAAATATATATAAATATAAAGGCGACAAAAACATCCAATATGTTACTTCAAATTTTATTACTATATCATTTACTATACTATTAAAAAGTTAACATAAACAAATTTTTGTAACACGGTGTTTTAGAACACAACGTCGTTCAAAAGCATTCTGTCATTCCAATTTTCCAAGACCTTGTTGATGATTTCGTTGTGCAGCTCACGGATTGCTGGGATGAGTTCTTTACGGTTCCACACAAAAAAAGTCCAAAAAGCTCGAATCGCTGTTCCGAGGCGGACAATTGCTATTGCCAACACAACTCTTTTCACAAAAACGCATTGCTTTGAAATATATTTGTAGAAAATCAAAACAAATTCCAATAAATGGGAGAGAGACGACGAGAATAAGTGCAGTTTTTCAAGCTTCTTTAGCTCCGACGGACAATTGGATTTCTCTTTTGGTTAGAAAATCTGTTGAACCAAATCTACTTACAGTTTGTAAAACAGTTTTAAATGAACTAACACAACAAATTCTTGTTAGTTATTTTAGTTTACCCACTCTCGCCATTAATCTCTTTCAGTCCTTGGAAGAGCAACTCGCAAAACTCACCGCCGACTTCGAACAAGCCACTGCCGACAAACTTCGCTGTCAGCAGGAAGCCGACGCAACTCAAGCTACCATTCAGCTGGCCAACAGATTGGTTGGTGGCTTAGCAAGTGAAAACGTACGCTGGGCAGAAGCTGTCAACAAGTAAGGACAATAAAGCTCCATTCAGCTCAACACAAATTCTCATGTTTCTCGATTTTAGTTTCGTAAAGCAAGGCATCACCCTCCCCGGTGACATTCTCCTCATCACCGCGTTCATCTCTTACGTTGGCTGCTTCACCAAGCAATTCCGGATTGACTTGATGGCCAAGATGTGGCAGCCATTCCTAAAGAACATTGATCCGCCCATTCCGACGACGGAGAACCTCGATCCACTCACTCTCCTCACCGATGATACTACAGTCGCGATTTGGACCAACGAAGGCCTTCCCAGCGATCGCATGTCTATGGAGAACGCGACGATCCTTTCCAACTCCGATCGATGGCCGCTAATGATTGACCCACAGCTTCAAGGTGTGAAGTGGATCAAACAGAAGTATGGTGAGCTCCTCAAAGTCATCAGATTGGGTCAACGTGGGTACCTGGACATCATCGAGAAGGCCATCACCCAGGGCAACACGGTCCTCATAGAAAACATTGATGAGCAGCTAGATCCTGTCCTGGATCCTTTGCTGGGAAGGACCCTCATCAAGAAGGGAAAGTGAGTAGATGAAGACCCCGTCTGATTGTCTGGTCCTGACGAAGTGTTTGTTTCAGAGCCATCAAAATCGGCGACAAAGAGATGGAGTATAACTCGTCCTTCCGACTGATCCTCCACACAAAATTGGCAAATCCTCACTACAAACCAGAGATGCAGGCCCAGTCGACTCTGATAAACTTCACCGTGACCAGGGACGGTCTGGAGGACCAGCTTCTGGCCGAGGTGGTTAAAGCTGAGAGACCAGACTTGGAAGATCTTAAGGCGGAGCTCACCAAGCAACAGAACGATTTCAAAATCATGCTCAAAGAGCTGGAGGATGACCTTTTGTCCAGACTTTCGTCAGCTGGAGCGAACATTTTGGGCGACACCGCTCTAGTCGAGAATCTGGAGACCACAAAAAGCACGGCCTCGGAGATTGAGAGAAAGGTGATGAACTTGAAATATCCAAAGAAGGCGAAGGAGTTTGAGACGATTTTTTGTAGGTTGCTGAAGCGAAAGTGACGTCGCAGGAGATCGACAAGGCCCGAGAGTATTACCGGCCAGCGGCTGCCAGAGCAAGTCTTCTCTACTTCATTCTGAACGAACTTAACACCATCAATCCTATCTACCAGTTCTCGTTGAAGGTTTGTGTGGTTCAAAGATCGTTACCTTTAAAAAACCTGCTTCTTTTCAGGCATTCAGCGTTGTCTTTCAGAAGGCGATCGCGAAGGCAGAACCTGCGGAGGCCGTAGCCGACCGGGTAAAGAACCTTATCGACTGTATCTCCTATTCGGTGTTCCAGTACACGTCCCGAGGTCTCTTTGAGTGCGACAAACTGATCTTCGCTTCTCAAATGACCTTCCAGGTCTGACCAAAAGACGCTCTAAACCTGATCTCTCTAAATTAGTCCTCTTTCAGATCCTCCTGATGAGCGAAGAGATCTCATCGCAGGAACTGGATTTCCTCCTAAGATTCCCCATTAAGCCGCACGTGACAAGCCCCGTGGACTTTCTGTCCAACCAGTCGTGGGGTGGCATCTGCAGTCTCGCCTCCAAGGACGAATTCAGAAACCTCGACCGCGACATAGAGACGTCGTCGAAGCGCTGGAAGAAACTGGTCGAGTCCGAGATTCCCGAGAAAGAAAAATTCCCTCAAGAATGGAAGAATAAGACCTCTCTGCAGAGGCTTTGCATGATAAGAGCCCTCCGACCCGACAGGATGACCTATGCACTGGCGTGAGCGTACTTTAGACTTCTATCTCTTCCTCCTTTTCACTTGTCTGTTTACGCAATTTAGAGACTTTATTGAGGAAAAACTTGGCTCTAAATACGTTGAGAACAGAACGATGGAGTTCTCCAAGTCCTATGAGGAGGCCAGTCCATCCACGCCGATCTTCTTCATCCTGTCGCCCGGTGTGAATCCTCTGAAGGACGTGGAGGCACTGGGCAAAGTGCTCGGGTTTACGATGGACGATGGAAATTTTCACAACGTGTCTTTGGGTCAGGGCCAGGAAGTGATTGCAGAGGCTGCCATGGACGAGGCTGCTAAGAACGGCCATTGGGTCGTGCTACAAAATATCCATCTGGTCCGGAAGTGGTTGCCTTTGCTCGAGAAGAAACTGGAGCACTATGCTGATGGGTCACATCGAAACTACCGTGTGTTCTTGAGCGCGGAACCCGCAAGCTCTGCAGCAGCGCATATTATACCGCAGGTGAGTAGATAGTCACTTGAGATTCCATCTCAGAAATGAATTTAAAGTTTTGAGGATTAAGCCCGGTGCACATAGGGACCGCTTAAGCATCATTCGGCATCGGGCGTCATGTTTGCGGCCAAAAATATTCACAACTTCCGGCGAGACCGCATTGTCATCGCCGTGTCAAAAAAACGCTTGTGTGCAATGTTGGGGTGCGGATTAAGGGTTTTTGTCCCCCTAAATGCTGTCACACGATGGATACGCGTAAAGTTTTAAACTCAATGTTCCTTAAAATCCACCCATCGGTGCTACAAAAAAAAGAAGCCAACTTTAAAATTCTTTTTTTTTTTTTTTCTCTTCTAGGGAATTCTTGAGTCATCTATAAAAATCACAAACGAGCCTCCCACTGGAATGATGGCAAACCTACACAAAGCGCTTGACAACTTTACCCAGGAAACACTAGAGATGTCCTCGAAGGAGGCGGAATTCAAGGCCATCCTCTTCTCCTTGTGCTATTTCCATGCGGTTGTAGCAGAGCGCCGCAAGTTCGGACCGCAAGGCTGGAACAAAATTTACCCCTTCAACGTGGGCGATCTCAACATTAGCGTCTCGGTGCTGTACAACTACCTCGAGGGCAACGCCAAAGTTCCGTGGGAAGATCTTCGCTATCTCTTCGGTGAAATCATGTACGGCGGCCACATAACCGACGACTGGGACCGACGCCTCTGCATCAACTACCTCGAGGAGTACATGCAGCCGGATCTAGTCGACGGAGAGCTCTTCCTTGCGCCTAGTTTCCCAGCGCCGCCGAACACCGACTACTCCGGATACCACACGTACATCGACGAGAATATGCCCGCAGAGTCACCGTATCTCTATGGGCTGCATCCAAATGCTGAGATTGGCTTCCTGACCATGCGCGCTGAGACCGTCTTTCGGACGGTGTTTGAGATGCAGCCACGTGACGCGGGATCTGGAAGTGGGGCCACAGTGACGCGGGAGGATAAAGTAAAGCAGATTGTGGATGAAATTCTTGAGAAACTCCCAGAGGAGTTTAATATGATGGAGATCATGAACAAGGTGGAGGAGAGGACTCCGTATGTAATCGTGGCGTTCCAAGAGTGCGAGCGAATGAATCATCTAACCAGCGAAATGAAGCGCAGTCTTAAAGAACTCGATCTGGGACTGAAGGTGAACTGAGGTGACTATGTGCTTCTTCTCTGAAACTCTCAATATTTTCATAGGGCGAGCTGACCATCACTTCCGACATGGAGGAGCTGGAGAACGCATTGTTCTTGGATCAGGTTCCACCGATTTGGACGCAACGAGCTTATCCTTCGTTACTTGGACTAACTTCGTGGTTCGTGGACTTGCTGCTGAGACTCAGGGAACTGGAAACATGGTCAACTGACTTTGTGGTAAGCGACGAAGAATTTTGGAAACGCTTTTCAAGTTTTTCGTTTTCATTCCAGCTTCCTTCTTGTGTTTGGTTGGCAGGGTTCTTCAACCCTCAATCTCTGCTCACGGCAATTATGCAGAGCACAGCCAGGCGAAATGAGCTTCCTCTGGATAAAATGTGTCTCCAGTGTGATGTGACTAAAAAGCAGAAAGAGGATTTCACGTAAGTGTTTTAGGAAGGAAGGATTTGGCCATGAAATTGAAATGTCGCTTGTAAGGCACTGTATTTCACTCAAAAAATATGTTATGACAGCACAAAATACGGAGTAACGGAGTAAGGTAGAGACGATGTTTTTTGAAATACAACGAAAACCTGCTACGAAGTGAGATTCTATTCTATTATTAAGCCCTTAACGGCGCGCGTTCAAAAAAATGCAATCGGGTTAACACCGCCGCGGCGGTGAAGGGTTGATTGGCAACATCACAGAGTTTTAAGTTACAGAGTAGAGAGTCACCGATTGGAGGTAGGGTGTGAGTTACGTAAACTTAAAGAACTAGTCCGGCGTAAGTGCTTGGCTGTCTTGCTAGGCTTAAAGAAATCAATTACCAATCCAAGTAATTCTAATTAGATATGATAGGGGCGCCCATTTGGGCTTTAAAGCAAAATTTAAACTACGCTAGTCCATTTGGACGAGTTTTACGAGTGAAGTCATTTCTGCCAGAGCAGAATCGTACAAGAAGATTGGAGTTCGCTCTCAAATAAAGACACTGGACCTAGTAAAATAAATACAAGATCTTCTGACATCCAAGCAATTGTACGCCCCAACACGTCGAAGGAATTTAACGTAAGGTACACCCGTGCAACGCTCAAGCATTATTAGCATCAAGTGGTATTATTAGAAGATTTTGATTAAATTGAATATAACATAGTAGTGTACTTTTTTTTATAGTAACTCTTTTATTGTTCATTTTTTGATCATTTTATTTTTTCATGAAGTGCAACAACACGGAAGTTTATGGGTGGGCAAAGTACATGTTTAATTGATCTAAACCTCTACTGCATGTACACCGAAAATTGCAATTCGTTAAGGTTCGATAATTTGTCTTATACAATTTGCCGCTGATACCGTTCTTGCGCACAAAATTTAAAGGAGAAGTAGCCTATAGTTTTATATTGAACGGGAATGCGGTCTTGTTGCACTTGGAAGCTTGTTTATATTGCCTCTAGTGTGTGTAAAAGGCTTACCTCGATAGTCGATAGTTGAAGTAGTAGAATGCAATTACAAAATTTTTATTTCACACTAATTCACAAATTTCAGCTTTGTTCCAATACATTAAAGCAACCTCCATTACTCTTCTCTGAACACTTCCTTTTCCGATATCACATATCATAGCAAACAGCAACAATATTCTTTTTATTTGATATTTTCTATAATTTATTGGACTTAAATAATGATGATTTCAACCAAAACTTATTGAAATAAATTTATTTGCAAACTGGCATTAAGTAGAATTGCTTTGACAGTTTAACTTTCGGAAATCGTTAATGAAAAGTTGGCGTCATTGCAACAAAATCCGATAGTGATACAAAATACAAATTGACTTCAGGATCGGATTTGATTACCGCATCCGAAAGTGATCCGAAATAAACCCCCTGCGTTCATAGACATCTTATTTTTCGTTTTAGCTCCATCAGTTGTTTCCGTTGGGATTCACATTTTAGAGCTTCAGCGGAGCACGTCATTTACGAACAAACTTAGCACCGGTCACCGGTGACCCCTATGGCATTCAGTGTGTTAACTCTTCGACTTTCTCGAATAATGAATCCATGTGTACCACCTCTAAGTACATCATGTCGCAGATTCCCTGTAAATCTTCTATTATTGTGTGGAACTGGAACTGGAGTTTGTGAATAGCAATTTAAGTAATAAATAGCGGCTTACATTACAATGCCTCCAGAACTTCCAATAATGTCATTTTGCCACCTTTTTGCCATTTTCCGATTTGCTCAATTAACTACGTCTCTGACCCTTCCAATTTTTGTTCAAATTCAAATGGTACCTCATCTATTACCGTACTGATGAATCGAATCTTTAAATGAATATTTATGAGAAAATTGTGAATAATTAACCGCACGCTTGCACACTTCGAGTGATTGAAGCAACAGCCTCAGGTGCCACCTCGAGCGTACCTCAGGTAAATAGCCGTCAGGGTTTTTTTTTTTTCGTTTACTCACACACAACACAGAACTCATGATGATTAAGAGTGCTTATCACGTTCAATTGTTCGAGGAAGAACAAAAACTAAAAAATGTAGATATCTGTAACCGCAGAATGTGTCGGATAGCTCATAATCAATTAAGTGTTACAGAAGTCATTGGTAACTAATGACTAGTTTAATTGAAAATACGTTTGTAAAACGAAAAATTACTTTTGACTTAAAAACTAGAACAATTATTTAATCATTTTAAAAACAATTGTGAATGCAAATAATTCACAACAATGACGCACGTTTAGAAATTAAAACACAATTAATAAGCCTTTACATAAAATCTTACGCTAAGAAAGCAAAGCATTCGATTGTAGAAATCTAGACGTGTTTAGTACACGTGAAATAAAGATGTAAAGCATCCACCAGTAGAATTTCTTTGGAGATCACATTTTACATCGCCTTGATTTCTAGCACTCAGTTTCATAGTTTTACTGCTCCTATTTTGTATGACTGCGGTATCACTTATAAATCAACTTTTTTTACATGGCTTAAAACCTACAGTTAGTCACAAAAGTAAGAACGCCTTGTAAACACAGAGCGTCTCATGGAAAAACAAGCTCAAACATTTTTTATATAATGCACAAAGTCAACTCAAAACTCCACTAAAATTCAAAAATATCTTAGTCAATCAAAATCAAACCAATTTAAAGGTTTTTGGACGTTTTTGGGAACATTGGGGCCGATAATCAAAAAGCGTACAGTCAAATTTTTATTTTTTACTTTGTTTATACAATACATAAGTATTACAAAATTTGGAGAATTCGATGCGATTTCAGTAGTCTGTTGTAAAGAAATCACAAGAGTTTCCCACGAAATATTAATTTGATTTATACTGTGTAAAATTGCTAAATGTCATTCATATACTGCTTACTTACTTTTGTGACTGACTGTATGTCATAGAACATGAAATAAAAATCGAGTTTATTTAGTAGCATCTGATTTAATTGAATATATGAATACAAAAAACTTGAACTGCAATCATCACAGACAAATAAAGTTTCATAATGTCGTGGAAATATTTCTACCGTTTCAGGTTGGAGCTATTTTGACCCTTACTTAACTTATAGTAGCTAGAGTATTTAAAACAAATATGATTCGGACCTTGAGTCATTCATTGACAAGGACACAGGATGCTATTTTATAGCATCATTAGAATAAAGAAACTAATTGGGTATGAGACTGGCTGGAGCTAAAGAAGCCCGTAGCCACACTTAGGCCAGGCTACACCCAGTACGGTGTAACTATGCGGTGTCTACTCCTAACCATTAGGAACCATCTTACAAATCTACGGATCACGTAACATGATACTCTTGCAAAAGTGTAATGCATTATTCCACACTGTGATATCTACAAATCCTCAGGGTCTTACAATACTATTTTCTTTTTCTGAGCACAGTTTATTGAAAAAGGCACATTTGGAGAATTTGATTCATGTACTTGAGGAAAAATAGGAGCCATACAGAAAATAAAAACAAACATCATTGGTTTTTTCGGGTTTTTGTCCATGGTTTCTCCATTCACCCTTTAGCAATTTTTCTCGAGACTTTGATCAAAACACTGACGTAAAACAAGAATGCGAAAAATCGTGTTTTGCCCTATAGCGTTGTCACCTTCACCCTCATCACGCTATATTGTTTTAGTGTGCCAAAAATTTTTGTATGGCTTGAATGTCTCTGAATTAGTAGACGTCTAAACCGAAAAAACAACACAGATCGAAAGTTTCTTTAGCTATATGCATCCACAAGTGAGTTACATAAGCCCAGCGCTATACCTTTTATTTACTAGTGCCAACATCTTCAAATTCTGCAATAGCTACCTTTGTTGATGACACAGCTATAGATATTTAGAGTTGCAAAAAACAAAAACGAATCAACTAAATCTCCTCAAACTGTTATAAATGAAGTTCTCAACTGAAACAAAAATGAATCGAATCCAGCGAAACAGCTCAAAATCTGTCCATGTTGATTTTACCAATATTTCTTATTCCATATTTATTTCAGATGTACAAGTTCCTTACTCTAATATTGTTAGGTATCTAGGAAGGCCAGCTTAAAGTTAGTTTGTGAAGTTTAACTCTATATTTATTTTCCAGACTCACAAATCCTTTTTGATTGCATATCCAGCTTCTAATCTTTTCAAAGCAGACGTACAACAAGACATTCTGTGGATTCCCATAAATAATCTCATTTTAATTATTCAAACAGTCTATTAACTCATTCACATTTTATTGAAATTGATTTCTTTATTTTAGCACCGCACCACGAGAAGGCGCCTACGTACATGGTATATTCATGGAAGGCGCCAGATGGGATATTCAACAAGGCATCATTATGGAATCACGTCTGAAGGAACTCTATCCACCAATGCCAGTCATAAATATTCGGGTAAAATTTTATTTGCTTGCTTGAAGTTAAGCCGCCCTTGTTTGCAATTCATAGGAAAACAAGCTTGGTCATTGAAAATCAATTCGATGCCATAAGTGAATTTCAAATTCAATTCATTTCGTTCTTTTTTTTGCTTCCGCTTAGGCCATCACACAGGACAAGCAAGACCTCCGGAATATGTATGAGTGCCCAGTGTACAAGACGCGAACCAGAGGACCGACTTACGTATGGACTTTTAATCTGAAAACCAAGGATAAGCCTGGCAAATGGACCCTGGCTGGAGTTGCACTATTGTTACAAACTTAAGGCGTAATTGTAATCACATGCTTTTCATTGTTTATTGGGTCTGTGCGATTGGTGGGAGTATTTATTTATTCGGAACTCTCATGAACCATAAGTACTAGTAGTTTGTGTTGAGTAAGTGACACTTCTTATAATTTAAGTTACACCAGCAAAAATGCTGTTTGCTATCATCTACTGCAATTAGAAGAGATTGTATATTTTCTAAGAAACACAACTGAATCATGATAAACTAAGGCAGCTGGCTGTGTGAGATTGATATTCGGTTGCATAGAAATGAACTCTGAATATGAGCAGTTTAAAAAGATATGTACGTTGGTCAACACACTTTTCTATTTGGAGTGTACTGAAAACAATCGGCGGAATGCATGTTGATTGTGTCCTTAAGCAATTGTTTCAGGTACAATTTTTCATGTTTGTTCCAAAAAAAACTTGACCCTTCGACGCTAATTGCATCGATGAGACCCAAGTTTTCAGACTATGAGACGGTCGCTTAGCATTGGGGACTACATTTTCCATCAAGATCTTCCTCTCCATGTTAGGGTAAAGCTTTAATAAGGAAAAAACCAAGAACATTGTTTTCGGGTCCTTTATATAGATAAAACATATTGCCCATCGTTCAATGGTATGGGCGCTCCAAAAAAGCCAGTCGTGTGTAAAACGTAACGACAGTCTCTTAACAAAATCGGATTTACCCAAGATTTGGTTAACAGCACAATAGGTCTAGCCTTGGCCGAAGCACCAAAAGTTCAATCCGTCAGAAAGAGAAAACCATAAATAGACGCATAGTCTAAACCTGATAAGTTAGAGAGAATTGAGATCATTTAATCAACGCGTTTATATGATAAGCAGTAAGTTTAAGTACCAGAATCCACTGTCACAAAATGAAGATTTAAGGTTATGTTAGTAATTTTAGTAAGAAAAAAGTAGTTGAAATCAATCTTTTCTACAGTTATGACTTATTTGTGTGTATTACAAGCTGACTTACAATGCGTGCACTAAATTAGAAGCACCTTAAAAATAAATAATCTGCATAACAGAGCCAGAGCATAGCTTTTTTAGAAACACATAACAAAATCTTATCGTCATCATAACTCATGCAGTCTTAGAATGGTGTTTTTTGTTGTATGTTGTAGGTGTTAATAGGTTACACCTATTCAAAAAAAACTTAAGCCAATCAAAATTGTTAATCAAAAACGCAAAAATCAGAAAAATAACCCGGGAACAAAATTAGACTTTCGCTGAGATTTTTATAAAAAATTAATATTTTTTAAAAACAGCTGCAAAACTTCGGTATTTTTTGATTTTTAATGTCGAAAAAGTCTGAAAGAGCTAACATTGGCCGCAATAGAAACAAGTTTCTGCATTCTGTGGATATTGGTAAGAAAATAATTGGTTATGACACGAAGTCGTCTATAGAGGCTTTAAAACGAAGTGTGAACGGTGCTGATCTTTTTAAAAGCGTTCCACAAAAGAAGCACTTTCTCCCAGAGTAGAATCATGATTTGAGATCGCAAATTCAAATGGAGCACTGCACCTGCACCGTTCCGAAAATAAGGTTCTATTTAGTGATGAAACTAAAATAAATACAATCTGTTTCGAGCAAGCCGTTGCTAGTATCTTTGATTTACGTAAAACATCGTGGCGAGGTGTCGTTGGAATAGCTGAAGGGCGTAGCGACAAATTCTAGCTTAATATTGGACACTAGACTGGTGCATTTTCCTGGTGACAAATTGTAGCTATTTGGATTTTGCTCCAAATAGTTACATGATCATGCAAAACATATGGCAATATCCACAAAATAGAAACTCGACAGTCATAAAATTTAGATTTTAATGTTATTGAGAACTTATTCCCAAGGTAAAATAGGCAATTTAACATCAAGAAAATTGGATTCTTCGAATTGATGGTAGAGGATTCCGCAGAGGCTTTACAAAAGCTGCGTGAACTTAACACTTCGAATATTGAAGGCTATTGTAGAAAATACTAAAGTTTTATAGCCATTTTGTGAAAAAAAATTATCGATTTCTTATGAAAATCTCAGCGGAAATTTCGGGTTACTTTGCTGATTTTTGCTGATTCGAAAGGCTGGAGGTCCCCGCGACTCCATTAGTGGAACGCGCGGTCATGAAGATGATGATGGCTGATGGTTTTTCAACTCAAGATTAACAGCACAGTGTATTTTTTTTTGTACATACGTACTATATAGCAATGACTTTTTTCATAACTTTTTTACTTCTCACAAGTGGTTGAAAGGTGCTACTTGCCAAAATTACAATATTTGATCTTTGAAATTATTTGAAGTTATTAAATGATGAAATTTGTTATTTTTAAGTGTCAATAATAAGAGCTGTATGCAGACCTGTAAAGTAATGAAGTACATTTGGACTGAAATCCAAGTACAAGTACCATTCCCCGTACTTTCATTTTTATAAGTACAAGTACAATTCCTTGGTACTGATACTTAAAAAAATCAATTACCAGTACAAGTAATTGAAATGTACTTGCAATTCCTTTTTGCAATACCAAAAGTACTTGAAAACAGTTTTTCAATTCCTTTGGTACTCTACAATTCCTTTGTTACTCTACAATTCCTTTGGTACTCTACAATTCCTTTGGTACTCTATAATTCCTTTGGTACTCTATAATTCCTTCAGTACGCGTTCGTTTTAATAATATAATTCCTATTTGTTAATTTAAAATTCTTTCAATAAAACTAGCATTGTACGCAGTTACTTATGCAAATAAAAAGTTTTAGTTTTTAATCAATAAAATAAATTCACAAATTCAACAGAAAGCAATCAATCCAACAACAATTCGTTTAAAAAACAAAATAGTTCAAGGTTCGAGCTCTTGTCTTACTAAAATGCTTAGCTTAGTTCCCTTTTGTCCATATTAATGGTACTATTTGTATTGTATTGGGCGGCGTAACAGCCCGTTGAGAGCCAGAGCCCAGCTTTTTTCGCGATGATTTTTTTCAAGATGATGTTATGTACATTGTGTAAATACAATTTTGTAAAAAAGTTTGCGTTCGATAAAGAACTCTGGAAGAAATTGCGTTTATTCCCAACCCATATCCAGCATATTTGAATAGAGTAAGTCAAAAGTCTGTACAACCTACTGAAATGAATCCAATCCAGTCAAAAGTTATAACAAATTCAATCCAAAAAAATTTGCGCACGGCGGGTAAACTTTCTCAATAAAAATTATTAAAATAACTGCGACTAACTACGAAGTACTTAACAAATGACGAAGCGTAAAATAGTACACAAATGGTACCATTAATATGGACAAAAGGGAACTAAGCTAAGCATTTTAGTAAGACAAGAGCTCGAACCTTGAACTATTTTGTTTTTTAAACGAATTGTTGTTGGATTGATTGCTTTCTGTTGAATTTGTGAATTTATTTTATTGATTAAAAACTAAAACTTTTTATTTGCATAAGTAACTGCGTACAATGCTAGTTTTATTGAAAGAATTTTAAATTAACAAATAGGAATTATATTATTAAAACGAACGCGTACTGAAGGAATTATAGAGTACCAAAGGAATTATAGAGTACCAAAGGAATTGTAGAGTACCAAAGGAATTGTAGAGTACCAAAGGAATTGTAGAGTACCAAAGGAATTGAAAAACTGTTTTCAAGTACTTTTGGTATTGCAAAAAGGAATTGCAAGTACATTTCAATTACTTGTACTGGTAATTGATTTTTTTAAGTATCAGTACCAAGGAATTGTACTTGTACTTATAAAAATGAAAGTACGGGGAATGGTACTTGTACTTGTACTTGTACTTAGATTTAACAGCTCTGGCTGTATGTTTATATATACATTTTTTTTTTAAATTATTGTACAAGTGATGTTTTAATCAATTAATCTACAGCCACTATGAAGGCTTAATTATCTGAGCACAAGTGTAGGTGATGATTACATGATGGTATTCAATTATATGAACAATTTCTTAGTTCCGTCCGACCATCCCATATTACAATCAACATGCAAGGAAAAATTGTGTAAAAAATATTCTTTTTTTACAAAATACTTGCCTGCTGATTTGAATCACATCAACCAATATCTTCCACCAATCTTGCCGGCGCAAAATCACCTATTTGACAAAAAAAAAATATTGAATTATTAAATTATAACTATTAAAAATTGCACACTGTTATCTTAGTTGTTAAATAAAAAAAAAAGAAAAAGAAAAGAAATAAATGATTAAATCAATCGCGAAAATGCTCATATTTCACTCGTATCTGCAAGGTACAAAGCCCACAATCGCCTTCCATTCAAAAACCGCACCACAGTCAATGTGCATCGTGGGCCTACCCCTATTCCAGATAAGCGAGCCACCGTCCGTCATTGTCCCCATATCGCATTCCAACTTCAACTTGGGACGCGTCTCATTTTATTCGAATGGCAGCATCTTAGTAAAGCGGTGATCGTGATTTGATTTACATCCAAACCGAAACTGAAACTGAAACCAGTGATCTTTAAGAAAGAATTTTAAATAAATCGAATAAAAAATAACAGCAATTCAAATCCGACAAGACAATCCAACGGCGACAATCGATGGGAGAAAGTCACTCGTTATCGATTTCATTTGAAAACAACAACAATAAAAACTAAATCAACGTCATAAGTGTGTTCAATTTATCATGAGATATCATCAACTGTTGTAAAGATATGTTTTTTCCTGCTCTTCTTGTGTGTTTATAAATAATTCATCCAGATACAATTATTCTCAATTTCATATATGCCTCCTCCGAATCGATCGCCATCGTCGTTGTTGTCAGATTGTTGTTGTTGTGACCATCTCATCTATCTACACATGTACGTCGGGTATAGATACAACTGATCGTACACTTTGTAGATCGTTCTCTGCTGGCGCTGCTGCTTCTGTTACTGCTGCTGAGAGAGTGGTGTTGCTTTAGTTTTTTTTTTTCTGTCTCAAATTCAAATTCAATATACCCCATCTCCTCCATGTAGCGATACAGAGAGTCTCCTCTTATCTGGATGTGTGAAAAAAAATTAAATAAAATAAAAAAACGTCAAAATACTAGTGGCCGGCGGAGTATGAGACAAAAAATATATAAAATTAGGTACCGATCGCGTATTGATGTTGAGACGTTGTTGAGTCGAAACTAAAAGACGGCGGTGGCGGCGGCGTACGAGAGTCTTCTTCTCAGTGTCCACATACACACGTATACAAAACGCCACAGGGCTTGGGAGGATACTCTTCTGAGACTCTGAAATCAAATTTGCCGCGCTGAGCAGAAAAAACTACAAACGAGAAAAAAAAATTCATTCGCGAAATCTTAGAGTTCTCGCGAACTATCCTCTACCGAGAGTTGAGTTGAGTGAGTGTTTTTTTTTTTTTTTTGTTTTTTGCTTGTTCAACGCGTTTGCCAAAAGCCAACCATCACCTCCTCAGTGAAAAACGATTTTGGATCAAAATAAAATAATAAGAAAAAAGTTTTTAGCGATTGGTCCACCGCGACACGACCAACGACGACCACTACTCTCTCTCTTGTTGAAGACGATCAAAACAGATACATAGATACATCCCGAGCTGTTATCGGGATTCGATCAATTCATCGAATTTTCGGTGTGCGAATGCTTGAAGGTACATTGATTCATTGTTGGGCGAAAAGCGATAGTGGTGTGTCATTAAACGTTTTCCTATCGAAAAGTGCGGAGTTCAAATCGAATATATACGCGAACGTATAAACAAAAAAATTCGATTTTATTGCCACTGATTAACGTGGAAATAAAATTTAATTGACAGAGAAAACGATTCGTTACTTTCCTTTCTGAGTTCGGTTCTGTGCTTTTTTTCGGTTTCGGATTTTTTGTTATTGTTTTTTTAAATCCAGTGTAAATTTTACTTTTTGTTTATTTGTTGTACGGTTTTTTTGCTGGTATTAATCTCAAAAATGAAGTTTATCTGCGTTTTACTTGCACGTAAGTATCTGGGGATTTTAATTTATTCATATTTCTTTTTATTACACATTAACACGGTGAACTGTGTGAGTGGCGCCTGTTGCGGATGAACATCAATTTAAGTGTTTGTTTTATATTTGCTACTTTGTTGCCGAATAATCTGAGTTTAAGAAATCATTTTGCGAAATTTCTTAACAATGTAGTTAAAAAGAGTAAAGAGTAAAGTAAAGTGAATTGCAAAAGGTATAATACAAAGAGGATAATTAAGGAAAATAGATAAATATCGTAATCGGCCTGTAGATCGAATATATTTTTAAATGAAACCGAGCTCTTCAAACGTTCTACATTCATTTACTAATTTTCTAAGACTACAATAAAAATATATCCGAATAGAACTAAGCAAAGAAAGACCGAGTTTTTTTTTTCGTATAAACCACATACAAAACCTTCTCAACGCAAGCCTTCTCAACGAACTCATTAGTCCATCCCTATTGAAGCTAAAAGTTACGCTTATACATACAAGTACATGGAAGGGACTACCCAAATACTCCTAGTTTCAGTCTCATTCTAGTTTTTATCCTTAGTCGCCAAAAAATGATTTAAGAAACATCTTCAAACATTTATCGCGTGGTGTTAGTTATGGTAACATTTTTTTTGTGTTTGCACTAAGTCGAATTTTGCAATAAACTAATCTTAATGTTTTTATGGAATATTTTCATCAATTCAATTTTATACTCCATCACCATACGTGCTTATTTTATCTGGATAGGATATTTCAAAGTGAATTTTTTGAATTTGATATCTTCATGGTTTAAGCAAAGTTTTATTCAAACGAGAAAAAATTGAATATAGATAATATTCTTTTTTCAAACATCATTACCTTCTCTACAAAATTAAATTTAATCATAATTAAATTCTTCAGCGACAATTCATACATTCTTAATGAGAATTACGGGCAAGATATTCAACAAATTATAACAATAAGAAAGAAGTCTTTCGATTATGTAAACTAATAAATTTTATTAATTAATACAAGGTATTGTCGGAATTTGGGGGATTTCCCATTGCTTGAACTTTTTTCAATACTCGCCAAATTGGCTGAAACGATTTTCCAACTCGTTAAAATCAACAAAAGGTTGTAAATTATTTAAATTGAAATTATTATTATAAATTGACAAAAGATTACAAAGCCCTAGCAGCAAAAGCTTTCCGCACGAACACAGTTTTAATATTCATTCATTCAGTAGAAAATAGATAGTAAAATAATTTTTTTCATTTCACAAAATTAAAAAAAAAAACATTTATATCGGCATAAATATTGCTATTCTTAATTTTTAATTAAATATTTTGCTATTATGGACTTGCAAATAGCTTGGCTCGATCAAAAATCTTTTACAAAAAAACTCACATTTTAGAGGTTGAACATTTCGGTATAAATTGTTGCCAATTCACATTTTAAATAAATTCACATTATCAGTAATTCACATCATCGAGGGAGTATGTATTTTTTGTGTTATTACATTTAAAAAGAGTTGGGCTCTAAACTAAAAAAAAGCGGATAAGATTCAACTCATACTCCCTATTCAATAAATTTCATAATATTTAATATATTATCTTCCTATCAGATTGAAGTTTGTAAAAATAAATGTTTTTGAAATTGTTTTCTTTACCAAACATCAGCCGTTTTACTTCACATGAAAAAAAAGAAAAAATATAAGCAAAAACTAAAGCCATTTGAAAAACAAGACTGCTTCTGGATCAAAAAGACTTATCTGAGAGACGGATGAAGATGAGACAACATGAAAACAAAATTAATTTTTCATTGCAATTCAGGTACTGAACTTAAAAAGTCAACTTGAAATTTAGCTTATTCCTGACCTTCGCCCAGATGAAGTAACGAGAATCCTTTCAGAATTAGTCGACTAAAACTGAGTGTAACGGAAGAGTAACGTTTTCCAAGAGCTATGTCTGTCACAAAAAGATATCCGAGTCACATTGTTGCATTTTATCGGCCCTCGAATCAACTCAATGAAAATCCATTTGGTCAGCATATGAACTTCTGTTACATATTCAAAGATCAATCAGTGAATTTCCTTGCGAATTTTTTTTCTCTTTTGCTTCCTTCGTCCGCTGTCGACAACCGAAATAGACAGCCCATCAAAATAAATTAAAATTAGAAATCGCAGATTTTCGCATGAACTCACATCCTTCACAAACATGCAAAATTTCCATCATAATGCTGTCAGCGGCTGGCTATTGAACTATTCCCAAAAAACCAGACAGACGCGCTAAAAATTTATATTCGTCCACCGCAAGAGACCCCTTCGGCCTCCCCGGTCGAGCCGAGGTTAAGGCGGGCGCGCAGCGTCTTACTTATCCGCCACCACCACGAGGGAAGAGCATTTTGGCATCCTGCCAAAAAGTCGATCTTCCCCGATATTTTCTACCAACAAAAGACAAAAAAAAAACCGCGGACAGGTTTTCTGACAGGCAGATGGAACATGCAAAAGTTCTAATGGACACGTCATACTGATTTATCTTTTGCGGTTCGCAGACGGACATGGACACATAAATTTATCTTTTTGATCGTTGCGTCGGCGGGGGTGACGGCGTTGGGGGCTACGAATATGTTAATGAACAGGCAGAAATCCTTGAGAGAGTTATAACTTGTCTCGCATTTATGTGACACGAAGATGTATCCTCGTCGTTATAATTATGTTTTGGTTTTGGTTTTTGGCCCGGTCTTTGGAAATTTATGTGCGTTCGCGGTGTTTCGCGTGGCACGAGTGGGAGTGGCGTTATGCGAAAAAGTTATGTTTTCCATTTGGTGGCTTGCTGTGCTCGTCGAACGCACAAATTTGCGAAAATTTATTTATGTCTTCCTGTCACGGGGTATGGTTTATGGTACTCACGTTCCATGGAGAGAATTATTTAATTGAATTTTTGGCAAAGGTCACAAGACCGTGTTTGGTTTTAAATTACCAGGCGCCTATGTTGTTGACGTTATATGTTGGTTGTCTGCTTAATTTCTTGTGATGAACTACGTGACCAAATGGTACACACCATGGAATAGATTTTAAGATCGATATAAATGCTTATGTGTTCTTTAAATTTCAAAGACACAACTGAAATGCGGGTAACAAGTCAATTCTTTATAAGATGTGAAGTAAAGAAGGGTAATGAACTCTGCTTATTAAGGAGAGAAGAATGTTGCCATAAAAGAAGCGTTAAAAACAGAGCTCGGATTTTTATAAGCTTTTTGTGACTTTTGAGCTAGTTTGGACTGTTACGTAGTTTTGTGGATGCTGTTATATGGATGATGCATCTTACAGAAATGTTGGTAACGAGCATTTTTTTACACCATTGGAATATGCACCCAGTCATAAAAGTCTGGATATAGCCTTTTAAATCGTCGGATCTAAGAACCAGCCAAGATAAAATTCAGTAACTATGAGGCCAACGCCATATTTTGCCTCGGTCTTTTCCCTCGGTCATTGGCTTCGAAAATATTAAATTGCATCAGCAAATAAGAAATAAACGCGAATTTTTCGTTTTTTAAGTGAAAAAATATGAAAAACACTGCAAATTTTACACTTGGGTCTATTATTCAACTTTTCAATGAGCAACTCAGAAACATCAAATCTGCACATAAGTGAAAAAATATGAAAAACACTGCAAATTTTACACTTGGGTCTATTATTCAACTTTTCAATGAGCAACTCAGAAACATCAAATCTGCACAAACTTATCCATCACATCTCGCAGCATAGAAATTATTAGAAATTTGTTTAAGCACACATTCGTAAACACACAAATGCGCAGGCATGAGCAATTTTGCTTCTGTAGCAAAAGATAACAACAAAACTGCTGTGAATATCATGGACTAGTAGCTCGATAGCGAATAGCATGCGCTGCAGAATGCATTTTCCTATCCATCCTGTCTCCAGATGGTATTTCGTTAATTTTTTTAGGCACTAAAAGCTCCACCATTTCTAAGTCATTGGAGCTACAAGGACGAAACTGGGCTCCAAAATAGTCCTAGGCCCGAGCCGCATATTTTGAGCCGCTTGTTTTTCGAAAAATATAAGACGGAATGTGAAAAAAGTGAAAAAAAAGTTCGAACCCCCTTTCTCGCCTCCCTGTTGTCTGATCGTTATACCGAATTAAGGGGATCAATAACATGCGTAACACTATTTTTATGCCAAATTTGAGAAAAGTCTGTTGGACGGTTTTCAAGAACCGTTGAAAAGACTAAAAAAGTTCAAGCCCCCATAACTCCACTTTGAGTGATCCGAACCTTATGGTTCAACTTTAGGATCTGTAGGGGACCTAGTCCTATTGTTAAGCCAAGGTTCAAAAAATTCTGTTGAACATTTTTAAAAATCATTCCGGAAACCTTAAAAAAAATTAAAACGCCCCTTTCTTCCCTTTGTGCGGTCTACTTTATACATCCACACATCAAAATAAGCTGCTCAACTTACAACTACAACTACTACTTACAACAACAACTAGCTCCAATAGCTTAGGAATGGTGGAGCTTCTAGTGCTAAAAAAAATCGGCCGTAAAAAAAAAACCGGCGTAATAATTCGAAGTTCTTTCACTACATATGTTTCTTTTTGATGAATTTCAAATGAAACTAAATTAAAACAACCTTTCTGACGAGCCCAAAAAGCGTGAAAGCAAGATCGAAACTGGATCGGAACTCTAACCTAACCTAACCGACATTCTACTTAAACCTTTGATTCATTCACGACTAGAACCCTCTTTCATCTTAACAAATAGTTTTTTATCCTGTTCCGTGCATTATTACGACAATTTCAAAAGGACTGGAAAACCAAACCATAAAAAAGAATAATGGAAATAAGAGAGATGATGAGACTTTATTCTACAAATCTGGTAACAACGAATAAAAACATAAGTCAACTTATGTTGAAATTAAGTTTGTACGCAACCAAATGAGCATTTAGAGATTCTATCTGTCATATTTTTTCATATTTTTATCCCTAACGGTTTATAAACTACAGACAAAACAAGAAAAGCTGCGAAAATTAGCTTATGTTGTTGTTCCTTATTGTCACATAGATTATTGGTATCGAACGACCGAAGCCCAGCGTTTTGCAAGCCCCAGTCCGTACTTGTTTTCCTATCACTTGTATGAGCCATTATATAAGGCGAAACTAAATCCTGATCCCGAAGAGTGGGCTGTAAACCTGAGGACGTGAGGCTCTAAGGAGTGTTCTGGATGTGCATGTACGCACTAAGTCGACTAAACGACTGATGTTTAAATTTGTTTACGCTAAGTAATAACATTACCTTTTATCTGTCTTGTGGAATATATTATATTAGTTACTAGTCATAGTATATGTTTTTTACTTGCATAACAGACATTATCGCTGTCATTACGCATATTATCCATGTGTTTGCCAATCACCTAGAATGAGCAATTAAGACTAATATGTTGTGACTGGAAAGACATAGTAGCTAGTGACTAGCAATGTTTCACGAGACTCCTCAGAGTGCCAGACGATAAGGAGGCATACACTTCATCCGATTTTAAAATATAAATTACTTTCCACCTCCAGTTACTTAGCAATAATCCCGTCCTGGAATAAACCACAGCAAGAGCTGCTCACTGCTCCATAAGACTGTCATCATTCTAAAAATAGTGCCGTGACAGCTTGTCTACAAAGTCTGAAACTGTAAGTGATAGCAACAATCACAGAATTAATAATGACGCCTGGAAGCTGTTCGCTTATCAATAATTTATTGGACACACTACGCGAATCGAGGTCATTCCACCACCACTCATTGACGAGTGATGTGTTAATATGCCTCACAGAAAATGTACTATCATCATCGGGCCTATCCTCCGTCATTTGTCTATCAGTTCACGTGCGATGTTATGTGACCCGTATGTCATATGTATAGTTGTCATAAGATGGGATTCTATACAAAGACAAATACATTCTTTGAGTTAGATTTGCTTAAGTTAAGGATATTGCTAAAAGATCTGATGCAGCTGCTGTAAGATGACAGAAGTAACCTTGTGAGAGATGGGAGCTCAAAGGACAAATTTGCGAATGACGATAAAAACGTCTTTAGCTTCGACATTCTTAGGCTTACCTTCGACATTCTCTTGCTTATAATGAAAAGCTAGCATTTTTATGTTAAGCTCGGTGCAGTAATTTTTCCACGCAGTTGATTTTCGATAATTTGAAGTTTTTCCTCATTTACTCGAAAAATATTCGATAATTTGAATAAAATCAATATTAAATAGTCCCCTTGGTAATTTAAAGATGTCAACATTCACTAATTTCAAGTCGTGGCTTCCCTACTCTATGATTAGCTGGGACCCGTTCTTTCATATTCATGCCAGTCCATGATTCATAAGTTAAGGCTTTACAATATTTTTTGACATACAGAGAGGTGATGTTTTAAATACATTTTACAATTAAAATATTTTATTATACATATACATATACACAAATAAATTGATTCATAAAGTTCACACAAAGGAAAACTATGAAAAACGGCTGCATTGGTGCGAGCTTTTTTGGATATTTAAAGAAGCTCCAACCTATCATTTATTTATAGAAAATCAAAAATTCAATGTACAATGATAGACGAAAATCGCTTGATCAAGAATTGTAAAAACGTTTAAAAGGATAAATCACGAATTTTCATCAAACTCTTGTTCATTTGATTCTTTCCTCATTCCTTTTTGGTTATTTAAACTCTCGTTTTTTTTTTTTTAGTAAGAATGTTGAAATAATAAAGCAAATTAGAAACGTGTTCATCTGGACTTCCTTATAAAATAAAACACACGTACATCCTTTTCTTAAATGTGTAAGAATAAATAATGAACACGTTGCATTTAAGGATTATCCTGTTTTGTTTTTCTTTCTAATAGCAAAGGACAATTTTAATAACATAACATTTCTGTTAATTAACTTCAAAATTTGTCTTACGAAAAAATAAAACAAGCGATTTTTTTTAGCTTATTGGCAAAAACACTAATCTCTCGCTTTGCGCTGAGGTTAGGGGTATGAAAAGTGGAAACCGCGCAAAACGATTTATGAGCGTACATGGATGTATTTTTAACAAAAAAAATCATAGTGGGCCATGATTCTTTAAAGAAAAAACGTTATTTCGCACAAACCAAAGTGGCGCAAATCAAATCTGGGTAGATATTATATTTGAAAATCTCGCAAAGGTTAAACCGCACAAAACTAGGGATGAGTGTATATAAGTCTATCTATCAACATCATTAGTGGCGTTACAGCCCACGAAAGGCCAGAGCCTAGCTTTTCGCGCCTCCACTGTGTTGTGCGCGTTATATTTTGACACATGTGAAGGGGACCTACAGTTTATTGCCGCCGGTTCCGAACGGCGAATTGCGATAGCTTTCCATGACAGAAGTACTCCAGGAGGATTGTCAATCGTTCGTTGGAGGTGGGGCCGTGAAAATTGTTTGTGGTGTTTTTTTCCCCGAGCTGTATTCGAACCCGGGTACTCTCCTTAACAGTCCGACGTATTAATGATTAAGCCACGGCCCCACAAAGTCTAGTAAGTCTATCTATACTTCATTACATATTGCAGAAACTAAGACTGCACCAAATCAATATTTACGATTGTGTTTCAATTCTTGCTCGTGCAGTTCAAATTTATTCTGATTCAACAGCCGACTCATAATTGAATTAATACAGTAAACTCTCGATAAATCAAATTTCATGGGACCAGAGAAAAACTTCGAGTTACAGAGGTTTAAAAAAAAATATGGCTCACTTTCGTCACGTACGCATTTCAATGATTGCTGACGGTTGATAAAGAAAAAAAATAAACTTGACTTCGAATTAAAGAGGTAAAGAAGTCGTCATTTTCATCTTGTTTTGCACAAAAATATCTTCGAAATAATGGAGGGACCAAATTGCATATATTTTCTTCGATTTCTTCGGGACTTCGAGAATGTTTCTTTTTACAGAGGTTTTCGATTTATAGAGGTTGGAATTATCGAGATTTTACTGTACCAGTATTGGTGTCCAATAGATATGACTAGCGTGCAAGTAGAACACAAAACAATTTATTTTTCTTATATTGTATTTGACTACAGTGCCCTGCAAAAATATTCGTAATTTGTTTATATAATTTTAAAAATGTAATAGTCTAATTTTAGGCCTGGAAACTTTTTTTTATTATTTTCCTTGTCTTTTTCTTCTTAAGAAATACTAAAAAACCGCTAAAGTTTGCGTAATTATTTGATTATATAGGACATTGGAGGATCATTAATATTTTGTAGGATAACCGTATTAGTTCATCACAGCTTTCAATTTTCGAGGCATTGGGAATCCCATACAACCATGCGGGATTATTCTCATGAAATATTATCCTCAATTTCCTTTATGACCGCCTTCAATTGGTGGTAGTATTCCAAGTCCAGGACCAGAAAAAACTAGCATTTGGAGGTGCAAACATTGCCGTTCCGATTTGAGCTGACAATAGAACATTTTGAAAATTAAAGTCCCCCATAAAAAAGGCTTTTGCTAGAACTGTTGTCCCAATCTCAAAGTAATTGGTTAGTTAAAGGGCATTTTTGCATTGAATAGTCGTTGAAGAAGGAAAATAATTATCCCTCACCAGCACGAAAGATTCATAAGGAACTACGTAAGGTCACCTTGTCAGTGACATCAGCTTTACTTTAGGAACAGATCCGTGTAGGCGCTTTACTAATAAATTTGTGCGACTTTTCGTTCCAAGATTGCTTTTGTTTATTTCTGTCAAAAGAGTATAGGCGAAAGTAAAAAAAACGCGTACTTTGATTTCAAACCCGGGATTAAACAACATAACTTTTCAATTACTATTAGTATTAATTAGTACGCGCATGACTAAAAATACTTATAGCAGAATGGGAATAACCAGCATACTGAAGACAGTGACGTAGAACAAATATATTTTCGATACGTAATGTTTTTAAATGTTTAATCAAATTCACGCGACATTTTGTTTCCGTAACGGACAAAACCAATCACATGTTTACTAAATACTGCGCTTACAAATTCAACTCCACCAAATTGATTTGATAATTTAAATATATTTTTTGCTCTTATGTTTTCAGTTTCGCTTTGCGGCTCCTCGATGACACATTCACTGTCAATCGACGATACAAACGTCAAGTGTATGATGAATTGTGACCTAGTGAACTATAATCCGGTCTGCGGTACAGATGACGAGGGCGAAACAAGGACCTTCAATAATTTATGCATTTTGAAAACAGAAAATTGTCTACGCAATTTAAGTAAGCAACACTATCTCTTGCCTTCCTTCTTCTAGTTTATTAAATTTTCCCTTTCTTTTTTTTATAGGTTTCCAAAAGACTGCCAATGGTCCATGTCCCTAGAGTGAAACAAATTGAAATGAATTTAAATTATAATTACGTGTATTTATATGTTGACCTAAAGATGTAGTTTAAATCTAAGCATAGTCATGATCTACGGCAATGTATACAGAGCTGACTTTTAAAAAGTTGCCGCAGTACAATCCCGCAGAAACTATTTTTTTTTAAATACAATGAAGTCACCGGTTGAATAGGTTGATCTAAGCACACCCCAAAAACAGATCCTTCTACATCTTCACCTCACCTAACTTCACCCAGAAAAAGCGATGTATACGAAGCCTTGAGTACATGGTATTTGTGTGATATTCTTAAGTTTGATCAATCATCATGGATGTAGATTTGCATAATATACGTTTTATTTTTGTATAATAAACAAATACTTAGTAGAAAATATGAAGAAAAGAAAAATCAATTAAATTTTTGATTCAAAATAAAATTGTTATGTGTATCCTTAATTTAATTTAAGAAGGGGAGAAGATTTTCTACGATTCATGAGTCTTTTCATCCATATTCAATTAAGAATTTCCACATATTATTAAATAGACGTTCGCATATTGTACGACAGATCAGACATGGGGGGCTCTCTTTTTTGAAAATATCCATGTTTCTTACTTTTAGTGCGCATTTCACAACAAATTTGCACCTATTCTTTGAAAAATGTACGTCTTGATAACGTCTTTAGTTTTCAAAAACCACAACAGATGTCTTTAAAATCTTGGCAGTAATGGACGCACTGCTTTTCGTCCAGGACGACTTGGCTTTTTTTATCGGAGGTGTGGTTTTGCTCCTGCTCTGGAACTAGTAGGTATACTTGTATTGGAAGACTTTCTTAACAGGAGCGTTGTTGACCATGTCCTTGACGCCCAGCTAAGTTGTACAATTTATTATTGCATGTTGTTTCTGTCCAGTTTTCCAACATATTCCCTGTTTTTTTAAGCTTTACACTACTTAAAAAAAATCAATCTTTTTATGCAGCAAGTCTCAGACTTTCTTACCCAGCAACCAATCAGATATAGGCTTAGGTTTTCATTACGCGCATTCAGTAATTTTAGTTAATTCATTTTTGTCGTATTGACCGCCAGGTGATTTTCGCTGAAGCTTGTAGGACAGATAAAAAGCTAGTAGTTTATAATTATAAACTAGTAGGTTTTTATCTTTGATTGTAGCACTGTTCTCACACTGATTGTTGGTTCCCACATAAAAAGCACAACAATCGAATTTCAGACGACAACAAATCATGGTCTTTGTTCGAATAACATATAAGAGAAATTATTTTTGAAAGAAATTTGTAATCCAACTCTTACAGCCATATTTCACGTAAAAGGTATAGATTGATATATACAGCAATCTCTTCAAACTTCGATCACAGTTTCTTCTTAGCTCGCTCACTCTCCTTCATTTTCTCCACCCGCTGATTACACGTACTCAAATTATAATCTAATCTCTAGCTCCAATTTGATGGAGACAAAAAGCCAAACCGTCTGTCAAGCTCTGTTCGAAGGTATGCATATACCCCACACGCAGCGCCGTATATGAAGATCTCTAAAAATAATTCATGATTTCAATGACTCTCTGTTGTTATCACTAGATACTCGCAGCTGGGATGTCTCTGTCAGTTTTAGTTCTCGGAAGATTCTATATCTCAATGATTGATGTGAATTCGGCCAGGGTTCAAGTCAATCATAGCGCGTTAGTTTGTTTTAAATGGAAAAATCAATGATTTGACTTCCGCTCTTGTTTTAGGAGCTGTTATCTGGCAACATATTTATTTGTGGTTTGCAGAATTCTTTTAAGCGCTGACATCATAGTTAAGTTAAAAGATTGAGTGCGGATTTACGTACGACAAAAGATTGTTTACATACAATAAAATAAATTCCCCACTCGCATTATCATTTTGTTTTTTAGTTTTTTTTTGCGTGGTAATTGAGAAGGGCTTAAGTTTGTTTATTATCAGAGCAAAGCTACGACGGAGATCTTGCGCGTGACGGGATGCACATGCTGAAAATGCGATGTTAAGTAATTGCTTATCTTTAATTTATACTAGGGTATTTTTAACAGACAAACTTGATGGACAAGACAATAATGTGTCGAGAGTCGAAGTTCTTTCAATTAGAGGTTTTTTATTCTTTATTTAATGATGCTAAAATCCGGGTTAGACCTGGGCCTCGATTACCATGCGGCGATACCAACCGGCGTAGTTTTTTGCCAACCGCTTACAATTTTGCACACCAAATTGGTTCAGACCCTTGTCCACCTGTGTGCTTCTGGTTTTCGATTAATGAAGACGACAAAGAAACCCTTCTGTTAATTTTGACAACTATGGCGAGACAAAGAAATAAGGTACCGTAACTACTTTTACAACAGACTGCAATTGTAGATTTATCCCTTGCCCATCTCTCGAATTCATTTGAGATCCCTTTCTCTTGTTTCACGACATTTCTATTCATAACGTATTGAACTTTAAAATACGAAGTCGAAGTTTAGTTCGAGTTAGGGGGAGTTTTGAAAAAATTTGAGGTACAAGGACTAATTTATTTTTTGGGTAGAAGCCGAATTTTGTTCAAAAAATCATATTTTAAAAAAAGACAGGGTTTAAAAGTCTGGTTTTTAGAAGACTCATAGCTTCACTTTTAATATTTAAATCATACCTTACCTTTTTGTTTTGTTCTCTTTGTTTATTTTAGAAAAAATTTGTTCAGATGTCTTTCATTACTTGTATTTGTAATGCTCTATCATTTAATATTTCATTTTTTTTGTTTTTTTTAAATGATTATTTCAAAAGAAATATAATAGGAGTCACCTGCATAGTTTTTACAAAAATCTCTAAAAAGAATGTGACAAAATCAAATATACGCACATTCAATAACTACAATTTTTTTATTCATTCTTTATGCACACTTTTACCATGATTCGAAAAGCTTCCTGAATGATCCAAGTCATCATAAAATATATGGTCCTGCACAAACTCGTCTCTGTGATAAATATTGTGATAACCCTGCACAGATTCTCCTTTTCGGCGATGTTTGTATTCCTTGAAGCTCTTCTGACTCACCTTACCCGATGGCAATTCTTCCAAAGCATGTTCCTTCGGTTGTTCCTCCACTGAACTAGAGCCGTTCCCTTCAATGCCGAGCAGTTTCCAAAATGGCTTCGATGGACGTTGCACAAATCGACTTCCAGACACTATAGTACAACTTTGCATGGATTCGAGATTACCGCCAGCAAAACTACGGGGACATTTTAAAACAAAACTGCCACTTAACTTCCCGGTGTTACAACCTAGGTTACTTAAAACACTTGCTGTCGGTAACATGAAATAGGAAATTGTATTGTCTTCAACTACAATGCAGTTAGCAGATGGCAGATATTGAACAATTTCTAATAAAACTTTGATTAACAATATGAGAAACATTTTTCTGCTTCCTAGAGTAATAACACCGTCGAGTGGCTAAGGCACACTGTGGTTACAAAATTGTGAAATTCAATTAAATAGTCTTCAACGGTTGGGTGGCAAAAGGTATTGCATGATCTTTTTGCAGGGCTTTGCAACAATCATGGAGACATTGCGTACCACTTGCATACTAAATGGTACGTGTTAAGCTTTGCTTCAATGAGCTTTATAAACGATGAAAAAATATTTTTGGTGCTCCGGCAGCACTACCTTTTACGGTAGTATCCCTAGTCCTGTGCCTGTTTAGATCTAGCATCTCTCTGCAGAGTTTTTGTATTAATTTGCAAGTGAAGAAGCACATTGTAGTTTCTGTCGATATCGTAAATCGATGGAATTGATGGTAAAAGTCTAACTATATGGAGATAAACCATTTTTTTCATAAATTATATAAGTTAATAAATTTTGTAAAAAAAAAGACGACACATCGCCAATGACTGTGATGAATGTGTGGTCGACTCTACAATAACGGGGAGTTTGAATTTATTTAAAATACTAAAAAAAGGTAGCGATAGTTGCACCAAGTCTTCAAATCAAATCTGGCGAACGATTACTTTTAGTCAAGAAAGAATCAGTTAGAACACCAATTGAAAGCAGCCTTATAATAGGTGGAGAAAATCAAGTATCTCGGGGACCTTTTCACAAGTGATAGGAGGAGCAATACTCAGCGTTCCTGTGGGTTGGCCAAGCTGGATCAATTTTGAAACAACTTGGAAGATCTGTAATCAAGAAGGCCGAGCTTGATGTCAATGCAAAGTTATCGGTGTTTAACTCGGTATTTATTCCAACTCTCACATATGGTCA
The DNA here is from genome assembly GCA_905187475.1 of Syritta pipiens. Taxonomy (NCBI): domain Eukaryota; kingdom Metazoa; phylum Arthropoda; class Insecta; order Diptera; family Syrphidae; genus Syritta; species Syritta pipiens. The sequence goes on along the minus strand of LR994572.1, from coordinate 66,699,729 downwards.
TGAAATTTGGGTATTTATTGAAAGAATATAATCGCGAATACAAGCTGCCGAGATGAGATTTCTTTGTGCTGTTGTAGGAGTTGCTGGCTGAGAAACACGACGGTGCGCGAGGAGCTCAATACTGAACAGCAGCTTCTTCGAAAGGAAAGGATTATACTTCAATGGTTTGCTCACGTGGCACGAATCTCCCCACCATCACGACATCCGAGGCGCGCCTTGAATGCGAATCCGTCAAGTAGGCCCGATGAGGTGGTTGGACCAAGACCAAAAGCTCGCCTGATTATGTGCTTAGGCAATCCCCCTAATGAGTTAGACTCGACGGTGAAAGATAGAGTTGTCTGGAAAACTCATATGTGTGCACTGCCTCCGCGACCCTTAGTGGAACATGAGTTAAAGTTTCACAAATTTAAGAACAACTAAACCATTTTAGAATTGCTATAGGATTCAGTTGAGTGTTGAGGGCGACTAAGGGTTAAAGAACCGATCATGAGAAGACTATTTCAAAATTAGATTTGATTCGATTTAAGACTCATTCACTAATGGTTCCTCATGGTTTCAAATATTTGCGTCTAACATTCGTGGCTTCGTTTAATGCTGTTGCCAATTAAACTTTTTGCTACACTTTATTCTAGTTTATTCATTTATTTCTTATTTACAAGCAATTTTGTTGTGCTAAAATTCAACAAAATACATACCACGTTTTTGGACACTTCAGCTGGAAATGAAGTCTATACTCTTGTAACGACCTTTCGTAGACACTCCACCGAAGAAAATTTGTAACATCCAGGATAAACAAGATGAGACAAGTTTCCTAACATGTTTTCAATCGGAATTAAACCTGGCTTGGCGTTATAAAACTTTAACTTCTTTGCGAAGAAACAACACACGACTTGCCCGCGAGACATGAACCAATTTTTGAAAGTTGGTTCAAACTTGAAAAATTTTGGCAAAATTCTAACAACAGAGTAATACAATTTTTTGATTTCATTCGGTCACAATTTGTTTTTGTAATGAAGCCGTAACATGATGGCTAAAAGCAACCCAGACCATCAAAAATCTAACTCTAACTCCAAGTAAGATTCGCCCAAATAAGAAACTTTTGGGACGTTCAATGTTTAGCCAATAATATCTAAAATCAACTGGCCGTAAAGTTTAAACTTAGCACGAATTGCCAAATTCTGAATTCATAAGGCAAAACGTAGAATAAATTAGCTTGATCAAGATTGCGAATTATTAATAACATAGCTAATCTTATAGCTTTTACGCTGAGGAACCGCCACAAGCCTCTAATATGGCTTATATTTTACTCAGAAAACAGTCAACTAGTTTTTTTTACAGCCTCTGGGGATATATTTTCCCAGTCGACTTAAACTGTACTCAAATTTCACCTAGTCATAAACACTGATTAAATTTTAAAATACCCCAAGACTTTTTGTGAGCTTTGAATATAGAAATTGTGTTCTACTTCATAATTCGTTCGAGCCTTCATTTTCCCTTGGCTCGGTATTATGCTTCGGAGGGTTAGGGACAAAATTCCCAAAAACATAATCCCCCAAAAAAAATCCCCAAACCATAATCCCCAAAAACCTACAGCAAATTAATTTTAGAAAAATCAACAAAAATTTTAATTATGTCAACAACAGGCAGGCACGCTGTTGTTCACATGTATACACATTAATGAATCAGATCCGTTAGGCAATATTCTTAAAACATATATTGCAACCGACCTCTCGGGTACTCAAAATCCAACAGTAATCCCGTTTTAATAATTACTTATTAATTTTACTTAAGGAATTTAACTATCACTTTTGGGAATTTTGCTCATGGGGATTTTGTTCTTGTGGACTTTGTCTTTGTGGCTTCGGTTCTTGGGGATTTTTATTTTTTGGGATTTGGTTTTTAGGGATTTTTTAAAACACGGGGATTTTGGAATTGGGGATCTAGTCCATTCCCGCTTCGGATCATAAGAGTACCACATTCAGGCACTCCGCGGGAGAGTGCAAAGAAATACATTCATGCCAATAATTACCCTAGGACTTGCCGGTCCTTGCAGGTACTGCACAACAGTGTAGGTTAATAATAAAAAGTCATATCAACATTATCTTTTACACATCAATTATTTGTCGTTTATTTAAAAAATCCCACTGCATAACAATATTCATAACATATATAGTATGTGCATATTTACAGTTTTATACATTTCTTTTACATCCAATTTTGTAGAAGAATCAATAAGTAATAAAAAAAAATAAGGACGAAATATATACTTGTTTTAAGTGATGTTTTTTTTAACTTATTTATAAAGTTTATGTACCTGAACAAATAGTACCGTCTTTAATTAATTTTACTTTGTAAGAGTTTTCCAAATCAGGCAAGACTTTTTTCTTATTTTGCTGATAGATAGAAAGCGATGCACCTTTAAATATAGGTGGAATACTCAACAAGCCTGTGGTTTGACTATAGAAATTCAACTCTGTATTTAATTTGTGAAAATAAACTCAGCTTTCTTTCCAATAGATCTAACAAAAAATAGAAAAGGTTAGGTCGAGCCCATTGTTTTTAATTCGGTTTATCGTTCTTTTAAGAAAATATTATAATATATCTATGCCGCACATGAAATTAAAAATAATAATTGCTGTTGCTTATCGGTTATCTTTTTATATCTATAAATCTTTCTGGACGAGAACTCTGTTCAGGCTTATCTTATAAATTAAATTTTGATTAAAAAAAATGTTTAAAAAAAAAAGCATTAAGTAACTTAAAAATTAAACATAAAAGTGTAAATTAGTAAATTATTTCAAAATTTTAAGTGATTCTCTAACTTTTTAGTAGATATACTATCGACTAAAAGATTCGAGTGCTCAACGAATTAAACCACAGATATTTTTATAAAGACCCCTAAAATGCTTGATTCAAAAAGCAAACCAATTTTTTTTACTTATCGTGACCGGTATTGAATGGTAAGTAGAGTAAATTTTTTTAGAACAGAAAAACTGGGGATTTGCTGGTGACTCACAAGAGAAAACAATTAAAGGCAGTATTAAAAGGAGTGTTTAGACACGAAAGCATTATGACCTTTCGGTACTGAAAGAAACAGAAGTACCTTTTTCCAATATATAAAGTTAACAACGTAGGTGTAAAATAAACTGTGATATGTAATATTCTATACTCTATGTAAGTATACATGAACCTTGATTTAAGGTTAAAAAAAGAAATGAGTGAGTAGAATATTCCTAAAAATAAAGGCATTATACAAAATGTAACAACTCTCACCTTTTTCTTTAGGTAAAAGCTTTCAACTGATACGTATTAATCTAATTTATTAAAAATTACAATAAATACAATTTTCTAATGCGTTGATAAAAGGCAAAAAGGCAGCCAATAATTCAGGGTCTTTACAAAAATACTCAGAGATGTTCGTTGTAAGCGCTTGAATCTTTTTCATCTGGTACACTCAGAGGACTACTTTTGTGGTTTGTTTTGCTTTAAAAGAGCTTATGTTCGGTTCGTTTCAATTTGTTGTGTTCATTTTATTTCTAAATTTTCACAGCCTAATTACATGCCCAACGTCTTTAGTAAAACAGATATGATTAAATTAAAGTGTGTCTTATTTACGAAAATTAAAAAAATTAAAATTAAATCGTTGTCCAATCCGCGAAATGTTCATTACATTTTTTGTTTCATTTCTTCAAATAAAACTAATTTTGCATACTGATTCCTCTCCGTGCCACGTTCAATACACATACACACAGGACTTGTCTTATAGCTTCAAACCTAAATACAATGTGTTCGACAAAAAATGATAAGATTGAATTAAATTTCTTTTTTTAGTCGTTTTTGGTACTTTATGTAGACAGCTGTATTGTACGAAGTGTAAAATTTTTGAGATTGAGTGCTAGCTAATCTCATAAGTATCGGAATCAGTATCATGCAGTAATGGCTAGGCGTCCTCCATACTGTCCATTCTGAAAAAAAAAAGAAAATTAAAATATATATACATTAACTTTTTTCTAAAATAATATGCACTTATATGTATTTGTATCCCAAATGTATATCTTAGTTAAAAAATAAAAAAAAAATTAAAAAAAAGAATATGATTATTTCTGAACGATTATTTTCCAATAATTTTTAAGCTGCTGCCTATCGAAATTGTATTGTAAAATCTTTAGAGTTTACCTGATCTGTTAATGCCTTTCTTAGCCTAGGCCTTGTGTTAACAGTTTTATATAACGAATCGTTAATATTTTCAAGAGATCTGGGTATTGAAAGATTGCCTATGCATGGATAATAAAAGTAAGGGAATTTGAAATGAAACTCTCAGATAGCAATATATCTAAACGATTGGATTAAAACAACATCATTAACGAAATAAATTGTTAAATATTAAAAATATAGGAGAAACTAAAAAAAAAATGCTGCAATGCTTTACAAGGTAAACTTGCAACTTGTGGAGTAAACAGGATTTTTCTTTTTTTACCATCGCCCTTATAAATAAATTAGAGCCCTCTACTTCACGTGTAATCGGTTACACGTAGTACATGTGAAACTATATTATCCGTGTAGGAATACGTTTTCACGTGTATTTAGTAAAATATGTGTAACAGTACAAAATATTACAAATTTAGATGAAACCGTTGTTGTAAATTCTGGGTAAATATTCTTTTAGTTCACGACCATATCGGAGTCATTTTCGGATGCTAACATATGTTTCTCAAACAACTTATGCATGGATGTTGATGAGTCGTCACCGCTCACAATGTTTGTAAGGATGTGCATGGATTCAGGTACGTTTACGAGTTCTTCGAAAGATATACAGTCTTGTTTTAAAATTTCGAGCTTTGTAGCCATTGCAAATAATACAAATAAGAATGCTAATGAATCTGCTAATATTTTCTAAAAATGGAAAAGAATGCTATTGAGTGCAAAATAGTGAGTGAGCTCACAACTGATGGCACTCAATTGAATGATACAAAAAAGAATACAATCTTTTATTGCTAATTGAATTGGTGATTGCTTTCTTTTTTTTGAAATCTTAAATGAAGTCAATTATTGCAATCAAAAAATTGCTTTCATAAAAGAATTCAATCCAAAATGATTGCATTCTTTTACAACTCTGCTATTTTTTATATTTAGAAAAATTTTAAAGAGTCGTTTAAATTAACGACAGATTTTTTGAATGCTAGCTAATCAACCTAGAGCTTTCAAATAGTGAAAGTAGTCATGCAACAAATCCAGGCTCCACGACCTTATTCATATTCTTATATTTTATCCCCATGTCACGATTTTCTCAGCTGCTTAAAAAAAATCTACGCATGTATATTGTATGTTGGTAAAAGTTTTTGGTAAACAACACTACAACTATATTAATGATAATTAGGTGGAGTAACAGTACGTTAACAACCAGAGCCTAGCTTGTCGGGCCTCCACTGTGTCGTGCGCTGTATAATTTGACACATGTGGGAGGGACCTACTATTTATTCTCGGATCCGTACTCCAAGTGATTTGTCAATTATTCGCTAGAAGGGGAGCCGTGAAAATAATTTGTAATATTTTTCCACGGCTGGATTCGAACCCGAGTACGTTCGCTTAACAGCCCGTGCTCTGACTATGGCTGATATATTGTTTCGACCAACAGAAAGCTTATTCTAAATCGACCTAATGATCTTTAAAGGCCTTAATACTTTTTTTTAAGATTAGTTTCCAGATTTTGCTAGGTTCGTGCTGTCTAGTCTGGATATCTCCTCTTGCTTACAAACATTCGGCAGAAATCGTCACAAAACATTTGCTCCTAAGTCGTTTTCCTTCGCGTTTCTAACTTTAAACAGGGTCATACTATTAAAATACTCTCGGAACATTGGCAGTCACTCGGAGGTGTAGCTGAGAAAATTGTTTGATCTGGCCCTACGATAAGACAATTTCCCTATGTATGATATTCCGGTAGCTAGTCTTCTTTCTCCTTACGCTTTCTTATCTCTTTAAGGACGTTGTTCAATTGATTCAGTTGTAGAAGGCAGCTTAAAAATAGACAACTAAATGTTTATATTTTGAAATAAAATCAATCAACCAATGCGCATGATATACAACAATGTTGAAAGGTTTATCGATCAACCTAAGAGAACCTTCAATGCCATACACGTTGCCAACTTAATAATAATAAAATTGAGTGGCAACAATAACAGATAATTTAAGAGAACATACCTGAACTTAGTTAAAGTTCATCTCTTCCGTCAGAAGCAAAAACTTGAAAGTCAACAATCGATTGTAGTCTACAAATGTAATTGTTTTTCCTGAATAAGTACAGACAAAATCAGTACTTTAAAAAGCTACTTTGCCCGTATGCTTTTGGTCGTTATCTTGTTGGAAAACGAAACTTCCCAAAGAATTTTTGAAGAAAAAGATGCAAAATTTTCTTTAATAATTTGGACTCGAAACTCCAGAACATTGCCTGAACCCATACACATCCTTAGGAACATTGTGAGCTGTGAAGACTTAATGGCATCCGTGCATAATTTGTTAGAGAAACATACCGCTACCGATATGGTCGTGAATTGAAAGAATATTTACCACAAATGAGCCAATACAGATACCCAACTTCTTCTTCTCTTGCTCCTAGATTTTATTTGACAGCACTTTTTATAACATTTGTGTCGTGTGAGAGCTTTGAACAACAAATCAAACAAATGTGCGTAAAAATGATGAGTTAGTGTTCGATGATTCCTGAATTACTGTCAAAATGCTTCCTGTATTTCAGCTATATTTCTGAATCACTGTCAAGGGGAAATGGCAGCTGCCCAGATGGATGTCTATATTGGGTTGTCTATGATATTTACACAGAGTTTACAACAGTTTCATCTAAATTTGTAATATTTTGTATTGTTTACACATATTTTACTAAGTACACGTATAAATATAAATACACGTGTATATATAAATACACGTGTAATTATAAATACAAGTGAAAATATAAGTACACGTGTTCCTACACGGATTATTTAATTACACGTATACTACGTGTACACAATTAAACAGGGGGCTCTAAAAGGAACAACTCAAGAGGTTCAAGCAACGTCCAGCCTACAACTTGAACTTTGCATACAGCAAATAAAGTTGATGCAAAAAATACTTTTCGTACTTTTTTCGACTATTTCAATTGTGAAAAAATAATTTTCTTCAAAGTCTTTTTTGTATAGTTAGATCAATATATATTGTGTCAAAAAAGCTATGTAAAAATCCGTATCTTTTTAGCTAACTTCAATAAAACGTTAATTCGAATAAAGTCGGAGCACAACAATGTCCGCAAAATTGCATTAAAGACTTTAACCCTCCACTGTCTACATTGCTTGCCTAATTGTGGATATCTCCCTCGATTTTGCTCATAACCCTAATAACAAATTCGGCCTAAATAAGAATCAGAGAAAAAAAGCTGCTACATTGACTCCAAGAATGACTTTTGATAAATAATAATAAAAAAAAAAAATAAATAAATAATCCGCGTCCATATAAGGCCAGAGCACAGCTTTTTCACGATTCCACTGTGTTATGCGCGTTAAAATTTGACACATGTGAGAGACCTACGGTTTATTGCCGGTTCCGAACGACGGATTGCGAAAGCTTTCCATGACAGAAGTACAGAAGTACAGAGAATTATCAGTCGTTCGCTGGAGGTGAAGCCGTGAAAATTGTTTGTGGTGTTCTTTCGTCGGGCTGGATTCGAACCCGGGTACGTTCGCTGAACAGTCCGACGCACTAAGCATTTAAGCCACGGCGCCCTACGCATATACATAATAAGCATGTCTTAAGTAAGCAAAATTCTTATTTACGTAACCGTCCTAAATAAACCCTGTGATATGGCTCTGAAAGTTTTTACTCTTGCCCATCCCTATTTCCTTAGGCTCAGACGAGGCAATTGTTTCATAAAGCCATCTCTAGAGCGAACTTTGTACAACGCCTGATTGCTCTAGTTCTGCTCTATGGCGCAAAGGCATCGACGCTATTGAGAGCGGATTATGAAGCCCTTGGTTTTTGTTAGTAAAGTTCTGTGAGAGATCTCTGATCCTGTTTCCGGTGAAGACATCGGAAGAAGAAGATTGAAAGACGAAGCGGCTTTCAATACAACGGTTAAGGTGACTAGGTGACACAAGACGTATAGACACTACAAATCCTGCCCGAAGTATCTTGACCCATTGGGACAAAAAAATGTCCCTGATTAAGATGGCAGACTATTTTACAGTAGGGCTAAAGTACCTCGCATGAAAAAAAGCCTCTCGCAAGTGTGAGCAATTTATGCAGCGGTCGTGAAAATGAAGAGGAAAAAAGATATCTAAGAAAACCTGTCATTGCCCCAGTCTCTGTCACCTCAGGCTCAGAGCACTTGGAAAACATGTGTTCCAAGATCTTTTCGGCACAATACTCTGTACCTTTAAAGTATCTTTTTAGATTCCTGAGTAAGACAGGGTGAACGGATCGTACTATAACCGCCAGGTCATATGGAATAGAGGACGGGACCAAAATCCCTCCCACTGGGCAGCACAAGAGGTCAACATACACTTACACTTACGTGAGGCAGGGTTCCTAACCTAAGATGGCGCACGCAGGTGGAGAGCGGCCTTAACCAACCTCTCTGGTGTGTGCAACTAAACTATTTTTGCATGATATAGGTGCTTAAAAACCTTCTTTATTGTCCAAATGGTCCATCGTTTTTTTTTTTCTAATATAGGCACAACCAATGGTTGAAATAAATTGAATGAAGACACACATGTAGCTCGATCTAATAAGATCGATTGTACCTTACTTCTTTAATTCTCTCTGGATATGATATTGTTGCAGTCGTTCTCCGTGAGAATATATTTAACAATGATATTGATTCTCATTGGTAATGATATTGAATCGAGAAATCAGCATGGGAAACACAACTAATCTTTCTGTATTCGACCTATTACGTGTTATTATCAATAATTGCGAAATTATTGCAGTTATTTTGCTATCATCCAACATATCATCTCATAGATTACCATAACTGAACAATAATTAACGTGCGAAGTTGACCTACAGTTTTACGCCGAATCCAAAACGAGGAGACTTAAAGAGTATGCTTATTCTGGTTAAAGAAACTTACAAACAGTAATTACTAAGTAGAAACTAAACATGGTTAATGACACCAGTTAGGAATCTTCATGTGAACTTTCGATTTGTTTGTGCTGTGTTCCATTTTTTAAAAGTGTATAAGTGTAAAAGACTCAGAGCTATAATTATTCATATTAAAGCATTGAACTATCAAGAAAGTCTTAAAAGATGTTAAAAATAATTAAATACACATTCCGCCCGCCCAAGTTAAAAACATGCTTCTTTATTTGATGTTTCCCATGATTATTAAAAGTAATATTAAAGTTCAACCTAAATACGGACAACAGTACGACAACAACAAAATGTAATGTAAAAGACGACAATGGCTACTAAGACGACACACATGAACATGCTCATATACAACTAGGCAACAACAAATAATCAGTCAAAAATCAGTGAAATTCTTTATTCTTTTGTTTTTACTTATGAAAGAAGAAATTTTAATAAATAAGAAATAACAACTAATCTTAAGCCTACTGTACATTCTAAAGCATAAATAAAACATTACAAAAAAATTTAAAAACAATATCAGCAATCGGTTAAATGATTGTCACAGCATATCATTATCTCCGGTCATGTGATTCATTTAAATTTTATTTCCGCACCGCGGGATGTCTGAGTCTTTTTCTTTTCTTCAAACAATATATAAAAAATTCGGTTGCACTTCCAATTCATCCGCGATCCGCAGCAGCATCATTTTGGGTAAATAGTCAATTCATGCTCACACACTGTTAATTCGCTGTAAATGGCACGATGGCATGTTTGTGTTTTTTTGTTTTATGTTTTCGATGAAGTTCGGTCATGTTTCGAAAGAAAGTTTTGTAGATTATGCAGGATAAAATAGTGTAAGCACACATCTCCGTTATGTATTATAGCTACGTAAATTATACGAGATGCTATAGCAGGACACATAGGCACACAGAGATAAAATGGTGATTGGATATGAGAATGAAACACAGAAAACAGAGAATATTTTTGTTTGTTTGTTTGTTTTATAATTTTTAATTTGTTTGAAAACATTTTTATCATTAAAACCACAAAAAATACAACCCGACAAATACCCCCCTTCACACAACCGAAGATTTCACCAATTATAAGTTGGTAGTTTAGATATTCTTTCGTTAAATGTAAAACATACATACACTTTGTTTTTTTGTATATACATGACATTAGAATGTAGATTTTTTTTATTAGTTATAATACTTGAAAAAATTTCAGCTTAGTTATTATTGACAAAAATGAATAATTTTAAGCCATTATTATACGTAAAAAATAAATTAAAATCATAATAAATACTCGTCTGGTATTTTAAACAGAAAGAAAAACAAAAGCATTTCTAAGAGAATTCTATGCCTAGATTGGATGCTTTTCTACCACATCGCTACTGATTGCAGTAACACCACTGTTAAAAACGAAAAATTTTAAAGAAAAGAAAATATTAAAATACAGCCCGTTAAGCAATTTTACAGCACACAAACAATCTACAATTAAACATACAGCCACAACAGGAATTAGTGATCTTACCTTGCGTACGTCGAATTCACGTTATTCACCGCAAATGTATTGCTCGTTGGTATCACCAATTTCTTGACCCACTGTAAAGAGAAAAAAGTAAATTCGATATTTAAACAGATCACACAAATAGATTGACACAAGATCTGAGATGCGATTCATTCTGCAACTTACTAGCCACATTTAAAACCACTCTAAACTAAACTCACTGTAACATAAATTCAATAAAAATCTGAGATTCAGGCTGTTGCCTAATTACACCAAGGCCCCACATTATGGGACCAGAAAATGACAAATTTATGAAGACACATCATAAATCAAAAGATCTATGTCGAAGTACAAGTGGCTCAGTAACCGAAAAAAAAAACAAATAAACTATTACCGGAAAAAACACGACGCTAATCGAATTAACGACTCCCAAGTATTTTATTTCCATAATTTCCATGTGTTGTAATTTTGTGGACAACGCAAACTTAACTTCAGAACCACGATAATACTGGCCGGAATATTTGGAGTATTTTGTCTTTTTCTCACACCAAAATCACTTCAATTTTAAAATGTTTGTTACAATTGTCTTCAGACAGATATCAGTTTATTAATAAGTTTACAGTTGCACACATCACATGACAAAGACAAAACTGTGTGTGCTGCCTAGTTCATGGCCAAAACAATATTAGAAAATGGGCTCTTGGCTTTTCAATATTAGAAAATGATTCTAAAAATCAAACTAAAAACGCAATAACCGTTTCTCCGTATCCATTGGTTACTATGGTCAAATTAATTTGATTAGCACGTCAAAGGGATTTCATTGTCAACCTTATCAATACGTGGTTGGGCAAACGTTGGGGACATTGTTAGCATTTATCTTATCACCTGAGATTTATGTTGTGAAACGTCGATCAACGATGGCCCCATATAATTTGTTTCAAGTATCGTCAACTGATTCCCATCAAGACAACAAAAGTGGGCCTTACAGATATGATTCTTAAAGAGCCATTATCTCGTGAAGGCTTTAGAGCAACTTCAATCAAAAGAGTTATTTCCGTCATTTTGATTGAATTAACTGATTAAACACTCTTAATTGGTGGCCACTTGTTAAATTCAAGCATTTATAGGATGGTTTCGTGTGGCTATCAGTATGAGTAATCGCTATTAATAGGGAAACCCACTTGAATCGCATCTCATCTTCTTTTATTTTGTCTTACCCTATTATTGTTCAATCTTTGGTTGCCCATGCACGCCGACATGTGTATCACAAGATAGAAATTAAACAGCAAATATAAAATAGCAAATATACCTAAAAACAAAAAAATAAGAAATTATTAATTATTCACATTTCATTTGCATAAAAATCACTTACAAGCTAACGCAAGGTAGCCTCCTTCCAATTCGGCCGAACGCACTTGATCAATAACAAAATATAAATTAATCGCTATCACGAGAACTGTTAACATAATAGAGGCAACTTTATTTCCCCTAAAAAAGAAAACGAACCAAAATTAGAAACCTCTATCCAAACCGTATCACTATTTCGTCAAACTTACAGTCCATTAACAAATTCTCCCATAATGGCAGTGGAAGACGTAAAGGCAACCGTTGGTATCGCGGCAAAAGGCAATTGCAATGCCATGACTGCATTTAAAATATCATTCATACCAGTGAGATCTTCAATTCGACTAAAGAAGGCAACGCAGAAAGTCGGTACTATCGCAATAAAACGTGTAAAAAATACTCTTTTCCAGCGTGGCCATTGTAAATTCAAAAATCCTTCCATACAAAACTGACCAGCATATGTACCAGTCATTGTTGAACTTTGACCTGCGGCTAAAATACCAACAGCCCAAATATACATAGCTGCCGCACCAAATGTACATCCAAGGAATAGACCAGCTTTGTATAAATCTGCATCCACTATATTATCATTGTCTGGGAATGAATTTTGTGCATCAGAATACATCGTTTGATTCACACAAACATCCAACTGAAAAAAAAAGAATTTTTTTCTTAGTTTTATATTTTACATTCTTCATGTCAGTAGCACTTACCACTTCCTGATTCGTCTTTCCAAAAAGACCATGCGCAAAGACGGCAACCACAAACACATTGATGATAAAGGACACGAAGAGGGCAATTGAGGCTTCCACGAAGAAGTAGAAATTTGCTTCACGTACTTTGTTCGTTTTACCACGATCTACATCGCGGGACTAAGAAAAATTCAGTTAAAAAATATGCTCCCTAAATGAAAATTAATTTACTCACTTTGACTAAAGCTGAATGCAGGTACAAATTGTGGGGCATTATGACGGCACCAACCACACCAACTGCCTGTAAAAACACTTTCGAGTCACAGTCTGAGCACCAAGGAAAGAACATTCCCTTCATGACTTCTCCTTGATCAGGTGCTGATACTATATACTGCAAGAAGATAATGATTAGCATGTAGTTCTAAAAATTTTGACTATGTATAGGCCTAAAAAATCAACTGTTGCAATGCTTTTACAGACCTCAATAATAAAGACAAGCTTGAAATAAAGAGCGTTTGCCAATAATAACATTCGATATGCTAGAGTTTGGATTGTGGATGTTACATTGTGGATATTATATTTGATTTATTCATTTAATAAACAATAAAATCGTGGTTGACTATTTTATTGTTAAACACTTTTATCGCATCGAAAACGTGAATCCAAATGAATAAGCAGATCAAGTAAAGGAAAAGCTTACTGCGCACCTGTTTCACGTAACCAATAATGTGGTAACTAAGTAATTTGTTACTTTCTTAAATTATTTTTTTTTATAGTAACTTGCAAATGATGTTCCACTAGTGCCTGCCCCTGAAGGGTACTAACAAATCCACATCATTTATCATTCTATCGGTTTTTCCCACAATTTCGATTGTAAACAAATGTAAGCATTTCACAGAAAAACTCCCCTATCTGATTCAGTTCTTTGTTGGACTAGTAAAGCATTTAAGAGAAAAATTTTAAAAGAGAAGTTAAAAAAATAACGCGTTGATTTGAATTATTTGATAAAAACATGACTGACTACTCGGAACAGATGTATCGTCATGAATCATAAAAATGAAAAAAATACTATTCCTTCAAGCCCTACTCCGAGCCTTGTAATTCCCCCTTAAACAATGAAGACCACTTCACTGCTAGCCAACAAGTGGTTTAATATTTACCTCATAGCCAAATGTAACAGCCATTACACTGATAAGCAAACCAAACAGCAACTCTAATTTTCGTAAGCCATACTTGTCCAGGAACAAAAATGTAAACGTATCAATGATCGTGATAAGCGTCCCGCCCCAGAGTGGTATTCTGAAAGGGAAAACCAATATTATTCTTTTTCTGTTACGTACTTTGTAGTCTTCCACTTCACTTACACTTTATTCGAAAGCAAATATATCGCAATGGCTGTGCCAATGACCTCCTGCATGTCAGAGCCGATTATAGCTATTTCTATCATAATCCAAAGGATAAATCGAGGAACATTTTTGTATTGTCTGTAGCACATTTCTGCCAAATGCAGACCAGTCACCACTCCCAATCTGTTGAAACAAAAACATAAGGTATGTTATAAAACTTTAAATCGAAATTTTTAAATAAATAATTCACCTTGCTGATAATCGTTGCATGAGCAATCCTAAACATGTTGCGGCTAATAGCACCCATAAGATTTTATATTTTGCCGCAGCTCCACTTTGAAGATCTGATTCAATATTACCCGGGTCTAAATATGCAATGGACATCAAAAACCCGGGACCTGTAAACGCCCATAATTTTCTAAAACTAAATCCAACCTAAAAATAAAACAAAATAAATATATTTTATCACATAAAAAACTTTAAAATGATTTACCTTTTCAACTTCAGGAATCAATACTTTCTCTTCGCTGAAATATGCCTGTTTTGCTGTTTTTAGATGCGTTCCCTCATTGGGGACAATTTGTGGCTCATTATTGAAGGCATTGGCGGATGTGCTTGGTTTTCGCTGAGCTGCTGAGTATGGCGACAATTCATTTGTATTGTTTGTCTCGTTACCCAATTCTGTTGTATCACCACTATCATCGTAGCCAGCATTCGTTGCCATTCTGCTGGACGTGCAAAAACGAAAAAAAAGAACAAAACAAAAACACTGCGGTTAGAGTAAATTACATTTTTTATTATAATTTGCTTCTGGGTAATAGCAACAACTACTACTCGCAGCTTCCGTTTGTACTTCTCGCACACACAAAAACAAAAAAGCTTCCAATGTCAAGTACACATCAATGTATATCACAAACACCCAGTTCGGAAGCATTGTTTTTATGAGAATTTCTAGAAAATTAGGCAGCTGCATACTTTGTTTGATAAAAGCGCATTCTGCTTCCATACAAACAACGCATGTTTGAGTCATTCAGTTTATCAAGTTGTACCTTTATCGGAATATCACGAGAAAGACGAGAATGACAATTGTTTGTGCATGTCTCACATGCTGTACAACAAAGTCTTTGTTGTACAGCATGTGAGACAACCGCTGAAATTTTAAGTCTGCAGTAAACTCAAGAAGTAGTGTCACTAGCATTTCCAAGAATTTCAGAAATATTCTTTGCCGAGAGAAGATAATTATCTTGATTAGTTGGGATATGCATATTTAACGGTCATATCAACGAATGTCAGTTCAGTTGATTAAACAAAACGATGCAGCAATTGTAAATATATCACTTTGCGTGATAAGGCGATAAGAAGAAGGCTTAGTGAATGTTAACAGATCGAAGACACACTGCGTTTGGAATTATGATTAACTGAGGGTTGTGAATGTATCTTAGCAGCTTGCTTAGCTCAAAAAATATTTTTTAAGCCCTTCAACCAAGAAATAATTGATACATCTTATAAAATTCCATTTACTGTTGCTGCCTTCGTTCATCTGAGTGTGATATCTTACAACTTTTTTGATTGAAGGTTTTTTTTTTTGACGATTGCCTCCCGAATAGCGCCAAAAATAAACACGCAGAAACTTTACACACCCGAACGAGATAGGGGTTCTCTCTTGTGTAGCTTGTTATCACAGTGCATGAAGTTTTTGTGGGAGGAAAACACCTAAACTTAATATTTAACGATTGAATTACACGTTGCATGCAATCAGCAGCTATTGCAGTTTGTTGTTGTGCAACACTTCACCTTAGTGCACATAACGAAAATAGGTAATCAATACATTGTATCACAATGTCGAGGGAAGAACTAGCAAAATACTAAGTGCACATGAGGAAAAGAGGTAGTCAATGTATTTTATTACAATATCGACGAAAGAACTAAGCAAAAGTGCTAAAAAGTAATTTTCACTCCTAAACAAATGAAAATTTAAAGCATATGCTGTTCGCCTAAGAATCCGGAACAAAATAAGTTTGTGCTGGAACCTGAGACAAGTTGTAACGGTTGGTCAGTTGCTTTTAATTTCCTTCATATCAAATTGCATACTGTATACAAAGGCAATATTAATACGAAATGCAATGCCACGTATTTAGACTAAAACTACCAAAAAAAAAAAAAAACACCAGCTGATATGTAAGCACACACTCATAAGATAAAAAAATTAACGATTTATAAACACGCTACAACATTTACTTAATACAACTAATTCTGTTATTACTTTTAAAATATGTATACAATTTCTTTCGGTTCCCGGTGCTTTCATCGAAACAACTTCAAAATAACATAAAAAAAATGAAAACTAATTCACCAAAAAAAACACAACCTTGACGGTTACACGTGTTTTTTTTAAATTGCATAGAGCTTTTCAATTATTGTTTTTACTTCACGGCAATTCTCACATCGATCAACAAACTTTTATTTAGTTAAGGCCAAACAAATCATTTCGCTTACTCAAAAATTAAATAACGACACGAACTGAATCAACACGTCTTTTTTTTCTTGTTGAAAATATTTTTTCGTGCGTTATATAATAACAAAATATGCGGACACAACCACCGCACCACTTACGAAGTGTAATGCCAAACTAACACTTGGTTCGTCTGAGTTTATCCAACAAACCTACGATAAAACAAAATATCTAGACTTAGTCATATCACAAAACAGATGAGCATTACTAGTAAGACTCCATTATATGTGTTTTATTTGTATATACGAATATCACTGATCTCTCTGGGGAACAACCGCGAATCTTGGATTCAAAATGATATTCTCGAGTGCTTTCATGAAAAGCAAACAATATGAAAAAAAATCATAGTTGAGCGGGTAATTACCCGAGCCACGACTGAATCTTAACATCGGTGTGGTGTGCAAAATATCCACCATGAAATGCTAATTGAGACAAAATCTATCGGTTCCATATTTGATTCAGTCTTAGCCACTGACATTGGTGTATAGTTAAAATGAAATTCAACAACCCCTTTACCTGAAGGTCAGGGAGAGATTCAAATTTCATATAACAATGTGGTTCAGTCTGCAAAATCATGGTTTCTCTTAAATAAATAATGGCTGATGGTTTTTCCCATCAAAATACTGCAAGTAAGATTAATAATTAATATGCTGTGTAATCATGTGACTGACTTTCGGCTTGAACAGTTTCACAAAATTTAGTGGGGGAAGAAGATGAGGTCAGATTATGAACATTTTCACAACTCTTCAAATTAAATTTGGAGGAAAACTATTGAATAGAAAATTTTATAACACAGATGTCTGAACATTTCATTTTTAAAAACTATATCGTATTCATTGTGCTCTTTTCGAAGCGGAAATTGTAGCCAAGGAAGGGGTCTTATCATGGATGTCTTAAATGAATGCTGCAGCAGATAGCGGAAAAGGAACTAGATTACTTTCTTCGCATCTACTCCGCCCCGACTTTGTTTAGAGCAACAATATAACTTGACGCAAGTCAAGTCGAGTTTGCTTTTCGGATTTCAGATTTGAGTGCGTAGGAATTTTCTAGTTAACGTATTAATATCTTAATCTCCGCATCAGATCTTACGTAGTTATTGAAGCATCAACTTAACAACAACACCAATTTAACTACACCACCTAAAGGTTCGATTCTTAAAGCTGTTTAAACTAAGGTAACCATAAGATAACTCGCACATACTCTCTATCTTGACCTGCCCACTTTTACACAGTAATAAGATAAAGAAATCAATTACTTCACCCCTACACCAATTTATACCCGATAAACTCTTATCAAATTTGCAATAAAAAAAAATTAGCAAACTCGCCCCATAAACGCATATACATAGCATTGTCAATCTTTAAGGCAAAAGGAACCATCACGATTCATTGCATGATAAAAGCGAATACAATAGGAAATAGATAAAAAGTCCCCGAGTGTCACAACGACAATCTTAAGACATTGTCTGAAAAGCAATTGGTTTTTTTTTCTGTGCCAACAAAAGTAAAAAAACAGGGGAACTTTGCATTAGCAAATAGAATGTAAAACAAACACATCACTGTAACTTATCAAAATGATGACTTCACCCTGCTCGTTATTCGTAGACATTATTTTTTCCGATCTATGTAAAAGCACGACTTTAAAATTGCACCGTAGGAATTTTATGGCGATCCATTCACGTTAATTGCAGAAAAAATACCAACAAACCGTCTAAGCTTCACAAGATCTTTTAGAAAATTACTGTTTTAACTACCGTCTATCCATGTTAACAGCTTAACAACGAAGTTCAGGATGCAACTATGTCTGCTCGTATAATAAGTGCGGAAAATCAAGTGTTGCTGTTCTTACAATCGTGCTTATGTCTTATAAAATTCAATTACATACGATTGTTGATTGGAAAGGGAAATCTCGCATTTCGTTGCAGTGAAACCAAAGTGACAAAGTAATTAAAACGAAACAAAAGTAAAATTGAAAAAAACGTAATTAATATCGAAATAAACTGTAACTTCAAGGTTTTATGACCTTAATTTGGAGGATGGTGATCTGTTTTCTGTTAGCAAATATAGAAATGCCGGTTTACAAGATAACAGGTTCTGTTTAATGACAACCAGATGATAATGATGTCCCTTTTGAAACAATAGCAGCAAGGGTATTATCCTTGTAATTGATATTTATCTGGGTCAAAATCCGGTCTGTCTTTGAACTTTCGTGTGTGTTTATTTATTTGGTCACACTGGTGTGTGTATTGTGTGTTTTTGAGTTGGGTAACTATTTCGAACGGTGAGTTAGTTAGCAGAGGAGACACCGAAATTCCACTGACTGCATACAAGAGAGTATAACAAATTAGATTCTAGTTCATGTCAGAACTATGTGGTAATTTCTTTGATCATTCGTCGGTGCCAGATGAAATTTCTACCTTTCATCGGAATGTGATACCACATATTTTACTCTAACATGGTGATAAAATGATTTTGTAGCCAGCACAGTTGTTGCTAAACGCCACATATTTCTACTCTGCCCCAAAGGCACGTAATGTGAGTAAAGTTTGAGTTAGCAAAAAAAATGAAAATCTTCTGACTGAAAACAATAGAATATAACAAATTTAACCCTGGTTCATTTGTTTAAACCGACGCCGGTGCCAGGTGAAATTTTTATCTTTAGTCAGAGTGTGATCCCCCATAATTTATTCCAGCCAGCATTGAGCATAGTTGTTGTTAACCGCCACACAATTCTTCTGCGTCTCGACAGCACGTAATGTTACAAAAAAATAACACTAAGAACCTCCGTACCAGCATTTTCAATTAAATCCACTTGTCCTGTTGTTGTTCTGAAGTGACCCAGTGAGTTTTCTTCGTTAAATCGCCGTCACTTGGTATTATTGGCACATCCGCTTAATTGGAATAAAACGATTTGATCCATTATCTCACAATTAAGCGGGCTATAGTGTAATAGTAATCTTTCAAATTTGACAGTATATAGCCAAAAACACTGCAGCTGGACGGTGACTGCGAGGACGATCATCACGAGCATATGCCTTTAATATTTTTAATTATATTTTCAATTATCTACAAATATCTATAATTTTCTATAAATATTTTAAACATCTTAAACACATTTGAATGGTTAAAAGATCATTCACTTTGCTTGGTTTCTTTGTTCGCCTTTTATAACGATGGGAAATACACACGAGGATCATGTCCGTTCTGTTCCAAGTAGTGCGCGGCTTTCAAGTCACTAAAATCACTTCTTGAACTTTTCTCCTTGACACCATCCACTCTGTGGCGGTTCCAGTTTAAGAACACTAGGTAATTAAGAATTACTGCATATTTACGAGAAACGTAATCTTTGAGGAAACCGTCTTCCTGTAGAAGACTTTCTTCAAGGAAGTGTGTACTTCATATGTGGCATCATTCCACGAAAAAGTAAACACCTGATTCTAATCTCTCCACAGCAGTCACGTCAATAAAAACGACACAAGTAACATTCAAACGTTGGCATGAAAATAGCTTTCAGTCAAGCAAAATGAAAGTGTAATAATATTACAGTACAGAGTGATTTTTATTTGTTTGTAAATAATTGGTAAGCATTTAATCTCGTTATACTAATAACTTATGTTATATAACAGTCAAATCGGCAAAGTGTTCCACAATTTTAAACGTCTAAGACACAGCTAAGTAGAACATGACGCACTTACAAAACAAACATAAAACAGTTGTTTTATTTATAATAGACCATTAAGTATCGACATACAC
Organism: Syritta pipiens; assembly: GCA_905187475.1. Taxonomy (NCBI): domain Eukaryota; kingdom Metazoa; phylum Arthropoda; class Insecta; order Diptera; family Syrphidae; genus Syritta; species Syritta pipiens. The sequence goes on along the minus strand of LR994572.1, from coordinate 66,679,460 downwards.
TTCTTTTTCGAGTGGCTTTTAAATCACGTTTGTTTTTTTCTAGCGCATCCACCATTAAAGTTTGTTTACTACAATATCAACTGTTAATTTAAAAGATACCTCAATATTTATCATTAATAAATTTCTAATTTAATTGTGATTTTAATGAATGTGATTGACGAGCGTTTGAGCAAGTCACTTTTCCAACTTTTAATATTGATTATTAAACCAACATTTCTGCGCAGAACAGCACTAACATTTTTTTGTTAATCAACAACAATTAAATTAAAATCAAAAACAATTAAAAGTTGCTATACTCCGCACAGATTTTCACATTTCACATCGCCACTCAGAAATTTAAACCAAGAAAAGCGAAGGTTAACGAAGGATAGTGTTTATTGTTTTTAACGACAGCGATAGCACTGAGTTGAAAGAGTAAGTGATTCAGATTTTCTCATTTTATAAATCGTGGTTCTTAAAACTCTCTGTAAACACGAGCTTATCATTTTTCAAAAGAAAAAAAGTGCTCTATTGATTAGATGCCACGATAATGTCAATGCAAAATTGTATTTCTATCTCCGAATGACTAAGATGTACAGAACACACTCGTGTACTAATGGAAATTTTGAATATCAACAAATGTGTGCAGCTACTCATCAGAAAGATCACGTGTTAAATTAAAATTTATTGATGTTCTCTGAGAGCCATATATTTGGAAGGTAAATTGAAAGAATTTTTTTTTCTATACTAAGAAAAAAAAAAGAAACTCAATGGGGTCAGATCAACCGAAGGATCGCTCAAGTCGAAACTCGGACCACTTATAAGCGTGGGCTCAATGAAGCAAACATGCGACAGTTCTTTCTCTTGCTAAACAAAAAGAATATAATTAAACAGATTTGAAATCATTGATCACACATCAAGGACTAGGTATTCCTAAATTCATTTATTATCTACAAATCCAGACAGATTTGACCGTCATTATATCAGACAAACAAAGAAATATTAAATTTAAAAACAAAGCCAGGTTGAATGTTCATTCATAAGTAATCCTTCCAAAACATACATAAAACTTGCATAAGCGAATAGACAACGGGTCATTTATAAGGACATAAATCAATGTAAAAGCATATTGCAACGCACACAATTCTTACTGTATATGCAAACTGAACAAGAAAATAAAAATATAAACCAAATTTGTTAGATGTAGGACGATTCTTCAGTCTAGACAGACTTTATGTGGTCTTTGCCCAACTAGGCTTCGCTTTTAGTGCTTGTCCTGCAAGCTCTACACTTGGCGTGTTCCGTGGGCTAGGCTCTGGCCCTTTATCGGCTGTTTGAAATTGGCTTGCGTCAAATAAGGTGTGAGTCACTGTAGCTAGGTAGGTTTATGTGGTCAGGTGCAGAAGAAAACCCACTGCTACACTTAGGCGAAATTAGGTTCCACGTGTCTTTCCCAATTATCTTCAATTAAAAAAACTATTTCACTTCGGAAGATCTGGTAGTATTTTGAAAGGCTTATTAATTGCAGTTTCAGCTTCAAACGACCTGGAAAGGATTTGGATGATAACACAGACCGTAAGTACTGTTTAAATTTTGTTGCTGCTCTGTTAAATTGTGCTGCCTATAACTGCGATTGCATTTCTTATCCTACACTTGCCACATAAGAAGTGAAAGGTTATAATGCTTAAACTCTCCCAACGATTTATAATTTTACCGTGGAAAAAACAGTTGTTTATTTTATTTAAATGAGGAATTCACTTAAATAAGTGGCGCTTAAGTCGCCTCTTAATCATGTGTCATGTGTAATCAAAATTAAGCTACACCCACCTCTGGTAAAAAATGGTAATTAATTTGTTAAGAATTAAGACTGTTCAAATACATTCAATACAAATGTTTTAAAATTTAAAAATAGATCCGCTTGAGTTTCGATTTATCTTTCGCGATAAGAGTTTAAAAGAATATGTACTTAAAGAAATTATATATTTCCATAAATATGTATCTGATAACTTGCATATAATTAAAACTGGCAAACAAAAAGAGGATAAGCTAATCTGTTGACATATATTTGTTTCTTTTTAATGTTGTTCCATGCATCTGTCTGGCAAGAGGATTACAGAAGAATTATAATAGTGTTTACCAATCCATTTCTAATCCCATGAAACGGAATGGTAGGACTACAGAATATCCCCTGGATTATAAAGTTATATTAGTGTGCTGTGCGGCTTTATTCATTTGTGTACATGTTTTGTTTGAAGTGAAGTTCTGTTTTTAAACTAATATATCCCAAGGATGGATAGTAAATATCTATTGGATTGGATTTGGCTTTTGCAGCGAACTTCAACAGATTGCCAAACTTGTGGGTAATGAAAAACCCCGACCGACTTGGCACGAAATGAGAAACGCAACGTTTGAGATCGATGAAGAATTGTTCACAATATGTTCTTTATGTTGTACTAGTAGAGCTAGCATCGACTGAAAACAATTGCTGTTAACCCTGTAAAAGTGTAACAGATAGTTACATTCGTATGAGCCGAAATCTTAACGGACGTCCAAGCGATAGGAGGGCCTCACCAAATAAGCTGAATACTGGTTCTGCCTTAACCCATAGTCTTTTTATTTAAAAGCGTCTCTCTATAAACGACCTCTTCTACAAAATTAAGAGCTCAAAAAGCTAACACCAAAAAGAGTTTTAATATTTTCGACCACCTTTCTGTTTTCAATAAGACCCTGGGAAAAGGCTTAGACGAGAAATTTAAAATAAACTTTAGAGGATAAATTAAAAATTAATTTTATGAAGTTTTATACAGTCTAATGAATGAGGCGAATGAGGCTGCATTAAGACGCAAATGAACGTGCATTGACTACTCCTTATACTTTTCTCTGTTTAAGAGTATGTTCCAAATTTCCTCGATGTGTGTTATTTATAAATCACATTCAATTAACGAAATATTCGACAGCTCGTTTAGCCAATTACAGATCATAAAATTCGCCAATTCAGGCCACACTCCTGTCATTCCTTATCTCACTGCAAGCATTTTGTTGCACCAGCACTTGATTTGTACCCATCAGCAGAGTAATAAAGCAAAAAAACCGATAACCTGTTCATCCCAAAACAAAATGCAACTCTCGCACAAATCCCACGACCCAGGCAATAAGACACCAACAAGCAAACAGCAAACTACAGCTATTACGTCTATAATCGCCACACGATGGTCAATAACCCACGACCCAAATTAAGACTATGTGTACAACACCGGCTTCATCCACTCCAACCATGACAGAGATTTAAGAGAATCTTTCAAATTCCATCATACATATGGGGCGTAATGTTAATTGGACTGAACGAGCTTCATTATTTTGTAAACTTTGTAGAGATGTGTGACTGACCGATACTGTAGACTGTTGCTTCGGTTTGTGTTGATGGTGATGCAGTTTACCTTGAGCCGTGAGATGACTTGAGCAAGTACTGATGGCCCAGTATGGCTGACTGCTGCTCCACTCTATGCGTAGCACCAATTACTTAAGCCAATAGCGCGCCTGATTTTTTAACATTTTAATTCATAGTTAATTTACCCCTTAACATAAATTTAACGCACACACACCAATCAAACAAACAATGACACATAATTTGACAATCACAAAATTTTGAGATAAACAGTTATTATTATTTATTATTTTCGTTTTTTTTTTTTTTTTCTTTTGACAGATTATTCCAAGAAAACATCCACTTCCACTTGGTCTTTCTTTTTCACACTTACTTAGGGGATATGGAACACAGATCGATTCTCCAACTCTGGAAAACGCGATAGGCGAGAACGCAATTTTCTTTAAATTTCCTCCGAAAAGAAACAACCCAAGTTGGTCAGTTACGAAACGCGAATTCTTTCTTTCGATTATATTTTTTCAATCACCGCACCATTATATAGTAATTATCTAATTCTAAACACGACAAACTTTTCCGCCTATCCGTGCAAGAAAGGTGGCCACATCACAATGCGAGAAAGTCGTGTGCCCTCAGCTGTTCATATATTCTTCCAGACCAGACTCGCACACAGAGTGTATCTCACTCTGGCGTACTTGCGTTCTATTCACAATAGTCAATTTACCAGATAAGAGCACATTTTAAAAAGAGCAGAACATATGTTTGGGATTAAAGTTTGTTTGTGGCTTGATGCAAGTTAAATATTTCTTTTTTTTTTTGGCCACACCTCTGCCCCTACCCACTTGAGATGTAACAGCGATAGCTTGTAGCCTCACTAATTGATAACAATGATAGAGAGTTTCGTGTGACCACGGTTATCGAGGCACGCAGACAGTTATCTTAAGCTTCCTCCGACGTGGGCATGGTGCAATATACTTGAGTAGGCCGTTTTATCTTGACCAGTGGTGTAAGTCTGTCAATTTGGAGTCTTAAATTTACCACGTAAAGAGAAATCTTTTTTTTGTTTTAGGAATTATATGTCAATGTCGATTGATAGGTTAATCGTTTAACCCATTTGTGTAGCCCTTTTCGCTCTATATCATTTTCGCGTTGGTAACTAGGTCTCTATTAACGGGTCAGAAATAGAACTTAATAATATATGGTTTTGAGATTGCTGAAAACTTTTCGCAGTTTGATCGAAACTACTTTATTGCTTTGCTTTTGTCTTCATTTCGGTTTAGAATCTTTACCGTTTTTACCTCAAGGGCTTTCGCTTTGTCATTCTATAATTTAAGCAGCCCTCAAGTGGGAGATTTAAGTCATATTTTTATAATGCAGTACTGAGTCCAGAGCCTTACGTGTTTTAAACAGCCCAACATCTGCGGAAATATGCTTAATACCTTAACTTTCCTACACGCCCAGGATTTTTTTTTTCCATTTCATTGCTTTTAATGCACAAATCACTTACTTATAGGTAATTATGACTTTTTCACTGAAATCGCTTCAAGTTGCGGGTAATATGAATGAATAAAAACTTACTTATGATTATATTGATGCCACTGGTAAGGCCGATAGGTTTAATGGTTAAAATATTTTTAATTAGTTTCTAGTTTAGTGGTATATAATATATATGTACCACTAAACTCAAAAAGTAATCAAACTGAGTTCGAAATTGTATTGCAGTTTTTCTTTTTTGCGAGATTGTCTAAACAACTTTGTTTTAGTTGTCAAAAGAAGCTCATTTTAAAGGAGACTAAATTTATCAATGCCAAAGATGAAAGTAATTCACTTACTCTTTAATCCGGCACAATACCTCAATACTCCTCCATCTTCATACTCGAAGTAGCTGCCATCCTGAAAAGCGTCTATGCTCCAATTCATTGTATGTTCAGATAACCTCTCTGTCGTAAAAGCCATAGATAACGCCAGTCCTAGATCTAAGCAACAAGAATCAGAATCAAAGGCTTCATTATAAGACTAAGCACCAAAATCAAAGTGTTGTGGATTCCTACCCTTCTTGGCATACATACAAGGAAACGAATACGCAGACATGCAGCCAGTCTCACGATCAAAAGCCCATTCTTCCTCATTACAAACAACAGAAGTAATATTTTAAAAGAAATAAATAATAATCTTAACCTACAGTTTCTCGCAAGCTAGTCACTACACTTACATCAATCCACACAAAATCTCTCCAAATTAAAATTCAGCTTCAGCTATAGTATACCGTTTCATTCGGCTGCACCTTGGACACACTAACATTACCAACACACCAACACTTCTTAACAAAAAAAAATGCTCCAATCTGCCATATCTGCACCTCGACAATGGACATCAACTAATTTCTTGTCCAAAATACTTTTCAGCAAACTTTTCAAACAAGCTTTTAAATTATACCTTCCCAATATAAACCAATTTTTAAGGTATGTATTTAAAACATTTAAAGACTGAACTTTAAAATATTAGAGCTGATAGTCTTTGGATCTAGGGCTCGTAAATCTCGTAACTAACTGTTAAGAATGATTATAACAATTATAATAACATTTTTGTTATAATCTGTCGTCTCAGGCAATGACCGCCTAAGCCGAGCTAAGACAGCATGGAGATTGTTTCGGTTTTTAGGTCGTAGAATCTGAAATGACTGTACTAAACAAATTAGGAAATTAAATGACTTTCTGATTTTTACACGAGCTTTCGGAACTTTCTTTTTGGGAAGCATGAAAAAATTACTAATGCAGTAATTCCACAGATTTTAAGTCTGTAATTAATAATTAACTCTTGAGAAAAGCCGCTACCAATGGCACTTTTCCATTTTTGAAATAACTTTTCCCGAAATGTGTCTGTGTCCACGGATTTTAATTTCTAACAAATAAGACGCTCGAAAAGTAATTTTCTTATGCTCATAAAATGTCGGAAACGTACTTATTGCTAAAGCCCTACCCTAGCCGCCATTTATATCATTCTAAACTGCAAGATGAAAAAGAAGACGAACAAATAAATCAACACAAAGAATCGGATCCTTCCACAATAAATTTAATCTCAACAATAATCGGTAAAGCTGCCAACTCAATAAATGTGTCGCAATACCAAATTATAGTTTCATATCTAAACTGTGCATATAAAACGATCGGATAAACACTTTGATATTAAAAGATTGGTAAGAGCACGTATTTCTTGCCCTAAATTTTAATATCCCAAATTCATTTGTTTATTTTCAAAAGTGCAATATACATTTAAGACTCGGATACTTTGTTAACCTTGAAAAAACAATAAGTCAATATACTTCCCCTGCAATTGAACGGCTGTATTTTGGTTTATCAAATCAAACAAGCTAGACACTGCAGATAAGTTCAAACGTTTACGTATCGCGTATTTAATATATGAAAAGACCTTTAAGATGATTAAGATCTCAGACCCCATAAGGATAACGTAATCTCTTCTACATTGGTAGACTGCACATTGATTGGAAACATCAAAAGTTTGGACACAATCAATTAAAAAAAATATTAGTGATTATGAGTAGTTACTAAAGGGCGATAAAATCATTGCACGTGCAGTTATTTCATCCTTTACAGATAATGCTTGTTTGGTGGCATAAATTTGTTTGCCTTTGACGATGACGGGATATTTTACAGCGCAGGAGTGAAGCAGGTCCATTCTACTGCAAGTAGTATGACACTTTCACGCCACTAAAACCACAACTTGACCTCTTCTTCTTGACAACATCCACTTCGGAACTGCTTTCGCATTATTTCAGTGGTATTATTTTCTATTCGTCATGGGGACCGGTGTTTTGATTTACTTCGACGGGTTATTTAATCTTGCCGGTAAGGTTGTGATCGTTCTTCACGTACGTAGTATGTATGTACAGTCGAATCGCGATAGTTCGTACTTCGATAAATCGAAAACTCAATTATTCGTAACAAGCTGCTAGTCACTTGAAAAATCATCGCTAATTCGTAAAATGTTCATTCCGCTCCCCTCGTTATTTCGCATTTTTTTTTTCTGCAATACAATGAGCACAACACCACCTCCTATAAATCGTACTTCGTGTTTTAAACCTCTTATAAATCGTAATGCAAAATACACAAAAAATAGAAACCATTTCAGTTTAATTAACGTTAACTTTTGCAGACAAGTTTGTTGGCTTCTAAATCAACGTCCTAAAAATGTTTTTGATTATTTAATAGGCTTGGAGAAAACAATTGAAAAGATTTTTTTTAAATGACAAGCTTTTTCTTGATATTTTATATCTTTGTGTAATTGCATGTTTGCTTTAGAGCATATGTACATAAGACGTTTTTTTATTGTTTTTATTGTCACTAACAGACTGCATCAGAACAGCTCTTCTCGGCCAATGTTTTAATGTCTTTAATTCGGTTTGATCTAGACTTTTTCTTTCACATCACATTGTACACATTACTAAGTTAAAATTAAAAACGAAAATAAATCTCTTCGAGCTATCCCCAATTAAGCAACTCCTTTAAATAATTTATGCATTGATTTATTTAAACCACAAAACATTTTATGGATCACGCTTTTTATTTATTTGTCACACTGCATCTTGTCATCAAGGTGTTTAAAGTACAAGTGTCAATAACTGGGGTCTATTTACTTCTACAACTCAAAGACAAAAAGAACAGATGCCTAGTATATTAAAGAAACTACTTCAAAACCTCAAAAATATGCAATCAGTAATTGCATAGAACATATAACGTTTTTCATTTGTATTCTGTAATAAAAACGTTTGTTTTCGTATTACAGTGACATCTCGATAATCCAAGTTTTCTCGGACCAAGAAATAACATCAAATTGCAAAGGTTACGTACGCATTTGAACTAGCAATTGTTGATAAAAAACAAACGCTTGACTTCGAATAGTAGAATTTAAAAAACCATCCTTTTTCGAATTAGAGACGTTTTCATGGTATTTTACCCAATAGTAACTTTAAATTAACGAAAGCGAATTGACGAATTGAAATGATGGGACTGCCAAAAGATTCTATTTACAGAGGTATGTAGATTATGGAGGTTCGAATAAGAGCTCACTGTATTTTAATTATGTTTTCTAATTTTTTATACTATTTTTGTGTATATTCCTTTTGCTGTCATGAAGTATTACTTGGTATCGATAAAAATTAAACAAGTACAAGGTAAAATAAGGCATTCTCATAAATGCAACCACCTGCAGAAAAGCCTTAAGCTTAGCTTTAGTAGGATCCAACAATCCCAATAAATTCAAGGTCATCCTGTTCTTCCGAAATGAAGAACAGAATTTTACAAAAACCGACCAGCATTGAATTCAGCTATGCGGTCCAGATTATGAGACTGATTTGTATACGATTATGATGCTTCATATCAAGCACCAAAATTGCACTGTAAATGTAGACTCAAGGCAGAGTTGGCGGTTATATACTTCCCTTACAACTTTAAAAGCTCACTCTGTAGTTGATGGACATGTCTTTTCAATAAAAAAATTAGGGCAGAGGAACATCTTCCAATAGTTCCAAGATAAGTTTATAATGAGCGTTTGGTGGTGACACGCGACCAGTGGGTATCCAACTGTGTGGTTGTGTGAGGATTTGAATGGTGGAAGGATGTACTTTCAAGGTTTAAACATGCATGTCCTGCAGTTGGAATGGTTGGATTGAATTTTATGGTTGGTAACATCAATATTGGCCATGTGTTTAAATTTAAGAAAAGAGTAAACCTGGAAAACACAATGGGTATGAGGATGTGGGTGTTTTCAAAAATTGAAGCCTTCAAAATAAACTCCACAACATACAGAAATCCCAATTCGATCATTAATAAGACCTTTTAGAAGAAAGTCTTAAGGTCCTCCTTAAAGTCTGAAAGATAAGCTCCGCCTTCCCGAAACTCACTTTCCACGTAAATGACACGAAACCTCCCGACTTAAGTTTTTAACTTAGTCCAGGACCGCAGAAGTTGAAACTGTGGGAAATATTGGATCCCTACTATGACAGAGAGAGGGAGTTCTTCTGTCAATTACAGCAGCACTAATCAAGTATAATGAAATTCATCCAGAGCTCGACTTCTTCGAACTCCCCTGCCCCTATTTTCGCTTTGACGCCAACAAGAGTGTGTAAAACGCCTTTTCGTTCGTTGTTCGCTCTCCGCTTTTTCCGCCATGTCTTTAATTAAACTTCTATCCAGTGTAACAGATTGTCATCTTCCCCAGTCCGGGTCCGTTGCGCGTCTTGATACGAGTAAATTTCGTATAATTGGCTGAGCTGAAAACTATATTTCAAAATCATACAAGAAATACCTCATAAACTAGTAATAATAAAATGTATTTGCAGTCATTATAAATAACATTTAACATTTTTAATAGTTTTACAAAATTCCAAATACACATGCATAAAATTGAATTTAAGTTTTATAACGTAGAATGTTTCGTTCTTAAGGACAAATGTTAATTAGGGGGAAAAATACGAGCGACATTTTACGAGCGTCAATATATAAACAAATATAAATCAAAAATAAAAAAATTATATCACGGTAAGTTTAAAAAATAGAAGAAAAGGTCACGTTCTAACGCACAAATACTGTTATCTTATTAAAATTTTAACAGCCAGTAGAATTTTTCTAAGGATTCAAGTTTTCTGTTCCATAAAAAGAATTTGTTAAATGTTTTTTTAATTAATAACTGTAACAAGTCTATGTCTCCTGCTGCTCAATCAACTGCACATAATTGGCCGGGAATAGCCCGTGTCGGTTTTTGCACATTCCCCGCCACCACCCTTCATCAATCTGCAGAAAAAGAAAAATCTCTGTTAGTTAAAGAAAGACATATTATATTTACGATAATCCTACCATTTCGATGTGGGTAATGATGTCGTCAGGGTCGAAGGAAATTTCATCGTCGTCGGCAGCCTGGTAGTCGTAGAGAGCCGTTGCCTTGATGCCTGTGTCTTCAATGTAGTCGAGGTTATCTGTGTTGGCGTAAATTGACTCGACATTCTGAGACCTCTGCTGATCTGACAATTGAGCTTCTTCCTGATTTTGATAGATTGGCTCCTGGAACTGCTGAGTATGCTGCTCCACCTGTGGCACTTCAATTTGTGACTTCGCTTGCTCAAGTTGTTTCTCTACTGCAGGAATTGGGCTGGCAATTGGAGCGGCGGTGGCAGAGGCGGCTACCGGAGTTGCTTGAGGAGGGACTGTCTCAACAACTCGTTCAACCTCCTTCTGAACCTGTGGCGTAGGAATGACATCAGGTTGCACGGATACCGGCTCGGGAACGCCACGTGGTATGACAATAGGTTCTTTGCGAGGTGCTGGTTTCTCTTCTGTCGGTGATTGCATTTGATTGAATGCGCTTATTGCGCTTCCTATTCCACCTTCACGACCAGTCGAGATAGACGTCGAACGAGCCATGGGACGGGCTTCTTCAGACGCTTGTCTTGGTGTGTTTTCGACAACGGTCTTCTTGGAAGCTTCCTCACGATCCCTTCTGTCTTTTTCCTCTCGAATTTTCTTCTGTTCATCGGATTTTTTGCGTGCTTCCTCTTCAGAATTTTTGGCAAGATTCTCGAATTTCGCTCGAAGATTTGATGGCTTGGCTCCTTCAATGTTTGGCTTAACCTTTGTGTAGGTTGTGCCGATCTTGTTGTTCTTGTCATCATCAAAACCGACTGCTGACTTATCCATGCGGTCTTTTTGAACACCAAATTTACCTCCGAAACCCTTAAAAATTACATTTTTTTTTGTATTAATCATATTATCTTCCATCAATTGAATTTACTTACGACTTTATGATCAAGTTGACTTTCGTGCTTTTGTGGCGCTTCGATGTGATCCCATCCAACAGCAGACTTATCCTTTCGATCTTCCTGCACTCCAAATTTACCGCCAAAGCCTTTAGAGTAATCTGAAATCGCACAGATAGCATGATGCATTGTACTTCAAAATTATGATAAGGAAAATGAAGAAGATAGTGATAGCTATAGCGCTGAAGTCCATGGGTGGGCGCAGTGGCTTAAGCGTCGGATCGTTAAGTGAGTGACCTAGGTTCCAATCCAGAGGAAAATAAGCTCAAACAATTTTGCTCGGCCTCACGTCTAGCGAATCCTCCTGGCGTACTTTGGTCATAGAAAGCTTTGGGAATTCGCCTTTCACAACCAGCAATAAACAGTAATTCAAACGCTAACTTTATATCTGCTTCAAACGTTTTTATTTGCCTTTGGATACTTATTCTGTCTTTCTCTCGTTTTTTTTTTTAAACATTCATGAGATCATCTCTCGTGAAATTCAGAAAATTCAAAAGCGGAAAATATTGTATTGAATAAACATTCGTTTAATTTTTCTTCAAATTTGTGTACAGCGAATACAGATTGTAAAAACTGAAACAATCCCAATTTTGTCTTAGCTCGAGTTTAGGACCAGTTATATATTTTTATTTCTAACGCAATGCAAAAATCGACTCCTAGTTCCTTTTTATTTATTTATATTTAATGTGGAACTATTGACACAGTGTATGCTGACAAATAGATGTAAACCAGAGTGCGTGTGTATTGCACACTATGTTCCCTTTTCTAGATTTTTGTTAAATTATCTCCGATGTTTGCACGGAAAAGTTACAGAATACCCACACATTTAGACAATAGGAAACAATTGACATTTATTTATCACATGTACAATGAAAAAAAAATCTTGAGCAAACTTTTCCTTTTACGATTCTGAAAGAATGTAGTTGCAAGTTGCGGTTAAAATATATCAAAGATTCGCTTTGCGTCGCTGAGTACGACCACAAAAACATAATTCCCATGTATTGTAATTTTTTGAACAACGTAAACTGTAATAAGGCCAACGAAATCACAATAATTTGTGAACGACACAAGTTATCGAATAAATCGGGGGGGTGGCGGTGATAAGTCATGCAAACATCTCATTCTGGGTCTACCGAGCGGTCGACTTCCTGACGGAATCGCATTTAAATCTTAGACTCCCAATACAAGTGGCTCAATAAGACTCCCCAACTTCTTCAATTCAAAATAATTCAATTACAGTTGAGTCCCTCTAAGTCGAATTTTCACGGGACATCAAAATTAGTTCGACTTAGATGATGGTTTTTGTATGGAAAATTGGGAAGGGGAATGTCAAAATATGGCGAAAAAATTCGAGTTAGAGGCAGTCGACTGTATTTAGTATTTGGAATAATAATTATTTTGAAGGGTTATATTGAAAAGTTACAGGTGTCTGAATATCCTACTTTCTCGGAGACATCAGATGGAGGGAACTACAAACTGTGGGAGCACACTTAAGACTCATCAAACAAAAATGCAAACAAAACTCTTTGAATGCTTATGTTGTTTATCTTTTAATTCGATAACATTGTTGTGGTCTTAGTCTTTGCTTATTCGCAGTAGTTACACGATTCTGATGACTCATCATCCCCTTACGCGGTTGGCTTTGTGTTGAGTTTTGCCTGCAACATCAGTTTGTTGTTTTTACCGTCGCTCCTGTAGACGCCTGACTAATACCTCATCTGAATTTTGAATTCTAACTTGAAATTTCTTCAACTTTATATTTTTTTTTTCCAAAACGCTTATAAACGTGAGAAGCATGGGTAAGGGGAATGTCCACTGAGCAGATAAGCATATAACTCACCAAGACCACAAACTACCATATCTCGCATAGATAACAACTTTTTGCCACAAAACTTGAAATGCTTACCCTTTTGCGACTCATGCTTTTCCACTTTTTCGACGTGATCCCAGCCTACGGCCGATTTGTCTACACGATCGGACTGCACTCCAAATTTGCCCCCAAAGCCAGTTGCATAGTCCTTTTGTGAGCTGTGCTTTTCTGTTTTTTCGTTGTAGTCCCAATTAACTGCTGATTTGTCAACGCGATCTGTTTGTATCCCGAATTTTCCACCAAATCCTTCGCTGTAGTCCTTCTGCGAGGCATGTTTCTCCACTTTGCCCACATAGTCATGTCCCATGGCCGACTTATCCATGCGATCTGTCTGAACACCGAACTTTCCACCGTATCCGTACCCAGGATTTTGCTCTTTCAACTGCTGCTTTTTCTTATCCTGATCAGACTTTTCGGTCTCCTCACGAAGCTGTTGCATGCTAAACAAAAAAACAAATTAATCTTTGTTTCACAAAATCAAAAAGGGGTACATACTCGATGGCTCCAGCAGTTCGACCACTGCCTTCGACAGTCTTTGAACCCCATCGTTGTTCCTGTTCGGTGACATCGTTTACAAAATCCGGATCAGTCTCCCAGTCATCATCGTTGCTAGCATTTTGATCGTTTTGAATCTGATGACCTGCAGAAGCCTTCCACATTACGAGATTGTCGAGAGCTTTGTTTTGCACAAAATAAAAAAAAAAACACAAGAAGTAGATAAGCGCTTGTTGCAAATTAGGGGAGTGGCATTCGAAAAGTGCCAATTTTTAAAACAAATTCAATGTACTTTGTAGTTGTGACTTGTGAAATAATATTTTAGTGAAGTTTTTGAACAAATTTTCACTAGGAATGTCGATATCCAATTAGAAATACGGTAAAAAATGCAAATTTAACTGAGCGTTATCGAGAAATGAATCACTTTCTATGGAAGACAACTAATGACAGATTGCTGACACAAACCGGTCACTGACAGCGAGACATACACAAAAAATGGCAGGGCAGAGAAATTTTTTCACAAGAGATTTCTTATTCACAATGGAAAGATAAACTAAAAAATCATGAAAATATATAAATTTGAAATCTTATTATTAAAATATTTATGTCTTCTTGACTACTAACTAAATTTAAATGAATAAAAACATATATTGCATGCAATGTTACGAGCTTTCTGACACCTGGAAGAAAATGAATTGCTGCAATATTTATTGTTGCACGAGTTCATGTACCTTAATTTCAGCCTGTCTGGCTTTGTACTTAGAGCCTCAGCCTTGTATTATTGGCACTGTACCTTTGTTTATTGATAAAGGTTTAATAATAATAAACAATAATAGTTATTCATTCACTTCAAGAAGCTAGACTCTTTCCATCCACGGGGTATTACACAGAATTTTTTTTTATTTTATTACACTTTAAAAACCTTGTGTGGCAATCAAATAGTCTGCAAAATGATTTCAAATCAAGACTCTTGGACTATATTCATTTGAAAGACTTAAGGTTTTGCATAATATATGGCTTAATCAAAGTTTTACAATTGCTTGGATTCATTACAGACTGTATTTTATGACACATCCGATAGTTACATATATGGCCTTAGGCCCCAGGTAATGTCATATATTGAAGACCATGTAAATTAATTGCATCTCAGTAAAATAAACTCAATAAATCTAAATTAATTCACATTGTACCTCAATAAAATAAAATAAAATCTTGATAAATTTTGTTCATTCTTATACCCAAATTACGTGTAGTCGCCCCATTAAGTTCAATCCACCTATGAACATGAACTAGCCGCTGTACATCTCATGAAAACGAAACAACGTACTTTAAAACGAAAATATTTCTCAATAATCAATACAGATTACTAACAAAAAGTAAAAGGAGCTTACTAAGCTAATCTGAACTAAATTACTCATTCTGAATTTCGCCATAAAATGTAAAACGAATATTTGGTATTCGTATAAAAATTCCATGGAATACTTCAAACCTCCCGCCATTGTTGTGTCTCAATTCACCATAATTCCAATCGGTTCACTTTTACAGCAATGGAACGCTGCTTCCGTCTGTCTGTCTTTTTGTTCGGCCATTTCTTTCCGTGCGGTTCTTAAACATGACTGGTTTAAATAACAGGGTAAGTGGCGATTTTCTCATATAAAAACTATGGGAATTTTGTTGAAAATTGTGACAAAATGTTCAGAAAATAATGTTCCATCGTGTGATAATGAATGTTTGTGCATAATTTTAAAATAAATGCAGGAAAATGCGAAAGAAATCTTTGCTGTGACACTTCATTGGCTTACACGTGCATAAATGTGCTGCAGTTTGTGTGAATTGTGCGATTTCCATGCTAGGAAATTATGTTTCGAGCATTTTTCCCCTTTACCATCAACAAATGAACATAATTTCACTTAATATTTACAAGCAACTCATGTGTTTTGTCCTTTATAGGCCGTTGTTATCGATGGTCGTGGCCATTTGGTCGGCCGATTGGCATCCGTTGTTGCTAAATACCTGCTGCAAGGCGGCAAGGTTGCTGTTGTACGATGCGAGGAGCTTAATCTCTCCGGACACTTTTACAGGAACAAAATAAAGTACCTGGCCTATCTCCGGAAGAGGTGTAACGTAAACCCAGCCCGCGGTCCCTTCCATTTCCGTGCTCCATCAAGGATCTTCTACAAAGCTGTTAGAGGTGAGTTTGTTGTGCCTTTTCTCCGTTTCTCGATCGAGATATGATGATCAATTCTTTCTTACCTACATTATTTGAGTGCAAACTGTGAAACGGATATATCCTGACCAGTCCTATTCGAAATACATTTGTTGATATCCCGACCATTACTAACCTGTTGTTCTTTTTTTTTTCTTTTTAGGTATGTATCGCTACAAGTCTGTTGTTGAATGAGTCCTACGATGATGTTAAAACCCTTCTTACCTACATTATTTGAATGACCCGTGTAACAAGAACTCAACTGAGCCCCATGTTGCCCTGTTCTTCCGTCGAAGATGGAATGTGCCATGTGTTTAACGTTTTCTTTTCTTTCAGGTATGGTTCCACACAAGACCAAGCGCGGCCAGGCTGCTCTTGCCCGCCTGCGTGTGTTCGATGGTATTCCACCACCATACGACAAGAGACGTCGCGTTTGTGTACCAATTGCCATGAGAATTTTGACTCTCCGTTCGGACCGTAAATACTGCCAGGTGGGCCGTCTCTCGCACGAGGTCGGATGGCACTACCAGGATGTTGTGAAGAGTCTAGAGAGGAAACGCAAGGCTAAGTTGCGTGTCACACTCAAACACAACAGAATCATGAAGAAATTGACGGTTAAGGCGCGTGAAAACATTGCGAAGGCTGCCGAACCCTTCAACAAGATCATCCAGTCCTATGGATACGAATGTTAGTTCGTACTGTAATAATAATGGTAAATAAATCGGAGAAATTGATTTTTCATAAACTTCGTCTTTTTTTTTCTTCGTCGGGTGGTGAACTCATGGTTGAAGTGGTAAGCGTGATGAGTGTTCAGGGTGAATGGTGTTTTCGATGGTGCATGTTTCTACAAATTGCATTTGCATTTTGACGCAGGTGCTGTCTCTTTGGTTCAGTGTGGATATCTCTGTATTGCATTCACAAGCGATTTGTTAGGTTGGCCGTATCACATAATTGTACGTTTTTGTACATTCCTGGTAGGCAATTGACTGACGGAAAAACTGCCACCAGTAGTTAGAGGATGACTGTTTGCTGATGCTACAATTAACCATGCAGTCATTCCATTTATCGTTTGGACTACGAAATAAACACAAACAAGTTTTGAAGTATCGAGATTTCAACATACCAATTATGCAATTACGAAATGGAGAGTGTTATTGAGCCACTTATACTGCTACCTAAAAGACTTAATATGCCTCCTCTTGATAAAGATTTAAGCTCTTTTAAACTTCTTTAAAAAACAATTTTAAACCTTTAACTTTTTGGAGTAAATGTGCTGAAGTCAAAAAAAAAAACAAAATACTGAAAATCATTCTGAATCTTCCCTAGCATATTACCACCATACCAAATTCAACAACTAAATATAAATTTTTTTTTTCTTTTCTTTAATTTTGAGAACAAATGCTTAAATCACGAAAACGTTCTTATAAACTCTCTGTTTAACTCAAATAAAGCTAACGAATAATTAGGTTTAACGTAATTTTATCTAATAATTTTTTGCATCCATTAAGTTTTTTGTTTGTTTTTCTCATAACTATACATCACTCTCATTTAAGTGCTGAATGATTAGTGCTGAAAAATACTAACAAGGTTTGTATTTTTGAGTTCTTTGTGGGAAATACCTTCAATTTTAACATTTTACTTTTGTAACCTGAAATTCCGATAGTACTTTACTTTAATGTTCTATTCTACTATTGATGTTCATTCAATTATTAATGTTGTTTGTTTTTTTCAAAAGAGCATAGAAAGCAAACAAAATGTATAAAACTTGTCTAAAATTTAGACATTTTCCTTTTCTACTTAATGTTTCGAGCGAAATTCGTTGTTTTGTATGGTGCATGCTCACTTATGTGACTGAGAGTAGCATATTTTCGTTAGGCTACCAAATTAATTCATCTAAAGTTTGCAGCCGATGTGACTTCTGCGAGTAGCTGTGAACCAACTTCTTGCCTGGAGGGAAACGAAATCTCCTGGTTATTGTTAAAGTCCATTTCTTCTTACGGCCTATCTAATTCGTCGCCCCTTTGTTGTATAGAATATCAGTGTGGCCAAAAACCCAGCACAGGGTGACACTCCATCTGTCTGCCATCTCACTCAGAGATTGGCGACGTTATTTTACCATCTTTGATCTGTTTCCAGAGCCTTGACGGCCTGGCTAGCTTGGTAAAAAGGCAATAGTCTGTTGTCACAAGCCCAGAGAGCATTGAAGTTAGTGGTGTACTTCCTTAGATCTTTTAGATATGATATTTACGTTGATGATGCGATGTGAGATACGTTTGATGATGCGGTATGCTGCTTCGTTGATTGCAAATAGTTCAGCCTGAAAGGTAGTTGATTCGCTGCAGAGAGAAATGTGAACGCTACACCACCTACCACCTTAAGACTCCTACCCCTACCTTATTGTCAGACATGTGTATATCACTTCTGTACGTCATCGTTCAACCTGCTAGAATTGTTGTTCCATTCATCCCCGCTACGTATCAGTATCTTCCTTATTCTTTATAAACCTTAGCTCAGAAAGCACGAGATCACTTACTTTTTTAATTTCACACATTTTATCGATAAAAAATTCTTGAATTCTTCTTAGTAACACTGCATCCAACAGAAGTTCGGATTCGAATACGTCTTTAGCTGATGAATTGGTGTTCATGAGCATTTATGGACAAACATACTATATCTGAATGTTTTATATATATATGTTTTGACTAGTCTACAACAAATCAGGGAACGAATAAATGCTCAAACAATGCTCATACGACTGTAAATTAGCTAGGGTGGGGTCAAATATAATGTTCCCCAAAGTGCTCTCAAAATGTAAGTCAAACAAACCACGTATACGAGCCGTTTCAGGAAAGATGTCCAGCAAAATTAAGGAGAGTATTTTAGACTCGTCTGAGCGTTTGATCAGCTTTATCTATTTACTACAAAATTAATAAGAAGAAGCTTTCCCAAATGCAACAGGCTTTATTTAAACACATCAATAAATAAATATCAAACATAAATTATCTAGGACACATTGCATGTCGTCCTCCATCAACCGGCAAGCTGGCAGCGGTAATAAAGCTTGCCTTATCACTGGCAAGAAATGCAATTACTCCAGTCACTTCATCAACAGTTCCTGGTCGCTGCAAAGCATGTGTAGTCTTTGAATGCTCCAAGAACTTCTGATATGTTTCCTCGTTCATTCCACTGCGCTTGTGGATTTCTGTGATTATAACTCCCGGGTTGACTGAGTTGCAACGAACTTTCTTTGGAGCCAATTCCAAAGCGACACATCGTGTAAATTGGTCCACTGCTGCTTTGGAGATGTTGTATGCTAGTACGCCTGGAAATGAACGAATACCATTTACACTGGACACGTTCACGATATTGCCCTGTGACTTCACCAAATAAGGGACGGCCAACATGGTAAGATGATAAACCGAGCGAATGTTGGTGTTCATCACGCGGTCATATTGTGCTAAATCCGTATTTTCAATGGTCTCTGTCTCAAGAACGCCGGCGTTGTTTACGAGGACATCAATTTTTCCATATTTCGCAATAGTTTCTTGGACCACCTTCTCGACTTCGTCCTCTTTGGTTACATCACATTGCACTGTCAACGGGCTGGAGCCGTTCGCCTCCTTGCATTTTGCAGCAGTCTCGTTGAGTTTTTCGATATTACGGCCAACGATTGTTAGTGAGCCACCAAGTTTAGCGAAATAAACTGCTGTTGCAGCACCTATTCCAGAGCTAGCACCGGTGATAATTATTACTTTTCCTGCGAACTCCATGTTAGTGGAATATTTTTTCAAAACTACTTCAATTAGCGGGTATGACACTGATAGCGCGACAGAATTATTGTTTTGACACAATCTGGCTCTGATCTTCATATCTGATTTTCATATATTATGCAGAGAGAAAAAATATTCAACCAGGGTGTCCACAGTGGCACATTTCAATATTTATGCAAAAAAATTGTGAGAATAGAAGCAGTGGGTTTCGAAGGGTTTCTTAGGTGAATCATTTTACTTTGTAAAATGTACCAATGGTAATTTTAAAGGGGCGGGCTTCCATTATGCGCACTAAGCAAATTTATTTTTTCATAATTTTTAGTTAAATTGACTTGTTCTAAGATGTACTGTAAAAGAATTTTCGCGAGGAAACTTTTTTTTCATTTTTTTTTTACCTTTAAAGTTTTCAATTTTCATAGAAAAGTGCATGTATTCTACCCACATGATGATGATGTCCTCAATCTACGGGCAAAAGACAATTACACCAGTTACTTCATCTGTAGTACCTGTCCGCTGAAGCGCGTGTGAAGTCTTTGCATGCTCTAAGAACCTGAGATCTAGACGACAATCTCCTGTTTATTGTTGAATAATTGTCAATCCTGTACCGTCCACGCCCCACTGCCAAGCGTGGAACAAAGTCGGTGGGCAGACATGCTAACATGTTGGCCTTAGTCATCGTCCACAAGGGAGGAAAACACATTCCCGGACTGATCCACACCACTGTTCCAGGGCGATCGAACATAAAGAGGGCCAGCCAGATCCGCAAGCTGTGTAGGGAAGGCTTTGTGATTCATTTACCGCTATCCTTGGGACAAGCGTCAGGTTGCCAATAGGAAGCGTTCGGCCTCGATGAGGGAGTCCTAGAAACCCATTTCCAGGCAGAAGATGAAAGTTATGTTGGACGTTTATCACAGACAAAATTACAAATAAAATTCGTTATATGCCACATCATCCAGCCCACTTATGCAAGTTTCTTAAATTAGCACTAGAAATCACTGAGCTGCAATGACCTTTCTTTGGTGCCAATTCTAGAGAACCACATCGCGTGAACTGATTCACTGCTGACTTAGACATGCTGTAGATTAGCAAGGAACTTTTATATTTGTATCGCAGGGGACTACTATGTATGGGTAATACATTCGCTATCGGAACATTGACAATGCATAATTAATTTCTAGCGAATGCGGAACAGCTCACATGATAAGCTGACAGACGAATGTTTGTGGTCATTACACGGTTCTACTTCTACAAATTGGCATTGTTTAAGGGTATATCAATCTTACAATATAATGGTTTCCGATACAATCCTCTCGATTTCAATTTTTCTTGCTCAATGGATCTCGTCCTCGTAGCATAAATCAGATCTTCTTACACTTTTCCGTTGTGTTTTTAGGCTTAGGTATGTTGTTACTTTATTGTTTCTAAGCCACTAAATATCGATAAATGAATTGCAGCTGCTGCGCCAATGACGGAACTACTACCAGTGATGATCGTGATTTTGTTAGCTTAATAGGACGATGATAGATAATGCAACTGCTTCATTTCTTTTGAACTATCTACTTGTAATGGAAGTGTCATCATCATCAGTGCAACTACCGGCATCTGTTCCGGGTTTCCTGTAGCAATCACTTCTACTTGTCCCAATTTCTGGCCGACTCCATCCAGTTAGGCCACCCAAAAGTTTCGGGCGTCCTGGTCTACGCCATCCTTCTAGTGCAATCGCGGACTGTATCGCTGTCTTGTGCCATGAATTGTATTGAATTATTGCCCGTCATTGCCCCGAACTCGGCTAAGAGTCAAGTGTCATCCCCGTCAAATGTTTTAATATTATAATTAGTCAAATCATGAGGAGGTTGCGGCTGCCATCGTATTTTTGGACAGTGAAAACGCAAGTTTCATAACTGGTGTTAATTTGCCAGTCGATGGTGGATGTCACGTAATGTGTCCGCGATAGAAACCTGTTCTTGTTTTTCGTAAATTCCACATTATGCTAACTCATGGGCTATAATTTTTTTTTTTATAATTGGCGTGTGCTAAAGGGGTTGGGGCTACCCTTAAGTATCCTGTTTAAGACACAGCACGGGTCGAAGGTACCGAGGGCTATACTGTTTATATTAATTGTAAAATTGAAATGTAATATAAATTTTATAAAATCTTAATAAAACAATAAATACACACATACATACATAGCCCTTTAATTCATTGAACAGAAACTTGCGCTAGATGCGCTAGATAGAAGAGTCAAGTGTCATCCCCGTCAAGTGTTCTAATTTAGTAATTACCCCCATCATCAATTTTAACCCTTTCATGCATTGAACAAAAACTTGCGCTAGATACATCAGACCAGTAGTTGAAAAGTGCTGTAATTTATCTTTATCACCCTGTCAAGTAAACTAAATATAGAACCTATCTAAACTTGACGTTAGTATGTTTATTTTGTATCTGCTCACTATTCCACCCGTCCACACCGGATAAATCAGTTAGCTTTTTAGTGTTTCTGTGGTAGTACTGCCTGAGATTTTTTCCATAATGGACTTCACGAACAAGGTCATTGTCATAACTGGTGCCAGTTCCGGCATTGGAGCAGGTACTGCTGTTAAATTCGCAGAACTCAATGGTTTGCTGACAATTGTTGGACGGAATTTGGAGAAACTAAGTGAGACAGCTGAGCGGTGCAAAGCTGTGAGTGGAAATGTACCTCTGATAGTGCAGGCAGATGTTAGCAACGAAAGCGAGGTGGCAAAAATTGTAGACAAAACTGTGGAAAAATATGGAAGAATCGATGTGTTGGTCAACAATGCTGGCATCATTGAAACTGGCTCGATAGAGGAGACAAATCTACCACAATTCGATCGTGTTATGAACACCAACGTACGGTCAGTTTATCATCTAACTACGCTAGCTGTGCCGCATATTATCAAAACAAAGGGAAACATAGTTAATTTGTCTAGCGTTTGTGGATTACGAGCATTCCCTGGAGTCTTGGCGTACAACATTTCCAAAACAACCATAGATCAGTTTACCGCATGTGTTGCACTGGAGTTAGCTCCAAAGGGAGTTCGTGTCAATTCAGTGAATCCAGGAGTAATTGTGACAGAACTGCATAAGCGAGGAGGAATGGACGAAGAAACGTATAAGAATTTTTTGGAGAAGTGCAAGCAAACTCATGCACTACAACGAGCTGGAAATGTTGAAGAGGTTGCGGCAGCCATCGTATTTTTGGCCAGTGAAAACGCAAGTTTCATAACTGGTGTTAATTTGCCAGTCGATGGTGGACGTCACGCAATGTGCCCGCGATAGAAACCTGTTCTTTTTTTTCGTAAATGCTAAACGTAGTAGCCTACGTACTTAACTCGTGAAATAAATTTTATATCTATATAATACTTTGTTTTCTTTAAATGTTCAAGGAATATTGTACTCAAAATTGAAAACGTCGCGGTGAAGACTGCCGTTTAAGCAACATCGTAAGCACAAATCAGCTACATAGTACAAATCAGTATAAGTGTTTTGTGATCGTAAGTATATGATTAAGCATCTCAAATTTATTGCATCTCATGCGGGAGTTTGTTCTTCAACAATACAAATTCGATAGTTTCAATTATAATTATTATTACATGAATGTGTGCATTGCTACCTACAGAAACGATCTAACTTTCTAACAAACTACAATAGAATAGAACTCTTGTTTATAGAGTAATTTAGTTAGAAAATAAAAACATCAAAGTTTTCAGTGCTAAATATTTTTATTAAAAGTCATTGTGACAAGTAAATTGACCACAAATATATGTATCTCTAGTAAATGCAAGCGGTAATCGACTTGTAAATATTAAATGCAATTAAACATCATGTTTTTGAGGACCTGAGACATGCGAACACCACGGTAGCAGCAACACGTTTCCAACACCAGCTACATATGGTTAGCTTTCTATCGTGGGCACATAGCATGGCGGCCACCGTCAACAGGTAGACTAGCACCGGTTATAAATGAAGCCGAGTCGCTAGCTAAGAACGTAATCGCATCAGCTACCTCATAGGCGTTTCCAGCACGACCAAGAGCGTGTGTTGTTTGAGAATGCTTTAAAAACTTCTCATACGTTTCTTTATCCATGCCACCGCGTTTATGTAGATTTGTAACAGTTACACCAGGATTAACACAATTACAGCGAACACCTTTAGCAGCCAGTTCCAATGCAACGCATCGAGTAAACTGGTCGACACCCATTTTAGAAATGTTATAAGCCAAAACTCCTGGGAATGAACGAATTCCATTTACACTTGAAACATTGACGATGTTTCCTTTAGTTTTCACCAAATGCGGAACAGCTAACATAGTCAAGTGATAAATCGATCGAAGATTGGTGTTTAGTACACGATCGAATTGCTCAAGACTCGTATTTTCAATACTTCCTGTCTCAATAATGCCGGCATTATTAACCAACACATCCAACTTGCCATACTGCGCCAGAGTCATCGCAATTAGCTTTTCATTATCCGCCTGCTTGGTAACATCACCTGGAATAACAAGTGGTGGATCCTTCTTAGTACACTTCTGGGCAACTTCCTGTAGATTTTTTACATTCCGCCCGGAAAGGACCAAAGTGGCACATAAATTTGCAAAATTAACAGCTGTTGCTGCACCAATGCCTGAACTTGCTCCAGTTATCAAAACAACTTTATTGGCGAAAGTCATTGCGTTGCTTCTAAAATAAAAAAAAGTTACGTAATTGTGATGAAACTAAACCGAACAACAAACCAAATACTTTTACAGTAAATGGAGAAGAGGGAAATAATAAGCTGTTTCTCAAGCGAAACCGCTGAAATGCTGAGAGCAGTAATCTCTTGTTATCACACGGACAGCTGGGGGCACTTGACACTGTCAAGTTGACAGAACGCGCAAGGTGCCTTGAAGATCATCGCAATTCACATCATTCACACGTAGGGATGCTTCCGCAGCGCATTTTCGCTGTTTTGAGTGAAAGTAATTAATCATGTTGCATAAGAAGTGACAGTTCCTAATTGGATTACTTTTAAATTGAGGCTGGAACTCGTCGCACAGGTAAACAGTTCTATTGAGTTGTTTTTTATTTTTTCATCGTTCTTCTCGCTGTTGATTGTGGTTGCGAATAAGCCTAGCACGTTGTTTTCCATGAATGGGTTGTAGACTTGTTTACTTTAAGAAGAGCTTATTGCAATAACTTGATAAGCCATTTTCTCAAACGTTGCATTCCACTCAGGAATACCATAGCTAATAATACTTATACTTACGCACTATATACAAGAAAATTACTAAACTAAATCAATAATTGTGAGGACTCCAATGCGTACTACATTCGTTTGTAGACTTATTCAAATCTGTGAAATCCATTTCCTCAATATTTTGTTATTGTCGTCTTATTGGAATAAGTCTAAAAGCCGCATACATTTTGTCGACCGGAAATTTTTGCTAAGCGACCTTTTGAAATTATGTCTAACGTTAAGAGGCAAAAACCAAATAGCATTATCTTCGGATTGGTAAAATAACGCTTTTTTATCGGGTAATTCACCATAATGCTTCTATTTTGATGCAAAGTTAGAGAAATATATTCAGATTTTTACTACACCATACAGATTTTTGATGCCTCCAATTCGTGGTAAACGTGTAATACAGAAAGGACATCTAGTTTATAAAACGTAGACTTCCAATATTCTTCCACTTGCTAAATGTTGTACGACATCAAGCGTCTCAAATAAATGAGCAGCAAAACGTTGACTGTAGATCCAACTGCACTGCGTGATGTTCCGCTCAAAGGACTAGGCGTTTACTCAATTTCGCAAGTTCAAATTTTTCATTTCAACTTTTTTAGTAATAAAACTTTTTTCATTGGTTTACAAATTAAATTATATTTAATTCCATCAGTTTCAGACCTTTGCCAATAGTCCATTCACTTTTTTTCATCTTTATTAAACATTGGCTTTCAATTAGAGGTGTTGTTTCTAAATATACTATTGTATTTTTTTTTTTCTTTTTGTTTATTTAAAAAAATATTATTTCTTACAAATGTGTGTTCTATAATCGTTTATTAATATTTCAAGTGTATTAGGGGGAAATAAATACTCCTCAAGACAAATCATGAAAGCTAACAACGAAGAATCGAAGCAGTCTCAGCTGTTTCTTAAAAGCTAGAAATATGTAGAAGAAAAAACGTAAGGGATGCGCTAAGAGGTTCTGTCCGAATTGGATTGTCTCCAGGTAGATATTGTTTTAAAGCGATTAGAAGTTCATACTCCATTTTTTCTTTCCTTCATTCTAAACTCATTCGAATTAACTTAACAATTAAGAGACATAGAAATTTTTTGTTTTTCTACGAAAAAAGACAGCAAGGTGATTGAAACAAAATGCGATATGTAGAATTATGTGAGCAGAAAATAAAAATGGACAGTTACATGTACATCAGCATTAAACAGACAGTTTTTTCTTAAGTACCATAGCTAACAATGCGTAAATCTTTTCTTCTTTTATTTAAATACACTTTGGAATATGTACTCAAAACTATATTATAAACAAAGACCCTATCCTGCGATATTATGGCATCGTTTTGGTTTAACTATGTATGGGAGAATTAAATATTTCCCTTCCTTTTGTTATGTGTTTATACTCGTATAGGCCAGCTTTGCGCATGCTGGTTAATGTTTGCTTTTCGGTTTTGTTTTTTTTTTTTTTTTTAAATAGTAATGTCATTTTGTTATTACGTTTATTAGGCGTTCATTTTTTTGCTTTTAGTAATGTATGTTTTGTTGTTTTTTTTTTTTCAATTATTATCAGTGTTTTTGTTTAAATGTTTTTATGAGACTATGGAATATTAGAAAACAGAAATCAAGATCCACGATCAGCAACGCATCGACTTGTGACTCAGGATAAGCTGCTATCTAATATATGCGTTTATATATTATAAATATAAATTAATTTCATTAGAAACAATAATTAAACTAATAACTTACATTGTAGTGTAATTGGTTTTTCTCACAATTTACATAGAGAATTTATAAATGTGGTAATAATGAGAATAAGAATAAAGAATATCGATTACTTTTTTGTTTTCGTTTTTTTCTTTCTTTTTTATGTTTAATTTGTTAATTATAAATTGTTTGTGGTTTTAATCTTTTTTCTTTATCGCGCCAGTTCTCTCATTATTTCTTTTGTTTTGCAAAATAAATTATTAAATTTCAGATAGTAATAATTAAAAAAAATAATAATAATAATTACGCAATAATAAACATTTGAACAATCAAATTAAAGTTACTAAAGTTAAGACACGACAAAAAACAAGAAAAGAAGATTGTTGTTTTTTTTCTCTCAGTTTTTGAAACTTATAAAGTTTGGAGTGTGGAAACCAAATTTTTGTAAATAACTTTAACTTCCTTGGCCATTGATAAGTTCATCACAAATTTTAACAAGTTCCTCGTTCTCTCGAGATTTTTGTTGTAATTGCTCGTTTATGGAGGCTCTTGAGATTTCTTCCTTTTTAAGGAGTGCTTTCAGTTTTGTGATCTCCATTGAGTGATTCCTTGTTAAGGATTCAAGTTTCTTGTTAGCACTGAGTGGGAATATGGATAAAGGGCATTATGTTAATGTTTCTTGAGTAAATAGAAGGTTTCTTACATTTCTAATTGCTGCATGGCATGGTTCTTCATTTTTTCATACCGTTGCTCCTGCAACCGTAGGTTTTCTAGGTTTTGTCGTTTTTCTGCCAGTAATGACTCTTCACTATTTTTAAGTTGCGCTGTCATTTCCTTACTCTTTTCGTATTTTCTAAAATAAGCAAAAGAACAAAAAGTTAAACATGAATTAATGATTTTATGGATAATTTCAAATGGAGTTATGGTTATGGTTATGGATGGTTATTTGCCTAAATGTCCTTTAAAAACTGCACTACATATCCCAACCGCTAAACAACTATATTTTCAGCAGTAAGGTTCTATGAAACCGTATTAGCTAGAGCAACAATGTTTAAGTGTTGTTATAAAATGAAGAAAATAAATCTATGTATGATTCAATGAATATTCTTTGCCTTTTATTCATGGCAAGTTTATAAATTTAAATAGTTGATGCAAATGAGATAAAACATTTGCTACACCCTTATGTTAATGCAAATATTTCAAAAGCATTAATCTTTCTACATATTAAACTGGACTAAGTAACCTGTTTTGCTAGTTATCATTATCCCGAGCGGCGTACACTGGGGCAGAAAAGCTAAGAAGTTGGTGTAAAATCAGTAGTTAAAGCTAGGAACTTGAATTTTGGTATCGTTATTCTTGAAGTCAATATACAGGTATATATTTTCAATTTGCGAGAGACACGCCCACTGTTTAAAAAAAAAAGCTAAGCAAAATACTAATTAGATTTATTTTGTATTTATCTATCAAGCACTTGTGCAGTGCAGATCGTATTTAAAACCAAGAACACCTATTGACCACATTTAGAACTTGTAGAATATAAAAAAAGAAGGGGGATCAAGCTGCCCAGTATTAGTTTTATAAAAGAATTCATTTAGTTAAAATTGGTTCGTCCATGCAGTTTAAATTTGCATTTAGAATCAATAGTTTTGATGTTTTTATATTCTTTAACAGTATAGCTGCATTAAAAGCATTTTACAATTTTCTCCCAATGTTATTTGGAGTGTTATTCTGAGTAGTTTCAACTTTTCCTAATTGTTATTTGCTATCAAGTTTTTAAAAATTTTGTGGTCTGGGAATCAAATAAAATAAAAATATTACGAAAATAAGATGCCTCCTTCAATAGGGGGTCAAATTGGGGCAAGATATCCTGAAACTAGATAAATCACTGAACAAAACGACATTAGAAACTTAACATTTCACGGACAACACAACTAAAACGTTAAATATATCGGGAACTTGAATCGTTTCTTTTTAATTGTCATAGATCAAGTTTATTATTTAGCGATTTAATCGCAACAATAAAATCGCTTAGAGCAAAGCTTGAAACCGGCTAATGTCTTATTCAAAATAGATAAATTTGTTGAAAATAGATCTAGTGTTTCCTCATGTCGTTGTTTTTTTAGAGCATCTGAATTTAGACGATTTTCAACATCGAAATAAATTCATGAGTGTTTTGACATGAATCAAACTATTTCAGATAGACATTATGTTCAATTAAAATTGCTGAAATATTTTGTCTAGCAAAAATTGTAAGTCGCATGTCACTTAGGAGGGAACTGTGAGAAAAATTTGCTAACTGATGAATATCAATTGAATATAATTAATTCTAAGCACGATAACATGGCGACTAAATAAAAAATTTTTACCCTAATAAAGTTTCGAGTAATTCGCTTTCTCATTCAAATCATAACGCAAAGAAGATGCAGCCATTCAACCCGCTCAAAAATCACAGTCATAGCCATCTCTATATATCTCAACAACGTGGTGGTATGCAATGGAAACCTAATACGCCATAAATGTTACTACCCACGTTTACTTGAAGTAAAGTAATTAATTCAGCTTATCACTTACACATGCAAATCCGAGAAGGTTGTCTCCAGCGAAGTTAAGTGGTGATAATTAGAATCTCGATCTGCTTTAACTTCCGTTAACTGTTTCTCGTAATTCTGTATGATTTGTTCTTTTTCCGCTATGAGTTCAGCTATAGCCTTCTCATATGCTTCAATGACACCGCTGAAAAAAAAAAAAAAAAAAAAAAAACAAGTATATAAGACTACTGTGTAAGTTGTACATGGATCAGTTTAACTTACTTCATTTTGGCAATTGTTTTATCTTTTTCTGTTATCCTTTTGATTAAAGCTTCCTCTCGTTGTTCAGCTTCTTTCAGTTTCTTTTCAATATCTTCTGTTTTTAAACTGCAAGAAATTTTAATGTGAACATTTTTTGCTGTGCCTTGCTGAGTAGACTTACACTTCATTTTTAATCTTCTTTTCTAATTCATCCATTTTGAAGTTCTGTTTTTCATCAGTTTGTGTGCTGCAAATGAAAATAGAAATCTAATGTAAAATTTATGGGCTATTTGATAAATATATCAAAGTAAATTTACTCGATTTCTTCAATGGATTTGCAATCGTTCTCAATTTTCATATCCTGTATCACGTCGACACTCATTTTGACATTCTTCTGAAAGGAAAAAAAAAGGACACAGACATTGTTAAGGTGGAACAAGAGGAGACATACAACTGTAATTTTATTATTTTTTCTAATGAATGACCGGATTTCAGTAAAAAAACTATTAGATAATAGAAAGTTAACTGACTGAACTCACCCTTATTGTGCTACTTGACTTATTGACTAATTATCTGACACACATTTAACACGCACCTTCTACTATGAAAACTAATCAGACTTTTTTCTCTGTTTAATACAAATAGTCTTTTATATTAAGGGCTACTGCCACTTCCTAAAATAATATGAAAGCGGACGGGTAATTGACCATTGGAAATTTCTTTCTTTTTTTTCACTTTTCAAATAGGACATGAGCAACAACTCACTGATCTGAAACTTTCGCAGTGTTGACTAATAAAACATCCCACTCATCTTTCTTATGACACCTCACGCGCAAAAATGTGTTCGCGTTTGATTCGAGTGTCTTGTGTTCGTGTATAAATTAATCAAATGCAAATCGGTCATATCGAATAATGGAGTACCTGTTTTTTACGGGGCGAATATAGGCAGGACAATAATTATCCGCGTAGAAAGCGAATTTATAAGCATTCTTAGCTAATATTTTGGCATGCCGCATGAAGCAACGATAATTTTCAAACAACGCAACTTCGAAACGATGTAATTCGGAACAATCTAAGTCAAGGCTTTGGTGTATTGCCTTTTCTTTTCCTTAGGAACAGTTGCTAGCAGCCCAATAACGAAAAATAATTCAATCTATTTTTGTTAAGTTCCCTATATTGTTCAAAGTCTGCTCTTTCTTCTTTTATGTTGAAGCAAAATCTTCCGGCCAGACAGGTCAAGTAAAAACTAGAAACCTATTTGGCCTATCTTCCTGTTCCATGAATGACATTTCTTCGATAAGTAATTTGATTGAAGAACTTGTCCGAATATACTTTCGCTACAACTTTTTAAAAGCGAGTTTGCGGCATGAGTACACTATATTGAATCGAATTTAAAACACTTGAAATATTCTGGTTTCATAGGCCACAATTTATAGGTTTATGATGAACTGCACTATCGCACAAGAGACGCCCCATCATCATCTCTTATCGGGGTTAGTAAACACATTCAATTATCAAAATGAAATTTAAACAAAAAAAGAAAAATCTTACTTTTATGCTTCTCGCTGTAATTTGAAGCGGTTTCTGTTGCTGCTTTCTATCCTCGACTGGACTGTCTTCCAATTTCTTCTGTGTAGGTTTTGTTTGGGACAAATTTAGCCCGTTCTCCTGCGGAAGCGATCTGTTACTATCGTAAAACTGCTCCTCCTCTTCATTTGTTGGGCTAAGGCGATTTTGCAATGAGAATTCTTGTTGCTGCTGTTGTTGTTGTTGTTTGTCAACACTCGCGAATGCCGACGATAGTGAGAAGGAACCTGCTTTCACTGGTTGATTTACAGGCACTGAATGACCCAATAGTGGGTCGAATCTCAATAGCAATGAACTCCGATCCACTTCCACATTGCTGTTGCCTTTGGTTAGTAAAAAATCAAAGTCCGACGGATTCAGAAATACTATAAAGGAAACCAACAAAATAAAAAATATACATCATTGGATTATTCTTTTCTTTGAATTACATTAGAGAAGAGGACTAAAATTTGAATATTTCGTTTATTATCAGCGAGTCTTTGCCACATTCCTTTTTGGTTATTTGTTACTGCCGCCAAACAAAAAACCAATCTCAAAACCAAATCGAATCCAAATCAAATAAAAGAGACGAAAAACACGAAGACCATGAGAATGTAAACGAAATGAAAAAAATATAACTATGACTAAGACGTGCAGCAGAGGCAATTGATTTCGTAGTTTCACCCAACCGCACCGCGGCCCCCTCACTGACTCACTTTTGTCTTGGATTTCGTCGTCGTCTTCGTCGTTGTCGCTTGAGTAGGCTTCTTTATTTAATTGAAACAAAAACGAATTTTTCGATTACTACACACTATTGGATTCTTTTGGCCAGATGCGTCTTGTTTCATGGAATTTTCCGACTTTTCTTTCACCATTCATACCCATTCATAGTACACTAATTTGATGGAGACTTTATAAAATAAAAATATTTGCCAGCGATAAATTAACAAAAAACTATGTCTCACACACTAAACACAACATAAAAAAGAAAATAGAATGGTTATATTCTCCAGCCAAAGCAGCAGTGGTAATAAAAGGCACTCTCTCTTGACGTATGGGATTATGGAAATGTCAGCACATTGTGCTTCTCTGTCTGGTGCTGGGTCATCAGATGGATCGCCACTGGAGAGCTGTCTCTTTCTCCCTGCGCATAAAAACTACGTACGTACGCAGAGAGCAGAGCAGAGCAAAGAAAAATACACCCATTCAGCCCCATTTCCGTGTCACACACTCTTTTCCACCAGCAGCCGTGGTGATGGCTTCTAAACTCCACGATGTCACTGTTGTATTTCTGTCATCCACTGGAGAGAGAGACATGGTTGTCTTTGAAGACGACAGTGCCACTGTTGCTGCCGCCGCCCCAGCGAGTAAGTGTTTGAAGTCTGAAGATCTATCCGAAAAGTGAATATTATTTCAACCGCAAAGAGGAAATGAATGAATGAGATTCACGGTGAAGTCAGACCGAGATCAAGATGATAATTATTTTCAATTTATTAGTTTTTTTTTTCGTTCGTTTTATTGCTGCTGCTCTTCGGTGGATGTGGGGAGGGCGCGGTTTGGAGCAGTTAACTACACAGGGGAGGATTCGTTCAATAACATCACTTGGTGGAAACGAGACAACAACAATCACACACCCCCATAACGAAAGAGAAACAGAAAGCAAAACAAATCTTATTGAAAACTTAGTGCGAGGCAGGAAAAAGATACGAATCGTAGGGTATGTACGGTGTTTCACGGCTATTTCTGATGATGATGATGATGGCGATGTCGATGACGGTGATGGTGGTGAGGTTGTTAAACCATGAATTGGGTGTGTTGTGGGTTCTATCCGCTTGTAAGATTCATAAAGTATCGTTGCATGACTTGTTGGCATATTGGTTGAATCCAACCGCTCCTGATAAGCATGCAAATTTAATGGGTTGTTCGCCGAAGTAATTTCAAAACGATTGCTGTGGTGCGAAATGCGTTCTTAAGGTCAAGAGCTACTCAAGGTCAATGGCAAAATGATAATTTGCTAGTGTTACATTAACAGGAAAACATATTAAGATTGTTACCTGAGGGAACGTGGTTATAAGAAATACTACTACATTTACGTGGTTTTTGTAACAGGTAAAAATAGTGTAGGTTAAACAGGGGAATATTGGTCGGCAGTAAAAGTGAATATATGTACTCACAAACATAACGGAATACATAATTCTATGTTGGTAGAAAACAAATTATTTTGAAGGACATATTGACATGTGAATCTCTTCGATTGTGTACATAGTTTGGCTGCTTCTATACGTGTTTTTGACAACGCACACTGGATTCTCATACGGAAAGGATTTGATTCATGAATTGCATTTAGCAAACGCCAAGAACATCGAATAAACTTGTGTTAAGAGTCCCTCATAACCGGACAGTGACGGTACCGACAAAATTTACCCAGTTATTAGACTTGTCCGTTTATGAGGTGTGTAGTCAAGTTCAAATTGATTATTTATGAGGAAAGAAAATAGATGGTGGGTTACAAAGCTGTCAAACGCAACCTTTTAAACCGGTACAGGATAGGCACTAAAAACGACACCCTCCGTCGAATTGGAGATTATGTTTCACTCCCTCCTAGTAGACACTGCACTGCGGTAAGTTTCAGGGCATTCAATTCCTGTTCTAATCTTAGGAACATATCACTCGGATTTCATTTTTTCCATGTCTTACAAACTTTACTTCGAATTTGTTACAATTCAATCGTTCGAGCAAAAATCGGTTAACTCCATTAAACAAAAATTTAAGAAAAGCCATAAAATAATGAAATTGACTTTGAAATACACTACGTTTTATTCAAATAGTTGTCGTTTAATGGGGTTAATCTTTATTATTCAGTAACGTTTTTGTAATATGATAAGTTATGACTATACCAAGCGCTGTGGTACTCAAATCCAAGATTTTTCGAAAAGTGGAGTTAATCAATCTACGCACTGAAGAGCTTAATTATAAATATGCTATATAACATGATAATTTGAAAAACAGAAAATAGTTAAGTGCATTTTGTTGCACAAATAGCAAGTATTGAATGTATTGAGGAAATCAAAGAAAAGGATACATAATATAACTATTATTGCTGAGTAAAGAATTCAGTGAGTAAATAAAAACAGGATATAATAGTAATCAAAAGATCAAAACCATTTACAAATACCGTCTACAAATACATTTTTCACTTTCTCAAATTTTAGGTTACATACAGATGGTGTGTTGAAGCAAGATAAAAACGAATATAGAGAACTTGAAGAACTTTCGGAACTGCTAGGAAATTTTGGGAATTAACGCATAAGTTAAAATTGTCAGTGATACGAACTGTGTAAAAACCTGCATTTTGAATGGGAGAATTTTAAGAGTCCTGAACCAATTAATGCTTGGCGCTCTGTGATTTGCTTTGCAAAGAATTCTAATTGCATGCTTTTGTTTTAACAATAACGGAAAAGCTTATGTGGAGTAGCCACAGCCCTAGCAAATGATACCATATTCACACCAAGTTCTAGAACGTTCTGCGGACAATAAAGACCAAGATGATATAATCGCGTAACAACTCTACGGTATTTGCCTTATTGAATTTAATATCATGTCTTTAAAGTTTTCAACTTAATCCATCTTAAAAAATTGCTACAACATTTGGCTTTGTAATCAAATGAACGAACATCAACTGAAGAATTTGCTATATAATATAAAGGGATGAAATAGTAGCTAATCGTCAAAATTTACATATGTATATTATGAGTATTGAAAACCATAAGTTTTGTTTTATCACTAATAAGGAGCTTATGAGCAAAACATTTTCTTAGTAAATCAAGAACAATATTTAATAAATATATGTCAGAGTAGGAAGTTGCAGTATCCTCAGCAAATGTAGTGACTTTACTTTTGAAAGGCTGATCGAACAGGGAGTTCACATAGATCAAAAATAAGACAGGATCTAAATTAGACTATACTCCACATGAGCTCCTATTCGACAAAAGCTGCAATCAAATACCTAGAATCTGTCAAATTTGCTTTTAAGACCTCCCAAAGTGCCTACAATTCCTAGACAAGATGGTCCAGCATTTCACCTTATCTGGGTTCTTGGGCAATGATATCCCGGGTATTTGCTGCCTTGACGAACTCGCCAGGCTTGTTCGGCTCGCTCCACTGCTTTTCTCGCTCGGGAGGAAATGCCGGCCATGACCAACATTACACTAGCCATTAGGCGCTATTCACTTCAGACTCCCATCTCAGGTGGCAAGATGTCGCAACGTATCTTTACACGAAACAATTATGACCATCCCTGGTTATCAAACGGACAATCTGAATTTTCCGGCTGTGCAGCAGCCACATAGACCTACCTACTCGTGAAATAACACAGATTCGGTAAAAATGAGTAAATAAACTGTTACGATTAAAGTAATTAGATTGATAAATCACGCATGTGATCTCTACTTCAAGTCACAAAAAAAAAACTGACAAAACAAAAATGTAACATAAAATTACTTACGAAATAAGACAACTAAAGTAGAACTTAATAAAAATAAAAAATAAAATAACAAAATAAAAACTTACGTCGATTAGATTGAAAATCTTCATCAGCAGCAAAATCTGGTGGCTGTTCATTTTGCGCTGGGAAGCCCCCCATCAAAGCATGATTGGTTGGTACCTTGAATTCATCATCGAGAGTATGCGTACTATTCGCAGCGAATTCCACGAACACATCTTTTTCATCCTTTGTATATGATTTTTCTTTTTCACTCAATGAATCATTGGATGCAGCTGTGGACAGCTCTGTATAAGAATCAGATTTTTTCGGACTTGGTGAGCTCATGTCAATGTCCATTGGCTCAATGCTCCTTCTATCAATACCGTCAAGCTCTCGTTGATCCAAATTTATTGTCTTGTTACTTAATGTTGGCGAGGTACTCTTTCTAGGTGGCGTGATTTCTCGTGATTCATTGTCAAACGTTTGATTAAGGCTTGCAGTTGCGTGGGCATCAAAAATTTCGGAATTTGCATTAAATGTGCTATCCATTCGAGTCGTGCCGACCGTTGTCGTTCTGTTAAGACTACTTGCGCTTGTTTGGGGAACATCTATAGTCTGATTTGGATTAAATTCGCAATCACACGGCGGCTGTGGACTCTTAACGGCTGACGAAACTGTGGGAAACTCTAAGGCAACATGGCAGTTGGTAGGAGATTTTGGAAAATATGTCTTATCTGGAGTTGTTTTCATGGGGAATTGTCGAACAGAGTTTGACGGGCTCAGTGAAACCTCCCTTTGGGGGCTTGTTTTCACATAAAGCTGAAGTGGGGACGCTGAGCGTTGTGTAAGGTTTGCTTCATTTTCAACCGATGTGCCTGAAGAAGACAACCTTTCGGCGTTCCTTTGTACAGCTTCCCACGACAGCACATTTTCCTCTTCCGGTGATTCCTGAACAGAGGCTAGTGTATCCTTGTGTTGTGCTGCATTGAACTTACTCCCCAAAGGGAAAATTTTATCCGCTTCAACTGTTATGTTATTGCAGTATTCGTGCTCATCCTCAGTGACGGTGTTGCTTAAATCTGCAGGCAAACCATTTGAGTTGCCTTTCAAACCGTCAGGTTTAACGAGCTGATCACATGAATTGGGGTCAACATTTTCAATTAAATTCGCCACTTTATGAACAATTGTTTCTGGTGTCGTACAAGTGATGACGTTATCCGGCTTTTCCAGAACTTTCTCCTCTGCGGTTTTTACTTCTGCTTTATTTTCTGTAGAAGAGTGATGTTCTTCTACGACCGGAGGACTTGACGTCATTTGCGTCTCTGTTAAATTTAAAACCTCTGGACTCAACTCAGTTGGAGTCATATCCAATTGAATGTCCAAATGTTCATTTGTATTCTCTAAGCTGTCCATATTCATCTCAGTTACAGATGACACTAAATCAGCCCATCCATGTGATGGATCTGTAATTGAGCCCAATGCACTTGTGAAACGACTAGATTCTTCAGTAGGAAGATTGTCTGGGGAAAATGGACGGCATTCGACATATGTTTCATTGTCGGAGGACACATGACTGCTCGATGATTCTGATTCATGAGGAAGCAACAGCGACTTTGATCGATTAATTTCATCTTTAAATCAAATAAATTTGTAATGGAATAGAAGAAATGAAGGAAAAAGCATAAAATGGAGGAAAAAATAAAAATAAAAAAAAGCAAATTAGAAGTCATGCAACTAAAGGTAAATGTTTACATAAACATGAATTATGAGAGATAAATGTGTGCGAACTATTTCTTACCAGTTGTTGCGTTTAGTATAAGTGCTGTGTCTAAGTTAGCTGCAAGTGATGACACAAGACTGTCTTCGAAAGAAGCCTGAGGCTGACCTGTAAAGAGAAGCTTGAATTAGTTAACTCACATCGAGTATTCGTTGATGCTTAGTTCTAAATTGTGAATTAAACCACACACACAATACTAAATACCACAAAGTTTTTTTTTGCAAATAATACTGGAAGTTGCAACTAGACTAACAGTCAGAAATATAGCAGGAACTAATACGAAGGGAAATTTAAACAACGAGACAGATCGGGAAGGTAAGCTTTGAAAAGCAACGAGTCAAAAGCAAATCAACGTCCATATACTCACCAAGAATTTGTGGCTGTAAGATATCAACCTGATGATCTATAAAGGCTGAATCAAATGACAAATCACTACCTCCTGAAATTTGTTACAAGTATTTTACAATTTTAATGGACAAATTGTTTCGAAATAACAGAAAGACAAATTTATGATCTTAAAATTACTAAAAGCTTTGCATTATTTTGTTTTGAACGACAAAAATCTAAGTGGAAGTTAAATTAAAGATTTCAAGGGTAGCCCTAACACGATTCAAACAGTTTATAACCTTCGTCCGACCCCCGGGTCATTTTGACTTAGGCGACTGTAGACTGCAACGAACCTAACGATCGATTTTATTTCTTTTACCAGAAGTCCTAACTATATACAGAAACTAAAGCCACTTAATTTCAAAATCCTATGTCTCATAGTTTCAAAGATGTTTGAGAAAAAATTCAAAAATAACGGCCGAGGAACGGATATCCTACATGATATGAACTAGGTTATGATGACATAATACACATAGTCGGTTTTATTTCAGGTTGCACCCTTCACAAAATTTCAATACATGACAATTATGGAATTCAAATAAATGGGAATCATTAGTTCGATTTTCATCGTGTTTTTCTGGTCCTAATTTATTGAGTGTACCACGTACACAAAACATGAATACTTTTTCTCCAAATCACATGTTTCCTTTTAACTTAAGTTTTCGTTGTAAAATAAAGGGATGATGTAAAGTTCACCAGAATTTTATATTTCTATGAATACTCCTGTAAGAAGAATAAATATCCGTAGCATTTTGCATATTGTCTTACTTCTTGTTGAGATATTGAAGAATAAACAACAATTACAAAAGTCTTGCGTTTTATTTATCCAATATAATTAACGTCACAGAAGAAGGCTCTGGTGTAGTCAGCTGCCTTTTTTGATTGTCACACTGGTTAGATGCCCATACTAGTCCCTGCCGCTCCACAGTTCTCCTACCCTCTATCTTTCCTTGCAGGATAAGTTGGAGGAATTTATATTTGTCGCTGCATAGAGCATGGCCCAGTTAGCATAGCTTCCTTACTTTGACTAAGTATAGCAGATCCCTATTTGTGCCCATCCGCAAAGGACCTCTGCGTTAGGTTTCCCTTTTTAGCGTCCAGATTTCTACCCTACACTAGTAACACTAATAACTTTTAATCCGATTTCTGTAGTGGCTGCAGAGATGAGGAGAAAGGGAAGACCCCGCGTCATCTTTTTGGCACATGCGCAGCACTCGCTAGGATCAAGAAATGTCTTTGAGGATTTATGTGAATTGGCTAATGTGAACGTTAAATGAATTAGCAAATTCATAAATAGGACCCACTGGATGTAGGCCAATTGAGGGCAAATATGCTATTTTTTTTTAATATACAGCCAATTAAGCTTATATTTGCAGGAAATGATTTCGGGTTTGAAACAATCCGGAAGACTGACAGCATCATGGGCCAACTTATGGCCTATGTACGTGGGCCGTACATCTTGGCAGCAGTCACAACCCAATGTAATAAAAAAGAAACGTTGCTTACGCTGAATAGATGTAACTACTGTAAGAAAACCCTATATAATTCTACAGCAAATTCAATCAACTTCTGTATAAAAAGTAACCAAAATTCTGTGAATGTTTTAAAATATGTTTACAGAATTTTTTTCTGAAGAAAAAATTGTTTTTACATAATTTAATTTGCTGTCGATAAAAAAAATAGCACCACAACAAATATATAGTCATACAAGTAGATCACGTTCCAAAACGAGTTTATGTTTCTTGTTTGGTCCCCCCATGAACACCTTTATTACCATGGCCCAAAAATTTGGGTTTAAGTCTGGAGATTGAGGCGGCCATTCTATGACTTTGATATTATTTTCGTTAAACCATTACTTTCCTTTTTTACTGGTCGTTGTCTTGTTGGAAGACTCAAACTAACCGCATTTCTTCGGAAGCAAATGGCACCATAATATCATTCATTGTACATAGAGGTGTTGGTCCAGTATAGACTATCTAATAAATTGTCTCAACAGCATGGTATGAAAAATAACGCCAGACAATTATGCTGCAACTACCATGTTTCACCGTTTTTATGATATAAGACTATTTAAATACCGTGTTTAGCACTCCTCGAATAAAACAACGAGAGTAATACTACCAAAAAGCCCGATTTTATTTTCATCTGCCCAAAAAATGCTCCTCCACTTTTGATTTGGGTAATAGATGTGGTTACGCATATACGATAGTGGTGCTATTCTTTTAAACGTAGCTGTACCTAAGACGTAACTTTCAAATCTTCAGTGGCGATAAGAATTATAAGCGATACTTGATATAAAATCGTTGGCAATAAAACACAGAATAGCTTATGTCGAAAAAAATGATTTAAAAAAAATCGATTTTTATCATATCAAATAACCGTTCAAACAAAAGTAGTTACGAATTTTACGATATATTTGTAACGGACAAATCCTTTTAAATGTGGATTTCAAACTGCCAATTCATTTTCAAACAGAGAAATTGCTTTTGTCGACATAAGCTACTCTTTCTTATTGCCACAGAAATCTTTTTTCTTGTGAGACCTTGTCAGAATCGAAAAAAATAACGCGACCGGTATGAGGTCTTTATTACAAATCACCAAAATTCTATTGTCAGACCCACAGATTTTGAAACTAAAGTTTAGATGTAAGATTTAACAACTAACCAACGAAATGATATTGAACTTGATATTGAGTATCATTCGAATGGCATTACGTGCAATCATCACATCCGATAACAATCGAATTTTTTCATCACAGAACGAAAATATTGTGTTGCATTAAATCAGAAAATACCTAAATGACACCGTGGAAACCGCACAACAACGACAGTGAATGAAAACTAAATTCTACACATCTAAAGTCACATGAAATCAACGTATTTCACTCTATCTAATAAATCTTACCAGCAAACAAGTTGATGTTTTTCCTTTCAGTATTAGTGTAGATATTTTCTCCAAATCCCGGACTTACTGCATCGTGTATATTGATGTCCGGTTGATGCTGCTTATATGGCTTTGCTGTCAGCTGTTTTTGAGTATTTACCGATAGCGTTCCACTTGCCTAAAAGGAAAATTAGAAAATGTTGAATCTATATTTCTCAAGATGACTTTCATAAATGTGCGGCCTTGAAAAAGAATCTTGCACTTTTTCAAAACACAAACGCAATTAAAATTAATTTGTCACAGTTCTTGTGATACTGTTTTGTGTACATTTTTATTAATAGTACATAGAGATGCACTTGCAGTGCATCAATTTATATTTTTCAACATTTCCAATGTGCCACACATTTCAGATGTTCTTTTTTTTTAATTTAATCAACAGACAAGGTTAGTGTCAGAGAGTACACATTCGGACACAGAGATGACAGAAAAAACAGAAGCAGAAAATTGTGTCGTGTGAAACGAATTTGTGCGATTTTTTTGGCAACCGTTCACGTAGTCTAGAAATTTAGATCTAGAAAATAAATAACACAAAATAGAACCACGACACTTGCCCGGAATAGTGCCCTTCGCCTTTGGGAATTTTGTTTTTGACACTTATTAAGAATTCACCTGATTTGTTAAATTGTCGTTTATCTCTCCGAGGAGCTCTTCTATTATTGATTCCTGATTTGAGTTCGCAACAGCTGCTAGAGATGATTCGGGTGTACTTTGCTCCATTTCGTCTGAACTTATAATAAAACTTTTCGGTCGTCCCATTAGCTTTGAAATGAAGTTCATTACGATTACGCACTTTCAAATTCAAATCAAATTGTTGGGGGAATTGATTCGGATTCAATACCCAATGCCCCCCGGCTAAAATTACGTTTTAATGGATTCACCCGCTTGTTGTACTCGAGAATGTTACGGTTTCGGTTTGGCGTTCTTTATTTTTTTTGTTTTTTGTTTTATCTATTTGACAATATGTTGACACAATAAGAATAAAATTCCAACGCTCGATTGATTTTATTTGCTTACTAGACTTGAACGAAAAAGTCTACTATGTTTCCGATCATCGACCGATTTAATTTAATTTTCTTTTCCCACTGAAAAAGGAAAATAAGAAAACTGAAAATAGCATCTTTCGAGTGTTTTACTATCACACGTTGGTGATGATGCAGAGCAGAGCAAAACACAGTACAGAGATCAACTAGACCACTGCTACGGAGGAGAGAAGCATCACCGATCGGTGGCGGCTCCAATTGTGAGGCGGGTGTTGTTTGTTGGTGGTGTGTATGGTGATCGTTTTGTGAGGCGGTGTGAGAGCGTAAGCAGAGGGAGAGAGTGTACAAGATAGTCAATGTGTTGTGCATCTATTTTTTTGTTACAGAATAGGAAAACTCTAAAAATAAAATATATTTTTTTTTTCTTTCATACATGGGTGGGGAGAATATTAGTGAGTAGGGGTGAAAAACTGCTATACGCTTCGTTTTATCAATCTGCGTTATCTTTGTGGAATGGTTTTTATATTGATTTAGGAGCAATGTTCTTTTTTTAAAGAAAAAATAGGCAATAAAAAACTGGTGCAGAGATAGCAGAACGAAAGCAAACTTGCTTAACCAACTATTGGAGGTAGAAGAAAACAAATCATGG
This sequence comes from Syritta pipiens, assembly GCA_905187475.1. Classification (NCBI taxonomy): domain Eukaryota; kingdom Metazoa; phylum Arthropoda; class Insecta; order Diptera; family Syrphidae; genus Syritta; species Syritta pipiens. The sequence goes on along the minus strand of LR994572.1, from coordinate 66,637,420 downwards.
AGGCTCTTTCTTAAAAGAGTCTCGAATGCAAACTGCCAAAGAATGCCGGTGTTCAGTTAGGTGATCTGCCTAGTCCTTTAACTGTGTTCACGTAATTTGCGCAGGTTTTAATATGATGGTTTAATAGAAAAACAATCCATGATCGAACGGGGACTATTACTGTCTGCGCTGGAGTTAACGATATGAAAGGGACATATAAAGCAGACTTGTCGAAATGATCTAAATGAAATTTAGGTTGAAAAGTGCCTTTAAAAAAAACGGTTTTCATGCATCTTCACACATAGTGATCATTCAAAACATTGATTGGCGAATATAAAGATTTATTAGCTTGTTTTTACCAAATCTGGAATAAGAACGTAAGGTGTATACTTATTTTATTGATCTTAACTGCAAGCGCGCAGTTGTAATTAATTGTGTGCATACTGTAATTAGTTCCATACATTTAATATAGGATAGGAGGTTAAAAAAAATATACGAGAAATGAGGTTTGACTTTTAACGACTTGAAGGTCATTAGACACGCTTCAATACGTAGAAGTTTGGTTTCTGTATTAGGGCATACGTTCTCCTTTTTTGCCCCGAGTTGATGAACTTTTACTGAGGGCAACGATAGGAAATTTTGTTTAGGTTTAAAGAAAGAAATGACACTGTCCATCTTATCCACACTCACAAACCACACATTGTATTGGGCTAAAACAAATACAGTGAACTCTCTCTTTACGCTTCTTCCAACCGGACAAATTCCTTAATACAGTCGCTGTCCTATTATGGGAGATTTCACTGTATATCACAAGTTCTGTGCCTTCAACTCCAGTAAACGTAATACAGTCAATGAAATAGCCGACTTGCAGGTAATACTGCCGAGACGGCGACCCATAAAAAATCTCAATTAGAAATCAATGTAATCTCATCCAATTTAACAATCCCAAAACTCTGCTTTTCTTTCGACAGCAGTCTTCCAATTGAAAACTCCAATCATTTTGTTTATGTAATGTTTTCACAAATTACATTATTTATCACTAAAAGGAGGACTATAGGATTATCACTAAGGAAGAAAGGAATCACTAAAAAGATAATGTATTATTCATCCATAATCGTTACCGAATTGCTTACACTCAATTAAAGCAACAAAATGACATCTACTGAAGACGAAAGTATTTCCACTTACCACAGAATCGTACTCAATTATCAATCATGCATTACAAATTGTCGAGGCATGCTCATGTATACATCCGCATTCCTTTACAGAACTTTAAATTTAAAAACGAATAAAACAAGACATTACATACTTTTACAAACAATGCACATCAATCACAAAAAAACAAACATGTCCCTTCGAAAGAGTTATACCTTCTTACTACTGGAACTTCCCATCATATAACTTTCAGAATTTTGTTCCCGATTGTTTTTAAAAGGATAATAAATAAATATTTTGATTGCGAAACGGAAAATAATCATCCGAAAATGCACCAGCACGTAAATTTTCACTTACTGTCAACTACTCCCCCCAGAAATTGGCAGAGAGGTTTGGACAGAATTGTATTTTGCTCACAGTGACGACGGAATACTTCCGATTTACCTCCTCTGCCCTCAGTGAATCCCATACCATGGTTCATCGATAAAACGTCCATCGCCACATTTGATGTACAACCGAGTAAAAACAACAAAAGAAATTCAAAAACTCATAAATAAATCCAAAAGAAACTAAGCGAAAAAAAACGGGACGTCATCCACCTATATTCGCACATTGGAAGCGAAGACAAATGATCTGATCGCCTCGCTTGTGGCATGGTGGTAGGCAGCAGGCAGCAGCAACAGGCCTCCAGTACATACCATAATTTCAATGTGTAATTAAAAACGGCAGAAAAAGAACATTTATTTACTGGCTGGTTGTCTTGCTGCTGGTTGAAGTCATAATTCGGCGAGCAAAACCAAACTATGCAGCACGTCATGTGGACGTTCGCGACCCACCGAACTAATTTGCACACAGACACAGCGGCAGAGATCGGATAAGGAGGAAAGAAAGAAAGACACACAGCGTAGAAATGTGTACTTTCATAGTTCTATGAACTCGTGTATTTTCTTTTTCTGTTTTTGGGGGGCTCTGTCGGATTTTCTCTTTGTTGACTGCATTGCGTTAAATTGTGGTTAAATTCCGTTCTGGTTCTTATTTTTGCAAAAGAATTTCGATTATGGGCAGGGAAGGAATAACAGTGGCGGGGTCTTGAGTTACAAATCACTGGAAACAATCAATTTTTAATGGTGCCAATATTACACCGAGACACACCTATTATTAATCATCTTAACTCCAAATCAGAGAAGTGTTTAAAATAAAATAAATCAAATAATGTCTTTATTTCAGGGTTGGGTATTTATTTATACTTTAATGGGCACGAGTTCTTTATGCGACATAAATTTTTATGAGTTTCCTTTTAAAGGAATCGATGACCCCTGATGGAGAAATAATTTCATGTTCATGTCTTGTTGTTGAGTGTAATCAAATTTACTACTTCGTGTGAATCTATTCTTCCATCTGCTGCGACATTTTAAGGACAGCCAGACGAGTGACAATGAATCACTCTACATGTCAAATTGGGGACTTCTGGAGTCATACTATACACGACATGGGCAACTTCATATACAGCTACGAGACAGAATTTCTATGATACAAAAAAAAAAAAACTAATCTGAAAGAAAATCTAAACAAAAGGAAAGCATCGATCTCGTTTATTATGATCGTGCTCTGTCCTAAAGTAATATTTTCTTTTTTAGTAAAAAGCATAACTTAAAATTGTTTACTCCTTTAACAACTTGAGTTACTATAGTTAGAACTCTGACGAGCAGATAAAGCAACTTTTTGCGTCGTATCATCCATCATTGAACAAATTTGCACAGCCACCTCAAATATCCTAAAAAGAAAACTTTCGTTTGAATCACTGATTATTCTGAACTTATTTAAGGCTGAAGGGCAAGGAGAACCCCACTAAAACCTAAAGCAACTGCACTTCTGTCTATAGGTTACACCAGCATACTGCACAATCGTCTAGAAGCTTCCCCAGCATCTGGTTTTGATACTTGACTGCATCTAAACCCAACACCTTATGTGTGGTTTTTCCACATCCACTTCCACTTGTGGTTGATTAAGTTTGACGCTTAGACTACCATTCAAGATTGCTTCAACAGGTATTTGCAAAAAACAATTTAGAATGTTCTTATACATACATTGAACCCAAACAAGTGTAAATCCGTTTTCTCCGGAGCGATTGCTCTTACTTTTGATTTCGTGAAAAATTGGTGTACTCCAATCAGCGCTGCGTTACAATTAAAAATTTAGATAGAAGAATAAAAGGAAATGAAAAGAAATTTACTTTCAAATCCCAAGCGGATGACGTTTCCCATCCTGCTTTCATCTACACGATTAATTAATTCACAACTGTTGAATTTGAAAGAGATTGCATTGTTCTTATTCATTCCCATGCATTGTAATAAATGACATTCACAGATTAAATGTAAAGTCACACACATTATCTTTTTATAATGAACATACGATTGAAATTAGATTACAATTGCAAAACGTCAAATTTAATCCACAAGGTAACTATTTAAAATTATTAAAATATGATTTTGATATAAGTGCCTTTAAAGGCTAGGGTCAAGGTTTTAAATACTGTAAATACTGTAAGCGCTGGCAAAGCAAAGTATCTGCTCTCATCAAAAAAGGACAGTGAATGACGTTGGTCATAGCATCATCATTGATAGCCGTAACCTTGAGATAGTAAAGGACTTAGGTTCCGCTATGTGAGAAATGAGAACGATACCAGCGTCGGGATCGAACAAAAAATTACTCTTGCTAATCGCGGTTTCTTCGGGCTAAGAAAACAATAGAGGAGTAAAGCCTCTCTTCTCTCCCTGTCGTGTTCCGATCGTATTATATGATGAAGACCCTCACATTAGTGGATGCAAGCGCAATGATATGTTTTGTGAGGTTAGGTCATGCCAACGCTTCGGCCAGAAAAATCTTCGAATCTACCCCCGGTAGAAAAAGACTAAAGAACAGATAGCGCACTCAAATGGAAGCTGACCTTAACAGGCTCGGTGTGCGGCATTGGAAGCAGTTACCTAGGGACCAAGCTGGTTGGAGAGGTTTGCTACGTGAGGTCCTGGTCCACTCCGGACTGTAGCGCCACCAGATAAGATAGAAGTGTTATAAAAGTGTAGTGAGATTTGTGACGAGGAAAGATTCCTAGTATTCTTAGCAAAAGATCAAACATTTTGCAATCTTGATAACACTACCACATTCTGAATTTTACTGTTTTTGAATTTCAGATTTTAAATGGTGCAAAAAAGAATGATATGAGAATCTTAGTCCCGTTATTTCGCAAGGTTAATGATTTATTTTACTTATTTATGATGCCAACACAACTTACTCTGAAGCTGTTTACTGCAAGCATTATTGCATCACGTAGCAAACTATAAGTTGTTTTAATATCTTTCGTTTTATGCAGAGTTTGCGCTGGCTTGATTATATTCCCACCCATCAAAATAATATCTTAAGTTGCTCACTCCAGCAATACCTTAAAAATATGCCAGAAATGGTATATTTTTGCTTAAAATAATATTCTGTAAATCAGTCTGTGAATCAATCCGCTAAACCATCTAACCTAGTGATACCATAAACCAAAGCGACTCATTATTAAATTACCAGCTACCAACTTCCTCCCAGCTCCATTAGGTTATGGAACTCTTAACTAAAGAACATCGAATCAAAACCAATTTCGTCGAATTGTTTTTAAGCACCGTAAGGAACAGCATTACGGCTTCTTACTTATATTTTTTTACCATATTTTTCTTACTTTCTTTCTGGAATTAATTGTTATTAATTATGACTTTTCCTGAACTGTAAACTTACTATTTTTTCATAAAAAATACACTTTGTATACTTAAAAACTATGTCTTTCTCTGTACTTGTTTTAAATTAATAAAGGTAAAGATAATTTTATCGATCTTTGAGTATTGAAGATCTGCTGTGTTTGTTGTGCATCACAAGTACTATTGTCTTGTGATGTTTTAGATCACTTAGATCCAAACAAGACTAGTAGGTCTTTTTGATTTAACCATATTTGTTAGGGTTTATTGGATAACTTCTGCTTTTAGGTACAGTAGCGAGTAGAAAATATGCAAACGAAACAATACGATAATAACTCTGTCATTTGAGAAAGCAGTTTCAAAATTTCCATCCACATACGAAGTTATTTGTTTGAACTTAACTCCACATATCATCCATAAGTGTTTAATTAATCATCAATTAAACACTGGGAAGATCAGTGACTCCGCGGAGCAATCAATCGAAAATATTTATCGATCAAATTACTAATAAGATTTTTTAAAATGTTCATTCTCTCGCTAAAGCGGTCGGACGAATGCCCAAATGTATCAGGAAATACTGAAAAATCAAATGCTTTCACATACGCTGTTGAATATGCCTGAAAACAGATTATGACAATGACCCGAAACACACCAACCGGTTGGTGAGAAGCTATTTTTTAAAGATTCCTAACAAATTTCCGCTGCTTTTTTACTGCTCTCTATATTTTTTTCTATTTGTGATGCGCTTTGTTGTGTTGGGACAGGGGAGAATACTGCCGAATTTTCAACCTTAGTTTGAAAGCACTATCTTTGACTAGCTGTGACTGTGCACTTTGACCACGGCTTGTATACATTTTTAGTTTGCATGGATTATTGACGGAGAATTATCTAACACTGCAATGGAATACAATACAAAATAGGCGACGTTTTCCTTGTTTCACTTAAAAACTGAGTAAAGCAAATGAAGTGTTTCTTTTACTGACTTTTTTGGGTTTGTTTTATTCTTTATTCACAGGGCTGTACGGTTGAGTGTTAGATCAATCAAAGTTTGCAACAAATCAAGACATTAACAATCTGATTTGAATAGATTCTGAAAACAAATGCGTAAGAAGTTTATTGGAAAGTAGTAAGAAGAAGCTTATTAGCAACGACATTCTTCTGTTACTTAACGATTTACTGAGTCTAGCTCTCTTAGAATTAAAAGTTTGCCAAAAAACAAAATGCAATTAAAAGGTGAAACCTGCTAAGGACATAAGTTCGTATTACAAATATGGTTACACAAAATGCGTATTTTTACATACTAATTACAAAACCCCCAAAGCAATGACAACCAAAAGGCCTTATGAATTAGATTTACTAGCTAAGATCATCCCATTGATGAACGCAACAAAGGATGAAATGAGGATTATGCAGCATCCAATTAAGACTAGTCTGACACGCGATTTGAATCCGTCAAACGTGTTTAAAAGCAAACACTTATCTTACGAGTCCACTCAATCGACATCCAGATATGACGCTTTCACAAAAAGAAAAATGAGACACCACCATTGATGGAAACGTCTCATCTACTTTATTCTGAATTACGCCACTTAAATTGATTTATACGAAGTGAATGCAAAAATATTTGATCGATTCCAAGACACAAAAAAGCAAGTGTTACCCACCCATCATTGTCTTCACGTGTATTGTTTGTTCATAAGCCAATTAAATGCAAATTGAGCACAGCTGATAACTGAGACAATTGGGTTTTATTTAAATAAATACAAACCTCTTCAAGGCACCGCAGAAATGCACAGAGTGCAGCTATTGATTTTCTTCACTTGGACAGCAGCAGAGTAAACACAAATCTTGTGTAGTCTCGTAATTTTAGCCGTTCAATCACCGCCCAAGATTTATGAAAATTGTAGTCAATTACACAATTTCGTTCTGCTAAAACAATTTTTCGTGAATGTTATTCTTTAGTTTTGATTCATTCCCTTGGCAGGGACTGAGAGTGCTTCTTATTTGACAAACCGGACTTGCTGCGTCGCAATGAAATTCGCAAGAACGAGGACTTTTGAAGGATCAACAGTGCGCATGCTTTTGGCTTTGAAACGAATGTTTTTGTTTGAATTGTCCTTTTGAAATTTCGTTAAACGGAAATAATGTGCAATGTGATTTTATTTGCTCGCTGAGATGGGACAAAATAAATCTACTTACAGTTTCATTGGACGTGATTTCCTTCAAAGCCGGGCGAGTGTAGTTGTCCTCTGAGTCCATTTTTTTCGGAGCGTAAATGTCCCTTCGCACACAAAATCAAAGTAGTATGGTGTTTTGTAATTGCACTGGTTTTATCGAGATAACTCGCGTGTAATTAACGATGAAATTAGAAAAAGTTTTGAGTTTTTGCACGCAAAAATGTTCCGTTGCATAGAAAACAAATTCGATTTTGGATTTGAAGTTGTACCAACATTGCGCTGATTGGCAAGGGAACAAAAATAATGGCGCGAGCACGCCATCTATGTGTGATGTGGCATAGCTTTCTCACATTGGGGTAGAAGCACAATGCGTGTGTAAAAGTGATTTTTTTCATACTGCGTGGTTTTTGGTGCGAAATTAAAAAAATCCATGACAGAAAATATATTCTAACGTTAATCGCATTGTCTAAAAACGAGATTTATTCGCCTTTAAAATATGGCGTTGAAGTTGTTAAAACATTAAATATATTTAATGCCTTTTTTTTTAGCCTTGATACTTTGTATTTGTAGGCTTTGCGTAAGTGCTCGTCTTCTTCTGACAGACGACAAACCTCCAATATATCTTCAAAAAAATTATAACTATCACATAAATTAAGGAAATTTGATATTAGCGAGGTTGTTTCAAGGCACAAGCCCTTCAAGAGTTCGTTGCCTGATAGGCAAATTTTTATCTTGCGTTTTCATTGCACAATTGAATTCAATTACATTTTCTAGAAATGATTCTTTGTTAAATATAAAATAAAACACCAACGATTAATGTATTAAAAAAATATTGCTCTTTTATTTTCTATTATAATAATAATTCTCTTTGTTCCGAAATTTCTTCTTTAATTTACAATTACAAGTTTTCTTTTTTGTTTGTAAGTTAATTATGCATTTATTACGAATTGAGACTCTAATTTAACGTTTAGGTACGTAATCGCAGTAGGAAAAGCAACGATTTGCTTGTTATTTATTCTTTTCTTATTTGCTTTGCAGATTTATTTACATGAGATGAAAAATTCTGTTAATATTTTCACTTATTTTCTTTTTTCTTTTAGTATATATATGTATCTCTACGAATAAAATATTAGCTAAAGTAGTGTCTTTTTTCATGATTCTCTCCGAAGTAAGTAGTAGATTCGCCTCAAATTATTGTTTTTACTATACCTTACGGTTACGAAGTATTTTCAAATCTTAGCGCAAAAAAAAAAAAAAATAAACGTAAGAAAACTAATTAAAAAAATAAAAGAAGGAAAAACATAAAATAATATATTTTGATGGGTCTTTTGTTTTCGTTATTATCATTTAACTACTTATATACACTTTGTATTGTTAGCAATTATTATTGTAAATATTTCTACTTAAGAATTAATTAACAAGTTCAAATATATTTTTTGTGTTTTCTTTTTTGTCTTTAAGGTATAGAGAAGTTAACAATTAATATTTGTTTTTGATTCATTTGAGTTTTTTTTTTTTTTAAATAGAATACATTCTTTTAATATCATTATCGACTACACGTCAGTAAGTTTAATTTTAGTAATAAATTGCACTAAGTTGCCATATTTGTTAACAGAGAAAGTTTTTGGAGACATGAAAAATATAGTTGACTCTCCAGTTTGTTTTTTGTTTTTTTAAATGTGTATTTTGTTGGTATACCTATTTGTATAACGGTTGAGGGGGTGCTGTTGTGCAATATTCGATATATCATATATGTTTCTTTGTATATAGTAGGTACTGTAAAAATGTTGTTTGTAAATCTCTAGTAAGAAAGTCAGCAGTTTATGTGGTACTTCATTGTGGATTTAGTGTTTGTTATTCCTAGGAAACCTTTTTGTGTGTTTGTTTTTTGTTTTTAGTAATTCACAAACTAAAATAAAAAGAAAATAAAAATAAATAAACCAAAGAAAAGTAGTAAAATGTTAGCATCACACTTGTGGATGATCATCGTGGTTCTTTGTGGTCCAGATGCCAGGTATTAGTTCCGGAGGTAGATTCGATTTTTTGTTAAACGTTTGGTTATTATTTGTTGCCTGGCAATTATTTGGTGCAGATTTTGTATCGTTTGTTGTCGGTGATGTCTTTTGTTTGCTAATTGTACGTGGACTAGAGATAAGAGCGGATAAAACTCCACCAATTATTGTAAATGAGGCGAATGCCGTCTGCGGCACGAGTTGCCCAAAAATCACAGTTGCCCCCACAAATGGGGCGGTTAGAAGCCAGATTCTGGCCCAAACTATTGTCGAGTATGCACAGATTTTCTTTTTCTCCTCAGTAACCAGCTCTGTTGTGCATGTGGTTAGAATCGAGAGTGTCGTTGAGATGGCAGCCTTCGATATCATTGCCGACAGCATAAGAAGGGCTACGCGTGCGTTTCCTTTAACTGTGAAAATAAATCATATAAGATACTGATTGAAAGTTTAAATAAAAATAGAGAAGCTTACTGGAATCTGGTATAAGCCAGGCTGAGATGGCAATTGAACCGGCTAATATGTTGAAGGCACCGGTCCATTGCCATTTCTTGCTCGTCTTTAGGATGAGGAAGAGTCCAATGAAAGTTCCGCACATTTCAGAGAAACCAGCAACGACAGTGTTGATCTCCAAGTGATCCCTACTAAACGACCGTATATTGAGCAGCATGCCGTAGTAGACGACAATATACAGTGACCAACACAGATGTACACAGATCATGTGACGAACGGCTCTTGGGCCTTTCCATATTGTCCACCAGCCGGCCGGTGGTGGAGCCTCCATGCTAGTTATTGCTTGAAATTGTAATTGCTGGTCAATGTCATGAGGAAGACAATATTTGGTGCCATTCATTTCGACGCACTCCTGGAGAATCGCCTTGGCTTCGAGCACCCTACCGCGTTGTATCATCCAACGTGGAGAGTCGGGAATCCATCTGAAAGCCAAAATAAAGGACGTGTGTGTACTTTTACTTATATTTTAAGGCAATAAGAAGGAAAATATTTATGTGAATTGGATCTATTTCGAAGAGGCTACCACAGAATCCTTTTCTAAAATTTTATTTTTTTCAGTTCTTCTAAATTGACATCTTGGTCTTGTGACTAAGATTGTTTTAGCTTCAGAAAAAATGAAGCTTGTGATTTTTGTGAAAGCGTGAACCCGGAACAGGTGTATCTTAAATTTTTTATTTTGACGCATAACTTCTTGAGGCTTTCCCAATTTGCACTATTAGTTAGTGCAAAAATGTATCTGTGGAATTATGGAATAATAAACAAACTATTTTTTATCGCTATCGAATAAAATGTGCAAAACTACCATCTAGTCGCCAAGTTTTCATTGTGTTGTAAGATACAATATTCGCGAATTCAAGCCTCTCATTCAAGCTGACTGCCTCTCGAAAGTGCAAAGCTTGTAGAATTCTTACAAAGGCGTGAAGGAATTTGCTGATTTACACCATGTTTGTAGGTCACGTTCAAGAACCGTGAAAATTATTTTAAAATGGACCTCGATATGTCACATGCTGAAATCTTGCTGACATCATCATCAAATTATATGCTGCATTTAGAAACAACACTGTCACCTCTATTTTTAGACACGCTTAAACTGCATGTCATAAAAGTACTGGAGATGGAAGAGGCTTAGCCGCATAGAGCAGTGCTCAGGACAGTTTACGTCGAAAGACATAGTTGTAAGTTGTTATGTTTAGCTTAGAGTGCCCGCATAGGCTCAGTAAGTTAGTTAAGTTAGTTAAGCTAGTTTTAAGCAATTTTGTCTAGCATGTAAGTTTTCTGAAAAATTTTCAATAAAAATGCGTTTAAAATGAAAAAAAAATGAATGTGCTCAGGACAGCTATTTTTACAGGGGGAAATCTCTGAAATCTGTGTAAGTTAGGAGTGAGCTATTGAGATTCCTGCAGGACACGAAGGGTTCCATAGACTTTACCGACAATTGAATTTATGTGATTTTCCCAAGTTAAGAACCAGTTGTAGATCACTCAGAGATTTTTTTCAGTTTCCACAAAATTAATAGAACGTTATTAACAACAAAGCGGGGGAAATATGAGAAATCAAGTGGCTTTTTAGAAATGACCAAGCATTTAGTCTTTAAAGGATTTAACAACAGGCCATTTTGCAGAGACCAAGTATGGATGTATTGAAGATCCAGATTAATCTCATGCACGCAGTTTTCAATAAGACCAAGTGGACTACTCAAATGAAGTTGGACATCATCTGCGTACAAATGTCCAAGCGAGGATTTAAGCATTGAAGGAAGTTCATTAATGTACAGTGAGAATAAAATTGACCCTAATATAGATCCTTGAGGAACACCTTTTAAGACTGGCAAAAACGACGAGAGTTCATTGGCGACTGATACAGCCTGTTCCCGTTCGCTCAAATATGATGTCACCAGATTTGCTGTTTTGGAACAAACCTTAGAGGGACAATTGTCGCTTTTGTAATCATGCTTACGAACTGCTCCTAAAAATTGTCTTCAAAACGAAAGTAAAGCAAATTACTAATACCCCAGATATTACGATCTGCAAAAACCTTTTGAGACAATTGGAATAATATCAAATACACTGTCTTTAAACTATCTTCCTTTTTGGGAACGTAGAAACTTGCATCTAGGTTGCTATTTTAAATTTATTCACAGTCAACATTTGATTATCTCAGAATTTAAAAATGTACGAAGCCCAAAAATGTACAGATAACGTTCTTAAGCCAACAATAAAAAGTGAAACTCGAAAAACCAAAGGATGATGAAAACAAGACACCCAAGATTATACCCTGCGAAAGGATTTAAAGCCCAAGAGAGTGCGAAGCTACAACTGGCAGGAAATTGACTCAGTAATCTTTCAGATCCATGAGCCAAAAAATGTTTTCTCCAATTTATATGTGCACCAGCCCTCTGCTGGGTCAGAGTAAAACAAAAAGAAATGAAAAATAGCACAATTCTTTACCTCCATAAATAAATAAGAATAACAGTCGGCCACGATATCGCCATGTAGAGATATGTCCAACTTTTTGAGACACTAGCCACTCCAGGAAGCATCATGACTCCAATTGACCAAAATTGCTCAAACAACGTACAAACAACAGTTCGGTATGTTCCACCAGTAATATCCATGACTAGAAAACAATAAAAAAAATTGAATAGAGTTTCTTAGGTGCTTAATATATACTTACAAATCACAGCACCAGCAGTATACATTTGGGCACAGCAAACAGCCGAAAGGCAACGGAAGAACACATGCAGTTCGTAGGACGTTACGTGTCCAGTTAAATTACCACAAATTATTTGTGTTATCATTCCAAATAGCATAACGTTACGAGGACTAAAACTATAATCGAGAAAAAAGGATTAGAACTGTTATTTTTTCAAGTGGAGTGTGCTAAGCGTGAAGCTGTCAAAATTCACAACGAATCTTGCAACTGATTTGTGCAATTTAGGGCGTCAGTTTGTGCCAGTCTTTGCCATTAGCCAGTGAAACGGTTCTGACTTAAGTCAGAGCCATTGCAGTGGCTAATTTCGAATAAACCGAATGAACGTACTTATTCCTGATGCAAAAGCCTTTTTTTTTTTTTTGAGAAAAAAATATTAACAACTTACTACTTAAGCAAATGTGTGGCTAAAATGCCACCAGTTAGAACGCCAAACAAATGGAAGAATTGCGTTACTGCAACCAAAATATCACGTGAGCAGACTAGATCGAATTCGGTTATCAGCGATGGATAATCGGATTTATGCTCGAAGGCTTTGCACGGAATAACGGTAGCGTTCTTCATTGTTGGCTCCTCCCATAACTTCGGCTCCGAGTCCTGATGCTGATAGTTATAGTATTGATGCGCATGCTCCAAGGCATCCTGGAATACATTACAGAAGTCTATGTTGAACTCCTGATCGTCGGCTTCCTCTTTTTCCGGATGCGAGACTTTAATCCATTTCGTGTGATTTCTCGGGCTTAGCTCTTCCGGTGGCTTACAATAGAATTCGCCGTGACGCGGAGCCGGCGCTGTGAAAATGATGCATGCCATGAACCATGATGATGGTATCTTGCAAAGAAAGATCAGCAACACTGTTCGGAGTTGCCATTTTCCCCATTCCCCGGTTATCTTTCCCACAGCGTCCACTTTAGTTTGCATTTTGGTGACAGCCTTTGGTGGCTTTCCTTCGATGATCGCGAAAGAGTCCACAGGATATAGATTTTGTGTGTGATTCGGTGTTGTGTGTGGCGATTGTGTGGATGTGATGTCGTTATGAGGTGTTGTGGTACCGTCTGCTGAACCATCCAACCGTGATACCGAAGAAACTGAGCTGCGTCTCCTGCAAGTGAGATTATTGAGGTTGATGTTGCGACAAGCGTTATTGTTGTTGTTATTGTTGATGGCGGTGTTCGTTCGCGCTTCGTTTCTCACATTCGCCGGAGATGAAGACAACGATTCGGGTATAGCTATCGGTGCTAAAAGCGGTGTTGATATGTTTGTGGCGGAGGTGGGTACAGATTCAGTCCTTTCTTGGTTCGGTAGGAGTGGTGATTCCGCCTGCAAATTGAGAAAAGAAATTTGTTATTTAAAGTAATTAAAGTTCAACATCATCTGGACTTGAGTTATGTCTTAACCACGATTTTAACGATAAAGTTCTATGCGACACTGAAAATAAAGTTTTTATTTACTCATAATAAGAAGATGGACATCTAGAGGTTTCTGACACTGACAGCTGTTTCCCGCTTGAAATCTTAACAGAAAGTCAGTATCATATCTCAGCAGAACGACACGAGTCGCTTTGCACCTAACCAACGTTATAAATAATTGAAAACTAGTTTCCGAAATGAGTGCTGTGTAAGTCAAGTCAATTGGCCGCCTCGAAATTGCGATTCGACCACTTTGGACTTTTTTTCTGGGGAAGGACTGATGTTATGCTAATAATCCGGACGAGATTCAAATACCTAAGGCCAATAGCATTCAAGCAATCCACGAGCCATGGACCGAAACCATCAACAAGGTCTTGGAAAATTGTAGTGACCGAACTTGAAGGTCGCGACGCGTCGTTGTTTTTAATTTATGGGAAGTGTTTCAGTTAATGGGAATGCTTTTTTCTACAAATAGACCAAAAATACTTGATGAATATTTGATTTTGTTCATTTTATTGCATTTTTAAGAAAGAAACTTGTGTAACTTGTGTTGTGAAACTGTGTTTGGTCCATCCCGTACATTCGATAATCGCTTAACCAACAAGCAAACATTTCATTCTTCCTTTTGGGATTTATTTAGTGACTGGTCTAATAATTAACCATTCATTTTTTTTGAAGATTAGGACATACACGCTGAAGTTAACTACAGAGAAATCAGTGAAGGGCTTTTAAGTATTTTCATTTTCTAACTTTGGCTAAGCAATGTTCTATTTAACACCAGATTTACCAAACCTGTCAAAATGACTGGTCTTGGAATTTCAATTTAGGATTCCTACTGCGTGTCACTTTTTTTTGTTTTTTTTAATGAAATCATGACTTTTGTAGCTATAACTAAAGAATGATTTTTATATACAGTACAGGCTTGATTTGCGCAACTAATAGCAGTTGTTGCAGTTTCAATAACCGAGGTTGTTGGACTTACTGGGACATATTGTTGTACATAAAAAAAAATGACTTTCCGTAGAGATAACGCAAATGTTATAATAAGACATTTTTGAAAATAAAGCAAATCGTTATTGTTAAGCAGAAATAAAATTGTAAATAAATAAATAAATAAATAAATAATTATTGTTCAATAAGAAAATGAAAGGTTAGAAAATTTTTAAAACATACAAACAATGAAAATATGATTTTTTTCCTGGTTTTCAATAATTTTCAAAAGTGCTATTTCTTTTATTTTTTGTAAAGTTAAAATGTCCTCTACTGTTCTTCTCTTCGGCCCATTGTAAACAGCCCATTGTAAGGATTCAACTGCAACCTTTGTTTTTACTTTCGATAAAGGAGATGCCAGAGTAACTTCATTTTCACTTACATTTGTGCTCTCAATTTCTGTCGAATCCTTGCAACATGCAGAATACTAAGCGTTCTCATAACACCAATCATTGAGATGCTAATGTTGAGAACAATTTCATCAAGCAGTTCAGAAACGGATGAAATCAATTCTCTTTCTCTTAAGATATTTTTAGACAATGTGGATTATCTTTCTTATCCCAATTAATCTTAATAGACATTAAAATATTTCATAATTTCCTAATAGATAAACTCAAGAAATTGCACTAATCGAGGTAGCCCTTTTGAAAAGTTGAATTTATAGACTTTTTACATCTCTGTGCTGCGATTTACATAGGTGTTGCGAAAATCGAGGAGTTCCGCGAATCGAGTGCGTACTGTACTACAAAAAATATTACTAAACTCATTTTAATAGGTATATTTAAATAGCTGGTAAGTCTAGTGCTGGTACATATTTCATTTTTACTTAAAGTGCTATATACTCGCATCGCGTCGTTGTGCTTTAATGGAGTCTTGTCGATACAAAAACAAAAAATGTTCTTCTTTCGTCCCTGCCTTTTCCTTCGCCTCTAAGCCTCACAACAATAACTCACCCTAATAACCGGCCTTTTTATTTTTGTTTGATGAAAAATACCGGCCATTTGCAAACACACAACTCTTCCTCGAAAAGTTTCGGTTCCACGAAAGAAGAATATCTCACAACAGTTGGTGTTTACAGTTTCTGTACCAACAATGTCCATTAAATTTAACCACTTCGCTGCAGGATACCATGTGTGTGTGGTCCTTGTAATAACATTTGGTTATCCCCCTACCGTGAGAAACAAAAGGACTCTGTGATGTGCTGCAGTGCGGGTAAATCCATAAAGGACACAAGTTTTTGTCATTAAAGTAGAAAAACAACCAGGAAAAAGAAAAAAAAAAAAAATCATGAGGTATTTC
This sequence comes from Syritta pipiens, assembly GCA_905187475.1. Lineage (NCBI taxonomy): Eukaryota > Metazoa > Arthropoda > Insecta > Diptera > Syrphidae > Syritta > Syritta pipiens. The sequence goes on along the minus strand of LR994572.1, from coordinate 66,621,449 downwards.
TCGGGCTGGTGAAGTTTTTTTTATATTTATTTATTTTGCCTCCTAAAACTTTAAGTCAAGTTCACCTAAACACGAGTCCTGCTTATTAAAAAAATTGTTTGTTCACAACCTTTCAGGTATCAACGTGGAATATCCTCAAAGTCAAATTGAGAGAACAACAAAAAATCGTGTCCTTTCGAATCACACTTGCCATTCATCTCACGTAGATCATCAGGCTCGTGTATAAAAATATGGGACGGCAGAATGAGCGATATACCTTGGCCTTCTCGAAAACAAAGACAAAGACATCACCGCAACACAGATAAACGTCGAATGGGGCTCTCCGGTATGCGAGGATATTGAATTTTGTCCCACAGAAAGGAAAAAAGAAAAGAAAATCTTATCGATTAGAGAACAATGATCCTGGAGAGAGAGAGTGTAGGCATGTGAATCGCTGCCATAAACTTATTTAATGGAAGGCACAATTATGGTATCTTTAACAGCTGCTTTTATGGCACGTATCCGTGCCCACTTACGCACGAGTTGCTCTTCGGTAATGAAGGTTCAATTGGCTATCTGCTTGGATACCTGTGTGATATGTGAAGGCTCGTGGTGGTTCAAGGAGATAAATGGAATGCGTTGATGTCCCTGCTGAGATATGGCTCTGTAATAATCGCCCCCTACCACAAAACAGATGTGTTTTCCAGGGAACGGTGCCGCTTTGAAGTTATGGCTATGTGTGTACTTAATCGCCTTCATCATCGTAAACGAGCGTTTTTTTGCTAACGGGGTGAGGTGGCAGCGTTTTTCAATTCCCCTTTCTTCGTTTTGAATTTATGGGGGCCAACGAGGTCAAAGAGAAATGCCGAAGGGACTCAACCCAATCAATCAGTTAAGTTTAGCTTCTCTTTCTTCTTACGAGAGGTGCGATTTAGGGTACATGACCTTGATCAGCTGCTGGGTGACAACACTGTTGCCTGGCTTTTAGAAAACTATCAGAGTAGTAGTCGTCCTTTTCAATAAATCCTTTTCATATCTCATCATAGGGCCTTTTCAGGGATATGCTTTCTTGTTTTGCTATCGTGGAGATTAAATATCAGAAAAACTGATTGGTAGGACAAAAGCAGCCGAAGGGCTTTCATATTCCCCTCTAAATTAATGAACCAGAAGAAATTACTTTGACACCGAGTCACTAGAAAGAAAGTTGCTAAATTTAGAACCTGACACGAACTTTGGTAAATTAAGAAATAACTCCATGCCCATTTAAAGATATACAAACGTCAGCTGTGCTTTCACGACTCAATGATTTTGACGTGAAAAATTTATAATCACAGGTGTATAGTCTAGTTAAGCTCTCTTGTTGTTATCTCACACCTCATTTGATAGTTTATTGAAGCTAATCGGCCAGAAGACGCGAGATCCTCTGAAGAGAGCCCGCACTCTGCATGCCTTTTGAAATCTGCGCTGCTGCCCTGTGCTAATGTTACACAGATGCATTATACACATGTTGCTGTGAGAATATTTAATTAAAGATACATTCATCTGCACGACATCATTGGCAAAGTTTCTCTCTGATATGGATTTGCAAGAGGTGCTCGGCTCGGAGGTGTTTAAAAAACCAATACACACCACACCACACGTAGACGGGAAGGACGACTGCCATCTTTGTGATTAGGTATACATTGAAATACCATCGGGGTAAAGTATTTATAACTTCTAGTGGAGCCCCAATGAGCGTGATCGGAGCTGGGAATAGCTTTTCAATTTGCTATAATACCTTAGAAATGTTGAAAGGGGATTCACAATCTGAGTCACTTTTTCACGAAGGTTTATTTGCAGTCGATTTTTAGAAAAATATCAACAGACTAAACTTTTTAGTGGTAGTTTTCTCGTTTTAAGCAGAAATTAATCCACCAAGCTATAAATTTGTATTCATAAGCGTTTTTTGACAAAATTTCTTTCCTTCCTTCCGTTCCGATTGAAAATTTGCGGATTGTGGATTAAAAAGTGCAAATGATTTGCTGTCGTTGCAGTAAAGTGGCACGAAAGATTAAGTTAATCCATTTAAATGAATTGTGCAGCCCTTATCCCCTTCATCCCAGTAGCTACTGAGATTATCATGCCTAATAGTAGAGTGAAAGGCTAAATGTATATCTTTGGGTTTAATGGATGAATTCCAATTTTTTTTCGCACAAACACAATTTACAAGTATAATGGCAAATAAAGCACATAATTTTCATAAAACTTTTTTATGACAATAATAAACAAAAAATATAGTGACGACAAAGAAAGAATCAATAGTGAGAATAAACACTAGTAAAAGAAATATACCAAGAGTAGAAGAACTATACTAAAACTATAGAAGAACTAAAAATTTACAGCGAATACTAGAAATTTAACGACTTGAGGTAATAAACAAATGATTGAAAGCGTTCATGGTACAATATTTTGAGGCGAAAATATTTTTCCATGCATTATTGAAACTAATTTTTTTAAAGTTATTTCTCAAACACTTTTTATTGCCAACTTCACTCAATGCCAAAAAAACAAATGTGAAATCGTTTACAGTTGCATTTAATTACATAATTTACATAATTACATTTTTGACTGGCTTAAACCTCCAAAAATATATTTTTATTGATTATTATTATTATATTTTTATAAATATATGAATATAGCATATATTTTTGATTATAGAAACATTTTCACTTTGAAGTTGAAGTCAAATGTAGTTATTATCAAATTAAGTAATAAATTAAGTAGTATTTAGAAACTTCTGTAATTATGATTTAACCATCATCATCATCATCATCTTGAACGCGTGTTTCACTAATGAGGTCGCAGGGGCAATGCATTCAGAAGAGATCGCCAGACAACCCGAGCCTCCGCTAACGACCCTAACTCATCAGGAGGTATGTCCAAGCGTAACCAGGCGAGATTTTGGACTTGGTCCAACCATCTCAGCCTAGGTCTGCCAAACGGTCGCCTTTTTAGACCTTTGTTTTTGTGTTTTTATGCATTTATTTTTTTTATTTTCATAATTGAGAATGTCTGGAGTCAGACAGAAAAGTTTGCATAATTGCTGCGGTAAAATGTTGCTGGAATTTTTAGCTATCGTGATAAAAACCACGATATGTTGTTAAAGGCTTTTAATAATCCCCATGAACTTATTTCTTGCAACTAGAAAATACTTTTAGCTATAAAACAAAAGTTGATCAGTGAAGAAGAGGAATGCGTTCCTGTAGGAGATGAACGAGTACTTCATACAATTAGGTCACAATAAGGGGAACTAAAGAAAAGGCTTCTTTAGAGTCCATAAAATATACAAATTTAGGCCTGAAAATTTTGAAAAGACAAGTTATGGTGAGTATCAGACTGGTTGGGATTAAAAGTTGCAAGAAGTAGGTAACACCATTAAAAATTGCTATTTGGCTCAACTCCATCATGAGTATAAAAATAATTTTCATGTTTAGCCAAAGGCCTTTGTTGTTTTGCCTAATTTTACTAGCTCTCAATTTTAAGTTTTAAGATTCGAAAGCTATGGGGGTCACCGGTGACCGACACTAAGTTTGTTCATAAATGGCGTGGCATTCAATGTTTTAATCTAGTTTTTAAATAAATAAATAAATAAAAACTGGCAAAATTGATTTTTTGATGGAATTGGAGAATTTTCCGGTTAATTTATTTTGGTAATGTCACAAGCTATCGGCAATACATACATTATCGATGGAAAAAAAAAATAAATAATCAAACAACAATGGGTTTTTTGGTGTCAATTCAATTATATTGCTTATCAATAGCAGCACACTAACTGGAAAGCCTTTTTTGTCACCAAATCCCGTCTATGTCGCCCAGACCCGAGGTGTCAGTTACATTCATACGATCTTGCCGTTTTACCAAGCAAGTGAACATCCTAACCGCTAAAAGGATCACTTTTCACTCCAAATCCTTTGGTCAACAACAAATCGGTGTCGTGCACGTGCTTCAAGTTCAATTCTCCATCACCCCCAGTCGACCGTAATAAAAACGTCTCCGTCAAACTCGCTCCAAGACTGAAATAAAATAAACAACCGTAACTGCAAAACGAGTTATTTCAGCTGGGCCAATTACACCATGCGACCGCCTGGAGACACGCGAAAGCCGTACACACAAATCGATTATCCTGCCAAAAAACCTTTGTGACAAAGCACGCCGCGACCCGCAATGGGAATCTGTCTAATATCCGACTCTCCTGCCACACCTTTCTTGTCACACCGGTTGACCTTCATATTTCGCGTTGCCTAATTTATCACGAAGGTGTCCTTGAAGTTAAGTGCATTCACAAAAGAAAAAAACTTTCAAGTTCCTAGAAAAACGTTCCTTTTTATAGCCGATGCCTAAAATACCTCTTGAGAAGCGATGGCAACGAGGCAGCAAAGAGATTAATTGTTTATTAAGTCGCTGCGAAGGAGCACTCCAGAAGGGTCCCCCTGGTATCAGGTTCGTCCTGTTTTGCTGTCATAAGAAAATCGATTCCCGCCTGTCATTGATGTTGTTGCAACGTAAGCGTCTCGCAATTGGGTGTATCGAATTAAATATTTCATCTAACGGCGCTGACACATAAATCATCGATTCACGGGAATGTTTTATTGGTGCGAACATGTACGCCCATAAAATTTCGATGATCTGTGTTGGTAATGTGGCAGATATTTGGAATTCTGTCCGCCGTTGATTTCCTGCCTCGCGACTTGGCTGAAAGTTCAAATCTAATTCATGTGGGGATGTGATGGATCGAAGAGGAGGGTAGTGGGAGGGAAAATAATTTTCCTTTTTGTCGTCCTTGGGGGAAGGTGGTTTGGAAGCGGTTTTTCTTTTTTTGTGGAAAAATAGGATTGAAGTTGAGAGAATTTTTCTTTTTGGGGTCTGAGGTATTACCCCAAATTGGTTTAGTGCGATTTACTGGCTTGTGGGTGTGTGTGTTTCTGCCAGGGTGTATTTGGACGCCAGTTGACATAAATTGGGGTAGGTGTTCAAAAATGTTAATAACTTTCGACACACGGTGGGGGGTTGGATTTCATGCATTCATTTATCGTTGATTGAATTTTCTTCTTCTTTTTTAAGGCAAAGTATGAGTTGAGGACACATAGTTAGGTTATTGATTTTGGTGACGAAGACATAAAAGAAGGAAAATCAATCAACCGCATGGGATGAGGTGTGTGCCGGTGTTATTATTCGGCTCATCCGAGTGAAAGATTGATTCATGGGAAAGCTGTATTATCATCGGTAAGTTGGATGATGTTTAAGCTCAATTTAGAATTGTTTAGCTCAATGACAGTTCATGGAAATGTGTGAAATTGGGAAGCAGGAGCTAACATCTTTTTGAGATACAACTGGTGACCTTTTTTAGGTCAACCAGATGTGAATTGTGAAAATGTACAGTCGGGAAAGAAAGAAAGTATGTAAGGACCATGGAGGGCAGTTTCACGAAGAAAAGTGAAAGTTCATGAAGAAACCTTAAATGAGGTTTTATTAAAATTTTTATAAAAATTACAACGGTCGACCGACTATACATGTAAAAACACCAAAAACAAAGTCGAAATTTACATCACAAAAGTAAGTGAAGTAAGCAACGTTTTAAAGTAAATAATTTTACAGAGTTCCAATAATATATTAAATTAATATATAGTGGGGAGATCTCGTGGTTTTACAACAGCAGACAAACGAAAAGGCATCGAATTCAAGTCTTGTAACATTCAGGTGATTTGAAAGCGGTTTTTAGGTCAATACGCGATTGTATTTCTGATATAATAATTCAGTCCAAATGTTCCCAAAAATATCTAATGGCATTTAAATTCATTTGACTTTAGTTGATTAAGATGCTTTCGAATTTAAGATGAATTTGGATATGGATTCAGGCATAATGCAACTAAACCAAAGTCCTTATCTTTTTGAGCCCAGCGTTTTCCTCAATGATAAAAAGGAACGGAGTAACGACTAAAATACGTCAACGTTTTCAAAAAGTTGAATTAATTCGAAAAAAATCGTCAAAATCCTATTGGGGAATATTTTGCAATGTTTCCTGAACTTCAATCACTAGAGATATTTTAGGACATACCAAAGGTTGGCATAGTCGATGGTTGCTATACGAGTAACTCATGGAACTCATTTTTTACTGTTTACTTTTCCGCAATCAAGAATTTGTGAACTAAAAGACTTCGAACACAATAGCTGGAACCTTAAACATGATGCCCAAAAAAACTTCCGAGAAGACAACTTCTAAGTATTTTAATGTTTTGTAAACATCATCCTTAAATTCTAAGTAGTTGAAAAAATAACCACAGTGCCTCTAAGTCTATTTTCTCACCAACGTGGCTAAGTCCCTTAAGGCATAGGTCATCGCATGCCAAGCTCTCACTCATCCAAAGTCACATAAATCCCAAAAAAACACCCGGACCTTCTTGAAATTGTCGTCCGGACAATTAAGCACGTAACGATGTTCTTTTAATCCCCATCACATTCTTCCAACGTCCAGCTGCCTGCTTCGTTCTCCAAAAGCATCTCCACCAACAAAAAAAAAGGCAGCAGCATTAATTGGATGAGTAAAATTCCATGTTATAGATACTTTGCTCAATTGATTCCTTTTTAACCCCAATTTGTGGAGCTCATAAACAGTCCTCAAAATTCGCAAATTTACCCCTCTTTCCAACCATCCATTAAAGGCATTTAAAAATGTTTTTTTTTCTTCTTCAATAAAGCCCCACAGGATCAGGCTGACGTCAGGGAAAAAGCAGAACAACTCTTCATTAACCTTCACCCCCTACGCAAATTCATTCTTATCCCATGTCCTGGCTGAATAATTAGGAATCTCCTTAGTGCAGGAACTCTACGTCTAGAGTGGAATCCGGTCATTGTCAGGGTTGTGTAGGGTTTCAAGCACACGGACACACACACATACACATAGAAAAAAAACTGAATGATTGCGTCAATTTCTTAAAGAAAATCGATACCCGAAACTCGTAAGTTCATTAACATTAATAAAAAAATAAAAAACAAAATAAAATTAACAGAACTCGCAGAGTTCTTAATTTGTTTTTTCATTAATTCCAAATGTGGGGGCGCACCCTTCGACTGCGTCTCGTCTTCAACGAGGCTGCTGTAAATTTATTCGCGAAGGTAACTCGCAGAGTTATGAAGGAATTTGTTGTAATTAAATTCGTTGGCTATTTGGTATTTTCTGTGGCGGAAAGAAAAATAAATGAGAGCCAGGGAGGGATGTTAGCATCATGTGTTGATTTTTCGTTAACAAATTTCATTCATTGGGCGATATACAAAATGGTCACGTGTGTGGGGGAAATGATTTTAACTGCGTTACACAAGTTGTGATCTTAAAAGGAAAAAAAAAACTTTGTAGGAAATGGAATTAGAATTGTAGGACAGATATGCCCAGATGTGTTTATGAAAGGCGATACGAGTCAAGGAAGGCGCATTTTTAATGAACACAGTCTCAAAGAAAATGTTTCTAGAATAAACATTTAATATTTTCCAACGTATCTTTTCAATAATTCTTCTATGGCATGAAGAAATTCAGGGAAGTTAAATAACCAAAAATTAAGGATTATTCGAACCATGGACACTTGTCCTTATTTGTACATATGTAAGTATCGCTAAACTCTTCTGATGATTTTCTTTGCGTCTTTCCACTAGGTGTGCATTACAATAGTTCGTATTCGAATATTTAACTCACTCCAATCACAGTATTCGGCTTCTGATAAATAAATAACCCTTTGAACAAACCTGAAGTGGCTTCCAATATGCAAAATTTCTGGTTAATTGAAGTCAGATTTTGGCTGAAAACCCTTGTAGGAAGAGCCTGATTCTTTTTATTGATATATAATTTGTTAATATTTCAATAAAGTTGCAATAATAATAATAGCAAATCGGAAAATATATATTCAGAAAACAAAGTAATAAAGGGTGTTTTTTTTTCCAATTCTTGTCAATAACTGTTACCCATTAATTTAAACAAAATATTGTTATATGTGCAATCTACTAATCTGCTGGAAGTTGGTGCCATCCAAGACGTCTTAACCTCTATCTACCTATTTGGCTTGCCACTGACTTTAGGTAAAAATAGATACTACCCTCCAATCCATAATTTTAGAGGGTAGTATCTTTTTTTCCTTTGATTTTAAATTGATTGACAAAACATATGACTAATAAGATAGAGCAAAAAGTTAAATCCGAATTAAGTCCAGCTAATGATCATAAATCGACGACCGCATGGCGGTCGCAAATTTGCATCGGTGGAGGGTCTACGCAAAGCCGATTAGATGATTTGGGCTTGAATTCCAGATTAGCAGACTAAGGCACAAGGTTAATTCGATGTCAAGTAGAATATTCGAACTTGTAGCGAACTCTAGAGGTTGGATTTATTATTAATTTGTAGTATTGCATTATTCGGTCTATAGGAATTTAATGTTAACATATCACTTTGACTACTTTTCATTGAATTTTGCGGTACAAATTCAGTTTTTGTAGTTTAACTAAAAAAAGATATTTATTTGTTACAGACATTATTGATCTTTGGTCTAGAACGTTATTGGGTTTTAATAAGTTTTTGAATAGTACTGTATCTACTTTGAAAAATTTGGTTAAATAATTACAAGAACCTTCGCCTGTCCTTCGGGTCATTTTGACCCAGGCGACTGTAGTTTTATTTCTTTTGCTGCAACGAACCTTGTGATCAATTTATTTTTTTGCCGGAACTGCTAATTACATGCAAAAAACAAAGTCACTTAATTTTAAAACTGTAGGTCTCATATTTTAGAAGATATAATATTAGAGAAAAAAGACTGCCTCTGATTCGAAAAGTGACGGCCAAGGGCCAAATTCAAAAGACAATACATTTCGAATTTTGATTTTACTTACAACTAATAAATCTTTAACCAGGACAGTAGTAAGCAACCTACCTTCAAAACTGTTTGCCCTATTCGAAATATAAAAATAAATAAAAAATCTACAGGGTCAGAGCATAGCTTTTTCGCTCCTCCACTGTGTAGTGCGCTTGATAATTTGACACATGTAAAGGGGACCTACAGTTTAATGCCGATTCCGAACATCGAATTGCGAAAGCTTTTCATGACAGAAGTACTCCAGGAAGATTGTCAGCCGTTCGCTGGAGGTGGGGCTGTCAGAAATGTTTGTGGTGTTATTTCCTCTGACTGGACTCGAACCTGGGTATATTAACAGTCCGACGCATTAGCCGTTCGAACCACGTCACCCACATATTCCAAATATATACTTAGCTATAGAATTAATAAAAAGAAGAATTTCGTTTTCGACGCTGACAACAATTAAAATTAAGTTGATTAAAAATTAAAATTAAAATCTAAAAATTGCGGACTTTTAACATGATTTCGAAGATTTGTGTGGTCACAAGGAATAACCGCTTACTACCTTTTTTCCACACTCTTAAAAAAAAATTTTTAAGCTTAAGATCCTTCTAGAAACTCGCGTAAAAATCAAAAAATTATATTGATTAAACATTTGTTTACTTTCGTTTTGAATTTGACTAAAATAATACAGCTCCTTTAAATTCTATAAGGCAATGGCCCCAACGATCTCAATTTTGTCTTAAGCGATTATTCCTTAAGACAAATTTAAAATATTTAACTAAGAACAGTTTTTAGTCAAAATTTAATAAAAACACATACCTCAATCCTAGTTGCATTCCCCTAGTCATAATTTTCTAACTGCCACAAAAGTGTACAGAACTTGCCTAATTGAAGACTTTTTCTACACTTTACTTTCAAGGACACAATGTGGCACATCTGCCCAAAAAGACTCCTCACAAATTGTTTTCGCCAGTGTAAATGTAACCCACATCGTTATCTGTCGTCCCTGAAATCCCTTTTCGCCAATTAGTGAGCACATGCACCATTTAAAGGGAGCCATCCCTCTCATGTGTGTGTCACCGGCAAACAGGCGTCAAAATTTCTCCCCAAGTGACATAGTTTCCCTTAACAGTTGTTTGATAATAATACTTTCTCTCCCCAAAAACGAGAGAGATAGAGAAAGAGAGAGAGGGAGAGCGAAAGTGTCTCCAAACTCCACGATACAAAACAAAATACCAGAGCCCTATTCGTGTGCAAATGTATGTGTTCATTTCTCTTCGAGTCCTTTCGTCTGAAGCTTGAATGGGAAAAATATGTGCCAAGTGTGTATGGTACTTGCGTATGGGTGTGAACTATTCAAAGCTTTTGGCAGCTTTCTGCCCCCGCGAGTGAATTATCGTTTTCGTTTTCTAAACTCAACGTTCATTGACTCCTCGTAGAAAAGGACGTCTTCCGTCTCAGAAGAATAGCACATACATGATCACGACAACGCTGCTCAATTTTACACAATTAATTTGCAGGAAATCCCAGAGAATGGCTTTCAGTCCCCGGTTTCAGTTTCCCACACGGGCAGCGACTAAAAAAGCTGCTGCCATTACGTAAACTCCATTCAGAAAAAAAAAAAAAAACACCACGCTCGCTTATCAGTAAATTTCAACCACACACGCAAAAAGAGTTCCTTGTTGCCACAAACCCTTTTCGGAAAGAATTCACCCCCGTCCCGCACGCAGAAGTGGCGTAAATCACGTGCTCCGACAAGGTCGCATAGCGTACGCTCATATTCCGCCTCCCGCAGATCCGCGGGAATTGTTAATGAAAATTTCTGGGGTTCTTAGAGAAAACTTTGCTGAGTCCTTCGTGGGGGGAGATAAGCGTCCTGAGAAGCATGCAGCTGCCACGTCACGACGCCGATGGTTCACAAAGTGCACCGTGTTTATGGGTCAACCTGGAGAGGGTCTGCTCCTGATTTCTCTTTTCTTTGCTCTCTCTGGTGACCATGACATAAATTCGTGTCCATTGTGTACGAGTGTGTGTTTATGCGTTGATTGTCTATTGGGGAGCTTTGTTGTGTTAGATATTAGAGAGCACTCGCTGTGATGTCGGTGAGTTATGATTTTTTATTTCCATAAAGTTCAATTATTAACGACGATGATATGTAGAAGGAAAGGAAAGTACGACAGGATGTGTAATCCTCGGGGACACACACCGAGCATACTCCTTTTGATGTATGCTGCCATTTAGGAAGGACCAGAATGTGTTCGGTTGGATGGTGAATTTAATTTTTCTTCGTCAAGTGTGGGGAGGGGGCAGGCCTCCAAGGGTGCATATTTTTCATGGGAAACAGAAATTGGGATGTTTTTTTTTTGTTGTGGAGCACACATTAAAAATGATACATTATCTGTCGAAGTGAGAGTGGGTGGAGACGAAGTGACGTCGAAAGAGACTACGACAATTTCATGGGAAATTTAGAAGGGCGTTTGCTTCCATTGTGCGACGCAAAAGGCAGTAATTGAAGCAGAGTTTCGGGGAGGGTCTCCACTTAGGATTCGTGGAAGAATCTCTTGAAGCGTTGTTACTCATTTGTATCGAGGTCGCAAATTTGAGTCCCTTGCGAGGAGGTTCAGAGAAATTGAGTTTTTTTTTTTTAAATTGACTTCTTTGGTTCAGATATGAGGGCTTAGTAGACGTGCTTCATTCCACGAAACTAATTTTTAGCTTCGGCGTTAGCAAACTAGAATAACAATTTTAAGCATTTAATTTAGCAAACTAGAATAACGCTTTTAAGAACAGTTTGAACAGCTTAGTAGGTTTAAACTCATTAAAGGCCTTGTTTTCGTGGATCAAAGAACTAAATTTGAAATCGTTTTTTGCAATCAGTCACTTTGTAGACTTCTTTTAAGTAATTAACTTATTATAAAAAGGCTAATTTGAACCTCAAAATGACAACATTGTATGTAAATGTTTCTAAGCTGCAGCTGCTAGTGGGCGCCGTGGCTTAGTCGGTTAGTGCATCGGACTGTTAAGCGAGAGTATCCAGCTCGGTTCGAATCCAGCTCAGGAAAAAAAAAAAAAACCTCAAACATTTTTCCCGTCCCCACTTTCAGCAAACGACTGACAATCCTCCTGGAGTACTTCTGTCAAGAAAAGCTTTCGCAGTTCGCCGTTCGGAACCGGCAATAAATTGTAGGTCCCCTACATATGTGTCCAAATTATAACGCGTACAACGCAGTGTAGGCGCGAAAAGCTAGGCTCTCGGCCTTCGTGGGCTGTTACGCCACTAATGATGATGTAGCTGCTGGGGAACTTTTGTATTCAAGCAGTCTACAGGGGACCTCTTTCTTCATAAATTTAAATTAGGAAATGCTTCGAAATCATTTTACAGATCTGAATGAATAAGAGGCGGAGATAAATTACATTTTGCAGTGAATTCAAAGCTCCAAGTTGAAAAAGTGGTCGTTCTGACATACTAGTCACAAAATGCTACAATCTGTCTTTTCAGGTTTTGAGTTATTCCTCATCTCATCTTCTGTGACCGCATATTCCACTTACGGGGTCGCAAGTTGAGTTATTCCATGAAGGTTTCAATGCTCCTTCTGTAAACCACTCCTGTCTCGGTATCTTTCTAGTCAAAAACGTTACCACTTACCCGTGACCGTTAAAAGTCACTCATAAAGCGATATCGTATCGGATCGGTACTCTATTAAATTGGAATTGCGATAAAAAGTTTGAACATCATACTCGTTTACTGGCATGAGAGTAGCTTCATTGGAAAATAATTAAAATTCTCGACCACATAAACTGCACGCAAAAGTTGCACGCAATGCACTTGTAAACGTTATCAGCCGTCGCTCATGTTGCATCTGGATGTAAAACTGTGAAACTAGACCCCGAGAAATGAGACAGCGAAAGTGGGGAAAATGCGCTTATCGACTGACCACAAGCACACACCTCTTGAGTGGAATTGCCCGCAATATAGCCACAAGATTGTACCGAAAGATGGGGAAAAAGCGAGTAGAAAACCGCGATAAGGATCCAAGTGAAAATAAAAGTGACAGACATGGGACAAGGGAGAAAAAGCCCTTTCTTTCTCGATGAAAATGAAAGAAGGCTTTACGGAAATGGAGTAGCTTTTTGGGCATTTTTTTGCAAGAACTAATTTTTGTCACGTCAAAAGGAAGCGTGTGCAGCTACGGGCACTTTAAACAAACGCGCGAGTTCGTAGTTAGATCTGCCAACCTATTTTAACCCGAAGTGTGCTATAGTTATTTTCTTTTTCATTTTTGTTTTCGATGTAAACGGGTTGAGTGGAAGACAAATGACGCTATTCTACAGTTTTTCTGCTTGTAATCATACGCTGACGTTGGCACAATTCGGGTTAAAACGTTGCAAATAACAGACACACAGAAAACTCAGAAGTCCTCAGTGAATCTCCAGAAGATCTGCCTACGAAAAGTCTGTGAACATGCTAAAGAGGTTCATTGACAGTCTAAAGTCTCTGACACCTGATCAGCGCCATGCTAAGCACATTCTTAGAGCTCCCGAGCAAACTCCCATCAATTGGTGTGTGTCATTGGCAATAGAGGCAAAATCACTTACCCTACCAATTTCCGCACCATCTGCCTAAAGCCCGAATTGATGGCTCTCCTGCGAGTGACAAACACAAAACTCAATCAACAAAGAAAGGTCCTTTTTCCTGTTGCTTTGACCACAATACCAATCAAAGTCCGTCCACTGCCCCAATCGAACACTTTATTGCAAAATAAATAGTTCCCCGGAGAATATCAGCGCACATACCTGCGACCGCTCGTGTTTTGACGAATTTTCTCCCCCCTTCCCACATTGCATGCATTCATCAAAATGATTAATGGCCTTCATGCCGTTCATTTTTATATCATTTATTTCTTTTTATCCCGCAATACAACAAACATAAACTCATATTCAGGAAATTGATTGTTTTATTTTGATTACATTACCAATCTCCTGTTTTCCCCACCCAAAAAAAACAACAAAACTTTCAATAACACAAGCGATTGGCAGGGGGTTACTTTTGATTTTGAAGGTTTACCAACATGCCCTAGTTAAGCATTTTAAATGACCACAGAAACACTTGTTAAAGTTCAATATTAACTTTAATCCGTTTCAAGGGCATTTGTGTGTTTGTTCAGGACATTGATGGAGGAGGAAGGAGGTCTATGAACTTTTTTATAAAACAGAAAGAAAAAAATCATTCACATATTAATTTTTCGCTAAAGAGACCAACCTCTCTCAGGTTAGGCCAGCCACTTGGATTCTCGAGAGAATTTTAGCGACATGGATGGCCATTGTCAAGCGGGTGTGTGCTTTGGGGCGTGGGAAGTTTCCTGGCGAATTGTGTCATGTAAAGCATTGCAATAAACGGAAACTTTTAGTTATTTGAGTTTTTGAGAGGTTTCAGAAAGTTTTAGTTCTCCGACTTAAGATAAAAATATAAATGTAACATAAAATAGAAACGGACATTGGGGTTCTGCGAAAAGTCAATATAGAGGGATAGAATGACCGCGCGGTCAGCGTCAGGTCACAACAGCGTTCGGATTTATTTTGAGTGCGTTGAATGAAAAATTAGAAAAGCAGATTCAGAGTATGCCATTGAGCACCATTGGGTTAATGAAATATTTCAAAGTTCACAGCCAAATCAGCAGACAAGGTCAAACGGTTTGGCTTCTTTCAGGTAAAGAAAGAGCAGCTTAAATTTCAGAATTATTTACTTAGGGGTGGCATCAGCAGCTGGATGGTCAGAGCCAAGTTTCGCGCAGCCACTGTGTTGCGATATAATTTGGCTCATGTGGAAAGGGCGCACTATGTCGGTTTCAGCAACGAATTGTGAGGTTTTTGCATGACAGATATACAGACAGGAGAATTGTCAGTCGTCAGAGATAGGGCCTCGCCGAGCGTGCAAGTTGTTCAATTGTAGCTTTTGTTTAGCCGTCAGCTACAAAACAACGGCTACAAATTCGTGGAAAACTTGACTGGGATTGCACTAAATCAAATACTCACAGAAGTAAGTTAAGTGGAATTTGAGAAATGTTTAAGTAATTTCTTTTTGGACTGGAAGTAGGGATGATTTCAATTTAACGCTCATCAGAGAAACTGACAGAAGGCTTTCAACAATTTCAGGTGAGAATGAGTGGAAAAAATATCTTCATGACCAGCTCCATTTCCTAAATTGACACTGATTTTTGTTGGTTAAAAGAAGAAGCACAATACGGTGCTCGTGTCGCCGCGCATGTTTAAAACAATTCAAACTTATGGGGCAATACAAAATGCGTTCTCACACTTTTTGTCTGCTTCTGTGTCGTATGGCGGTCTACTCTGAATTTTGTCGTATCTTGTACAATTGTACAAGAGATTTAAATTCACTTTTCCGATTTTAGCAAAAAAAGTAATCGATTGTGTCGTGTATTTGTTCCAAGTTGTTCACAATTAATATGAAAACATTTTGATTACTTTTAATGTTTTTTTTGACGCAATTAAATCAAGTAGAAGCAAATACTTTTTTTATTCATTGTCCTTACACACGATCAATTTTACATTTTCCGGAGTTAACCTACATTTTCCGAAAATGTTCTTCATTATTTTTCCACGAGAATGGACGATAGTTTCTATCTTTTGTAGCCGCTGATGCAGCAAGTGCAACAATATTAAATGAAATAAAGTTTACAAATTAAGATGTATGAAAATGTAATCATGGAATTTACTACTACTGATTACCTATTTAGCGTTCATATACAATTTATTTTCCTTGCTATAGAAACTTTTTCGCGTGTAAAAATAAAATCCAAATGAGAGTTTAACCATCCAAACGATTGTTCTTTTGATCTCCATAATATCTCATGTACATTCTCGAAAATTCTCACAAACGAAAACTACAATAAATTGGATATACATTAGAGAAAACTAATTCAAATTTGAAGAAAATATAAGCGATCAATGTAATATTGTCAATTGTTAGTAACATTTATCTGTAAAGGACGCTACAGACCTTTATTAAAGCAAGAATTTCTAATGTTTATGTTTTCGAATTACATCGTAGAAACTAATTGTCAAGCGCAAAAACACGCGAGCGCAATATTGACTTTTAGCGGCATTAGTTATAGGAGCTAATTTACATATGTTAAACGAAATTAAATGAAACTTGTCCAAAGTTGAAAGGTGGAAAAATCTTTTTAGGACGCTTTCTGTATTAAGTTAGGTGCTTAGGTTTGAAGAATTTTGCGTAAATGTCTTTCAGATGTTTAACAAACGAAAATTGAAAAGCTACGTGGAGGTAAATAATCAATAATGAACTGCATTTATTAGTTAGAACTTAAATTATTGTTCTTATGTAATTTATTTATATTTCAAAAATAAATATTTATGTCCTTCTTTTGAGTCGGTCAATTTGAGTGCTCTGGTAAAAAACAAATTTTACATTCTCACTTGTACATTTTACGGTAAGATAAAATAATTGAAATAAAAAAATCTACTCTAATTTAATCCAATCTACTCTCACGGAGTTAGCTTAGTATTTAACGACTAAAAATTAAATTTAGTTTGTTTGTATATTTTAAGTATAAATAAGTAAAAACGTTAGTTTTTAATCTGCCGGGCTTTCTGAACGTAAACCTCAAACTTTACCATTTGTCTATGTTATGAACTTTCTTGACACAGGTTAAAGGAGACATCTTCGCAAAACAGTAAACAATGTGAATGCACTTTCTAAAAAGTCAAGGTATCATCAATGTTTGAATCAAATTCGTTTGCGGAAATCTAATGCGAGTCTCAAGGCCACGCTCCAAGTTGTGTGCACAAATAAAAAACACGTGTATTACTCATTCCAAACAGCGTGAAAAAGCCGCCTAATTAAGGCTACTGTTTATAAAAGCAGACTATTTGCCTAGACAATCTTCAACAGAAGACAACATCACGCATATAGCCCACCCACCAACACATAAGCCAAAAGACAAACCTTTTTTTTTTTTTAAAGAAAACGTGTCTTCGACCACAGTACCGCAGTTGTTAATCAATTTTAACGGCCATTCGTCTTTCAAATTACAACACAAGAGCTATCCACCTCTAGCACACCTCAGTCACTTTCAATGTATAGTACCATTCAAAAATAACTAAACTCATAAAGTTTTATCACTTTCTAACAAATATATAAATTCATGCTTTTATTCAGCAGCCAACGACGTGCGCTCCGAACACATGTCTATTTGGCCCAAGGACAAGGCACATTATTCGTAAACTCAAACCCGTACTTTTCGACGTTGCTCTGGCGATGATTGAATTAGCGCACGTTTTTTTATTCACTCGAAAAACCGCGACAGCAGCTCACAGCACTTGCTCTTCGCAATTTCAGTTGTTAACTGCCAATAAGTAAAGGCTGCGGCGCTATCTCTGTGCCTGGTTTATTTTTTTTTTGTGAGCTCATATCTAGATAAAGTGGACAGTGTCCTAGTGGAGGGCTTTATGTGTCCCTAGGGAGATTTCCTTAACGAGAATAATGACGATAAAAAGAATTCCATCAGTGATGCGTTTTAGATTAAAGTAAGTCCATTTACCCACGGGGATCGAAGAGCACCTAGTGTCTGCTGGGGTGTTAATGAACTTTGCACACCCGAATTCTGTCACTGCTCTGAATGACAGCCGTTCATAGGAATTGTGGCGGAGACAACCCCTTTTGTTTCAATTTACATTTTCAAATGAAAAACCGAAGCTGGTGGAAGACTCAACGAACAGCTGCGTGCGAAACACCTGTTGGAGTGAGAGAAAGCAGATACACGCACGTGAGTCTTTTCGGGGTGCAATTGAGACGTTAATTGGACGTTTGTTATACGCTTTTGTGAAGTGAGGAGGAAATCAATAAATTACAAAAAAAAAATCAAGTAAAAACGTCAGTCTCTGTCTGTGGAATATCTTGAAAGTCTATTCTTTAAAGTGAAAAAAAAAATGAAAATCATCTACTATGAGTGTGTGTCTGTGTATAGAGATAGAAGGACGAACATAGACGAATATTAAGGAGCTTTCATGAGTTGTCAGTTTCAGTTTTGCTTGGTAAACCAGCGCCAGACGGTCTAGGACGTGGTTTCGAAAAAAAAAAAAGAAAACAATAGAACGAATTTAAGTGACGTAGTTTGAGATGTCAGCTGTCTCTTTGGCTTTCTGATATCCCCGTCTGTTTCTTTTTCGATTTCAAGTGGAGGTGATAGAGAATCGGACATTTCTGAGAAGCTTCAGCTTAGAATCTAAGCTGTTACACATTTTATGAATTTGGTCCGACGTTTGTCTTGATCGTATTTTTCGTCTGCGAAAGTGGGTGGAAAATGTTTCGTGGACGAGACTTCTTTTGTGAAGTGAATTTAGATGAATGAGGACTAAGGGCAATTAGAGAAGTGACAGAAGTCTGCGTCTTATTGCGCCGCAAGAAAACAGAGATTTTTAATGTTTGCTTCCATATTTTTGTTGCCGTAGGAAGCAAGGAACTTCGTGCTTCATTGTCATTCTATCATACTTGGAGACTCAGCTGGAAGACATACACACTTATCCAGCCTGAAAATTCAAAAAATTCTAACAACATCATTTTTAATGTCAATATTTTATTAAAAAAAAAAAAAACTTCGATAGCGTAAAAATAAAGAAAATCAAAAAAAGGAATAGTAAATATTTTTCAATATGCAAATATAAATTTTATATAATATGTTTTAGTTACATTATAAATTTTTTTTTCAACTAACCAAGTTTTTCAGTGAAGCGGATTTCAGCGGAGCCGACTAGTAACTGTAATTGTAAGCTGGGCAAAGTTAAATATTGAAGAATACTATCGATAACCATGGCTGTTCCACAAAACGCCAACGTGAAAAAATTATAATTTCTTATGAAAATCGTAAGCTGCAATAAAATCCAAAAATTAACTTTCTAAGGGCGACAGTACATGAGTTTGATGAAAACAAGAAAATTATGTTAGGTGCTTATAATTACGTGCACGGCATAGCTGCGAGGTAAAGTCTTATCTGAGAATTAGAAATATAATACTTCTGACTTTAAACTCTATTCAGTGAATACAAAAAGAGCCTCTATTGAGTGCCGTACAGTTAAAGATAGTTAAGTTAAAAGTTTGTCTCAACAGATGTAAGAAACATGTACATAAAAACGATTGTCCTACAATTAACGATTATAGAAATCGTTTCATTCTAACACTAAATAGATAGTGGTAAATCAACATTTAAAATATATTTGGAAGGTTTCCATATATCGACAGTTTTTTCATTTGTAATTTAAATGGAATGTTATATACGAGGTCTGTTCGAAAAATAAGGCGAATTTTAAAATTTCGCGGGCTACGTACATTCCATTATAGATTTTTTTTATTTTGTTATGTTGCCCGCGAAAATCTACCTTATTTTTTTGAACAGACCTCTACTCCAGGAAGGAACATCAAAAACTTTGTCTTGCGATACGAAAAGGATTAGAAAACCCATTGCTCATAAATAAATGAGTGCTTGTGATAAATTTGTCCAATAAACCCCAACAAAATTTGCTTGACTAATGATGTAAATAGACATCATTAGTTGTTGTTCAGTTAGTCATATTAATTGCAAGTTTTCTATTGTTCTTATTAAAACTTACACTGGATCTTAGATTTTGTGTCGATTTTGGCGATTGTTTTATTTTCCTTGGACATTTTAGCTGTAATCATTGGTTTTCATTTAATTTTCGTATATTCTAAAAACAAATCACAGCCATTGAACCCGGCTTAGCAATTGAAACTGCATTTTAAAGGGTAAATATTTAGTTATAACACAGAGTGTATAGTTTATGATAAATTGTAATGCAAATACTATTTCAATCACATAAAAAAAAGTCCTAAACCCCCAAAAAAGGACGAACAGAAAGCATTTGAAGCTTTTTTTTCTGCGTTTACGTCCTTGACTAAAGCAGTTGGTACCATGGAAATAAGAGAAAGAAGTAAAATACAACTTTCCTCAATCCTTCAGCCAACATCAACAATTGATTACCATGTCAAATCCACATCTTCCAGAACTTCTTATTTCCCCCAGGAAACTCCGCTTCCACTAAAAAGCTGACAAACTGGGGACGAAATAATCACCTGTCAACTTTTTTGACATTTATTTAAATCCCATTTGGTCAAGTGAATGTTTTTCTTTCCTTATCCACCCCAACCCTCATCAAAGCGTTCAATAGACCTGTTCAAACACAAAACCAAAAACAACTTTTAAATTTGTTTTTTTAATTTTGTTGTTATGTGTGTTGATTTGATATGAATGAAAAATTTAACTTTGCTTTTAAAATTGTTTGCGAATCATGTTTTTGTGCAAGACTATTTGACAGATGTCATTCACAAACGATTGTACTACCTTGTTTTAAATAGAGAGTGAGAGAGAGGGTAAATATGTAAATTGCCCCTTTTTTGTTTTGTCTTTTATCCCTTCTCTCCATTAGGATAAGAGACAGTCAAGTTGGGAAAGGATGTCTTTTTGTGACTCGATTGTTGTTGTGTTTAATTAGAACAACTGAGTTTCATGTGGGCACTCAGTGGCATTTTTGGAAATAACACTTTGACATTTAAAGTTCGGTGTATCAATTGTGTGGAGTGCCACATGCGAAAAGATTAAGATACGTGTTATCCAGTTAGTTTTCATTAACATTTGCTTATACAGTTTACTGGCAGAAAAGTAGAAACAGAAAATCTTCGGTATTTTTGTTGATATGGAAAGTATAGTCCTGCTGTTCAAAACACTAACATTTTCAACTTTTAAGGAGTTGGTTTTTTAAATTTTTTTTGAGTCAACTTCATTACATTTCGATGTTTTATTAAGACCATGTAACTGAGAGGCTCCATGGCCGACAGCTGACTGCCACGTCGTAAAGAATTGTATCCACGTAAAGTAACTGAGTTAAAACAACCCTTTCCAAGAAAGCAAAAAGCTCCCCTCACTTCCCAACAAAAGTAAATCACAGATGAGCAAACACGCGTGGTTGTATCAACATCCGGACAAAGTCCCAAAGCAAATTTCTCGAGCAGACATTGCCCTAACCTTGATCGGGGACTTACCACAGAGTCCATGCGTAGGTTGTTCGTTGTCCCGTCCTTTCGACCATAGCCAAACAAGCTCCAAAGCAATCCTTCTTACCACAAAATCCTTCTTCAAGCCGAAATCCTTTGCAAATTCGGAAAACCGTCTACGTGACGAAAGAATAATACACAACGCTGTTTAAGGTCGAAAGCGCCGTCGAAAAATCCCAATTCTCTCCCTCAGGACATAAGATGAAATGGTGATTAGTATCCCACATCCTGCGAAACGAAAATCTCGACAAGATAACACGTCCAATTACCGACCTGCCTCATGTCAGAGCAAGGACACAGCTGTAAAGGTCATGTCAAAGGTGGGTGTGCCTCAGAGCACCAACACACACGCATATATCGCGAAAGTGCTCCTTTCAAATTCAGCATCTTGCCTGCGAAAAACTTACGATGTACTCCACCAATCACCCACCGACCCCTTCGCGGTCTTGCCATAAAAATGAATTTTTAAAATGCAAACCAATTTCACCTGGCCTCGCTTGCATTTAATTAAACAACAAACTTCCAAAGGACAACAGCAAAAGGACTTCTCTCTCTCGGCCGATACAATGCATTTTAACCTTTTTTACGAGCATGTGTCAGTGCAGAGTAAACGAAAGTGGGTCTGCCGCCTAGGCACACAAAGATAAATTAGACTTTAAATAGTTAATGCTGCCTTAATAATTGAGGCACATCAACATCATACATTCGACTTCATTGTCAGTCGTCCTGCTGACTTGGCGAGCGCACACACACGCCCGCACTGCCGTGGTTGTGGAGAGCGACGGCACACAATATGTGTGATATCACGCATTTAATAAGCAAGTCCTTCGAGACCGATATTCCACCAGCAACGGCAGCAGCAGCCGTGAAACATCAAGAGCGGCAACAACAATAATGACGCAATATTCTGCTCGTCCTTTTACGTTTGTACCCCGAGCAATTCTGTGCACACATTCAGGGCGGGCAATTTTTAAAATTGAATGTCCACCGAGCGCCCATGTGGCTTCTTTAAACAAATTTGCATGCTTCGAGTGTGTGTGTATGTGATAAAGTGTTTCCTGCGGCACTCAGTCCCGAGAACAACTCTTTCTAAGGAGCTGCCTCCTGGTGTCCGGAATAAACACTATCGATTTTATTCACCCGATATTCTTATCATGCCAGTGGCTGTCTCCCTCGCACTTACATACATTCGGCCGCGATTCTTCTTTTTCATGAATGAATGAATGAAGTCCTTACCAGGACAACACGGGATACTACATCAAAGTCCCAGGACCAAAAGAATACTTCAAAAGTTTGCTTAGAGCAACTCCACCACCATCACCACAGGGGTGGGTGAAATTTCCCACACCACCACCGTCACCACCACTACCACAAAAGTCCTTGAACGTAAGTAATCAAATGATTGGGCCACCCCAGTAAAGACGTCTTTTAACTTCAGCACCACTAAAACCATCCGAACGGGGGCGAACAACCGAAGGAGACAGGACTTCTGATCCTTTGTAAGGCTCGCAGCTTGCTCCCTTCATTGGGAAATCTTTCTCAATCTAATCTGCCACACAGTGCTCCCAGTGAGAATTAAAACACAACACAAAAAAGAGACCTTTAGCCTTCTTCGTGTGCCCCCTCTCTCCCCTTCACACCCTCTTCTCGAGTTGGAATTTTCCCGCTGGGGTCGCCCCCTGATTGGCATCTACAAAAGAATCAAATTGAATCGAACACGGCAACAAGGCCACCACATCTCGTTCGCATTCACATCCGCATCTTTCATTCAGCTTCAGATATTATTCATTGAATGTCACTTTGAATCAAGAGCTATCTCCAGGCAACCGATAGGATCACGAAAAAGACAAGGAAAATGGCACAAAACGAGAGACAACTTTGAGAAAACACAGAGAGACACTTTTATTCTTTTTTTTCTCGTACCGTCAAATCATCTTCATCCTCCGCATTGCTGCTGTAATCCTCGCCGACGAGGAACGATGAAGCCATTTCGCCTTTGAACAGTTTCACTACCACACTATTTTGATTTTTGTACACTAATCGGAGCTGCTCTTGGCCGGGCTTTCAGAAAAAAAAACGAAATTTTTTTTATCTAAACTTTGCCATTGCTCCTCGTTGATCTTCCTCGGAAAGCGAAAGTGAATTTTTTCTCCACCAAACGCGAGATTTTTCTTACAAAAATATATTTTTCCTTTTTTTTTTGTTCCCGTTTTTCCACTCAGGTACTTTTGTTAAAAAATCGCTTTCACTTTTCTATTTGATTCGATTCGATTTGCTTTTTTTTTCTCGGTCGTTTATCCTTTTCCCTTTTACTTGTCCTTTTTTTCTGTACCAACACAACACAAACTGTTTTGGCTTAAGCCCGGAGCCAGCCTCCGAAAATGCTTGCAGACCACGCTTTCATCGGAAGGCAACTGATTTTTGGGGAAAGCTTCACAAGAGACACCGGCAGTGGCGGCGGGCTTCCTGGATGGCCAGAGAGTGATGTGCATTGGTATTGGAGTTGCGTGGGTGTGGGTGGGAAAAAAGCGTAACTGGGATTATGTTATCCTAGGGTATCAGCTGATACATTTTTGAGAAATTCAAGGGAAAAGCTTTTTTTTCCAAGACCCGGGAGAGAGACGGTGTTGCCATTTGGTACTTTGGGTGAATGTGTGCGCTGGTGGTGGTCGGATATGGTCGGGTTTAGTTCAGATAGGTTTTCTATATGAAAACATTGTTTGACTTGAAGCTCCAGATTATTCAATGGTAGATAATGAATAAAAACTATTTGACACTCGTTAAATTAAATCTCTCTATAAATAGATTTGGTTTTATACTTAAAATCGAATAAATTGAATAAAATGAATATTACTTAGTCTCCTTGACAATTTAAAGTTAAAGGAATGGTATCTCGCTCGTCAAAATTCTACAATTTAAAGTTCAGGTTCCCAATCTCTATAATTTTCTGTCTGTCTGCCTTTACATATTTGACCGTAACTTATAACTCCTCTGTAGTTAAGGGTATCAAATTTGGACCGAAGGAATTAGCTGCAGATTAAAGGAAACGTTAGTATTAATACTAACACCCGAAAAACCTTCATAAACTTTGATGGTCGATATGGGTGTTGTTGAAAAGGGGGCGTGTTCCTGATTGTGAAAATGTCTGTCCACCTGTCACTATGCTTTAACCTTAAACCACTTAAAATTAAGAAATAAAACTTCGCCAAAAGATGTGTTTACCCAAAGAAAGTTCAGGTAAAAAAATTTAAAAATTTAAGCGAAAAACTTAGTGCCAACACTAAATTCGAAAAACAAATTTCTTTTATTAGTTGTTTGAGATGGGTATCGTTGGAAAGAGGATAGCTAGATCAAAAAGTTGTACCACAGTAATCACCTTGCTCTTGTCTATAAGAAGTTATTAGTCAACAAACTGCCAAAAACTGACTTCTGTGCCGTGTACCTCACCTTATTTTCTGGAATATTTGACCAACAAATCGCAATTCCCTGAAATTATGCAAAAATCGTGTATTTTTTATTCATACTAAAATAAATTATTTACTAACTTTTTGAAAAAAAATTTCATGGGAATTTATTAAGTGAGGTACATCGGACCATCATTTTTTATTTAAGTTAAGGTTAAGTTTTCGAGATATTGAGCTTCAAAGTCGAAAAAAAGCGTCCCCTTACATTTCCACACCCACGGGTCTAGAAATATGAAAAAATATAGGTCTTAGTGTAATCTTTCTGTTAAAATTAATTTGTTTTCGGGATATTGGCTAAATAAAAAAAACAATTGATAGTTTTCGAGATATTGACGAAAAACCAAAAAAACACAGTATTCGAATTTTGAAAATCCGAAAAACGCCATTTTGTAGATCTCGGCGAAAAATATTAAAAAAAAATTGTTTTCGATCAATTTTTCGAGTTATTAACGATTTAAATCACATAAAATTACTGCTGTAAAAGATGAACTGGCGATAGCCTCAGTGGATATTTTTGCGAGAATTTAAGTGTGGCAAATCAATTTTCACACGGCTGACGCGATCAGCAAACGGGAACAATTTTAGTTTGTGTAGTATCATTAGAAATGAAAGGAAAATTTGACTGCAGCTATTTTGATTTGTTAATTTCTTTAACTTATATTAAGTCCTAACTACTTATCTATTTGCAAACGAAACTCACAGCGGGTGAGTAAAACTTATATTTGACCGTTTTCTTGTGTTATGCACAAAAGGTCTAATTGATAATTTACTTACGTGCTGAGACATTTTTTCATTTAAAATTGCAAATTCATTGAACAACGATAGATAAAAGTCGCTCTGTTAATACTTCGTTGATCTAAACTTTATATTATTATTACTTAAAACTATATTACGTTAAACTTAAACTTGAATTGTGAATTTCTGAACTAAAATGTTAATATCGTGAATTGTTAATTTATTTCGATATTCGAAAGATTTAAATTTATAACAGTTTTGTATCTAGTAGGAGGATGGTTGGTGGAACCTTTCTCTTTTCCTGTAACCACCGATCAATAAAGACGTGCAAAGTCTCTAGTCTAAAAGTTGTTTAATTAAAATTTGTTGAGTCCCAAAAACCATTGTGGACACGCTCAACACCAGAAAATTAAAGACTTGTTTTCAAAACGAATATATGCGAATAGTTGTAGAAATAATCAAATAATCAAATAATAAATTTCCAGTTTTAATCAAACTCTTGTTTATTTAATTTGTTTCCCACTCTTTCTTTTAGTTTTTTAAACTCTGGTTTTTTTGAGCTCTTGGTAATCTAAAATTTTTCTTTGGGTCCTAGAGAATCAAACTATCGATAGTCGACTGCATTTCATTGGAATTTCAAGGCAAATAAGTTAAAACCATACCAACTCTTCAATAAATAATCCTAAAATGTTATTGACTTAACAGAAACAGTGAGATGTCCAACTTTGCCGCCGTCAATTTTCGAATCAATAGTGTAAACGCCGGCTAAGGTTTGCAAGCAATTATAGTAATTAAAAAGGGTATGATCAACATTTTCCTTATTTTTTTTTTTACTTTCAGGACTTACTGACCCGCGCCTAATTTGGATGACTCCATACATCTCGAACAACATTCTAGTTCAATAGACATTCAAATTCTTTATGTTCGAAATCGTGTATATATCTCAAATTTGTTTGCTTGACATAAATGACATTATTTATTAAGTTGTTAACTTCAGATAATTAACCTACTACTGAAAAGAAGCATTTCCTAAAAGTTTGTTGCTTGGATTGCTTGAAAAATATAAGAAAGCGTCTGCTACAATTTCATAAAAAAACAAGTACTTTCGATTTGTACATTATAGCTAAGCCTAATGCCTTTTGCTTTACCGCCACATGAATATTGAAAAAGCTACTCAACACACACAATTATATCATTCAACAACAATACTTTACAAAAACACAAATTTTGAAAAGGAATTATCTAAGATGGTTATCTGAGGAAGTAACTACTGAGATCGACAAATATGAAGGTTGTCATGCATGTGATAAAATCAGGACTATTTTTTTAGGCTCTATCGTCAAAACTGCTTTAGATAAACAAAAGCAGTACACGAAATTCTCGCTGTGTACAGTTCCGATTTTCATCATGTTTGCTGAGTTGCTTACAAATGATCATAACTTCGAAGCTACTTAGTTTTTATCCATTACAATACATGGGAACTGTAAAATGAAGGCATATGGAGATCGTTAATTCTATTTACGTCATGTTTTTGGTCCCAATTAACGACGAAAAACAAGCTCGGGTGTAGTTAGTTTTCCTGATAACCGCTAACCACGTTAGGAGTTTTTAAATAAACAAAAAACAAAGGCCATAAATGATAATCTCATTTTAATCGCTTGAGAGCATGCCAACTTTTGTCTGAAGCTGAGTTCTTAACAATAGGCCAAGTTCTGGAGATCTTGCAATGAATTTCCATTTACCTTCATTGTTCCATTTTTAAAGCTTTTGAGTTACTGACGTAGGATCTTTTTATAAAATCAGAGTCAACGATAGCGGTAAGCTTATAAAAGTAAAATTGCAGGAGTTCTGTAAGCATTGAGTTAATGATAGTAAATAAGCCGCAGTGAAATCGTTAGTGATGAATAGCATCGGGGAATATGGCGAGCATTATGTCTTCGCCGTCTTCTTATGCTACTTTAATGAACTCTTTTTTCACTATATTGTACAGCTGCAAGTTTGCGGCAATATTTGTGATCAATAATATTCGCATTGTAAAATATTTTATTCAGTGCAAGGGGAATAAAAGTCACAAATATGAACTTGTTTTTTTTTTATTACAATTTGCAATGCAAAACCTCAAAAAAGAGCCTAGAATTAAGGTACAAGTTACTTAAGATGCTTAGTAAATTTTTGAGAGGCTATTGAAATTTTACGAGATTGTTTTTTGTAAAAATAAAAATGTGTTTCGACATAAAAAAAGACATGCGAACTTCTTCAAGGCTTTTAATTCTGAGTACAATTAGACATTTTTTGCATCAAAAAATTGGCCGCCGATAACATCCCTTCAAGGAATGTTGTCAAATTTATGTAGACAACACTCAAACTTTGGATCAAGGAAGGGGTTACAATGGATCTTTAAGCTCGCTGAATTAGTGGTTCAGTGACACTCCACATTTTCTTCAATTCAATTCAGAGGGAAATTGTGCGTGTTGGGCCTTAGAAGTCATTAACTTTTTTTTCCAAAAGCAGCACATCGGCAACACTTCTTCTTCACGCGCATAGTTTCCCCCTGGTTACTTTAGGCTGAAAGCTTTT
Organism: Syritta pipiens; assembly: GCA_905187475.1. NCBI lineage: Eukaryota > Metazoa > Arthropoda > Insecta > Diptera > Syrphidae > Syritta > Syritta pipiens. The sequence continues at coordinate 66,593,718 of LR994572.1, read as the reverse complement.
TCTTTTCGTTTTTTCGACTTTTCTAGCAGACCCAAGTGAAATTGAAGTTTTACTACGCAAACACAACCATCTTTAAGAGGATTAGCACAGCACAGGAGAAGAATTTGTGTTTGCCCTAACTCAACGCACATTCACGTGGATTCGACACATCCACCCTCTCTCCCTCGCATCCCATACCACAAAGAATCCAAAGAAAATTTGTTTACCTTTTCTCGTTGACAAAACGAGGCAAAATAAACTCAAAAACATGGTACGGATTGTTCAAAAGGATTTCTTTCTTTCGAGGGCAATAACGCGGTGGGGAGAAAAAACGAAAAAAACCAAAACGAAAAACAACATCTCCCTCCCACTCACACATCCTGTCCCGGGACACGGCGTGTTTTCCTTCTGTCGGCCGATGCTCGAACCTTTTTTTCGGTGTCGTTATTTATAGTGGCGCACATACGAGTGGGGGTAGTTTGTTAGCTTACCTTATTCCTTTCGTTTTTTTTATTTTGAGACATTCGATGAATAGAGGGTGAGTCCTACGAATTGGCTAGCAATATCGACTGAGAAGGACCTTGTTGCTGACAATACGTTGCATGCAATTAATTGAGTTGGTCTGAGTTTCGGTGAAGAGGAACGAGTGGAGTCCTTGACGGATATACCTCTAGGGGGTTGAAGAGAAATTACATTTCTTTCCCCTTCCTCAGCATACAATCCCACCATCTTATATTCTAATAAAAATGATAATACAAAAGAAAAATATTCGAACAAAAGATATATCTCACAGAACAAGGTGGGGGCGATTATTGGGGGTGGAAAAAGGTATCTATTATATTTGGTGAGAGAGAATCTCTTCTGCAGCTAAACAAGTTAACTGAAGTAGAAATTAATGAAATCAAACGGCTCCTTATGCGTATGCTCGCATCTACGCAACCATCAACGCTTGTTTCGAGTTTACGACCTGGTGGCGGAGGGGTTGGCTCTCTGACTGAGTGGGATCTCTTTTCCGTTTGTCTGTTATTCGTTGCGTGGCGCATGAAAACCCCACCACCCGGGGGTCTGTATTATTTGGTTATCATTGTTTTTGTGTATTCATGTTGGTCCACCTTGGCTGTGGCCATTAGAGAATTTTCAAAATGAAAATTTCATTCGAAAGGGAAAAGGGTAATAAAGTTTGAGATGTTATTTACTTTCAGTTTCCGGCTTTATAGTGCTCTTGGCCTTGGCAAAGAAGCGCGGCGATGGGAGGCAGAGCTGGGATTTTGTGCGATTGCAGCGTTTATAAATAAAATCCACACGCCTTGCGAATTGTTGACGTTTATTTTTTTGCTAGACGTTTATTAATAAACATTTTTAATGTTATTTTGAAAGCTATTTGTAGCACAGTAATTGGTGGAATTAAGTTCATGACACATGCAGTCTGGATGAGGGAGATTAAACGGTATTGATTTGAAGTGTACTTTTGGCTGAAGGGTGTTTAAACTTCTCTGTTATTGCGAGGCGTGATAACAACCCTGCAGACCATGAAAAGATAACAAAAACCTATTAAATTTAGACATTAATTGAAACAGAATTAGAACTAAAACAATAAGTTAAGTCAAGTGCTTTTATAAAAATAACTTTGATTTAAAATCCAATTCGAATTGTTAGAGATAGGTTATACATTTATACATTTAATTGTTATGCAAAGTAATAGTAACACTGCTTCAACAGAAAATTGATGTCAGAAATAGAAAAAAATGAGAACGAGCCACGAAAGGCTCGAAGCAGATTCCAGTCAAAAACAAATATAGATTACCGAATAATTGGTTACAAGCAGTTTCCGTATGAGTGAAATGCATGAGATTTGGATGGCTTTTCGTGCTTAAACCAAGAGACTTTGAAAGACGTATATAACTTGCAGACAGTTGATTCAAGACAATATAGTAATGTTATTTTTAACATCAAATTGTGTGGGAAAAGGAAAACTCTAAGAAAAACGTAGTTCAATGAATGCTTAGTAGGTGGGAAAAAGAAGCAGCCAGTGAGAATTAACTTATTTTGTTTGTTTGTAATAAATGTATTTGTGAATACTAAGAACGAATCAATCAATACAATTTTAATTTATTCACAAGTTTAAAGTTTGAAGCATCGAAATTTAAGTTGACCTAGTAACCGATACGCAGAATTGAAAAGGAATGGAATTATTTTAGAAAATAAGTCATTTTTAGTTGATCATATAATAATAATATTATTCTTGAATTCACTTAATGTCCTCAACTTATGTGTTTTTGAATGTTATAAAGAAAGATGTATGTACTGTAACTTCAAATTTGAAATCATTACTAATCAATCACCATTGCATGCAATTGAATGCAATCGTTTATGATTTCAATGCATTCTTTGAAGACAATTTGAAATATCGATGCTTTCATTTTAAGTTAGTATGATGATTTCATAAAAAGTTAGTTAATTGAATTCATTTTAAAGTTAGTAAAATATTTTAAGTCACTTCGAAGCCATTTTAATTCTTATGGTTCTTTAATCTATAGCTCGTTCTGGCCCTATTCTATGAAACAGCAACCTCACCAGTGTGTGGGGAAGTCACAACTTGAGAGGTGTCTATTTTATAACCCAAAAATGTCAAAATTGTGATCTGCGATTGAGCAGGTCATCAGCTGTTGACAACAGAAGACAGCAAGATGGCGTATCATCACAATTTTCCCCTCACTGATATTTGTGAGTTATGACTATATCACGACCAGAATACGGACACTAGTTTATTTTGATTTAAATATTTCTTGCAAATGAATATGAAAACTCTTACAACTTATCGCGTTCGAATTTATGTGGGTAATGTATTGCAAACTCCATTTGATCATATTTTTTGAAATTCTGAAGGATACATAAAGTAAGATGAGTATTTTCATGCAATAAAGGAAAACAATGCTAAAAGGATAATCGGAATTTTAGTTTCGTACAGTCGTCTTTTGTATGAGACCAAACTTGCGGTTATTACATTGGCATAGCACTGACTTCTGAAAGAAACCACCAGGTATCAAGAAACAAAAGAAGTTAGTTAAAGAATACCTCAAACACCAAGAACATGTAAAAGCAGATTTGTTAATGGAAGATTACAAGAAAAAATTCTTTGCATTTGATTTTAGTGTACGAATAGTATAAAAATCCAGCGGAATTTACTGAATTAAACTTACAATCTTTGTACTTAATATCGGTGAGTGGTTTCAAGTGTTACCAATGTGTGATGAATTACGTTTATTTTGAAAAATACGTTTTAGTGATATCACACAGAAAGTTTAATGCAAATATTAAATATTGTGTTCAATAAAACTGGGAAAAAAAGCCCTTTATGCTTAATTTTTTTCTTGATATCTGGAGGTTTCTTTCTGAAATCAGTTCTCTATTTATATTTTTGTTCATCATTATCCACTTTCATGCAAATGTTAGTCGAATTAAAATAATTTGTATTTTCAGTTTTGAACGATTCGGACTGATTCGCTATTGCTATCGAAGTTGTTACAAGAGGTGTTTTAATATTTTAATTGTAATAGAATGTGAAATATTAGTAAAGTGACGACATTTCATGTTAGTTCAGATATTTTTATTAAAAAATAATAAAATAAATTAAATGTGACTTAATTGGACTAAGAGATTTAGCAGTCGCCAGCATCATAATTGAAGAAATAGGTGTCCTGCTTTGAACTTCGTATTTGAAAGAAATTTTATTTAAGCAAACGTTTTTTCAAAATATTGAAATTTGGAAATTGTACAACCACCGCTGTCATCTTGTCCCCACTGCTATTCAATGCATTAGGCGTCTTTCGTAGCTAAACATTATCCAGAATGATTTTTGATTGGATATTAGTTAATTACTTGTTTAAAAATATTGTGTTTTGCAAGCGTCTTTTTTTAATAGTTGTATTTTTAATTTACAATAAATAAAATTAATTACAATAATAAAAATTAATTTGGGTAATGACCGAAAGAATAAGATCGCGAATACAAGCTGCCGAGATGAGATTTCTGCGTACTGTTGTAGGAGTTACTCGCCGAGATAGGGTGAGGAACACGACAGTACGGGGAGAGCTAAACGTTGAGCAGCTTCTTCTCCGAACGGAAAGATCCATACTTCGATGGTATGGCCACGTGGCACGAATGTCCCCTGCAGTACGACTTCCGAGGCGTGCCTTGAATGCGACTCCGTCAGGTAGGCGACCGCTCGGTAGACCCAGGATGAGATGGTTGGACCAAGTCCAAAAGCTCGCCTGGTTACGCTTGGGCATACCCGCCGAGGAGTTAGAGTCGGCGGCGGAGGATCGGGATGCCTGGAGATCTCTTTTGCGTGCACTGCCCCCGCAACCCCTTTAGTGGAACATGCGGGCTAAGAAGATGATGATGATGATGATGATAAATAAAATTAAGGAGCCATGTGAATTGAAATGACTTTAACACGACTTAAAATAATGTATTGAAACTATAAATGATTGCGCACAATTGAATGATTCAAATGTCTTCAAATTGTGAATGGTGATGTTAAATTTGAAGTCAGTTGTAATAATTAAAACAAATGATTGCAGTTGAATTTGTGTTAAATGCAGAAAAATTTTTGATAATTTTTGATTAATAAATCACAAATGATTTTATTCTTTACAACTCTGCCAATAAGGGACCGAGAAAACGACTGATTCAAATTTTAAACATATCGCTCATTTACTACAAACTGTCTTAAAACATTATGTTGAAGGAAACTACTGTCTTTTGCCAGTTTCGATTTCCATAAATTTTTAAGTCTAAACCTGTTGAAAGTTTATCATAATAAAATTGTATATCGCAAATGTAGTACAGAACTAAAAACATTTTTTATAGTTAGCAATAAAAAAATCATTTTCGAAACTCTGATGTTTCAGTTACAACAAAATATTTTGCTGCAACGTAGCATTGGCATCGAATTTGAGAACCATCATTCGCAATGGATAAGAGTCATTGGTGACTTTAATACAATACCACCTCTGATAATGTATTTAACCCCTTGTAGTAAAAATACATTTTTAAACCCAATGTGAAGAACTATCATGAAAATAATATTTTTATTAGCTTAAAAGTTTTGTTCCTTCGTGAGGTAATCATCCCAAAAATATCAGTGATCAAACACTTCCCCTATTAGCCCTGTTAGCTATGATGTGCAAATTTGATTCAACGGAAAATAATAATTTAACACAAATTTATCAAAAGATAATATTTCATATTTAATTGTTTATGTTTATTTCCGCTCATTTTTTTTGAAACTAATTCTCTGTTAATATATCCGTCCAAATATAGTTCTCCCGCAAAGGAATATTTTTGTTTGTTTGGCGGATGTTTTACTTCTAAATATAGCCTTCACTTGACACCTTGTATACCAAACTCAATTAAGATAGAAATATGGATTTATATTTAAGATAATTATTTAAAGAACTTTGACTTGACGCAGTCTTAAGGCCTGTGAATGGTGAAATTGAAGTAATGTCGAACTGTGGTTTCTGTGTTACCCGTGTCGTGTAAGAGAGTACAGAGCTCGTATCCAAACTAATCATGCATAGCGTCGTTTTGTAGGTTATGTCAAGACCTTTCAAATGATGTATTGCCAGATACGAGCTCTGTAGCGCTTTGTACATAGCCGGAAAATTCAAAAGACAAAAATGCGGAAGGGAGATATTTGACAACCTAATATGACTTTGGTAAAGGGCGTGCAGTTAAATCCGCTGAAGATTGTTTGAAGAACAACGGAGTGCAAGCAGAGCAGGAAGGGCATTTAAAGAAAGTCAAGCTGCGTCTATTCGTGGTGTTTAATAGTCAAAATCATTTAAGCTAAGCTAAATGTATAAAACAGATGCTGCGTTTGACTTTTGTTCAAATAGGCTATCATTAGATTTGTGACGGTTAACAATTTTTGTCAATCTACAAACGTCAGACGGAGTAAGAACAGAAAAACCAACTTTTCGGCGAGTCTTAGCAAAGAAAGTATTACATTATGCTTTGGTAAAAGGATTTTGAGTTTGATTTTAAATGTTTTAAATTTAATTCAGTAAGAGCTATTAAAATTGAATTAATAAGTTTCGTTGCGATACAAATTTGCAGTGAATAAATCGTGTGGCGCGAAACTAGAGAACTTGCAGCGAAATATAAGTAATGAAAAACGAAGTGTTCTCGAATCTAATCTAAATCTAATGCGACTAATCCTCATATCATATTGCAATTTTTCCCGAGGTATGAAGACGTTTCCATTGCTCTTGTTCTTTTTCGCTTATATTTTTCTAATTTGTTTCTGAAATAAAAGTGATTTTCGATAAGTATAAAACGTTAACTATACATCCAAACTATCGTCCTCTTACCATAAAGGCGTGTGAACCTCACGCCTCGACTGTTTGCTCGGTGATTGCACGCCACCGAACTCCCAAATTCAGGAACTGAAATGTAAAAGCTTCTGCCCCACCTCGCAGTGAAGTTAAAAAGACTAAGGTAAAAAATTCCTCTTCGACTAATCGTTTACCTGCTGCTTTGTTACGTATACGCCCTGTTAAATTTTGTGATTAAGTTTAATGTGTTGTTTATGTTATTGGAAGATGTGTAATTTATCGATGACGTCTCGTTAATTATTCAGACCCCCAAGTCTGCTGCACGAGCAGCAATCAAACGCTATCTTCACTAAAGCCCTCCAAGACCCGCCTCACCGCGATAAACTAAGGCACGTCATTGAAAATCGCTTTTTCATCGACTGGTGTATTTAAGCCCTCGGTATTAAGTTGATCTCCTCTCGCCTTATTTTTGATTCTTGAATTTCATCTCCACCCTGGGTATATCTTGAAAACTTCGTGGATGTTCAACAAGTGCTGTGAAGGGCTTCGTTGTGTTGCTGGAATACAATGCTAAGACCCAGTTATAAATAAATCAGAGGTAGACAAATAATTGATGCCATTTTGGATTACGTCAGCTTGGGGTTGCTACGTTCCTTTCTCCCGCTCCAAGTCCTACTCACACTCTTTGTACGAGTAGAAGTTTCTTTTGTATCTACGATGGAACATTAGACTTGAGTCGTTTCAACTTTATTAATCAATACAAGAGTGTATGTTACAGAAGACGATTTAACTGCGTGAAAGCGTAACCCGTTTACGGTTGTGGATGGCACGGTTTTCGCTGAACAGCAGAGACATGGGGGTTATAGTCATTCGTCCTTCGGCGGTAAAGGGGATGTCCTCGAAATGGTACTTGGAACTTGACTGTAACTTCGTTATTTTTATTACGGCTCGTTAGAGTTTGAAGAAGTGAGAGTCGTATATTCGAAGATTATCGTTGAGGTTTTGCAAGAACTATGCAAAGCTGTCGAAGTGCTGTAAAATCGTTCGGGTTGAAATTGTGGCTTACGTTTGACAAAGAGGTGTTTGTACTCAGCCTTTGCGGCTCATGTAGGTGATTAACTCAACAATTGCAAGGAATGTTATTAAATTTAGTTCGTAGCAGCCAAATTGCGTAGTGGTGTAATTGCCATTAGCGATTCTGCTTGAAAGGAAAGACAATCGTAGACGCTGCGAGGTGTGGAAAAGTGCAAAAGGATTTTGACAACACACTCATCCCTCGTTTTACGCGGTTTCAAAAAATCTACCCCAATTCGATTTGTGCGGTTTTGCTTTCCGCGAAATTACGTTTTTTCTTCAAAGAATCATGGTTCACTATGGTTTTTCTGTTCAAAAGACATAAATGTACGCCTATAAATCGTTATGAGCGGTTTCGGTTTGCAATTTTCATTCCCGTAACCTCAGGGCAAAGCGAGGGATGAGTGTATCAATATCACCAGAGTCTAATCCCTCTGTAGTAGTGAGCGACAGTCTTTGGGAAAACGACACAGTTTGAAAAACGCACGCAATCTTTGAGGTTTAAGAGCTACACTTAATGTTGAGTGTTTGAATTGAGTAGAAGAGAGTAATACCCAGTCGCATGCCCTGTACGATGTTGTGAGGGAAGTGTGTTGTGTAAACAAAAATATGTTCAGTCTAAAATTCAGATTAGTGAATGAGTTATGAAATAGATAGATATTTTTTAACATTTATGCAGGGTTTGCCAACACACAATTTACGTACAGTGATATAATATTTGAAATATCCTTCAACTTTTAATTTTAAATATTATTCGAGGGGAAACAACAGAAGAACCCTCATTTTATGCAAAAAAAAATAATTTATAGAAATGTAAATCTACAAATGGGTAAGTAGTTATGAAATAAAAGTGTTTTTCCGGTATAAAAGTGGTTGTTTTATTTCCTTTATTGGTTTGTCTAGTCATTCATTTTTTTAACACTGGGCTACGATACAAAGCTTTTGAGAAAAGATAGTCTGACTTATGGGAGTTTTTGACCTACAAACTTGGACGCAGAAGCAAATAGAATTGGTGCTGATGATGATGTGACTAATTTTTATATTACATGCTACATAAGAAACAATTTTAAGTAATTTGAAATAAATACCCCGATATGCAAAGCTCTACTAACAGTGGCATCTCATGACTGCATCGATGTACAAAATTATTGTGCGTGGACTAAAAGTTATTCGAAATGCTCTACTTCCGATAGGGAGCTATTGGGGGAAGCAGCAGAAGTACGGAACACGCATTTAAGGTTCTACAGAAGAATTTTTATGAGAAAATATTTTAGAAAACTCCGTTATAGAACGGAGTGGAACATGGAAGTTCTTGTTACTTGAAGGTTACTTTCAACACGTTTACGACCTGATTGAAAATCTTAACTATTTACCGAACGAGCTATAGCTATAGATAAATATTCCTGGCTCATCATCTTTACAAAACTTTGACAAAACCACAATATCAAGTCAAAGTGAATACGATGAAACAGATGAGGAATTTATTGATGATGATAAATCCTGGACAGAGTCCGCTGAATATTTCATACTAATAATAATACTTTATTTATACCTTAATTTGATAACGCAATTGAGGTTGTTTTAGGTGCTGTCTGAGTCAAAAGAAAGTATAGGTACAACCATATTTTGAACATTTAATGTGCAAAAAAATGGCTTCTACTGTTTCGACCTAGAATTCTTTTTTTGAAATGCTTTATTTGCACTCTAAAGTGATTAATTCTAACATTGGATTAAACAACAAAACAAATCAAAATTACTTATTTTTTTTTGAGTCAAAGTGTACTAACATAACCAAAAACTTGTAACCTAACCTAGCGTTGATTTTACTAACTTTTTAAGTCAATTTGGAAAGAAATTTATGTCATTTATTCATTAAAATCAACCTGGAAGACATTATTCTTGTCGTCGTCGTTTGGGACCTGCCTATCAAAATATTCTCAGACATTACCAATCAGATTATAACCTGGCGAGAGTAGATTTATTTGTTAAGGTGTCTTAAAAAGAGAGGCAAAAATTCAATTCTACAATTCTTTTCAATTATATGAGTCTTTGAATGTTCGAAGACTTTCTTTGACTCTGACTGTTTGTGTCAATGTTATAAATTTACACCTAGTTTACTCCTCGAAGAAATGACAATGTTTGCTTTGAGCTTGCTCGATTTGGCTTTATGAAGCACTTAAATTCACGTGATGAATTTTTCGAGAATATCCCAGACTTTGATGGCATTTAAATAACAGTGGTTACTAACTGAAAAATAGCGACGCCGATAAAAGAACTAATGTGGACCTCATATTTCAAATTAAGCAGTATATTACTTCACCCGCAAACGATGATCATAAAAAACGCTACAAGGAGACAGATATCGAAGTGATGTTATAAGGGTTTCCTTCGGAACGAAACTCCAAAAATACGAATTCACACATAAGACCTTCCAGTCATCGACGTCTCAATGACCTGAACTTCGAAATTCTTTTCACTTTCCTTCAGTTTTGTTGCAAAAATAACCTCTCCATCGACACGAATCACTTTCAATATCTTCTTTTCTTCATTTGTTTATTTCCATCATTTGAACCACTCGAATTGCGCATTCCACTACGTCGCCACATCAAAACATCCACTCACAACCCACTCACACTTCACCTCAACTTTCACAAGAACGATCTTGATCTCCATGGTCTTTGGTGGCTTCTCCTCCCCAGCAGCGACGTCATCCCGCATCGATGTCGCGTCATCTTCGTCCGACTTTGCTGCACCGTCAGCCATAGGATCACTCAAACACCGTTATATAAGAACGAAACACGATATGACGAAATCAAAACTTTTCATCAAAACCGATCCGAAGTGAGTTACCGAGTATCTCTGTCTCACTTTAATACCGTTATATAAAATTTATTTATGTTTTTTTTCCCTTATTTATTTTTTTAAATTTTTATGGCATTTTTATAGGAAAAAACTTCGATTGGCTCTATCTATCGTTTCGTCTGTGCGATAACTAAAGAGGGAAGTCTGCTGGGGTGTTTGATTTTTTTTGTTTTACTTGTTGTTGCATGGGACCCTGATCAAAAGAAATCCCAGGACCATTGCCAAGTGTTACCAAATTCAAATTCAAGTTCAACATGAGATGAGAAAGTGTGTGTGTGTGTGTGTGTGTCGAAGACCACCCCGGTCGACTTTTGGGCTAAAAGAGTGAATGCACCTTTCGTTGTAGAGAAATATTTCTTGTTGTCTGGTCCGCCGCCTGCGCTTTGCACCAAACAATTGGAGGAAAATAGCTGGCAGATAGTTTTTGCTGTTTTTGTAGTTGTTTAGAATGCAACTTGGCAGAGGAATATGATGATTCCCAATTGCACTGATTAGCTTCGAGTGTGCACCTCAGAAGTAATCCGTCGACTTGCTTCCGTCGTGTCTTCATAAAAATAGATCCTAGAACTTTGCCTATGCGATATCTGTTTGTGTGTGCCTTAAAAAGTAGCGTAGGCACTCAGCACGGTCGGCGACGGCCAAAGAACGGCCGAGACATTGAGTTATTCGCGCAACAAGCCATGAACTTGAATGTCGCCTGCCGCCCGCAAGATGCCACTGTTGCATGGCGACGTACCGCGTAATCCATGTGGGTTAGTTGTGCGTGTCTTTACTGTCTGACTGTCTGAGAATTATTTTTAATGTACAGAGCACCATCCTCTGGTTTATTTTCACTGCCGAGTGGATGTGGTTAAGAATAGAGGGCTAACATCTCCCGTTTGGCACATCTGCCAGTTGGTGGCATTTTTGCCAAATGAATGAAGACAAATGTGTAAGTAAATTTCACGGGCTGGGGGTTGTAAAGACATTTTTTTTTTCTTGTGCCCCTGAATGGGCAGCTATAAGACCAGGAAATCCGTTCACCGAGAGACTTGTGGATTGGGGGTCTGCATTGGTGCTATTCGGCGATTAAGATTATTTCGGGTAGCAAAGTGTTTCGGACTGTTCGAAGGAATTTGGATAATAAATAGATTCCCAGCAGCACTTTGAGAAAGGGTAATAAAATGGCTTCGATGTGTATCCAAATTGAAATCGTTATGACGTATATCTGGTGAAGCACCTGGCAGTGTTGAGTGTAGAATATCGGAATACGTAAAGAAACTTAATCGAAAAAAAAAAAAAATGGAATGGTATCAGAGAAATTGTTCAGCTATTTTTAATAGTAAAAAAACTCATTGCTGGAAAATCATTGGTTTATTAATAAAGTCGAGTCTGTGGATTTTGTGTGGCATCGTTATTAGTTTTTGGCATTTGGTGCCAACAAGCGCCATTTTGTTTGCAGCATCATTTAAGTTAAATCAATTTTATATTAACCTCAAAAACTATCGATATCGAACTATCGATAACTGTAACGATAAGCTTTAAAGATTAGGAGGTGGATGAAACCATCCCTTACATCTCATGTTCGTGTGAGACCTCTGGGCTTCGAACAAGCACTTATATAGGCAAATACTTCTACTAGAGTCTTCCTAAGAAGCTTCAGAAACCAAATTAGAAGTAAAACTAATGCCTTCCTATGAGCTCAGAAGAATCAGTATCTGTCAGATTCGCAACATGATACGAAGCTGCAAAAATTCTGATTTTGCTTAGCTTATAGGAAGATATGAATTGTAGTTCTTCCAGTTTTGTTTTGCTCGATTACCCTTCTTGACGTAACAACAGTCGTTAAGAACTACTGAACAGTTTTTTGTCCATTAAAAACCAAAATTCAACAAAGGTCTTAATCATAATGAGGCATTAATCTGAAAGTCAAAGATAAACTTAGAGCACTCACTCTTTCGATAAAATGAGGCGGGTAAAATAGTTTATTTTTCCTTTATCACAAGCCTTTTTTAATTCTTCTACTTCTACTGCCAAAATTAAAATAAATTTTTGTATAAGATTTGCAAAGCCGGTTGAAATCGACCCTACTTTTGCTTTGATATCAAGAATCGACTAAAACTTTAAACCATGTTGGAGGTAAAAGTACTGATGGTGCCAGTAGTGCCACGAAGAAAGTCTATAAGTAGGAGGCTTAACATTTATTTGCAAAACTATTGAATGCGTCTGAGACAAATTACTTTTATCCTAGATCTGATAGCAAAAGAAGGAATTGATGTCTCTTCCAACAAAATACACTCATTATATTGCTATTTTTCAATCGTATTTGGAAAAAGAAATAAAGAACAGCAGAAGTTTTATAATTGGAGCAAATCGATAAAATTTTTGGATTTTATTTTGTACCTGTTTTAGTAGGTGTATTGTTGATAAACCAATAAATGTTTATTTTTTTTTACTTTTTTTCCTTTTGAAAACTTTTTAATACAAGTCGCTTGATGTCAATGGACTAGTACAGTACCGCTTATTTGTGATAACAAACACAAATAATTCAATTTATTCGTGAATTTTATAAGAAAAATAACAAGTATTATGAAGAATATTCATAAATCTGATTGTCTGTTTCAATTGAAATAAGGGTCAAAAAAATCCTAATAAAATCACAAAAACCTCTCCTCACGTGTAAAGAGTTGTAAAGACAACTTTCAAATGAACACCTGTCTTACAAAACTTCAGTCTCATTTCTATTTTCGTGTTTTCTTGTGTCTTCTGGAAGCTCATAAGCAAAAACTAGAAAAAATAACAAATCTAAGCTCATAAGGCGTAATAAAGTAAATCAAGCTTCGGCACGTTTATTTTGTAGTGCTTCCTTGAGAGCACCCGGGTAAACATGATATGAGCTATGAAATGTTTTCGTTGCCAATGGAACTGTAAAATTGAATACACATTTATAATTCTCATTGCATTATTGCACTATCACACTATGCACGTAGAGCGACTACACGGATTGTGCATCGATTTAGTCTTTAAACGAAGACTGCAGTAGGCAGGCTGTTCACTGGCAACTGACAGCTGCCAGAGTTGTTAGAAAAAGGCCGGAAGTGAGCGTTGTTAAATGTCTCATTGCATACAAACAATCTTCAAAATGTAAGTCAATATATCTTACAGATACAGATACAGATACGATACTTAATTCTTGGAATTTGTGTATTTTTATTTTCAACTTACTGTGATATCGAGTCCGAATTTTACACAGACAAAATACCCGAACGCGATCAATTGAGTCGTTTCGCAATACTAAATACAACAAGAACAATTATTTATTGACTACAGAGAGTGAGAGTAAATGAGAGCCTGGTTTTTCTCAAAAATTAAGGCGTGTCGTTTTTCGATGACAATGCATGCATTCATCACTTCTAGACACTGTGTAATGCTCATTATTTGTTTGATTGTCGCCTGTGTATTTAGAATTTGATACAACATCTGCTCTTTGAAGATATTCGATCGGTTTGTGACTCAAAGAGAAGCCGAGAACTGCCATAAAACGCTGCATGTTTGTCTTTGGGCCAAAATACGAAGAAGATCGAATCATAGTCATTTACGTGGCAGACGAGATGCGAAAAAGTCGGACTCCAGTTGGAAGAGGATCAGTTGCTTTTGGTGGTTAAGTTCGCAAAGTATTTCAACTGCAGAAAAATTACATCATTCAACTCCGTATATACTCCGTCTTGGAACTACGGAGCTCTGATGGGCCAGAGCGGTTGGAGGCTCTTGCAGTTTGGGGCGCTTTTTCGTCACTTGACAAACTTGCACTGAGTTTACTGTTGTCGTTTAATGGTAGTTGCGAGTATATCGAAGTTTTTCGAAAGTTTTTATTACCAGTTTGGGTGCAATACGATAACGAGAGCTTGGTTTTCCGAGTGAATAATGTGACGGGACATACAAATTGGCCTAACAAAATTTTTAGTAGTGAGTTTGAGCTAATACCAATGTTATGGACTGGCCAAACGACTCATCTAAGCTTTAAAATCTGGTGGAAAATGTTTGGGCAATACTGATCAGAAAATTTTACGCCAACAACACAAATCACGGATCAAAAAAGGTCCGTGGAGAGTGGTTAGGATATATTTTGCCAACAAGCCCCGACAATTTGGCTGTCAGTATGTCTAATTGACTGTTTAGTTTAGTTGAAAGTCGAGACAATTTGAGAGTCGAGACTAACTGCAAGTCTCTCATACTTTATTCTTATTAAAGCTTGTTTTTGTACTGGCTACAAACACTAGAACTTAGATTTTGACAAATTGTTTAATTTCCTTAAGGAATGAAATTCTCTTCAATTTTAAAAATATCTCAAACAATTTTCACGACCCCACCTCCACGAGTACTTCTGGCATGGAAAGCTTTCGCAATTCACCGTTCGGAGGCACATGTATCAAATTATAACGCGCACAACACAGTGGAGATGCGAACAAGCTATGCTCTGGCCCTGTATGGGCTATTTTTTATTTTTTTTTAAACAAATCAAGCCTAAGGTTCTTTCGCTCTGGCTTTTTAGCTAATTTATAATTTCATAAAATATGCTTTTATAAATAAATAAATAAATAAATAAAAACAAATCACAGCCGCTCAATCTTGCTTAGCGGCTGAAACTGCTTTTTTTAGGGCGGCCATATAACTGGGAAACGGAATTTATGTGCATCGCTTTTGTTTATTTTCTATTCTGGATAATAAAGGTCGAAATACTTAGCTTCCTTCACATTGATTAAACCAAATCCGTCCACAATTTTTTTGGACCAACGTTGCGGCAAACATTTGATCAATCAACAAACTTATTTCCGCTCAACTATACTAAATAAGAACAGCATTCATATCTTTTGTGTCCCAAGTAACATCAATTAGTATCGTTAAATTGAAGGTCATGTAATACCTGTCGATCGACATTAAAATTTTAATAAACACAAACCCTGAGGTGAACATCAAATAGAATCCTTAGGCAGAGTTTAGTTGTTTGGGTTGGCTTCGACTCCGAACAGAGCTCTTGGGTTAGCTAAATTCCTGAATCAGTATTGGCATTAATGTGGCAACTTGATTAACTCATGGGACTGAGCCCATCAGGTTGGAAACCTATTCCCCAGGACATTTTTGTGTTTACAAAGCTGCTCTAAAAATTAATTTTAGCAAAGAAGCTTAAAATTTAGCCTTTTAATTGATATTAAATTTAATGCGTCATCTCAAGCGCTAAATGATATATTAAAGTCATTGCATTTTGCAAATGTCACTGTCACGACTCCGTACATGGAATTCGTGCACCAAAAATCTCCAATTGAGCTCACAGAAGAACAAAAGTCTAGTGCCGCCATCAACATCTTATCACCTAGGATCTATACCGGTAAGTTAAAATAAAATATACCGAGCTCCTTACTGTCCAGGAGGTGGCCCGAATTATATCAACATCGGCGACACCTTGTTAGAATTCTTAATGACGATCAAGTCATGAAAGTAAAGTCTATGTCGGGAGCAAGTCCATAGCTTGTGCGATTCTTGCTGGCAACTGATCTTTAAAAAAGGGAGAAAGAAAACCCACCAACGAATCTATAAGGGACATGTGCGAGTGAGTTTAATATCAGATTGAAATCGCTATTGCAATTACAAAGAGAGGTCACAGTGGAATGTTTATTGAGCAATTTACTTGATACAGCTATGTTACAAAACACATCCATAAAAAAGAACTTTTTTAGGGACAAACGATGTGACGACACAATATATATGAGAACCTCATCTAAGTCAGATCTTAGATTTGGAAAAAGTCAAAAGTATCCGCTAACTGCAATTTTTTTTAGGTTTTTGAGTTCAATCAAATAGTGCACATGCAATTAAATGGGAATGAATAAACCGAAGAGGATGAATCGGATCATTTACCTAAAGATAGAATTGCATCTTTAGGAGAATATCTATCAGATTCGGTTGTGAACCTACCAACCTCTTTAAATAAACAAAGCGAGAAGTTGAGAGTGGGCTTTCTTGTTTACTGAAATAAATTTATTTCATGTCTACTAAAAGTTGTAAAAAAACAGACCGCTTTGTCTGCAGAACCTTAAAAAAGAATAAATGCTCTTAAAATCATTCCAACATGGTCCTTACTCAGCATCTCTAACTAATTAATAAGTTTGATTATTTAATTAGTTGTCTGATACCTGAAAATTTCTATATTTTACAGTAAGATGTTCTATTGCTTTTAAAATAAATAAAAATGTTTGCAACGAAAACTACCGAAATAATTTAAAGTTAGACGATCGCACACGAGAAATTTTAAAATCATGTGGCCGTTGAGATCTGGAAAATTGAGCAAAATTTGTCATCGCCAACAAATCAACACAACAATAAAATTTCGTGAGATCAATATAATTATTGTTTCAAACTGTCTTCCATACCAAAACGATAACTTTTAAAACATTCTGAGAAGATTTAAAGGGCATTGGCTTTGCCACTTTCGCAAAATATCCTCAAAGTTATCCTGCGGTGTGTGCGTTTCACATTATTCGACTAGTTTTCATTTTACTTCAAAACTTTTTGTGGTGGGTAGTCAAAATCTCTTACATTTATGAATTCGATGCAATTATTTTCACCTGCACAATGTGGATCACTTGAAATTGATTGAAAAGGAATAAAAACCGGAATGTGAGAACTCAACAGCCCTATAAATAAACTTAGCCTAGTCACAAACAACTCACCCGTACTCATTCAGTTTCAATGGAAACTAGTATCCTTTTGGCATAGTTCTCCGTATCCTTTCGTTCGATTCAAATGTGATTCTTTTCTTTTCACAAAATCACAATTTTCTGTTCAATTCCTTTTTATTTATTTTTTTTTTGATTCACTGGCAACACAACACTTCCAACAGAGACACTCCGCAGAAAGAATCTGATTGCTTTCTTTTGATTGAAACCGAGGTTTAGGCAGTTCTGGACGATGATGATAACTAATCTGATATCGGACATCAACGGACAACGACAACAGGCGATGACCCGCAAGAGACGGAAAAACAAAAGCAAAAGCAACGTGGTGGGTGACACTTGTTGCTCTACCGCCCCACACTACCCTTAGTTTGATGAGCGGAGTCAATATTTACCAAATCAATCCGAAATTAGCATCCTCCGTGAGAGCAAAGCAAAAATAAGTTAACACATGATCGTGAATTGTTCGAAGATACCTGTTTTGCAAGCGGCGTTAATAAGGAATACATTTTGATGGTGTTGTTAAGTTGCTCGAGAGGGGGCGGTGCGGCGGCCCTTATTTTCTTAAGAACTGTTGGGAGTGTGTTTACATTTTTGATGAATTTTCTAGATCGCCTTTGATGTTGAATTGTTTAGTTTTTTATGGGTATGAATTTTTGAATTTTATCGCGGATCACCAATGTTCCGAGACGGCGTTGATTGAATCCGGAGGCAACAATTAGGAATCGATCGGCTGGCAGTGTGGTGTGCGACACGTGCTTGTTACAGCGGCACAAAAAAAAAGAAATGAAACAACGCAAGTGGCCAGCGAAATTTGTTTAAGCGTAATTCGAGACGGGTTCTGACGCCGGGGAATTTGCATAGTGAGTAGTAACATCGGCTAGGGAATTTGCTCGGCATACGACGTAAATTGGAGGTAGTAGACAATGTGTCAGACGGACTGGGATCCTCCGGATGTGACGATGATTTCTAGGAAAAGTCTAGTGTATGTTTTCTGTGGTTGAAGACTTTTTTGAGCGAAGAAAACAGTTGGTTCAGATACAGCTGGCTTGTAATATAACTCCATTGTGAGGCATTTAATAGTTAATAGTGTTGTTTTAATTTTGCTTCTGACGCTCGCGTTATTACTTTTAAGCTCTGTTGCCAATGCAAACCATCATAAGTAGGTAAATTCAAAAACTCATATGTAATAATGGGCCCTTATTGCGTTTGTACTTTCTATTCTATTAAAATTGTTATTTTATCTATCTTTATTGCTGCGTTTGACTGTATGTATGAGCTACATACAGTACCTTTTTTCCGAAATCGGCTTAAACCGTGATTCGCCTACGAAAAAAACAATTACACGCAGTATTGGCGATTTAGTCGGTAAATTTTCAAGCGGATTTGTAATATTAAAGGAAAATTATTCAAATTAATTTACAACTCAAGTTAATTTTGGCATGCTGTACAGAAAAAAAAAATTGAACCAATTAAGCCAAAAACAAAAATAAAACAATTCATATGAAATTGTATATTTTGTGTGTTCTCCTTTCATTTTTACGTGGACTAACATTTGTTTGTTCAATGATCTGGCCGATTTTTTTCAAGACAACACTCTGGAACTTTTTAACGTCCTTTTAAGGATAACAATTTTAGGTCTAAGTGGCTTATTCCTAATTTCTGTTTTCTTATTTCTCTTTATTATCCAGCCAATAAATGTTCGATAATATTGAAAGACAAACTTTAATTAGGAGACGGGACTTTTCTTTCACATTTCACACACAGTTATATCAGGTTGACTGCCAGAGCCTAGCTTTTTTCGCTCCTCCACTATGACTATGTTGTGCGCGTTATAATTTGACACATTTGAAGGGAACCTACTGTTTAATGTCGTCTCTGAATGGCGAATTATTAAAGCTTTTCATGACAGAAATACTCCAGAATTGTTTCTTGTCGTTCGCTGGAGGTGGCTCGCTCAATTGTGTTGATGGTTTAAGGCTGTAGCTGAAGGATTTCTTGGATGATATTGTTCTTAAGTGCTTGAATATTTTCTGCTCCATCAATCCTTCATGCTTGCCCAAAAAAAAAAGTCAAAAGAGGTCAAATCGCACCTCCGAGGCGTCTTATTAACATCGCCAAGGCGGCTGATAACAAGATTTTTCATAAACGTACTGTTGTGTAGCCCAGCACTCAATTTGGCAATAGACTTTCAATTATTGGCAAAGTTGTTCAAGGGCAAATCGTCTCATTTTACGGTGGTATGATACTGACTTAGTGACAAGACTTCGAGCGAAAAATATCGGTCAGTGTCAAAATAACCTATGTTTTAAAAAGAAACTTCTAGGTAGCTCATTCTTTAGTACGCCTACTGATTGAGATTCAACGTCTGCAATTTTATCCCTTTCAACATTTTGATAATTTTAATTGTCGAATTTTACGGATTTCCAATAGGTGAGACCACGTCCACGTTTTAGCACCATTTAATCACTCCAGTCGAAATAGTGAGAACTTCAAAGTTAAAGTTGACTTCTCTTTCTCCCTTGACTCCAAGAGACTTCGACCTTTGCAATAATTTACTCAAACCTAAAATATAGCTTCCGCTTTTTTTTATATTTTTATGGTACACAAGTTATAATATATGAGATTTGTTTGATTGTTAATAGGCACCACTGTGACTGTTACTACTCACTGGTATTGTAGCCCTTCCTCTGATACTGTGGTTAATTGACGATACGATTTCCTCAAACAATGAGGCACAGTAGTTGCAAAGCAGTAAAATGACGGCTCGCAACCTTACTAAACACAAATAAACCAGTTAAACCACCCCCATCATTGACATGATTTTGGTTTACTTACCATTCTAGCGTTGGTCTTATTGAAAAAGACTACTTCACGAACCAAGAAATTCGGGCCAAAAAGAAGCCTTCATATGGCTCTTCACTTACATAACCATTCGGATACAGAAAAGGATCACTCTCACGATCACTATTAAATCGAATCACTCAGATTCCGCAGATTTGCATTCTTCTTCCTCGACGCCGAGGAACGTCTGAATACCACACGTCACCCGAGCTTTCCCGCTGGGGGATTAATTAGCCTGTCTTCACGCTTTTTCGATTCAATTAGACACTGTAACTAAAAATCTGCGATTGTAATAATTCACTTTTCTCGCGCTTATCCAAAACCCGTCAGCTCCAAAGAGCAGGCAACTCTTCAAAGCGAATAATTGAAATTTCATTGATTCAAAACAAAAAAAGAAAACATGGAAAATGAAAAATGTTTCAGCGGGAGTAAGTAATTGGAAAATTTAGTTCGCGTAATTCACGAAGCGAATTGTTTGCCCACCCTCGGGGAGAGGGGTTGCGTCTAAAAATAATTTCCTCTTCGGAGATTTTTCAATTCAGTTTTATTTTTTTTTTTTGCCAAGTTTTTCAAGAGGAGGGTCGGTGGGACTTGAATCGGAAACATGAATTATTTTGATAAAGAAATAAACAAAAAATGTTGATTTTTTGTGTTCTCCTCGGCAGGAGCATAATTTAAGATACTCGCATTGGAAAATAATGAGAATAGTAAAAATCATCTACTTGTCGGTCCGGTAATTTAATTATCAAAAATTATTACCACTGAACGGTCGGTCGGGCGAGTATTTACGTGATGGCGCCTCTAAAAACGCGTACGTAGAAAGAGGCATTCAAATTTTGACGGTAGATTGGGTGAGAGTTTTCTTTGTGCAGTTCTGATGCTAAAGTTTCTAAGTATTTTGATTGAATCTCGGAGTAAATGGCGTACTTGGCAAGGCGTACCGCAGGCACAGTGCAGTTGAATAGAGTTTGCAATGAAAAATAATTTGGTAATCGATCTAACTGCAGCTTGAAGTTATTACGGACAAGAATTGAAAACAAAATCCATTGTCTATTACGTTTTTTCGTCATACTTTTCATCATACTTACGTGGCAAGAGAAAGGCATTAGAGTTGTCCTTAAAAAAATGTTTCATTTCATTTTTTCAAATGCATGTTAACTTTGATATTTACAAGAAATTTAATACCTACTACATAAAAACAGCAAATAAACCTTAAATTATTTCTATGTTATAAGTGGTCAATTTAGTAAAATTCAAAAAGAAAGAAAAAAAAAAGTATAGTACATCCAATTACTGTTATAGTAAAATTGAACTAAAAAAATATTTCATCTTATTTTTCGTTTGAAAATTCTGTTGTACACAAAATGTGATTCGGAAAATGCATCGTAAACATAAATTTTCGGAGCAAGCAATATTTGTGTCACACGGAAAACATCCAATTTTGATTGGATTAGCAGATCTTTCATGCTTACATGTTGTGTTTGGAAAATATTTAAATTTATTTATCTTGTTTTATTTCAGATAATTGTAACTTATCCACTCTAACAAAGTCTAAAATAAATCCTACTGCATAAAAGCATTCATATACTGAGAGAAAAATAAAGAAAATAAATATGCAAATTTTATATTTGGATTTATTATTCCTTTTTTTTACGAATGATGTTATTATACAAACAAAACTGGCAAACTGGATGTGCTCTATTGTGGATGGCGGATTTCATAGACCAGTGTTCGTTCATAGTGCAACCACCGAGAAGGCTAAACGATGAAATTTACGAGCTGTACAGCGATATCGATCTAGTTAAACGAATTCGAGTGTCCCGACTGAGATGGCTAGGTCATGTGGAGCGTATGGACACTAACGCTCCGGCTCGTAAAGTCTTCGAGTCCAACCCTGATGGACAACGCAGTAGAGGAAGACCTCGCCCCCGGTGGCCTGACCAGTTAGATAGGGACCGAAATCAGCTGGGTGTACGAAACTGGAGGCACCTAGCCCAAGACCGCGCTAGATGGCGAGGCATGGTGACTGACCCCGGACTGTAGCGCCCGCAAAAGAAGAAAAAGAATACTGAATTGTAGTAGGCAGTTCAGTTCTATAATTTACAAGAATCACTGTAGAGACTAAACGTATATCCAAATCCCATTCAAGCCTCTAAGAAGTCCAACAATATATTGTTGGGTAAAGTATAATCAAACTCTGTTCGACAGCTTATAAAAACCAAGCACTTAAGGCCAATATCATCCAAGAGATTCGTGAGTTACAGCCAGAAACCGTCAACGTTATTGAAAAATTGGAGTGACAGAATGCGGTGCTGCGAAGCCAGCGGAGGCAGCCACTTGAACGATGTTGTGTTTTACAATAAATGGGAGTATTTGCTGTTATTAATAAAGTCATTATACATGAAACAACGTGGAACATGCTCCTATAATTGAATTTTTAAAAAGATACTAGTATTTGGACGTGTACATGAAAACAGCTGACTCAGCTGATAGCTTATAGCGCGCCATTACGGCCGGAATGAGTTTATTATTTATTTCATACATATTCATTTAACCATTAACTCCAAAACGACCTTTTTTCGACATGATTTTAACATTTTGTTATGGAAAAACTATAATAACTGTTACTAAACTACTTTTTTTGTTTAATATTAATATTATACTTTGGCTATAATTTCATTATTTTACTACAACTTACTTCCGAGTTTTAGTTAACAAGCCATTACACCCTTCATGCAAATTGGTTCTTGTTGTGTGCAGTAATTGACTACGCGTGTATATTCCCAGAATTTGTTTCTATTTCAACTATTTTACGGTCTTTGCCCTGTTTGAGACACTTACTATATATAGTCCTGTGGCATTAAGTGCACAGACAATTCACTTTAATGTCCCATAGCCCAAACAATGAACTCTTTAACACCCTTATTCGCTGTCATTGCAAGAGTTCAATCAAGTTCAAAAAGCTTGAATAAATTTCAAAATCTCAATCTGTTGCTTACTTGCGTCTATCGCCTTGATTGCTACGTTGTGCGCTTTGTTCATCGGTAAATAACCCCTTAGCTGACCTTTTTGGCCAGACTGGTAGAACATGCAAAGTAATTACTTTCAATGTTCTATCAAACGATTTACCACCAGTCTGCGTAAAACTGATGATGGGGCTAATCTAATTACATTTCAGTTTCTTAATTTTTTAGAGAGACCTTTTTGGGGTCTCTTTGGTGGTGTGATTTCGGAACTCCTGAGCAGTTTAGGTTGCATTAAGTAATTTGGTTGGGTGTTTCTGAGCTTTGAAGTTAGATGCAAACTATAAGTGATTAAGTATTTGAAGAAAAAAAACCCGGGCAACTGAATTTTTTTTCCCAAAATGATTTCGGACTTCCCGTGTTACTTCTCTTTTCTTAGGGTTACGTATCACTACTTTCCGTTGTAGACAGAACTTGTGTACAAACATGCATATTGTAGAAATAGGCAGATTGGTTACTGAGATAGGATATCATTTCTACTTTTTTTTTTACAAATTTAAGCTTAATTTTGGAACCAATGGAAGAGGCAAATGTATTTATTGTATTAGGCGGCGTAACAGCCCGTTGAGAGCCAGAGCCTAGCTTTTTCGCACCTCCACTGTGTTGTGCGCGTTATAATTTTGACACATTTGGAGGGGACCTACTGTTTAATGCCGGTTCCGAACGGCGAATTGCGAAAGCTTTTCATGACAGAAGTACTCCAGGAGGGTTGTCAGTCGTTCGCTGGAGGTGGGGCCGTGAAAAATGTTTGTGGTGTTATTTCCCCGAGCCGGATTCGAACCTAGGTACTCTCACTTAACAGTCCGACGCACTAACGATTAAGCCACGGCGCCCACGGAAGAGGCAATTACTATTCAGATAAAGTTCTTCAAACGCACAAGATCATCAATAAATCAATTTTTCAACGTTCATTTTCTTTAAAAAAAAACAGCAGCTAACTGCTTTCTCACGTCATCTTTGATTTCCAGTGTAAAGATACAGTGCTCCACAAAAGTTTGCGTATTGGGTATTATAGAATTCCTGGGCCTGTTTCGTCACTCTTTTTGCCGTTATAAGCGGTTCTTGATCTAGTATTTGCTTGAAAGGTCGTTTATCTCTTGGAGAGAGCTTGAATGATTGGACAGTTCTGCTCTTGTTTGTAATTCCCAGTAATCCCGAAGCGGCCTTTTTTTAGTTGGGTTGTTAACTGGCTTTTTGAGATTGGTTTTGATACCACCCCCTAGGACATTCGTCCTTCCTAGTGCAATTTAGTAGCCATTAACCTCTCATTCTAATTAAGTTCCGTTTTTGTCCACTTGCTTCGTTAATTAGTTACAGTTATTTAACTGGTCCTAATTGTGAAAATTTACTCTCCGTACGCAAACTTTTGTGGATTGATTTTGGCAATATTGGGTCTTGTTTTTGTTATAACTTTTGAATGGATAAGAGTATTGAATTAATTTTGGTAAATTCTGAAGTTTGAACAAAACTCTTATCAAATCTGCCTTTCAAAACAAATTGTCTCATATGGTTTGGGAATAAATGCCCTTTTTCGCCAAATTTCTCTATCGAACGCAAATTTTTGTGGAGCACTATAGATCATCCATAGCTTCAAATATAATTTCTAGCTAGACTCAAATGACTTCCGCCACTAAGCATTCTTTTCCGAAGTAATTTGTGCATGCAAATTGCTTCCGGATTTAGCTTTCCTTAAATTTATGACCAAACTAATTCACAAAATTCCCAACATTAGCAAAAACTTTATTGCAAAAATGCTCGACTCTGCTTCCCTCACAGCCTTGTTTAAACTTCTACCATAATTGGTTGTCGGTGCTATTTTTAGCAGGACGGTGCATACGCTCATGTGATTTGTTTCCCGTGGCCTTCGCCGCCATCGAGTTATTAAATTTAATTTTACTGTCATCGAGGATAAAAGTTCCCTCTTCCGCTTCAGTATACTGTCATCACGCACGCACAGCCCTACGGTAATGAGCAAGCCTTAAGGCTGTTGGACTATTAGCTTCGCCAGTTATGCTTCAACCTACTTCCGATTTCCTTGATGGTGACGTATGTCAATGAAAGGCTATGTTTAACTGGCTTACTTAATGCCTTTTGAGTTTATGGGAATAAATCGAAGACCATTAACTAACTGTTATCACATTATGTTGCGGTAAGTAGGACATTTGTAAGCTATGTTCTGGGTTATTATTGAAGTTTCGAGAATTTATTGAGTATCGTTTAATGGTAAAGTGCTTTTTGATAGTCGCCATGAGAAGTAGTCCTGGTACAACAGACATTAAGTACTAAGTATTGAGGTCTGAAAAATGACTTGAGCTTTGAGGTTGAATGTATTTCGAACAGAACTCCTTGATGTGTGATCAAATTCGGATCTAGACTATTTAGAATTGTCAAGTGGAAGATTTTGCAATGAATCTGCAAAAAAAAAAGTTTTATACCAGTTTATGAAATCTAACAAGGCTCAATCAACTTTCAGCGGGTAATTCCCCGATTCCACCGGAAGAATGTGTTAATGTTTGTCAATATTTTCAAAGAATAGAGTCCATAAATCATAAAAAATTATAACGTTGTTAGCAACCTATAGTGGGTCCTAATTAATTCTAGTCTGCAATGACGGCCGTAACAGCCATGACAGTCACCATTTCGCCATTCGAATGACGCCATGTTGATGATTTGGCATCCAATTTTGCTAAAAACCATAAATAAACAATGAAGTACTAACAAATGTTTTGGATTTATTAATTAAGTGCTAAACTGTAACTCTTTCAGGAGATTTTCCATCAGTCGTTAGTTTGATAGATTTGTAGCTTTAGAGGCAACCTGGACGCTTATGACGTCGATGTTAACAAAGTCAACTCCAGAAGATGTGCAGCAATGAGAAACATGATGAGACAATGAGATAGGAGCTAATCTCTGTTATTTATTGTAAACAATTAAAATTCAGTACATGCAAAAACATAAAATTATTTGTTCGGTTAATGTTGTTCGTTCCAAATAAAAAAGGCATTACATATGTAACAACAAACCGAGCCCTTTCACATCTAACCACAATTAATACGCATTTCAATCAAACGAACGCCAAATTTTATCGGAAATTGTTGAGTTAATAAAAAAGAGCCTCCTTTACGGACTTGTGGTATATGTTACAATTTTAATTAATAACAATTAAATTAAAAAAATAATAAAACTTAGGATTTTAATTCATACACTACTATACTATAGAAAGGAAGAAATAAACCGCATGGTTTCGATAATCAAATATCAGGAGTGATTAAAGAAATGTTAATATCGAAAAGCAAACATGAGACAGATGCTGATGGCAAAATACAAAATCTAAAATTCGAAGCTGCGACTACTGTAGCGATTGTAACAGAAATACTGCTAAAAACCTTGAAAAATCTATTCCAGGCAAGATGCAAGTTTGGACACCTGCCATTACTTTAATGCGTTGTATTCATTGATTTATTTAATTTTATTAATCCATAGGTTAATTAACGCTAATCTATATTACCCTGCAGTTTAATTTACATAATACCTTGTTAAAGAGCTGTTTCTATCATCTCCTTTTGCAGTTGATGAATTTTATACTTTCTGGGGTTCGCCAATGCAGAAACTTCAGCCAAATAAGAATAATTTTTAAAATTTGTGTAAAAATCCCTCCACAAATCTAACTGAATAATCGTAGACATTCAGGGGTAACTTTGATTAGTAGCGGATAGTTAATTTGGTAAGAGAATAGGTAGGAATCGACAAAGGAACAGGAAATACTATAATGTAACCTGCTACAAATCGTAAGCCATTAAAAAACAAAGAAAAATAACGCAAACGAATTCAAAGAATTAGGCAGTTGACATTGACTCTCACTCTTCCACATAAATTCTCCTCTTACCTGTCATCCTCCATTCGTCTGATTGTAACTCGAATTGATTTGGAGATCACGGTTCATTTGATTATTACAATTGCCAATAATGCGTCCATTATCAAGATTATTACATTCCACATTGATCAAGTTCAAAACGATGCTAATGAAGTCCTAAGGACCACTTCTGACGCGATTATCACGTAGGGTTGAATATCCGTTCCAAGAACATTGACACATTGACATCATTTTTCTCGGAATACGCGTAGTACAATCCGTTGCAAATTATTTACTGCAGCTCCAATCGAAGGCAAGCTAATTGAAATTAAACCAATTTTATTTACGGATATCTTGCTTGAGTGAAAGGTTTTTCTACTTGAATGAAGTTTCGTTTACACCGATGAAATTGGTAGAGTGTCCTGCAAATGTATTTTCAATTTGATTATTTTGCCTTGAAAACGTAATAAAGAAATGAATTGTAGATGTAAGAACTTAATTATTTTGTTATAAATTTCTTTTTCTTGGACCTGGGTGAGCTTAATTAACAGTCCGATGTTCACTAAACGAAACAATTCTTCCACCAAAAATGAATTAAAGGTGGCCATAAAGCAAATATCGTTTGAAGTCAAATAGGAGCTGAATAAATTTTATTTTTTACATATAAATATTCACTACAATATTTACCATTAAGTGGCAGCACAAAAATGATTATACTTTTGATTCGTTTCACTAATTCATTACGATTTTGGCTTTAACTAAACTTGAATTATGGTCGATGACTTCAATAAATTAAACTTCCATTAATTAGCAAAACGAAGTATGAATATTTTGGAGAATATCAATCTAATCTTGAAATGTTGAATGTTTTGGACCTCTTTTTTCATCTCAGATCATTTTTATTATGTTGTTTTCAGCCTCCAATTTAAATTTGTTATTACATAACATCGCAATTCTTGCAATTTTTGGACGAAAACACGTTTACGCTTTCTTTTTATCCAGCGGTAATAGAGGATAAGGAATCTTTAAATTTTCTTAGATTTTTAACAATAATAATAAAATTGTTAAGCCTAAAATTAATCTGTTTAAAAATTTGTAAGGGAAATATTAAAAAAAACAAATGGAGAGCAAGAGAGCCTAATATTGCCACGAAACGGGGTGAGTCATAAAAAAAAGCTGTGTTCTCTGTCTCCTCCAATTGATTCTTCATACCGCAAATTTTGAACAATTGGCATTTTGAATTGCAAATCGGAAAAGTTTCCAATGCAAATTCTGTTGATTCACGAGTTAAGTTTAGATTTACTGCTGATTCGTTGATATACTTTGTTTACTTCATTTGTTTTTCCAGACCAGACAAGTCAATGATTGATTCACCTTTTCGCAAGTTATGGAATAATGGCAAGAATTTACCATTCAAACATACCACCTGCTCATAGACTTTATAGTTGCGAGGGTAGAACTATATAAGGCCGTCAGAGAATTTGGCGAACACAAATATTGTGGGTTGCCCAAATGAGTTAAGTGTAATTAACACTGCTTAAGAAAACAAAAACTGTAAAGTAAACTCAATATTCTCCAAGACATTGACTACATCTCTGTGTTAAAAAGCTAAAACCTGCGTTGTTAGTTAGTTAATTTAATTGACCATGACATGACCAATGTCTTAAGCCGAGTTAAGGTAGCCGAATTGCTGTTTAAATCCGTCAAGATCTTCAATGAACACGGACAATCGGATATGCTGGCCTCATCTTCAACGGTTGGTTTCTGGTGCATCAATAAGAGGGACAATTTTAACCAAGTGCCCTCATTTACCAGCTTACGCAGGCAACATCGATACCTCCGGGCGAAATGAAGAAGCTATACAGATCTCCTTCATCCAAATCAATTAGGAGGCAAAAACGAGCACTTAAATGAAGGTAAGACAAAGTCATGGTAATTGATAGTACCACAGCCACAAGAACAGTCAAGGTAGAGGAGCGCGGATTTAAGATTGTGCAATCCTTTAGCTATTAGGAAGGAAAATATACACGGTCGGCTTAAAGCCAGCAAGGCTAGGCAATGCTATTTAAATACAGAAACCTTGTCATGAATTTGATTTTCTGCTTTACTGCACTAGTGTCGCCAGTCCCTAAATATATATAGATCCGAGATTTAGGTGCTTAGCCAAGGAAACTCTGACCTCAGAGCGCGTTCGAGAGGAAAGTCTTACGGAGAATAGTTGGTCCCATATGTGTGGGCGCCGTGGATTAAGTGGGTACCCAGGTTCGAATACAGCTCGGGGAAAAAAACACCACAAACAATTTTCACGGCTCCACCTCCAGCGAACGATTGACAATCTTCATGGAGTACTTCTGTCACGGAAAGCTTTCGCAATTCGCCTTTAGGAATCGGCAATAAACTTTAGGTCCCCTTCACATGTGTCAAATTATAACGCGCACAACACAGTGGAGGCGCGAAAAGCTAGGCTCTGGCCCTTCGTGGGCTGTAACGCCACTAATGATGATGATATGAGAGGACGATTTTGATCATAAGTTGTATTAAATCTACCTCGAAACAGGGATTATGAGAAAAAATAAGGCTCTGTAGACTCCGGTGGACTGGTCACCAAGCTTGTATAAGCGAAGAAGATACCGGAAAATATTTTGCGGCATAATTCATGGCACAAAACAGCGACGCAGACCTCGCTTACGCTGAAACTTTGGTATAAACCAGAAAGGCATCGACCAGTGATCGCGAAAAGGCTTGCATGAGGCCCGGACCGGAAACCTGTTGTTGCGCGGATGATTACGAAGATGATGATTTTATTATAAGTTGTTATTTTTATTTTATTTTTAGAGCAAAAAAATGAAAACTGTCGAATTTTCGTACAAATATTTCGTATTAATTTTTTTAAATACAAGGGTCAAAAATTTGGTATTCAATCAATCGTGAAAAAGTTTAATCGGAGGGTTTAGAATAAAAGCAATAATCTTTTTCTGCTGATTGTTTTTAGAGTTTTTCAGAAAATGTAGTAGAGTGGTCGTTTTTACTAGATCGACTTATAAGTGCCACTAGTATCTGTGATATTTTTTTTCGATGGCGCTGCATCTGTTTCTATTGAATACCAGTCTTTTTAAAATTTTAAAATGTATGACGCCAAAAGATCGGTTGAGAGTTAGTTTTTGATGCTAAATATATCCAAGCAAACAACCTACAACTATCGTGAACACCTTCGCCGTTTTGGGCCTTGTCGTAAATTATTCTTCAATTAAGCAGATCCAGTTTCAACTCCATTTTTTTGCACTATAAGTAAATATTAACTTGGTAGTTATTAAATGATTCCAAGCAAAATGCTTTGACCCTAGTACCATGAAGCCTTGATCACATCAACGGAGAAGTCTCAAGGCTCATATTATCCTTGAGCAGACTGAATAGAGCACATCAGTTAGATCAAAACTCTTCACGACTTCAAACACCGTGCGTTTCGCTCGACTGCCACTTCTCATCTACCACTACGGGGCGTGTGTCTAATGCCACAGCGCCGCTCGTGTGTGTCACAATTAGTTCTTCAAAATAATTAGCATTCTAATTAATGTAAATTTTTGCGACTTATTTTTTTAGCAGTTAATCGAATTAATACGTACATTTTCTTTGGTCACGTGCATAGCTTTTAGGTACAGCAAACTCCCCTCTCCAAACCGAGGTGCTAATCAAATGAGCAAATCGTAAGATAAAAGAAGCACCAGCTATCTGGAGTGCGAAGCTTATCTCACTCGACCACAAACATCCCTGACATTTAGATCGTGTGCTCCGAAACCGATAGATGGCTTCCGACTCTAACCGGATAATTTCTTGATAAATATTTATGTTTCCGATTGTAAAGGTGTAAATTGCCGTTCGCAAATGAGAATTTACTTTTTTTTCTTACAATTCGTTGACAATGCCACACTAAAAGGATTTGTCAACGTTTTCATAATAAAATTTCCTATTGACGCGCTGGGTGGAGATTTGCAGACGCTCAAGGGTGATTGAGATGTTTTTATCGCGAAAGGTCAGTAGTATTGAGGGGCGCAAACATGTTTTGATGGGAGGGCGCTAATGAGGAGTTCAAATACCGAATATGGAGCGTTAGTCACATCGGGAGCATATCAACTTCACGGTTACTATGTGACCGGGAATTGTGAAGAAAATATTTACTTAAATGAGGCTATTTGCTGTTGATGCGCACTTAAATGTTGGGAATTGCGCCCTTCGCGGGTGATTTATTTTCTTCAGATATGCGTCTTGGCTAAAGCATTGGTCAGAAAGGCTCCAGTATTAAAATTTGAAGGGCTACATTTCCATGGAAGACTGGAACGGCTAAATTTGCATATAAGCAAAGTTTTTGAGTCATCAGTTTTTACAGCAATAGCTTCAAAGCTGTGGAATAAGCTGCATGCAATCGCTTCAAACATCACACTCGCCTTAGAGACAGTAAGAAAGAAATTTCGCACGAAAAATGACCGATTTTTTCAGCGAATTTCATCATCCGATTGCGTTATTTTTAAGTCTTCATCAATGATTTTAATTAGAGGATTTTGTACACGGAACACTGATATCCAGGCAGACACGAATATGTGATTTGTATAGTGAGCGTTTCCATAACTTAATGTATTACGTAATGCTTCAAATTTGACAACAGAAACACAGCATACTCTAGAAATTAAAACAGCAATACAGCAAATGTTTTCATTTTCAAGTTCGAAATTTTTTGCTACAAAAACGCCATACTTTGGGCAGCGCAAAGTTATTGAAATTTAAATATCACTAAACATTAGCATTAGCGATTTATTGGGGTTCGTGCATTTATCTCTTAACCAAAAACTAGTTACACTTTTGCCGATTTCAAAAGATAAGTTTGTTCTGATTGAACTTCATACTTCACAACGGTGTTGCCGTAAACTTAACAGTTGGAATGAATAAATGACCAAAGTGTGCTTCCTCCTTATCCCTTTGGAGGGGGTTAGGAAATTGAGTATTGACAGTGAAACAGGTATACACGTAAATTAAGTTTGATGAACAGTTTCCTAGAAGCTGTGCTTCTTTGAGAATTACTATTGATTAGCAAGTATATAAATGAAGTAGAAGCTTCTGACTCGAAATGCGAAATGAAACTAAATAAGTGTTTTTTTTTGTTCTCGATGCGCTTTTACTTTAATTTACAAAGACTAAAGAAGATTTGTCGTTCTAAGTCCTGGCCAACAACCTAAACACGGTCCCCTTTAAACAAAAATTTAAATAAGTAAAACATTATTTGGGGCTGGCTGCAATTATAGCAAATATAGGAGAATCAACTTTTCAGTTGTGTGGCTATAGCCCAAACTGGAGAGGAAACTCTTTTGACTGCAAGGATTCCGTGACTAAAGCGAATACTTAAGCCGCTTGAGTATAAATATGGATTTAATCTCCAATGAACTTGATTTATTCAATTTATTTAGGTGTCTTTTACTTAGGAATTTGTTGCATGCGAGAAAACAAGCATACATGGAAGCAATAATATTGTGCAGTCTTGGAATTTATTGAACATCACTGAAAGAATAACAAATTTCGATAGCTGCGAAAATTAGGCTCAAACATTATTGACGTGAGCAATTCTTTCTTTTTCTCCTGTTTCTTTTTTTACTTCTATTAATATTTCTATCACTATAACCTATTTTTACTATTGAGATATGTTTTTATTTATTTATTTACTTAGAAGTGAGCCAAAATTGTTAACAGAATTTTACTTAACTTAATCTGTAATCTTAGAGACATAGAATAACATTATTATTTACAACTAAAGTGTTTTATAATTTCATGATGAATAACTAGAAGAATATATATTTATGCTTGAGAAAAAATTTACCGCTTTAAAACCTCATGCAATATTATCTAGAATGAAAACATTGTTAGAAAAACCAGTACGCGGAATGAAATTTAAAAGAAAAATCTAAAATTAAAAAAAATACAACGTGGACATTAGCTTTTTCATATAACTGTGTTTGAGAACGGCAGATCAAAAGAAAAAATAAACTTACATAGATACTTAAATATTTTGTTTTGCACCACTTAGAGCTCCTAGGTATGATGCTAAACAGTCGCTAAATAATACAGGGGAGCCATGTAAAAGAATTGATGCAAAATTGCTTTTTCAATTTCAAAAGAGTATAGCTTCTAAACGAAAAAGCTATCATAAAAGTAAAAACGCAGAAAGATTAGTTGAGTCTTAAGCTTTAAGAAAGCAACTTCATTTGTCATTTTAAATTTAAAGTATTGCGAGTCCGTTAGTGGAACACGCGGTCAAGAAGATGACGATGATGGTGATGGTGAAACTTAAAGTTACACAAACAATTACTCGAAAAGAGAGCACAGCTTATTTTCTAAAATAAAGGAGATACAAAAAAGAAAAACAAATATTTTTATTGATATTGGTAATTCGTATACCCTTCCCATTGTTCTAAGCAGTTTTAAGCCGCCTGAGATGTAATTTCAATAACTTTTTTGAGCTTTACTTTAGATCCCATTCAATTTGTCACCTTTCAAATTACAATGTGGTATAATGACCTAAACGTATAGAACCGCCTGACGACCTTTGACGACAATTAACAAATGTAGACTTCTAACTTTGAAATATTAGCCGAAACTAAGTGAATCGATAGAATTTGTACCATCTGCGACATATGTGCATTAAATGTTATATAACGTAATGTTATTTTTACAGCACAGAAACCGGCACCCACAGTGTTGCCCAAAACTAAAGGGAAAAACATTCTCAATTTGGAAAAAAAAAAATCAATAAAACTGAAAAAAACTTTGCACAGTTACAAATGTTTATCCTTTATGTTCAAAAAATGTTACTCTTCAATATACATTTTTAATTTTTTTCTTAAATTTATTTAAATAATCTAAAAAAATCGTCCTTCGGCTTTGTAAATCGGTGCTAAATCGTAAACAAACAAATAGATCTAATATCCCAGATCTCCACCCTGTTCCGAGGTAGGTTCTACGGATTCTGGGAAGAACCACCTGTTGCATTTGATAAGAACTTTTGCAAGAAAATCAGAAGTAACTCGGTCACCAGCATCTACAACGCCTTCGAAAAAAAAAGTTCGGCGGAATACTTATATATACATATATATTATTCTTACTAACCCACGAACCAAAAAAAAATCGTTTACTTCCTTTTTCATTTCGATCAGTTGAGTTAATGTTGCCTTGGCAAACTTTGGTACGGAAGGCGGTGAACGCCTAAATTCTCAATTCACTCAGTGTACATTTCGTCATAACCTGAACATGAAAAAATAAAAAACAAATTAATTACGACAAGTTTTTTTCGGATTGAAATTTTTTTCCGCTTTAGTTTTGGCCAACACTGTGCTTCAAAACAACTTTGCCCCAATATACATCTCTTCCAAATGCTTTTTTGCTGTCGACATTCTCTTGTATTGTTGCAGGTGTCCTAAATATTATTATTGTTTGTTTGTAAACCACTGGGAATCGTAAGCAAATACTTGAATAAAAGAATACACTCATTTGTTATGTAACAAGGTGAGTGGACTTTCACGTTTCCTCTGATCAATAAAAAGCTCACTAAGAATTTTTAACTAATTTTGTTTCGTTGAAAGCGGTAGAGAGGGCATTAAATAAACATGGCGTCATATAGACTTTTGAGCATGAACTTCAATGTTAAAGTTAAATGACCATTCACACTTTTTCCGAGTATTGTTGTCCTCCCCAGTTACGTTACGCGATCTAAATGAAAACCGTAAAAAAGGAGAAGATTGTGGGTAAGACGTTTATTGCTTTCGTTTATAATTTACAAATCGTTGCTCCCCCACGTGTAGTTTGCCTGCATCCAAATCAAAGTACCCGACGTTGTTCCTTATCACGTAACTAAGCTCTAAACCAACAGATAAACGACGAAAGCCCCGCATCACACCCTCTCCCGAACACCAACACCTCAAACGTGCTAAAAGATGGGTTTTCATTTTTCACACATCCACCACCCAGCACGTGCCTTACAGTGGGGCCAGCCACCTTATGACATCACTAAACGACAAACGGGATCCAGATCATAATTCAACTCCATCCGAGACTCTGTGTGACAATTTATAGCCACCACCTCAAGTTCACTCTCTGCTCATTTGGCCGCTTTAATGGAAGCGTTTAATGTTTGTCAAAGGCAAACACAGCCAGCCTCCTCCTCTTTCCGTTGAACCCTGCACAGTTTAAAGTATCGCAACGTATCAGGGGAGAGTTCGTGGAATTTCACAGAATCAATAGAATTCCATTATGTGCTTCATTACAAGCCGGGTGCGTGCTCATTTCGAATGCCACGGGCATAAACCGATTAAATCCAATTAGACGCTTTATGGTTTGAAAATCACAAGGAATCTGTGACAGGGGTAGTCTGTCAATCTGGCCAAAAGTCGTAGTTGTCGCCGTCGTCCTCGGCCGTGTCTCGTCGGAGCGAAAGGAGTCTAGCTCTTAATTTGAGCGGAAGTCGGGGTGAATTAATTGCTGGGATGTTTTGGTTGTAACTAGAGATTCGGAAAAACAAGTTGGGAATACGAGCGTCGTGTTTTTCCGGTGAAAAGTATCTGTTTCATGTGGAAAGGACACACACAAAGTGACTGGCGGTGACTTCAGAAAAATGCTTTGTAATTCAATTCACCTCTGTTGCTGATGGCGCTCTCAGATGTTTTGGGGTGTTTTTATCTTTTGGTGGAGGATCGGTTACGTTTGAGATTTTATTATCTTGATTACATGGTAGGCAAAGGTCTACGACCTCTGGGTTTTCATATCCGAAATCAAGTGATTATGTTTTGCTAAGACGACAGGGGAATCGGTCCGAAGTAGTGATAAACTGAATTTGGAGGTAATCTTTAGAGCTCTGTTTTATATGACGACTTCGGTCATCAAAATATTCCCAAAAATTACTACTCAAATTAAGTAAACTAAATCTGGTTAGAGTAGATGAAAAACTAGCGTTTTAGTAATAAAACTAAATATTGGGGGCACAAATTTACTCGGTCCGTTTTTAAGAGATGGTGCCACCTACAAGTTGTGGCTAATCGTGGAAGCGATTACATTCTTCATTGGTAAGGTGTGACATTTGTCAACAATCATTTTATTGCATCAGCGTCTGTTTGCCTCTTCGAAAATGTCCGGATTTGTCTTATATATACAGCGTGAAATTTTGATTTTCTTTTTTAATTGGAAGAAAAGTAAGGCTGAAGCCCATCCAATGCTTGTAGAAGTTTATGGTGAATCTGCTCCGACCGATAAATCATGCAGGGACTGGTTTCGGCGCTTCAAAAGTGGTGATCTTAGCGTCAAAGTCAAAAAGCGTCTTGGCCAGCCCAAAAAGTTTGAAGAGGAAGAATTGGAAGCTTTACTGGATCAAGATCCGTGCCAAACGTAATGAGAATCGTTGGGAGTGACTCAGTAAACAATTTCCCTTCGGTTAAAGAAATTTGGATTTATTCAAAAGCAAGGAAATTGGGTGCCGTACGAGTTGACACCGAGAGATGTCGAAAGGCGCGCCTTGGATGCGATCCCATCAGGAAGACGACCGCTCGAAAGACCCAAGATTAGATGGTTGGACCAAGTTCAAAACCTCGCCTGGTTACGCTTGTGTATACCTCCTGATGAATTAGAGTCAGCGGCGGAGGATCATATTGCCTGGAGATCTCTTCTGCTACCCCATTAATGGAATATGCAGCCATAGAAGATGACGATGATGACATTTTCATTATTGTTTTAATGATATCGGACAAAAATCGTAAAAAAAGAATTTTTGTTGCCTCATTTTTTTAATACTCGGTGGTTTCTTTCAGAAATAATTGCTATGCCAATATTTTTGTTCGGCTCTGTATGAATGCGCCATGTGTGGGCTAGAAACAAAATCGATTTTTTTCCATGTATTATGCGTAAGAGCAAACATTGCCATTAATTGTAGAATACAACGTTGTTGAAGTGCCTGCTTCGGCTTTCCAAAGCCTGTTGATGGTTTCGGGCTGTAGCTCACGGATTGCTTGGATGATATTGACCTTAAATGTTTCAACCGTTTCCGCATAGCATCCCTTTTTCACGGTTCTCCACAAAGAAAAGACATCGCCAAGACGATTGATTACATGATTTCTTTTTAAAAACACACTGCTTGGGCTACACAGTACTCTTTTTGAAAATACATTTTAAAAATTTGCCAACATTGTTCAAGCGTAGAGTGACTCATTTAGTTTCGTGGAGATATAATACTGACTTTCTGTGAAGATTTCGAGCGGAAAACAGCTAAGGCTCAAAATAACCATTTTTTTTTTTAAAGAACCACCAGATGGCCCACACTTTACTTTACATGATAAAATGTTTTTATAAAGCCTCTATTGCTCTTTCCGTCCCCATTTTGAGATGTACAGTTCACACAAACCGTTTGTTGAGTTTTCTTGCGATTTCTTTTGTACTATTGTATCGTTTTTTTAATTTACTGCATTTGTAGCCAGGGCACATTCCGCTCACTAAGAAAAAGAAATAATTTTCATTTAAATTTATTAACAAAATACCCTAAGACGAAGTTTTTCGATACAAAACAGCCAACAACGTAAAGATTCTACAAAACAAAACAAAAAAATCCTATTTACAAAGTACAAGGCACAGCCCAAATACGAACATACATTCAAGGTAAATACACGTATACAAAAATTAATTAGGTAAACTTTTGCCGCCTTATAACCTAGTGATGTCGTTGTCATAAACTTCAACGGTCCAAATTTCCTTGTCGACGTCTGTTGGTGAAGCTTGACGTTCTGCTGCTTCTGTATTCCCGTTTTGCGTTGTTGTTGGCGGTGGAGGTCTCGGGGTAAGTAGACAACACAAACAGATTCCTCCGATAATACTCAGCAAGCAGAATGCACTTAGCGACATTGCCACGGCAATCTTCTTCAGGACGTTAACGAAGGGTGCCGTAAGCAGCCAAATCCTCGCCCACGTCACAACTGAGAACATGAACGGTGCCTTCTTGTGGGCTGGTACCAACTCTGGTAGACACGCGATAATCATTGATTGGGCCAAGGATACTCCGGCCTTTGGTATGGCAGCTATAATAATCCACAAGGATGCTAGGAGGTCCTTATCCACTGGAAAAGAGAAAAGTTAATGTTAGTTGTTGGATGGCATTGATTTTGAAGAGGGGTGGTAGTAGTTTTTCAAGGTTGGCGGTGTGGGTCTTGTGAGATGACTGGTGGTGGTTTTTTTGATTGAAATGTTGTAAGTAGACCTAATAACTTTCAGGTAAGGGAAGGTCAGGTTCGTGGTGGTTGGGAAAGTCCTTGGCGAGCATTGCATTAAAGCGGTGTGGGTGGATTTGCTGTGGGTTCCCCAGGTCTGCTGGATTAAAAGGTAGAGCGATTTGAGCGACTAAAATCAAGATAATATATGAAGACCTATAAGCAACCGTATTATTATAATATTTTCTTTCCTACCTTGTACCTAGTCCTTTAGAAAGCCTTCATAAACATATCGGACGTATATTAAAATCTGAGATTTTTTGAGAAAAATATATGGAAAGTTTGTAGCGTAGTAAGATTTCTGAACTGATTTGGGGCTTTTTTCGTCCCACTTGTAGGGGTTTTATAAAGCTCCTATAAATGCTACTCAATAACGAACTTATGGATTTGTATAGTGTGCGCTAAAAGGTCATGATCAATTTGTGTGTTGGGTAGCTCGGATATGAAATAAGCTGCTAGACTACATGGACCAACAAAACAGAAATATTTTTTGAATTTTTGACGGAGTTTGAAGAAGTTATAATGTAATTGACTTATTGAAATAGAAATCAAAATCAAATTCAATGTTTTCCTAATATTTACATATGTAGCCTTTAAAAAATATTCATCTTCTTCTTTTGGGTGCGCTACAGTGGCACTGGGCCTCAGCCAACATGCCTCGCCATCTAGGGCTAGGCGTCCCAAATTTTGCTTTTGAAGAAAGGCATACATTTCTTATTCGTCAAATTGTAAGTGACTCAGCCAGTGCTATATTTTTATGTTTGCTATCTCTTGACAGAATGAATTTTAACCAGGGAACTGTGTACTAGCTTAAATTGTATAGAAACTTAAGAAGTTAATTGTCCGAACGCAAAATTATAAATCATACTTTGAAATAAGTAGCCCATCAACTAATTGGGTTTATTTTTCGATTTTTCGGATCCACCAAGTTAACAAGTGGCGAAAGCAAAATGATTTGACTGAGCTATAATTTTTTCTTATAATAATTCATCCCATAAACCATGACATTGTGTCCTTCCTTGTTAGAGTGGCACGAAAATGTTAAGAAAAAAATAATACAAAGCCTCTTCCGAACCGCTTGAAACAGCCGTAGGTCTTAAAGTTCAAACCACATGAGTGTGATTCTTCCCCTGTCAGTTTTCCAGCCATCAAAAAATTGTCAAAACGCACAAAGACCACCCACCACACAATCAACACCATAGCGCCGATATGAAATTTAAGCATGCCAGGCGGAAACAAAACCCTCAGTCAAAAAGCTTTTTTTTAAACTAAAAATAGGACAAATTTCTTCCCCTCAATTTCCCCCAACTCCCACCACATCCTACAGCAAGTAATTTCATCTTGAAAGACTCGCTCCCCCTCCGCTACTTGTTTACAAAAAAATCTTCATTAAGATCGAATTTACTCCTCTTTGTATTGAAGCACTGGAACATCGTCGAGTAATTCCAATCCCTATTAGTGAAACTCACAGTGTACTTCCGTTGCTCACCCCATAGAAGCTCTTTGAAGTCACCTTCAGTCCCGCCAACAACCACCCACACCCATACACGCCCCCACAACTTACTCGAGTCAGAGAACGTCCACCCCAAGAAGCCAATTAGGCCGGCAATGATGTTGAAGCCACCCGCCAATTGCCACTTCCAACTGTTGTGCTTGAGTGTGAAATGCAGAGCCAGGAAGCATCCGACAATTTCGCTGAGACCTACACAACGAAAAAAAAAAGAAAAAGAAAGCGTTACCACCATTCGAAGTAGTCCACTACCGCAGGGACTCGGACTCGGGAGTCTCAGCTTATTACCAATGATTATGGTGTTCACACTCAAGTAATCCCGGCCGAAGGACCTGATGTTCAGGAGCATCCCCATAAAATTGATAATAAACACGGCGAGGGCGATGTGGGCTGCGATGAAGTGGGTCTTTGCCCTTGGCCCAGACCAGAGCTCAAGCCAACTGGCCTGGGGCGGTGGGTTGGCGCGGAAGGACTCCGATTGCTGACGGAGCTGCTCGGTGAAGTCGGGTGGTATCTTAAACGTGCGATCGTTGATTTCCGCCGCCTCGCGAATAATTTCCTCAACTTGCTTGATGTCTTTGCCGTTGCGAAGCAACCACCGTGGGGACTCGGGTGTCCAATTGAGGAGGAGAATGAGCACGAGGGTTGGGAATGTGATGCCCAAGTAGATCTCAGTCCAATTGCGGAAGAAGGACGACAGCCCCGGCAGGAACAGCAGACCGATGGACCAAAATGTGTCGTAGAGGATGAGGACGCCAAGGCGGTAGCTTCCTGCGGTGATATCTGAGACTGGGGAAGAGACGGGCGTTAGGAAATGCACGCTGGCGGTTGGTGACTTACTTACAAATCGTCTGCCCTGCGGTGAACATGAGTGCACAGCATGCAGCGGAGAGACATCGGAATGCACAGTGGAGGCTGAAGTCTCTGGCGAATCCGGTCACACAGCCGCAGATGATTTGCAACACCATTCCTATGAACATGGTTGTCCTTGGACTTATCCTGCAAGGGGAAAAGAGTCAGTAAGGCTTTCTCCTCTTCGAATCGACTTACCAAATCATCATCTTCGTGGCTATCACACCACCCACCAGGATGCCGAACAGATGCCAGTACTGTGTCCATGCCACGAAGATGTCCCGGAGGCACACCAAGTCGAACTGCATGACCAGCGAGAAGAAGTCGTAGTCGTAGCTGAAGTGGCTGCACTCCTGGCGGTCGCCATTCTCGGTCACGTAGCACTGATCAGCTGAGACTGTGGCGTTTGGCGAGGTTCCGGACTCGCAGACGAACTCGGTTTCGGGGTACAGCTCGGGGGCTGTGAAGATGATGCAGGCCATGAACCATGACGCTGGGATCTTGCAGAGGAAGATGATGAGGACGGTTCGCAGCTGCCAGATACCAAAGTCTCCGATTATGCTGCCGATGAGATCCTGTGGCGGTGCCGGGGCTACTGGTTTGTTCACATTATTGATCGTGTTTGAGGTCATAGTTGTTGCGCATAGCTAGAAGCGGATGGGTTGGATAATCTGAAAGACAAAAAATGGTTCAGTAGGAAGAAATAGGTTGACTGCAATTAGCGTGGGGGGGAGGCAATACTTTTAGACGCTTTAATTATAAGACACGATTAAGCGACCTCAGTTTAATTACTTTATCGCATCCATAACTTTCTGTCCTTACCAACTGAATATTTTAGTTAAAAATACTCTGAGATCGTGTATAAACAATGGATCTACACAGGTTTATATGATTAGCTCTTAGGTTACATTATCACCAGTTTGCAGCGGTTTTAGTTCGGACAATGTTAGATGCTACTACTCAGATACATATTGCTGTTTCACCTTCGATACTGCTTATGGGAATAACTTCGATCACAATTAAATAGTTGAGCGAGATTTTTTCAAACAATAGTCAATCTATTCAAGTTCAAGAATACCTAATTGAGGGCTACTTGTTTAGGTATTCTTGACAACAATGTCAGCTAAAATTAGCTTAGCTCTTTATTTTAGATTTGCATGCAGAGAAAAAAATCTCGAGGTGAATTACCCAGGAGTTTTATCATTTCATTTGATTTCATTTATTAGTTTAATTTAACGCTATACAATTAAGCTACATCTGATTCAGCTAATGGCTTTGTACAGGAAAGTTTAAAATTACAATTAAAATCTTTAAATTATATTCTAATGTAGGTGGAAAGGAGGAGGGGATAGCGTAATAGAAAAAAGTAAAAAGTAAGGAAGAAGGAGAAGGAAAGTATTGTAAAGTCTGTACGAACGTCATCTTAATCGCGTGATTCGTTTAGTAAATATTCAAAGAGTTTTTTCTCAAAATAATCTTCTGTAACTGCCCTTTTGAAGTGCATTTCATAAATTAATTGCGTTAACAAAAAAAAAAAAAGATGCGAAGAGGCTAGGCTCTGTTACGCCGACTATTTATTTATATTT
This sequence comes from Syritta pipiens, assembly GCA_905187475.1. Taxonomy (NCBI): domain Eukaryota; kingdom Metazoa; phylum Arthropoda; class Insecta; order Diptera; family Syrphidae; genus Syritta; species Syritta pipiens. Next base: position 66,551,802 of record LR994572.1, on the reverse strand, counting down.
TTTTTAACATAAAATTGTCTTCTTGTAATTAAGAACTTGTGTTTAGGCGGTATCAAATTTGTTGTTCTCTGCGAACGGGCAAACTTCAGTTTTGTGTATAAATATTCTGGAGTCTTGCTATTTATTATTTTATAAAGGGCAAGGATTGTAAGATGTGGGCGCCGTGGCTTAATCGTTAGTGCGTCGGACTGTTAAGCGCGAGTACCCGGGTTCGAATACAGCTCGGGGAAAAAAACACCACAAACATTTTTCACGGCTCCACCTCCAGCGAACGATTGACAATCCTCCTGGAGTACTTCTGTCACGGAAAGCTTTCGCAATTCGCCTTTAGGAATCGGCAATAAACTGTAGGTCCCCTTCACATGTGTCACAAATTATAACGCGCAAAACACAGTGGAGGCTAGGCTCTGGCCCTTCGTGGGCTGAAACGCCACTAATGATGATAAAGGATTGTGAGATGTTTAAGAAGCGTTTTAAGTGGACTAGAAGTAATTCTTCAGCAATTCGTCTAGCAGTAATTCTTCTAGCAAAATCTAGTTATAGTTTTTAGTGGAACATGTTTGCATATCAGGTAACTTATATAGTTTTCTAGAATATCAATTTGGGTGTTTGCATCAGCGGTTGTGTAAAGAGGTGACCAATTCAGGCTATTGCAGTCTTTAAACAGTGCTAAAGGATTCATTTTTGAAAAGTCACGGAAGTCGATGGTATTTCTTATATTCACAGACGGACTAATATTGAACGTTACGACAGACAAATCATGATGCGAAAAACCGGGTACAGGTCTTTGGCCATAATGACTGATAATATTTTTTTGTGACACAAGAAAAACATCTATGAGAGATGGTCTCTTATTGGCAAAGAAATAGGTGGAAATGCAACTAGCATTTGCGAAATGCATCCCAAAAGAATTAACCAACCCAATGAAATCTCTTTCTCAAAGAAATCTTTATCTCTCTCTCTACCTAGAATATTCATGTTTACATAAGTCGCCACTATTTCATAACACAAAGATCCTAGGCATTTATCAAGTGCTGTTTTTGCATATACACGTAATAAGTGATCGAATATTTAAATGAAGTTAAGAATGGGAGACGCAGCAACGTTGAGCTTCTGGTTAGCATACCTTCATTCCTAACCACCCACTTTACAGACTTTTACTCCGTCGTTAGTTGTAAACTTTTCAATCGACTTCCTAATCCGATTCGCGCAGTCAGAACACTTTCATCTTTTCTAAACAAAATCGAAGAATGGCTTCTTGAGTTCGACCACAATCAAATTGAAGTTTTGCTTTCCTACGTATCTTAATCTTAATCTTACTTTTCTTATAGTTTCTCGTGTATTTTTCCTGTATTTTTCTTGTATTTGTTTGCAATGAATAATTTAAAGTCTTAATGTCCATTTATATTGATCACTTCCATATAAATTTGTAATAATAATAATATTTATAAATCGTTTTGATGTGGCATTCAACACTATTTGTTATTTAAATACGAATGTTACTACTATTCTTTCTCTACCATTAATTTTTGATTTTACATTGTTAACTATCTGACTTCTTGGCTTTTTTTTATTGTACTAGTAGTTTAAGAATACTGATAATAAATAAAAATAAAAAAAAAGAATGTGTACGAACAGATTTGTTTATTTATTTCTTTTTTTAAGAACTAGCTAAACATTTATAGATTAAGAACTATTAAATATACCCAGAGCAACAGATTCCTTTGGCTAAAAACAAAGTTATTTTCCCTGATTATGTCCATTTTTGAGATTGGCAATTTATAATTGAAATTAAAATGTCTTAGATCATACTTGAGGGTATGTTAAAATTTTAAAATTATATGAATAAAAGGTTAAGGACGTTAATTTCACTTAAAAAACTGAATTTTAAAGACTTTATAAACACAAATAGTGTAGGCATAGAAATCCAGAAGAAAAAGTTTTCAGTAATAGACGAAGAACAGATGGTTAAATTCATAAAAACGTCTTTAATTACTGAACCCTACTAATTGGATGTGAATTCGCTCAGTGGATAGTGTTCAAAGAAACGCTTTTCAATACTGCTTTAAAACTCTCCCTCTTCGATGATTTTGCTTGTACCTAAAGAGTAGAAAAAGCCCAGTCAGAGTTTCTTTTACATTACGTTGCGATAATATCTGGACACCATCATAGCATCTCAAATTACGTAATTGAAACTGACTGCTCTTTTTCATTTTGTTTTCTTCTTGCTTATGGACAATACTCCACGGAAAAAATATCTAAGATAAAAGGAAGAAATAAACGAGAAATGTGAGATTCAATAATATTTTTTTTTTATTACAGTTCATGAAATGTAGGCAAGGACAAGGATGACCTGTTACGAAAAATCAACCAACCAAACTGAGTTGAAAGAACCGAAGGTCGTCTGATGAAGATTTGAATGTAAGTAATCTGGACACTTGACATCGACTCATCAGTTTGTAGTGTCAGCAATTTGTTAATAATGTTTTATCGGTCAGAACTCTTCCACACCATAAAGTTTACGATCCCTCTTACGACAAGATCCCTCTTACACTATAAACACACTTTCTTATCAAAAACCTTACTTTTGTAACTTTGACTAATCGCTGCAGTAATCAAATCAAACAATTCTAATGGTAATAAATTTGACGAACAATGAGATTTTCTTCAACAAGTCAATTTTCAAATCCCACCGTTGCTAAGGTGAAGGGGTGGATCGGGTGGATCTCTAATTTTTGTAAGTTGCATTAAAAAAAAATCTACATAGACAAGAACTTATTTAAGAAATTAATACACACAGATTAGTTGAAATTAGCCTGTTCTTTTTTCTTTAAGTGCGCATGTCAATCTTATATTTGAGCATGAGTGCAGATGATACGCACTTAATTACGTTGAAAGTCTTAAATGTGTCTTAGCTTGACGCTTAAGTCTAATAAAGGGTGGGCAATCTAAATAGTTATCGCGACGTCCGAAACGCACCTTAAATGCGTTTCCGTCAGAAAGGCGGCTGCTCGGCAGATCCAGGATGAGTTGGCTGGACCAAGTCCAAAAGCTGGCCTGGTTACGCTTGGGCATACTTCCTGATGAGTTAGAGTCGGCGGCAAGGAATTGGATTGCTTGGAGATCTGTTCTGTGCTCATTAATCCGCGACCCCGTTAGTGATGAAGTTATTTTGACACCGACAGCTGTTTCCCGCTCGATATGTTGACAAGGAATCAGTATCAAAGCTCCGCGGAAGGACGAGTCGCTTAAGTCGCTTGAACAACGTTGGGAAATATTGAAAACTTATTTCCAAGGTGAGTGCTGTGTATCCCAAACAAGGTGTTTTTGGAAAGAAGTTTTGGCTGAGACGAAGCACTGCTGTACCCACGTTCTTGCAAAAATTGTGGTTGTTGTAGCCGAGGGTCTGAGTATCAATCCACGGACATGCACCCGCGATGCACTTAACGCACTAGCTTGAAAAGGGCTCTTCACAAATATATCGTATTATTAGCCTACAAATTTCAATTGACTCAGCAATTGAAGACGCACTGTCATCCGCTTCGTTATAACTTCGCAGTTTTGGCCTTAGAACATCTTGCATTGGACAACGATTTTGGGCGAAAAATCATATTGTTTGGTGTGGCGCAATTTCATCTCGGCGGCTATGTTACTAAATAAAACTTGCGATTTTGAAAACCCGCACATTTTTGTGGAGAGCCCAGAAAGAGACAGTTAGGTGGGAATTGTGGATAATACATAATAATGCCATCGTTATTGGACCATTTTTCTTCGAATGTAAGGCTGGAAACAGTGTTTTTTATTTACTAAAATTGATGACAATTTGGAAGACTTCTGGTACATGCAGGATGGCGCGTTACGTCACTAAGCCCATGCCACAATCGATCTTCTTCGCACCAAATTCCCTAATTGTGTTATCAGCCGCTTTGGCGATGCCAATTGGGCATCTCCAAACTGCGATTTGACCCCTTTGGACATTTTTTTTTTGTGCAGAGCTGGAAAGGACCGATTTTATGTTAACAAACCTGAAAATGTTCAAGCACTTGAGGCCAATATCATTTAAGCAATGCGCGAGCTACAAGCCGAAATTATCAACAAGGTCTCCTAAAAATTGGAGTGATAGAGTACCCTACTGTTAAACCAGCCGAGGCAGCCGGTTGAACGAACGATTTGAGTTCCATAATTAATGGCAATGTCTGCTTTTACTCATAATGCCATAACACATGGAAAAAACTTACTTTTGTTCATTTTATTGGTTTTAAAAAAAGAAAATTGTATTTGTGTAACGTGCTTAAATTTGTTTTGCAATAATTATATCATTGCTTTGTTTTTACTTAAGCCAATCGATGAAAGTAGCTCTTTATGCTACCAGGTTTAGTCGAATATGCATCTCTAGACGCTCAAGCTATTAAAACTACAAGAACGGAAATGTGATTATAATAACACACATACATTGCGCGGCGTTACAGCGGAGGACCTGACTATGTAAACAGAAAATCACGCAGCCTACAAAATGTGGAAAACATTTTCAATTGTGTAATGATGAAGAAGAAGTGATAAAGGAGAGGTTAAGTTTCTTTCAACGCTAATGGGACTTGTCGCCTTAAAAGCTTCACCGCCTCATTGTGAACATGTTTACATTTTATTCCTAGAGTTGCATACAAAGGATATATGAAAAACAATTCAAACATATGTTTGTATTATGTTAGAGCAACTTTTCAATTCAATTCACGTCAATCCACTCCCGTACCAACGAAAATAAAAATAATTATTTGCCTTATTAGTTCATCTCTACTGCATTCCATAATTATCTGCTGAACTAGTACAAGATTAATTAATGCAAATGTATCATGTTTCAAGGTCCTAGGCTTTGCAAACTTCACACACCTTGGGCGGGTAACTTGCAGCCACAAGCGATTGCGCAATTTTCCCACTCAATCATTGTCGGTATCGGAGTCTAGTTTTATAGCATTTTTTCTTCAGAAATGTAAACAAAATATTACACCGAAGAATTAATTGACTTGGTTTTGGGTACCACTTAGGAAAATGAGAAATAGTTGAGTAGAACTGTACAGTCGCTTAATGGAATGGATTAAGACACACTTAGCTGAAAAACTTGCCACGGATCACAAAAACAAATGAACTCACCCGCAGAAGAAGACAGTAAAATAAACAAAACTTTCTCGTCCTTGCAGAGATTAGGATAAAACTAAAAGAACTTGTGAAAAGAATTGACGATACTCGCGTTTCACTTTACCTTGCGTCATACAAATGCAACAAGTCGCGCAGCGGCTAGTACTAGTATGGAGGTAATGGAGATCTTAGATTAATTTAAAACCCCACTTCCCACGAGATAGTTAAAGAAATGCATGAGTTGCACTCACAGAAACTGGGAATTCGAGTTTGTGAGACACGAAAGCGAGAATTCTATCAAGTGGGGGACACTAACAAGGAAATGCGATAAATGCTTAAAAATTATCGACTGCATGTGAAACTAGATTGAATGACCCTCAACAGTTTGCCTAATTAGATTGGAAAATTCTAGTGATTTTGGAACTTGAACTCCTATTACTTAACGTGTCTAGACTAATGATTTTAAGCATTTCGGAAAGAATGCATAACTTCTGCTCTGTCTCTAATCAGCCTGAAGGATTAACAATTTCGAATTTAAATAATAAATTGTCCTAATTATCTGATTATATTAAATAGTGAGTAAACGTTTTTTATTGTTACTGTCTTTTTTTAAATATTTAATGGTCGTGATTATTATTTTTTAATTTTAATAACTGACATTGTGTGGCTGCCATGTTGCTTTTGTGACATCTGTCAAATGTTGGTTATCATTCATTTACTGGTGCCATATCGCACAATTCAACAGCAAGTCCAAATGATAACACATAATTATTAATCTAGATGGTCGTGGTTGCAATCGATATTGACTGTAAGCCTTGTTTATGAATTTTTGATGGCCCTTTAATGTTGGCTTGAAACTAGAACATTACAGGTTGACTTCAACATTACTTTAACACGAAATCCAGAATAGGTAATGCTAAAGTCGATGACTGTCAATTACCGGACCCATTATGGATCACAAGACCGCACTGCCAAGCCCCTTCTCTTGTTCGAAAAATAAATTTCTCTCCTTGTTGTCGTATGTAAATTAAATAAATAATAAATCAACGAACTCATGACAACTTCTTGCAAAACAAAACAGAAATGAAAAAAAAAACAAAAAACAGGTGTTAATCCAATGAGCCCCCTAGTTTCAGATACAAAACGTGTGAGAGTCCCATGTCACTCAATTCTTGATGATGATAATTAAGGAAAATTTCGATACGCCTTCAGGTTAAATAGGGTATGCCAAATTCATCGCGAAAGTTGTCAACGATTTAAGCGCTAAGTGTAAACAGAAACGGCTGAGTACACGGACATGTTTGCTGTGAATCGCTTCACAGAATTTCGTTCTTTTTTATCTGAACGTGATTTTCATGTTTACTTGGCTTGGAGGGCGAATTTCGCAAAAAATTTCTTATGGGCCAAGTTTAACTCGAGTTGTTTTGATTGCTAAAGTGTAATAAAAGCATGTGGGATTTTTGAACGTAAAGAAATAGGAAAATCTGAGTCTAGACAGACCTTAGCAAACCTTCTTGGATTTGCATGAAGGGCAAGTCAAATAAAAACAATGTTCAAATTTTGAATGATATCTTGCGTAAAAAAGCGACTTTTGTTAAAGGTTCAGTTCATTTTCTATTTGTCATAATTGGTTAGAAATAAACAAAAAAGAAAACTGAAGTGGACAAATATTCTTAGAATATTATTATTAAAAAGCGTTTTTTTTTTATAATAGTTTGATACCAAACAACAAATAAAAAGTAATTAAACTAATTGAATTGTGGGATATAAATATCAAAAAACTGCACTTTTCGAAACCTGCACATATCCATAAATAGAAATAATTGTGTTGCTTTCTGCCTCTTCAAAAGCTATCACAAAACCAACAAAAGTCCAATGTCAACTCTTAAGAATATAATTCCCCTCCCATCCAACAGAAAAACTATCGATTTCCTGTCCGATGACCCGCTGGTTAGTGCTGCAAATAAGATCGTTCAAGAGGAAGTAGTGACGAACTCCTTTTGCCGAACAAAAGCCAACATTACCTATTTTCGTAGCCCCAACAAACACTAACGAAATAAAGAATTTATTGCAAACGGAACTAACGTGGGGCAGGTTAAAGCCATGTAAACAGAGAACAGAAAAGACGCATGAATAAAAAGAGTCGTGACATTTGGTCTTAGCAGAACGCTTCTTCCTTAATTAAGATATTCACACATAAGCGCTAGTCTATCAGACATTTATTAACTGTGCTAATAATGGAAATCTTTTGGAATTGATTTCCTTCCCCTTTACGCTCTGCCGTAAGGAGATGACACAGGCCTTAGTTTATGTTTACGTTTGTGGTTAGCTGGCGACATAATGAACGAGTGTTGATTAATAAAATTTGCACATCGAATAAATGTCTACAAAAGAGCATTGAATGAGATATTGTGCGTAAGGGTGGTGGGAATCGAGCGCTATCGGAAGCTAGACAAATTTAAGGCAAAACGACAGGCCCCCGGCATTATGGTTTATTGCTATTATGTTGCTAACAAAATTTTGGTCGGTTTAAGGAATTTGTTGAGAATTTGACTTTTGGTTTTGTTTAGATATTCAAAAAGGTTCTTCCGTCAATGTTTTATTGTGCCAGACTTGGTGGTAGCGTGCCACTGACCTTTTGCCCAATATTATCGAAAGTATGATTTTCACTCGTAAATATTCTGCTTACAAATTAGAAGAAATAACGTCGTAGAGACAGGCGTAAGTATAAGAAATATTGCAGATCTCCTGAAAGCAGAATCGTCTTTTACGAGTAAATGTTTGATGAACTATTAATGATTTTGCAGGCTAAGAACAACTTCGGGACAGTAAAACATGGAAATAGTTTGTATGACAGAATCTAGGGTCCAAGGTGTTTTTCGATGAGAAAATAGACCGGTTTGGCTATGTGAACATCCTCAAGACAAAGCTATAAAAAACCTAAACAAGCTGACAAGCAGTCAAAAGCTAAAATTATTGTTTCTTAAACGAATACTCTTGATATTTAATGCTTTCAATGTAAGTTTTTTTTATCAGACAGAATCTCAATGAAAATGTAAGTACGCTTTTAAAATGCATTAACAACTGTTCTAAGAGCATTTTCATAAAGTGCTCGTTTGTTAACACAGAAAAAACTTCAGAATAATGGTCCAATTATGCTTCTGTAAGTGGTTTTTAAGATGTTGGTGAACCGAGGACAGTCGGCAGGAAGAGTACATTTTTATTGCAGTTACAATGAATAAAAAACTCGAAAAAGAAAACGAGACAACTTAAGATAAGGCATTAAATTCGTTTATTAAAGTAATTGAAAATGTTTTGCATATAAAAAGGATTACCAGAATACTGGAAAAGTAAATGGAGTGGCCTTTTCGGACAGTTAACATAACTTACTTTGTCGTCCTTACTTTACGTTCACGCCATACAACAAATAAAAACCAACCGAAAACTAACTTTAGTCACTTATAACTTAAAAACTATTAATTTCTTTACAAAATAATACTTTTTTCCGTGTTCAGGAGGTCACTTTACACTACAAGAGTGAAGGTTGAAATGTTTTCAGGGGTGGGTCTGAAGTAAAGCCCTTCCAGTTAATTTGCTCCAGATAGTTCACTTCACAATGTGATGTTAATAGAAATATCTTGACAACCTACAACGCTGCTCAGGCCCGTATAATACTTCGACTTCATTTCTTTCTCACTACTTCATTATAAATAATAAATACAATAAATATTCAGTGCAAAACCACACTTAGTCTAAACGAATAAATATCAAACATAGAACTGCTGAATGTCAACAAAAGTGATAAAAATGAATTATGTATAACGATAAAATTATAAATAAGATTTCCATTTTTCAGTCACTAATAGCTTTTTTTCTTACATTAAAATTTTACATGATTTATTTCAAGGTAATCTATTTATCTTAAGTATTTTCTTCTTCTTTTGAAACTTTTAACATTTCAGAGTACAAATAATGTTTCTTTTTCGTTGAAAAAAAAGTAATTTTTTTTTTTCAAGTCCAGCTGATTTCTTTCTTTTAAGTAATTAAGTAGCATACGGGCTTAAGGCATAAGAGGCATTAAAGTTTCTAATTTTGTTCGCCCTTTGTGATTGTACTCTTCTGAGTGATGATGTCATGGGCCTAACAACTTTACAACAAAATAGCTACCATAAGTCCATCTGACTTTATAATGTCTTAAGCCGTTTCCCATGACGTATTCGGAAAAAGCGAAAATTGTCGAGTTTTCAAATTCATGGTAATATAATTTAAAAGGAATTTGCTTCGTTTGCGGTTAGATGCAAGATAATATATTACAGTCGACTCTCGATACCTTGAAACTCGTTAAATAATTTTTTTCGGTCCCTGGAAAAATAATAATAGTTTGAAGTTAAAGGGATGATATCTTGCTCTTGACCATTCTATAATTTAAAGTCCAGGTTTCCACACGCTCTATAATTTAAAGCTTTGTAGTCTTTCTATGCACGGGCCTGTCGGTTATTTACAAAAACAGTATAAGAGTAAGTTTACAGTTCGCTGTATAGACTTCTATCAAATGTTCACTACGCTTCTACGCCCTTATAACCGACACAAATGTCGATCAGCTCTTAGCAATATCGAAAACTCAATGATGAATGACAAAAGTCGCTCACTCTCCAAAAAATTGCTGATTTCAGAAATAACATTCGTGACAAGCGTGTACAAGAAGCATTTGAAATAATAAGTCACGCTTATTTATTTGTTTTTTTTTTCGATTCCTCTTGGTTATTTAAACTCTTGTTATTTTGAAATTTTAGTAATTTGAAAATGTTCTGTTTCAAATTATCGAGAATCGCCTGCATTTCTTAATTATTTTATACTTTCTTTTTAATGTACGATTGCATCACAAAAAACAAAAAGAGCTTTTTGCTTTTTTTTTAAACTAAATCACTTGAAAATTTCGAGAGCTCCATGTACTACCAGCGATTTAGAATTAGGGTTGAATATCTACCGAGCTAAGGACTGACTTATGAGACTATTAATCATACAAACGTCGTTTTGGGCAATACTAACTCGAAAAATATTTTCCAACGAAATATTTTCGTAGCTACAGATTTACAATTTTAGAGAAACTATACGCAGGTCCTCGTCGGAATTTATTGCACTCAAAATATTTATAAATGTCTTCTATAAATATCCTTACTGACTTCCTTTGCTCACAAAAATAATTCGTATAAAATGTCACCAAAATCTCTGTTTAAGTCAAATCATCACACGAATTACAAAATATCTATCACAGTGGGAGCACCTGTGGCTCCTTCGTCGCACAACAATTCAGTGACACAAACAACTGCAACCCGGCCTCGACTGAAGTTACGTAAAAGCCGCAAAGGTATTTCAATCTATTCCGGTCTATTCCACTTCAATGGATAATTAATATAAACAAACAATAAAACATTGCGCTGGTCAACAGCCCAACTATCTGCAAGGCATCAATAAAACGCGCACACGAAACCGAATCGACTGAGGGACTCTCTTGGCATTGGATGGAAATATTCAATCGAAGGCGCTTAATTGAGTCCCACAGATGTCACCGCACCATAAACAATTAATGACTGTCAATTGACGATAAGGTCCATGGTCCAGTGACGCAACACAAAACACACACACAACACATACACATAGACACGTGAGTCCTTGAAAGAAGGGCAAACTGCAAATACCTTTAAGGTAATCCTTTCCGCTAAATCACACTAATTACCCCGTTCAATTTATCAGCTGCACCAATGTGACAATTTTCCGATTTACCGAGCCCGAGAACAACTCAATCGTGCGCACGCTGTCTTCTCCCGCTAGCCGGAGAATGTATCTCGTGGATTGACGATCGTCGTTTTGTGGCGGTGACAACGTCCTCGTTTATGAAGTGCGAACCGCTCAATTGCCTTCTCGATTAAGTGTATTGCCTTTGCCGTTGCTATTAGCAAGCCGCACACCGACAGTCGCACACATCCGCACGGCGAGCCGCATACAACTAGATACATCTGAGGTTCTAATTGTTTGCCCATTTGTCAGGCGAGTCGATTAATTGAATTGAAATGTATCGCATTTTTATAGAAAGAATCTTTCGGTGGATGTGTGGGTATGTGTGGGGTTATGGTTACGTCTTATCAGTGGCTCTGAGGAGTTCTAGGCTAAGCCTTCTGCAAACACCGGTGTCTCAGGTGGAGGTGCAATCGTTAATCTTTAATTAGTACGAGTGCCTGTAGAGCGATTATCGCATCAGAGCACCTTTTTAGCTCAAGTTCAGTGTGCTGCCGGTTAGGAGAGGTCCGGGGGTTGTTTTAGCTGTTTGTTTAGGTTTTTAGTGTTAGTGGCGATAAAGTGTCAAGCGGTCACATAACTCTTTCGGGCTGGCATTCGAGCGGCGAGTGCTGTGGCGCGATAAAATTTAATTGGCTACAAATGCGCGACGAAATTCGGAAACACCTATGGGCTGTTCGGGGGGTGGAAGCCGTTCGCGGCTTGTTAAGGAGCCGAGTGGAGTGGAATGCAGTCGGGGTGGGAGGAGCCGCGTCTAGATCCGGTCTAGTTGATTGACTCGTCGTGGAACAGTGATAATTGAATTAGAACCGCGGCAGTTAACGTGATTATACCGGGAGCTGTGCTGTCTCCGGTGACAGACCTTGGCCTTTTAACGTAACAGAGAGTGGCGTTACCGTGTACGAGGAGAGCTAGCTGCTGATCTTTTTTTTGCCAGTCGTAGGATGGACACTGTTAGTGCTCTATATTCAACTCCTTCCAAGCATTTCTTTTTCGGGAGAATTAATCATGGTAGCTTACAAATGAACACAAAAGCAACGCATCTAAAATGACTACGAAATTCATCTGAATTGTGGCAGACTTCAAAAATTCGAAGTCGTCCCAGGGATATTATTTTGGTGTAATGTGCGCCGGTTTATTTGATAAAATTAAAAAAACCCTTCGACAATCGATACACCTTATCTTTCACGTAGCCCCAAAGGAAGAAGTCGCAAGGTGCTAAATCACAAGATCTCGGTGGCCAATTGTGATTACCCCGAGATATAACACGGTTCGGAAACTTCCCGTAAAAGATCGATGGTTTCGTTGCTTATGTGGCACGTAGCGAGGTCTTGTTGAAAATAAACGTTGTCCAAATGAATGCCATCCAATTCCGGCTATAAAAAATCATTAATCATCTCTCGATAGCGCAATCCATTCACCGAAACTGTTGCTCCAGCCTCATTTTCGAATAAATAAAGTCCGATGACACCGCCGGACCATAAACCGCACTAAACAGTTACACTTAGAGGATAGAGAGGTTTTCAATAATAAATCTTGAGTTTTCAGAGCCCCAGATGCGACAATTTTGTTTATTGACGTAGCCACCGAAATTGAATGGGCGATGATTTTTCAATGAAATTCCGGATCATTTTCATGCGTTTCAAGGACCCAATCAGCACAGACACGACGTTGTTGATGATCGACCGTCGTGGGCTCTTGTGTTTACCGAACTTTATACCGTGTAATGACGTTTGTAGAATGCCCCATTCTAAAGAACAACGAGGAATAGACAAACTTGGGTTTTCTTCAAAACTTTGGGCTACAGCAGCAATATTCTCAGTTTTTTTGAGCGACGTGCACATCACTAACAGTTCGAATTTGCCCACCAATTTCTGTATTGCAGTCCGACAAGGTGCTTCACGACGACCCGAAAATGTTTTAGGTTTACGAACCATCTCTGCCAAATTTTCATTATGTTTATACTGAATTTTAATAATTTCAATGCATTGCTGAAGCGTGTATCGTTAAATTTATTATTAATGGCGTAGTTTCTACTTGTCAAATGTCAGAAAATTACAGCTTCAAAAGTGATATCCACCGAAATAGCGGGCTATTCAAAATGACACCTCTTATTGGAAAACCATATATATTAAATAAACTATTGTTTTTTTATTTTTGCACTGCACTCCTGCCACACACACACTATACAGTTTTGCTTAAACAAAAAAATTAATTAAAACGCACAAAGAAAGGTCCAAAAGAAGCAAAATGATATTTTTCTTATGGTAATTGCCAGTTTCTAGCATGGACGCTGGTAGAGTAGACGGTTAACAAAAAGCCTATTTGGTTTAACTGGCTTAAATGCTTTAAGCCAAATAATTTGATTTGTTTCTAACCGTATGAAAACCAGATTTAATTTTAAAATATAATACTTTCTTTAAGTAAGCTTCATAAAAGTTCTCAACTATTACCGAATGAATATTGCGACGATTGTGTGAGACACTTTCAATGAAAGTTATTCTTATGCATACTGCCCAGGAAGGTTTCCTTAAAGGCATAACGCCAACAGAAAAACAATAAAACCTTCTCAATGTTGCCCAAAACAAGACATCAAGTGTCTAATACGGGGTTCTCATTTTTTGCACAAAAGTAGCATTACTCTCACACATTGCTTGTAGGCAAACGGCTAGCCTCTACAATCTCCTTTTTGTCTATACTGGTCTAAAGCCGATGAAACTTTGATTGCTATTAAATATCAGAGGTGTGTACTTTTTTTTTAACGCAAACTGGACAACACTGTTTTGAAATGAGACAGAGAGTTGGCGAAACACCAGCATGTAACAAAGTTTCAGTACTTTCTTTTCTTTTGTGCCTTTTTAAATTTATTTGTTTACTGCTTTGTTGCATCCTTCGTTTTTAACTTGAAATGTAACAGCTGATCTGCTTGGCACTCTAATCAATACCAAATCTATTCAGAAATTTTATAAATTCAAGAGGACATCTTTGTCCCAATTTTACAGGGTGGTAAAAAGAATTTTAAGTTCTCCTAGTGTAAGGCCCTGCCTAGAAAGTCTTATTTGCATTTAAAGCCTCCAATCACGTTTTCATAAATGTCTGCATCATTGACCTTTAACCTTCACATAGCTGACAGACATAAAGTGCAAGATAAGATAACACAGTAACTAATGGAATAATTTGAGAGAGCCCCATAGTCAATTCAAGGCAGCTAATAATAGCCTGCCATAATCCTAATCAGGTAGACTGCCTCCTGCAACTTTATGATGCCCTTTTTTGCGACACCCTACTGTTTTGTTGAGGGCAGAGTGCATAGATAAATTAGTCATGGAGTTACGAACCAAATACACGTGCAGTAAAACACAATTGCCCTGACGAGACGTTTGTTGAATGATGAATTGCATTGTGTAGTTATTAGAAACACAAGCGAATTCGCTCATATTGTAAGTGGAAATTTGCAAATTATAAACCTTGTAAATAAATACCGTGATAAGAGTGCGGTGAGTTTCGCGGTCGAGTTATCTTCAACGGTGATTGTTATGGGTCCATTAAGTATCGCGTCTAATGGAGACTTTGTCCCAAAGTAAACCGGAAATTGTGTACTTCACAAGGATGTAAATTGCTTGAAAACTTGTGGAAGCAAAAAAAAAGTCTTTTATAGGAACAGAAGCAAATAATATAAAACAGTATAACACTTGCTCGAAATGTTGGCCGCAAACTATGCAATGAATTTCAGCTTTAGCATGAACATTTACTCTTTGCCTTGTATCAAAGACAAGAACCATCTTTCAAAGGTGGCTGTGAACAGTGAAAGATTCACATTCTCTTCAAAGATGGCACTGACTTCGAAAAGTGGAAATAAAATGGTTTATATCCGGTACGTTGGCCACAAATAAAACACTGTCAACAGTCATTGAAGCAATAAACACGTTTCCTCTTTCCGTGGTTTTATTACTCAGAAAATAACAGCGTAATTTTTTAATACAAATGCGGACACGTGTTTCAACATTTTGAGTTATGGTGAGTACTTACATTTAAACGAACTTTAAAATTAATGTCAAATGTTTTCTTATTTTCTTTAGTAAGCACCAAACTTAGGCACATCACAATGTTTAATTGCTAAGTGCTATTTAAATGTTCATTTCTTTCTTGACTAAAGAAAAATAGATACCAGACACTGTGATAACAACCCGACCACTGACAGGCGAGTCACGCACGCATTTAACTGAACACCAGGACAAGCTTTTTGTGACCTTTTCTCTAATGAAAGTTTCCACTATCAGCGTTCGGTATTAAGTAATTTGGTCATTTGAGAAAACCATCGTAGTACGTTTCACTTGAACTCGAATTGCAAGTAATGCCGCGCAAATTTTTTCTTTTTAAATTGATAGAACCATTTTTTTTAAATCACCATATATGAAATGCAGATAATCTATCACGTAAAGGGTGTTTTTTTCTTAAGTCATAGGTTATTTTGACGCTGATAGCTATTTGCCTTTCGTAGTCTAAGAGAAATTCAGTATCATACCTTTTCTCATTCATCTCAAGAGCTCAACATTTCACGCACTATTCTGAGGAGAAGTCTCACGTCCAGTTGGCTCAGCAATTGAAGTCGTATGACCATCCACTTGGGGCTTAGAGCAGCTTGAATTGAACAATCATTTTGGGCGAAAAATAATCTTTTTTGACGAGTAGCATTTTCATCTCGGCGCATCGGGGCTTGGAAAATCCGCGCATTATTGTATTCGAGATGCCATGCATCCACAGAGATTGACGTGTAGTGTAATGTAGATGTGGCGGCAAAACGCCGACCACATAGCCCAGTGCTGGTCAATAGTGTAATCACCGTCACAAAGTTGGTGTTTTTTAACGTCGTGTCATCCCTGATTGAGACAGAAGGTTTTAGATGCGATGCGATGAAGAGCGAAACTTAGTAATTGAGTTGAATTAACATTTCGGGCATTGGGGCTTAAATGGTTAGTGCGTCGGACTGTTAAGCGAGAGTACCCGTGTTCGAATCCAGCCCGGGGACAGAACACCACAAACAATTTTTATGGCCCCACCTCCAGCGAACGACTGATAATCCTCCTACAGTAACGTCTGTTATGGAAAGCTTTCGCCGTTCAGAACCGGCATTAAACAGAAGGTCCCCTCCCCTTGTGTCAAAATTATATCGCGCACAACACAGTGGAAGTGCGACCAAGCTATGCTCTGGCCCTCTACGGGCTTTTAAGCTGATAATTTTTTTTATTTAGAATTAGAGGCATTACATGAACAAGACGCAACAAGAATTGGCAGGATCATTGGGAGTGACGCAACAAACCATTTCAAAACGCCTGAAAGTCATGGGAAACAAGTAAATTGGGTGCCGTACGAGTTGAAGCCGAGAGATGTTGAACGGCGTTTACTTGCTTGTAAGCAGCTGCTTGCAAGGCAACGACGGAAGGGATTTCTGCATCACATTGTGACTGGGGATGCAAACTGGGTCCATTGCGATAATCCCAAGCGCAAAAATGTGGGCATATCCTGGCCATCAACGGATTCAACGTCGACGGCCAAATCGAACTTTCACGGTTCCAAGGTCCTGCTCTGTATTTGGTGGGACCAGCTCGGCATAGCGTATTATGAGTTGTTAAAACCGACTGAAACAATCACTGGCGATCGTTATCGAACACAATTAATGCATGTGAGCTGAGCATTGAAAGGCAAACGGCCGCAATAAAACGAGAGACATGATAAAGTCATTTTACAGCTTGACAATGCTCAACCCCATGTTGCGGAACATACTTGGAAACGTTGAAATGGGAAGTCCTACCCCTACCGCCGTATTCTACAGCACTTCCGGTCTTATGAAGAAGTAAAAAATTGGATCGATTCGTTGATCGCTTCAATGTGGGATTTGTACGCTGCTCGAAAGATATGAGAAAGTAGTGGCTAGCAATGGATAATATTTTGATTCATAAATGTAAACCCAGTTGATTACAATAAAGACTCGAATTTCGGAAAAAGAACGGCGGAAGCAAAGTTGTACACCTAATATAAGTGGTTTTAAAATAAAGCTTGATTTTGTACCGATAATAGTACCAATAGACCCCAAAAACCACCTGTCATCAGGACTTTCGTGCTAACGTTTTGGCCGATACTTTTTATTAATACTTTTGAAGTCCTGACCTCTTTACGTTGTGGTCTCTAAAATGACAAAAACAAAAAAAATACTTAAACGCTATTCCTTTAATTAAACTATATTTTATTTAAACAAATATTTATGAAATGTCTACGTCTAACAATAATTTATTGAAATTTCATCATATATAAAAAAATAAGTTGTGTGTAAATGGCAAACAGAATATTTCCCTGACTACCGAAAAAAGAACTCATAAAATTTACAATTTAAGGTCCTCCATCTTCACATCGCCCTGTGAGACGATTAGCAGATCAGAAATGCTGATCCTCCGAGTAATTCCCATGTTGGGGATGTTCAGATCCGAGTTCACCGAGCTGCAGCGTCTCATCAGCGCTGCCGAGTTTCTCCTGTACGTCTCCAAAGATGGCACTGGCGCTGGAACCGGCTGATCCACAGTCCAGAATTTTATGTTCAGGAAGCACATGAGGAGCCCGTTCAACACGGCAAACGTTGCGAACACCGTCAGCGGGGTGAGTGGATGGAATATACTCATGGCCGACGAGAGAGGAGCGAATGTCAGGAAGAATCTGCTGTGCGTGACGACGGAGAACATGAGAGCAGGTCGACGTTCCGGCTTCACCAGTTCGCCGGTGCAAGTTGTCAGGACCGACATGGAGACTGCGTTGGCCATGTTGAGGACCAGACAAAAGATCATTCCCACTCCCACGCGACGGGTCTCGTTGACTGGAAGAGACGAACGAAATGGATTGGTCAAGGAATCTGCAGCGTCGTAGATACTCACGGTTCTCGGGAATGAACCAAACGAAGTAGGTCAGAAAGCCAGCTGTGATCATCATGAACCCGGCCCACTGCCAGTGGCGTTTTGTGTATAAGATCAAGTAAAGCCCACCGAATACTCCCAGCATCTCCGAAAATCCTGCACAGAAAATAATTTTGAGCTTGAAGCCATTGTGAGGTCCCTGGAACTTACCCATTGAGGCCGTGTTGACATGAAGATGATCCACTCCGAACTGTCGGATAACCAGGATCATGCCGTTGTACAGTACCGTCGACCATACCCACGCCCAGTGTACCGCCAGTACGTATTTCCAGTTTAGCTCGCCGTCCCAGATGCACCAGTACGAAGGCTGCTTTGTCTCGGTCATCCTTGCCCCCTGGTCCTTAAGCTGGTCCTCAAGGTTTATTGGGATGTCCTTATTGTTTATCGCAGCCGACTCGAGGAGTATTTGCAGCGCCTCGTCGTACTTTCCATTCTTCGCCAGCCAGCGGGGTGAGTCGGTTATCCATCTGTGCAAGGGGAAAAGATAATCGCGGTGTGTGTTTAGATACAATATTTGTTCTGCTTAAAGATACTTTTCTTTGTCTACGGTTGCGTTGACCGAAAATCTTAGGTTAACTTTTGAGTCAACATATTTGCAGAAGTGATAAGCGGGCTGGGGACTGGAAGCTACAAATATTTACCTTAGTACTTAGAGGTGGGTGGTTGGTGGGAATTTCGGCGGAGTGGAATTTTTATTGAGATGTGTCAATTGTCAACTCGAAGGAAACGGACTCATTTTTTTGGTACTGGATTAGGGAGAGAGCCAATGAATGATAAGAGAAATGATTTTGTGAGTCATATAACAAGAACATATTTATAGATTTGGCCAAGTTTTGGTTATTGGCCTTCAATCCTACATCAGGATCAATTCGTTATATTTTGGTGAATAAATACATATGATTCCTTTGTCCAAATTAAACATTTATCCGGCCGACAAATGGTTCCATCAAGAAGGCGCTACGTGCCAATCACCTACTGATCATCAAATCAGAAAATACAGTCCGATCTGTAAACAAGAAATTAGGATTGCTGCCAAAATGAACGAATGTCTAACACTTGTGGTCATTTGTCATTGCTGTTTGGTGGACTGAGACTAAATATCCACTATCAAGTGTGTTTGGTGTCAATAAATAGAATTCCCACACAATGTTTTCGTAGCGGCGGCAATTTCCGTACTTTGAACCGTTGACGATTTCACAAATGAAAATGTGAATAATTTGTGTCAGGGAAGTTTGACCTGAGACGAAAAAGGATTCTTTTCAGAGTCTATAAGATGAATCACTTAGCCACGTAATGCTTTTCGTCACTTCCAAATATTCGAAATTTAGAGACTATCTTATACCTTTTACCCTTAGAAATGGGCAGCCAAGGAAGGAAAGGTATAGCGTAGGATATGAACTACCAATTGTAAAGCAAGGTTGCGTATCTATTATGCTGTGGTTTTTCGCAACCTAGAGATTGCTCTTTAATCTGAATGAAGGAGATAATAGCTGAATGCCAGTATTAAGACATATTAAAAAGAATAGTCTTTCCAGAGTGCGTGTACCCAAAAGATTAAAAGCTTTTTTCTCGGATTGGTTTAGAAAAGAAAAGTTAAATATTTTGAAGTGGCTATCTTAATCACCTAAATTAAATGCACTCGAGCACCTATGGCAGCATGTAAAAAAAGTGTGGCAGTACAGCAAATTGGTGGACTCAATGCTAAGCACTGCAGTGTTTAAGCCCAAGGAGGTTAAACAAAACATCAACAACACCAGTACATACTAATTCGAGGAATGGGTAGCTTACTTATGGTGCTTTCTAAGTGTTGCTGGCACCTAGATTTATGCGAATCGGTAAATCTGAGTCCCGTGTCCTGAAGCGAATAGCTTCACTTGGATGGCTTCCGATTATGTTGATTGAACCAATAATATTTACTAAGCAAACGGACAATGTCATTCTATAAGAGTTTCGTTATTCCTTTGGAACAAAACTCTAAGAATCTATTTCTTACCACACATTTAGTTTCCTCCAAACAGTATCCTAAGTCTAGGGTCAACGGAACATAAAACTCTTTTAAACGTTGATTGATACGTCTTGTACGTATTCGACGTACAAGACGTATCAATATATTTTTTTTAAATAGCGAGTTTATAGAGTATTTTTTTAAACTTTCTTTCTCCATTGTGTGTTTGTGAGCACTCCAAATGATAATAAGAATAAAAAGGAAAAAATCAAAAAAGAGTATATTTATATTTACCTTCTTGAAACAACGAAATCTTACATAGTTTTACATACACTGATGGGCAAAAGTATTCGGTATATGTCTGTTACTAGCTAAAAACGCTTAAACATACAACATTTACCAAAAAAAACATTCCTTTAAGTTCTTACAATATAATTTAAAAAATTCAATAACCTTAAGTAACCCCATCAAACCCCGATCAAAATCGAAAACTCATTGAACAATTATTGACAAAAGTTACTCTCTCAACAAAAAATACTGATTTCAAAAGAAATTTTTGTAAATAATTGTACAAGCATTTGAAAAAATAAATTTTGATCAAACGCTTTTTTATTATATTGTAATATTTTTTTCCTCATTTCCTCTTGGTTATTTAAACCCTTTTTTTCTGGATTCTTGATGATTTGAAATTTTTCTATAGTCCCTTGACATTCATCATTATTGAGAGTCAACTGTAACTTTAATAAACCTAGCGACTGGCAAAATTGATTCTTTTTTTTAAAGGCACGAGTATCTGGGCCATAAAAGACCAAATTATAATATTTAGCTTTCAGCATTAAGCAATTAGTGAAGCAACACAAATTGACGAGTCAAATATAATTCTTTTTTTTTTTTGCTCTGAAAAAGAAGTTGTTGATGCTAATTGGCAGACGTTTGACACTTTTCTTTTGAAACTCTCACGAAAAAAGGAGTGTCCAAGGCGTTTTAGACTAATTAGCATTGATCTTCTTTGAAATGAAAATCAACATAAGTCCAAAAATAAGCATGTGTTAAAACGGAGGTTGAAATGTGAAACGACAGGAAGGTAACACAAGTTTATAGGAGATTGAATCTATTGACGGGATTCAAGTGATGGATCCTTTACTTTGGTAAGATAAGGCGGCATACACCAAAAACTGTAAACTGATCTGAACTGCTCTGAAACTGAACAGATAACGAGATCCAGTAAAGGAGTGGTAGTCGTTTCATGTATCAACTCAATCTCTTTAAGAAAGGTTGTGAAAATAAATTCGTGTTGCAATGGCACGTTGATTGGGGACTCATTCCTGCCCTAGGAAAAATATTTTTTTTGCTTGACTAAAAACGAAGTAATCGATCCCGAATATTCTTATTGCACTAAGAGACACAGAAACGAATTGAAGTTGGGTTAAGCATTAATTTAGGACACTTTGGCTTTAATATTCTTATGGTAAGCAGTTGGAATTCACATTGGACATGATAATCATCATCATTAATGGCGTAACAGCCCACAAAGGGCCAGAGCCTAGCTTTTCGCGCCTCCACTGTGTTGTGCGCGTTATAATTTTGACACATGTTAAGGGGACCTAAAGTTTATTGCCGATTCCTAACGGCGAATTGCGCAATCTTTCCGTGACAGAAGTACTCCAGGAAGATTGTCAATCGTTCGCTGGAGGTGGAGCCGTGAAAATTGTTTGTGGTGGTTTTTTCCCCGAGCTGTATTCGAACCCGAGTACTCTCGCTTAACAGTCCGACGCACTAACGATTAAGCCACGGCGTCCACTGGGCATGATAATACCAGGCAATAAAGGATAAAGAAGGACTTGGAGAACTTTACATAGACCGCCAAATCAAACTCAGAGGAATAGCAATTCCATTTTATTGAAGACTTAAAAATATCACCTTCAACCTTTCACAGCAAGAAAAATAAATTAAAAATCACTCACCTGTGTACGAACACCAAAATTATTGTGGATGAGGAGATCACGTAGTACAACTCGCTCCAGCTATCGACGAAAATCGATATTCCCGGGAGCAGAATAAGACCGATGGACCAGAAAAGCTCATAAAGGCATCGCGTTATCACCTTCGCTTTTCCTCCCGTGATGTCCATAACTGTCGAACAGATACAAAGTAAAACAAAAAAACCTTAAGGACCACTCTTACGTATCACTTGTCCCGTGGTGTACGTGAAGCAGCAGAACACCGACGTGATCAGCCTGAAGAACAGATGCAGGTTGAACGTGGGCATCACCCCGGTCAGATTTCCACAGATTATCTGGCCGATCATCCCGACCATCATCAGCTGGCGTGGACTTATGCTGCAAAGGCAAGAAACGTCAACACAAGTTCAAGTGAAAGTCCGGATGGAAACCCAACTATTCCATGGTCTTTTTTGAGAGAACGCCTCCGATCAGTGCTCCTACCACGTGGAACATCTGTGAGACGCTGATCAGCAGCTGCCTCGAGCAGACCAAGTCGAACTGCGTGACCAGGCTCTGGTAGGCAGAGTTGTGCTCGAAGTGCTCACACGGGATTATGTTCTCTCGCTGCGTAGGCTTTTCGAACGGGTTTGAGTAGTTCGTCGTGTGCTGCTGAACGAAGTCCTCCTGAAGCGCGGTCGCGTAGACGTTGCACGCGTCGATATCGAACTCACGGTCGGTTTTCCGCGCCGCGATAATGGGATGCGACATTTTTATCCAATCCTCAGTCGAGTTTATCTTTACAGCCACCGGTGGCTTACAGTAGTACTCGCCCTTGTGCGGAGACGGAGCGGTGTAGATCACCGCCGCCATCAGCCATGCCGATGGGATCTTGAGCAGGAAAATGAGCAGGATCGTCCGCAGCTGCCAGCGCCCGAAGTCGCCGTTCACCTGGCCGATCACATCCTCGCTGTCCGTGGGACCCTTGATTTGGACACTTGGCGGAGCCCGTTTTTCTGCCATTTTTGCGGTTTTATGCTTGCGAGCAAACTCACGACTGGCTCTTCGGAGCACGGATTAGCGACTGAACTGGAGCCTACTCGCCCCCGATGGTCATATATTTAAGGATGCTAATCGGAGGTGTTTGCCTTTATTGTTTGATAAAGTTATTTGGCAAACAACCGAAGCGAAAAACCAGTAAACTGGTTCATTTCGATGGCCGGAGGTGAACCGCAAAACGAGTGATTTTCCGTCCTAAAAATAGTGCTTTGCCTTCGGTGAGATGTCTAGGGGGACTAAAATAAACATAGTGATCTAGCGCAACGCAGCGTCTGTTCCGTATGTATCTGCGCATTCTGGAGATCGAGAGATATATTTTTGGATGGGCTAGCATAATTACGTTACACCGGGCCAAGTCTGTTTGATCAGCTCGCCGCGGTGGAGCCGATGTCGAATTAGTAAGCAACCACCTGCAAACAAGGCGAGTTTATTGAGCTAACATTTTTCGCAAACACAGGCGAGTGGAAGCTAAAAAATTATAACTTGATCGAAGATGATGATAACTTAATCTTGGACGACGATCTATTGGATCTGTGATAATGGAAGTATTAAACAAATTAATTAGGCACAGGAACTGCGATTGGATTTTGATTTTATGCAGGTTTATCTGGGGATGGAAGGCGAATTTTCTTGTGTGTGCTTAACATTTAGATAATATTGATATTTATCAAATGCAGAATGTTCTACTATTGAGATTCAACAATATATGTAGGAGGACCTTGATTGGGTATAAAATGGAAGTTGACGACCCGAATGGTAGAAGAATCTGCATACGAATTAGTTACAGCTTTACCTTTCTAAACCAATTTAATGATGCGTTCGATAGTGCATTAAGCTCTCTCTTGGGATAAACAAACGTCAACGTCAAATAAATAAATGCCAGCGCCAAAACTAGGTTTAAGATTATTAAGGAAAAATCTATCTAATAAAGTGCAGTCCGGAAGGCAAAAATCCGTCGACTACAGTGGATCGGCCACATCGAGCGCATGGACACAAACGCTAAAGCTAAAAGGGTCTTCGCCTCCTGGTTCGAGGAGAAGAGGGAGACCGAACATCCAGTACAGAGATCAAGTGATCGCGGATGTAAAACAGCTTGGTCTTCCGGACTGGAAGCAGCATGCCCGGGACCGTTAACGTTGGAAGGCGGCTTTGGCTCAGGCCCTATATATACAAGCCCTACCCCCCCGTTTCGACATTAAAAAGACAATTCAAATCCAGTCAACAAAATCTTAAACCAAAGGGTTTTCCAATAGGGATTTTTTCTTAAATAAAACGCAAACCATTTGAGATATTTCGAAAACTTTACTATCGACTTGAAGTAGAATCAAAATATTATGAATGGAGCTCGACTTCGTTCATATGGCTAACGCGGGCACTTTTGCAGCGGTCAATTCGTTGGACGGCCACTCTGGCTCTGAGCTCTTCCAACGTCGTCGACTCAACATAGCCCCATAACCTAGAAGCGTTAAGTCCCACGAACAAGCTCATTTCTTAAGAAAACAAGCTCATCAAACTTACTCTTCAATAAATTGATTGTAACGGGTGCTGTACCCTGTATTCACGTACCAATTGAGCCAAAAATGAGCTTCGTCACTGAAGATGGTTTTGCGAGGTAATTCATCATCTAAGCGCATCTTTTCCAGAGCACAATCGGAGGACGTACGTCGCTTCAAATGGTGTATCGGCTTCAATTCTGAGTCAGCTTGATCTTGTTTTGGTGTAAGCCAAGATCCTCATACAAAATACGCCATCGCGGTCAGAGCGATGGCCAATTCTTGAGAACGCCGCCGTGGAATTGATTGATTTGGATCGTTTACTATGGACGTTGTCTCACTGACACGGCAACATCACACAACGAACTCACATTTTTGCACTAAACTTGTTATTTACTGCTAGGGCGAAAATAACGACCGAAAAGTTGCGGTCGCCGACAGCGAATTTCGGTAGAAAAATTTTATAATTTGCAGACGTTGCTCATTCGAGTTCTTTACAATGATGAAAATGTTGAGTTTACTGAATAAATTGACAATGACAATTCGGTGATTAGTGAAAGGGTGCGTTAACAAATTAAATTCAAAGTTGTCAAGTCCCTATTGGAAAACTTTTTTATTTTATAAATACTATATACATAAATTAGGTGCATATATTGAGTTTGAAATCAAAACAGAAATGCAAATTTTTTCGTGAGAGTTATTTATGGGATGCACCATCGTCTCGACAATTAATAGGTCTTGGGGTCGTAGATTGATCACAGATCTTAAACTAAATAAGAATTTAGAAATTAAAAATAAACTTTATATATTTTTCGACTTACCACCATAGCATTTATACTATGTCCTAATTTTCTATTAAAATAAAGAGAGGCGATCCACACAACCGGGCAAAGCACTCTTTTCACTTTTTTACCTCGAGATATTCGTAAAGTACCAGAAAATGCAACTTGAAACTTAGTGTTTTGCAACCTGTGTGAACGCGACTGTATATTTAACACCATTTTAAAATATAAAGTTAAAATCTTGTTTTTTTTAAGTTAAACTGAACATCAAATCAAATAAAAAAG
The DNA here is from genome assembly GCA_905187475.1 of Syritta pipiens. Taxonomy (NCBI): domain Eukaryota; kingdom Metazoa; phylum Arthropoda; class Insecta; order Diptera; family Syrphidae; genus Syritta; species Syritta pipiens. Next base: position 66,526,407 of record LR994572.1, on the reverse strand, counting down.
TTCATATCAAATAGAGATGTCAAAAATTATCAGGAAAAGTTGCGAGGAAAAAGAGTTCATTCGACGATTTTGCGCTTTAGTCCTGCGTCTTACATTTTGCCGAAACAGTCGAGTTAGAGATTACGCCAATTTCAATTCTTCATACATACTAACTCGGAGCAAGGATCAATGGGAACGAATTTTGAAATTCCTCTTGCACCAAAATTGGTGAAATCTTAAACAGTTTACATTAAAATTGTGTTCGAAGTGGATTAAGAACCAGAGTGAGGAAGAGGACAAGATGTTTTATTTGAAGAAATAAAGAATTCCAGGAGTAATAGTTTATTTGGATGATACATTCAATCGATATAACAAGCCCCATCAGAACTCCAATCTTTTTTGTTTGTAATCGAAAAGGATATAATAAATTCAGTTCACAACGCAAAAGTGATGTATTCGTTACTGTTAATGTTTGAAAATGCAGAAAACCACACTCCTTGTTCATAAAAACAAATTTGCTGCTGTGCATTTCAAGTGGAAACCAAAATATTCCCTTTTGAACATAGAATTCAAAATGCTTCCATTTAGAACGCCTATGTAATTCCACTTTGGTGGTTAAATCCACAAAAAGTAAAATGCAGAGCATTGGCGATGATGCCTATTTTCTTTATGTCTTACTCGCAATGAATTGGAAAAAGTGTGTTTCGAAAGCCGTAGCTTGTAGATTTGTTTAACCGGGTAGTGCAAAACTAACCAAAAGAACAATCAACTAATGGAATTTAATATAACTCCTGTAAACATCTTTTATAATTATTGTTTATTTAAAAAATCAAATTTTGAAATTCATTATTGGACTATAATTTTGATTATACATTGGATAGAGTCACATGCATTACTTGTTTTTTTATTTATTTAGCCTGTAATTTAATTAAAGATTTTTTTAATTTAATGTCTTTATGAAATTCTTTAGCTTAAAATCAAAAAAAGAAAACTAAACACTTTCACTGGGTTTTTTTTATCGATTGATAATTAAATTTTATGTATTGTATAATTTAAAAAATATTCTTAATTAAAAAAATATTAATGTTATTTACGATAAGGGCGACTAGATAATCATAAATATTTTATTTATATGTATATATAATTTTAGTATACTGAAGAATTCATCAATTAAAAATAATTCCATTTAAAATAGTGTGGACTGGACAAGTATTCTTGAATTAAATAAATGTAATTATTAATATAGATACAATTCTTTTATTTTACTTTTTCTCTAATTCCTTTTTTTTTGTTTTGTTTTTGTTTTTTTACAACCTACTTGTACTTAAGTTAATAGTACACCAACCAATTTAATAGCATCCTTAGTAAGTATGTCAAATCTAATCACTCGGCTACGAAACAACGTTTTTTTCTTTTAATATCTTTGGTTGAATAATGATTTTTTTTACTTATAACTTAAAACTAATTTTATAATTAGCATTGCTTTGTTTTGTTATACATAGTACGGTTCTTAGAAGTAAATTTGTGCTTAAAATTATTAAGGATTAAATTGTTGTAATACTTGTAAATTGAACAAATGTAGATGTGAGTGTATGGTGTTAGATTGTTTTTATAGTTTACTCTGAAGGTTGTTTTTTTTTTCTTACTGATTGAATGTGTGAGAGTGACGCATTCCGTCCGTTTATAAGATTTAAATTGTTATTTCTTGTATCACAGAAAACAAAGTATGACCGATTGTAGAATGGAATAAGACGTGTTTCTTAGAAATAAATATTCAAAGATAGATATTTATCAGTGGTGAATTTTGTCTATGAATCGATGGATTTTCTCGTAAAAAGGTAGTCTTAGCTGTAATAAATACACAGAGCTTCATATTTATTAAATCATACACAAATAACACGAAAATTAAATAAAGACGTAAACTTCTGAATATGCCTTTAAATAAACTGACTAACACAACACAACAACGTGAATTATGCAATCACAACTTAGATTTGAATAAATAGTGATTCCTGGAAAGCAGAACTCAGACCGTTTTTGAGGATATAAGAGCTGCAGTTTTTTTTTTTTGAAAACGTGTGGAAAGGAATGAGCGAAAGTGATCTACTTCCCCGCAAATCTAAGCAGCACTTGTTTCTTATAAATTCTCACCATCATTAGAGGTGAAACAGCCCACAAAGGGCCAGAGCCTAGCTTTTTGCACCTCCACTGCGTTATGCGCGTTATAATTTTGACACATGTGGATAGGACCTACCGCTCCCGGTTGCAAACAGCGAATTGCGAAAGCTTTCCGTGACAGAAGTACTCCAGAGTCAATCGTTCGCTGGAGGTGGAGCCGTGAAAAATGCGGTATTTTTTTTTTTTTCCCGGACTGGGCTCCAGCGCGGGTACTCTCGCTTAACAGTCCGACGCACCAACCGACTAAGCCCACGTATAAATTCTACAACTTTTTTAATTTTATCTCCCATATGTCGGTCGTATTTTCATTCATTTCATTTCATTTCATTTCATTTGTAAGGTTATATAATTTGGAAGGGCTGGTTCCTCTTATTCGTCAAATTTTGGACAATGAAAAATTCATTGGCTATACGAGACAGTTCGTATCAAATTGTTACTAAATGGCTCTAAAATGTAATACCTCTGGTAATATTATTTCCATTTGAAAATACTTTAGCTTATGTGCAAGGTGCCATATTGATTTTTATTTTATTAGACGACATTATTTGGATCGAATTTTTCTGTGGTATTTTTTTTTTACATTTAAAAATTATGAAATTTCGCAACATTATCCTCACATTTTGCTTTCCTATTATAGAAGAGGTAAAATAGTGTACAGGGTGTTAAAATATTTGCGAAGCTAACAAGGACGATATTGTAAGTAGAAAAATAGCAGCGAAGTGGTTTCCTTGTTTTCGGTCTGATAATTTTACGTTACAAAAACGCTTAGCTCTCGTCTACCAATAATTGAAAAAGTCGATGAAATTGTGGAAAAAAAAATAACAAGACCGGCACACATACAGTGTAGGTGTTATTAAGGAACTAGGCATTCATCATCAGAACAGTTTTCAACTCAAAGAAGCTTGATATTTGGGTACCACATGCATTAACAGTGAACAAATTTAATGGAGCGATTTTCGAAATGCGAGTCTGTACATCTGTTCGTATATGTCGATGGCATTGACATGACCTGAAGAACTCGAGGGGCTGCCAGTGGGACATTTGGAAGCATTGAGAAAGAAGCTGCAAGCTGCTGCACCGGCAAAAGAAGAAGAATAAATTTCTAAGCCTAGACTATTTGCCTACAGATGGTTATGTTAGCCGTAGACATTATGTTGGCGACTTTCAATGGCTCCTATTCAAGTTGCCTCTACTTATCATAGACCTTATACCAAATCACGATGCATTTCAAAATCCCTCTTTCTAAAGACAAATTTCACCACCGATGTTTGCTTTTCTTGTTTTTCTCAATAAATTGACTGTACATAATATTTCTTATAGAAATAGTTTAAAGATATAGATTGATACTGTAGCTGAAACTCTTAGGGTTCAATTATTGGTGGTTCGGGTTATAGATACAAATTCACAGAGAGTGGGGATGGGAACAGAGAGAGAGGAGTGTCTGTGGGTTAAGATACATATTGCAACATTGAGATAGTTTCTGTTTCTGATAGATTTTTCGCATTTTTTTTTTTTTTTTTTTTTTTTTATTTTGTTCATACATTTCTGGAAGATTCCACTTTTGTTAGCAGTAGTCCATAATTTGGCATCCGTTTTTTTGTTTTTTGTTTCATTTCTTAGTGGAAATGCAACGACGCTACCAGGAGCTGATTAAAGCAAACGAACGAAAAAAAAAACTGCAAACCAAGGAATTGATGGAGATTAATACTTCAAGAGTCAAAGAGTCGTGCTGGAGATTTTGTCGTCCTATTGATTTAGTAGGGTGTTGGTCACCTCAGAGAAGGACAGCAAAGGACTCCCGTCCGGTTGATCGGAGTACGCACTGGATGCGTATGCGAGAGCTGTGTGAGCGGTGATATTTGAGATATGGTGCCGCCCGATGCTGTGGCCACTGCTGCCGCCACCACCGCCGCCGCTGCCGCCGCATGATGAGGATGATGAGGATGAGGATGTAGAGGATGTGGGTGGTGGGGGTGGTGGTGCTGCGATGATGATTGGTGAAGCGATGATTGCGAGGTGGTGATGGTGTTGTTGGTGGTGCTGTTGTTGCTGCTGTTGTTGTTGCTGCTGTTGATGTTGCTGCTGCTGTTGTTGGTGGTGATGGTTGTGGTGGTGTTGGTGTTGCTGCTGCTGCTGTTGTCCGGATGGTGAAGTGGTGGATGATGGTGATGAGCTAGATGATGCTGATGATGGACATCCGTGTAGTCGCTGGTGTGGCTGTTGCTGCGTAAAGGATAATGATGCGATGGATTGCTGCTGTTGCTGCTGTGTCCCAATGAGGATCTGTTAACGTAGGGAATACGAATTTATTAGCGCGACACAATGCTGGTGCTAGGTGGAGAACTCGTGTAAGTGCGGTCTACAATTAGTTGGGACTTTTGCTCGAGGGAAAAAGGGGAAGCTATGTTTCTAAAATTGTTGCTAAAAAAGTTGTGCTGAGTCAATCAATATTGTCAAAGTATCTAAAACCAATTTCTATTTCTAAAGTCAAAGTTTTTGAAGTCGTATGCTTGCTAAGAAAAAGTTCTAAGACTTGACCTGAAAAAATTATATTTTATATTTAATCTAATGTGACACCATATTTTTCGACCTGTCTAGTTAATATTTGTCTATACAGTGAACTCTTCCACAACTGGACAGAGATGATATCGAGAAAATAGTCCCAATATTAAAGTTATGGAGCTGTTCTTAAGGAGAGATTTCACTGCTTATAAGACAGGATACAAAAAAAACAATCAAGCAAAATAAAAGAATGGACGTAAAAAAAATTAAAAATATAAATCAAAAATTCGGTGTCATTAAACTCCCGGCCGAAGTAAATAAAGGCTGAATAATCAAGAGACTAAGATAAGAAATACATTTAATAAAATAAAAGCTATAATTTTTTATTAATGAATTTCACAGAATATTTGGGAGTTGCAATAAAAAAACAAGCTACTGCTTTCTATGAGCAAGAAAAACGGGTCCAAAAAATTTGTTATTTTTGTCTGAAATTTGTCTTGAAAATTTGCGTTTTTCGGGTGAGTCACCTTTTCAGTTCCAAATGATTGGAATGGAAAAATGGTAATGGAACTCATAGGAATGAATTCAATGCATATTAACACTACCGGCCGATGAATGAGCCGATCAGTGCACACATTAATTAACTCCACTTACTCCACATTTAGTATAGTCTTAACTTTCTATATATACAATAACTTTCCTGAGTAATAAAGATTAACACTATTAAATGACAAATATTTCAATAAATGTATTATTTCAGAGCCGAATGTAAATTATTTCATCAAATTGCTCCTCTGCTCTGAACGGCTCAAATATGGAAAAAGCGAAGAGTTAGAAAAACCACAAAACCGTTAATCGTCTAGGACTGAAGTTACTGGAGTTTGTTTCAAGGTACGTAAGTGACCGTAGACGACTGCACTACTTTATTGCCAGATCTGTTTAATCTTTATTAGTCAGTTGAAGTTCTTAGCAACTACTAGGGCTCTAATGTTATCTTTTTTTTGTTAAAACTTAATCAATAGTACAAATTTTACTAAATTCGACTGAATACAATAGCAATCTAAGGCCGATTTTATTCAGTTTAAGTTGAAATTTAACTTCTGATATTGTTTTTATTTACCCAAATTTTGTGATTTCGACCTTCAATTTACAATTAGAGACTTTATCAACTCCTGTTTTTCTCAACTTACGAAAATTAAGGTTATCGAAAAAAAAAACACTAATTTTGTCTATTTCTGTTGTGCATTATTGTATTTAGTTGTTTGTTTTAGAATCTAAGTGCCAAAACAAATTTAATTTTGCGAATACTGCTGAAAGTCTTGAACAAATTGCTAATCGTGCCGTTTAGTGCACAAATCGATTAATTCCAGAAAAAAAATTGTGAAATACGGTGAAATAATTTACATTTTCCTTACTTTTTACTCAATGGCAAAAAAAAATTACCATTGAATATATTTCGTTTCGTTGTAATATTCAGGAAAGTTATTATAAATATAAAAAGCTATGTGCTTGCCCTGCTACCAAGTGCTTCGTCACATGAATCTAAGATTTTTCGAAATTGGAATTAATCGTTCTTGCGTAAGGATATGCTAGACGTTGCAGACATTCTGGCCGAAATGCTTCTCTGACCTAAAATACAACCAGAATTGAGATTCATTGTTTTTTTTAATATTCTTTGTTGGCCATGTTGCTGTTGAAAATATTGGTATAATTGGCTGGGTGTAAATGCTAACGCATTTGAATTCTATTCTATTTGTATCGCCCTAAGTAAATTTTATCACCAAAATTATCGTTTTGTTAGACTTAGTCGATATACAGCAATCTAATTTTAAAGGCACGAATTTCCAATTTATCTTTTAGTGTCACACTTGAATCCTTTCCTATTTATACAAACCACATTGGCAGTTTTTTTAAGTTACAAGCCCACGAAATGTCGGACTTAAATAAATTTCATTCAAAGCTGCTATCTGCTTAAGTCGCGCTTGGAGCTAATAAAAGCTAATACAATGCCTCTAAATAGAAACAAATCTAACAACCAGCTTAAGAGTGATGCTACAATTTTTAATTTCCGTGATGCAACTGAGTTCATTTGAATTATAATCTTTTTTGTGTGGCGTTAACCGTTCATAGAGGGCCAGAGCCCAGTTTTTTTTTTTTGTTTGTGACAACTGACGGTATGATTTTGACACAAGTGGAAAGGACCTACTGGTTATTGCCGGTTTCGAACGGCGAATTGATAAAGCTATCCATGACAGAAGTACTCTAGGAGAATTCTCCGTCGGTCGGTAGACGTGAGCCACCTAAGATCTTTGTGTTTTTTTTCTCGGGCTTAGGCATCCCCGCTTAAGGCACGACGCCTACTCGAGTTCATTTACATTTCAGATAAGAGGAAATCCTCCACCCCACAGTTTTCCTCTTCTAGTTCTGTACCATCTTGTTAACTTCGACTCAAAAAGTTTTCCTTAATTTTTTTGGCTTTGACAATTCTTGACTCCGACACACATCTAATTGCAACAACTTTAAACAACACAACTCAAGAACATAAAAAGAAAAAGAACACATACAACAAACAAAGCCAAAGCAGGGACAAACTAGGACAAAAAACAGGATCAAATAGGGATCATCAACTTTTTCTCTAATTCGACACTCACTGAGTGCTAGCGTGCTGAGTGGCAGTGTGGTGGTGGTGATGGTGATAAGTGAAATACTGCGAGTATTGCGAGTAGGGCGCAGGACTCCATACCTCGCTGCCATTGGAACCGGCTCCGACTCCGACTCCAACTCCAACAACAGACTGCTGTTGCATGTGGTGGTGGTGCTGGTGCTGATGGCCCGCCGCACCGCCAGCACCGTGATGATGATGTTGCTGGGAGGTACCGTGGGAATGGGACAAGTGATTGACTGGCTGATTTGACGCAGCGTGCAGCAACGCCTCTGTGGAGTGGCTATGCGGCGACTGCAGATGTGAGCCGCCGTCCGCGGCGAGGCGATGATGTGTGTACATAGCTGCGTCATCCGCAGTGGCAGCGTGCTGATGGAGGTGATATGATTCGGGTCTTGGAATTTTTCCGTCCTTCCCGGCGGCGGCGGTGGTGCCATTGACGAGCTGCCCGTCGCCGTAGAGTCCGTTTGCGGCCGATGCGGGCGAGTTGTCCTGCGGCGAGCGGGGCGTCGCGTCTCGGCTGCCACTGTTGGCAGCAGCTGTGCCCCACATGAGGACCGTTTGACGCTCGTAGGGATCGTGTGGCGGCATCTCGACTTTCGGAGTGATCCCGTTCGTGGTGCTCGAGCTGGCGGCGTTCGCCGCGGCGGGATTGACGGGCGACGGACCGTCGGACGAGCAGGACACCACCTCCATGATTTGGGGCGAGGATTTTGGCGTTTTTAAGGATATCTGCAAAACGATGCCCACTCAAGTTTGGCGAAAGCAACACGAAGGAATGGTACCCACCTGTGGCGTGGACGTCGGACTGCCGTAGCCGCTGCTGTAGCCGCTGTAGTACTTCGTCGACTCCTGCCACTTGTCCTCCTTGGGAGCGATTGTGTAGCCATCATACGACAGGAAACCGTTGGTGACGTAGGAAGCGGGCGCTGTCGTGTGATGGTGGTAGTCCGGGTAGTACCCGCTGACGCCTTGCAGCCGATACTGGTGGAAGATGTTCTCGGTCACCGGGTAGAAGTTAGTCGAGTGGACCGATGGGCTCATGTAGAGATTGTCTGCTGCAGCCGCGTATGGCGAAGTGGTGTACATTGGGTTGAGATTGGAGTACGCCGCGGCGACGGCGGCGGCTGGGTCTGGAATATACTCGACGACCGGTGCCGGCGGAGTGACCTATTAAATGGAATGTTGTAGGTTAACCCTTGTGAAATTCACGATATGTACCTGTCCCAAGGGCGAGGACTGCTGCATTTTGCGCTTCGATCGGCACGTCGAAAGGAAGTCCCGAAGCTGGGTTTTGTACCGCCGGTTGGGCCTGGTCGGGGTTACGGGCGGTGGAAGAGAGTTCGGTGACCCGCTCGGCGCCACCACGAGCTGATCCGCTTCGGAGAAGTAAGTGGACGCCAGGCCGGTGTCCAGGTAGCTAACTTTGAAGTCCATTGTCCGCTTGCCTAGCAAGTCACGGCCCTCCTCGTCCATCAACTGCCGGTGAGTGCAGATCACGAAGTCGGGCTTTGAGTTTTTGTACACCAACCGGGAACTAAAAGTGGACGTGCATAAAAGTAAAGCCACAAGAAATAGTAATTCAAACTTACCTCGTTTGGAGCCACTGCCACTCGCCGTCCTTCTTCTGATACCGATACGCGATCATCCCCGACGCCCCTGTTTTCAGAACTGCAAAAAATCTTCAATCAGAATGACTTACTCAAATGGCATTTTGTAAACTTACGCTCCTGGTGCGCACTTGCGACGTACGCCAAGTCGTCGTAATGCACGAGGTCGTAGCCGCCCATGTTCACCAGCTCCGAGTCTGAGTAGCCCAGAATCATTTTCCCCCTGCACAGAAAAGAAAGTCAGACTTGGATTGATTTGAAACTTGCATCGCTCACCTTTGATCCATGGATACGAGGGACAAGTCCAGCTTATGCTTCGATTTGAACATGTTCTCCTTGTGGGGAATCTCGAGCAGACTCGGCGGACCGAATGGCGTGCAGTAGGCGAATAGTGCTAATGGAGGCTCCTCGGTCTTGCGGTTCTGGCCGTGGAGGATTTTTATTCGGCCACGGATGTCAAGACGCAGGAAGCCAGATGTGTTGTCCAGGAGACAGCGGAAGCGCACGGTGAAACTCCTCTCGAGGAACGCAGCTTTGTCCGGCGCAAGTGCCTCGGCCAATTGCATACTGGACATGTCGGCGGGTAGGAAGGAGTTCCACAGTAGTTGTCGCTGGAGTTCCTCACGGTCCTCGGAGTGAACCAACTCATAAACAGACTGATGGACGATATCGGACTGGAAAGAAAAAAAAAAAAAAAGAAAAAATTAGAGTTGGCAGAAGAATTGATACAACCCAACACTCCAGTGACCCTCCTCTAACAATTTACCCCCTTCTGCACGCACCATTGTTAAATAACAAAGTTTTCTGTCTGAGTGCAGGTGTTCTCAATTATAGAAAAAAAAAATAAATAAAATGCATAAAAACCCAAACACAAAGGTCTAATTTAAGTAATTTGTTTAATTCACTTTTTTGTGTTTTTCATTTGCGCTATTGCAAAAAACCGTGTGACGAAAATGTAGCCTAAATTTTTAAATCAATAATTCATTTAGTACTGGCTAGAAACTATTTTAAGGGCTCATTTATTTATGTATTTGCTCAATTAGATTTAATATTGGTGAGCAGAAATCAAAAGTAAAATGCTTGGTTGTAATTGCAGAATTTAAGAATCGGCGTGTTTTGGTTGCATTTTGACTTTGTTGCAATAAGAAAAAGTTCTTCTTCTATTGAAAAAGTTGTTATGTTATTCAGTGAGAACGAAATCATCGAATTCAAAGATAGATATAGAGATAGATTATAAAGAAAATCTGTAGGTGCCTGAAATTGAGAAGAGCGAGTAAAACTCTGGTGATAAAATACACATATCCACTTAGAGATCAGAATATAAGCAGGAAAAGATCATTTCAGACATGTTAGCCTTTTTCAACCAAAATATTTCTTAAGTCGTCTCCTAACAAAATTTAGTATTACGTTCAAAAATTTACGGACTTCAATTCGATATGTTTCAGTATTACAAATAATCAATACAGACTACTTAATTTGTTTTTCTAAGACGAAGATTAAGATCTGTAATACAGATTATGTGTGTACGAATTCAAAGTACAAATCGGAACTAAACATTCTTAATTTCTGTGAATGAAATTCTTTGAACGACTTATTGTCTCACTGTTATATACAATTTAACATAGATTGTTCAATTGCATTGATAGTTGAATTTGATTACATATGAATTTACCTTTCAACAGTTGTACTTTGTTTTTGATATATGTATCGATGATTGCTTAAACAACGTAAGCAACACATTTTTAAAATCACGTCTACTACGTTTTTGTACTTTTTATGCGTAGAGCTTTGGGTTGAGACCAAAATCAACATTATTTAAAATAATTTATTTTGCGTCAGGATTGCGGATTGCAAATCCAACTAGAAGCTTAATGACTAAGATCGTTTGTTCGTATCGTTACCGATAAGAAGAAGCTAATGGTGGCAGATAGAGTGAGAACTTATCTTATCGCTTTTCGAAAAAGACAATATTGCAATCGGCGTTGGACAATAAGCTTAAGAAAGAAAGTTTCAAAACCATTTACAAAGGATATGCCTCAGCATATCATCTAACTGAACTTTTGCAACATAGCCCGAAGCTTCTTCTTCGAACCTTTAATCAAATGATAAAGAAGCTAACAAGACTTTCACCATTTTAATAGTTCGGCACTTTTCTGTCTCCCCAACCACCTTGGCTTCAATTACACTCCCACGTGCACAGCTCACTCCTTTCAATTTGAGTTTTTTTTCGGCGTTGTAGAAATCTTTTTCCAACCAACAACAATAACATGAACCCTTAAACTCTAAAACAACTCAATAACTTCCTAGTACAACGCATTTACACACCACCAGAACAAATTAATTTCATCCTCAATTTCAATTTCTTGCTTTTAATCGAACTTATGTAACCGGAAAGCACCTACACACAAACAGCCAGACGATCTTCCGCCAGTAGGATGAGCAATGGGCGGCGTTTCATGAATTTATGCCAACAACTTTGGATTGAATACTCAATCCTGTGGTTAATCCCGGAGAGAAAACAAAAAGAACGAACATCACTTCGCACAAAATCTCCATTAACCCAAAGAAGGAAACTTGTAGTAGTTGCAACAACAACAAGCAGCCGACTGCAACACTTCTGGCACAACAAGTACGTCTGTGCACCAAGGGCCGATGCAGAAATCTTAGAAAAGGTGTACGCGCGCCGTGTCCAGGCCCAGGAGATCCCACAGGCACTCGGACTCGGACTCTTGCAGAGGGAATAAAAAACCTCCATCGTACACCTTCCACCGTGCGAGGGACAGAAGCATCTCGCAGCGATGTGATGCTGCGTTTTATTTATCGCTCGCTCCGCGCCGTGTGTTCTTTATTTGTTCAACAAGCACTGATTACCACCGGCTTTTTGCTGTTCTGCCAATATTACGTATGAAATATCGGGAAACATTAAAAATTAATCTAAATCCGATCATAAGGGGAAATGTATCGCTGCGCGAGAGATGCATCCATGAGATTTGAATTGCGTCGGATTGAGGTGGGTGAGGTCCGGGCGGAGGCGGAGGCATCGGAATCGATCGAATGCGAGAGGACGTCTGGCAGGTTGCTGGTCGCTGACTGGGCGCACCACGTGTGTAGTTTGTGTGCGTTGTATTTATGGGTGCCACAAGAATTTATGTCTCAATTTGGCCCAGTATGAACTTAGTGATTAATTTTCATCCGCGCCGATAATCATCTGAAAAATTTTTAAATTAAAAAAAAAAAAAGATGAGATGAAGAGGAGAACGGGAATGTGAGGGCGCATGGAGTTTTGGGGTTCAGAACATTGGTGGCTGGTTGCGTAGGCCATTTGAGCCTAGTGGGGGACTTTTGTTCCGCGAATAGACTGACGAAATTTCGATTTGTTGTCACAGAGTGGTGCCGTAGGGACCGAGGAACAAACTCGTTTGAATCTGACGTCATGACATGTAGTGGACTTAAGAGGAGTTAAGGTTTTGCTTTTGAACAGCTGGAAAAACATTTATTGGGTGCCAACGACCGCCGCACAGTCGGGCATAAGCTGAAAAACTTCAAAATTATTTTTATTCTTATTTTTGCTGGGTTAGTGGAAGCACACAGTTCTGATTGTTGGTTTTTAGGGTTTCGTTCCAAAGGAATAACGAAACCCTTATGGAATCACTTCGGTGTCTGTCTGTCTGTCGCCTTTTACATATTTGACTATAACTTATAAGTCCTTTGTAGTTAAGGGATGAAATTTGGACTAAAGGTGTATCTAGGCAACCCAAAAATAAATCATACACCCGTTTTGGAATTAGTCGCAGATTAAAGAAAAAGTTAGTACTAATACTAACGGCCGAAAAAACGTTTACTCACTTTGATGGTCGATATGGGTGTCATTGGAAAGGGGGCGGTGCCCTGATTATGAAAATGTCTGTCTGTCTGTCATTAGGCCTTAACCTCAGTAATTGGCGAACCACTAAGAATTTAGAAATAAAACTTTGCTAAAAGACGTATTTCACTTGTCCAAAGAAAGTTCAGGAAAAAAATCTTAAGAAAATTTTATACTAGCGAAAAGCTTAGTACCAATACTAAATTTGAAAAATAAATTTCTTTTACTAGTTCCTTGATATGGGTATCGTTGGAAAGAGGATGATAGCTAGATCAAAAAGTTGTACTATGGTAACCCCCTCACTCTTATTGGTAAGAAGTTATTAGCCAACAAATTGCCGAAAACTGACTTGTGTACCGTGTCCCCCACCCTACTTTCTAGAATATTTGACCAAAAAATCTGGAAAAAATTGGAGTTATGGGGCAACTCATCGCAATACCCCAAAATTATCCGAAAATCGTGTATGATTTTTTATTCATACTAAAATAAATTAATTACTAACTTTTTTTGAAAAAAATTTCACGCGAATTTATTGAGTGAGGTATCATCGGATAGGTCTTGTAAAATGGAATAAAGTTTAAATTTTGAACTTTTCATTTGGAAGTTAAGTTTTCGAGATATTAAGCTTCAAACTCGAAAAAAAGGCGTCCCCCCCCCTCGCATTTCCACACCCTTTGGTCTAAAAATCTGAAAAAAAATCTAGAATGTAGATCTTGATGTAATCTTTGTGTTAAAATTGGTTTGAGCACTCTGGCTTTAATAGTTTTCGAGATATTGGCCAAAAACCGAAAAACAACAACATTCGAATTTTGAAGATCCGAAAACGCCATTTTGTAGATTTCGGTGAAAGAACAATAAAATATTATGTAAAAAAAATTATTTTCATACAATTTTTCGAGATATTAACGATTTAAATCGAATCAGTTATCGCAAAAAACGATGAACTGACGGCAGTCTCAGTGTAGCTTGCGGCATTTCATCCCCTAAATTGCACCAAAGCAATTTTCACACGGCTGGCGCGATCAGCAAATGGGAAAGGATTTTCTTTCGTTCAGTTTCGTTCGAAATGAAAGAATTTTAGTGAATGAATAGTGAATTGAGTTTAATTTGATTTGACTATTTCAGTTTGTTGATTTCTTAGACTTATATTAAGTCTAAACTACTAATCTGTTTGCGAACGAAACCCTTGGCGGGTGAGTAAAACTCACACTTGACCGGTTTTTTTTTTATTTTATGTTTGGTTGTGACTTTGGAAGACCGAAGTAGTTTCAATAATATAGAAGAAGTGGTATTTTTTTGTTTGCTCTTTTATTTTTAATCACTCTCCCACTCAATGAACTTTTTAGTTCATATTGAAAAAAAAAAGAAAAGAACTCTAATTTATACTTTTTCCAAAAAAAAAAAAAAATAGCGCGAAAAAGGAGCTACATCGTACTGCTTTGTCAAAGAATTCAAAAAGAGCTTTGCTAATTTCTGGTTAAAATTTTTAATTTTTGTGAAGCTTATATAAGGTTTTCAATAAGAGGTGTTGTTTTTAATAGCCCGCTATTTCAGTAGATATCACTTTTGGAGCTGTAGCTTTTTGACATTTGACAAGAAGAAACTACGCCATTAATTAAAATGGAACGATACACGCTTAAACAATACATTGAAATTATTAAAATTCACTATAAATATGATGAAAATTTGGCAGAGACGGTTCGTAAAACTAAAACATTTTTGGGTCGTCGTGAAGCACCTTGTCGGACCGCAATACAGAAATTGGTGGGCAAATTCGAGCTCTTGGGACAAGTTATTGATGTGAAGAATAAGACCCGTGCTTGCCGCTCAAGAACAACTGAGAATATTGCTGCTGTAGCCCAAAGTGCTGAAGAAAACCCAGGTTTGTCCATTCCTCGTCGTTCTTCGGAATTGGGCATTCCGCAAACGTCGTTACACGATATTTGGTATAAAGACTTGGTTCTTAAGGCTTATAAATTTCGGTTAACACAAGAACCCAAGCCGGTCGATCATCAACAACGTCGTGTCTTTGCTGATTGGGTCCTTGAAACGCATGAAAATTATCCAGAATTTCATCGAAAAATCATCGCTCATTTCCATTTCGGTCAATAAACAAAATTGTTGCATCTGGGGCTCGGAAAACCCAAGATTTATTGTTAAAAACCTCTCTATCGTGTAACTGTTTGGTGCAGTTTAGGGCCCGGCATTACTTTTCCGAAAATGAGGCTGGTGCAACAGTTACGGTGAATGGATTGCGCTATCGAGAGATGATTAAAAAATTAATGGCCGGAATTGTATACTTTCAACAAGACCGCGCTACGTGCCACACAAGCAACGAAACCACCGATCTTTTACGGGAAATGTTTCCTGACCGTGCTGACACAACCGAAATCTTGTGATTTAACACCTTAAGACTTCTTCCTTTGAGACTACGTGAAAGATAAGGTTTACGCCAACAGCCCAGCGTCGATTCAAGACCTCAAAGATGGAAATCGTGAAGCTATTAAAGGCATACAGCAGCTACTTTGCGATTTGGTGATGGAAAGTTGCATGAAAAGGATACGGCTCTGTAAGCGTAGCCGAGGCGGCCATTTGACTGATATTGTTCGTCATTATTAATGGCATACCTTCCTCTCTACATCCGATCATTTATCTCAAAAAATGCCATTTTTCATTTAATATCCAAATAACACCTCTTATTGGAAAACTCTATAGAACTAATTCAGTGCTTGCTGTCGTCTATTACATGTCTGTCTATTACATTATAAGCTCTTTAGTAAAATAATGAAATTGATGCTTATAATAATGATTGAAACTTTCACTAACTCAGGCGTTCGTTTTAAAAGTAATTGTGTAAAATTACGAAAATTCATTTTCTGGCCCACTCTGCGACCTATGCCCGATAGTCTATTAAGAATAAATGAATTCAGACTCTCATGCATGGGCCTTTGGCTCATCTGCATAATACACTTTTCTCAAAAAGATAAGGTCAAAAGCTGGACAATTATAAAGGTAGAACAATCGGTTTTTATTTGGTTTAAAAAAACAAGTTTAATCTATTCCTGTTTGCCGTTAGTCCGTTCGGGGACGAAATACTACGAAAATTTCAAAAAATTGGATGCAGTCAGAAATGTGCAAACCGTCGGCAGCGAACGAAACGCAAAATAATAGAAATCAAAATGTTCAAAGTGTGTAAACTACTTGGATCGATGATTGTTAAAACGACATAGGTGACATTTTTATTTTTTTCCAAGAGAGACAAAAAACAGTATTTTCCGTAGAACAAAATGTACTGTTGATGCCGATTTCGTATTTAAATTTAAATGTATTTTAGGTATCCAGATATATATTTTGCTGTCAATGAAAACTCTGCCCATATACAATTTCAAAACGTAATAAAAGTGATTTCGGAAAATGTGCTTCTTATGTATGTTGTTTTAACAATCATCGAATCACTTGCTTTTTTAGACTAAAAGTATTGTTTCAAAGAAAAATAATGAAAAAGAAGCATAAATACGTTCGAAACGACGAAGTAATACTCAGCAATACACCAAAGCCTCGCTTTCAGTCGTGAATTAGGGCCAGAAAAACAAGACGCAAATTCGAAACTACGCGAAGCTTTGGTGCATACAGTTTTCAATGAAATGCGTGTCTCGCTACGCAGCTACACGAATTAACAGCTACACTCCGAAATCCATTCTAGTTTGGTTTAGTTTTCGTTTTAGTTTGGCTTTTATTTAAATTATATATGTGTATACAACGATATGAAAAATGTATTCTAAGTCATAATTATCTTGACCTTTGGCCGTAAATTGACAAATTATAAAGTAAACTCTTTAAAAAAAATCTTTTACTTTCTCAAAAATCTCATTCTCTGATGCATTTCCCATATTGAAGAGATGTGGCGATGTAACATCCCAGCATTTTTCACTGTAAAGAGTCACCCGAGCATCTTTTTGATGTATGGTATGCTTACCACAAGAAGCTTTTTTTCAGAGCTGGACAGACTGCAAGAAAGTGCAACATATTTTTCCTAGCTCTAAGGTTACAGAGATCTCAAATTATTGGCAGATCGCTTCGATGGAGTACATCATTTAAATAAACTAGTTCGCCTCTCTCCTCACCAAAACCCATTTGAATTCGATTGACAACGCGGAAGAGAAAGAGACCACCTACGAAATGAAAGAAGAACGACTAGCATCTTAATCATCTTAACGTACAAAATTTGAAGAACGGTACCAAACGATAGGTAACATAAAGAAATTTGTCTGCTGGCTACCAAAGAGATGATGGCCAAAGGAACAAAAAAATAACCAGCTCAATGCAGTCTGTGACTTAATTGAACAGCGTACATTCTACGACACTTGAATTCCGCAAATCTTGTTTAAATACGCGTTTCGCCTCAGCATGACTGATTTCAATGCAATTGATGGAGACTCCCACTCCATCCTCAGCTCAAGCGAAGAACCAGACACCCCCCGCTGCAGAAGGCCAAAAGCCAAACGACTTTCTCTACATGCATGGTAGCCCAAAACATGTTCCATTCCATGGCAATTAAAGACCAACTACGAGTAGCTTCCGAGCATCAATTTCATATTCCCATTCATGAGTCCAACTGCACAGACCAGAATGGTCTGTTGATTAATCCGGTTCCTCTGCAACTCGAAGTCGGACTCCTCAATGGCAATCATAATAAAATAATTAAACGCGGAAGACAAGAATTATTGATTCACAAATCGCAGCTCATTCACAAAACCAAAAGAAAAAAATTGTTACTCACCTGATGGAAACCCAAGTAACTTTCTATGCTGTGCGTTGCGAAGAACACCTCACCCTCGCATGTTAGGATCATTAGAAATCCATTTAGTGCCTGAAAAGAAGTACAAAAATAAAAATTAAAGAACTCATTTCAGAGATTTTTTGTTTTTTTGTTGTTTTGAACATTTGGCTGCTCCAGATTGTTTTAATGTCGGCCGACACAGCTCAACAGCAAATCGGTCGACAATTACGACGAAATGGAAGCCTCTCTGACCGAGAGCCGACACTTTGAGTTTTATTTTTTTCGTTTTTGGATGCTGTACAGGTAGAGTAGGAACCTGCGGTTTCGATATCTCCTCCCGAACCCGGAGACGATCCCGATTCGAAACCAGGAAATGACAGACAATTAAATCCATGGAATAAGTTCATCGCCATTCCGTACGGGATTTTGGAGTCATTTAAAATGTGATTTGGGCAGAGAGGGACTGGGCTATTGGAAATCTGGCGACGGATGTTTGTGGTCCAACACAACTACCGCCGAAACCCTATCCGCAGCTACTCTGGTTACACACGTACTCGCTCTAGGGGAGCTTCTTGATTGACCGCTGCCGGACCGTGTGTTTGCTGTGCGCGGCCTAAGTGATTTTTCCATTACAACCGAACCGGGGCGCTAGTTATTAAAATCGCATTAGAATGAAAGATTGTTTCGCTATCTCCTCGTATTCGCCTCCGCGGTTAATAATGACAACCAAATAAAGGACGCGCAGCGCGCAGACAGAATGACAGTCGGACGTCGGTTGTCGGTTGTTGGTTGTCGGTTGTCGGTTGTCTCTCATCGACACACGGCCGAAGAGTGATCCCAAGTTGAAGAAACAATTAATGAGATGCGAGAAGGAGGAGTACATGGTCATCACCGGTGTCTGCGCCTGTTTCTGTGTGTGTAGATGGGTGGATAGCCCCAGGATATGAATACTGATGCGGCTGGTTAATTGAGGTTTTGCTCCGGCGATGATCTGCCGCAAGAGACTACTATACCTCGCAACTAGTGAGTAGCGACGGCGGCGGTGGAAGTCGGCGGATTGAGGGCGCGGACTCGAATGCGGTGAGTATCACTCTGTCGGCGAATTAATAAATAATAATTGTTGTTATGATGATTAAGATGATCAGCAACCGTAGGCCAGGAGACTGGATACACCACTCCATCGTCGCTCATCAGGGATCGAGGTGGGCGCTCACTAATCACTTGGCGGAGAGATAAATATGCAGATGTCGCAATTAAAGGCAAATTTAATTAATCATCGTATATCATCGAATTCAGCAAACGAATCTGTGGCGAGTGTTTGTTCGTGACAAGAGGCCACCACAGTGAGTGGAAGCGAGCAATTGTGGTCCTTGTGGGCAGCTCAAATCTGCTACAAAGTCAACAGAGGGACACTTAATTGACACATGGCCAGAGGACACAAAGCACAATCGGAAGTGTACCAAGACAGTGAAAATCTTTTAAACAGAACTCAACTAAAAGAATTGATTTATAAAGTAGTGGGTGGTCGAAAAATTTCGGTAACAAATCTAAGCAAAAATGAAACACTTTTTTTACACATGTCGTTTCTCTCAATAACTTTTTGACATTTTCGGGGTACAGCAACTTCCCATTCCAGCTCCTCTGGTTTCTACCGGGCCATCAAAAATTTGTGTTGCTCGGCGTTGTCACAATTCTTTTTTGTCAATCCTGACTTTGCCACCGTTTTAGAAGCTTCACCTTTTTTCGTAGATAATATTTTTCAGTCATTTTTGCCGTAGGTACTTAATCCAATCGCTTCAAATTCCATCATTCCAATTCCATGTAAGTATCTCATAAGTTTGTATATATTACGACTCAATAAATATTGATATTGATATTGGTATTAAAATGACTGCTTAAGGTCCACGCTGTTTATGTGCTGGTCTTGTTCACGTTTTCCCATGATCTTATTGGACGGCCAGAGGCACATCTTAACATTAGAATTTTCAGATCGAAAACAAGCAAACCGCTTCGGTGCTGTTTTTCTATTTACAGCATAGTCTTCGTAGTTTTTGACTTTTGTTTCAGCAGCCTTGTTTTCCTGGCTTATTCATAATAGAAAAGAAAAATATGACCACAATGTTCTGATTTTTTTCTCACTTTTCTCGGAAAAATGAAAAAAGAAGCTTAAGAAGCCATAGTATTACCATACCTAAAATATTATATATAATTGACATTAACTGACAATTTGTTAGCCAACTTTTTCGAACATGAAACTTAAAGGGTTTAGTTATTTCTTAAATAAAAGGTTATTTTGACGCTGACAGTTGTTTACTGCTCGAAATCTTGACAAAAAATCGGTATCATTTTACCGTAAAGGAAACGCTTGAAAGGCAATAAATATTGAAAACTTATTTTTAAATAGAGTGCTGTGTAGTCCAAAAATGTAGTTCAAAATCATGTTATCAGCCGTCATGGCGATGTCGATTCGTCGGCTCGGAGCTGCCTGAGTGGAATTTGACCCTGTGGGATGATACGAAAATGATTCAAGTACTTAAGGCCAATATCATCCAAACAATCCGTCATCAACCATGAACAAGGTCTTGGGAAATTGGAGTGACGAATGTGCTACTGCGAAGCCAGCCACTTGAATGACGTTCTGTTCCATTATTAATGGGAATGATTGCTCTTACTAGTTAACCCACAATATAGGGCTTTCCTTTTTGAATAGCCCGCTATTTTGGTAGATGTCACTTTGTAACATCTACCAATAATTTTTTGACATTTGACAAGTAGAAACTATGCTATTAATAAAAATGGAAAGATGCACATAGTTCAACACAACAACTCCAGCCGGTCGATCATCAACAACGTTGTGTCTTTGCGGATTGTGTCTTTGAAATTCATGAAAATGATACGGAATTTCATCGAAAAATCATCTTGACAGATGAGGCCAATTTGCACCTGGGTGGTTACGTCACCGTAAGCAATATTGTCGCATCTGACTTTGCTGATGCATCGACTTGAGTGATGTTTATATTTATTGCCAAGAATCCTATTGCCTCGAAAAAGAGCAACCAATTCATAAGTTAACCCATTCGTTAAACGTCAAAAGAGGAACGCGATAATTTTCGGAATTATTTTGAGTTGTTTTCGAATAAATGGAAACAACTCAGGTAAATCGGGCGGAAAATTGGTTTTTACATTACATTTTATTATTATGGCACTAATTATTTAGACGTTCACATGAAATGCTAGTTATGGCTGCGTGCATTGCTTCTAGTCTTGAGCACGGAACTAACGCTAACACCAGTGGCGGTGACCCTCCACTACGACTGCTAGGGAGTGACAAGCAAAGCCATCTGCAACAGTTCAAAATAAACTGGTACAACTTCTTTGGAACCTCTTCCTTGCCAAAAAACTAAAGCACTGACAAATCATTTGATATCTGGGGTATGTGACATGACTGAGATCAATGGATTTTGCGAACCACCAACGCCCATCGTGTTCGACACAACCACCCCAGAAGTTCACCATTTTTTCCAACAAACGGATGGGTAAGAGGCGTGATACCCAGACGAATTCAGTTTCTTTCACCGTCCGTCACTAGCCCTTGTCAGCGGTTTTTCACCCACCCATCGCCAAACAGTAGCCACACCCTCAGTCCGCACGAATCCATCACATCGTTCGAATCCTCCCATCCCAGCTACACCAACATCAAAATAAAAACAAAGTCTCTCTCTCGATGCTCACCAGTACCCAGCACACAGCACCCAGTCTAATTATTGGAGCAGTGCAAATTGCAATTTCTTGTTTTGACTCCAGCTGTTCCAATTGTACAACCAACGCGGGGGCCCATTAAGACCTCCAGCAGACTGTGCAATCAAATTGCTGACTTCCATCGCATCACTCTCCCGCCCCCTTTCGCGGGTGCTAATGCGGCCGTTGCCACTGAATCCACTGAACTAATCGCAATCGCAAGAAAAAAAAAAAAAAACAGAATAGGAACACACACCAGCGCCGCTCAACGTGCTCATAAGTTCCGAGCTAATTAATGCGCTTAATCATTTGATAGAATGAACCTGTTAACCGGAATATCCGTATCCAATGTGCAACAGTGCAGCAGTGATCGTATTCCCGATATCGTATTCGTCGTCGTATCGCTGCTTAGTGAAGACAGCCGTGTCGCCGGGTGGCGGGGTCTATCGTCCTCTCGTTGCATAGGTGCGAACGTTATTAATGGACAAGTTGAAGGTGCAGAGATGGACTCCTACCGAGCCACTGTTGATAGATGGCAGCCCATTTAAATACGCCAGCTCAGATCTGTTCGCATCGACTTGGCGATCGCAGAGACTCAACGATTCGGCGGTTATATCTGGTGATTGCAGTTAATTTTTATAATTTTATTGTAGCTGTTACTGCCAATACACGCCCCGCGCATATATCACTGCTTAATGCACGCCGAGATTTGAGGTTAAGTGGCTGTTAATTGTTAAAGTGCATGCAATTTAAATGCTGCTCGCCACGGCTTTGCGTGGAATCGCGAAATCGCGGAATCGGTGCGCGATGAACGGACGCCGGTGGACGCATACACACGCAAGTCGGGGAGGTGGATTGCGGACAGAGTGGGGTTGAGGAAATGTTGATAGATTTGAGAAAAAATCACAGCGAATTAGAGGCGTCCGAATTTTGACAGGACTGAATTAAGGAGAACGAGTCAACAACTTTTTTTCAAGTTTCCACATCTAAATGCGTTCAACGAGTTGGCCCTTTGTACGGGTTAGGTGCTGCTTATTCAGACCACGCGTACGGAACATATGAGAATCGCAAAGGTGTCTTTACAAACCGTGCACTAAGCTAGGAAGAAGAGGACATGGCCCACCGATCAAATAAGTGAACACTCTCATCAATGATTATGAGAGGATACAAACTTTAACACGTTGAATGCCATTGGGGTCACCGGTGATCGGCACTAAGACTTGTTCGTAAATGGCGTGGCATTCATTGTGTTAACCTTAATTTATAAAGCGATAAACTCGCTGCGCTGCTATGGTTTGCCCTAAAGCTCGGCTCATAATTTTTACCCGATGTTCTTAAATAATTTCAACCAATATTTTTTTTTATACTAATAAATTAGATGCGCTAGCAAATGTGTGTCAAATCCCTCCGAAATTGTGCATACGGCAGTCTCAATCAAACATTATTTCAGTATATTCGACGCCAAAATCTTCGCAGAGATGGAACCATAAAACAACCTGTCGCAGCACTTGCATCTTTTTACCGGATCATTGTCCACGTAATGCCAAACAAGTTCTGAAGCTGCCCGGTGCCAAATGCAACTTGCTAGTTAGCATTCTGACAGGCCACTGCTTACTGGGCCATCACGCTTTTAAGTTGGGGTTTAATTAACAAGACATTTGCAGGAACTTTTTGGCTCGCGAAACGCTGGATTACGTGCTCTGTACCCAGTGCTAGCCAAGTAGCCTCTTCTTCAAGACGCTAAGTGACCTCTTCTTCAAATTGAGTGAAGCAGATAGCCTTCAAGCAACTTAAGCTTCGTCGTGAGGCAGATTATGAGCTAATGTGGCCATATTTAATTCCAATTGTTGCCTTTTTTAATTTCATCATGTTTTGATGTTTTTGAATTTATCTACCTTAGTGATGGAAAGAATTTGCAGCCTCCATTTCAATGACTCACCACCACCAGAGTCCAACATGCGCAGGTACAAACTTGGTCAAGGTAATCACGTCCTCCGCCCTGTAGCACTCCACCATGTCTAACTTATTTTCAAGTCTTTCACAAATAAAGCACTTCCCTCAAAACAGCCAGCCATCCAAACCGTACAGCAAACCAATAAATACCAACCGAGTCCCCTAAAACAAATTAAGCCAAATTAATTGCTCAACACCTAAGCCAACAACTGCGGGGAATGCCAACTTTAATGGTCGATTCTCGAGTAACTACACTTCCTCTGGCAATTCACTTGCATTCAACTGAAATTGCATGCAATGCACCTCACACACACACGATGATCCGAAAAGAAAAAAAAAACAATCAAATTTGCAATTTCACATATCAAACATCAACAAGTATCCTTTAGACCAGTTGAGTGTGAGCCATCGAGGAAGAGAGCCCCCCACCACACTGGAGTGTCGCCCGAAAGGCAGTCGGAGTCAATATTATTGCCAGCATCGAAATAAATCCAAAAAAAACGGGAAAACCAAAGAGAAACCATGTCGTGACTAAGTTAAATTTCCAATACTGCGTTCGCAACAGGTCCTGGACAAGGAGGACAAAGAACACAGGCCTCGCCAGATTATGCACTTGCAGTGCAGTTGCAATCCGGAAAATGAGCGCGCACAACCGCGTGTGCATTTCACACGACGACAAGACGAATCCTAGTCCCTGTTTCAAGTGCACCAAAGGCTCTCCTTCCTCCTGCCGACGCCTCGTCCCTTGACGAAGACTTATTTTCGATTGAAACGCGAAAAATCCTCACTACGCCGCTCTGCCGACCGCCGAATGACATGGCCTACTCACTCTCTGCAGCTAGGGGTTGCCCCACAAATGCACTTTGAGGGAGACGTTCACGGATTGTAGTGTGCCAAAGTGCAGTTATTATCTTGAAAGCGAATCACGTAACTCACACATTCACACACTCACTCACCGCAAGGATACTTGGGCTGTGTGCAAAAATTACGGCCCCCCGCATGCAAAAGAAACGTGCAGTGCTGCACTAAATAGGACCGATACTTGACATTGAAATCGTACCGCTGAAACGAGGTGAAGACCGTCGTCGTCGTCGAAACATGAAAGCCTAAGCACTCTCTCTCTGCAAACACCCACCCCCTCCTCGATTGTGTGTGTGCGCAGTGTTTATTGTCCACTATACGCTAATTTGTTGTAAATTAATTCATCGTTTTGTTGCATGACACACACATACACGGGATTGGATCAATAAATAATCCAACAACTGCACACCAGTCCGCCAAGTGATTGATGATTAATGATTGATCGCTGCGATGATGCGTGTGTGTTTGTGTGGTGATTATAACAACATAATCACATTGTAATTGATAGCAGATAGATTTGTTTTCTATTTTTATTAGAGTTATATCTTTTACCTGAAGGAACATATCACCATCGAGAAGCCCATGCTCGAAGGCTCCCAGCTCTCGGGTCCGATACGCGTCATGGGAGTGGATGTGCGGCATAAGACCGTTCTCCTCCTTCTCCTTATGCATTACAACTGAAAAAAAAAAAAGAAGAAAAATGAAAATGAGTTACATTAATGATTCACACAGACAAGATAATTAAATGCGAGAATAGAAGCGACTCAGGGGGCGGCAGAAAGGCCTCCCTATTGAGATGTGAACGGAATTGGTAATTAATAAATATAAGTGTGATAGATACGGGATTACGGGACACAACAATGAGGAGCAACTGTTATTTATTTTCAATTGGCACTCGTAATTACGATTATTTCCCAAAGGGATAATGTTATTGTTTCTATTTGTTTGTTGGTGATTAGCAGAATTGGGGTAGTATGTTGTCCAGTGGTGGGCGGGGAGGTTGGGTTGGGGCTAATCGATGGAGACTTACGAGGAAAGTGAATTGTCATAAGAGTCTGGAGTTTTTAGTGACATGTGAGCAAGTTTATAAGTCAGGAAGGTCACCAAATTAACCACGCCCCGCCACCAAATTAACCAGTAACACATTTTGCAAAAAATTGCGGTAGGGCATTCGACTCAATGCATTTAACAATGTTTTGCAAAAATTGCAACTGGTATGTAGTGGCAGGGTCTCTATTATTTTTTCAAATTTGAGTTATATATTAACTGAATTAATAACTCATGTCTTATCCTGGACAAATTTGAAGCCTTGTTTTACGTCGTTAATTAGGGCCAGAAAAAACAACGCAAATCGAACTACCGATTCGCATGTGTTGCCATGAATTGCCATATTTTTAACGATGCAAACCGACGCAGCTTTGAAACCACGATAAACCACCTGACAAACGAGGCTTTGGTCTCTTAGGACTCTTATCATTGCTCCATTGCTGTTGTTCAAGCAGACCTTTCTGCCCTTTTTCTAAATAATAATTTTCTATAGTTTGATTGTAGCTTGAAAGAGAAATATTAACGCAGTTCCATGAAAAGAAAAACCAAATTAAATAGGATAGGGTAGGGCTAGTTAGTCAACTAAGTCTCATAAATACCAACCCAATCACAATACAACTATTAGGCTAGAATCAATGGAAAGAATTATGAAATTCTGAAAAAATGAAAATATGAAAATATGTAATCGCAGAGGAATAATATTCTATCAAATGCGTCATGTCCAAGTGCGTGGGGTAAATTGGGCCAAGTGCTTAAAAGTGGGGAAAATGAGTTCCATATAGGACAAAAAGAACGAATTTTTAAGAGAATTTTATTTAAAACATAACAAGTAAGAAATAGTCGCTATTGCAATCAATACAAATAAAAATTGACTCAAGTGAGCACTTGTTAAAAACCCGATTTCGGCAGTTTTAGATAATGCTTCCATGCACATTAGACAATAGCAGCTCCAATTTGAAGTTCCTTGGGAACAGCTGATCATACTAAGAATACAATTTATTCTTAGCGGGATGTTCAGGCTGCAAACTGGTTGTCCTGGCCCAACTTACCCCGCTTCTTGATGAACATTCGTCGTCGTAATTAAAGAAATACTCAAAACAGTTAAATCTCTTATAGAGAATACTAAAATATAGTATAATTTGTTTGCTTAGTGGTGTCTTCAATGTTGTTTGATACTTTAAAGAACGATATTATTTCATAAGCCTAATGTAAGAATTTGAAGACTTGGGTACATGGACCCCAATGCCTAAGTCGGATGATGAAACGTTTGACCAAAAACATGCTCGGGTTTTAAATGCTGTGTGTGTTCCGTCATGACAACGAAATACAAGACCAGTAATTAGCTCAGGCTTTGTACAATCAGATTATCGTTTGATTTGATCTTCACAGAACTTTCATAATACTGTAGTCTTAAATTCCGTAAAAGTCTTCGAAACACACTTCGATCGGTTTTTCGCTCAGAAATCTCAAAAGTTCTTCACGGATAGAATAATAGCTTTACTTCCATTGATGATAAAGAGTTATGGATCGAAGCGGCACATATTTGGTTCAATAAAGTTCCTTTCAAATATAAACACTGTTTTATTTTAGCTAGAATTTAGTTCTAGATCATTTGGATCCTTTTTGCTTTCTAGGATTTGGTTTGAAAGAAGGAAACTGTGCATTGGAAAAAAGTTTAACTCTCCAAATAGAATCTATTTTGGATAACACAAAATCCATTATGATGATTTATTAATTTTTGTGGCTTTTTTGGTTCAATTCGAACACATTTATTTTGACAAAATGTTCGTGTTCCACATAAGTAGATACATAAAATGTGAGACTATTAACGGACAATTTACGCATTAGGAGCTTCCTCACCCTCAACCAGAATATTTTTTTTAAAGATCAACATTTTTTATTTTCAATTACTGGCTTAAAAAAACCATTAAGCACTGAGTTTGTTCTAGCTCTTGATGTTGAATTGTTCAGTGTCCCAACTCAATTGGTCGCTCCACAGGACGGTGCCAATAAAGGGCCCCAACTGTCCAACTTTGAACTACCTGAAACCGCAACCGATTCGGTGGCTATGCCCTCAAAACCCACACCAAAGCCCAACCGGTGGCGTAGAAACCATAAAAACCCTAACGCAGAGTTGAATTTTCCAAATTACTTTCGGTCGTTATTACTCATTCCGTTATCAAGTTATTGGTCAGATAAATAAAACTAGACAGGGTTATTAATTTTAAGGTCACCCAATCTTTTTCGATGGCAAGGGGTGCGCACCACCATCCACGAAAACTCACCCCCAGCCTGACCGACCAGACGGACGAATGGCGAACAAAACCCAAAAGGGATGAAAAATTATCTCAACATTCTCTTTCGTTCTCGCGCCCTTCGCAAGGAGCTCCTCCGCAATAAATTATGATTTCTATCGGAACCGCAGAAGAAGGGAAGAAATATGAAACGAAAATATTACACTGGCCAATTCACGCATTTGCCCAGTGCCAGTGCCAGTGCCACCAGCCAGTACAAGAACTCTGCACCATCAACACCCCCAACCTCCATCCCCTAGTATCTGGAATCAATTTAACCATTCGGCTGGCGGACCACGCCGCGAATTCAAGTGAAAATAAAACGGATTTTATTGCTCCTTTTACTGCGTAATTCTTTTTTACTTTCGCTGGGTTTTTTTTTGCCCCGTTTAATGTTTTTGGAGAATTCAATTAGTAACAAAGACGAAGACGGTGTTGGGGAAGGAGTAGATTGTAGGAGTAAAAGAAGGAGAAGTGAAAAAAAAAACAAAAAAAAATTATCAAATTAATGCGATAGCAGGACAAAAAATTAGAACAACAACAGCCGAAATTGACCCTTTTTGATGAATATGTATGTTTTCTTGCCACCGCGGCACGGTGCGGTGTGGTACGGCGCGGTTCTGCGTTTTGGCGACCTCGGCGTGCGTGTCCTTTCGACGTGAAAAGGACACACATAATTCATAATTTAATTAGAGTAAGTTTCACGTACTCCAAAGAGCTCATTAAAGCGGGTGCTGTTGATTTACACAGAGACTCTCGGACTCGCGATTTACCGCTCTAGTCGCCACTGACCAAAGGTGAGTAGACTTTTGTCCCTGCGCTGCTGCAGATACTTTAAATTTATTGCCCGCTTGCGAAACAATGAAATGTGATATGTTAGCCTTAATGTGGTTGTGGATGGGGAGGTAAGCGTGTGTCCGTGTATGTGTGTAAAAACGCAAGTGTTGTGCTATGATATCACTGCGAAGGAAGTGGAGTCCTCTTTTTGGGGAGAGTTTGAACTGAAAAGCTGGGAGTTGCCGCCTATTTAGTGGAATGTTGAGAGATTAATCAAAAGCATTTGTAGATTAAGTGTAACACACAACAATCTGAAGGATTGTAATGAGCGAGTTGAAATTTGGGTGCCAACAGTACGAGCGAGAGTTACTGGGGTAGATTTTGAGAACGAGATGAGATACAGTGAGCCAAACAAAAACTGGGACACCTTTCACAGTTCAGGTCAATTTTCAATACCAGCATGAAAACGAAATAAATTGCAAAACGAGTTTCTGATTCGGATACTATTTGTAACAACTTTGTAACTCTGTAACTCTGTAACAAATAGATCAATACTTACGACTCAATATAAGTCGAAGAAACTAACAAATCAAAAAAGCATCAGTAAAATTCTTCTTTCCATTTTCTAATGAAACTAAGCAAAAGAAGTTCATCGTTTTCAGCACAAAACTGATCCGATTTAAATCGTTAATGTCTCGAAAAATTGTGTAAAAATAATTTTTTTTTATTAATAGTTCTTGGATCTCTCGCCAAAATCTAGAGAATGGCATTTTCGGATCTTTAAAGTTCGTATGTCAATATTTTTTGGCCAATAACTCGAAAACTATTTGAGCCAGGATGGTCAAACCAATTTTAAACTAAAGTCTTCATCAAGACCTACAGTCTACATTTCTTTTTTTAGATCTTTTAACCCATGAATTTTTAAAAAGCGACAGAGATTATCGCGGGCAACCCTAATTATCTCCCACGGACACAAAGGTCAATATCTTTGCGGATAGTCAGGCGGCGCTTAAATCACTCGCTAATACAACAATAAAATCTAAGACGGTTTTCAGTTGCTTTAAAGCACTGCAACAACTCTCTAGCCGGTTCTCGGTTATCTTATGTTGGGTACCTGGACGGAAATTAAATAGCCGATGCGAGGGAAGGGGTTCAAAGTTCGCGTATACTCCAATTAAACCCATTTGCCCGGAATATAACCGGAGTAGGACCGAAAACATTTTGAAACTATCCAGGGAGAACTGTAGTCTATTGTGTTTAAACGGGTCACTGCTTATAGGGGCATCATGCCATCGAAAACTTGACTTCTCATTGCAAAGTTCAAAATGAAAACTCTATTTTATTTTACCTATCCAACCTAAGACCTGTCCAACTATATTCAACGACTCAAATCGATCAATTGTTTCTAAAAATGGTTTTGTTAACAACTTCCTCAAATTTCAACAACCCACAATAAACCACATTCACACCTGTTTATTTTTCGGTGTTTCACGTTTATTGTCAACAACATCGAAATGACCAATTTTGAAACAGCGTAACCGACACAAATTTCTTTCTATAAAGCATGTGCACTATAAGTTTGAAACTTAAGTTAGTTTTTTTAATGAGCTCCACGCTTATGGGTGCGCCTAAAACGAATCTGTCTAAAATAATACAGCCCTTTCAGATTCCACGACCTAATAACTGAAATAACCTCAATTTTGTTTCTCGACTCGACACACACACCACAAATCTTATTGTTAAGAGTAACTACAAAATGTGGTTTCAGAATGTAACTTCAAATTTGTTGTGTGGTCTAGATGAAAGAGCAAATTAAAAATTGTGTAGGAATTGTTTTTGCGAATGCCGCTTTCGAATCCAACATAAAACCACAGATTTGTTGCTGAAGTTGGTGTAAGAGGAAACTGACGCCTATCTCGAGTCACCCTGAAAGACCACTCCAAGCTTAATGAGAATTATAATTTCTTCTAACAATTAAGTAGAGATAGTGGCGTATTACTAGGGAAACTCTCATTTTAGGCTTCAAATAAAGTTACACTGGCTGTCTGCTCGTACTGACTGAGGAAATACGTGAAAGATGATCCTCATGGCAGGTTTTGCAAAGATTCAAATTGCACACACATTCTTAACTGCTTTAAACCATTTCTTTGGTGTCCAACATTCACAATCTCACACTGACTTCATTTCGACATTAAACACTCCTGCAACTGACATGACACACACTTTACCTCGAGTTGCGATCCCTCGCATAACTTCTGTCGTGTTGCGCAACACAAATCCACCGCCCCAATCTACCATTCCCATTTTGACAGCCTGAAATGTCATTTCGCGGTAATAAATATGCTCTTTTTAAGTTTTTCTTTAATTAAATTACTCGTATTCATGTCAAAAATACAATAAATCCGCTCGCTACCTAACCGCGGCCTGACAATCCAGGGAACCACTTACACAAAAGAATCCCAGATTGCGAGCGCACCAGCGGCCAAAAGTACGTTTCATTTCCATCAAAGGAGCTCCGCTTGCCCGTCCTGTTCCGCCGCCATCAACATCTCCGTCGAGTAATATTTTCATGTGAAAAGATTATGCCACTCGATAAGCGTCAACTCCTCTTGAGTTACTTACTTAATTAAATCAAAGGTGCTGCGAGGCGCTCTCCCCACCTGCCGGCACCGACCGCAGCGAGCAACGAACGGAGCACACACGAAGTAATTAGACAAATTAAAATCATTGCTAGCAGTGTGGCTGCCAGAAGGAGACCTGCGATGCTCTCGGTTCTCATAAGAAAAGTTGTAATCTCCCACCGGCAGCGCGGCCATCTCGTGGAAAGTCGGCGAGACTCGAGACTTGGGACATGAGACATCTTTCTAAGCGGGTGATATGGAAATGCGACACCGGCAGTGTCAGGGAATTAAGTCAGCTCAGCGGCTTAGAGCTGCGTGTGTGTGGTCCCTCGTCTACGCGCGTCGGAGTGTGGGTTGCCAATAAAAGTGACTAATTGCCAAAATGGCTCTGTTTGGTATTTTTATGAATGCCACTAAAACTGCTTCGTTTTATCTGCGAAATCGAAATTTATTCCTCCTCCCTGTCGCTGAGCAGGGGAGGGAGGTGGGAGCCCCGGACAAATGCACGGCAAAGAGGAGAAATAGAGAAAATAAAAATTGTTTATTTATTTCGTTCCTTTTTTTTCCTGTATTCACTCGGGTTAATTTGAACGGCTGCCGCCACCACCGCCACCCAACACTGCCACCGTCACCCTGCTGCCGTTACCGGTGCCGGTGCCATTTTTCCCTGGGTATGATGAATTAACGCGCTACCCTAGATAAAACCCATAAAGGTCCCAATAACCATTGGGGGTGGGGTTCTCTGTCCTTCGTAGTTTATTCCTCATCCTTCTTCGTCCTTCTTCGCCGTCATCGTCGACGAACTGAGTTGAACTACTTGGAATTTTAATAACATATTCGAAGGCAGAAACGAAGTGGGGGGTGTGTGTGTCAGCCAGGTTACACAGGCTCGGGAGAGGGTGCAGTTTGGGTGGGGCGAATTGGATTATTTCTGAAAACAAAAAAATAAAAAAGAAAATCTTTTCCCGTTCCTTTTAAGGTCGACTGTGTTACATAAATGCCGAAAAATTAACGTCAAAACCAAACCCGTGTTTGACTTCAACACCTTCGTTGCTTAAAGTACTGGAAGTAGCCATCTAACAGGTCAGTGTATGGGGCATGTGCGATGGTACGAAGAAATTTAGAGATACTCAATGACTGGTAAAGTTTAAACTTTAACGTCGACCAAGTGCTTATTTATCAGAATTAATTGGGACAATCAATGATTTGATTTGTTTTACAATATGGTTGTAAGAATTTAGCTTTATGAATTAATGTTTTTTATTAAAAAAAGTCTTTTAATTCCGGGGCATAGAACCATACCTCAATAATTTCTGAAATCAGCTCGTTCTTGGTTATGCAATTCCTTTTGCTGTGCTTGGCTATAATAATGGCCCAGAGATTCACAATCGGATTAAGATAAGAACAGGCCTTTCCAGAACATTTATATATTTCTCCGTGAAACATTGCTTGATTTTTTTGACGGTATCTTATTGAATAATGGGACTGCCGGCCTCCTCGAATTTTATACAGGAGCATATGGGCCAAAACGTGTGTAAAAATTTCTTAGTAAAAACGTATACACTTTTAATAAATCGAGCCTTCATCGTTAAATGTGGAAAAACGAGGGTTTCTCCATGAAACCATCCGAGGTTTCTCCTCCGATTTTATAGGGCTCATCATCATCATTAGTGGCGTAACAGCCCACGAAGGGACAGAGCCTAGCTTCTTCGCGTCTCTCCACTGTGTTGTGCGCGATATATTTTGACACATGTGGCGGGGACCTACAGTTTATTGCCGATTCCGATCGGCGAATTGCGAAAGCTTTCCATGACCGAAGTACTCCAGGAGGACTGTCAATCGTTCGCTGGAGGTGGAGTCGTGAAAAATGTTTGTGGTATTATTTCCCCGGGCTGTATTCGAACCCGGGCACTCTCGCTTACCAGTCCGACGCACTAACGATTAAACCACGGCGCCCGATTTTATAGGGTTGGCTGGAATGAATTGCCCACATGCCTACACAACCCGAACAATAAACAAGTTGTTCGAATGTTAAAAATGAAAATAGCTAAGTGCGGAGTATAGAGTAGTCGTGCTAAAATCACGGGTATTTGGGCAATTCATCCCATTATAGTGTAATAGATTGTAAAGTATTGTTATTGGGAACGTCAGCAAATTTGAGAGCACCGACAAGCGCTTTTTCCAATTCCACAGAGCAACCAGCTCTCGTCGGCCATTCGAAAAGTGTACGTCATTGAGTAAAGTCGACAACGACAGAAACAAAGTACATTATATACATATATTGTACAATAGTGAAAAATTATATGGGCCGAAATTCTGTTTGCGATTTACTACTAAAACGAAACACAATCGAGCGATTAAAAGTGGACCATGTACGACAGTAGCTTTGCAAACGGTGGCGGAAAATAACAGTTTGGCTGGGAAGATTTATTTATGCATTCACCATGTAAGGCAATACTCATTCAGGGATAATTACTCTGGTTCTAGAGACCATAAATTCATACTTTGATGTATTCTTCCCTTTGCTCTTTTTTAAATTAATTAATACAACAAATACAGAGTTTTTTTTTTAATTAAAGATGTCAAACTCAGTATAATCGTGGTAGTCATTTAGTCTCTTTCTGGTAACTTTAAAACTGTGACAGAAGATTCAAAGTTATTCGCGAAAAAGCCAACAGTATCAGTTCCCATCTTTTGCCAGTAAACGCCTTCGCTAGACTTAAAAGTTCTTTTCTAGATAAGGACTACATTTTTCTAAAAGTTTTTAAACAAAACTTAGTTAAGTTAGACGAAGGATTTTTATTTTTATGCTCTTATGCGATCAATGGTAAAGACCAAATCGAAATTTTAACATTCTCTAATCCAAGAGAGTTATGTTTTTATAGACCTGACCTTGCACCTTCAGATTGTTTCTATCTGTGTAGAGTGCTTTATCAGCCAGTTCCAAAAGTTTGCGACAGCTACTAGGTGACTGAGTTTTCGTTAAAATTAGATAAATAGAGGAGACGTTTGTATGTTTGAAGTTAGTAAGATATAAATTTCTTCAACAACTACATGGAACGTGATAAGATCGGTTTTCGAAAAGGGCTGAGCCAAGCTCTCATTTCGAAAAAAAAAAAAAAAACAGTATCCAATCCTTCGATTTATGTTATTTCAATTTACGTCGTGTTAGCTTATGTTGTGAAAAATTTTGAACCTTCCCTTGTTTAACGTCATCCTATTTCTCCATTGCCACATTCGGAGATTTTCTTAGTCGCTTAAATTTGAAATTGCTTCATTAACACAGTTTAAATTTAAAAATTGGCAGTTAAAATTAAACTTAATCGTGGATTTGGTTTGTTTTTTTTTTTTTTTACTTTTCGACTTTACGAACAGCCATTTTTCGTACTTCTTGGTTTATTTCACTCGATTTGCGTCCCCATTTCTTAGAATACATCTCGGCATAAATCCAGGGAATACTGTACTTACTTAATCGGATCCTCCCAGTTCTCCAAAGCTATGCCACCTAACTCAAAAAAAAAGCAAAGCTGCACGGGACGACAGGACCAATTGATAACAATTCTACAATGTCGTATTGCTCGAACGCACGTCCACCTATCTGCACCTAAACAGACTCCTATTGTCCCATGCCTACGATCTGATATAGCCTGAACCGGGCCATGGAGCTGTCCCTGTTGACAACAAGTTTGCGTACTGAGATGCGATTTCAATTTTTTTTCCTTTCTTCAGAAAAAAACCTCACCAGGTCCACAAGAAAATATTTACCGGTCATAATGAACTCATTAGCAAAGCAGTGTTCAATTGATAAAGGCTATTATTAAGGCGACTAATGGCGAAACGCGTGAATGAAATACCTACTCCAATATCGACCACAGTCCACACCCCACACCAACCATCCAACCCCCACCACGTGTGAGTTTGCAATTTTTCCTCGCACCGCGCATGCCCATGACGAGTGTGTGATGGTGTATGTGCCTTCTTGTCTTTTATATAGGGCAGACAACAAAAGTGGTAGTACATACACCGTCTTCACCGAAATTGACAGTGCGCCGCCATTCACCCCTGATAAACAAAACCAAAAAAAAAAAAACAAACCCTTACTCAAAGCTCGACTGCAAATAAATTGGGTATCAACCCCTTGGTAACCTTGTTGCAAGAAAGACCCACACTCGGAGGGTGGTAAATATCGACATTAAAACGGTGAAACTTATAAATTTGTGGGTGGGTAGGGTTCGCACCTTATGTAATCGAAGAGGAGTGAATCTTCTTTCTCCCCTGTGTGCGGTGGGCAAAACCCTGAGATAAACTATTTCAAAAAGTGTCTGCGCAAGTTTGGATTTATAACCTCTATATGGAAGAAACAAGAAAGGAAAAAGAAAATTCCCGGGGATTCGTCTCAGAAGAGGGTGGGTTCCGACCACGACGACGCCATTACACTTTGCCAAGTGAAAATGTCAAAAAACACACACATGCACACAGTAATCAAAATGGCCGTCGTAAATATTGACATTTTGATCGGAAAGGAAAAATTTATTTGTATCTGCTGCCGTGCGGGGAGCGCCTTCGGCGCTTCAGAAATCATCACGTTCGCGCGCCAAGACACCCCCAATCAGCTGTCAGTGATTGACATGCCATACGCCCTGTTTTCCTTTTTTTGCGGATTACAAAACAGAAACAGAGAAACACATGCATGTTTACCTTTTTCCAAAGAAGTCAACTTTCGATACACGATGCACCGTGTTCACGTGTGTGCGGGTGTCTGTGCATCGTCCGTAGTACTACTGGCATGTTTACTATCACGTTGTGTACTATGGTAGTAGGCTCATTTGTATCTCGATCGTCATGTCACGCAATGGCGTGACCGTTTGCCAACAAAACTGGGCAAACTGTGCTCAGTTTGATGCACGCAGAGCCGATTTCAGCCGACAGTGCCGCCAGACGTCGTCTCTTCACGTGTGCGGGTGTCTCCATGTCTCCGCGCGTGTGTGTGGGGGTATGTTAGAGACCTTCCTGACCAAATGACCTTGTGTTGGGTGTTTTAAAAAATTAATTTACTCAAATTCTGCGATACAGAGATTTTGCCCGACCAGGGTGTTTGAGAGGGGCCTCAAACTTCTTGGCATTCACGGTGGGAATGGGAAATCGCTGGCCTAGTTTTTCGGTGGTTCTTGGAAAATTTCGTTGTGTTGTTTTTCTCTCTTGGGAGTATAATGTCTCAATTACCATTGTGATGCATGTTATCAAATCAAAGTCATGTACATTATACAATTTACAATTTAACAAGTTAATTGCGATTGGGCTTATGAAAAAAAAAAACAAAAATAACAACAACAGAAAAAAAACGGATAATTGATGAAATTCTCTGATTGCAGAAATGGAAAACATTTTTTTCTACTTTGTACGCAACAATATGCTGCCAATTACAATCGCATTTGATGATTTAATTACAAAAATACATTATTACGGTAGCAAATGATGATCGTGTGTGTGGGGGCTGGGAAGCACGTGAGTCACAATAAGTCAAAGAATTTTAGAAAAAATTCTATGACAGATCTAAAAAACTAAGAAATACGGTAATTTGTGTGAGGTTACATTTAAAAATAGCGTACTGACATCGAACCAGCACACGCTTGTTTTTAGTGTTCTTAGTCAATTTCTCAGTTCTCAAATGAATGGTGTAAAAAAGGGTTTTTTGCTCCAATAGAATTCATATTACATCTTCAATGTCTACTGAATTGTTATTTCTCAAAATTTTAATTGCCTTTGGGTCATTCGACGAAGGATCGACCGACGTTCTAAAAAAAACCCCCCTCTGATTTGGCTCAAAGTGTATAGAGCTATTTATCGAAGTGTTACAAGTCATGGGAAAAAAAAGTTTCCCAACTCACAATAGTTTGCGTATAGCGCAGGTTCAAAAATTGGTAAAAAGTTAAATTTCAAGATTTCTTTAAAAATTCAAAAAATTATAGCTTCTCTGCTTATCAGTATTTTGAAAATTACCTAACATAATTTTTATTTGCAAGAACGAAGGGTAGTTCAAAGTGCCCTTTTTGACACGTATCCTTGAATATCTCAAAAAACGACATTTTAATTTTCTTAATTCTTTTATAGGTATGTGAAAAAACTAATTTTCACCTATCTTCATCCCCAATCGCTAAAAGGTTTTTTCCACTTTCTTTATAAAAATTTTGCTTGCTGATAATTTCAAGAAATTAGAAATAACCGGGATTTACTTTTCCCCGGCATTAAAATTTCAATGTTGATCGAAAATATTTCAAAGCCTTTTTCTCAAGGATATATACAGAAATCACTGCAACTGTTCGAAATTTTTTTCACCAATATTCTACATTTCGAGTGAAAGCGGATTCAAATCAAATTTTAATTTTTTTGAAATAAAATTCAGTGTTCTGCAATCCGTGTGAATTCGAATTTTTCAAACCCAATTCGAATTCATATTTAAAATGTCGAAATTAACTTTTTATTCAAAATCATTTAAAAACATTTAGTTAAAACTTTGGTTCTTAATTGAAATGACCAAGAGATTTCCGCAAAATCAATTAAGTCCATAAAACAAAATTTAAATCAAAAATTATAATTATACCAAGTTTGATTTTCCAACAACTGGAGTTAGGGCTCATTTAATACATAAAGCAGCAGTCGTCTAGCCGACACTCGGTTACCTTTTGTTGGGTACCGGGACATCAAGGAATTGAGGGAAATAAAATAGCCAATGCACTAATGAAGCATGGTGTGTCTAATCCTTCGGACTCCAAGTAAACCAGTTTTCAGTGACTTCGACGTTAAAGTCTTCATAGAGCCTGGTATTGGATGCAATCAAGGCACTCCCTGTCGGGTCGCCAAGATTGTTTGGTCGAAATATAACTGTCGAAGGACGGAATAAATGTTGAACCTTCCTAGGTTAAATTGCAATCTATTGGTGGAACGGACGTCAGAAAGGGTAACACTAAAACTGCATGTCAAGCCGCAACTTGAAGTTGGTCTCTTATGACTACAATCAACCAATCGACAAAGACGCGTGCATCGATTGCGCTTTGTAAGCAAAAATTATTTTATTTCTAGGGTAAAACAGAATTCACAGTTTTTGCGCTAGCCTCAGACTTCTAAAACTCTGTTGATAGAGCCCACAGTAACCCTGAGCTGATCGAAACGGCCTCCCGCTGCAACAAAAAATTAGCTATCGACATGATACAGTAGTATTACTCCCGCTGTTATCTCCCACTGCAGTTCCGTTTTTATTTTTTAAGTTTTAATTTGATCGTTACTTTTTTACTTTCCTTAAGTGCTTCATTTAGCTTACTTTTCTGTCTAATGATCCTTTTTTCTTTGGAGATCCTTGATCATTAATCTTGCTTCGACTTCGGTTTGAAAAAACTCTAATGATCTTATACATCTACGGCGATCTCTTAATAAGGACAAAAAGAAAAAAAATTGAATTCGGACCCACGAGTAATTTGTTGTTTTAGTCAGTAGCACACAAATGACCACACCAAAAAGGACAACAAACTGTGGACACACAAACACAGCCACCCACACACGTGCGTCACACTCCGAAGTTTATTTAACTTGACGACACGCGTCCCAAGTCAAAACAACGGCGAGCACCCAAAAGAGTTAATGGACCAGAACGTCTGATTCGCCTGATACCCACCTCGGACACCGGCCACACTTTTCAGATAGTTGTCATTAATTCCTCTCCAAGGATTAAAAGGACTTTTAGTTGGGAAATTTCTATTTCTATTCAATATACCAGCGAAGTAATAGAGAAAGAAAAGAAGAACACAAAAAAGGAGAATGAAACGAAACGAAACGGGGGCAGACGCTAATGAACACGGGGATGTGTATTGTAGTTGTAGTTCCGGTTGGCAGGGAGGTTACTCGACCATACGGTACTTATTAGAGGCCAATCCTAGGAAGGGTTTTCTTTTTTTTTTCTCTCTGTACTTCCAGCGTCGTCGTCGTCCTGGTCGTCAGCGACGGCGGCTGTCGGTCGACCGTCAGGTAACAAAAGGTATCTGTTATTGTTGTTGTGCGGTGCGGCTGGCAGAAGAGTCAATGCCCCCTTTGGAATAAAGGCCTATTAACAACCGAGCGAGGGTATCCTCTTGAGGAAACATATGCCATTGTAAATCAACCAAATTGTTGTGTTATCCATGTTGACGAGTGTAGTGCGGCGGCCTTTTTTGTGGGATATGGCATGATGAGTGTGTGTCCTGGGTTGATCCTCTTTAAATGGGATATGGGCAGGATACCAGTTAATCCTACAAGGATGCGCCACGAATGAAATATAAATGACTTTTTAATTTCGTAAATTGGTTTCGCTGGATCCGAAATAAAAGCCCTTGCGTGGCACTCGGGGAGAAGATGTCATTAATCAGAGGTCTGTGTGTAGTGGGCGAAATCCTGTGGACGTGAACACGTGACGGAGCGGAAACAATATAAAAATTCTGTGAAGGGATTACCGAAGGCTTTGTAGATATAAAAGTTCCCACGCAGAACTACTTAGTCCTGTCACATTGACCATTCCGTCAATCTCTTATTATTTTTATTCAAATTTGTTCCCTTGTCAGAGACCACAAATTGACCAAACTACACAGAGTTTGCCCATCCCAAATTCACCCGGACAAGGACATCGTCAATGTCCAGTCCGCCGGATGTCTTTTCTTCGTCGACAACTCAGGAAATCTATTAACCGAAGAGCCATTCCCTCAAACTTCGACATTTTATGTTTGACACGTGTCAAAGATTTGCACAGCCCCTCTCTCGCCAACACTTGTCTCCCGTGCATTGGTGGTGGTGCTTTATCCGAAAAATGTGTTTATTGCTTACCACACGGAAAATACACAAATAGCAGCGGGGAAAATCTCTAAGCAAACATTTTAACGAAAATGTACAAAATAATTACCGGTCCCTGAAGGCAAAACCCCGAAGTCGAAAAAATGGGAAAAAAATTGATAAATTGTCAGACTGTTTGTCAAACTAATTAAAAGCAATTAATGATAGCCTCGCCGGATGTGTTTCACTTTTTGGGCCAACTCACCTTGAAAGTAACTTTTCGTCCTTAAGTAACTAACAGACAGCCTTAGTATGCTCAGTCGATCCAATTTGCTAAGAATATTCTGCTCGAAGGGTAGCAGTGACGCAAGCAGATCCAATTCAGCGTTAAGACGTTCCCGATGTCGCTTTGATGGATTGCTCTTGGTGACGCCATCTTTTGGTGGGGGCTTTAAACTGCAATTAGAATACAAAAGAGAAAAAAACATGAATTTATTGAACAAAACTGACAACAATTAATTGTTTTGTTGACAATTACATTGTCAACATTGTGTGACCTAACAAAAAAGGACACCAATTCAAAGTTCGGTGTAGTGAAAGGGTATTTGTGTATGCATTTTGTTTTGTTGTTATATTCGGGGTGTGAGGCAAATACAATGGCAACAAAAAAGGCCAGTTACTGGGGGTAAAGGACCTCACCATAGGGTGAAATCGATTAGCCATGCCCACTTGATCTCATAATTACAACATAAGGTCCTTCAACACACACACAGAGAGACACCAGGGGTGAGACGTTAATGTAATCAATATCCTATGGTTTCGCAATCTTCCTTTAAGGGGTGTTGATATTGTTGCTGTTACCGGGCTCTCACACTGGCGTTTCAGCGTTGTTTTAGGGGATTTACCAGGAAGAACGTCAGCAGCCTACGATGGATGGCCAATCCCAAAAACAGAAACAAAAAAAAAGGAAAACGAACACGGATTCGGACGCGGTGTGGCAGAACAGCTTGAGATTTTCCTATTTTCTCATAATTTAATTATGAAGGTGTGGCACGGCGGTGTAGTTGGCTGTTGTGTTGAATTCGAAGGATTATAATTTATCCTCTGTCAAAGTTTGGTAATCTCCTTTGTTTTGGCTGTCATGTTGAATGACTTGAGCAATTGTATTGTGGTTTGGCGTATCCTTGATGAATTGAAAGAAGAATGAGAAATAATGAAAATGGGAGGTGGTAGTCCGTGATGACGTTACCCGAAATAAGGGCACTAGAAGGGAATTTCAGAGTTAATTGATAACAAAATAATCCCCGGACTCAACCTTAACCAAGAATCTAAACAGCAGTGGACTTCATTCGATTTGTGCCTTACGAGCCAATCAGAGTAAGTTACATTCTCTTTAGACCATGGAACACCTTTTAACCGACTGGCCAAATCAGAGTCCAAACAATCAACAAATTACAGTAACAAGAACCGACTTCGCGAAAATCCCATCTAACAGCTTAGTGACTCCCCATTTTCTTCAATTCAAAGACACATTCACTGCAAAGCAAAGTTTGAAAAAAAAAAAATAAGAAAAGTTGACACTTCGGAAGATCAGCTTTAATTCGGTATTTGTAGGCATTTAATTAGTTCAAGTTATGAAGCCTCTAGTGCATTCGACCCACGAGCTCTTCCCCAATTGCGCTCTGCAAAAAAAAAAAATTATAAAATCTCATTGGATCTTGAAATCAATTTTCGTAGCGAAGTCTTAGGTTTTCTTTTGTGTAGAATCATGGAGGACCTATGTGTTGCCAACCATCCGGAAACGATTTAAGTATTTAAGGCCAATATTAACCAAGCAATATGTAAGCTATAGCCTAAAACCATCAAAAAGGTCTTGGAAAATTGAACTCAGAGAATGCACTACTGGCTTTATAGTCGACTTACCCCTTGAACGAAGTTGTGTTTTATAATTAATGGAAATGTTCCTCTTGAACAGCTCCTACCAATAAACTGCAATGTAACAAAAATAATAAATGGCTGTTACCGCCTAGCCAACCCCGGAGATAGGCGTCTGTGCTTGGACTTAACAATTGTCTAGAATAGGCACCACGTGGTTGCCTTCCCGACCAAATACTTAGCCTCTCTAAACCGCGATGAAAAGACTAAGTTCGCTTAAACGTTAAAAATTTTAATTCGATAATTTTTAAAACTAAACTCGTAACTAAATACAAAAGTCTTCTAGAACTAACTTAGAACTAATCTCGAAAGACTTCAAAAATGTACAACCGTTTAGTTCCCGTCGACGAGGC
This sequence comes from Syritta pipiens, assembly GCA_905187475.1. Taxonomy (NCBI): domain Eukaryota; kingdom Metazoa; phylum Arthropoda; class Insecta; order Diptera; family Syrphidae; genus Syritta; species Syritta pipiens. The sequence goes on along the minus strand of LR994572.1, from coordinate 66,484,462 downwards.
AAAGCAAAAAAGACCGTACTTCAAAAAAAAAAACCAAAGAAAACAAATAAAAACGTGATTACTGCGAGTTTCGAACCCCCGATAACCCCTGCTCTCTCTCTCTCTCTAAACCCTGCTTCCCGACGCATCAACGGCCATCGTCACAGGGGATTTAAAACATTTTTCAGTGAACATACCAAATAAGGGCTATATACACGCCTCCAGCGCGATGTTTTCCCGCTTACCCGAGAAATCGAATAGATAGAACCTTACAATAGCACTTGCGATTTCTTCTTTTACTGCGCTCCACGTTCGATCTTCCAGGGGGGATGTGGTTGGACTCCTGTGGTGTGGACGTTTTTCGCACGCACGTGATTTATGTCTCTCGATAGCTCCTTGCGGTCGTGGCTGATGCGCTTTCTTTACAGCTATTCGGGAAACCTCGTAACACCATTCAAGCGAACAAGGATCTTCAAACTAGGATCATTAGCCTACGATAAGAGTACCTACCATTTATCACAAAAAACAAACACACTACACTGTTATACTATTCTCTTTCTCTTTTTTTTTTATTAATCCTCCTCTGTGGAGGGGACAAGCTCACTAGACTCTCGAATGCGAAGTGCCCTTGAGAGCGAACTTCTTGGCTCAGATCGAATGCCGTACCGTGCTCTTTGAAGACTTACTGATTCCTCTTCCCTATGGCCAAATCATCTGTAGCTGTCTCTCAGCACGTTATTCGATGCTCGCCACGGGATTCGAACCTGAACCCGTCAGATCCCGAGTCAACCTTCTACCCACTGGCACCCCAAGACCCATGACCGGAGCTTGTCATTATTCCCACCTGACGAGCTAGGCTCCTCCACCCTCATCATAGAAGAACGTGTGGTATACTTCTAGGCGAAAACCTTTAAAAGAGTCACCCATAATATGACCTCTAATGAAGCAAATTATGTAATTTCTGCTTGCCTCAACTTTGCCTTCATTATTTCAATCATTTACAAATTATATACTTTGGGCAAAGTGCTTCGAGCTACTGATGTTTCCAACTTGATTCTGAAGGTAACTCGCCCTTCACCATGCAATAACAAGATAAGATAGAAAAGAAAGAAATTTGTGAGACTATCCAATTTCAACTCCATATGACTGATGTTGTAAGTCTTTTAATCTTAATGTTATTCAGATCATATGGAAGATTGATAAAATAACAAAAGGTCTCTGCGGACATTGTGAACCAAAGCCTGGCTTTAAGGACTAGAAAACACGACGCAGATGGTATTGCAATTTTGTCAACGACACAAGCCCCCTATAGTTTTCAATCATGCAACTTCGAAAGGAGGAAAATCGGAACGACACTAACCTAGGTTGTGGTCTAAGTATCTGAAGAATAGAAACCATGTAAGCGGAACAGAAAAATGACATAAATGTATGACAATGTCAGAAAATGTCACACAGCATTTAAAATACGAAACCCTCAATAATTTCTGTCTCCAATGTCCTAAGTCAATACAGCTTAACCCTATAATACATGGTTATTCATAACGCTTTTTTAACGATATTTCGTAAAATTCTCTCTCCGGTAGGAAAAATGGATTTCTATTTTTTAACCCTTGAATTGTTCTTTACTTATTTTTATTTTTCGCATGTAAGGTGTGAGTAGATGAAAAACTAATTCTGCCAGTGAAAAAACGTAATGAATTTGTTTTAAGAAGAAAGTTGAATTAAATATTTTCATATATTCTGGGTTTTTGGCTAATGATTTACTTTAATGTAATGAATATGAGCCAGAGTCAGTTAGAAGGGCCCTTACGTACATTGATGCATATTCGAATCAGCATATTCGTATTTTTTATTTTTATAATTCCAATTCACAAAGTTGTAAATTTTTCTAAAAGCAACTTCGTTTCCTTTCGTTATTTTTGAAAATAAGAATTTATGCAGAGGTTAATACTTTAATTCTGAAAGTGATTAGCAATTTTTTGTAAGGCTTTCCTTTTAAAATTTCTAGAAAGTTTTTCGCTCTAAATAATGAGGTGGATAAGATTTTTTGCTTGAGAGATGTGAATTTATGGTTTTTACTATAGTAGTAGTATTAAAATAAATAATCTGCGTCCTAAATTCATTTGGTTTTTACAACTAATATAGTAAAAAAAACTTTTCGTCTTTATTAAGTTTCGAAGTTTTAATTAAAAACCTTTAATAAAATCTATTTTTTTTTTTCTAAAAACACTGCAAAATTTTACACTGTGGCAATTCTAGGAAGTAGAGATAGTTCTAAAAAAAACTACAAGAGTGCTGCCGATGCTAGGTAAAAGGGTAATTGGGCATTCCGAATTGAACCGTCAATCAGAGTGGATGTAAAATATAAAAAGTAAAATAAAAAAATTATATGCATACATAAAAAGTGGTTTTATTTTAAATTGTTTACAACACCTAGATTTATTTTTCAAGTTTTCTGCTAGTAAAATTTTAGCAAAAAAAAATACTTTTCATTTATTTCAATATCCCAATAAGCAATAGAAAAATTATCAGGAATGATTTTCTTACTTCCTCAAATGACAACTATAACAAAACTAGTGTCATGATAATTTCTCATGTCCTTTTAAGAAAACCGTCACATTAACAAACCGTCACATAAACAAATTCCGTGCAATCCCTTTGCTGAAGGACTATTTGAAAGACTTTTTGAAAGTGTCTCGGATCTCAGTAAAAGTGATCCAACTGTATTGAACCACACTCAGAAATATTCGATGCACAGCGCAGTTTGGGTTAAGAACCTCCGAGCCACTTGAAACGTGCACTGGACTTCGGCAAAGAAGCGCGCTGTCATATGATTTCTTCTATCTCTTGCCGGAGCAAATAATGCGGCGGTCTAACGTCAACACGGAAGACACTATTTGGCGCATGTTGGTCCAGCTGCTAGGCTACGAAAATGACATTAATATCGTCACATGTTCTAAATCAGCGGTCTGTTGTAGAAGCTTTCACTGCAATTGAGGAGCAGGCTAAACGAGCTGGGCTTAGTAATAAATGAAATCCGTCACCCACCGCCTAGGACAAAATATGACCGTAGACAATTATGACTTCGAGGTCGTTAAGGACTTCGTATAACTCGGGGTAAATGAAAACTCTACAAATGACATCAAAGTGGATATTTATTCAGTCCTGCTGTATTGAACCGAAAGTTGGGCGACGAGCATTACTGCAGAGCTGTTCCTTGGCTTCTTTCAAAGAAAAATTCTGCTGCGGATATTCGGGGAATGGAGGAGAAGACATAACCACCGGCTTTAAGGTGTACAAAGGTGTGAGTAGGAAGAAAAAAGCCCGTCAGCCACAGGGCAAAAGGAGCATGGCGCTCCAGGCAAAAGGGTCTTTGAATCTGAGCATCCCGGTTCGAGTAGAAGAGGAAGAGGGAACCTCTGGAAGCAGCATGCCCGGACGGTCACCGTTGGAAGGCAGCTTTAAGTCAAGGACAAATTCTTCAAGGGTTGGTTGTATGACAAGTAGAAGCAAAAAGAAATGTGATGACACTGTCGATGTTTTAATGCAAAATGTTTAACGTTTGAGCGATCACTTCCCGTGTAAAACAATTGAAAATAAGCATTTTAAGAATTTCTTAAGCGGCTCATCGTGAAACTAGTAAGGCTTTCAATTAATCGATTTCAATTCAAATTAGACTTCAACAATTTTTAAGAAAATAAAAGAGAAATCTTCACTAAAAATTAATGTTGTTCACCAAAAATTAATGTAATTGTTATGAGAAGTTAAGGGTATCAGTAGAATCGCCGTGGGTACCAAAAAAATTGAACCCTTTTAAATCCACTTGTGGTGGCCCTATCAATATGGTTCAACTTAAGCATCTATAGGAGCTCTATTGTTAAGCCAAGTTTTAGAACATTCTTCTTTAAGGCGTTGGATATTTTTTTGGCTACAATTACTGATATTACTAGAATAATTAACAAAAAAGGACGTTCAAGTGTAACGATTAAAATTTACTTCCAAAAGAAAACAATTCTATTTTTTTTTTATTCCGGATCTTTTTGGGTTTTTGTGAAAAAAAAAATGGAATTTCTGTCACGTTTTTGAAGTTACAACAAAAAGTCTAGCTGCCTAACATGATTCTGCTGAGTTTAGCCATCTTCGTTTTTATCGTATGAATTGATTTTGAACGAAGGCAGAGAGAAAAATGCGTCTCCATTCCAAATTACAATATGATGGTCTCTAGAGCCACTAAAGTGTAACTACTTATGAAAAAGTATTTCCGCCTAGCTTTTTTTTCTAAGCATATTGTCTCGCATTTTCTTCTATTAACCACGTACAATGTTGCCCGTCAAAAAGAATGAAAATGACAGCGAGGTAAGGAAAACGCCCACTGCAGCGTCTTTCTGACTCACACGTGCATTAAAGTTATAAGGCCAATCATTTCATAACCTCCCCGGGGCTACGTCAATTATAGACACAAAAAAAATAGCCAGACCTCGTGGGTCGATCAGTATTGAAACTAATTGAAATTTCCGAAAACTCTTTTTTTTTTTGCTGTCCTCTTTCACTTTTATGTACACATATGCACTTGGTATTCTTTTATAGCCGAATGGGATATACAAGTCCATAAAAAAGACCCCACTCTGAGTGTGGGACGTGAGGTGCAGTACTTCCCACCCCCAACAAAGTCTTTCGAAATATGTATAACTACCCCCGAAACAATGAACGAAAGAACAAATCGATATTTCTTTGTAATTCTTTTCAGTTTTTTTTTTTTTTTTTTCTCATCCAACGATTCTTTCCTTTTTCCCCACAACCGTTTAGCTATTCGCTAGAACGATCTCCCACCACCACCCCCGAAGTTTATCCTTCCTGCCAACTGACTCACCCCCATCCTTCCAAAAAAAAATAGAAAAACTTAAATACACGGGTTTGAGATACTTTTGCAGATTGTGAGGACCCCGTACAACGAGCAAAATAAATATGAAAAGACGACGAAGAAACACACCGAAACTCTCCAAGGAACGGCGATAAGGGAAGGACAGGAAAGAACACATTTGAAAGCCCCAAATTGCTGGCATTCTTTTCGCATTTTTCCCTTCATTTCTTTTCGCTTGCTCTTTCTCCCGCTCACTCTGTCCCGTTCTGTCGCAGAAGACATCACCAAACTTTCCTCTCCCAAAAGGATATTTTTCGTGTATCTGTGTGTGTGTGTTTGTGGGCTTCGCCTTGTCTCGCTCCTACTTCTCCGTCTCTTCGGATACACTTTTACAGTTAGCCATAAATAATAAGGGATTGTAGAGGAGAAAGACCACTTTTTAAGGATATGTGTGTGTAATGTGTATAATTTTCTTATTATCTGCAGACCTTGAGTGTGTGGCGGGGGGCTTACGTACGTCGTCCTCAGACGATCAGCAAAGGACCCAAAAAAAAAAAAAAAATTCAAAGAAACAGCAAAAAAGCAGAACAAACGAAATTTCATTGTGTTCTCGTTTTTCTTAGAACTCCCTTTTATGGCCGAGGAGATAGTGGTCCCACTAATTTCACTTATTACCGGCATTTAAGGCGAAAATAGTAAAATCCAAGTCGGATTCGTGTATCTGAGAGGCGAAAGCGTCTGCAGAATGTGGCAAATCAAAATGAATTGTTATAATTTTGTCATTATTCGTGTTTTGGTCTGTTGGTTGGCTTGGCGAATTATTTGGCTGTCTCTAAGAGGGACTCTTGTCTCGGACGGACTTGATGACGGATCTCAGTCCAAACGAGAATGATCGCTATGTGATGGTTTAAGTGATCGTTGAAATTAAGTGATTGCGGGTTTCGTGAATACGTGATGCGATTTGCGAGACAATTGTCATGTTGGCAAACGGATCAAATTAATTTGATGTGTGGTTTGAGTTGGAGATTTGCTTGGTCGGTATTTTGTTAATTGGAATGAAGGCAAAACAACCGTTGTACTTGGGAATGGTAATTTTTTGAAGGACATTTCAGTTCAGTATGGGCTTATAAAGGTTAATGAATTGCCAGTGGCCATGTATTTCCAGACGAATCTAAAATGTAACCTTTCAAACCACTCAGTTCTTTATTAAGATCCTCTGCTCACACGCACTGAGGGAATGTCAATTGACTGGGACTACCAGCTGCTAGTAGCTTGGGCTGATATGGATTGGGATACAGTGTTGATTTTTACTCTATTTTCGAAAGGTAAAAATGCGAAACGGTAACATTTATAACAATAGAAAGAATAAACATTTCCCAATAGTTTTTGCTTATTTGTTTGGAGATAAAAAAATAGACACCCTAAGAAATCAGGAGTTCGGTGGAATTTTCGGGTCATAATTTCGTTGAAGAACTAATCTTATAAACTTCTTTGCTTCAAAATGATAATTAAACATTTTTCTCACTTGAATGACAAAAATGTGGAGGAGATATTGTACCAGCAAGTTTATGTTCCGGGCCAAACAGCAAGCGAAACCATCGATTGGGTATAGAAATTAACTTAGTAAGATAATCGCTGGAACTACAAAACCTTATAACTTGATACTTTTCGCATATTTTTCCTTTTTACGTCATTAATCTACCAACGTCACAAACTACCAACAATCGTGTATAAATAAACGTGTTTGATGTCCTTAAAAACTATCAAAAGAATCGAGGCCAAACAAAAATGGTTGAAAACTATGTCTTAAATACGAAATACATCAAAAACATCCATGCTAATCATTTGACCGAAACTTGACATTGAAGTCAGAATGTATACTTTTGTTTAAACACAAGTAAATGATATTTAAGTGAAACTGTGGGTGGTCTGATCGAGCTCAAAAAATGCTGAGTTTACATAAACAATTTTTGTGCTCAATCTTTTTCTTAAAACATGCAATTATGGACTTGAAAGTGATATGAAAGTACCAGGAGTACCAGTTACTTTGTGTGGCTTTGCAACGAATTACGAATTAGTAACTTAATTACTATTCCAATGAATCACCTTTTCAAATAGATATTAGTTGGAAAGCAGTAGTAGTTTCCAAATCCAGGTTTCAAAATAGGTTTTATTTATTTAAAGCTTATGCAATTATACTTTTTAATTCACTAAGTATGTCGAGTTTCGTGCTAAATAAAGTGTTTTTGTGGGAATGTTACTTTATTATTTCAATATAAAGAAAAGCAGCAAAAGCATGAGCCATGCTCACGCTAAGCGAATGATCAGAACGGGTTTATTGAGGCGCACTAATTGTATTCGCAAGTTCTTCTTCCTGAGTTGGTAACGGATCATAATAATTGAATTTTGGACGTGTCATGTTAAGATTTAATAAATAAATAAAATAAAATGAAATTAAATATCATCGAAAAATATCTTCAATTCTTCATCTTAAACATTTTTTGTCTGGTCGGACGTTGTTCGTCTTCCATGACCACTTGCAAACCACTTGTGACACGTTTACTCAGCTAAACACAAAAAAATCCGAATTTCGATAATAAAAACAAAAGTTTGCAATAAAACAACCTTGCAAACGAAATAGTTTTGCTTTTTAAAACTACTCAGTTACTAGTTACTAATGGAGAAATTAGCAAGCGCGAAAAGGGCACTATTCTATACAACGAACCCAATTCGTAGGGGTTTTTCATATTGAAAATCAAGTAGATGTCAAAAATGGTAAACAAATTGTTTGTGTGGCCTTTTTTTATGTATTAACTACACTGCACGGCACAGAAGAAAAGCAAGGCACGTAGTTAATACATAAAAAAGGCAAATATACAGTGATGGACAAAAAAAATAAATACAACATACTCTTGCTGATATTTTTGAATTTTTTTCCTCCTTTATTTTCTACCAAATATCCACTCATCTTTTGGGAAGTATGTAGGTGGTAGATAGAAAATTAAAGTAAAAAAACAAAAACTTGCTTATCGTTATCGGGAAAAATTGTTAAATGTCATTTAATGTTGTTTTTTTGGTTGGAAAAAAAATAAATACACGTTTCGAAACTGGATTATTTTTACTAAGAAATAAGAAAAGAGAGTCAGTTCATGGGTCATAAATAATAGTGTTGCTGTTTTAAAGTGACTTGCTCGGTCGCCGGACCTAAATTCAAATGAGAACTTTTGGAAGCAAACATAAGAGTCCATATATTTAGAGGCATGCCAATGATTCGTTGGAAGGAATGTGGAATGTGGAACGGCCATGCACCAAAGTATTTAGTGTATAAAAGTCGTCAATTTTATTGAATAATTTATATTGCACAAGTCGCAGCTCAACTGCTTAACTTAACTCAACTCGACTGGACCGAAGACACTTATTGATTCTTATTTATACTATTACCAGACGAGAGCAAATTTGACAGGCCGGCAGCTGATCGCCGCATGGAATCGGAACAGTCCCTTGTCAGTGCTGTCAAATTTGCTTGCTCACACTAATATTTTACAATCTATTAAAAGTGTTGGAATATAATACTTATTTTTCTTATAATTTTCAAAATCACTAGTTAATTTGCTGACGGAACATTAAAGTGTATTTATTTCTTTGTCCACATAAAAATTCGACTTTTCTACAATTTAGTACAATTTTCCCAAAAGTAGTAGGCCTTCGTATTATTTGCAAATACATAACAAAATTGTCCCTGCTATTTGCAGCAGTACTTTGGACATAAAATTCCTTAATGTATTTATTAAGATAGCTGGAATAATGCACGTCTTTAAGTGCTCACAGGTGTATTTGTTTTTGTATTTATTTGTCCAACGTAGGGGTGTTTATTTTTTTTGTCCATCACTGTATGTGTGTTTAAAATCAGAATTCAACACACAATATCGAAAAAAAAATCAAAATAAAAGTCAAATATAATTCATTATCTCAAGTTGAGCAATACTGCACGAAATAGAAGACGCTGATGAAGTTGTCTTGTTCATCAGACAGAACTGTTTTTTGGCTTTATTCCCAATAAAAGGCTAAAATTTGTCTCAGTTGGCATTGACTGGTGTAATAAACAGAAAAATCTTATTTTTTAAAACCGCATACTCAGTCGTATAGAAAAAGTCAATGTTATCGCCAGAATTCTCTGTCTATTTATAAATAGAAAATCCACACTTAGTATAAGACAGACGGAAACCGAAGTGATTCTATAAGGGTTTCGTTATTCCTTTGGAACGAAACCCTAAAAACAGCATAATTTTATACAAAACTATTTTCCTATGCGTGTTGCTATATGTTTATCCTGTTTGGTTTAATTGTGCTAAAACTCACTTGTTAAAGCTACAAAGATAACAAAATAAAGTGCTAAAGTGATGCATGGAATGGCTAGAGTTTCTACTGTTTGTGTCCATAAAATAACCTACATCAACTTTATTTTCATAATTTTAAATAACATTCACACCAAATTTTAGTGTGCAATGGTAGGTTTAAGTTTCGTATAATGTGTTTTGCTTATAGCTTTTTCCTTAATGTTTATTATATCAAAATACATAGACATACATAACTTCATAGTCGAATGTGCTCTTGATTTAAGAACCAGAACCAGAAAACCCAGCAAATAATAATCACGTCAACAAAATCTAGCTCCCCCTCACCATTGTGTCAACAAGTCACAAGGGCATTCATGTATTCCAAATCCCAATCACTCACACAAATAAAATTCCTTCGCATCGAAGTTCACTAGTGCGGATGGTAATCACAAATCCCCTACCACCAATGTGAGGACAATCCCATCCACCATTCGAAATCTGTCCTCAGCCACTGAAAATCACACCCTTAAGCCGCCTAACAAGCTAACGCAACAAATACCACCAATCAATCACATTAGCGGCTTCCAGAATCTGGTCTCCGCTCATCCCCTTGTCCACTCGACAAATGGAGACACCAGAAAATCAAAATCTCCATTATCTAGATACTTAAACGGATTTCACTCGTTAAAGCCCTTAAATCGCTTTGCGGAAATAAAGTTTGAATTTCATTCGAGTCTGCCACCCATTCGCTGTCCTCGCCACTCACCATCTTTTCTTTTCGTTTTTTTTTTTAATCCTTTTCAAACAAATTGTGCTAGCACACAGACAGCAGCAGCACAAATTAGATTAATCCCTTATCCGGCGGCTAGAACAGTTTCATATTAACATAGTAAACCATTTAAGACCGTCACGGATTGCAAGGATTGATTTACACGTTTGACAATAAACCTCGTACGAGACGAGTGTGTTGTGTCTGCTTGCGTCTGTCCTGCTCCTGTCGGGCTTCCAAGGGCGACCAGGATAATACCCCCCGCCCTCAAGGCCAGAGCGCAGCTTGGTCGCCGCCGCCACTTCTTACTCTACCCAATAAAACAATTAAGAGTCATTCATTCGTTCATTATGCTTTCGCATTTCATTCTCATTATTTATTGTTTAATAGCGAATCTCATTCTTGTTGTTCTTGTTGCTGCGGCAAAGGCGATGGACTTTATGATTTTATTGGACGCAGCCACACAAAATGTTGACAGACGATTTTCTAAGAAGCCTCCTGACATCTCGCTGGCAAAATCGGCCAAAAGTATCTGTTCGGAAGAGAGAAATTTTGCGAAAAAGATACGTTATCTGTATCACATCGCCCATCACAGTCAGGTTTTAATAGAGAACACTCAGCCATTCAGGGACTGCGCTGCTCGGCGTGGTGGTGGTGATCCCATTAAGGCCTTTTATAATCGATGTTAATGTGGGCCTGCCAATCGGTAGAGCACGGTCATTATAGAGTTCCAGATACACACGAACCCATGCAGTTTTTTTTCTGTGCTTTTTCGTTTCTGTTTTTTTTTTTTTTGCTTTTTATTGAGATGACCGTCCACTAAAAGCCAACTGAGCGACTGTCATTTATTGCAGTGAGTTTTAAATTGCTGTCGACACGCTACGTACGCGCTGCGGGAATGACGGCGGCGACGGAGTGGCCGGGCCTCAATGCAGCCGAGAAGCGACGGAAGCCAGCTGAGGATGGAGGAGGCGTGCAACTTCTTTCATAGCGTTGTGACGCGGTGTGTGGCGTTTGTCGCCGTCGCCTTTCAGTGTGTATTCATCAAATGTCCGGTGATTTACTTTAAATTCACCACCGACCACCCCGTCGTTTAGGACACTACCTTGTGTTTGAGTGTGTATGAGCTGGGGAATGAGGGCGATTGGGGGAAGGTATCTTGAAAATCTGAATATTTTACATATTTTAGTTTAACAAAAAAAAAATTTCCTTTCAGCCGTTCGTGGTTGGGGGGCAATTGATTTTTTAATTATTGTTTTCGATGCAAGGTAATGGGGTGCATTCAGGGGGTATTGAGCAATAAATTGGTTGCGATTACGATGGAAAATTTTATATTGAAAGTGCGACTAATCAGGGTGATTAGCAGCAATTCGGTTTTGGATGAGTATGAAGGTAACGTAAATAAACTAGTGAATGCTAAAGGAATTTCAAACATTGTATGTAATAAGCGATTAAATTGGGTCTAGCCTTTTTTAGAGTAAAGAAAGCCGAGAATTTGAACGGGTACGTAGCCCTAGTCTCTTTTCTGCTTTAATAAATATTAGGACCCCAACAGGGTGAGAATTCCAACGTGCAAACTGAAAGATTTTTTGATTTTCACACTGGGTCGGTAAGGAAGTTTAAAAAATTATGTGGCGCCAAATTTTAAGCTTCGATTGAAGGGATGCCTGTTTGATTAAGAGGGGTCTTAAAGCTCACAATGACCTGGTCGTTGTAAAACAGCTGAGTGCATACGGAAATATCGTTTGACCCTTTCATGACCGCACCTATCTCCAGCCGCAATAAAAGAGAGACGTAAAAGAATTCAATTTTTGATTTAAGGAATCAATTGATTCCATGCCACTGACTTTTTAATTCATGACTTCACTTTGGGCCAAGACTTCAGTACCGAAATATTTCTTTTGGTGTCTTTATTGAACCATTCTTTGAAGTCGCTTTGCCCCCACTATTAAAAAAACGCTGAGTACAACTTAAAAAAATGTCTTCCAATTTCCGATTTGCCAAAATTGGCAGCTGCTCTAACCAAACAGTAGAGCCAAATTTCATCTTTTAAAACCCTTTACACGTAGGGTCTTAAGTTAGATAGGACTAAAGTCTCAATGACTTAAATTAAAAAAGTTGGAGTTCCAAAAGACTTCAACGAAAAATGTTTAGCATTCAAATTATAGCAGTTGACTCCAAGTGAATGGTGAGGTCTTCAAGGAATGCATATCATAATTCTAAAGGCTTGCATTCAATGATTGCAAGCCATTGATTGGTCCGATAGATTGGTGCAATCAAAGTTTGCACCAATTGAAGAATACTTCCTTAGAAGTTAATTAAATGCATCATAAAACGTGAAGTTTTTTCCGTGAATTCAGCGAAGTCATTTCCAAAAGATTGCATTCTTTTACACGCCTGTCATCTGTAGGTTTGAGGTTGAAATATAACTGCGCCGGTTTGTAATTGTTATGCCATTAGCCTACCACAAACCGACCCCTAACGGACCTGTACTAGCTGTTTCGGAAAGCCGAATTAACAGCCCTTGTATGAAATCTCCGTATCAATACCATTAGTTGAGTTTATGTTAAGCAATCATATCTTTTCCTAACTCAGCTGTACACCAGAGTTAAAAGAAACAAAGAAATTACCAATTCAAAAAGTCGGAACTGATCAAATGATCCATTTAAACCAATTAACCGCAACTATTAAGCCCGACAGCCACCACACACTTTAAAGTGAACGTCCGTGAGCAGCTAGTAAAAGTATTCGCTAATGAATTTTAATTGCCCGGTGTGATGTTTAAGACTGCGGGATACTAACCGAGATATTAACCATAAATGTATCTCGGATTATAATTTGTAGTAATTTGCTGCATTTTCTGTAACACTTATGCCATCAAATCTATGCGTACGCGTCACATCGTTGGTGTTCGATAGACAGACGCGTGAACATGCTAATTGCGAAGACTTGAAATTACTGAGCGTTCATAGCAGGTTTATTTTTTTCTTTTCGTGTGATGCTTGGTTGTGATGAGGAGATGAAAAGAAGAAAAAGCCTATCCATATGTCAACCAACCCAAGATTATGTGCTTGAAGAAGCAGCCTTCTCAAACGCAACGATATTTACTTCTAAGCTGTAACATTGTGTGAACGGAACACAGTCTCTACACTTTGAGGACTGAACTTATTGACACTACTTCTTAAGCAGCAATTTGTCAGTAAGGAAATAGTTAGCTCCACTTTCAGTAATAACTCAGTACTAACTCTAAAAATATCACAGAGTATGATTTGTTATTATTATTAAATATTCTTTATTATTTCCAAAAAAATGTAATATTGATTGTGTGTGTTGTTAGTTGAAGTTTCTTGAATAACTAGACTTAAGACAACACAAACGTAAAAGAGATTTAAACATACAAAGAAATATATATCTTTAGAATCTGAGCGGGGGTTTCATCTAGGAAGCTATTTCAGTAATTCAAAGCATGAGTACAAGAGCGAAGAGTATGATTTATAAGACTGAATAAAAGAGACGACTTCAATTGTACAACGATTTAAATTGCACTCTTCGACTTTCTTAATTTGCCAAAATAAAAGTTTTTCGCAGGAAGCGAAATTATTATGATTTTTTATCATTTACGTTGTTAAAGTCGGAGTGTTACGTAGAACCAGTCGTTATGTCAAAAGCTAAGTCCTTCATTCAACCATTCATTAGGATGACAATATTTTTGAAGATTTAATTTACAAATTTATATCTTATTCTAAGAAACTTTACGACATAACTTTACTTTATTCTGTTATTGGAATAGATTCAGCCAAAACCAAGTAAACAAATTTGTAAAAAGAAAAGGTCCTGCCTGCCAAAGCCGTCCTATACAGAGTGAGTCTGTATAAAAAGTCGCTGAGTGGTTTGTACTCAGCAGTTGCATAACTTTATAATTGCACACGATAACTCTTAAGAACCGTGTAATAAAATGAGACCAAATTTCAGTAACAACTTGTCATAAGTACCTCGTGACCTCGTGACCTTCTTGAAAGGTAAAATTTGGCTCGTGCTTTGGCTTTAATAAGCCCGATGATAAAAAAAAATTCGACAGCCAGCTGTCGGTAGGTGGTTCTGAAAAGTAATACAGACAATATTCGTAATTTGATTGTTCGCAGATTAAGTTTAGAACTAGGAACTTAATTCTTTTTTTTTTCTTTATTATTTTTTTCCTGGTCTTGCACTTGGGTCCACCACTTTTTTTTAACTACGATCTTCACTGAATCTTGAGGAACATATCTTTAGATAGATGGAAGTTTCCGAAAACTGGTGCAAAACAACTGCTGGGAAACTTCTTATCAAAGGAATCCTCTTCAAAATATCTATGTACAAGCACAAAGCAGCTTTGGCATCATAAATTTGGTGAATGTCTCTTGGTCTATATATATCAGGATAATGACTATCCAGAAAAGTGGGACGTTCAATAAAATGTTTTTTTTGTAAAAGGAGTCCCAAAATCAATGAAATTTCGAAGTATCTAAAGAAAAGAGTCGCTTCCAACGACAATTTGGAAAAAGAAAAACATAATTTCCAACCAACATTCATACTTTGACGTTGGGTTACACATCGGTGGGTCTCCATGTGAAGTCGAATAAACTCATAACTCAATACTTTTGCCACCCCCCTTCCGAAGAGTTTTAGTTTCGGAGTTTCAGAGACTTTCACAAAATATGTTCACCTGTATTCCTTCTGACCCGTTAATAATAAGGCATAAACCAACAAACTAACAGATACTCCTCGTTCGTACACCCGGCGCGGGCCACAATGCCAAAGTGAATTTTATCGATTAAACATTCGCGATTTTCATTACAGTGTTTTATTTTATGCTCCTGCTAGAGTTTTATATTCACAATACAACTCACCGTACTCAGGATAATAAATGACGACAACAGTCAAGTTGTCCTCAAAGCTCTCACCCCTGCCGCCTCGACGATTTGCGATGTGAGCGAGAACAACAACCCCTACGACGACGACAGGTTCTACTGGTGTAGTTGTGTGTTGTGGTGCTTGGTTCGACGACGACGGGCGGTTTTAGCAACCGTCGAACGGAATAAAAATGGAAAGTATCTGTAACTATTCTTTTTTTTATAGTTTAGTTCAGTCAGATACCACAGCCGCCCTATGCTGTGTGCCATAAAAGGTCGTTTTTTCTTTTAATGACAGATAAGTGTGTGTGTGTGTGTGTGTGTGCGAATGCGAGTGTAGGATACACATTTTCAGAAGTCAAAATGAGTAAGTAACTTACCCCAACAAGGAACGACCTAAAACAAAAATATCACCTGCTACGATACGCGCGATAGAACGGGCACAATTCATTGTCATTTGATTTGTTTCACCCGGGGTTACAACGGTGGTAGGCAAAAGTTAGTCCGTGCATAAATATGGATGGAATTCTTTAAAAAGACAAACGGAGCTATAAGGAAAAGTTGTCAGATACATTTTTTTTTTTTTTTTGTTTTTTGGTTGAATAAAGTTTGTCATAGGTGGGTTGGAGAATTCCTGGATAGCAATCGAGCTATGAAAGATTTTACAAGCCTTGATGATACGCCTGTAGAACAGAGATTGCAGGATTCTTACCACTCGGAATGCAGGGATGTTCAGAGTACTGAATGTCCGATCGTTTTAACAATAACTAAAACAAGACGAGTTTTTGAAATGCTGTACTCTCTCGATAATTTCAATTTTTTAGGACCAGGAAAAGACTTCAAATTACAGAGCTTTTCGAATTAAGGAGGTTACAGACAAAAAAGATAGCTCAACCATTTCAACAAACGGTTGTTAATGTAAACAAGACATAGTTTTCGAATTATACAGGTTATCAATTCGAATTAAGGAGGGGACCAAATTGCATAAGTTTTCCTCAGTTTAAAGAGGTCTTGTTTTTCAGCGGACTTTGAGAATGCTTCTATTTACAAGGCTTTCGAACTATCGATAGCTTACTGTAGTATGAAACAAATCGAATATTCTAATCGAATCATCATCATTAGTGGCGTAACAGCCCACGAAGGGCCAGAGCCTAGCTTTTCGCGCCTCCACTATGTTGTGCGCGTTATAATTTGACACATGTGAAGGGAACCCACTGTTTAATGCCGGTCCCGAACGGCGAATTGCGAAAGCTTTCCATGACAGGGGTTACTCCAGGAAGGTTGTTAATCGTTCGCTGGAGGTGGGGCTGTGAAAATTGTTTGTGGTGTTCTTTTCCCCGGGCTGTATTCGAACCCAGGTACTCTCGCTTAAAAGTGCGACGCACTAACGATTAAGCCACGGCGCCCCACATTCTAATAAAATATAAAGACCTTTTTTTCCATAGGTACGAAAACCATATTGCAAATTTTTCAACTAATTGCTCTGCAAATTTTACACCTGGGTTTAATATTAACCTTGCAACGAATTACTTGTAATGATTAAATAAAATTAGATTGGACTTTTATTTTAGTTCTGTTTTTCTCAACATTTATACAAAATCATAAAGCATGGTTTTGCCGTCTGCCGGATAGACTTTATAATAACAATTATTTAACAATTGGATATCTAAGAAAAATTCTAAAATTCCCTGCCATTATCCTTTCTATATACATAAGTGCGACCTTGCAGGAACTGTATAGCCTACCTACTTTCGCTTCGATCAAAAGAGATAGAATTTGTTGTTCAGTTAAAAGGTCGTTTCCAAAAACCGATCCCCTTGTTTCCTTTAAGATCGCTAATGATTTCATTTCATCTATCTCATTTTGCATAGATCTTATCAATTTTTTTCTTAACTTTATGTCACAGAGAAAAAACGTTAAATTTAAACATTGAGAAAGTCGGGTTAATCGACTAGTGCGCAAGAACGGCTCAATACAAAAAAAAACTCTAAAACAAGATAGTGCCAAGAGAAAAAGGGGCATCTATAACTTTGGCCAACTCAGTTGTGGAACTGTATCTTTATAGTTGCTATTAAAATCTTTAGAGAATGCATTTCTATCTCATATTTTTGTCTGAGTTAAAAAATCAATCAAAAAAAAAAATTTCACCAATTTTTTGTCTAACATTTTAAAAATTATGAAATTTCTTGGAAAAGACGCAAAAATGACTATATAATGAAATAAGAGAACACTAAGAGAGAATTAAAACTTACGGGATTCTGTCAATATAATTTAAACGCCAATTAGAGATTTATTTCTGTGTCCCCACTGTGGAGTCTGTGGTTTTCAAAAGCTGTACTTTCAGTATATCAAGTTTAATACTCCTTCACAACAAATCAACTCTGAAGGAACAAAATTTTAACAAACATTTGGATGATAACTCGAACAATTTCGAAAGCTTGTTATATATAAATCAATTTTCGGATAATATTTCTATGGCCAAGCGAATAACCGATTAAGTCAAAACGAAATACAGATTATTACGGTAAACACGTCACGGAATCTGAAATTGCTGAGTTTGTTGAAAAACATTTGATTAGTTTCAACAATATAATGATAAATATGAAATAAATCAGAAAGAAAGCTACTTACTGACTTTCGTGAATTTCCAAAAAGATCTTAAACTTTTAAGTTTTGTTTTAACGTCATGCAAAAATGACTTTAGCTACCACAGATTTATTTGAGTAATCGTTGAAAAAGCTAAATATTTTTAGTAAGAAAGTGGCGAAGGCCGTTTCGAAAGGTAATGCCAGCTACAACATTATATAAATTTTATTTGATTTCTAGCCCAATTTCATTGATTTTTAGCCCAATTTAAAGCTTCCTTGATCCCTTTGATATAATGAATCTGCCTAAGAACCGTAGTCAGTCAGTCCAACTTTAACAGAACTATGGGATTGTTGATGAGTTTGATAGTACCTTAGTGGTTATGAATGTTAAGCGAGCATACAAGGGTCCGAGTGAAGACCGAGGAAAATACCCCAAACTTTTATTCCGGCCTCATGTCTAGCAAGCGACTGAGGATCCCTCTAAAATTATTCTGTTGTGGAAAGCTTTCACAAATCGCCATTGAGCAGTAACTCTCCTCCACATGTGTAATATTACACCGCGAGACGTAAAAAGCTAGGCTTATTAAGCTTAGATTAGAGCTACAAGTCTGACTTCAATGGTGATCAATACGACCGAAACGACGTGGTTCAACGCCGAATCGGCGAGGCAACTAACGGCCGCTTAGGTGCCATCCTTGATGGGCTGCAACTCCCATTCCTGGTTGCATTTCAAAGGACAACGCAATGGATCTTCGCTGCTCCACTTTATGACACAATCCCTTGAATATTAACCACCTTTTCAAGTAAAACCAATTCGAAATTAACAACCCAACACCTGCCTGAATAATTCTCCCCACCACTGTCTCGGACAAGGACTACAAAGTGTCACTCTCTCTCTGGCCTCTCGATCCTGTTTCACCCTCCGAACCAACAAAAACAAAAAAGGGAGAATATTTTAAAATCAAATTAAAATTCTGAATAAATAATTAGGAGCGAATGAATGGGACACATTAATGTCCTCGCCACCACCACCACCACGAGGCACAGCTCACGGCGCGCTGCACGATCGACGCATAACCGCCACCGTCACCGTCACCGCCAACTCTGCCGACAATCGACACCACCGGGGGAACAGGTAAATCCATTTCGACGAGATTACAACTCACTGCCGATCAAGTGACTAAACGCGCTGAGCGCCAAAAGAGTTTAAAGAGCGGCTACCGTATAAACAACGATTAAAATATTTATCTATCCGGTTTGGCGTCGAGCCTCCTCCTTGTCTCTCTTTCTCACTCTCTGTCTTACTTATTCGCACACGGCGCACGGGTGAACCAAACCAATAAAAATCGAACAATGTCATTAATTTCATGTTCGCAATGCCGGAGAACACCTCCTAAAAAATAATGTCAACGGCGAGACACAAACAAAAAGCGAACGTGAGGACCGGTGTGTCATCACCACCTCCTCCACCTCCTCCTCCTCCTCCTTAGCTGAGCCTTCTCATATCTTTTCTTTTCTTTTGGTTTTTTGCATTTTTCGTTAAATGGCAGCGAGAACCGTGGAGATAACTCGCCGATAACCCTTCTCAAAGCGTAAGAAAAAACGGGAGCACTTTCCAGATCACCTCAAAGCCTTGTCTCTGTCCCGGCGAGGACATCTTCATCTTCTGCCGGAGTGGACCTTGTTGCTGTTTTTTTTTTTTCTCTTCTGTGGTGTTAAATGGTAGGAAATGTCTGGTGACTTTAATGTAAATTTTTTGTTCGACATGTCACACTTTAATCTGGAGACCTTTCCGGTTCACTTCCCTTGGTCGAGACCGTTGTGTGTGTGTGTATTGTGTTGTGTTTGGGATTGAAGGATTTCCCCGGCGGCTGGAATGTCCTTTAAGAGTTTCTTACGAAAATTTGCATATAAATTGTGAGACACGGAGAGCGAGGAGAAGCAGCCGACTGAAGTGCAGGTGCAGCCTTATTAACGCATCACTTTTTCTCTCTCTCTCTCTCTCCCTCTTTGTTGATAAGTGCCTTTGCGGAGCCTTTTAATTCACTCGTCGCCAGCAACAACAAACGTGACACCGTGAATAGATAAGTGATAGGCTCTAACGTATGCATTATGAATAATTAAAGGGTAAATATCGGTAAAATACCTGCGCTCAATGACAGTGCTTAAGTTACCCGGCCGGTGGAAGGGGGCGAAAGCAGGCGGCATGTGCACTGAGATAAGAGGACAAAAGGCTTTTCGTAAGCGAGCTAGTGTTCTGTGCACTTTATTTGAGAAAAGAGATGACAGATAGCAGGGAAACGTGTGAGATTGCGGCAAGGGAATGAACACTGTAGTTCTCCCTGGTGGTCGGAGGGTGTCGGACAAAGTGGACACAGAAGAGAGATCCAGAGACTTACAAGAAGAGATCATTTAGCTATTAGGCGAACATGCAATTGTACTATGATTGCCCTAGACCATATGAGACGTAAGAGTCTGGTAAGTTGAAGTGGGGCCTCAAAGAGGAACAGAATTGCTCGGAAACTAATTTGTGGGTAAACTAAAATCTGAAGTTACCATGCTCGATGGCAAGTGGGTGGCAACTGAAGCAACAAGATTGAAATTAGTCACGATTAGCACATATCTTAATGAAGTCAGTTAAAACTGTAAGACGAAGCCAAGACGAATACAAGGTACTAGGCTAGAAAACTCTGTATCCTACTGCACACAATCCTCAAGAATACAAAGAAAAATTTCTCTCTTCGCTCAATCCAAGCGCAATCTGCAACCTAAATCCTAAAATTATATAGTCGGCATACCACTGTGATTACAGAACTGGGAGAGCAGTTCAAATTTTAGTTGTTCTTAATTAACTTTAAAATTCAAGAAAGAGAATATCATCTAGCAGGAAAAGCGTACTTTTTAAAATGCAACTCAATAGAAAACATTTACATGAATTTCAAAATCAGGAGACATCGACTTAATTTGAATTTCCTACTTTGTATATAATCTTTGGAATGTGAAAATGTGAGATCATATATTTAACCTCACAATAAAACTTCAAGTGGGATTCTTTTATTTGTATATTTTAAATCCCAAGGTTTCGATGTATTTTACAACTACTGTACAAGTACACTTCGTTATAGAAAATTATTTTTAAGCAATAAATGAAAATAGATTGTTTAAAAAGCATTGTCAATCTGGTAGTCGGCAAGCTTTAATGAAATTTATTTAGTTCAACCTGTTTTGGTTTTTTTAATCCACGAAATGTGACCAAATTGGATTCTTTATGAAGTGTGCCATACACATTGCCTTCGAATTACTTTATTTGACAAAGTTATTGGGTCACAACTATTTTTGTAGGAGCTCAATACGTTTAAAACTTTTTTTTAATAATTCGGGAATTCGATTAGTTTAGAATAGAATGTACTTTATTTTTTCAACTTAATTTGAAATCACAATTAATAATTTAAAAATACAATTTTGGCCTTCGTTTGGAAACGTCTGCCAGATTTTTGATTAACTTTATGTCCTCATTTATCGAATAGCTCATTCAACCTCAAGAGTAAGTTAAATTACCATTTCAGGCGTTTTGGTGTACCTGTACTAATTACTTTCTTGTGTCTATATTAAGTCTTTTTAGGTGACACATGCTTATATAGAAGATCAACTTCTGATAGTGAGCTTAAGTTTGAAACGCATTGACATTTATTGATTCACAGACTAGAAAGCGAATCTTACGTTCCAACATTTGAAAAAGCTAGCAATAAGCCATAGACTGTCCCTTTCCAGCTCATAAATTGGTACTAGAATTCTTAACCCTTTCATGGGCACATTTCATAACAGCCCCAGGAAAAATACACAGCACCAAAAATTAAGTAAAAGATTCCGAATATTCTAATTGCTTTGAGAGACGTCTAATGCACAATAAACCGATACCGAAATGCGGATTTAGAATGAATTTGAGACACTTTTATTACAATTAAGCCAATATTTTTGATACTGAGCATTAAAGGGTTAAGTACCAAGAAATTCATCAAGAGACACAGTAGTAAGATTCAGTAATCTAAATGGACAAAATGAAGTTGTGAAGTGAAATCATTTTTTTTGTTTATGGGGTACCTAAAGCAATATTTTACTATCCTAAATAAGTTTTAAGGAAAACAAAATTATGTGTACATTGGTAGCGTAATATTTTTTCTGTTGAATGAGTATAATAATTTTTTAAGAGACATGTTTATATGTCTTAAACGTTCTCATTGATCAGACAACATTTTTTTTAAATTGCAAAAGATATAAGTACGAATATAAAGTCGAACCTAAGTTGAGTTAGTCACATTCCGTTTCTTAATTTTTATTTTGGGATAACCACCTAAGTGAAAATAGAATGTGAAATTGCTTTGATCATCGTAGAGCTCCTGAGTCCCAGACCAATCAAAACTTCAAACACGTCTCCTGAAAAGTAGGAAAATCGACTTAGACGATTTTGCCTTGTGATCACGGATTTTACCAATTGACCTCAATTTCTCCTAGAGTCGTCAATTTCCTGACGAAGAATAGTGCAGTTCGTTCTAAAAATTCCAAATAAATTGTATGGTGGTCGCAAAAACGCGCTTGAATCATTTGAAACTTAAAACTTTTCCTCAACTTGAGAATTGAAATGCTTCTTAAGCTTTTTAGTATCTCTGTTATTTTATTTTGAAAATATTACCATTTTAAATTGTACATTTATAAATGTATTTGGATTACCAATAGCCAATTCTTTTTAAGAAAATAACTGTCAAAATACAAGCACCGCAAAACTTTTCACAGCTATTCAAAATTAAACAAAAAAAGCACTTTCTGCCATGGCTCGAACAAGCAATTCTGGGGCTTAATAATTTCTTGCCAGTGAGAAAAATTAATAAAAATAAATAATTCCTTGTTGTATTAAGAAATAAAAAAATATCAATTTGGAATCGCAACTTTAATTTC
The DNA here is from genome assembly GCA_905187475.1 of Syritta pipiens. NCBI lineage: Eukaryota > Metazoa > Arthropoda > Insecta > Diptera > Syrphidae > Syritta > Syritta pipiens. The sequence continues at coordinate 66,462,086 of LR994572.1, read as the reverse complement.
TGTATTTTGTCCAACTAGATTGGTAAAACCGAAAATTCGTTCCCAGCTGCAAAAAAAAACCTAGAATTTAATCAAATACATTAAATCCTCAGAGGTATCGAAGAACTAAAATGTAATGTAAATCACAGTATCTGGGCGTAAAAAATAGAGCGCGGAGTTTCGAAAGTGACGTGCCTATCTCTTAAAAAGTGCTTGTATCACTTAAATCTATTAAATCGGCAAAAACGTCCATTTTCACTTACAGAACTTTGGGGCTCAGTTCCATTTCAAGACTTATAACTTCATACGAATTACTTAAATTATAATTTGTATCAATGCGATTTTTTTTACATTAAAAACTGAGCCTAAAATGTGGTACTCATCGTTTTTCCTCACACACAACAGGTCAACGCCCAATTACTAGCTTGACAAAATATCTGGCTTATCTAGTCGATTGCTGTGGATAAACTTTCCAATTCGAACTCGAAGTTAAAGCCCAAGTTGATATTATATTAATATTAAACTACAACTTCCTATTTCCCAACTTAAAGTGTTATGTTCGAATGCGAAAAGAAATTATAAAGAAACAAATCCAAGACAATTGAGGTAAATAGCGACCATAGTTTTTGGCTTTTGTTTTTTCCATCAATTAACGTTTAATACAGTTTAATACATACGTTTAATATGCATACCAGAAATCGAACTTTTCAAGAAAAGGGCTTCGCTTTACTGCTTCATCTTGAAGACCACAAATCACGTTCCCCGGGCTCAACCTTGACGAGCAATTGCAGTTGTTACCCCAACACCCCCGCAACACCCCAACGACCCTTCGTAAAGACCTTTTAATGCCACGTTTTATTCACAAAAAAATGACCATATCACTCGGCCGGCGTAATTGATGCTTGTGAACCATTTACATTCGCCATTAGCTTCTTAAAAACTCCTGTTAAATTGCCCATCAGAATCCATGATGAAAAGCCATGGCGAGCAAGCGTTTTTCTTTCAAACCTCATTACAATTAAATTGCCTTTCCCTCTGACTCTAACTCCGACTCTGGCAACTGCAACCGTCAAAGCCATTGCCTGAGCAGCAACAATCTAAGGGGTGGGTCCGACTGATCCTTGTGCACTTTTTTTTCCCACCACCCGCTGAATGTGTAATTTGCACATTCATCAGCGTGCGGCAAACGCAAATACAACGGTCTCGCGCGCGAAAACTTTTTCATTTTTTTTTTCAAATCGCATTCCGCCGACGCTGTTGTCGAGTCGACTCAAGCCTAAAATAAGCCGACTCTAATGGGGCCGTGATAAATGATGACCCACGGACCCGGGTATTTAAAATCGAATCAAGGGATCTTTCTCGCTTTTTCCGCTTCCTGCATGAGACCACAACAACACCGCACACTGAATAAACAAAACAAAACTCTTTGCAATCACAAATACGTATCGTGTGACAATTTGATCGTCGAGCAACAACCATCATCATCGGTCTGAGTGTCTATACTTAGATTGAAATGTTTATAAACAAATGGCACGCAATCCTTTCTCAACAACAACAACAACGACGGCGGCGACGACAGGGAAATCTCTGCAAAAGTTCTTCTATTTGAGCACGATAGGCGTTTAGTATCTTTCCTGGTCCGTGTGCATGTGTGTTGGTGTGGTGTGCGTGCGTGTGCGTTGGCCAAAGAGCTGCATTTCATGTAACCATAGTCGTAGCCGTCTCTAGCCGAATAGCGTGCGACGGCGGGCGGATAGTGCAAAGTTGAAGAGGCGCTCCCGCTCTCATTGAAAGCCGGTTCATTCACTTTTGGGATGTCATGTCAATTCTTCGCAAAAGGCGCCAACTTTTTGAATCAATGACGCTGTGTGTGTATGTGTGTGCCAGTGTTATGTGAGACGCACGGACCGACGACGACGGCCAGCCACGATGAGGGCACAAAACGCAAAGTAGCGTGTTCGCATACGAGAATCATCATGTGGTCGTATGAGACAACACAACCCACGACCGTGTGTCGATTTTTAGTTTACTGGGTCAGGTGTAAATCGCACTCGTCGCCGTTACCGCCGTCGACTTCGACTTTCAAGAATAAGACACAACGATTCGTGTGTTCCTGTCTCCTGTTGCAATTTTCTTCGCCTCCGCCATCGGTCAAGACCGCCGCCAGATGACGAAACACTTTCCATTCAACGATACGGCACGGTTCGGGGGCGCGAAGGTATAATTTTCTCTCCCCCACCGGCATGCCAGGCCAAGCCACGTATCCTTTCCCATTATAGTGTCCATTGACCGTTAGGGATCCTATCGGTGTATGCGTGGCATATGTCCACCACATATTCGATGTTGTTCACTTGGGAAACACTGGCCATTGTAATTATCTATCTATCTACCTTAACCGGGGGCACCACACACAAAAAAAGAAAGAAATTCTGATCCTGTAGTTGTCGTTGTTGTTGTTATTGTTGGTGTGGTTGGAGGACGACTCCATATGGTGGCACTCCTGCTGCGCGACGCGACGGAATGCTAATTAATTTTTAAAACTGAAATAATCAACTATTAAAAAATGTTTCGTTAGCTTAGTTTTCTTGTTGTGTTTTGGGCGATGTTTCGTTGTTTTTTTTTTAGTGTTTTTTGTTCATTCACTGGGTGAGCTCTTGCGCTGCCTTTTATTTAATTAAGCAACTCGATGGACAGATGGTGGTGGTGGTGAGAACTGGAGGGTTATGCATGCGTACAAGCTTCAAATATTAAACCTCTTCTCAACGTGAGAGTTTAAGTTCATTGATTTTATCGGAGGAGTGGAGAAACAGAAACAAGACGGGAAAAGGATGAATTAGTGCTTTAAAAAGTCGGTAAGTTGTTGGAGCTGCGGTGGAGGGTAGGTGCGGCATGTTCAATTTTGAAAGTACATACGAACTTTCTTTTAAATTATTTATGTAGCCAGGGGGAGTTTAAGAGTTATACAGGGGACATTTGTGCAGTTGCTGGGCTTTAATAGGGACAGTATAATTCGATTAACAAATTGAAGAGAATAAGCTCTCGGTGGTATTTTAACCGCATTCCAGGGATCAGTCGAATTTGTAGCAGTTTTGCGTGTCCTTAACCATCCATACCATAGAAAATCTACAGAAAAATGCACCTAAAACGAAGAAAAGAGGGTGCATAACCAAGAGATAAGATCTATATTAAGCCTCAGTTAATTCCCTGCAACTTTCATATGTATGTCCATCCTTACGGACAAAATTCAATAAACGGACAAATTTCTCAGTACCGCTGCTGTCCAGTTAAGAGAGAGATCAATGTAAGCTTAATAGCACCAAGTTAAAGGCGTCGGGTATAAGAGACATCATCTTAACATCACAGTTACTTTAGAGTCGGTTCACACATTTTTATAGAATCGCTGATGATGTTTTATCAAAAACACGTGAAATTTTACTTTTTCAGATAAATTTTGCGAGGTAATTTTTCGAGGCAGTTAACAGATGGTAAAGGTTCCCAACTCCAAAAATTAAAGCGTTTTTCTGTAGTGCGGTGATCTCTATTTATTTATTTTTTCTTACTTTAAATTCATTAAAGCGTAAGTAAGCTACAAATTTAAGGACAAACTAGAGTTGGGTGCCTAGGCCTTTAATTTCTATATCGATTATAATTGGCAAAACTGGTTGAGGATTTGATACATGATTGGGCGACTATAGTTTTGGACTAATAAGACGAAAACTCATGTGCCAAAAATAGAAACACACAAAATATAGGGATCTCTTTCCGTAAAACTACAATCGTCTGACGTTAGCGTTTGAATGATAGATTTACTTTATGTTATCTTAAAAAAAACGATGCCGACAAAACACTATCGTTGTTTTCGCTTCACATAAACAGAGGACAATCATTTTCTATCGTCTCGACGATAACTATTTCGCTATCGCTTTGGTGCATGAAACTTTATCAGTTTATCATCATCATCTTCTTGACCGCGTGATCCACTAATAGGGTGGCGGATCCACTTTATTTCTTGAAAAGTATGCAAAATATATCGAGGAGCGGATAATACAGGTCTGCAACAGAAACGTTGTCTGGATGTTTTCAATTGATTTCTATGTATTTAGATGCTCTGAAAACTAAAAAAAAATACTCAAAAAATTCCAAAACGTAAGGTTATTTTGCTGATGTAGAATTCATCACAACCATGACGGTCGGTAAGAAGGTCATAGAAGAATTTTAGACAGCAACAAAGGCCCTAACCACAAACAAATCGTCAAAAGAATGTTAAAAATATTGCTATAGATTGGATTCCACGACTACTACAGAAAATTTAGAAGATGTGAGTGAATAGCAAGGTGAACGATTTCACAAAAAATATAAAGGAGATGGAAAAAAGATACCGGGGAGGATACCTCCCAGATGCTTCATACAAGCGAAAATGTACCAAAAGGTATCACTGGAAAAGAAATGTGTTAAGGTTTTACAAAAATTCAGCTGTTAAAATTGTATGCGTTAATTTAACGCAATCTTTAGTGTATGAAAACATAAGACTATCCTGGCATAAGACTAGACTAGCAAAAAAACAGCTCCCATTTTTTTGTGTTATTTCCTCATCAAGTGTTTCTTTTCGCAAAAATATACAAAATCATCATCTTCATCTTCTGCCGGATTGACTATATTTTTTCTTTATTTCAGAACAATTTCGCACTATTTTTTCTGCATTTCGTTAAGGAGAAATACGGATTCCTGCTCTAATAAGTAGCCCTTTCCGAAACACCATCTCCTAGTTTTTTTCTTTATAATCCGACACTTGCCTATAAAATGTTTCGTGTCCTTCGTCTATTCCTAATTGCACATTCTACAGAGTATAGCAAGATCTTTTCTATAGGGTTTGACGATGGGCCTTAGGACTTCGTCTCGAAGTCTAAAAACTACCGAAATTTACAGAATGCTATACACTTCTTGGAAGTGGCTAATTTTTTGTTTAAATTCATTATCACTCTGTTCGAAATAAAGCACTGAAAAATAAACCATTTCGTCTTCAAGTTTTTAAGTAGTATATCATCAGGAAATATACGGAAGCCAAGACGTTCTTGCTCAATAAGTTTCCAAAGGACAATCCAGAAGATTTAGCTCAATTAATATGAAAGTTTTCAATTTTCAGTTTCAGTTCAGTTTTGTAATCGAATTACATATTTACAGTTTGTATGTAAATATTAAGCACACTTACAACTTCAATGCTGCAGGCTGAATGATATTTTTCCTAATCTCCGGTGTGGTTTGAACACTTAGCTTAGGAATTCGAGAAAAGAAATATTTTATTCCTATACCTTTAAAAAATCTACGATACAAATAAAAATCGTATTCATAATATGATAATATGTACACGTTCAACAAAATAAGCAAACAAAACTTCATTTAAAAGCCGCACAAAAACGTATTCCCGTGCTTAATTTTTTTGTTTTGTTCAATTTTCAAATGTCAAATAACGTTTCCAGGAAAACACGTTTGAAGAAGTAATGGGGATGGAAATCGATTGGGGAAATTATTAGTTAAAAACTAATTAATTCATTCATGTTTATTGATTAGTTTACTATGGGAAATTAGATTCAAGTGAGAAATAGAGATATATGGATTTTTTTTCTCATTTGAATTTGGCTTCATAGAAACTTTTGTAATCTGATCTGTCATACATACCCCGGCTTAAAAGCTTTTCTGCAAAAGATTGACTTTGAAAGGGGAGGTGCATACAAGTCACCCTCACGTCTTTTGAAGAAAAAGTAGAACGGACAGCAGCCTGCCGACTTTTTATCGTAAAACGCCCCTCATCTTGGTCACGCCAACCTCCACCACCACCCCAAGTGGCTTGACATCCAATACAATTTGACAGAATTTTTGCAACATTTGACAGCTCTGCTGAGGAGAACCACCACTTGCTTCACACGCCCAGACACACACGCACACACGTTCGCAGGCGCTTACCGTGAAGCGGACGCGTCTCAAACTGCGGCTGCAACGACTATCCGCGACGCGCCGCGGTTATCTGTCTATCTGGTCTGCCCGTTTGTCTGTCGTCTTATGATTAATTGTGCGCATTCATGTGGTGCAGTCGCGTAGGTTTTCACCATCACCACCACCGGGTGACAACTCTAATTACAGGTGTGGATTTCTACCAAACCGATGCCCCGAACATCGAGAGGGCTGGGACCGCTGCCACTGCCACTCCTCATATCATACGGCATCTGCATCTGCATACTCGCGTCGTGCAAAAATTATGAGCACCCCGACAACGATGAAACGCATCCCTTTCCGCGCGCAGATATCACACATATGGTTATTGACATAATTGCAGATGCAGGGAGAGGAGCGAGAGCAAAAGGATAACAATGAATATTTATAGTGGGCAGCCAACCAATTACTCTCATTACCGGCCCCGTTGAGTGGCCCTCTCTCGTTATAATTGTAAAGCGCATTGGTAATGGCTGCGGACGACGGTGAATAATGTACGCTAGCTGGGTATGTGTGCATGTGCATGTGGCCGTGAGATGAGCTACAGTGCCTACAGTGTCTCAGCCGGCGGGATGTTAGATGTCCAAGCTGATAGAGGTGTTATTGTTTTCGTATATCGCGTAGACATCGGCTTCTAGAGGAGCCCTTTTCTTATCGAGCGGAGATTTATAATAGTCCGGCGTAACTGATGTTATCAGTTGATTAGGCCTGCCAAGGAGTGGAGAGGTCGTTGGGAGCTTTGGCAGTGCACTTGAAACGTGAGGTCCTCCACCTCGGAATGTAAGTTTGTTCAATGAAAGAGAGTAGAGTTCTATGCAACAACGGGGCTGAAGGAGTCAAGGAAAATTTTGAGTTCATTGAGAGCTGAATCGAGCACGAATATTAGAAGGTGCATGCTAGTTTCTGCATCATAAATGAGATCTTAAGCTCTTTGAAATGAAAGCATCTTGCAGGAATCATTTCCATACCTCCTCTAAAAATTACATTGAAACAAATTAAAGCTATGTCAGTCATAAAACAAGTCACACACCAGGATTGTATCATACAATTGATGCAGCCCAAAATTTGCTGAGCCAAAATATTCCTACAACTGAAATTCTCCTGCTGAGGATATTAAGATTCACTGTTCTTTAACTTGTCGAGAGTTGATCAAAAAATCGAGAGTTGATCAACTTCGGTGTTGATCTCCACTTGAAACTGAAGTTTTTTTTCTTTGATTTCCTATTCTATGTTCATCTGTCCTGTGACAGCTAGTACTTTTTTAGCTGAGAACTTTTTGTGTTAAACAGACTAATTCCATAACCAGTGTCATTGAAAAGTTAAAAAATGGTTTTATTCATCAAGAGTAAATAAACCCTCGAGTAAATTAAGTTAAAATGACGAAAATTTAATGACTGAAAACGAATTTAGAATTCGAAAGGAAACATTTTAAAATTGTGTTAGACTTTCAGAGAATAAAATCGCCCTAAATGATTTATGCCAACTTTAACTAAAACTTAACTAAAAAATATCTGCTGAAGTTGGAAAATAGGATTTGTCGACTTTTGTCTGTATATATTATTATATCTTTGGTATATACAATAAAATTAATTTTCCTGCTGAAACCGCAACTGACTTCAATCAAAATAAGTTCAAGATCGTTGTAAGACTTGCTGAGTAAAATAAATCAAATTAATCCACCGATGTTAAAACCATTGCAAAAATTAAAAAAGAATGAAATATGTTAGAGTTCTCACGTGCCACACGAATTAACAGTAAAAAAAATTCAATTTGCGATTCACTGTTAAAACTGAATGAAATCGATCCCTTTATTAAGCGAATAATTACGGGTACTGAAAGGGCTGCAAAAGGTATTTGTTCTACACCGATGGAATAATGATTTCACTCCGAAAATGGCAAAATGTAATTGAACAAAATGGCTAATATTTGGTTAAATATAGCTAGTTAAAGACATAAGAAGACAGTGTCTAATTCTTCCTGGTGAAATAAATAGTTTCAAACAAAAAACTAGTATTAAAGTTCCACATCAACTTTAAAATTGTCGTGTTTTTAATCTACACTCATACCTCATTTTGCCTTGCACGAAACTTTTCATTCACCTAAGCCCCGCGCAAAACGCGGTATGAGTGTACCAAGATACAGTATTGAGCAAGTTCTCTTTGAGATGTTGAAGCCAACGATTGACGCAGTTTGGATTCCTAAGTTCCTAATCGCTTATGTAACGACGTAAGATATATTTAACAGTTTGTAACTACTATTTATACCACAACTGTATTGGTGCCTTAAAGTCCAGAAAAGTCGACCTTGGCCATGTTGGTCATCTCTGAAAAGACAAAGCAATGTTCGAACAAGATTCCTAAGCTTTCGAATTAAGACACAGGACTTAAGAATTAATGCATTCACTGTGATGGACCTTTTGTTTCACTTTAAAAAATGTGCAATAAGCACAAATATTTCGAGCCTAAGGTCGTCGTTGCTCTAAATAGATCTTTTACAGCTCGCTTGTGAAGCTAAGTTTTCTAGACTCACACAAAATACAGATTATTTTGAGGCTTTTCAACTGAGATTCAGCTAACACTTGCCCCTTAGGTGTTCTTTCCGGCTGACATTATGATTTATGTTGCACTTAAATCGAACTCAAAGGACAAATGAACTGTTCGAATTCAAAAACTAAGTGCCTGGCACTTAAACACTTGCGATAAGCTACCGCCTAAAAGTCTTCACTTTCACAATGTGTTCACATCGGACACATTGAAAACCCCCTGCTCTCTCATTCTCCATCTCTTAATGTAGCTATTTACCTAAGGTGGTGTTTAAGGACTCACATAAATAACAAGCTACCAGCACAGTGGCGAACCCGCTTTGCTCCCAGAAGCTTCCGATAATCGATATCAAAATTATTATTAGTCCGCTGCCATAACTACAGCGTTTAGCGCCCGATGCGCTGCATCAACAACAGCAGCTCAGGAGCTCAGGAGCACAGTGGCACAGGGCGCACTTCGGCACACGGGTACTTTAAGCCAATTGCCTCCTCTCAGTAGGCCAAATGGTGTGCTCTTTAACGCGGCCAATTACCTGCCGCTCTTTTCCCATACCGACGTGGTGCTTGCGATTCAATTGCTCCAGGCGTTGTACACGCGTGTTGCACTCCGCACATTCTTCCACCGCCACCGCCACCGCCACCACCACCGGCTTCAGGCGAAATGCATTCGAAATTACATTCTAATAAAATTTTGCACGCAATGCAAATATTTGAGTGGAGCCCCACTCAAATTGAGCGATGATAACAGCCAAAGGTGGCAATAAATCGAAATTCAATCGCTGGGATGCGCCTGCCACCTGTGCACCCACACACACGCGTTCACACGAGTCCAGCACAGGAGCTAATGTGCCACTGGATCATTAATTTCACCGAAACACCAACAAAAAGGAGCAACAACAAAAAATTATCCTCGTCAACACTTCTGACACAAGGAGCAGAAGTCACCGTCGTCGCCGTCAGAAAAAAAAAAGGATAAACTCCTTCCCCAGTGTGAGAGATGTCACAACAAACACACACATTTCTATGGAGCGCGAAGGAGCCTCGCACCGCCACCGCACAGATTGATGGATGAACGAAGGCAGGCGATAGCGCCAGCAGGTGGGCGCTCGTTGCCACTCCTGTGGACCCCCATACGCCCGGCTGGCAAATGATTGAAATGCTTCAATCTATCTGACTGGGCCGGGGGAGGCTCTCCGTGGTGATGGGATTGGCTTCGCAGCCACCCCGTTGCGGCGGATGGTGAATTTGTTGAGTTTCAATTACAAAGAAGACAGTGAAGCGATTGACTTACCTTTTGCCGTTGCGTCGCCGCCGCTTTGTGGCATAAACGGTGCCCAGCTGGCTCATTGCGAGGGCGCTGCTGTTGGTTATTGTCGCCGCCGTTTTGCCTGATTTTTTGGTTCCCTTTTGAATGGATGTTTCCTTGTTAATTGTCGTGTTGATTGATTTTTATTTTTATTTATGTTTATCGATTTTTTTATATTTTCGAGATCATTTTGTCTCCTTTCACACACGCGTTTGTTTTAATTTAAATTTTTATTATTTGTTGCACTTGGTAAATTTAATTAAATCTCCTGAAAAGAAATTTATATTTTTTTAAGTGTTCAAATTTAGTTTGACATGTATGTAAACTCCCGTCGGTAAAGTGTTCGCAAGGTTGGAATTTTTAAGACTCAGATTTTTTTTTTGAACTGAAGGATTGAAGGAATTCCTTTTTAATAAAAATACATATATCACCAGACAAAGTAAACATTCAACACATCTACAAAAAAAAAATGTTGACAGCAGATTGATACCCTGAATAGTCTCTTCGTTGCGATTGCAAAAATGTTAAGAAGCCGTTGAAGGTTTGAAAATATTTATAGGAAAATATAAGTCAAGAAGTATAGTGGTGGTCAGGGAATTAGCACACTTCCCTGCATTCACTTAAAATAAACGAGATAACTTTATTAGACATATTTTCCGACACTTGTGGTTTTTAGTTTTGCTTAATTCAGAACTTAAATAAACAAAAAAATAATAACGACAAAACCCTTAAATAAAAATAGGTCCAACATATTGTGGTCACCAAATTAGCACATTGTGAAATTAATTCGTTTTAAAAGGATTAGAACAAGTATTCTTCTCATATTACGTTGGACACGTTTTCTACTTTATCACACGCCTTATCATGCCTTCCACTAACTCTTGGCATCGACGAATAAGGATGCTGTTCTATCCGTCCTCGATTGCTATACAAAGCTTTGGTAAATTGACTAGTTTCTTAATCCAACGTGCTGCTCTTCATTGCTCTAGAGATTTTCTATTGAATTAGGGTCAGGACTCTCGCTGAATTAAGATCAGGACTCTCAGGCAATGAGAGAAGTTTTGATTTCGCGATCACTAAAGCACGGCTTCACCAACCTAAAAGTGTGCTTAGGATCATGAACATGCATGAATGTCAAAATGTCGTCTGCCAAGCACATGGTCCTTCAATGTTTTTTTTACATTTAAGCTGGTCCATTCGTTTCTCCATTTTCACGACAGGCCCAACACCATGCTGCGGAAAGGCAGTCCACAAAATAACGCACCCACCACCACCACCACCACCACCAACCCAAAATAGAAACCATCAACAATTTTGAATCTTTGTAAACGCGACATGAAAAAGGAAAAAGCCAAAATCATTGAGTTAAATACATAAACAGTCAGCTGTGAAAAATAAGTATTTTCTATGTAAAAGTGCCATCAAGTATGACTCAAAAAACAATTTGCAACTGTGGAGCAATATCTATATTTGAATTAAACTTAAATGCAGCCGACTCAAACTTGAGGAGCCAAAGAAATATTTTAAAACCAATAGTTAAAAACAACCAAGATTGAAGTAGAAAAAAAAATTAAAAAATAAATAGTCGGCGTAACAGCCCATATAGGGCCAGAGCCTAGCTTCTTCGCGCCTCCACTGTGTTGTGCGCTATATATTTTGACACATGTAGAGGGGACCTACTGTTTAATGCCGGTTCCGAACGCCGAATTGCGAAAGCTTTCCATGACAGAAGTACTCCAGGAGGGTTGTCAGTCGTTCGCTGGAGGTGGGGCCGTGAAAAATGTTTGTGGTGTTATTTCCCCGAGCCGGATTCGAACCCAGGTACTCTCGCTTAACAGTCCGACGCACTAACGATTAAGCCACGGCGACCAAAAAAAAACAAATTATAAAAAAAATTGATCAAAGTTCATGATTAATTATTTCGAACGCTTGTAGGTACAATTATTCACAAATGTTCATTTTGAGAAGCAGTTCACAGTTTTCTTTTAAGAGAGCGACTTCCGACAAGACGCTCCAAATTGTAGAGAGAGAAGACTTCAAATTCAATTCAATCAATGATGTGCAAAAACGAATTCCTTCGATTTCAAATTGCCTATGGAACTAATGTTTTCCAAGGGAAAGATTTCAAATTATCAAGAAATTCAATCATCATCTTCTTGACCTCGTGTTCTACTAACGCGGTCGCGAAAGAGATTCAATGTGACGAGAATATTCATTTACCTACAAAAGTTTATTTACATACGAGGTTTGTTCAAAAAATAAGGTGAATTTTCATTCATTTTTTTTACATTTGATTATCGATTTTTTATTTTATGTTGGTACACTCATCTTAAACATATGTTTACAGTTTCAGCTATATAGTATATTTATTTTGTTTGTGAGAGGTATAAAAGTAAGAGGTGTTTTGCGTGTTCGGCGATTTCCTGCTGCCGAAAAAAATGGATTCCTATTAGAACAATTGGACGCTGGTTTCGATATCATTATGTCCGTTTAAAGCATCTAGCAAAAATATTAAGCGAAAACGTCAAAATTCACGTATAAGCTCCGATTTTTCTTATTTAGTGATCCAAGCGAACTTAACAATCGGATAAAAATTTTAAATTAACTTTATCATACAATACAATTGCAATAAAAACAAATGGAAACGGGGCAGTGAATATAAAATAAAAGAATGATTTCCAAACCAACATGTATTAAGAGACAGTAAGACCAATGGTTTTAATGAACGCCAATATCCAAACCAATCTTGTTGGGTTAATATTGTGGCAAATTGTCATAAGCATAACGAAACTGGATAACTGAATCGACTGTAGAACAAAACTCACTCTTTGCTATCTCAAATTTTATGAAACTTCACAAGATAGAAAAAAAAGATATCTTCGAACAGTTGTTGGTTATTTCCTGGGACGCAGGGGTCGAAAATTCAACTCACGAAGATGAGTCTAAGATGGCTCTTGTCGACTTTGCTTGAACGGAAAAAAATTTAGTTTAAATTAAGAAATAAGAAGAAAAGAAATGGTAGGTTCAAACTGAACCAAGCTCTTTATAATCTAAAAACACAAAAAAGATTGCATCTTATAAATTTAAGTGATCCTTTTTTTTTTATTTTGGTTTGTTGTATTACAATAATACACTCATCCCTCGTTTTGCGCGGTCTCATTTTACGCAGTTTCAGCTTTGCGCGCTTTTAAAATATCAACCCAAATTCGATTTGGGCGATTCTGCGTTCCGCGAACAAACAATAATGGCAAACTATGGTTTTTCCAGTGTTTCTTTGTTAAAAGCCTAAAAAAGTTCCCTTTCATTCATTCTACTTAATTGAGTGCCACACATGAAATCACTTCGTGTTTCCAGAGCTATCTTTTAGTGTTTCGAAAGTTTTTTTTTTTTAGTTTAAACCATGTCATTTAAAACGTAGTTTTAAAAAAAGTCAATTTATATGAAGGTTTTTGTCATTGTTTTTCTTTAAATGCTTTTTGCTAGATATTGTTTGAGTTAAAATGTACATTTCTTCAGTAGAGTAAGATAAATTGTTATCGTATCCCTGTGCAAGCTGAGTTCACCACAAATATGTTTATATGTTGATCAATTAAAATAAATACTACTAATACATTTAAAAGAAAGTGCGGAATCAAGAGCAGCTCCTATTCGCCGCTCTAAATCAATTTTTTTCAGCCACAACCGTCATATTTTCAAATAATTAAAAAGTGTGCTCTTTTCAATTCGGAAAAACTTTTACATGAACGATCATATGAAATTGATTTTATATGGTATTTTAAAGTTATCACCCAAAAGATGGCGTTTTACTTGTCATCGGAAACAATTAGGTCAAGTCTTCAAGAGAGAAGAAAAGAAAAAGACGAACTAAGATTATGCAGCTACGTAATTTGTAATGAGATGAATTTACTTGATTCAATTTTTACATAAATAAAGAATGTTAGATAAGGCAAAGTCAAAACCATGGCAATTGAAAGTTTTCCTAGTTCTACCTCTGACAGTTAACAGCCAATGATATTTTCCTACAGCGCACTACAAATCTCATCAGAAATTTATAAAAAATAGATTAAAGAAAGTATGGCCAAGTGTAGCCGAAGCTTACAGAAGGCCTTCGTGTTTGTGAACCGTGGCAAAAAAAAAGGTATTGAGCCAAATTTGAAAACAGCCACGGATAATAAGAAATTCTTTCTGTTGCGTAAAGCCAGGCTGTGGGCCTTTTTTTATGTTTTTGAAAGAAGTCTTGGAGGAAGCATGCTGAAAATCTTAAACGGTGCACAAGGATGGGACGTCCTGTACAACTACAACTCAGCTGCACTGCGATATAGAAAAATAGAATAGAATTACCAAAAAACAGCGCTAAATATATTTAAAGCATATTTGGTAGAACAGCTTGAAAAATCTCCACACGACTACTACACGATAAAGCGCAAAGACTGTACTTCTATTTTAGACAAAAATTTACCATTGAGGGCGTGAGTTTGCGTAACAGATCGATATTTTTTTTCTTCTTACACAGTGTGGAGGAGTCCAAACCTCTAACCTATAATTACCGAAAAATTGAAATGATAACATGTTAATTAAACGACAAAAAATAACCTTCAAAAAAAAGTTTTTCTTCGTCGGAAACCTATAGTTTTTGATGGTTTCACTGATTCTACAGTCGAACTACATCGATGACATTCACAAATAAAAAAAACTTCCTTCAGGTTTAATCAGAGCCTTGGAAAGCGAAAGAAACATTTGATTGAAGATATTTGTCGGCATTTTCCACAACTTTTTTCCATCAACGATATTACTTGCTAAGGGAACTGCAAGTCCAAATGAGAACGAATTTTTGCGCACAAAAAATGCTTGGAAATTTATTTCTTTGTATTAAGCGCGAGCACACAGCGACTTCAATTAATTCAGATGTGAGATATGAATGAAATTAAGTGGAATTCACAACCATGCAGCTTGAGTTCGTTGAAGTGGGGTGTCTCTTTTTCGCACTTGAGACAGCGACAGTGTAGGGCACACAACGCGACTGTTGCAACTCAAGTTTAGTTTTTTTGGGGGGGCTTTTTTTGTAAAAATATTCATGTACTAATGCTCAGAGAATTTATCACAGAAAATGCGATAGTTGTTGAAACCAAAAGATTGAAGACCCAAATACACAAATTTTTAAGGCAAATGAAATTTCTGGTAGTTTAATCTTTAATAAGACGTAAAAAAAAGTCATCAAATATTATATTTGTACAGATTTTTATTCAGTGACTGAAGATTCTAGCAATCAAAAGAGAGACACTTTGACTATACTTTAAATTCTGACGAATTCCAAAAATTCAAATGCAATCAACCAACAAATCTCTGTTTTATAGTAGAAAATTCGACATTCGGTAGAAAATGGACAGTCAACCATCACTGCGAAATTATCTGGATTTGTATTTTTATTTTCATTATTTGTATTTTTATTTTCATGACATATTTTTTTTAATTTCTTTAGTTTGTTTTGTTTGTTTGTTTAGTTGGCTGTTTACAGTATTTAAGGAACTTTGAAAGCATTGTTTTAAATCCTTTCTTGTTGAAAACTCAAAGTCAAATATTCAAATATTCTCAAATATTAAATTGATGAGCAAGAAAAAAGATGTTTAAAAAAATACCAGGAACTTTAACCCTGTTTTAGTTAAAGTACGCAATCCAAGTCAAAGCTTCTACAAAAAAAAAAGAATAAACGTTTAAAATATCTTATTGTGGTTAAGTTATATTTAAACTATCCCTGTAAGATCGCTGTAAGATCATTAAGTTCAAATAGACGCTGGCGAAAAACGGCACGGAAAATGGGAAGGATAGCCGAACCGTGTAAAGCATTAATTTAGCCATTCAGTACAAAAATTGATTAACTTTTCTCGAAAGGTCTTCAATTTAAGTGTCAAAGCACTTAGTATAGTCATAGCTTCTTATTTTTATGATAAATTTCGTGACTAATAAATATAAATAACATAAATAACAACATTTTCTGGCCATAATAATAATAAGTCTGTGGCAACAAGAACTAAGTGCTTTTTCCACATTTGTAAAAAAGAAACTTTGAAGCCTAAATTCCTTCTTGAGACTCAAGTGAAAATCTCAACTGAGCAAAAATGGTTTTTACGCAAGACTTTTGTTTTGAATTCCAAACCTGACTATAGTCAGATTCAAAACAAGCAACAAATCAAATGTAATAGGGACCGTCTTCGAGAGCATCGCATCTAGTGAAGTTATCAAATTCATGACAACAGCGTCTAGGTTCTGGGCAAAATAAGGAGGTACAATAGATGTTTTAGTTTTTTTATGTTTTTTAGTGGGCGCCGTGGCTTAATCGTTAGTGCGTCGGACTGTTAAGCAAGAGTACCCAGGTTCGAATCCGGCTCAGGGAAATAACACCACAAACATTTTTCACGGCCCCACCTCCAGCGAACGACTGACAACCGTCCTGGAGTACTTCTGTCATGAAAAGCTTTCGCGATTCGCCGTTCGGAACCGGCATTAAACAGTAGGTCCCCTCCACATGTGTCAAAATTATAACGCGCACAACACAGTGGAGGTGCGAAAAAGCTAGGCTCTGGCTCTCAACGGGCTGTTACGCCGCCTAATACAATAGATGTTTTAGTTCGCAATATAAGTTGCTTAATGACGCTCCCGAGATTCCTCAATTCAATTCAATTAGTTTTTAATAAAATTCAGGCTTTATTATTAAAAGTAACTAAAGAAAAGACTGTTATCAAATCAAAGCTGGAAATAAAGCGAGTCTACTTTCTTTGGTTGTCAAACCACGGATTATCCTGACTACTAAGACTGTGAGACCTGACCTACCAATTCATAACCATATGACAAACTTTTATCAAAAAGGACGATGGGGTTTTATTGTACTCTAGGCATTTTTGAACTAGCGGCAAACTACAAGTCTTTTGAGAATGCATCCATAGCGAATTGAAGCCAACTAACCGCCTTGATTGCTAAGCGTACTCAACGAAATTCATTTAAAGAAAACCGATGTTCCTTTAAAATATCAAAAGAAATAAATTTCACAAAATATTACTATTTAAAACTTATTGAATATAGCCCAATGACTTATTTGACCAAAGAACATAACGGACGAAACGGAATAAGTACATTTTCAGTTAGTTAAACTAAAAAAAAATCAATTTGTAATTCGAAATTCAATTAAAGGCAGCAAGTATTGCCACATGAGAACGTCCAATGGATGACGCAGTGGGATTTTTATTAAAATGAAATCATTTGAAATCTACAACTGAAGAACGCAATAAAAACATTTGATTTAATTCTCGTGCATCGTCAAATGCTCAAGTAGAACTTTCAAAACGATCAACTTTTTGGAATCGCATCGAGATAGTGTACAGTGAATCACTAGATTCTTATACAGACGATGATTTGACAACAAATTCAAGTTATTGAACTCGAAAGTTCTGACACACAAAAACACAGAAAGCAATGACAAATGCAAGATTCATTGTAAATTCTGTAGTCATTTTCGACCTCCAAAATTTCAGATTACCAAAAGTCCAAGTAACAAGAGTTTAAATAACGAAGAGAAAAAGTATTTATTCATTTATAATTATATTATAATCTCGTGGCGTTACGTCCGTTGAGGATCAGAGTTTTTGCTTCAAGGAAAAACGAGAAAAAAATCAAAATAAATAAGCATTTGAAAATTCATGATTTACTTTTTCAAACGCTTGTACAATTATTCACCAATGCTTATTTGCAAATCACTACTTTTTTCTCGAATGAACGACTTTTGTCATTCATCATTGTCCAAGGAGATTTCGAAAATGTTGAGAGCTGGGAAAAAAATCGTCAATTTTGTCGGATCTAAGGACGTAGAAGCACAAAGTAGTTAACGATTTCTTAGACTTTCTACCGAGTTGTGAAAGAAAAATGGCCGACACCCATCAATATTCATAAACGGTGTTCTTTTTTTTTAATGGACAAAACAAAGGGCTCCTTTCAAAGTACATCAAACAAATTTAAAATAACGAGAGAGAACTCAGTCTAAAAGTGAGATCACCACCTTGTCACCAATTCTTCAAACTTAAAACTATAATATCAGGAAGGATTTTCTCTGAACAGAAAACTGAAACCACGATCGAATGACGGGAGTCCATCAATCACAAGTCAAACAAAAAAAAGTACTGAAAATCACTTCTGCCATTCGGGGTATCCTTTAGTCGCTGAACTTGTCGCACCTTACTTCGATTTGTTATCAGCATCAATTTGATTATTTTTGATTCATTTTTCTATTTGTATTTTTATCCATAAATTGCATTCACACATTTGGTTCAATGACACACGGTGGACACGCTGTTCACCCCGGTAGACTTTAGTTTGACACACGAAAATACAAAGCAGCACACATCGAACACGCCGACATCGACGTTGCACGCACTCACGCAAGCGACACGCAATCTAAGGATCATTGATCCTCGCCCGATTGACACGGCATCGGTTTACTTTTTGATTTTTCTTTCCCATACGGCTCCTCGTCAAATCAAAACAAAAACAAACCCCGAGGTCACCGAGAACCGACACGGCACCACCAAAGGACACGGAACAAGGAAAGCGAATCCTTTTTTATTTTTTTCTCAAAATCGCGTCGGATATTCGACCGTTTCCGTTTCAATTGGTATCCTTCCGTAGGATTGTGCAAATTGTATCTACGAAATGTAACTGCGAGTGAGTGAGTGAAATGTTGCGTTGCGGTTTGCGAGGAGGACGAAGGGGAAGGCAAAGACGAAATGCGAAATACGAAACACGAAACACGAAACAAAAACAATGACACACACAACCGGACACACCGAGAAAGAGATGATGTACACACGTGGGTGAGCAACGGCGGATCTCCTTTAATTTTCAAACAAAGCCAAAGTACGAACTCTTTGAGAATCCAACAAGAACTAAAACGGAAAAACCAGTCCTGCAGGCCATGGGCGAGTTTCTTCGCACACACAATTCCAGTCGGTCTGTCCGTCCTCCTTGTCCGGCTTGTGAATGTGAACAGTCTCGCCAGGTAATAAGGAGTTGGCTGTTCGAGCGGGATCGCGAATGCGACGACCTGTCAGGTGGCGGCGGCAGGCCATGTGCCAGAGCGGGAAAGGCGCACTGACAGAGAGCCAATCTCAGCCTGGGAGGAGGTTCTCCGGGAACTGATGTGGAATCGAAACAGTGCTCATTGGAAGGTGGTGGTTGCTGGCGAGCCGCGGCGGAACGAGACGACTGCTGTGCGGGAATGGGTGGAGTTTGTGAGCGGCAATTAGAAAAGCTTTGGAATAAACTATGTATCTATGAGATAGTTCTGTCTAATTCAACCGGAGTGGGGTCTCTGTGTTTGAGTGGAAAGTGAAAGTTTCCAGCGCTTCCAGAGAGTGACACACAATTGCCGCCGCGCTGTTCTACGTCAATCACCAATTTAATTCATTGCGTCGTGGTCGTAGATGCCAAGGTGAACCGATAAATGAGTCTCTTCGGCCGCCAGGCTGCTGTGGACGGAACACTACTGTACGTGTCACGCATGTGCACATTGAAATTGCTTCGATCCAAGTGACGTCAGTCGTTGTTTGCGTGCCAAATGGAGAGACATGGATTGATAGCAGGACACCCCCGGGTCCTGCGAGGGTTAAAAGCAACAATCAGCAGGAAGGAGATGTTGAGGAATGCCGCCTCGAATGCAGACTGCAACTTCGCATTGGCGCATTGCAACGCGCGCCACTCCAGTGGCAGACTGACGTCCCTGTCCTCACATACACACTCACGTGGCGTGTTCATTTGTCAGTTGAATTTTTAAGTGAAGTAAAAAAAAAAAACAAGTCGAATACACCACAAATTTTGAAGTCGCCGCGCCGCTGGGCGACGCTGGAATTTCTGTGTGTGTGTGGAGCCAATTTACTTGTCAAGTCAAAAAGTCAGGAATTTTGACAAGACGAGGCAGGAGGCAGGTGGTGGCAGTGATGCTTAATTGGTGGTGTGGTAGAGTTTAATTTTCCATGATTACCTATGCGGTTTCTGTTGATCGGGTGTGTCTCTCTAGCGTATAATAGGCAAAGACAGCCGCCCTAGGTGGACGGGAGATCGGCGGTGTTGAGAGCACCGGAAACTTGTACGCTGGGAATTGACTGTCAATTCTTATATCAAAAACTACAAAATCGGTAGGCAATGTGTGAACACCGCCGAAAAATGTGGGTCCATGTCCAGCTGGTGTCGTGTGTTGAGTGGTTCACACGAAATCTTGTTGTAACTTAAATCTCGAGTGCCTAAAATATGGTTTGAGCGTTATTACAGATCTAGTTACTTAGGCATTATGCAATTAGACACATCAAGTTTTGCAAAGAAGTGCAACTTCTTCTCTACTTTGATGCCACGAGTAATCTTGTTCATGTTTTCTAAGACTCGGATTGCGCCGATAAAAACACTGGTTTCATTTTCACGCTGTGAACATATCGACACGCGTAGATTTGTTACAAGTGCTTTTCGATGTTCTCACAGCGTGTGTCTGCATGATCTCTAATATCTCGATGAAGTCGACGTCCTCGACGTCCTCGACGTGATAAATTGGTTTATAGTCTTTACGGAGTGCGAATTCTTATATCAGCAATAAGTTCCTAATACATTTTAGGTTTTCGGGAAATTTCGGTAACAAATAGTCGTTAGATGGTTTTGAAATGCAACATCTCTGTTAATCCCTGCGTGTCCTGACAATACTGTAGTTTGTGCGACTCACACAGAAGCCCAATGATTAGATACCACATGCGATTCGCCCCTAAAACGAAACGAATTCGAACCCTTTCTGAAGCAAATAAATTCGAGAGTGAAAAGTTTTTCGCATGCGACAAAAATTTGCGATTAATATACTGCACAAAAACAGGTGAAGCTTCGCAAACGGTGGCAAATTCAGGATTGACATCAAGAAAGATAATGCTTTGTGTCTAGTGGGATTCTTCATTATGAGCTTCTACACAATGGTCATACGATTGATTCTGTTCACTACTGTTAACAATTAATGAGATTAAAAAATGCAATTCAATTAAAACAATCAGAATTGTTCGACAGTGTTCCTTTATGACAACGCCAGACCACACATTTCTTTGAAGACACGGCAGAAACTAAGACAGTTTGGCTGGGAAGTTTTAATACATCCACCATATAGCCTAGAACTTGCACCTTCGAATTATCATTTATTTCGATCTCTGCAGCACTTTTTAATGGTGTAGTTTTAAATTCCGTAGAGGCAAATCGCACTTGAATCGCCTTTCGCCTAAAAATCCCAGAAATTGTGAACAGAAAAATTGGGAAAAGTTATTGATCAAGACAGCCGTTGACAGCAAATTAGAAACGATAGCATTATTGGTATACTTGAAACAGAAACGCTTTATCGAGCGTGCTAAGATCCGTGCTTGTTGAACCGTAAACCAATAAAAATTTGTACCCTGTTGTAATGAAACGAAGATCAATCGGATTGGTCCGGACTGGAAAAGTTACGCGCAAGCAGGCATAGAACCCAGGTACACTTGTCCGGTAGTAAAACATGGCTGTTTTACATTGGTCCAATTCATCATATCGAAGGAAGGATGAACCAAGAACAGTACGTCGACATATTCAAAAATGTAATGCTCTCGTGGGCCAAGAAAAACATGCCGGCAATTGATCGTTCCAACAAGACAATGACCCTTAGAATACCGCAAGACCCATCAAGATTTTTTTCGAAAAAAAAAGTTCATACGTATACTTGACTGGCCATTATACAGTCGGAACTTGAATCCGATTGTTAAAAATGCCGCTAGTGCACAAAACATTTCGAACTTGGACTTTTTGTTTAAATGTGAAGGAAGCATGGTGTGCACTGACAGTGGACAGATGCAGAGTGCTCATTGAGTCCATGCAAAGACGTGTCTCCAATAAAGTATTAGTCATGATAAGACCCTATAATAAGTTGCACTTTTGTTTGTGATGATTGTCTTACATTTCCGTATTTTTTTTTTCGGCGTTTCTAGCTAGTTGTCTCGGTGAAACTTGAGACCTTAACGCAAAAATATTAAAAAAAACATTCGCAAAGAAAAACTTTATAAACTGTCTTTTTTTTCCTTTATCCACATAGTAAAACTATGTATGAAAAAAAAATACCATAAAAGAATTAATGAAATAATTAATGAAAAAATATTTGGTAAAAAAAGCTCGTTATAAATGAATTAACTAGATGAAGTCCAACAATTTTGATCTTACATTGTTAAGCTTAGATCGATGAGTTGGTGGGAACTCTGTACAGGCACTTTACCTTGTTAGCGTATCTATAAGCGAAATGATGTTCTGCTGGTAATTCATTGTTATTCTAAGTTTTATTATTTGTTTTTCTTAAAACCTTTCGACACTAATTTTCAATGATAGAAGAACATTTAAGTTTATCTCGTACCCATTTAATCACCCAAATAACCTCAAACTTAGCTCGAACTCTCCTTCCCCCTCCCAGCATTGAAGAAATCGGCACAGCCATCAAAAAGCTGAAGAACAACAAGGCCGCAGGCTCGGATGGTATCCCATCAGAGCTCTTCAAAGCTGGAGGCGATGTCCTGGTAGGGAGCATGCACCAGATCATCTGTAGAATTTGGGAGGACGAATGCATGCCCGACGACTGGAATACCAGCTCTATCTGCCCCATCCACAAAAAAGGCGATCCTACCTCGTGCAAGAACTACCGAGGTATATCCCTGCTCAATGTCGCCTACAAGATCCTGTCGAGTGTACTGTGTGAACGTCTAATCGGCACGTACCAGTGCGGCTTCCGGCCCGGCAAATCGACGATAGACCAAATTTTCACACTAAGGCAAATCCTGGAGAAGACCAGCGAGTTCCAAGTCGATACGCACCACCTTTTCATCGACTTCAAAGCCGCATATGACAGCATTCATCGCAAGGAGTTGTTTAGTGCGATGGCTGAATTCGGGATCCCGGCAAAACTGATCCGGTTGTGTCGAACCACGCTCAACAACACTCGATGCACCGTGCAGTTCGGCTCAAGAACGTCCGAGCCCTTTGTAACATGCACCGGATTTCGGCAAGGAGACGCGCTGTCATGTGACTTCTTCAATCTCGTGCTGGAGCAAATAGTACGGCGGGCCAACGTCAACACGGAAGGTACTATCTTCCACAAGTCGGTCCAGCTCCTGGGCTACGCAGATGATATTGATATCATCGCTCGGTCCCAGCGGGCCATTGTGGAAGCTTTCACCGCGATTGAAGAGCAGGCTAAACGAACTGGTCTGAAGATAAATGAGGAGAAAACCAAATATATGCTGTCGACGAAGAAAGAATCCGTCGCCCACCGCCTAGGACAAAATGTTACAGTCGGCAGCTATAACTTCGAGGTAGTTAAGGAGTTCATATACCTCGGGGCGAACGTAAACTCCACGAATGACATCGTAGTGGAGATCCGTCGTAGAATCACCCTTGGCAACCGCTGCTACTTCGGTTTGTCCAAACAGCTAGGGTCAAAACTCCTGACTCGAAGAACTAAGGTCATGCTCTACAAGACCCTTATCCTGCCAGTCCTACTGTATGGAGCCGAAAGTTGGACGATAAGCAGGACTGCAGAGCTGATACTTGGCTCCTTCGAAAGAAAAATTCTACGGCGGATATTCGGTCCAGTCTGCGAGGAAGGCGAATGGAGGAGAAGACATAACCGCGAACTTTATGAGCTTTACAAAGATGTGGATATAGTCCGGAAGGCAAAAATCCGTCGACTACAGTGGCTCGGCCACATCGAGCGCATGGACACAAACGCTCCAGCTAAAAGGGTCTTCGAATCCGAGCCTCCTGGTTCGAGGAGAAGGGGGAGACCGAACCTCCGGTACAGAGATCAAGTGATCGCGGATGCAAGACAGCTTGGTCTTCCGGACTGGAAGCAGCATGCCCGGGACCGTCAACGTTGGAAGGCGGCTTTGGCTCAGGCACAGACCCTCCAAGGGTTAAATGCCTGATAAGTAAGTAAGTAGCTCGAACTCTAAATTCTCTCTAGAAAAGGATATAGAAGAATATTAAGAGAAATGAGGTTTCGAAACTGCCTTTGTACGGCAGTGTTTTCTACATAAAAAAATGTTTAGTTTTACAGTAGTTCTGTTTTTTATATTGAAATTCAATGAGAAACTGAAATTCACATACAATGAAAGAAAAGCTACAGATGAGTTCAAACGACTCGTTGAACTTCTATTATTTTTAACCAATATTGCACCTTGTCGTCAAATTTTCATTCATTGATTTTGCACTTCCCCTTCATTAAATCCCAAAAAGTTCTTTAGATTTGTTTAGAAGGACTTATTAAATGAAAAAAATTTGCTTCCGCCGTTTTGTAATAGATGGCTGTAGCGGTAAGTGGTAGTCGAAATAAATAGATCGTAGATGTCCTACAATAAGCTTGGGTATTTGTAAGCATAACGCCATCGAAATATTAGCCCATTTGTGTCTGCATCATAAAGTTATTCTCGATTAAACATGTCAGCTTTCGAGCCAAATTCTCGTCATTTGCGGGGGGTTTTAGTTTTCTGCTTTAATATGAAGAAATCTGCGGCTGAGGCTCATCGGAGAGCATTCGAAATACCTATGGTAAGGTCGCTATTAGTGAAAGAACGCGCCGAGCGTGGTTTCAACGCTTTAAGAACGCTGATTTTGACGTCGACGACTGGCATGGTGGTGGTGGAGAAGGTTTTTGAAGATGCAGAATTGGAGGCATTACTTGATCAAGACTCGTGTCAAACGCAAAACGAATCACAATATAACCAGTTTATTACTATAAAGCCACGAATTTCGAAAAAAAAAAACGGCGGAAGAAAAGTTGTACACCTAATATTTAAACCATGCATTTGCCAAGCCCTTACTCATGCCTTATGAAACATCTTTGTTATATTTTTCAGTTAACTCAAGCTCGTTGAATTCTCTTTTAATTGGTAGGTAATCGATTTTTTTATAGCTAATTTTTCTGATAGCTAAAACTAAACAAATACAATGTTGATCGTAAATGAACGACAACACGTCCAACTGACTTTGGACAGCGTAATTTGACGTTATCATAATGATGATAGCAATTTGTTGACCATTACGATCGTTGCTTATGTGAATTGCAAAAGTTTCGATTAAGTTTAGATAAATTGGTCATTAGATTATATCCTATCCAAGCGCTTTAGCGCAAATTTAAAGACGTCAAACATTAAGGGAGCATCATCACAATATTGACGTCAGTTCAATCGTTCGCCGAATCGAACTTTAAAGTCGCTTATTAAATTTATTTCAAGTTACGGCCATTGTATTAACTGTTACATTAGATCCTAAGGTGACACACACACACACAATAGGACAGTTTGAGATTGTTATTATATTAACGTGGATCTAACTTTTGGCTTTGTCAAACTTGCTAATGTGGTTTTGATAGATGAGAAATGTTTCAAGTTTGATACCAAAAGATAATGAGACATTCTGTGGTTTCAAAGGAAAAAGGTGAGTCTACGAGGTCTGTTTGAAAAATAAGGTGAATTTTCTAATTTCGCAGGCTACGTACATTCCATTATCCATTTTTTATTTTGTTATGTTGGCATACTCGTCTCGAACATTATATTATAGTTTCATCTATAAATCATATTTATTTTGTTTGTGAGAGGCATTAGACGTGTTTTGCGTGTTCGGCGATTTCCGATAAAATGGAAGTGCTCAATAACACTTGAAATGTTGACAGTGGCATACGGTGAGTGTACTCTGAGTCAAAAAAATGTTTACAAGTGGTACAGCTTTTCAAAGAAGGCAGAGAAAATGTAAATGACGACGCTGCCCCTGGACGCCCCAGAACATCAACAACCGATGAAAATGTTAAGAAAGTGATGAAAATTGTTATGAAGAATCGTCGAATCACTATAAGAGAAGTTGCTTAAGGTGTCGGCATATCGGTTGGCTCATGCCATGCAATTTTTTTGGAAATGTTGGGCATGAGGTGTGTGGCAGCGAAGTTCGTTCCAAAATTTGCTGAATTTTTATTAGAAAAACTGTCAGGAATTTTTGAATGACGTCAACGGCGATCCAGATTTGATTAAAAAGGTCATAACTGGTGACGAATCATGGGTATATGGTTATGACATCGAAAGCAAAGTCCAATCGTCCCAATAAAATAAAAAAAAAGCGATAATCGAATGTACGTAGCCCGCCAAATTTGAAAATTCACCTTATTTTTTAAACCGATATCGTATATCTCCCTAGCAAAACGATAACTTGAGTGATAAAATGAACTCAGACTCTACTGTATCTCATTACAAACTTGTGCTATAAGCAAAATTTAAAATTTTATTTGAAAATGATGTAGTGTTGCATTTATTTAAATGATTTCTCGGCCAAATGCATCTAAATGCTGAACAAACCCTATGAAGACTTTCTAATATCATGAAAACAATATTTGAATTGGACAAGTGGACGATCAAAGTGGGCCGTACAATTTATCTTATTCAAAACTACCTGATACATGAACGCTTTTTTAACTAAAATATTTGAGTTATTGAGTGATCTATGATGACCTTATTCCCTATTTTGCAGACCCAGCCAAATCAAAATGGCTTACCGACCACCAATGTTCGTATTGGGAAACCCTTTACCGACCTGTGTAGAGATATGGTTTCTTATCTATAAAAATTGTGCATTTATTCAAATCATTGTTATTATATTATTTTTTAAAAAGTAATTTTTTTCAAATCAAATATTTATTCCGATTTCATTGCAGTTGTGACCTAACATTGCACATCTCCCATCGCCTTCCTGATATTTTTTTGGACATATCCAAATACCCGTCATGGAATTGCGAAAAACGAGCACGTGGGCATCTTAAAAGTTTAATTACGTTTGCGTTAAGTTCTCCACATGACGCTTCTATAGCTCTCCTCGATATTTGTTTCCAGCAGACACGTGGAAGAAACTGCGACAAACAGAAGGAATTCTTCCAGTACCATGATAAAGAAGGATATGATGATCCAGAAGAGGACTTCAAAACTATTGAATCTAAATATATTGCAGCCAAGGCTGTTCTCGTCAAAGAACTCCTGCGACATTCGAAGCAGAAGTTTCTGAAAAGGTTTCTTAAGCAGTTTCTGAAGAGGTTTCCAAGTAGAAAGCTTAGCTAAGAACTGCAATGAGGGACAGGACAACGACCACAACACGTCTTAAAAGGGGGGAAACTCGCGGATACGTCACCCGATCGACGCCGATTATAAAATATCGCCACCGCGCTTCAGGATTCCACTCCATAGGCGAAGGAGGAACAAACAAAACCAACAACAAAATAATTCTCAGCCGCAATGCGCACACATTAACACACAACAGCGGCAGTGGCGGCAGACGGAACAGTCAGGCTGCGAAACATCACATTTTGAAATATCATGACTCCCCATTGAGGCAGACATCCGATATGTAATTAATTTCGTTTGCAGTGTTTAAAGGCCAAAACATTCGTAAGTCCGCGAGGCTTCGCGAATCTCCGGGACTCCGGCTCCCACCCGCCCGTCTGGCCACAACCGATCTGGCGATGGCGTTGCGCTGCTGTGGCTATTTATGTCGGCAACTACCGAATAATTTTCGACCACAGAAAGAACAAACGCTGAAATCAATACCCAGGGCAATAAATTCTGGAAAAATGTTCATTAAATTATGATTCGTCTCTGCGGTGTGTGCGCCAGAGTCTCTCGCTCGGTCGGTCTCTGTCTCTCGAGCGCCCGCCGTGCGGTGCGGAAGAGCTGAGAATTAGCGCGGCGATCCGGCTCCCAGTAGTCCAGAAAGGGATGCCCCCAATCTTAGGGTATTTTTTTGTTAATTTTTTTTTCAAAATTATGACACCGACATGTTGAAAAAATGTTGTAGAACCAAAAGCCAGTCTCAGAGAGACAGCCGCTGAGCGAGGACGATGCCGATGCTAAAGTCGATGCCGAGAGGGGGGCGTGCGGCGGCATACATGGGAGTAAATCAGCAAGGAGCTCCCGGCGCAGAAGAAGTCACCCCGATCTGGGTTTGGTGGCTCGGATGGAAGCTGGACACACATTAAATTTGTAGCGCGGTACGACGGCGATCGGGATTCATGTTGTTGTTCGCTGGAATGTCGAATACGTTGTTCTCTGTTCACTACAGACTGCCGAGTGAGTGGGGGGAGCAGTCGCGCTGACACTGATGAGAGGCGTTTTCTGGATGCGCGCGCGGGTAGCCATGTGATCGCGCGATCCTATTGAAGCGCGTGCGAGTAGCAAATTAATTGCCCCCGCTCGGATGAGGGGCTGCAGAGATGAATCAATCAATTAAAAATGAAAAGAAGAATACAATTTTTATCAGAAGTAGTTCATCGCGAGAGGAGAAGAAGAATTTGAGTGGGAGTGGGCGGGGAAAATTCACTCGTTGTGCGTGGCGGTTTGAGTAAGGGTCTAGAACATGAGGCAGTAGTAGTAAGGATTTATTTGTACCAAAAAGGATTAGAAGAACATCATTATTGCACTAAGCCGCTGGTTGAAGAAAAAAGGATTAGAAAAACATCAGTCTTCCACTAAGCCGCCTGTCGGTTGACAATTTAACAATATACTTATAGTTTTCGGAAAGTAATTTCAAATTCTATACAGTGATGATTGCATTCTTTTACATCACTGCTATAGACTGACTTGTGCAAAGATCCAACACCACTGTTAACGAATACTTCTCTACCATTCTTATTTACTTTGGTGATTGTCTCGTATAAAGTCTTCTCCCAAGTATTCAGTATCCAACACTGAGCTCCATATATTTGCCAAACCAAGCGGTCTCACGTGCAGGGTTTTCCAATAATTTGATATTCAAAGAGAAATGAAATTTTTTGAGACAAATTATCAGATGTTTATTTCAAAGCAAAGAAGAAGGTATGCCATTAATAACGAAAAACAATATCTGTCAAATGACCGTCTCGGTTATGCTTACAGAACCGTATCCTTGACCTGAAATTTTCCATCACCAAATCGCAAAGTGGCGCTCAATAGCTTTACGAATTACATCTTTGAGGTCTTGAATTGACGCTGGGGTGTTGTCGTAACCCCAAAGGAAGTTGTTGCAAAGTATTAAATCACAAGTGATCATCAATTGTGATCACCCCTTCGAGAGATAACACGGTTCGGAAACTTTTTCCGTAAAATATCGATAGTTTCGTTGCTTGTGTGCTTGGCACGCAGCGCCGTTTTGTTGAAAATAAACGTTGTCCAGATCAATACCATCCAATCCCGGCCATAAAAAATTGTTAGTCATCGCGCAATCCTTTCAAAAAAGGATCCAATGACACCGCCGGACCCTAAACCGCACCAAAAAGTTACACGTTGAGGCTAGAGAGGCTTTTCGACAATAAATCCTTTTTTCTGAGCCCCAGATGCGAC
Organism: Syritta pipiens; assembly: GCA_905187475.1. Taxonomy (NCBI): domain Eukaryota; kingdom Metazoa; phylum Arthropoda; class Insecta; order Diptera; family Syrphidae; genus Syritta; species Syritta pipiens. The sequence continues at coordinate 66,432,847 of LR994572.1, read as the reverse complement.
AATTTTTGCTTATTGACGTAGCCACCAAAGCGAAAATGGGCCTCATCAGTCAAGATGATTTTTCGGTAAAATTCCGGATCATTTTCATACATTTCAAGGAACCAATTAGTAAAGCCACGCCGTTGTTAATGATCGACCGGCTTGAGTTCTTGTGTTAACTTAACTTTATAAGCCTTAAGAATCAAGTTTTTATACCAAATACCGTGTAATGACGTTTGTGGAATGCCCAATTCCGAAGAACGACGCGGAATGGACAAACCTCGGTTTTGTTCAACACTTTGGGCTCAGTTGTTCTTGAGAGGTTATTCACTTCACTAACTTGTCCCAACAGCTCGAATTTTCCCAACAATTTCTGTATTTCGGTCCGAAAAGGTGCTTCACGACGACCCAAAAATGTTTTAGTTTTATAGTGAATTTTAGTAATTTCAATGCGTTGTTAAAGCGTGTATCATTCCAAATGTATTAATGGCGAAGTTTCTACTTATCAAATGTCAAAAATTACAGCTTCAGAAGTAACATCTACCGAAATAGCGAGCTATTCAAAATAACACCTCTTAAAATAATTCTTATTTTCTTGGGCGCTTTAGAATGTCACGTTTTCTAACAATGTGCGCATCTATGGGGAGCTCTGAACCACTTGTTACTTGTTGGAGTGGTTCAAAATGTGGTCCAATTGATTGGACAAAAAAGTTTTGTATAGTTCGCGAGTAACAAAGATTGAAGAACTAAAAAAAATTAAAACTCAAATTTTCTTAATCACAACTTTGGTTCTCCTTGTCAGAATTTTGGGAAATATGTCTTTCAGAAATAAGGAAAACAATAAAAAACAATAAAGTTCACCAACACACCAACTCTAAAAAATCTGGATTTTGTATTCATTCAGATTAAGCATCAGTTTCCAACGATAGCAGTGCCGTCGTAGTTTGTAGAGAATCTGAGAATCTAGCGAACATGACGATGTCATCGGCAAAAGCAGGGACTTCCTGAGAGTCCCTGTCAAATTTATCGAACTTGCAAATAATCAATAAAGTCTTTGACAAAGACAGCTAATACTTCCTTGTCTTACACCGATTTCCATCGTAAACCACTCACAAACCTGCTCTCCATTTCAAACTGTTGCTGTAGTAAATTATTATAGACTTTGCAATAGTCGTCCGAATTTCAGAGACATCCAAATTCTGTAGGGCTTATAAAAAAGAACATTTCACTCCACGGTTCAATATGTGTAGTTCACACCATTACATACATACGGAGGCGTAACAGGGCTAAAACCTAGCCACTAGCCTATGCACACCATAGCAACTCGAAAATGTCTTGCCTTTCAGCGACAAATGATTTCTTGAACACCATCGTAAAGTAAATCGACAAACACAGGAACAACTGAGCTGGAGCTGGAGGTGGGAAATTTTATTTTAACCAAGCCAGAGGGGCGTCGAGGTACTAGGTTCCGATTCAAGAGCAGATTATTGAGCCCCACGGCAGTATCAGCGTCCAGCTTCTGTGACAAACACAAAATTACCCCGACTGATCGTTCAATTAGAAAACTTTTCCACTCACCCCATGACACAGCGCACGCCACTCGCAAACAAATTCGGGGTTCTGAGGTTAAACCCCCATTTCCCTTTCAATTTTCGAAACTTTACGGTAGCAATTTGCAACAATCCCGCGGCGAAATGCGAATGTCACACACGGTGTGCTTTTAGATTCCTCCATCCAAATTACGTTTAAACACCGTACTTTGGCTACCGCCAAGAGGACTAAACAAAAACAAAAAGATTGTCCAAGAGGAGGATCATCATCAACGTCGTCCACAAAGGAGCTCTTCTTTCATCTGAACTTATCTTGATCTGTCCCAGACACACACACACCCAAGGTAACCCGACACCACCGACAGGATTCCAGTAGTCCGCGTGACCACAAGAGACGAGGTAATGACAATGTAAAGCACTTCTTGCTAATTGCAGGCCAACCTGTTGCCCAAAAAGGTTAATTAATCCCGTTTTATGCGCCTGTTCGCATGGCGCTCTGGTCGGATCAGTTACAACCGAGGGTGGATCACTCTCCTGCTCGTCGCTTTTTGCTCGACATCCTCTCTGCGAATGCAACATTACCGACGCCCGTGACAATTGACGTGTGGTGTGCGTCGGGGGGCCTTGTAGGGCTTTACGCATATCACACGCCCCATTAAGCATTTCGAACGAGCCGGGTCGGGATCGAATGTCAAGCATTGTGTGGGAGTGATCTAGTGATGTGATGATACCGCCGCCGCGACATGCTGGCGTTTTGCGGTTGCGTCGCCGCTGAAATGCGAAACCCTCGGATGCGGTTTTTGGCAGAACGGTACTTCGATATACGCCCACACAACGCAGATTTTTACACCGCCACATGCTCAGTCAAGTGTTAGCTGTCGCCTGGAGTTCAGTCGACCGGACGGGAACGTGGTCTTCTCTTTCGCTGAACTCGCCCAAATCTCCGTGGGATCTCGAAATTAATTAAAAACAAAAAAAGAAAGAATTTATAATTTGAATTCCAAAATAATTAGATAGACCTATCGAGCCACTGCGGGGGAATGCACTTAAATCGGCTCTCGGCTCTCAGCTCACGAGAACTGCGACGTCGTCGCGAGTCCGCTCGATAAGACAGAGACGGAAAGCAAAGGACCGGTGTTGTGTTGTTCGACAGACGTAATGCAATTGGCATTGTGGTCCGGTGCCGATGCTCGTGTGCCCGAGATGCCCCAACTGAATTTATATCTTCCTCAATGAATGTGGAAGCCAATTAATTTTTTGTTGCAACCTTTTTAACCCGAATCGAGGTAAACGATGTCGTCGATGTACCATAACCACCATCGCGAGCTACTGGCCCGTTCTATTGGCCGCAGCCGAGTGCTGCGGATGATGACGACGATGATGATACTTTGGAGGGAATCTCATGTATATATCGTTTCGTTTGTTAGCTTCACTCGTTGCAGTGTAACTTCGATGTCCTCTGAGTTTGTTTTTTTTTTTGTTTGTTGCAGCATCAGTTAGGTGTGTCCGCATGCTTAGTGGGAAGTGGACGTGGCAGGTAGCGTGAGTCATTTGTAAGGCGAGTGGTTATGTCTTAAAATGGATTGTAAAGACCATAGGTTGGTGAAAATTGCGTCAATTGATCTTTACAACGGTAAGAAATGTCACAGGATTTAAAGAGAATAATAAGCCAATGAGTTGATTAGTGTAAGGTCTCACAAAAACGCCACGCGTGATTACTTCTTGTCTGCTTTATTGAAACTGCTCATCTCGGCTTTGATTTAACAAAAACAACGCTAAATAAGAAGTACTGAGCCTAGAAAATGTATACGTCCTAAATCATGATCATTCGATATCATATGATCATTCTTTATTTAATTCAAAATTATTATATCGGTTCATTTAAAGAGTGACGCGGTTTTTTGATTTGTCCGATTTACTTTTTTTTTTTTAGAAAAATGAACTACATTATCAGACATTCGTTTTTGACAGACAAAACACTGAAACACGAAATACCAGTTTCCAAAAAAATACAATGTTAAGGCGTCACTTTAATCGGATTTTACTTGAATCTAAGCTCAGATAGTCACTTTTGTGATTCAATTATATGACAATTTTTCAATGTAAGGCGGCTTTTTAAAGACCACACCATTAAAAGGTAAGGTAAGATAAGGTCAAGCTTTACATTGTGCACAGTTCTCCATGGAGAAAAAAACATCACTCCAACAAACATTTTCGAAAGTAATGGATGTTAGGAGATATATAATGGATGTTCGAAAAAGTTCGGTAACAGATTTTAGCAAAAATGAAACACTTTTTTTCTATTTGAAACAGGCTTTATTAAAACAAACATGTATGTGAGTTTACTATCCCAATCAAAAGAAGTTTTGGTTAACAAAAGAGATAATTTTAATTCATGGTGCAGGGAATTACAAAATTAAGTTAGGGAATGAAACTTTAAATAATTAAGGAAAATTAAAGGAAAGTCAACACACTACAACACGGGGACAGCTCACTTCAACGCAGGTGGCTATTAAATAGGAATAAAAGGGTTTGAAATTGAAGGCGTGATCCCTTTCATATTCGGCTATGAGCGACGACTGGAAACAAATGATATGCTGTTTTGATCAAGAACTTTGCCCTTTTTGGGATAACCATTCCATCTGTGAAAAACTTCTACAATTTCTATGCGAAAAACTGATCCAAGTGCGTTTAGTAGGCTTCTACGGAATCTAAAACTACACCATTAAAAAATTCCTGCAGAGATCAAAACAAATGATAATTCGAAGGTGCAAGGTCTAAGCTATATGGT